>OZ018402.1:28164708-30564708 GCA_963969585.1 Drosophila helvetica | reverse complement strand
ACGCGACAGACATGATCGTGAAAGCACACTCCCCCAACCCTGTAAACAACTCACTTATGAGCACGTGTACCCTTTTGATAATTATGGAAGGTAATTCCACACCTCCAGTCACACATGACCCTTTTTTTAGCTCCCGATCTCATTTTCCGCTAATTATGTGGTCATTAAGTATCTCCTACCACATTCACTCACACATGACCCCTTTTTAGCTTACCCCCACCTCCGCATGAGCACGTGTACCCTTTTGATAATTATGGGTCACTAATGGGGGGAGTCATACACTGCCGTGGACTCGAGAAAAAGAGCGGCTGTACATGTCATTTTTGCGCGGGCTTGGACATATTTCCACTATTTCCACTACCAGCTTTGCATCATTTCTCTTGTCTATTTCATCAGCACTAATTTTAATCGAGAGAAGTTGAACCAGCTGTTGAAGGGTCTGTGTGTTTTCTTCTAGGCTTGTTGAACTCATCGATGTGTTGTTTTGACGATTGTCGCTGCCTGCCCCTGATCCACTCGGGCCTTCGTTTTTCTGCATATACTCGGCTAGTACACTTTTATTTTCCACTATATTTCTGCTGCGCAAAAATCTTACGGGCAGCCGGCTTGAAAAAACCCTTATTTTTCGGTTCCTCTTTTCACTCACTAGCTGTCTCTTTTCCTCTGCACAAAAGTCGCCGGTTTTTTCTTGCGTCTCGCTTCCTCTGATGATGGTTTCTGAGACATGTGGCGCACGACTGTTTATCTGTTTCGCTCTATATGCGGCACTTGAACTTTCTTGTCACTTTACACTGGCAGTACGCGACCGGTTGAGCCCCCAAATGTAGGATATTTTTCAGGATATAGTTTATTAATATTATGAAATCGCGGTAGACAGGTAAATACAATATAACTGGGGGCCTTGTTCTCGGCTTATTTTCTGCTGCTGCGGATTTACGTCTTTTTACTGCTTCGATTCTCTTCCGACTGTATCTTCTTTCTGCTGCTCATCTTTTCTCTTGCTGCTCCTCTGCTGCTGTTACTCTGCTGCTTCTCTGCTGTTACTCTGCTGCTTCTCTGCTGTTACTAACAGTTCCCCTTCAAAGGGCCCGCTTGCCCACTCCATCTTACATACATACATACAAAAACATATCTGATGAAACACAAAACCAGTTGTAATACAATTACAATTAATTAACTAAACAAATACTTGTCTAAAAAATATCCATTGCTTTTCTCTTCTTTCCTTTTGAAAGATAGCATTTCTTCTTTCCTTTTGAAAGATAGCATTTCTTCTTTCCTTTTGAAAGATAGCATTTCTTCCTCTATTCATACCATTCCCCTCTCTTCTTTCCTTCCTGCTTTCCTTTTGACTATCTAACAAAAAGGCATTCTATGAGGGGGTCCCTCCCTACCTAGCAATCTAGTGACGTGCCATCTAATCTACCATCTAATATCTACCTGAGCTGGTACCGATCGGATGTGCTTTTTATTGTTTTTTATTGGGAAAACAGTGCAGTGGAAACAATGATATATATAGTAACATATCCATAATGCTCCACTCCATATTACGCATCATTTATATGTTAAGCACTAGACCACATTCATAATCATACCAATCCCAATACACATTATGCATATGCTCTAGCACTTGCCCTTACACCCATGTACCCATATCCAAATATCTAAGAGAGATAAGATAAACATAAGATGAGACACCCCAACACCTGCATAAACAAACGCATGAGTCGCCAAGCCGAGATCAACAGGAAGTCTCATGCATTCCGATCAAACGACACTGACCACTCCGTTATCAGTTCGTTCCCACACTCCAATAGTTCTTGTAAACAAATGAGCTTTCCCAGACGAAATCCAATACCGATCACCAGATGCGGCCGCCCTCTCATCTAAGCCGACGCACCTCCCACGCCACCTTCTCATCTAAGCCGACGCATCTCCCACGCCATCCTCACGTAGGCCAACGCATTGTTTATCAGTCGCTCTCACGAAAGCAGCGCCTCTCACAACCGAAGCCATCCCCGACGCATCCGAAGACCGATTCAGCCTCGAAGTGGAAAGCTTAAGAAACCAAGCTTTAAAGCTTTCTAAAGAAGGTAAAGAGATCAAGATCTCGAAAAGAAGAAAGGAGTTCCGTTTGAGACTTTCTTACATTAGGTCGGGGAATTCAAATCATCCTATGTTCTAAAATAAGTTACGGTTAAATAAATCTTTTTAAAAACCTACTTACGAACTTTGGAATTGTTATTGGCGCAGCCGGTAGGATTCACAATTCAACACTATCGTTACGGTACTAATCTATTAGAAGCAATCTATACGACTAGATTGCGGGAGATTAGCGAAACAAGTTAACCAAGTGAATCCGCCAAAGAATCTAGGTGCAACCGATGCACTAGGCAACATAAAAACATTAAACAAACCCAAAATACATAAATACACCAGACTTACCCAAAGCAAAAACCACAGCAAGTGCCACGAAACGTAGAGTTTAAAACAAGTGAAGTGAAACTTAACACATTGTCCAAAATAAAACGATACCCCAACAAAACAGTTAAAATGGCACTACCACCATCAAGCCTAAGTGAAATTCATTTGTATCAAGCACTACTGTCTATTAGACAAGTGCCAGCATACGACGGCTAAGTTGGACAACTGAGCTCGTTTATAAAAAGAATCGAGTACATCCAAGAATTGTACCCCACGCAAGAAGTAAGACAACAGCGTATACTATTCGGAGCAGTGGAAGTTCAACTAACGGGCGATGCTCAAAGAGCATCACAGATGGTACAGCCAAACACATGGCAGGAATTAAAGGAAACATTGATCGATGAATTTAAAAACCATACCCCATACGAGGACCTCCTGCGTCAAATTTATTTCACGAAGTTCACTGGAAGTTCATCGAAGATATAGAGAATAAAGCATTAATTGTTAGTAATAAGTTATCACTAGAGACAGAAGCAACCAATATTGAAATCTATAAAAACGCTCTGAAAAATACCATTAAAGATGTAATATCAAAGAAATTACCTGATAGGCTTTTTATGACCCTTGTTAGAAAAGATATAACCACCTTATCCAACCTCAAAAAGGCCGCTCAAGAAGAGGGCTTATATGAAGCCAGGGCCGAGGATAAAAGTAACAATAAAACAGCTCAAAAGTCACCCAATCCAGTTAGCAAAAATGAAGGGAATTACTACCCAAATTATAGTGTCAATACTCACCCTAATCAGAATTCATTCGGTTCAAGTAACGCTCCGCGAAACAATTATAGCAACCCGGGATTATACCGCGAGTTTCGCAATTCATTAAACCAAGGTCAGGCACAAAACCTAACCAATTAACAGAGCAATCAAAACCAGTCTAGTAGTAGCAAACCCAATCAGCCGACAAAAAGAATGAGGGAAAGTGATAGCGGACAAATGAAAATGGATGTAAATTTTCATTAAGCAGCCTCGGAAGAAACCGAGGGGGACCCTATATAAACATTACCATAGACAACAAAGTCTTAAGAGGTATAGTGGATTCGGGATCTTCCATTAACATAATAAAAGAAAATTTCCTGAAGGCCACCACAAATAAAGAAAACCTCAAGGTCCATACCATCAACGGAGCCGTCAGATTAACAAGTAGTATAATAAGGCCCCCCAACAAAGTCTGCCCAACCGAGCAGAAGTTCTACGTGTTCGAACACAACAATTCCAACAATTACGATATCCTATTAGGCAGAGAATATCTGATGGCCAGCCAAGCCGTAATCAATTACAGGGATAACACTGTAACGTTAGGAGAAAGGATATTCCCAATTATCTCTAGTGGAGAAGTTATTGAAGAAGTCGAGACCGCACGTAAGTGCCTCGATTCATCCTCGGATAGGGATCAATACTTCACTTCCGCTCTTGATAACGAATTGAGGGAATGTCATGAACTTAGAATAGAACACTTGAACGAAGAAGAAAAAGAAAAGTTGAAGAAAGTGCTATACGAATTCAGCGACTTACAGTATAGAGAAGTTGACAATTTAACTTTCACAAGTACTGTCAAGCACGCGATTCAAACACAGAACGAAGACCCGGTACACCGGAGGCCGTACAAATAAGCGCAAATACATGACGAGGAAGTCAATAAGCAGATCAAAGATATGATGGCACAAGGAATAATTCGTAAATCGAAATCGCCTTACTGTTCCCCCATTTCAATGATCCCCAAAAAGATAGATGCATCTGGAAAACAGAAGTATCGGTTAGTTGTAGACTATAGAGGTCTCAATGAAATAACTATCAAGGATAAATTTCCTGCACCCAGAATGGATGAAATATTGGACAAATTAGGAAAGTGTCAATATTTCACAACGATGGAATGGTTGGTTGGAATGGTTCCAATGGAACCTTCGTCGATCATGAAAACAGCGTTTTCAACACGGCCATTACGAGTATACGCGAATGCCGTTCGGGCTAACAAATGCCCCAGCAACATTCCAAAGATGCATGAACGATCTTTTGGAAGAATTGATGTTTAATGATTGTCTAGTATACTTAGACGACATTATAATTTTCTCCACTTCGTTGGAAGAACATCTGTTGTCACTAAGAAAGGTTTTCGGGAAGTTAAGAGACGCAAATCTCAAGCTTCAAATGGATAAAAGTGAGTTTCTGAAGAAAGAAACTGAGTTCCTAGGTCATGTAGTTATACCAGAAGGAATCATACCAAATCCAAAAAAGATCTCAGCCATAGTCGGATTCCCGATACCAGAAACTACGAAACAAATCAAGTCATTCATAGGACTATGCGGATTTTTTAGGAAGTTTATTCCTAATTTCGCGAACATAGCAAAGCCTATGACTCTCAAATTAAAGAGCTGTCATAGATCCTAAAGAAGAAAAATATGTCGAGGCATTTGAGAGACTAAAAGTACTCATCACCTCAGACCCAATTCTCGTATATCCAGACTTCAACAAAATGTTCTCAGTCACTACAGACGCTAGTAACATGACTATAGGAGCGGTTCTATCACAGGACCATAAGCCAATCTGTTACGCCAGCCAAACGCTGAACGAACATGAGATCAATTACTCCGCCATTGAAAAGGAATTGCTAGCGATTGTATGGGCAACCAAGTATTTCCGATCATACCTATTCGGCAGAACGTTCGAAATACTTAGTGACCATAAACCTTTGGTCTGGTTGAATAACCTCAAGGAACCCAACATGAAGCTGCAACGGTGGAGGATAAAATTGAATGAATTTGACTTTAAAATCAAATATTTACCTGGCAAGGAAAACCACGTAGCAGACGCATTGTCCCGAGTAAAAGTTAACGAAAACTTACTCGGAGAGGTTTCCGATAGTGTAGGCGCCACAATACACAGCGCACACGATGATAACCTCAACCATATTCCTCTTACCGAACGACCCGTCAACTATTTCAACCGCCAGATTGAGTTCATAAAGGGAGATAACGACGAAGTAGTCACAAATCACTATTTCCATAAGCTGATCATAAAAATCACTTATAAAGAAATGACCAATAGTTTAGCTAAAAAAATTATCAAGGAATACGTATGCACGAAAAAGAGCGCTTTATATTTCCACAACGATACCGACTTTCCAATATTCCAACAAGCTTTCTTAGAAATAATCAGTCCTAACAACTTCACGAAAGTCACGAAGTGTAGTACTAAACTGATCGACCTTTCAAACTATTCAGAGTTTAAGCAACTGATCATGAAAACCCACAAAGAATTACTTCATCCGGGAATAGAAAAGACCATCAATTGGTTTAAAGGTAAATATTACTACCCAGACTACCAGAAACTCATACAGAACATCATAAACGAATGTCCCACGTGCAATATTGCCAAAACCGAGCATAGAGACACAAAATTGGCATTCGAAATAACCCCTGAAATACAAAACGTTAGAGAACGATACGTGATGGACTTCTATCTCATAGGCAACCAACCAACCAATTCCAAGTTCGCCACCCTCGTAGAAGTAAACAGCCGCGACTGGCTCGAAGCAAAAAGAGCCATATTGAAAATCTTTAATGAGATGGGTAAGCCTCAAGAAATAAAAGCCGATAAAGATTCAGCTTTCATGTGCGCAGCTTTGCAAGCATGGCTAATCTCGGAAGAGGTAAAAATAGAGATCACATCCAGTAAAAACGGCATTTCGGACATCGAACGATTCCACAAAACCGTTAACGAAAAGTTAAGGATAATAACAAGCGAAAACGATCCAGAAACAAAGTATACCAAGTTCGAATCGATCCTGTATACTTACAACCACAAAACAAAACACAATACTACAAACCGTACACCAGCGGATATTTTCATATACGCCGGAACTCCAGATTACGACACTCAACTAAATAAGGTAAAACAAATCAACCAGTTGAACAAACGTCGTAACGAGTTTGAAGTGGACACACGATTTAGACAATCACCATTAGTAAAGTCCAAGATAACTAACCCTTTCAAAAAGACAGGAGAAATAACAAAGATAGATGAAAAGCACTACGAAGAGAAAAACAGAGGAAGAAAGATAACGCACTATAAATCTAAGTTTAAAAATAAAAAGAAAATTAACCTTAGCAAATACGACAATTCCAGGCCAGACCCCGAAACCAATGCGAACAATCAGCAGCAGCCTAATTAAGATCTTCATCTTCCTTACGCTCCTGATAAACACAACTAATGGACAAAATATTGAAATAAACCCAATACAGTCCAGAAACGGATACTTAATGTTTAAAACCGGATCCATCGATCTGCCAACTAACTTTGAGTACCACTATCTAATAGTAAATGTAACTAAAACTGAACAAACATATAATAACCTTTTAATAATGGCTAAAGATTTCGAGAACGAAATACAAGTCAAATATTTAGTAGATAAACTGAATAGGGAAATAAATGGGCTAAAGATAGCCAAACGTAACAGGAGAGGTCTAATAAACATAGTAGGTACCGCTTACAAATACCTATTCGGCACTTTAGATCAAGAAGATAGGAAAGAATTAGAACAAAAAATCGACAATCTAGCCAGCCTTAGTATCCAATCCAATGAACTTAATTTAGTTATAGATGTAATAAACCACGGAATTGAATTGATAAACCAACTTAATGAAGAAAGCAATAAGAAACAACAATTAGAAATTTTAATCTTCAATCTCCAACATTTCACTGAATACATAGAAGATATAGAAATGGGTATGCAACTAACTAGGCTAGGTATATTTAATCCAAAATTATTAAAACAAGATTACTTGAAACATATAAATTCCGAGAAATTATTAAACATCAAAACCGCAACTTGGTTAAAAATTGACACAAACGAAATCTACATAATTTCTAAGATTCCAAGCGAAAGTACTAATGTACCCGTATATAAAGTAATTCCCTACCCAGACGACCAAAATAATATTTTGACAAAAATAACAACTGATAAATATTACTGTTATGAAGATAAGATTTATAATAAAGAAACTAAGGAATTAATAAAAGACGAATGTATAAAAGGAATTTTAAAACAAAAACCAACAAAATGTCCTTATACAAAAACATACAAAAATTTCCAAATTAATTACGTTGAACCAACATATGTAACTTGGAACCTTCCAAAATCAAATCTAAATCAAAACTGCTTAGACAAAGATATCACAATACAAGGAAATAACATAATTAAAATTTATAATTGTTCAATCCAAATATTCGAATTTACAATAATTAATTCAATGCTGGATTTCACACAAAATATTTACATCAGTAATAACATAACTAGATTAGAACCCCTGTCTTATGTACAGACAAAACAAATAATTGTAGAACATACAAAATTCAATAACATGATACAAATAGTTATAATAACCTTGTTCATATTATTAATATTTAGTATAATTGGGTATCTAATTGTTAAGTTTAAGAAAATACCTAAAAATATTAGTATCAAATATGTAAAACCTCGAGAAGAAGAGGAGGAAGCAAATAGCACACCAATAGTTTTGGAGGAAACTCCAACCCTATACCCTAAAATAAAAACCTGAGGACAGGCTTATAACAAATGCCGGGGGAGTAACATATCCATAATGCTCCACACCATATTACGCATCATTTATATGTTAAGCACTAGACCACATTCATAATCATACCAATACCAATACACATTATGCATATGCTCTAGCACTTGCCCTTACACCCATGTACCCATATCCAAATATCTAAGAGAGATAAGATAAACATAAGATGAGACACCCCAACACCTGCATAAACAAACGCATGAGTCGCCAAGCCGAGATCAACAGGAAGTCTCATGCATTCCGATCAAACGACACTGACCACTCCGTTATCAGTTCGTTCCCACACTCCAATAGTTCTTGTAAACAAATGAGCTTTCCCAGACGAAATCCAATACCGATCACCAGATTCGGCCGCCCTCTCATCTAAGCCGACGCACCTCCCACGCCACCTTCTCATCTAAGCCGACGCATCTCCCACGCCATCCTCACGTAGGCCAACGCATTGTTTATCAGTCGCTCTCACGAAAGCAGCGCCTCTCACAACCGAAGCCATCCCCGACGCATCCGAAGACCGATTCAGCCTCGAAGTGGAAAGCTTAAGAAACCAAGCTTTAAAGCTTTCTAAAGAAGGTAAAGAGATCAAGATCTCGAAAAGAAGAAAGGAGTTCCGTTTGAGACTTTCTTACATTAGGTCGGGGAATTCAAATCATCCTATGTTCTAAAATAAGTTACGGTTAAATAAATCTTTTTAAAAACCTACTTACGAACATTGGAATTGTTATTATATATATGTAAACAAATAACTAGCACACCCGGCGAACTCCGTTTCACCACCAGATGGCTTCGTTTTATGTAACATTTCGTTTGGTGATTAAAAGATGAAGAGCAACTATTTTTTTTTCTTATATTTGAAAAGGAAAAATTGTATTTCATTTCACAACAGTAATGAATTCATTTCGATTACAAAAGTGAAGTGTTATTTAGTTAAACTTCTCTAAGTAAATGAAAGTGAATCTAAAGTAAATACTGAATCGAAGCGTTATACGTGTCCGCAAATTATCCGTTTCATTGAAGTGCTCTTTGGTAAACCACATTTTTTGTTTTTGGTCTGACGTTAACACAAACAAAGCGGATGGTTTCCCAACTCGTGAACACGCAACGTATAACTGCCCATGTGAAAAACAATGATTTTCTAAATTTATCCCGCAAACACTAAGCGATTTGCCTTGCGACTTGTTAATTATCATTGCGAACGCAAGGCGAACTGGAAATTGCAATCGTTTGAAGTCAAACGGAAGATCAGTTGGAATCATTGGTATTCGAGGAATACATAAATTTTCACCTGCGTACTTTCCGTTAATAATGGTTGTCTTTTTACCGAAAGTCGAGTACTGTTGCAAAGTCGCGGTGGATTCAAATTACGCAATATCAGAATAACTGTACCAACTTTACGTTGCAAGTTATGTGGTGGAAATCCTGGTAACTCCAGAGAGTTCAAAAACTCCGTTGGATAATTTACTACATCGTCGGGATTTGTTATGGAATCAACGGATTTGTATGTCACCAAATCGCCAGCAATGTTTGATTGAATGGTGAAATACAGTGCGTGTACATCATTATTCTTTGTGGCGACAAGGTTATTAATTTGATTAATCTTCTGCAGCGTTTTCTTCCTCTTGTGAGATTTCGTAGGCGAAACGTTTCCTGTTGCGTGCAATGACTTTCTCACTTCAATATCAAATCCTGACTGCACCAACCAGCTCATTTCTAATTAACTAATTTGACTCATCAGGTGTCTTACACATACAAGAACGTGCAAATACTTATTCTAGCCTTGAATGATTTTCTTTTTGTCTCCTTTTTAGTCTGACTCTATGCAGATATCTGTATACAAAGCACTTATGTCAGACTGAACTCATAATTCCCTTTGTCCTCTCTTTGATTTGCATCTTTTAAGACATCTCTATCCTTCTTTTGCCAGGCTACGTTAACCCCTGAAAGCTATCAACACATTGATTCATCGGAACAAAAAGAAGGGGACTAATTAATTAGTTTACAGCTTGCTTTTTTTATCTGTATAAAAGCATTTAAGCGTGTTGTGTTTACACCAGGCACTCAGTCAGAATATATGTGAGCTTACGATTTATGTAATTTATTGTATGTTCGCAATAGGGCAAAAAATTGAATTATTGCTCAAAAACAAAATTTAGAAACAAAATTAAGTCGAACCTTTTCGGAGCTTTTTATACCCGGTACTCCAAGGGGTATATTAGATTTGTGCCAAAATTGGATTTGTGTAACACCCAGAAAGAAGCGTTTCCGACCCCATAAAGTATATTCTTGGTCAGCATCAATAGCCGATTCGATATAGCCATGTCTGTCTGTCCGTCCGTTCGTCTAAAAATACACTTATATTGAATTGATATCTCAGGAGCATGGATAGAATGTTTGGTTACTCTAGCTCTTATAGTCTCCGAGATCTTGGCGCTAATCTGGACGAACTGGCAAAGCAGACGTGGTCGCGTGTGATAGAGAGCGAGAGGGAACGATGCTTTTCGAAATAATTTTCTTCGTTGTGGCTGTATCAATAATCCGATCTTATTCAGATTCAAAACTCTGATAGATATGGTCATTCTCTATGATTTTGTGCTTTTAGTTTTCCCGTGTCTTTGAAATTGTGCATGACACAGACTTTCGTCTTTTCTGGCAGCGGAAAAGGGCGGGGCGAAATTTCGGAATACACCTATAACAGTGTGATATGACATGGGGCCTTTATGGGATCGGAAACGCTTCCTTCTGGGTGTTACACTCATCACTATCCACTATCTCCACAAATCTAATATACCCCTATACTCTACGAGTACCGGGTATAAAAATGCACCAAGCACCAAAATCATAATCTACAACGAATTCTACGAAGGTTTGCCGAAGAAACTATGGGTCTAAAATGGGTTTTGTTCGTATTATATATAATGTAGTCCTGCTAATAATACAATAATACAGTACACACATTTAGTGGCTTTACGAATTACGATTTTTAAAAAAATTGATTTTTTGAATATTGTTCGGAGAAATTACCCTAAAACATAGTAGCTAAAACGTCCAAAATGTCCGAGGCCCCGGCCAATGCAGTCAATAATTTAAAAATTTTGGATTGATTTACTGAACAAATTTGTATGTTTTTCATTCATTGGAAAATTTTCATTCTTCGTGGTTTTTAATTTGTTTAAAAACAACAATTTAAAGAAATAAAAAATTTATAAAAAATTCAATTTTTATTCGATGTATAGCCATTCTATTGAAACAAATCAAAAATCAGATGAAAGTTAACACATTGAATTTTTTAACCTATCAATAAAGCATAAACATTTTTTTAGGTGCTCCGTTGAATCAAGCCAGGTTCAGACGTCAATGTGAACAACCCACTGAACACGATACAGCACTTTCTGGAATTTTATAATTTTATACCATACTTTTATCGCAATAAACAATGGAATATTTTTAATATATTTTTAATATTAACTGGTTAAGGTGTAATATTGTCAAATATATATACATACAATTTTAGTTTATACATAATTATTCCATATGTAAGTTAAAAACAATTATATTTACAAATTAAAATATATGACGAAATCAATATAACAAAAAATCTACTTTTGCAAAAACAGTTGCTCGGAAATGAAGAATCACAGATCAGTGTCCTTCTTTTGAAATACGTTTTTTTTCTTTAATTTTTACATATGCACCTCAAGAAAAAAAGGTCTTTTTAGGGGGAAATCAGTTTCCACTACTTCCTGCGAAAACGGCTTTCACAAATCTAAAAATGTAGTTCAAAATAGGAATATACCATCCTTCAAGTTTAAACGAATCCTAATTATTCTTTCTCAATTAAAAAAGGTCACACTCTTATATATATCATCTTATTTATTATCACCCTTGTTCAGTCGCATACACATGCATAACATTCACATACATAACAATGCAGACATATTATGTAATACACATGACACTTTTACCAAAACAAAAAAAAGTTCACACGGTCAACAGTAAATATCACGACTCAGCATTAAAGCTCAGTCAACAATAAACCGCCTCGGCACCGAATTCTGCTGACAATGCGATCATTCCTCTGAAGCCAACAATACTGGTGCAATTGCTGACCATCAAAATTGCCCAAATTAAGCACCAGCCGATAAAATCATATTACATCAATATTAATTCCACATTAATTATCAATTTTACCATTTTACCATATTTTTATTAAATCAGCACTTTTTGTACCTTTTATTACCTGTAAATAGAGTTAAGTTTTGTTGAATAAAATCGGTATCAGAAACAATATCAAAGCTGCCTGTCACTCAATTCCCTCTCAATCATCAGAGGCGGTCGCTGTGTCTTCAGACCCTCATTTGAACATCAAGGCTGTCGTCGCGTCTTCAGATCCTCAATTGCGCACCGCAGGTTACCCTCTCCGCAGTCAAACTGGTTCAAGTTCTAGTTGCGACGACCTAACTGTAGACGGTTTATGTACCGTATGCAACCCAGCTTCATACACGCACACACACACATTAACAACGACTGTAGAGCCACACCACTGCAGTGGAATGATTCCAGTGCACTGGAATGATATCATATGGAAAGATTTAACTAAAGTATCCATAAAATCAGATTTAAGTACATTAGATAAAAAAGCGTTTCATCCATTATCATAAATATCAAGCTAGAAGAATTTCCAAATGCAGAAGAATTAATAAAAACAACTACAAAACATGATATTTTCCTATATCATATAAACCTAAACTTGTAAAAAATATTTAAATGAACTAGCAGATTGCTCAATATATCTAAGATATACACTGATTTATATAACAGTGAAAAAATAAAAAAACGCTTAACTTCAATTAATCAAAAATCAAAAAAATAGACCATATTCTAGTTGACGAAGCGCAGGAAAATAGTGTAAGCCAATGGAAGATTTTAACAACCCTATATAATGAATTGCTTGATGATGGCAAGGAAAAACATACCTGGGAGATGTTAAGCAGTGTATCTACAGATTTCAGGAAGAAAATCATCACTTATGTATTATATTATATACAGGAATATATTCGTGTAAAAATTGTTGGAATAGATTGGATATTATGCCAACTTGAGAAATCATTTAGATCAACTCCGGAAACTTTAGCACTCGTAGATAGAATATTTTGCAACTTTCAAGAAGAAATATCCTTCAATAATAATGCGTTTTATCGCACAGGAAAAATGTCCAAGGATATGAAGAAATTTGGCCAGCGTTAGCAAGGTCCAAGAGCGAAGAGCAGCAAGCCTTGAAAATTAAACTAATAGGTAAAGAGAGTAGATCTCTTTGTGAAAAGAGAACACTCGAATGTATTTGAGAAGTGCAATAAAGCTTCAACGACAAACTTGCCATCGGAAACGATGGCGATGGCGACGAACCCTCTTGGGTTAGTTACCCTGATACCAGGTAGGCTACTTGCTCAATCAATATCTAAAACAAAAATTTATTTTAGTTGCTAGAGACCGTCATATAAAACCAAAAGACATCATGACTTTGATCAGACAACGAAATGTATTAGTTGATTATATCATTAGCGAACTTAAAAAGGGGAACATACCGATTATTGGTTGGGGTTATTTCAGAAAATATGGATTATATGCAAATTTGATAGCCTTGACTGCATTTTTAATTCTTTCACCAAATGATTTAGCTCTTGCAAACTCTTTAAAGTCATCGTTATTTCTTTAATATCGCATACAACCGCAAAAACAATCTTAATGGGAAAGACTGAAGGATTACTGCCAAGATATTTATGATGGATTAAATGATATTCTAAATCTGTCTACTATAGAATCTTCTCTTTTAGTATTTACACATATACTTCGTGCAGTTAAGAAGAAATTTGCTTCAAGTGCTTTAAATTTATAGATGAGGTAATGAACTAATAAAATAGAATAACCCAGATATCAAGGATGATTTTATATAAGGCTGTAATGCTTTATGAATAATGACAATTCATTAGTTAAAAGGTTTGCAAGCTCCGGTATCCATTGTATCCATTGAGAACACGGATACAAACACAGTTCCAAGAAATAGTGGGAGCATCATTTTTGATCAGGCAAGAGTGCCATTTTGGTGATAATCATTATAACAAATGTCTGCTATATGCTGCACTCACACGTGCTAAAGATGAGCTGTACATTTTAAGCAAGGGTTCTTGGTATGACCTGACAACTTCATGTGGATCACCATATGAAAAGAAGCACAGAAACTTCTGTCCGATATTTAAAGAATAAACAGAAATATCATGTTTAAGTTCAAACTACACTACCCTATTTATATAAAATGTGACTATTTTGCTTCCACCAGGTTTAACAAAGTCAACAGGGAAAAAGAATGACGCTGTAGGGACAGCTAGCTATATAGGAGCAAAGGATAATTATAAAAGGAGATATGATTATTCACAGCATATTGCAATACCTGCCTGAAATAAAAAAAGCAAGAAGAGGAATTGGGAATCAAACAAATATTTTGAATGCATAAATGTTACAGACGATAAGAGTGAAATCTATGATAAGATGTTAGCCTTTGATAGAAAGCATGGCTATTTATTCGACTTATAGGGGAAGTCTGGAATTTCACTTAGTGGTGTAACTAATAACGAAGCGGTTGTAGTGCGATTAGATAGGCTATGCATAATACAAAATAAATGTGTTGATGTGCTCGTATGGAGCAGCTTATGCGGTTGTGTATGAGTGGGTGAAATTATGAGGTTCTGGGCACAAAAAGACGATAACTCAAGGGTACCTTTTGTTCAATTTTAAAGACCTTCACGAGTAAACAACAACGTGAACAGGAACCGGAGTAAAAAGATCAACACCAGCAGAAACAGCTCCTGCACCAGCTACAACAGCTCCAGAACCAGGTACAACAGCTCTAGAAACAACTAAAATATCAACTACAACAGCTCTTTTAACAGGTACATCAACTCCAAAACCAAATACAGTACATCTCATACATAAGCAAAAACAGCTCTTTTAACAGGTACAACAGCTCGTGTATCAGCTAAACAGCTCCTGTATCAGCTCCTGTATCAACTAAAACAGCTCGTGTATCAGCCCTGTACCTGCACCTGTACTGTACCTGTTCCAGCACCTGTAACGTATCCAAACCAGAAATAACACTAGAAACAACAGAAACCGCAAATCACCCCACTTTTGAAAATTCTTTTGTTCCTTGTTCTTTCACACCTCCTTAACGATTAAACTGTTTTATGACTCTTTGTCATGAGCTAAAGATCGCCATAATATGTCTACCCCACCCACGTATTGAGTCAGAACTATCACTCGGGATCGGAAGCATACTGAATTACCAACTCTCCCAACTAAAGATCAACATAATAATATGACTATCCCAGCTACAAATTGAGTCAGAATATACTACTTCATAGACATGTTCATACTTGTCATAAACTTATTACAATTTTTAAAATAAACAATTATTTACAGGGAAATTACTACTTTTTCCATTTGAATAAACAGGTAAGACCAAATCTGCTTCCCAACATCTATTATTGTTAGGAACATCTCTCCCTCTTCCTTCTAATGCTTTTCTTTAGAAAGGTAAACAGGTATTCTATGGGAGATCCCTACCTAACAAGCTGGCGAGGTACCATCTCATCTACTTTCCAATATATAATTTTTGCTGTAGCTTGCAAACACGATGACCTGCTCATCAGATCATTCAATAAACCTGTTCTCTGATTTAGTCGACTAGAACAGCTGGAAAATATAAGGCAGCATTAGGCTCTCCCCAAAAACGAGTTGGGGAATTTCTAGTATCTGATCTGACCCAATTCATACAATTACCCAGTCCTAAATAAATTTCGCTTGACAACTCAATGGCTTGTGCAAAAGTGCACGTACTTGTTGGCTGTGGAGATTGAAAATTTGTTGCATATAATTTTTCTTGATCATGCTCAACGTTTGAAAAATATTCACTGTTTTGTATAGGAACATGAAAATCAATCATTTATTAAATCTCGTTATGGGACTCATTTAATAATATGTCCCTGGAGAAGGACCAGAGACGTGTAGCTACCACCACCACCATTGAAAGAGACCGAGCAGACGCTAAGGACCTAATTTCAAAATATTACAAGAAATATAAACGTTTGATTATTCTCCCTTTGATTTTCTGGTAGAGAGAACGAGAAAGCAATACGAAAATTTGACGGCTTTTTACTTCCCCGACTGTTGAAAATATTTATTTGGGTGTGTATGTCTTTGTGTGACTTTGTGTGTGCGTTATTACGCATTAGCTCTTGCCTTTGAGCAAAGCAACAACAAACACACAAAAAATAATGTGTATGTGCACTAAAACAGCTACTTTTACCACCGTCAGACATGAGTACGCGATAGACATGATCGTGCAAGCACACTCCCTCAAACCTGTAAACAACTCACGTATGAGCACGTGTACCCTTGTGATAATTATGGGTCACTAATTACCTTCCACACCTCCACTCACACATGACCCCTTTTTTAGCTTCCCCCACCTCCGCATGAGCACGTGTACCCTTTTGATTATTATGGGTCACTAATGACTCCCCCCTCCACAACTCATACATGACCCTTTTTTTACCTTCCTCAACCTCCAAACCAATCTCTCTTACCGCTAATTATCGGGTCATTAAGTACCTCCCCCCACCACCCAACCTGACCCTCTTTTACCTCACCCACCTCCAAACTGACCTTTTACCGATCATTATGGGTCATTAAACATCTCCCCCCATCCCACACCTGTCACTTTACCGAGCATTAATCACCCCCACCCCTATCGCCTTAGGCTTAGTTTTCACTCGCACAGACAACTGATTGTGAATTTCTGCGCTGCATAAACGATCACTCCCAAACTCTTGTATAAATTGCTGACGTAACTGACCGTAGACAGGTAGACAGGTATTATTATTATTATCACCCTTTTTCAGTAGCATACACATTAGGCTGAGCCAAAATTGGACCAAAATTTTTTTTTTTAATTTTTCAAGCGGACACCCCCTTGATCTGTTCTCTATTAGTAAGTAAAATTACAAATTTTTTTTTAAATTTGTAGTTTAATGTTTAGGGGTTGCTACCACAAAAAGAAAATTTAAGTTTTTTTATTAAATGTACATTTTTCAAAAATGATTTCTTAAGTTTTTTCTATAATATTGAATCTTAAAAACAAGTTTATAATCAACATAAAGTACTTTTATTAGTGTTTGGAAACTTTTTGCGAAAGTCGTTAACTAACTATAAGAGATACTGTTTTTGTTCTTCATTGGTGGTATGTAATTTATTATATTCCTCCATTAAGGCTACACCTCGCTCTGCAATATCGTTTACTACTCTTATGCTGCAAGCTACCGCCTTACTACGGTTATAAGCATCATCGTTATTCCAGCTTTCCACGTCTATTTTTAAAAATTCCGATGACATTCCAGTTTATTTAAAAAAACGGTACGTGTTGCTTGTAACAAAGTCTTCAAGGTTTTTTTCGAGAATTGATTCAGTCAGCAGTGTTGGACGTTTCGGACAATCCTTCGATACGTCTTTATTTAATGTATTCACCATTTTCCTTTTCGTATCTAATGTTATACCTTCATCGAAAAAAGGCTAGCCCAACTAGCTCTTCAGACAAATACCAAAGGTGACGTAGCATTTTTTTAATGCAACGGTTGCTATATTTAAGTTGATTTTTTCATACTGTTTGAGATCCTTTAAAAGTTGCAAGTCGTTTCCTGGGGCTGAAGAGGCTGACGGTGCTTTATACCAGTGTTTTACATAGATTAGAACAACAAATGTGCAAATTTCTTTAATACCCTTTAGTTCCTTTTTTGACATTGTAAATTGATCTCTGAATAGAAAGATTTTCAAGGAATAAATGGCTTTCGACATCCAACGAGCGCGATGTAAGCCAGCAGGTGCTTTAATCGATAAATATTTTTCAGGTTTACCTCCCAAAAAAAGGATAATTAGGTAAAGTAATTCCTTGTAATCATTTCTTGGTTGATGTAACAATATTTGTTCCTTTGAAAAGGTAATTATTTGATTCGAATCATCTTTAAAGAGATTACATAGCAATGAATCTGAAAGAACCGATTTATAGTCATTTCTCTTTAAATGTTTCAAAAACTTCTTAAATCGTTTGAAAATAGCAATGTCAGGACAAGAGGATGGCCCCAAAGATAGGTCAACTACCGCTTGAAGAACAATTTCTAGAATATGATGACGACAGGCCAGCCATAGTAGCTCCTTTTTTAATTTTTTTTCCAGCAGAACACAAGCTCCATTTCTAAGCCCTGTGTTACATGCGGTTGTATCAAAACACATACACTTTATCTTTTCGTTTAAGCCCCAAGAAGATATTGTTTCGAAAACAGCTTCAGCAGCTGCTTCTCCTGATCCACAGCTAAGTTTTGGGACCGCAAGGAGTTGATCGACTAGCTGTCCTGATACTAAAATGGGTAGTCTATCCACTATTTCGTCACCGCTTCAACATTAGCATGTGCTACATCAAACAGTGCCTCGATTTTTTCTTTCCAAGCTAATTCTTTTCTTTGCAATGCTGCATTTCGCTTGGCTTTATTTTCTTTATTTTTTTAAGGCTTGCCATTCAATTTTCGTGTGGGAATGCTTGCTTTTTCCCAAATCAGCAGAATTTCTCGAGATGCAATCTGTCGAAACATTATTGGTTTCCTTTTTCTCAAGCTTATAGAAGAAAAAGAATTTTAAGGCTTCTTGGATTGATGGAAGAATTGTTGGATTAAACGTATCGTTTGTCTGTCCGATTAACCAAAAAAGTGTTTTACTTCTGGTTGACGCCATATGTAGTCATAACATGGAACTGAAATAAGTACATTGCCGAGAATATTTGTTTGAATCTAATATAGTCACAACAGAAGGAACATCGGGAACTCACTGTTAACAAAGAAACGATTGCTGAAAATCAGGATATTCAGCTAAGTTTAGTATATTTAGTTAAATTTTAAAAAACATATGCGGGTTTTTTGTTGCCAATAATCAGCTAATGACGATAGTATTATTGTTATCGATATAAATGGATTTCACTGCAGCATATAATAGATGGCGCGAAACATTTAAAAAATTTTGACCGTTGAAGAAACTTTTAAAATTCGGTAGCAACCTCTAAAAAAAATGTTTAAATTTAAAAAAAATGTTTAATATTACTGTCTAACAGAAGAAAATAATAAAAGAAGGTGTCCCCTTTAAATTTAAAAAAAACAATTTTTTGGCCCAGCCTAATACACATACATCAATATTAATTCCACATTAATTATCAATTTTACCATTTTACCATATTTTTATTAAATCAGCACTTTTTGTACCTTTTATTACCTATAAATAGAGCTAAGTTTTGTATCAGTATCAGAAACAATATCAAAGCTGCCTGTCACTCAATTCCCACTGCAATCATCAGAGGCTGTCGCTGTGTCTTCAGACCCTCATTTGCACATCAAGGGATTCCCTTTCATTCGCAATCATCAGAGGCTGTCGTCGTGTCTTCAGATCCTCAATTGCGCACCGCAGGTTATCCTCTCCGCAGTCCAACTGGTTCAAGTTCTAGTTGCGACGACTGTAGAGCCACACCACTGGAATGATATCATATGGGAAGATTTAACTAAAGTATCCATAAAATCAGATTTAAGTACATTAGATAAAAAAGCGTTTCATCCATTATCATAAATATCAAGCTAGAAGAATTTCCAAATGCAGAAGAATTAATAAAAACAACTACAAAACATAATATTTTCCTATATCATATAAACATAAACGTGTAAAAAATATTTAAATGAACTAGCAGATTGCTCAATATATCTAAGATATACACTGATTTATATAACAGTGAAAAAATAAAAAAACGCTTAACTTCAATAAATCAAAAAACAAAAAAATAGACCATATTCTAGTTGACGAAGCGCAGGAAAATAGTGTAAGCCAATGGAAGATTCTAACAACCCTATATAATGAATTGCTTAATGATGGCAAGGAAAAACATACCTGGGAGATGTTAAGCAGTCTATCTACAGATTTCAGGAAGAAAATCATCACTTATGTATTATATTATATACAGGAATATATTCGTGTAAAAACTGTTAGAATAGATTGGATATTATGCCAACTTGAGAAATCATTTAGATCACTCGTAGATAGAATATTTTGCAACTTTCAAGAAGAAATATCCTTCAATAATAATGCGTTTTATCGCACAGGAAAAATGTCCAAGGATATGAAGAAATTTGGCCAGCGTTAGCAAGGTCCAAGAGCGAAGAGCAGCAAGCCTTGAAAATTAAACTAATAGGTAAAGAGAGTAGATCTCTTTGTGAAAAGAGAACACTCGAATGTATTTGAGAAGTGCAATAAAGCTTCAACGACAAACTTGCCATCGGAAACGAAGGTATGCCTCTTGGGTTAGTTACCCTGATACCAGGTAGGCTACTTGCTCAATCAATATCTAAAACAAAAATTTATTTTAGTTGCTAGAGACCGTCATATAAAACCAAAAGACATCATGACTTTGATCAGACAACGAAATGTATTAGTTGATTATATCATTAGCGAACTTAAAAAGGGGAAAATACCGATTATTGGTTGGGGTTATTTCAGAAAATATGGATTATATGCAAATTTGATAGCCTTGACTGCATTTTTAATTCTTTCACCAAATGATTTAGCTCTTGCAAACTCTTTAAAGTCATCGTTATTTCTTTAATATCGCATACAACCGCAAAAACAATCTTAATGGAAAAGACTGAAGGATTACTGCCAAGATATTTATGATGGATTAAATGATATTCTAAATCTGTCTACTATAGAATCTTCTCTTTTAGTATTTACACATATACTTCGTGCAGTTAAGAAGAAATTTGCTTCAAGTGCTTTAAATTTATAGATGAGGTAATGAACTAATAAAATAGAATAACCCAGATATCAAGGATGATTTTATATAAGGCTGTAATGCTTTATGAATAATGACAATTCATTAGTTAAAAGGTTTGCAAGCTCCGGTATCCATTGTATCCATTGAGAACACGGATACAAACACAGTTCCAAGAAATAGTGGGAGCATCATTTTTGATCAGGCAGGAGTGCCATTTTGGTGATAATCATTATAACAAATGTCTGCTATATGCTGCACTCACACGTGCTAAAGATGAGCTGTACATTTTAAGCAAGGGTTCTTGGTATGACCTGATAACTTCATGTGGAGCACCATATGAAAAGAAGCAGAGAAACTTCTGCCCGATATTTAAAGAAGAAACAGAAATATCATGTTTAAGTTCAAACTACACTACCCTATTTATATAAAATGTGACTATTTTGCTTCCACCAGGTTTAACAAAGTCAACAGGGAAAAAGAATGACGCTGTAGGGACAGCTAGCTATATAGGAGCAAAGGATAATTATAAAAGGAGATATGATTATTCACAGCATATTGCAATACCTGCCTGAAATAAAAAAAGCAAGAAGAGGAATTGGGAATCAAACAAATATTTTGAATGCATAAATGTTACAGACGATAAGATTGAAATCTATGATAAGATGTTAGCCTTTGATAGAAAGCATGGCTATTTATTCGACTTATAGGGTAAGTCTGGAATTTCACTTAGTGGTGTAACTAATAACGAAGCGGTTGTAGTGCGATTAGATAGGCTATGCATAATACAAAATAAATGTGTTGATGTGCTCGTATGGAGCAGCTTATGCGGTTGTGTATGAGTGGGTGAAATTATGAGGTTCTGGGCACAAAAAGACGATAACTCAAGGGTACCTTTTGTTCAATTTTAAAGACCTTCACGAGTAACCAACAACGTGAACAGGAACCGGAGTAAAAAGATCAACACCAGCAGAAACAGCTCCTGCACCAGCTGCAGCTCATACATAAGCAAAAACAGCTCTTTTAACAGGTACAACAGCTCGTGTATCAGCTAAACAGCTCCTGTATCAGCTCCTGTATCAACTAAAACAGCTCGTGTATCAGCCCTGTACCTGCACCTGTACTGTACCTGTTCCAGCACCTGTAACGTATCCAAACCAGAAATAACACTAGAAACAACAGAAACAGCAAATCACCCCACTTTTGAAAATTCTTTTTTTCCTTGTTCTTTCACACTTGCCTCACACCTCCTTAACGATCAAACTGTTTTATGACTCTTTGTCATGAGCTAAAGATCGCCATAATATGTCTACCCCACCCACGTATTGAGTCAGAACTATCACTCAGGATCGGAAGCATACTGAATTACCAACTCTCCCAACTAAAGATCAACATAATAATATGACTATCCCAGCTACAAATTGAGTCAGAATATACTACTTCATAGACATGTTCATACTTGTCATAAATTTATTACAATTTTTAAAATAAACAATTATTTACAGGGAAATTACTACTTTTTCCATTTGAATAAACAGGTAACACCAAATCTGCTTCCCAACATCTTTTATTGTTAGGAACATCTCTCCCTCTTCCTTCTAATGCTTTTCTTTAGAAAGGTAAACAGGTATTCTATGGGAGATCCCTACCTAACAAGCTGGCGAGGTACCATCTCATCTACTTTCCAATATATAATTTTTGCTGTAGCTTGTCAACACGATGACCTGCTCATCAGATCATTCAATAAACCTGTTCTCTGATGTAGTCGACTAGAACAGCTGGAAAATATAAGGTAGCATTAGGCTCTCCCCAAAAACGAGTTGGGGAATTTCTAATATCTGATCTGACCCAATTCATACAATTACCTAGTCCTTAATAAATTTTGCTTGACAACTCAATGGCTTGTGCAAAAGTGCACGTACTTGTTGGCTGTGGAGATTGAAAATTTGTTGCATATAATTTTTCTTGATCATGCTCAACGTTTGAAAAATATTCACTGTTTTGTATAGGAACATGAAAATCAATCATTTATTAAATCTCGTTATGGGACTCATTTAATAATATGTCCCTGGAGAAGGACCAGAGACGTGTAGCTACCACCACCACCATTGAAAGAGACCGAACAGACGCTAAGGACCTAATTTCAAAATATTACAAGTTATATAAACGTTTGATTACAAAAACTAGAAAATAGAAAAATATATACACATGCCTACATACATACAAGAGCCCTGAATGAACGGGCCACCGAATCGAATCAGTGGGACCCGGGAATCGTTTTGTTCGGTCCGACTGAATCAGCGATTCGATGCGATCATTGATTCGGATCATTTTCCCAAAACGGACTGAACAAATCTGGTATTGTCGTTTTTACTGTGACAGATCCGAACAGATTCGTTTTTTTTTCTCTCTTATTCTCCCTTTGATTTTCTGGTAGAGAGAACGAGAAAGCAATACGAAAATTTTACGGCTTTTTACTTCCCCGACTGTTGAAAATATTTATTTGGGTGTGTATATCTTTGTGTGACTTTGTGTGTGCGTTATTACGCATTAGCTCTTGCCTTTGAGCAAAGCAACAACAAACACACAAAAAATAATGTGTATGTGCACTAAAACAGCTACTTTACCACCTGACCCTTTTTTACTCACCCACCTCCAAACTGACCTTTTACCGATCATTATGGGTCATTGAACATATCCCCCCACCCCACACCTGTCACTTTACCGAGCATTAATCACCCCCACCCATATCGCCTTAGGCTTAGTTTTTACTCGCACAGACAACTGATTGTGAATTTCTGCGCTGCATAAACGATCACACTCGAACTCTGGTATAAGTTGCTGACGTAACTGACCGTAGACAGGTAGACAGGTAAATACAATATAACTGGGGGCCTTGTTCTCGGCTTATTTTCTGCTGCTGCGGATTTACGTCTTTTTACTGCTTCGATTCTCTTCCGACTGTATCTTTCTGCTGCTCATCTTTTCTCTTGCTGCTTCTCTGCTGCTGTTACTCTGCTGCTTCTCTGCTGTTACTAACAGTTCCCCTTCAATGGGCCCGCTTGCCCACTCCATCTTACATACATACATACAAAAACATATCTGATGAAACACAAAACCAGTTGTAATACAATTACAATTAATTAACTAAAAAAATACTTGTCTAAAAAATATCCATTGCATTTCTCTTCTTTCCTTTTGAAAGATAGCATTTCTTCATTCGTTTTGAAAGATAGCATTTCTTCCTCTATACATACCATTCCCCTCTCTTCTTTCCTTCCTGCTTTCCTTTTGACTATCTAACAAAAAGGTATTCTATGAGGGGGTCCCTCCCTCCCTAGCAATCTAGTGACGTGCCATCTAATCTACCATCTAATATCTACCTGAGCTGGTACCGATCGGATGTGCTTTTTAGTGTTTTTTATTGGGAAAACAGTGCAGTGGAAACAATGAGATATATATATGTATACAAATAACTAGCAAACCCGGCGAACTCCGTTTCGCCACCAGATGGCTTCGTTTTATGTAACATTTCGTTTGGTGATTAAAAGATGAAGAGCAATTATTTTTTTTTTTATATTTGAAAATGAAAAATTTTATTTCATTTCACAACAGTAATGAATTCATTTCGATTACAAAAGTGAAGTGTTATTTAGTTAAACTTCTCTAAGTAAATGAAAGTGAATCTAAAGTAAATACTGAATCGAAGCGTTATACGTGTCCGCAAATTATCCGTTTCATTGAAGTGCTCTTTGGTAAACCACATTTTTTGTTTTTGTTCTGACGTTAACACAAACAAAGCGGATGGTTTCCCAACTCGTGAACACGCAACGTATAACTGCCCATGTGAAAAACAATGATTTTCTAAATTTATCCCGCAAACACTAAGCGATTTGCCTTGCGACTTGTTTACTATCATTGCGAACGCAATGCGAACTGGAAATTGCAATCGTTTGAAGTCAAACGGAAAATCAGTTGGAATCACTGGTATTCGAGGAATACATAAATTTTCACCAGCGTACTTTCCGTTAATAATGGTTGCCTCAATCAAATTCGGCATAAGTCTTTTTACCGGAAGTCGAGTACTGTTGCAAAGTCGCGGTGGATTCAAATTACGCAATATCAGAATAACTGTACCAACTTTGAGTTGCAAGTTATGTGGTGGAAATCCAGAGAACTCCAGAGAGTTCAAAAACTCCGTTGGATAATTTACTACATCGTCGGGATTTGTTATGGAATCAACGGATTTGTATGTCACCAAATCGCCAGCAATGTTTGGTTGAATGGTGAAATACAGTGCGTGTACATCATTATTCTTTGCGGCAAGAATTGCTCGTTGACTTAACCAAGCATAATTCTGTTCTGTTTGGGAAAATGTTTTCAATGTTTTTTCAATGTCTGACTCTACAATCGGCAAAAGTCATTGGTATGAGTAATTAATCCAGATGTCGCATGACTGGGACTTTTCCATTTCCAACAGCTAACAATTTTTTGTAAAATTGTGCAGCACTTTGATCATTTTGAAGTTCAATTCTCATATTATTGGTTAGCGATCATGTTTTAACTTTATTCCATAAAGGTGATGCCTTCAGGCAAGCATTCAATTCATCTTCCAGGCGTTCAGTGTGAAGTTAAGTGCTTCAAGTGATTTCTTATGTGCCATTGTGCACTCATCCCAAACTACGCAGAATGTGCAGTACGACCGCCATCTAGAAGAGTCGCCGCAATTCCAGATGATGCTGACGCCAAAGCTATGTCACATCTTGATCGAATAGTGGCCAAAATCAATGAAATGACAAATGTTTTCCCTGTTCCTCCAGGTGCCTGAAGGAAGAATAGACCACCAGTATTATTGTCCACCGCTTGCATTAATGTTTCGTATACTTGCTTTTGCTGTTCATTCAGCAACGGCACATTATTTCGAACGAATTCCTGCAATGTATCAACATTGTATTACAGCTCTCGATTTAATTCTTGATTGAATGCATCGTGCATCGATCGATTTGGCGCAATCATTCCTACTTCAATCAGTAGCTTGTTTGCAATAGTCAAGCATTGATCCTTAATCAGAATCAATCCTTCATTGTAGATTTCATCGGTTATTTGGATGTCAGGATTATTCATTTGAATGCGAAAGCGATGCAAGGTTTCTTCACATATGTCGTCTTTGTATTTGTTCCATAACTGAATTGGTTGTGAAGGAAAACATGTGGTGATGATAATTGCGAACAGCGTTCGTATTTGGTACGCATTTGATGAAACAACTGAATCCGCAAGTGATAAATCCCAATAAGAATCGTTCTCCAGCAAACCCAATAGTTGACATGCTTCTCTATATGTTTGGCATTGGTGGCCATTCACAGTTTTCAAATGCGAAAATGATTTTGGTCCACGTACATTTACCAACAGCAGTCGCAAATAAAAACATTCATAATTTCTACGATGAACAGTATACATGCGACCTAGTGCATCAGTGGAAAACACCTGTGGCCAATTTGGAACTGGGGTATGATGCCAATGATCTTCGTGTCCTCACGCGCTGTCCCAATCGGGAATTTTCTCTTATTATATTTTGTCTTTCTTCGCTTAACTTCTGTGAATACACTTGTTGCTGGCTTGCATGTCTTGTGCGCCGGCCGAAGTTCGCACGTCGTCCTCTAGGCATTTTGGACTATGGACAGAGTGGTGAATTTAACCTCAAATTCACGATCTACATAATTTACACAGTTCAACTTACCACCTTAAAGACAAATGCCTGCTGTTGAAATTGAATAAAAGTTTGCACAATACACGTGATTGATTTGATGGTTTCCAATTGAAATGTTAGGAAACGAATCACTTATTTTTTGTAGTTTTTTTTCTCAATTTCACAGTGAACACACCGGTTTGTCACATGAAATTAACTGAGCAGGGAACAATGAGAACAATACACACAATGTATCACGCACCGGCGCCATCTACTTAAAATATTGGTTTGTAGTACATGCTATGTATCAGAGATGGCGCTGTATGTAAAAAAAGATTTTCACGCTTTTCTGTTGAAATTTTTCCTGAATTTTCTTTGCAATAAACCTCACGGTGTCCGAGACCTTTCCAACGAATGGAAATCGGTTCGTGCGTTCTGGAGTTATAGCATCAGGAAGGAAAACCCGACTTATTTTTATATAGGTTAGGTTAGGTTAACCCGGACGTCCCTCAGCGGGGACTTTCATAGGCCAGTATGGCCCTTAGTGATCCGGATGTAGATGGACCTTTACGGGGCTATTGCTGAGATTTGGAAGTCCTCGAGTATCGAGGTGTGCTTAGCAAAGGCAAGTAATTCCCTCGGCGTCCTCTTGGAGGCATCTTCTAGTGATGCCATCTCCGGTGCGCCTAGGTATCTTGTCCTTGCCCGTGAAAGAGCCGGGCAGTTACAGATGAGATGTTCCATGGTTTCGATAGCCCCGGATTCATCGCGTTTCCTACAGCTGTCTCTGTTGGTGATGCCTAGCTTGGCCGCGTGCGCCGCAGCCAGACAGTGACCTGTGAGTATTCCCACTATCAGTCTACAGTCTTTCCGTGGAAGATGCAGTAGATAGTGAGCTAGCTTTTCATTGCGCTCCTTGCACATGGTTCTCGAGGTTCTGCAGGTGGTTGCGTTTCTCCATCTGTTCTTGGTTTGTAGGGCGGCCTGCTCCTCTAGATCGCTTTGTTACGTTCTAAGGGAGATAGGCACGTTTTCGATTCTTTCGCTCGTCAGCCCGACGCCTTCCTTAGCCAGAACGTCCGCAGCCTCGTTTCCTTCGATGCCCTGGTGGCTGGGAACCCAGTAGATTCGCACTGACTTGGTCGTGCATAGTGAGTCTAATGCCTCCCTGCTTGCCAGGACACTTCTGGAACCAACTGCGAACGACTGCATGGATTTTATCGCTGCTTGGCTATCGACGAATATGTTCACCTTGTTGTGTGGTCGCTCTATTAGCTGAGCGACCTCTGCTGCCTTCTTGATAGCGAAAACTTCCGCCTGGAATATGGTAGCCTATATGATACCCTTATTTCGGGGTTTGTACAATATAAGCCCGCTCCTACTCCTCCGTCCATCTTGGAGCCGTCAGTATCTATGTTGAGGTGTTGAGTCTGGTCCCGTCTTGCTTTCCAGTCTTCTGGCCCCATAAATGTGTTAGTTTTGACCTCGAGGCAAGTTTGGGGGGTCATGTATTCTGTATGACTGGTCATGTCTCTCCCAATTGAACTGTGCTCGTATCCTTGGGGTGACATGTTCCCCGATGCAATCAGTCGCTGTGCTGCTTTGCCTGCAGTCAGCCGAGCGTGGATGTCGAGGGGATCGATTCCGAGTATGGTTTCGAGTGCTATAGTGTGGGTTGACCTCAGCGCCCCTGTGATACATAGCAGAGCCTGTCGCTGGGTCCTTTCCATAAGCTTGTGGCACGTCTTCTTCTCTGCTTGCCACCACACTAGGACTCCATTCAGCAGAGTTGGTCGCACCACCGAGATGTAGATTCAATGCATTAGAGCGGGTTACAGGCCCCATGTGCTGCTAAGCATCTTCTTGGATGCATAAAGCGCAATGATGGCCTTCTTCACCCTTTCGACTACATTGGGTTTCCATGCCAGTTTGCTATCCAGTACTGTGCCGAGGTATTTGACCTGTGTTTTCGGGGTTAGCCTTGTTTGGTTGATTTTTGGGGGGATCCATGCCGGTACCTTGTACCTCTTTGTAAAGAGGATGAGGTCCGTCTTGTCCGCGTTGATATCGAGTCCTACTTCGTCCGCCCACTCGCATATCTCCCTGAGTGTTCGTTCCATTATGGAGCTGAGAGTCGATGGACATACGCCCGTAATAATTATGCTTATGTCGTCTGCATAAGCTGTTATTCTTGGGGCCTTCCTCTCGAATCTCTTGATGAGGTCGTCGACCACCAGATTCCACAGGAGGGACGACAAGACTCCACCTTGAGGTGTGCCTCTATGCGCTCCCTTTACCGTGGAAGCGGTGCCCCACTCAGATTGCACCCGTCTACAACTCAGGAGGTTCTTTATCCATAGGTTGATTGCTTGGTGTGTGTGGGTCGCTTCAAGGCGATCCATTATTGCGTTCGTGGCTACGTTGTTAAATGCTCCGGAAATATCTACGAATACTCCTAGTGCATATTTTTTGATATTGAGAGCTTTCTCGACAGTAGCTACTAACGAGTGCAGTGCTGTCTCCACGGATTTCCCTTTGGTGTAAGCGTGCTGGCTAGTAGACATCAGTCCTCCTACCTTCTTCCTGATGTGTAGATCTAGCAGCTTTTCCAGTGTTTTTAGTAGAAATGAGGTGAGGCTTATCGGTCTATAATCCTTGGGACTAACATGGCTGCACTTTCCTGCCTTTGGGAGTAAGACAACTCTGGAGGTCCTCCATTGGATTGGGATATAGCCTCCGCGGATTTCACTGTGCCCAGATTCGCGAGCTTCGAGGTAACGGTCTTCCTAAACTTCTCCCAGTTTGTGTTCCGGGGGTTTCTGGAGACTGTTACCTTCGGCGTGTATTTGAATTCGCTCTTGAACTGAATGTACCTATGGTCCGAGAAGGATGGTCTTTCGAGGACTCTCCATCCAGATACCAAGGTGCTCTTTCCCGTTACGAGGGTTAGATCTAGCACGTTGGACGAGGTGGGACCTACGTATGTGTAGTCCTCTCCCACGTTTGCTACATCTATGTTATTTGATAATATAAAGTCTATGAGTGACTCACCTCGGTCATTGATATCGGGGCTTCCCTACACACTGTGGTGGGCATTGGCGTCCGTACCAATGATGAGTTGTTGCTCTTTGGAGTCGGCTTCTTCCACCAGACTCCCTAGTTCTTCAGGTGGTGCGGGCCTGTCGTGTGCCATGTAGCAGGAGGCTACCAGAAGGCGCTTCTCCTCACTCTCCAGCATCACTACTGTCAGGTCGTCTGTGCTGTAATGAGACATAAGGTAAGCGTGGATTCCCTTTCGTACTAGTACGACGGTTCTATTCCTGCTTACCAACGTTGGGTAGAACGAGTTGTTATTATATAGTAGATAATAATAATTTGTAGGAAGTCGTGAGGGGGGGTTGAGATTACACACTCCCGCGGAACTGCTACTGCTGCGGCTGCCTGGCATTACTTCGCGGGAGGAGTGGAGAAACGCCATGTGCTCGGTGTATGCAGCCCGGTTTCGCTCTAGCCGACGCAGTTTTGATGTGCTCGTATGGTGCAGTTTATGCGTTTGGTGTGGGAGCAATATCCTCAATAAGATGAGTGTGTGAAATAATGAGGTTCTGGGCACAAAAAGACGATAACTCAAGGGTACCTTTAGCTCAATTTTAAAGACCTTCACGAGTAAACAACAACGTGAACAGGAACCGGAGTAAAAAGATCAACACCAGCAGAAACAGCTCCTGCATCAGCTACAACAGCTCCAGAACCAGGTTCAACAGCTCTAGAAACAACTAAAATATCAACTACAACAGCTCTTTTAACAGGTACATCAGCTCCAAAACCAGGAACAGTACAGCCTTTAAAAACAAAAAACAGCTGGATGTACATCTCGCAACACAGAAATAATCATCAGCACCTTCAGCACTACAAAGAGCGACGTAAAATAAACCTACACTCGATTTGGAGACATAATTTCAGCGGCGACATCTCCTTCTTAGCCAATGGTACACCTGCAGAACCCGACATCAGACTATCTTCAAGAACTTGATGATCTACGCCAGCAACTAGCAGAAATCGATCATCAAGAGCTGCCACACCATATCACCGTAGTGCAGCACTATCAAATTGCTGCCTATGCTGCCCTAGCCATTTCAATTATATTGATTATTGGCTAAATTTTCCGGAAGAAGTATCAATCATAGAAGCCACTGACAGCAACCCAAGAACCGCGCGGATCTTCAGCTCCTACCCCAATGTCACGCCATTTTTCCATCAACTTAGGCGATGGTTGAAGACCAGTTCAACAGCCGGAAGAATGTTCAGTCGAAGAATTATGCATAAGTAACATTAAATATACATTCATAATAATGCAGACATATTATGTAAAACAAATGACATTTTTACCAAAACAAACCGGTCACCCGGTCAACAGGAAATATCACGACTCAGCATTATAGCTGAGTCAACAAAAAAACCGCCTCCGCAGCGAATTCTGGTGACAATGCGATCATTCCTCAGAACCCAACAAGACTGGTGCAATTGCTGACCATCACAATTGCCAAATTGAGCACCAGCCAATAAAATCATATCACATCAATATTAATTCTACATTAATTATCATTTTTACCATTTTACCATATTTTTATTAAATCAGCACTTTTTGTACCTTTTATTACCTATAGAGTTAAGTTTTGTTGAATAAAATCAGTATCAGAAACAGAATGAAGTGGCTTTTCGCTGGATCTATAGATGTTTTAATTTGCGGTGGCGCTAGTAGTTGCAATGGATGAAAACGGAGTTACAGTGAGTGGGATGCGAAAGGGATATTTGTCTCGATTTATTTGTCACTCAAATGATCGGCTCAGTGCAAGGAAAAGGATGACGGAGGATAGCATCTTTGAGTGGGAGCGCTGGAGGGCCCTGACGCGTCTGTTCGAAAATGGAGTATTGTCGATCTTAACACGAGAATGGGGCTCTAAGATTTTGGCGGGCCAAGCATCGCTCTATTTTGATCAGGTCATTGGTAATGACGGACATCTTGCTTCCCAGCCAGATTACAGATTGAAAGTATATAAGATATAAAAAGGAAAAAAGTGAATAATAAACTGCATATTACACGTAAATTCTGTTAGGGAATCACACGGCTTTCAGTGGAAAGTATTTAATTACTAGAGTGGACGCTCTAAGCGGGGGATTTCTGCTCCCCGTCTAACCACTGCATCGAGGCAAAATCCCCATTGTTCAGCCCGAAAAGCACAGAGCGGGGAGGGAAAGATCGGCTCAGCAGTTGAACTGCGGGCGCGAGATATGGACGGTCGCAGGTCGGTCAAGCAACGCTGAAAGGTGTATCAGAGTTGGATTCGTGAAAAGATAATCGCAGAAGGCCGGCATTTTTTGGTTTAATTTATGCTAGGCCTCTAGAGCAAGAGCTAGCCAGTTTTTCTTGCGTACCGCGGAGCCCCAAGATGGAGTCACTGCTTCGACATTAGGCATTCCCTCCGTAAATTCTAATTCTTACTTGATCGCATATCGTTAGTGTTATTCGTTTAATTACTTTTATTACATTTATTTATATTTTTTTTATTTATTCTGGATAAATGAAGCGGTGAAAGGTGTGATATATTTCTTTGCGTTAAGGAGGAAAAGAAGAGAATGATTTGGTTGTGTTGAGCCGCTTAAGGGAGCGTTAGTTTATTTTTTTAAGTTTTTACAGGAACTTTACAGCAGCCCATGGAAGCGCTTTCATCGGTGGAGCAACAAAAATACAAAGCAATAAAAGCTTTAAGTGGCCTAATAAACTTATTTATTATATATTTGTTCTTATTTGCTGATAGATTGCGAAATTCGAAAAAGAAAAGAATTCACGTCTCTTCGCTTAAGAGAGGCGGTGCTCCCTCCCTTGCCCTTCTGGCTCTCTTGAACCCACAAGCACATAAGAAGTGCAATTAGAAGCTCTCTTACGAACAGAGGGCAAAGTGAAATACGAAATGCTAGTGGCTCTGACTTCTTTTCGGGCTGCGCTTTGCATTAGTCTCTTATAATCGATCAAGAGTTTGATTTACCGAAATTCTTTTGATTTTTCTGCCTTACCGCAATAATCGTCATGAACAGGTTTGCCTTCACCGCCTTTGTTTCTTTTGCTTGTGCCCCTTTTGTCTTTCAATGTTAAAATTCACCTAATTTGTTTGCGTAGGAATCAAACAAAAAATTATATTGTACTTTCTTCTTATTTTTAGTTGTTAGTTGTTAAGTATATAAACCTTGTATTTTCTCCATATTACCGAATATTATAGCGTATCTCATTTTTATGCTTTCTTCTAGTGAATATTATAAATATAGATTGTAATATGAATTTGGTCTAGAGTTCTCATATGCAGGGACCATGCTGGAAAAAGGAGGGTAATGGGGGAGAATAGAAGGCCGTAAAAAGCCTTCTTTATGGGATCACCGGACGAGCCGGAAGCGGTGATCATGGTAGGGTGGGCAGAAGTGGTCACAACAACTCTGTTAAGCTAGTAAGGTTTTTCACCAGTTGTTGCAAAGTAAAGTTTAAATAAAGTCAAGCGTTTAAATAACAAGATTGATTTATTGTATATGTATGTAGAACAATGTGGTATAGCCGATGGATATTAATTAATCCCGGTGGCGACGAAGCTTAGTTACCGAATGATTGCAAAGGCTGATGGCCTAATTTCTGTGCCCTATAAAGCAATGTTTAAAGAGAGTGAGAGAGCGCGATAAAGGCGAGAGTAAAACAGCTCGGGCTGCTGCTAAGCCGAGTGCGAAGATCGAAAGAGACGATATAAAGAGGCGAAAGAATACCGCTGCCGTGCGTAAGATATGCGGGAACAATCAATTTTACAGTGGGCATTGCAAGTGACAAACAATAATCTGAATTTACTATAGGCCGCACCACTGACTATAATTTATAATATTTAGACGCCGTCATTTTGGGGTGGGAAACCCGACATACTCCCCCCGTTGAAAGCCTGAGTTTCAACAGACTTTAAAGGGTTTAGCAGCCGCAGCTTGTTGGTGATTCGATTTATCACTCCGGTTGTCATCTTCACTGCAGCACAGCAACTCAGGAAACACCAACTCCTCGTCCTCAGGGAGGTGCCTCGACCTATTGATGCAAGACAGATCTCATTCTTGGGCAAATCAATTTCTGGCAAGCGAGGGTAGGGAGAACGTTTTGAGCGATGCTGCAGCGACGATAAACAAGCTTCCTTTCATAGCAACCAGAAGATCTACTTCATGTAAGGGACGTATTGCCCGAGATATGATTGGTTGTTGCAACTTGAGCTGATCACATTAGGCTCAGCAAGCGAAGAGGGAGGGCCACCATTCAAATGTGCTTGAATTAGCACATCCAGATCGGGATGACTCTCTGTAATTGAAACTAAAAATGTAGAATTAGTCAAGGTCCAGATGTGGCCGCAAAGCTCCATTGCAGATCCACTCCCCCAACAGACCAATATGGGGATGGACTTAGTCCAAGAAAAGCTCGAAGTCCAGCGCGAAGATTCTGCTTATGATCCATGATGAAAGTTGATTTGGGAATTTGCTCAACTGGATGCTTCCTGGGTGGGATGACTGGATGACTGCTAGCAAAGTTCAACGAAGATTGAGGTGAATAAGCCCAGCGTGTGGGCTCGCTCAGATCAGCTAAAAGAGTCCTATGCGAAGGAATATCAGTCGGATGCGGAACGTTTGCTTTGACGTAGGGCTGTTTTCTGGTTGACAGGTCAGGAAATGCGCCTATGCAGGGAGGCGACGATGATTGATGATTCGAAAACGAGGATATACGTTGATCAGTAGCCGGCACCGAAGCTGGTTCCAGCGGTGTAGAGACATCGCTGTCAATGTCCAAGTTCAAAAGAGATTCCGCAGGCCCCACCGAATGCACCAATTGGCATCGATGTCTGGATAAAGGTCCAGTTAGTATCTCCAAAATCCTATTGGACTCCTGAAAGTGAAAGCCGTATTCCGAGTCATCTATGTACAGGTAACGGCAATTTAGAAGAACCCAGGAATCGTGGGGATTGAATTCGGGGAACCTTGACCAGGAGAACCTTTCGAAGAGCCGTTTGCCTATAACGTAAGGCAGGAGCGCATGAAACTATCAATGAAGAGCCAGTGTACCGGCCACAACATCCAGACATGACCCATCCCAAACGAGTTTTCTGAATTAACGGTAATCCTGGCAGCTTGACTTGCCCAATACACAGGAGCTCCAAGAAAAGTTTTGCTCCAATTAACAGATCGATGCCGTGAAGTATATTAAATCCCGGATCTGCGAGTGGTGTGTTTGAAGGAATGTTACAGTTGCAAATGTCCATTTCAAGGCTTGGCTGGCGATCGGTTATGTTAGGGACGATAACAGCAGCAATTAGAGTGGAGTAGTTCGAACAGCGGGAGTGTAAGCTAATATTGACCGACAATCCACCGGTGATGAAGCTGGAGTCGCCTATTCCCGAGACTGTAATAGACGATTTTGTCGTCGGAAGCTGAAGCCGATTTGCGAAACGGGAAGTTATTAAATGCAGCTGAGAGCCGACATCTAGCAGCGCTCGGCAAGAAACGAAGTCTCCAGATTGATTTTTGACCAAAACGGTGGCCGTGGGCAATAGTACATCATCATTGCTGAGATCCTGGGTAACAAGAGTAGTAGACATAGATGCTGAAGCTGAGGGTTCAGTGGTATGCTGGGACGACGTGGACGGAGAGGGAGCATCAATTGGCGCTGTTTGCCCTTGGGCTGCAGCTGCTTCATTGTTGCCGAAATCCAGGGTAGTATGATGCTTACCCCCGCAGGTGCGACAGTGGCTCGAGCTGTACTGACTTGTTCGATGCCCTGTTCTAAGGCAGTTTATACACAAGGAAAGAGGCTTGGCTTCTATATGACGATTTGCGGGTAACAATGCTTTAAACTTTGAACAGTATTGGACTTCGTGAGTGCTATCATTACAAAACACACAGCTTGAGGTTTGGTTGGCTGCAAGCAAGGCGGACTTAGAATTGTTGTGCTGTTTATTCTTGCCCACCTCACTGCTCGGCGCATAGGATGCCCTAGCTAAATCCGATGTCTCCAATGACGTGGATCGCTGCTCAAGGAACGAGGCCATAGTTTCGCACGACGGAATCACCTTCGCAAACGATGGGTCCTCGAATCGCTCCTCCCACTTTGCTTGGGTCACTGGATCCAGTTTCCAGAGCAGCTCCTGCACGAGGATGCATCCTGCGATCTGCTCAGTAGTGCCCAAACCTTGAAGCGCACGCATATGAGCGTTAAATTTGTCCGAAAGCTCCCGAAGCATAACCACTGACCCAGGTTCTACAGCTTGAAACGCCAAGATCTCGTTGATGTGTGCCTGAAAAGTCAATCGTCGATTATTAAACCTTTTTTCCAATAAATCTAATGCCACGCTATAGTTGCCATCCGAGATTTCCAGCGACCGAAGGGGAAGGTGATGGGAAAGAGTGCCACGCGTAATAAAGTCTCTAGCGGGAAGATGATCGCAAACAGGAACGCAAATGCTGGAACCTTTCTATGTTGGTTAAGACAGGATGACTGTCGATGATGGTAACAAACATGGAATAAAAATCCGTCCAATCCGCATACCCACCGCTGAAAGTTGTCAATTGTATAGGTGGCAGAGAGGGTAGCTGTCTACGGCGAGGTAGAAACTGGGGCAAGCTAACTCAGTGGTAGTATTTCCTCCAGCAAAGGTAGAATGAGGTGGCATGTGTGCACTATTCCGGGCGATTTCACGCGTTATCGAAGGCTTCAGCATACGGAACATTGTTTGAAACCTGTCGCGCAAACCACTGCCAAACTCACGGCCATCCAATTCCGCGAGCTCACTATGCACGGTTTTAAATGTGCCGTGCAGTTCCTCGATCTCATCCAGCCTCACTACTAGCATGTAATAGTCAAACACCGATGACTCATCCTCCCAATTGGCACTTAGTCTCGTCAAACTCTCCAATAAATCCGTAGCCTTCAGCTTCAGAAATGACACCCTGTTTTGCTCCTTGGTCTTTGGCATTTCGTTAGCAGCATCCAATCGCATAGCACCGGCAGCGTTAGCAGCGGCAGCGTTAGCAGCGGTAGCGTTAGCAGCATCCATCTCCATGGCAGCGTAGCTTTGCAAACGTTTCTTGCGGGAAGGTGATGGGAAAGAGTGCCACGCGTAATAAAGTCTCTAGCGGGAAGATGATCGCAAAGAGTACCGCGTGCAATAGACGACAACGACCGAGCACTGCAAGGCAAGCCAACAGCTATATGCGACCCTATATTCAAGGGTCGCCAATGTCTCCAGCGGAAAGACGGTCGTAAAGAGAAACGCGCGCTATAGACGATAGCACGAGAACCGCAAGCCTGCAGCCTATGTGCAAGCCCTATATACACGAGCGGTCGGCGTATGAAACGTTTCTTGCGGGAAGATGAACGCAAAGAGGACCGCGCGTAATAAACGGGAATAGACGAGAACCGTAAGCCAGCTATGCACAATCCCAAATATGTAAGGGCGGCCGGTGTATATTGTATATGGGTGCACTTATAAAGCCGATGACACTTGTTGAGATGGCAATAGTTTATAAGTTTTAATGTACTTTGTGAATGCACAAATATTAATTATTGCACAAAATCACGTCGGGGTCACCAATGTTAACCTAGTGAGGTTTTTCACCAGCTGTTGCAAAGTAAAGCTTAAATAAAGTCAAGCGTTTAAATAACAATTATTGTATATGTATGTAGAACAATGTGGTATAGCCGATGGATATTAATTAATCCCGGTGGCGACGAAGCTTAGTTACCGAATGATTGCAAAGGCTGATGGCCTAATTTCTGTGCCCTATAAAGCAATGTTTAAAGAGAGTGAGAGAGCGCGATAAAGGCGAGAGTAAAACAGCTCGGGCTGCTGCTAAGCCGAGTGCGAAGATCGAAAGAGACGATATAAAGAGGCGAAAGAATACCGCTGCCGTGCGTAAGCATATGCGGGAACAATCAATTTTACAGTGGGCATTGCAAGTGACAAACAATAATCTGAATTTACTATAGGCCGCACCACTGACTATAATTTATAATATTTAGACGCCGTCATTTTGGGGTGGGAAACCCGACATACTCCCCCCGTTGAAAGCCTGAGTTTCAACAGACTTTAAAGGGTTTAGCAGCCGCAGCTTGTTGGTGATTCGATTTATCACTCCGGTTGTCATCTTCACTGCAGCACAGCAACTCAGGAAACACCAACTCCTCGTCCTCAGGGAGGTGCCTCGACCTATTGATGCAAGACAGATCTCATTCTTGGGCAAATCAATTTCTGGCAAGCGAGGGTAGGGAGAACGTTTTGAGCGATGCTGCAGCGACGATAAACAAGCTTCCTTTCATAGCAACCAGAAGATCTACTTCATGTAAGGGACGTATTGCCCGAGATATGATTGGTTGTTGCAACTTGAGCTGATCACATTAGGCTCAGCAAGCGAAGAGGGAGGGCCACCATTCAAATGTGCTTGAATTAGCACATCCAGATCGGGATGACTCTCTGTAATTGAAACTAAAAATGTAGAATTAGTCAAGGTCCAGATGTGGCCGCAAAGCTCCATTGCAGATCCACTCCCCCAACAGACCAATATGGGGATGGACTTAGTCCAAGAAAAGCTCGAAGTCCAGCGCGAAGATTCTGCTTATGATCCATGATGAAAGTTGATTTGGGAATTTGCTCAACTGGATGCTTCCTGGGTGGGATGACTGGATGACTGCTAGCAAAGTTCAACGAAGATTGAGGTGAATAAGCCCAGCGTGTGGGCTCGCTCAGATCAGCTAAAAGAGTCCTATGCGAAGGAATATCAGTCGGATGCGGAACGTTTGCTTTGACGTAGGGCTGTTTTTTGGTTGACAGGTCAGGAAATGCGCCTATGCAGGGAGGCGACGATGATTGATGATTCGAAAACGAGGATATACGTTGATCAGTAGCCGGCACCGAAGCTGGTTCCAGCGGTGTAGAGACATCGCTGTCAATGTCCAAGTTCAAAAGAGATTCCGCAGGCCCCACCGAATGCACCAATTGGCATCGATGTCTGGATAAAGGTCCAGTTAGTATCTCCAAAATCCTATTGGACTCCTGAAAGTGAAAGCCGTATTCCGAGTCATCTATGTACAGGTAACGGCGATTTAGAAGAACCCAGGAATCGTGGGGATTGAATTCGGGGAACCTTGACCAGGAGAACCTTTCGAAGAGCCGTTTGCCTATAACGTAAGGCAGGAGCGCATGAAACTATCAATGAAGAGCCAGTGTACCGGCCACAACATCCAGACATGACCCATCCCAAACGAGTTTTCTGAATTAACGGTAATCCTGGCAGCAGCTTGACTTGCCCAATACACAGGAGCTCCAAGAAAAGTTTTGCTCCAATTAACAGATCGATGCCGTGAAGTATATTAAATCCCGGATCTGCGAGTGGTGTGTTTGAAGGAATGTTACAGTTGCAAATGTCCATTTCAAGGCTTGGCTGGCGATCGGTTATGTTAGGGACGATAACAGCAGCAATTAGAGTGGAGTAGTTCGAACAGCGGGAGTGTAAGCTAATATTGACCGACAATCCACCGGTGATGAAGCTGGAGTCGCCTATTCCCGAGACTGTAATAGACGATTTTGTCGTCGGAAGCTGAAGCCGATTTGCGAAACGGGAAGTTATTAAATGCAGCTGAGAGCCGACATCTAGCAGCGCTCGGCAAGAAACGAAGTCTCCAGATTGATTTTTGACCAAAACGGTGGCCGTGGGCAATAGTACATCATCATTGCTGAGATCCTGGGTAACAAGAGTAGTAGACATAGATGCTGAAGCTGAGGGTTCAGTGGTATGCTGGGACGACGTGGACGGAGAGGGAGCATCAATTGGCGCTGTTTGCCCTTGGGCTGCAGCTGCTTCATTGTTGCCGAAATGCAGGGTAGTATGATGCTTACCCCCGCAAGTGCGACAGTGGCTCGAGCTGTACTGACTTGTTCGATGCCCTGTTCTAAGGCAGTTTATACACAAGGAAAGAGGCTTGGCTTCTATATGACGATTTGCGGGTAACAATGCTTTAAACTTTGAACAGTATTGGACTTCGTGAGTGCTATCATTACAAAACACACAGCTTGAGGTTTGGTTGGCTGCAAGCAAGGCGGACTTAGAATTGTTGTGCTGTTTATTCTTGCCCACCTCACTGCTCGGCGCATAGGATGCCCTAGCTAAATCCGATGTCTCCAATGACGTGGATCGCTGCTCAAGGAACGAGGCCATAGTTTCGCACGACGGAATCACCTTCGCAAACGATGGGTCCTCGAATCGCTCCTCCCACTTTGCTTGGGTCACTGGATCCATTTTCCAGAGCAGCTCCTGCACGAGGATGCATCCTGCGATCTGCTCAGTAGTGCCCAAACCTTGAAGCGCACGCATATGAGCGTTAAATTTGTCCGAAAGCTCCCGAAGCATAACCACTGACCCAGGTTCTATAGCTTGAAACGCCAAGATCTCGTTGATGTGTGCCTGAAAAGTCAATCGTCGATTATTAAACCTTTTTTCCAATAAATCTAATGCCACGCTATAGTTGCCATCCGAGATTTCCAGCGACCGAAGGGGAAGGTGATGGGAAAGAGTGCCACGCGTAATAAAGTCTCTAGCGGGAAGATGATCGCAAACAGGAACGCAAATGCTGGAACCTTTCTATGTTGGTTAAGACAGGATGACTGTCGATGATGGTAACAAACATGGAATAAAAATCCGTCCAATCCGCATACCCACCGCTGAAAGTTGTCAATTGTATAGGTGGCAGAGAGGGTAGCTGTCTACGGCGAGGTAGAAACTGGGGCAAGCTAACTCAGTGGTAGTATTTCCTCCAGCAAAGGTAGAATGAGGTGGCATGTGTGCACTATTCCGGGCGATTTCACGCGTTATCGAAGGCTTCAGCATACGGAACATTGTTTGAAACCTGTCGCGCAAACCACTGCCAAACTCACGGCCATCCAATTCCGCGAGCTCACTATGCACGGTTTTAAATGTGCCGTGCAGTTCCTCGATCTCATCCAGCCTCACTACTAGCATGTAATAGTCAAACACCGATGACTCATCCTCCCAATTGGCACTTAGTCTCGTCAAACTCTCCAATAAATCCGTAGCCTTCAGCTTCAGAAATGACACCCTGTTTTGCTCCTTGGTCTTTGGCATTTCGTTAGCAGCATCCAATCGCATAGCACCGGCAGCGTTAGCAGCGGCAGCGTTAGCAGCGGTAGCGTTAGCAGCATCCATCTCCATGGCAGCGTAGCTTTGCAAACGTTTCTTGCGGGAAGGTGATGGGAAAGAGTGCCACGCGTAATAAAGTCTCTAGCGGGAAGATGATCGCAAAGAGTACCGCGTGCAATAGACGACAACGACCGAGCACTGCAAGGCAAGCCAACAGCTATATGCGACCCTATATTCAAGGGTCGCCAATGTCTCCAGCGGAAAGACGGTCGTAAAGAGAAACGCGCGCTATAGACGATAGCACGAGAACCGCAAGCCTGCAGCCTATGTGCAAGCCCTATATACACGAGCGGTCGGCGTATGAAACGTTTCTTGCGGGAAGATGAACGCAAAGAGGACCGCGCGTAATAAACGGGAATAGACGAGAACCGTAAGCCAGCTATGCACAATCCCAAATATGTAAGGGCGGCCGGTGTATATTGTATATGGGTGCACTTATAAAGCCGATGACACTTGTTGAGATGGCAATAGTTTATAAGTTTTAATGTACTTTGTGAATGCACAAATATTAATTATTGCACAAAATCACGTCGGGGTCACCAATGTTAACCTAGTGAGGTTTTTCACCAGCTGTTGCAAAGTAAAGCTTAAATAAAGTCAAGCGTTTAAATAACAATTATTGTATATGTATGTAGAACAATGTGGTATAGCCGATGGATATTAATTAATCCCGGTGGCGACGAAGCTTAGTTAACTATTCGATTGCAAAGGCTGATGGCCTAATTTCTGTGCCCTATAAAGCAATGTTTAAAGAGAGTGAGAGAGCGCGATAAAGGCGAGAGTAAAACAGCTCGGGCTGCTGCTAAGCCGAGTGCGAAGATCGAAAGAGACGATATAAAGAGGCGAAAGAATACCGCTGCCGTGCGTAAGCATATGCGGGAACAATCAATTTTACAGTGGGCATTGCAAGTGACAAACAATAATCTGAATTTACTATAGGCCGCACCACTGACTATAATTTATAATATTTAGACGCCGTCATTTTGGGGTGGGAAACCCGACATACTCCCCCCGTTGAAAGCCTGAGTTTCAACAGACTTTAAAGGGTTTAGCAGCCGCAGCTTGTTGGTGATTCGATTTATCACTCCGGTTGTCATCTTCACTGCAGCACAGCAACTCAGGAAACACCAACTCCTCGTCCTCAGGGAGGTGCCTCGACCTATTGATGCAAGACAGATCTCATTCTTGGGCAAATCAATTTCTGGCAAGCGATGGTAGGGAGAACGTTTTGAGCGATGCTGCAGCGACGATAAACAAGCTTCCTTTCATAGCAACCAGAAGATCTACTTCATGTAAGCGACGTATTGCCCGAGATATGATTGGTTGTTGCAACTTGAGCTGATCACATTAGGCTCAGCAAGCGAAGAGGGAGGGCCACCATTCAAATGTGCTTGAATTAGCACATCCAGATCGGGATGACTCTCTGTAATTGAAACTAAAAATGTAGAATTAGTCAAGGTCCAGATGTGGCCGCAAAGCTCCATTGCAGATCCACTCCCCCAACAGACCAATATGGGGATGGACTTAGTCCAAGAAAAGCTCGAAGTCCAGCGCGAAGATTCTGCTTATGATCCATGATGAAAGTTGATTTGGGAATTTGCTCAACTGGATGCTTCCTGGGTGGGATGACTGGATGACTGCTAGCAAAGTTCAACGAAGATTGAGGTGAATAAGCCCAGCGTGTGGGCTCGCTCAGATCAGCTAAAAGAGTCCTATGCGAAGGAATATCAGTCGGATGCGGAACGTTTGCTTTGACGTAGGGCTGTTTTTTGGTTGACAGGTCAGGAAATGCGCCTATGCAGGGAGGCGACGATGATTGATGATTCGAAAACGAGGATATACGTTGATCAGTAGCCGGCACCGAAGCTGGTTCCAGCGGTGTAGAGACATCGCTGTCAATGTCCAAGTTCAAAAGAGATTCCGCAGGCCCCACCGAATGCACCAATTGGCATCGATGTCTGGATAAAGGTCCAGTTAGTATCTCCAAAATCCTATTGGACTCCTGAAAGTGAAAGCCGTATTCCGAGTCATCTATGTACAGGTAACGGCGATTTAGAAGAACCCAGGAATCGTGGGGATTGAATTCGGGGAACCTTGACCAGGAGAACCTTTCGAAGAGCCGTTTGCCTATAACGTAAGGCAGGAGCGCATGAAACTATCAATGAAGAGCCAGTGTACCGGCCACAACATCCAGACATGACCCATCCCAAACGAGTTTTCTGAATTAACGGTAATCCTGGCAGCAGCTTGACTTGCCCAATACACAGGAGCTCCAAGAAAAGTTTTGCTCCAATTAACAGATCGATGCCGTGAAGTATATTAAATCCCGGATCTGCGAGTGGTGTGTTTGAAGGAATGTTACAGTTGCAAATGTCCATTTCAAGGCTTGGCTGGCGATCGGTTATGTTAGGGACGATAACAGCAGCAATTAGAGTGGAGTAGTTCGAACAGCGGGAGTGTAAGCTAATATTGACCGACAATCCACCGGTGATGAAGCTGGAGTCGCCTATTCCCGAGACTGTAATAGACGATTTTGTCGTCGGAAGCTGAAGCCAATTTGCGAAACGGGAAGTTATTAAATGCAGCTGAGAGCCGACATCTAGCACCGCTCGGCAAGAAACGAAGTCTCCAGATTGATTTTTGACCAAAACGGTGGCCGTGGGCAATAGTACATCATCATTGCTGAGATCCTGGATAACAAGAGTAGTAGACATAGATGCTGAAGCTGAGGGTTCAGTGGTATGCTGGGACGACGTGGACGGAGAGGGAGCATCAATTGGCGCTGTTTGCCCTTGGGCTGCAGCTGCTTCATTGTTGCCGAAATGCAGGGTAGTATGATGCTTACCCCCGCAAGTGCGACAGTGGCTCGAGCTGTACTGACTTGTTCGATGCCCTGTTCTAAGGCAGTTTATACACAAGGAAAGAGGCTTGGCTTCTATATGACGATTTGCGGGTAACAATGCTTTAAACTTTGAACAGTATTGGACTTCGTGAGTGCTATCATTACAAAACACACAGCTTGAGGTTTGGTTGGCTGCAAGCAAGGCGGACTTAGAATTGTTGTGCTGTTTATTCTTGCCCACCTCACTGCTCGGCGCATAGGATGCCCTAGCTAAATCCGATGTCTCCAATGACGTGGATCGCTGCTCAAGGAACGAGGCCATAGTTTCGCACGACGGAATCACCTTCGCAAACGATGGGTCCTCGAATCGCTCCTCCCACTTTGCTTGGGTCACTGGATCCAGTTTCCAGAGCAGCTCCTGCACGAGGATGCATCCTGCGATCTGCTCAGTAGTGCCCAAACCTTGAAGCGCACGCATATGAGCGTTAAATTTGTCCGAAAGCTCCCGAAGCATAACCACTGACCCAGGTTCTACAGCTTGAAACGCCAAGATCTCGTTGATGTGTGCCTGAAAAGTCAATCGTCGATTATTAAACCTTTTTTCCAATAAATCTAATGCCACGCTATAGTTGCCATCCGAGATTTCCAGCGACCGAAGGGGAAGGTGATGGGAAAGAGTGCCACGCGTAATAAAGTCTCTAGCGGGAAGATGATCGCAAACAGGAACGCAAATGCTGGAACCTTTCTATGTTGGTTAAGACAGGATGACTGTCGATGATGGTAACAAACATGGAATAAAAATCCGTCCAATCCGCATACCCACCGCTGAAAGTTGTCAATTGTATAGGTGGCAGAGAGGGTAGCTGTCTACGGCGAGGTAGAAACTGGGGCAAGCTAACTCAGTGGTAGTATTTCCTCCAGCAAAGGTAGAATGAGGTGGCATGTGTGCACTATTCCGGGCGATTTCACGCGTTATCGAAGGCTTCAGCATACGGAACATTGTTTGAAACCTGTCGCGCAAACCACTGCCAAACTCACGGCCATCCAATTCCGCGAGCTCACTATGCACGGTTTTAAATGTGCCGTGCAGTTCCTCGATCTCATCCAGCCTCACTACTAGCATGTAATAGTCAAACACCGATGACTCATCCTCCCAATTGGCACTTAGTCTCGTCAAACTCTCCAATAAATCCGTAGCCTTCAGCTTCAGAAATGACACCCTGTTTTGCTCCTTGGTCTTTGGCATTTCGTTAGCAGCATCCAATCGCATAGCACCGGCAGCGTTAGCAGCGGCAGCGTTAGCAGCGGCAGCGTTAGCAGCGGTAGCGTTAGCAGCATCCATCTCCATGGCAGCGTAGCTTTGCAAACGTTTCTTGCGGGAAGGTGATGGGAAAGAGTGCCACGCGTAATAAAGTCTCTAGCGGGAAGATGATCGCAAAGAGTACCGCGTGCAATAGACGACAACGACCGAGCACTGCAAGGCAAGCCAACAGCTATATGCGACCCTATATTCAAGGGTCGCCAATGTCTCCAGCGGAAAGACGGTCGTAAAGAGAAACGCGCGCTATAGACGATAGCACGAGAACCGCAAGCCTGCAGCCTATGTGCAAGCCCTATATACACGAGCGGTCGGCGTATGAAACGTTTCTTGCGGGAAGATGAACGCAAAGAGGACCGCGCGTAATAAACGGGAATAGACGAGAACCGTAAGCCAGCTATGCACAATCCCAAATATGTAAGGGCGGCCGGTGTATATTGTATATGGGTGCACTTATAAAGCCGATGACACTTGTTGAGATGGCAATAGTTTATAAGTTTTAATGTACTTTGTGAATGCACAAATATTAATTATTGCACAAAATCACGTCGGGGTCACCAATGTTAACCTAGTGAGGTTTTTCACCAGCTGTTGCAAAGTAAAGCTTAAATAAAGTCAAGCGTTTAAATAACAATTATTGTATATGTATGTAGAACAATGTGGTATAGCCGATGGATATTAATTAATCCCGGTGGCGACGAAGCTTAGTTACCGAATGATTGCAAAGGCTGATGGCCTAATTTCTGTGCCCTATAAAGCAATGTTTAAAGAGAGTGAGAGAGCGCGATAAAGGCGAGAGTAAAACAGCTCGGGCTGCTGCTAAGCCGAGTGCGAAGATCGAAAGAGACGATATAAAGAGGCGAAAGAATACCGCTGCCGTGCGTAAGCATATGCGGGAACAATCAATTTTACAGTGGGCATTGCAAGTGACAAACAATAATCTGAATTTACTATAGGCCGCACCACTGACTATAATTTATAATATTTAGACGCCGTCATTTTGGGGTGGGAAACCCGACATACTCCCCCCGTTGAAAGCCTGAGTTTCAACAGACTTTAAAGGGTTTAGCAGCCGCAGCTTGTTGGTGATTCGATTTATCACTCCGGTTGTCATCTTCACTGCAGCACAGCAACTCAGGAAACACCAACTCCTCGTCCTCAGGGAGGTGCCTCGACCTATTGATGCAAGACAGATCTCATTCTTGGGCAAATCAATTTCTGGCAAGCGATGGTAGGGAGAACGTTTTGAGCGATGCTGCAGCGACGATAAACAAGCTTCCTTTCATAGCAACCAGAAGATCTACTTCATGTAAGCGACGTATTGCCCGAGATATGATTGGTTGTTGCAACTTGAGCTGATCACATTAGGCTCAGCAAGCGAAGAGGGAGGGCCACCATTCAAATGTGCTTGAATTAGCACATCCAGATCGGGATGACTCTCTGTAATTGAAACTAAAAATGTAGAATTAGTCAAGGTCCAGATGTGGCCGCAAAGCTCCATTGCAGATCCACTCCCCCAACAGACCAATATGGGGATGGACTTAGTCCAAGAAAAGCTCGAAGTCCAGCGCGAAGATTCTGCTTATGATCCATGATGAAAGTTGATTTGGGAATTTGCTCAACTGGATGCTTCCTGGGTCGGATGACTGGATGACTGCTAGCAAAGTTCAACGAAGATTGAGGTGAATAAGCCCAGCGTGTGGGCTCGCTCAGATCAGCTAAAAGAGTCCTATGCGAAGGAATATCAGTCGGATGCGGAACGTTTGCTTTGACGTAGGGCTGTTTTTTGGTTGACAGGTCAGGAAATGCGCCTATGCAGGGAGGCGACGATGATTGATGATTCGAAAACGAGGATATACGTTGATCAGTAGCCGGCACCGAAGCTGGTTCCAGCGGTGTAGAGACATCGCTGTCAATGTCCAAGTTCAAAAGAGATTCCGCAGGCCCCACCGAATGCACCAATTGGCATCGATGTCTGGATAAAGGTCCAGTTAGTATCTCCAAAATCCTATTGGACTCCTGAAAGTGAAAGCCGTATTCCGAGTCATCTATGTACAGGTAACGGCGATTTAGAAGAACCCAGGAATCGTGGGGATTGAATTCGGGGAACCTTGACCAGGAGAACCTTTCGAAGAGCCGTTTGCCTATAACGTAAGGCAGGAGCGCATGAAACTATCAATGAAGAGCCAGTGTACCGGCCACAACATCCAGACATGACCCATCCCAAACGAGTTTTCTGAATTAACGGTAATCCTGGCAGCAGCTTGACTTGCCCAATACACAGGAGCTCCAAGAAAAGTTTTGCTCCAATTAACAGATCGATGCCGTGAAGTATATTAAATCCCGGATCTGCGAGTGGTGTGTTTGAAGGAATGTTACAGTTGCAAATGTCCATTTCAAGGCTTGGCTGGCGATCGGTTATGTTAGGGACGATAACAGCAGCAATTAGAGTGGAGTAGTTCGAACAGCGGGAGTGTAAGCTAATATTGACCGACAATCCACCGGTGATGAAGCTGGAGTCGCCTATTCCCGAGACTGTAATAGACGATTTTGTCGTCGGAAGCTGAAGCCAATTTGCGAAACGGGAAGTTATTAAATGCAGCTGAGAGCCGACATCTAGCACCGCTCGGCAAGAAACGAAGTCTCCAGATTGATTTTTGACCAAAACGGTGGCCGTGGGCAATAGTACATCATCATTGCTGAGATCCTGGATAACAAGAGTAGTAGACATAGATGCTGAAGCTGAGGGTTCAGTGGTATGCTGGGACAACGTGGACGGAGAGGGAGCATCAATTGGCGCTGTTTGCCCTTGGGCTGCAGCTGCTTCATTGTTGCCGAAATGCAGGGTAGTATGATGCTTACCCCCGCAAGTGCGACAGTGGCTCGAGCTGTACTGACTTGTTCGATGCCCTGTTCTAAGGCAGTTTATACACAAGGAAAGAGGCTTGGCTTCTATATGACGATTTGCGGGTAACAATGCTTTAAACTTTGAACAGTATTGGACTTCGTGAGTGCTATCATTACAAAACACACAGCTTGAGGTTTGGTTGGCTGCAAGCAAGGCGGACTTAGAATTGTTGTGCTGTTTATTCTTGCCCACCTCACTGCTCGGCGCATAGGATGCCCTAGCTAAATCCGATGTCTCCAATGACGTGGATCGCTGCTCAAGGAACGAGGCCATAGTTTCGCACGACGGAATCACCTTCGCAAACGATGGGTCCTCGAATCGCTCCTCCCACTTTGCTTGGGTCACTGGATCCAGTTTCCAGAGCAGCTCCTGCACGAGGATGCATCCTACGATCTGCTCAGTAGTGCCCAAACCTTGAAGCGCACGCATATGAGCGTTAAATTTGTCCGAAAGCTCCCGAAGCATAACCACTGACCCAGGTTCTACAGCTTGAAACGCCAAGATCTCGTTGATGTGTGCCTGAAAAGTCAATCGTCGATTATTAAACCTTTTTTCCAATAAATCTAATGCCACGCTATAGTTGCCATCCGAGATTTCCAGCGACCGAAGGGGAAGGTGATGGGAAAGAGTGCCACGCGTAATAAAGTCTCTAGCGGGAAGATGATCGCAAACAGGAACGCAAATGCTGGAACCTTTCTATGTTGGTTAAGACAGGATGACTGTCGATGATGGTAACAAACATGGAATAAAAATCCGTCCAATCCGCATACCCACCGCTGAAAGTTGTCAATTGTATAGGTGGCAGAGAGGGTAGCTGTCTACGGCGAGGTAGAAACTGGGGCAAGCTAACTCAGTGGTAGTATTTCCTCCAGCAAAGGTAGAATGAGGTGGCATGTGTGCACTATTCCGGGCGATTTCACGCGTTATCGAAGGCTTCAGCATACGGAACATTGTTTGAAACCTGTCGCGCAAACCACTGCCAAACTCACGGCCATCCAATTCCGCGAGCTCACTATGCACGGTTTTAAATGTGCCGTGCAGTTCCTCGATCTCATCCAGCCTCACTACTAGCATGTAATAGTCAAACACCGATGACTCATCCTCCCAATTGGCACTTAGTCTCGTCAAACTCTCCAATAAATCCGTAGCCTTCAGCTTCAGAAATGACACCCTGTTTTGCTCCTTGGTCTTTGGCATTTCGTTAGCAGCATCCAATCGCATAGCACCGGCAGCGTTAGCAGCGGCAGCGTTAGCAGCGGCAGCGTTAGCAGCGGTAGCGTTAGCAGCATCCATCTCCATGGCAGCGTAGCTTTGCAAACGTTTCTTGCGGGAAGGTGATGGGAAAGAGTGCCACGCGTAATAAAGTCTCTAGCGGGAAGATGATCGCAAAGAGTACCGCGTGCAATAGACGACAACGACCGAGCACTGCAAGGCAAGCCAACAGCTATATGCGACCCTATATTCAAGGGTCGCCAATGTCTCCAGCGGAAAGACGGTCGTAAAGAGAAACGCGCGCTATAGACGATAGCACGAGAACCGCAAGCCTGCAGCCTATGTGCAAGCCCTATATACACGAGCGGTCGGCGTATGAAACGTTTCTTGCGGGAAGATGAACGCAAAGAGGACCGCGCGTAATAAACGGGAATAGACGAGAACCGTAAGCCAGCTATGCACAATCCCAAATATGTAAGGGCGGCCGGTGTATATTGTATATGGGTGCACTTATAAAGCCGATGACACTTGTTGAGATGGCAATAGTTTATAAGTTTTAATGTACTTTGTGAATGCACAAATATTAATTATTGCACAAAATCACGTCGGGGTCACCAATGTTAACCTAGTGAGGTTTTTCACCAGCTGTTGCAAAGTAAAGCTTAAATAAAGTCAAGCGTTTAAATAACAATTATTGTATATGTATGTAGAACAATGTGGTATAGCCGATGGATATTAATTAATCCCGGTGGCGACGAAGCTTAGTTAACTATTCGATTGCAAAGGCTGATGGCCTAATTTCTGTGCCCTATAAAGCAATGTTTAAAGAGAGTGAGAGAGCGCGATAAAGGCGAGAGTAAAACAGCTCGGGCTGCTGCTAAGCCGAGTGCGAAGATCGAAAGAGACGATATAAAGAGGCGAAAGAATACCGCTGCCGTGCGTAAGCATATGCGGGAACAATCAATTTTACAGTGGGCATTGCAAGTGACAAACAATAATCTGAATTTACTATAGGCCGCACCACTGACTATAATTTATAATATTTAGACGCCGTCATTTTGGGGTGGGAAACCCGACATACTCCCCCCGTTGAAAGCCTGAGTTTCAACAGACTTTAAAGGGTTTAGCAGCCGCAGCTTGTTGGTGATTCGATTTATCACTCCGGTTGTCATCTTCACTGCAGCACAGCAACTCAGGAAACACCAACTCCTCGTCCTCAGGGAGGTGCCTCGACCTATTGATGCAAGACAGATCTCATTCTTGGGCAAATCAATTTCTGGCAAGCGATGGTAGGGAGAACGTTTTGAGCGATGCTGCAGCGACGATAAACAAGCTTCCTTTCATAGCAACCAGAAGATCTACTTCATGTAAGCGACGTATTGCCCGAGATATGATTGGTTGTTGCAACTTGAGCTGATCACATTAGGCTCAGCAAGCGAAGAGGGAGGGCCACCATTCAAATGTGCTTGAATTAGCACATCCAGATCGGGATGACTCTCTGTAATTGAAACTAAAAATGTAGAATTAGTCAAGGTCCAGATGTGGCCGCAAAGCTCCATTGCAGATCCACTCCCCCAACAGACCAATATGGGGATGGACTTAGTCCAAGGAAAGCTCGAAGTCCAGCGCGAAGATTCTGCTTATGATCCATGATGAAAGTTGATTTGGGAATTTGCTCAACTGGATGCTTCCTGGGTGGGATGACTGGATGACTGCTAGCAAAGTTCAACGAAGATTGAGGTGAATAAGCCCAGCGTGTGGGCTCGCTCAGATCAGCTAAAAGAGTCCTATGCGAAGGAATATCAGTCGGATGCGGAACGTTTGCTTTGACGTAGGGCTGTTTTTTGGTTGACAGGTCAGGAAATGCGCCTATGCAGGGAGGCGACGATGATTGATGATTCGAAAACGAGGATATACGTTGATCAGTAGCCGGCACCGAAGCTGGTTCCAGCGGTGTAGAGACATCGCTGTCAATGTCCAAGTTCAAAAGAGATTCCGCAGGCCCCACCGAATGCACCAATTGGCATCGATGTCTGGATAAAGGTCCAGTTAGTATCTCCAAAATCCTATTGGACTCCTGAAAGTGAAAGCCGTATTCCGAGTCATCTATGTACAGGTAACGGCGATTTAGAAGAACCCAGGAATCGTGGGGATTGAATTCGGGGAACCTTGACCAGGAGAACCTTTCGAAGAGCCGTTTGCCTATAACGTAAGGCAGGAGCGCATGAAACTATCAATGAAGAGCCAGTGTACCGGCCACAACATCCAGACATGACCCATCCCAAACGAGTTTTCTGAATTAACGGTAATCCTGGCAGCAGCTTGACTTGCCCAATACACAGGAGCTCCAAGAAAAGTTTTGCTCCAATTAACAGATCGATGCCGTGAAGTATATTAAATCCCGGATCTGCGAGTGGTGTGTTTGAAGGAATGTTACAGTTGCAAATGTCCATTTCAAGGCTTGGCTGGCGATCGGTTATGTTAGGGACGATAACAGCAGCAATTAGAGTGGAGTAGTTCGAACAGCGGGAGTGTAAGCTAATATTGACCGACAATCCACCGGTGATGAAGCTGGAGTCGCCTATTCCCGAGACTGTAATAGACGATTTTGTCGTCGGAAGCTGAAGCCAATTTGCGAAACGGGAAGTTATTAAATGCAGCTGAGAGCCGACATCTAGCACCGCTCGGCAAGAAACGAAGTCTCCAGATTGATTTTTGACCAAAACGGTGGCCGTGGGCAATAGTACATCATCATTGCTGAGATCCTGGATAACAAGAGTAGTAGACATAGATGCTGAAGCTGAGGGTTCAGTGGTATGCTGGGACGACGTGGACGGAGAGGGAGCATCAATTGGCGCTGTTTGCCCTTGGGCTGCAGCTGCTTCATTGTTGCCGAAATGCAGGGTAGTATGATGCTTACCCCCGCAAGTGCGACAGTGGCTCGAGCTGTACTGACTTGTTCGATGCCCTGTTCTAAGGCAGTTTATACACAAGGAAAGAGGCTTGGCTTCTATATGACGATTTGCGGGTAACAATGCTTTAAACTTTGAACAGTATTGGACTTCGTGAGTGCTATCATTACAAAACACACAGCTTGAGGTTTGGTTGGCTGCAAGCAAGGCGGACTTAGAATTGTTGTGCTGTTTATTCTTGCCCACCTCACTGCTCGGCGCATAGGATGCCCTAGCTAAATCCGATGTCTCCAATGACGTGGATCGCTGCTCAAGGAACGAGGCCATAGTTTCGCACGACGGAATCACCTTCGCAAACGATGGGTCCTCGAATCGCTCCTCCCACTTTGCTTGGGTCACTGGATCCAGTTTCCAGAGCAGCTCCTGCACGAGGATGCATCCTGCGATCTGCTCAGTAGTGCCCAAACCTTGAAGCGCACGCATATGAGCGTTAAATTTGTCCGAAAGCTCCCGAAGCATAACCACTGACCCAGGTTCTACAGCTTGAAACGCCAAGATCTCGTTGATGTGTGCCTGAAAAGTCAATCGTCGATTATTAAACCTTTTTTCCAATAAATCTAATGCCACGCTATAGTTGCCATCCGAGATTTCCAGCGACCGAAGGGGAAGGTGATGGGAAAGAGTGCCACGCGTAATAAAGTCTCTAGCGGGAAGATGATCGCAAACAGGAACGCAAATGCTGGAACCTTTCTATGTTGGTTAAGACAGGATGACTGTCGATGATGGTAACAAACATGGAATAAAAATCCGTCCAATCCGCATACCCACCGCTGAAAGTTGTCAATTGTATAGGTGGCAGAGAGGGTAGCTGTCTACGGCGAGGTAGAAACTGGGGCAAGCTAACTCAGTGGTAGTATTTCCTCCAGCAAAGGTAGAATGAGGTGGCATGTGTGCACTATTCCGGGCGATTTCACGCGTTATCGAAGGCTTCAGCATACGGAACATTGTTTGAAACCTGTCGCGCAAACCACTGCCAAACTCACGGCCATCCAATTCCGCGAGCTCACTATGCACGGTTTTAAATGTGCCGTGCAGTTCCTCGATCTCATCCAGCCTCACTACTAGCATGTAATAGTCAAACACCGATGACTCATCCTCCCAATTGGCACTTAGTCTCGTCAAACTCTCCAATAAATCCGTAGCCTTCAGCTTCAGAAATGACACCCTGTTTTGCTCCTTGGTCTTTGGCATTTCGTTAGCAGCATCCAATCGCATAGCACCGGCAGCGTTAGCAGCGGCAGCGTTAGCAGCGGCAGCGTTAGCAGCGGCAGCGTTAGCAGCGGTAGCGTTAGCAGCATCCATCTCCATGGCAGCGTAGCTTTGCAAACGTTTCTTGCGGGAAGGTGATGGGAAAGAGTGCCACGCGTAATAAAGTCTCTAGCGGGAAGATGATCGCAAAGAGTACCGCGTGCAATAGACGACAACGACCGAGCACTGCAAGGCAAGCCAACAGCTATATGCGACCCTATATTCAAGGGTCGCCAATGTCTCCAGCGGAAAGACGGTCGTAAAGAGAAACGCGCGCTATAGACGATAGCACGAGAACCGCAAGCCTGCAGCCTATGTGCAAGCCCTATATACACGAGCGGTCGGCGTATGAAACGTTTCTTGCGGGAAGATGAACGCAAAGAGGACCGCGCGTAATAAACGGGAATAGACGAGAACCGTAAGCCAGCTATGCACAATCCCAAATATGTAAGGGCGGCCGGTGTATATTGTATATGGGTGCACTTATAAAGCCGATGACACTTGTTGAGATGGCAATAGTTTATAAGTTTTAATGTACTTTGTGAATGCACAAATATTAATTATTGCACAAAATCACGTCGGGGTCACCAATGTTAACCTAGTGAGGTTTTTCACCAGCTGTTGCAAAGTAAAGCTTAAATAAAGTCAAGCGTTTAAATAACAAGATTGATTTACTGTATATGTATGTAGAACAATGTGGTATGACCGATGGATATTAATTTATCCCGGTGGCGACGAAGCTTAGTTACCGAATGATTGCAAAGGCTGACGGCCTAATTGCCGTGCCCTATGAAGCAATGTTTAAAGAGAGCGAGAGAGCGCGATAAAGGCGAGAGTAAAACAGCTCGGGCGCTGCTAAGCCGAGTGCGAAGATCGAAAGAGACGATATAAAGAAGCGAAAGAACACCGCTGCCGTGCGTAAGCATATGCGGGTACAATCAATTTTACAGTGGGCATTGCAAGTGACAAACAATAATCTGAATTTACTATAGGCCGCACCACTGACTATAATTTAAATAATTTGGACGACGTCATTTTGTGGTGGGAAACCCGACAAACTCCGTGCCACCAAGCCGTATGTGTATATGTATCCGTGTGCCCGTTTAGGCGTACCCGATGTGTCTCTCGCACGTGAAACTTTAATAAAAGTTAGCTGTATCGGTGTGACGTTTGTTGGAATAGAGCAGTGTTCCTTCCGACCTTGTGGGATATAACCCCCCCCATATCTTGCCGATGAGACGGAAGCCGAAGCAAGCACGTGCCCGGGCGGTGCACAAACCACCACCAGCTCAGCCTTTCTCCAAAAGCCTTCTTGATATCCAATATGCTACAGTTATTTTATTATTTGCCAACCGGCAAGGCCCATATTTAAAGATATTTGAATTAAGCTTCCATCCAATTCGAATCGGGTCAGATGTGTTCTTCTTATATTATTCTATCTTTTTTTATCTTTTTACTCTCTATTCTCTACCTGTTTGTCACTATTGCCACCGTTCGAGGTGCCCAAACAGAGTCCTTTTATGACGCAGGCTATTGTTTTTCATTGTCATTGTTTGTCATTGTTTTTCCTTACTTTTATTGATTTTTGCCATGGTAAGACAGACTCCAGATTAACGGTCTGGATTTTCCGATCAGGACCAGCTGGAGAAGGCCTTCAATTGGCCATAAAATAGTAGTGGCCATGACTCGTACTCAGCGAGCTGCGTGTCTAGTATCGCAGGATAGAGACGTGGTACCAAACTACACTCTATTGCGAAATATTATGGCTACTGTCGGCTACGAGTTATGTATTGTGGCCCCCTTCATCGTAAATGGTTCGGAATAAAGGTAGTGCACGGAAAACAGCATATAAATGTACAGACATTCATTGATACCTCAGTATTGCTTTTGACTTAGCATGGTCCCAGCATTGTCTTTGAATATTTCTTTTTTTTTTTTGTTTTTTCTTTTTTTTGTCATTTATTTATTCATATTTATTTAATTTTTTTTTTTATTATATTTTATATATATATATATAAATTTTTTTTTTTAAACATTATATTTCTTCTTTTTCTTTATTTATTTATTCATTTTTATTTATTTATTGAAATTCTTATATATACCAATATTTATGAAATTTTTTTTTTTTATTGTTTCCTCTAGCTAGCATTCTTATAGTTTTTAGTCGAATTGTTAGCAGATTAGCGCTAGTAAGTAGCTAGGTTGAAACCGAGCCCTGCAAGATCCATAGGGAACAATGCCCGTATTTGGCAGCTGTGAGAATCTAGCAGGCGATAAAATACAGGAAAGAGTTTGTTTGATTTGCCAGTCTCAGGTTGAATATTTGGCTCAGCTTTTTACCACGTCTTGTGGGCATACTTTCCACAGGGCCTGTTTTAGCACCAGAGTTGGCATTAGAAGGTTTGTCCTGTTTGTAAAAGGTCCTTGAAGTCCACGACGTCGAGTCTATTAGACGATACAGTTGGGGATACCTCGGGAACTTTTCAGTAACCGATCATGCCGGATACGATAAGCAAGGCCCCTTTGGCTGCTTCGCAGGAAGCTGTGAAGTCAGGGTCAGCCAATTCTCAGAAAAGTAAGGAAGCTGGTCCGCAGGCTTTAATAGCATCTCCGGCTAGTGGTGATCTGCAGGAAGCCATAGCAGAAGCAATGGCTGCAGCATCGGTTAGGCAAACCGAGTTGTTAAGTCAGGCGATCGCTGAGGGTTTACAGGGGATTCTCACTTCTCTCGCGGGCCAATTGGACAATGTCGCGAGTGTTCCTTCAAGCGACCACCAAGCCGGGGGAGCATCGGCACAACAGCCATCACCTTTGCCTTCGCAGGCATTCGAGTCAGCCAGCCGAAGCACACCGTTGAGTGTGGATATTCGACCAGAGCGGGTTAGCCAGATCAGGTGAATTGGAAGCTTAGGTTCTCTGGGCGGGCTGGGATAGCTGTCGATGATTTTATTTACCGGGTAGAGGCACTCACGGTTCAGACCTTGGACGGGAATTTCGAGTTGTTGTCGAGGTACGTCAGTAATCTTTTTGAAAGTAGTGCCAGCGACTGGTATTGGCGCTACCATACAAGTGTAAGGACGATCGTTTGGGGTGACCTTAAAGCGGCATTGTTGGAGCGGTTCAAAGATGAAAGGACAGACGTCATCATTCGAGCGGCAATAAACCGAAGGAAGCAGAAGGAAAACGAGTCATTTGATGAGTTTTACGAAGCTATTGTCGACTCCCTTGCTAGAATCCTCCCTGATGGAGTCGCTCTGGTCCAATCTATTGCCAGAGATACAGCATGAACTCCTGTACGAAAAGATTTTTAGCATCGCGCAGTTGAGGCACTTGGTGAAGACTCGGGAATGGTTTTTGCAGACCATGGTTAGAGATCCCGTAGCTATTCCACGGCCCGCGCCAAGGCGTTTGGTTCACGATGTGGAAAGTCCAGTACAAGAGGAGTCGGACGAAGGTGAGGTGGAGATTCCAGCGTTTAATTTAGTCTGTTGGAATTGTCGTAGTAGTGAGCATCGCTATCAGAATTGTGTGGCAGAGCGACGGGTATTTTGTTATGGGTGTGGTCAACCGGACACATACAAGCCGTCGTGTTAAAAATGCCAGGCTTCAAAAAACACACAAGGGCGTGTACCTTTGAAAAGTGAACGCAGACCGACAGCGTCCAAAGCGACGAGCACAGAGTAGTTTCTGCAGAGGCTGCTACACGATCCCCCAATGGGTCCAACATACCAATCGAGGTTAAAATAGATAGTAATATATCGGTAGGTAGTAAGAAAATAGAGGGGGAATAAAAGGAAGGTACGGGCTAAAGCACGCCGAGAAGAATTTGCTACAAGTCTAAGGCGAGAAAGGAAGGCGTTGGTATCATCGATAATATCAGAAGATCTCAGGTCATTTGCAGAGGTCACATTGTTAGGCAAAAAGCTTGTTGGGTTGATGGATACAGGGGCATCAATCAGTTGCATTGGCATTTGCCAGCGAGCTGCTTAAAAGTCGAATTAAGTTTAAGGTCATGGCGTCCTCAGTTCGGACGGCAGGTGGCAGTCTCAGGAAGTGGTTGGGAAGCTAAAAACGGAAGTGAGCTATAAGGTTATAACCAGGTTCATGACTCCATATAAAGTTCCGACCCTAACGCAGCCTCTGGATAAACTTTTGGACCGAATTTGGCCTATTGCCAGTCGACTTATATCCAATAAGCGGACCGAATGACGCTGTAGATGAGTGCGACGAGGTATGTAAGGCAGATGAGCAACGTCCCTTATCGGTGGAGCGATAGGAATAGCTGCGCAAGACCATTAAGTTCCTTCCGTCATTCGCGGAAAGAGGTTTAGGGAAGACCTCGTTGTTGTCTCATTCGATAGATGTAGGAGAGGCGAAGCCCGTAAAGCAACGGAATTATCCGGTATCCCCAGCCATTGAGAAATTGATGTAGGAGGAGGCAGATCGTATGCTGGCGCTAGGGGTCATCGAATAATCCAATAGTGCTTGGTCCTCTCCGGTGGTACTAGTCCGAAAGCGGGGAAAGGTGCGTCTTTGCATAGACAACCACAAGGTTAATGAAGTGACTCAGAAAGATGTGGTTCCAATGCCGATTATAGATGGGATCTTAAGCCGTTTGCCTAAGGCGGAGTATATTACTAGTCTCGATCTTAAGGATGCCTACTGGCAAATACCCTTAGACGAGAGATCTAGGGATAAGACACCGTTCATTGTGCCTGGACGGGCGCTGTATCAGTTTAAGGTTATGCCGCTTGGGCTAACTAATGCGTCCTCTACTATGTCCAAACTCATGGACCGTATTATTCCGGCAAATCTTCGAAATTAAGTGTTTATATATTTGGATGACTTGCTTATAGTGTCCGACACTTTTGAGAGGCATATGAGTGTGTTAAGGGTGTTGGCAGAGAAGTCGTCCGAAGCAGGCCTAACGCTTAATATACAGAAGAGCAAGTTTTGTGTGCCGGAGGTTCATTACCTGGGGCATGTGGTTGGTCACGGGATTATTTCAATTTTCCACATACATATATCTATTGCTCATGAACCACTGCCAACACCCATCGCCCGATTGTTTTCCCTCCTTCCCCTCTGTCATTATACTAAATTCCTTCTGCATGCCCGGGACCTCAGCTAGTGGAGTTGTACGCGGATGCCACGGCATCCATGAACTGAGCTCTCCCCTCCGAGTAGAAAACTCCTCCTGTAGAACACCCCCCTATCCTCGGGGACACCAGCTAGCAAATTTGTACGCGGACGCCATGAATTTGCGAACCTGACTCTCCCCTTTCCCCTTTGGTTTTCTCCTTAACCTATCCTTCCCCGTTGATGGTACAATCGACACCACGTGCCCTACTCCTCGCACCTCGGGCCCATGGGGCATATGCTCTTCCCCAGAACGTTCCACGAGGCGCTGGGCAAACCCTACCCCCCCTTGTCCACGGCCCATCCACACACGTGCTTTTCTCGCAGGTGGCGATAGCCAGGCCGCCCGCGCTACGGCCAGTAGCCGCAGAGGGAGCAAGTGTACCCTGCACCCCGTGGGCCTCGTGTGTCGCCGGGTGGCCCACATACCAGCGATCCATTCGCACACGTTTCCCCCTCCCTCGTTCGGGGCGAGCCCCACACCTAGCACGCGCCCTCCAATCCCTCTCTATGGTCTGCAAATACAAATTGGCTGTATCGAAGATCGGGTCCTGGACAGACTGAGAGGCTGTACCCCGGCCTGAGACAGGAAATTCCTTACAACGCCATCATACCGTTAATTTACGAGCAGTTGTTCCACTGTTTTGGATTGCCGGAGAAGCTTGTCTCTGACAACGGTGTTCAGTTCAAGTCGAATGTATTTAACGCCTTGCTTCAGAAGTATGGGGTAGAGCATGCTTATACCGCGGCTTACGCTCCCCAAGCAAACGCATTCGAGCGTGTTAATAGGTCCGTCCTGGCGGCGATGAAAGCCTTTGTAAATACGGATGAGAGCAACTGGGATGAGCAGCTCAGCAGTGTAGCATGTGCTCTGAGATCTGCTGTGCACAGTGCCGTGAAGGCCCCCCGATAAGGCCCCCGCTTTTGTGAAGTCCCGGGTAAGGCGGAAGTTGGGTCAAGCCTGTTATGAATCAGAGGACTTGCAGAGACGCTTGATTGGGAAGTTCCATGCCAAGGCCATCAAGCAGTAGGCCGTTCCCAGTATAGGGGTTGGTCGCTCCAAGCTTGAGTCACCCTTTTGGTCCGTCCTCCCCAAAGTGTGATTTTTGTGGGGGGGGTTTTAATCTAAAGATGTTTTAATTTGCGGTGGCGCTAGTAGTTGTAACGGTCGAAAACGGAGTTACAGTGAGTGGGATGTAAAAGGCAAATTTGTCTCGATTTATTTGTCACTCAAATATCGGATCAGTGCAAGGAAAAGGATGACGGAAGAGAGCGTCTTTGAGTGGGAGCGCTGGAGGGCCCTGACGCGTCTGTTCGAAAATGGAGGACGTCTTGCTTCCCAGCCAGACTAGAGATTAAAAGTATAAAAGATATAAAAAGGAAAAAAAAGTGAATAATAAATAGCATTTCACACGTAAATTCTGTTAGTGAATCCCATTTATAGGAGTAAAGTGCCAATTTTAATTGATTGGCGGTTAGTGCCGACCCAGAAATGTACGAGCAGTCGGTGGGTTTTTTTTGGTACACATACTTGGAACTGGGGTCGTAAGCCGGTGGCGAAAGCTCGCAGCAGCAAATTTCCCTAATTACTAGAGTGGACGCTCTCAGCGAGGGATTTCTGCTCCCCGTCTAACCACTGCATCGAGGCAAAATCCCCATTGTTCAGCCCGAAAAGCACAGAGCGGGGAGGGAAAGATCGGCTCAGCAGTTGAACTGCGGGCGCGAGATATGGACGGTCGCAGGTCGGTCAAGCAACGCTGAAAGGTGTATCAGAGTTGGATTCGTGAGAAGATAATCGCAGAAGGCCGGCAATTTTTGGTTTAATTTATGCTAGGCCTCTAGAGCCAGAGCTAGCCAGTTTTTCTTGCGTACCGCGGAGCCCCAAGATGGAGTCACTGCTTCGACATTAGGCATTCCCTCCGTAAATTCTAATTCTTACTTGATCGCATATCGTTAGTGTTATTCGTTTAATTACTTTTATTACATTTATTTATATTTTTTTTATTTATTCTGGATAAATGAAGCGGTGAAAGGTGTGATATATTTCTTTGCGTTAAGGAGGAAAAGAAGAGAATGATTTGGTTGTGTTGAGCCGCTTTAGGGAGCGTTAGTTTATTTTTTTAAGTTTTTACAGGAACTTTACAGCAGCCCATGGAAGCGCTTTCATCGGTGGAGCAACAAAAATACAAAGCAATAAAAGCTTTAAGTGGCCTAATAAACTTATTTATTATATATTTGTTCTTATTTGCTGATAGATTGCGAAATTCGAAAAAGAAAAGAATTCACGTCTCTTCGCTTAAGAGAGGCGGTGCTCCCTCCCTTGCCCTTCTGGCTCTCTTGAACCCACAAGCACATAAGAAGTGCAATTAGACGCTCTCTTAGGAGGATAAAACAAAAAATACATAAAGTTCTCTATCGACCTACGTATGACATAAGAAAAATACGTTGCGATCTTTACTGAGAATCTTGACAAGCTGGAACAGGCATCAAGCAATCTTGGGGAAAGTCAACCCATCTCCAGAGAAAACGACCTCAAGCAGCAGTCAAAAGAAGATTACAGAAAATTGCCTTCGCTATGTCGCCGACAAAAAGCCAAAGGACAAAAGCAAGGATCACGTGCTTAGCCGCGTGTCCGTCCGCAATTGGCGCCTTGAGTTGTCGACGGTGGCGACGTTTGACCACGTCCCGTGTCGCGCGAGCCTTATCGAGGCCTCGCCGCGGGAATTACCCCGATCTGTCCCTGAAGCCCACATAGACAAATCTGCTGTATGCGTGGACTGGGAGACTGAGAGATGTACCCCAGCCGAGATCACTTCCTTACAGATGGCGCCCGAGCAGGCACCTCAGGGACGTGATCGGGAGTGAAAAGTGTCCGCAATCAGGGTCCGGCCGAACCAAACGCATGGCCACTCCGCGCCGGGCCTCAACTCCGACGCCCTGCCAAAGGTCCAGCGGTCACGGGTACAGTTGTCCGAAAAGGGACAGGATAGCCGGGCACCTGGCCCCGCAGTCCGACCAGGAAGGGGTTTTCGCTTTTGGATAGACCAGACCAACTTAAGCAGTACGCACCGAATCTGTGATCCTCTGACTCAAGTACAGAATGAATCTGATCTCTCAGTTTTATTAAACGTGGCATTTTCCACAGGTAGGGATTAAAACCACGGTGTTCACAATGCACATACACACCATACATGTACATGTATGTACATATATATATATGTGCATGCATAAATGCTATATATGTGCATTTACACATGAACCTGGTACAAGCGCCGGTTAACGCCCAAGGATAAGAAGCTATAGCTATGAAAATATAGCTACTCGTAGCTTCTTATCCCGGTACCAATTGAAAGTATACTAGTCGGGTATACAATCCCCCTTGTTAGGGGCGAGGTGTACCTAACACCTCTTCCGATCTATGGGTCTCGGCACCCGGTTGAGAGCGCAACTCCACGACGAACCAAGTGGTTCTCCCCGCGTATATTTGGGTGTCAAACCACAGCCACCACGAACACCCACAAGGGGGCCTACCTCAATGGGCAGTCTTGGAGAACTGCCCAACCCGTGGTACGGTTAGGGACCGATCACCCTCCCCTTTAGCTTCCGACTAGCATCGGGCGGGGAAGTTGAAGCCAGCCTTTACCTCTCCTCCCTAGCAATATCATCAGCGTCCGCCACGCGCAACGACCACAGGCGCCCGAGGAGCGGCAGCGACGCGACTACGGGCACGTGGGCGACCCGCCAGCGATCACAGCACACGCCGGTAAAAATTGACATCGGCGCTGCTACATGCGAGCGGAGGCGACATGGCTACAGGAGAGCGCGGCAATCGGTCGGCAACAGAGCCGACGGCAGGGCCGGCGGCCGAGCCCGCTGCTACGATCTTGGCTCAGGGCGATATACGGAGGAGCCCAGGCTGCGGACGGACACTTAAGTTCCGGCCTTCAACCGGACCACATCGAAAAAAGACAACAAGTGAAACCCAAGCATCCATATCCCAACCGGTGACACATCCTTACTCAGGATCCCTGACCACCACCCTAGCCCACACAGCCTTCAACGCGAGAGGTAATGCACTCATATCCTTACCCAGGATCCCTGGTCACGGTGCTATCTGACATATCCTTCCATTCGAAACTTGCTGTACCCACATCCTTTTCCAGGATCCCTGACCGCAGTAAGAATCGAAGTATCCTCCCACCTTGTGACGGCCGCACCCACATCCTTACCCAGGATCCCTGACCGCGGGACCGAAACAAGTGCCCTTCCACCGAATCGATAGTAAGCCGCGATGTGTACCGTATACCTCCGGCAAGCGGCGCCGAGTCCCAACCAACTCTTTTGACAATCCTCGAGCCAGCAACCGGTCGAATGACCGGTTCAAAGTCCGCCGTGCGCCAAGGGAATGCCGGATCGGTAACACAAGCCACTGAGATCGGGGAATCACAAAGCTTGACAGCTCCTGAACTCCTTACGCCAAGTCAAGGATCCGGTATGTCCGCCCAAGAAAATCACGCAGCAGCGATCAATCCCCAGCTTAGCCATGGAGGAGATGTATCGTACGCTCACCAGGAGCCCTTGCAAGTGATGATACCCGCACCATACAACAGGCCTCGAGGACCCAGTACCAACGCTGTCGGACTACGCCGGCCCGCAGGCGAGCCACTAGTCCTCCGAAATGACCACCAACATCAATGTGCCCAGAGTCAACGTATCTCAAGGCCAGCCGGCGGTGAGATTTCGTAATTTTTGTTGACGGATAAGCTTCGAAAGTGGGGACTCACTTTCGACGGCCACACGGACCCATTGGCGTTCATAGAGCGACTCGAGGAACGAGTCGAGTCATATGGATAAAGCCCCGAACAGCTGCAACGCGCAATATCTGGCCTCCTTACAGGAAAAGCAGAGGGATGGTTCAGGACCTTCCACATGCAGGCGCAAAGCTGGACGGATTTCCGCAAGGAATTCCTAGACTTCTTCCTACCTCCGCGATACTTCCAGCGGTTGGAAGATACGATCCGAAGCCGCGACCAGTGGCCCAAAGAATCGTTCAGAGATTACATGATCAATTTACGCCCGATGATGCAGCGGGCGCGATACTCTAAGCAACAAGAGTTGGACAGGATTAACGAAAATCTTCGCCCCGACTACCAGATGTACACCAGACGACAAGACTTTCATTCGCTCGCGGAGCTAACACAGCTCGTATCAGCATACGAGACCGCCAGGGATCGGGACTCTCCCCGCAAAAATGGACACCCCCCGACTAATCGACCACGAATGGCTTTACGAGCCGACGCACCAGAGGCATCTGGAAGATCTGATGTCGCGAACCGCGTAATCAGCCAGGAAGAGGAGCCACCGATTAACGCACGGCGGGCCTGTAGGAATTGTGGTGAGGAAGTGCACTTCAGCGCTCCAACCGGCGTAAGCTGTTTTGCTGGGATTGTGGCCGCCGAAGCGTCCGCACTATCGACTGCTGCCGCAAGACCGAGTCGGGAAACTGATCGGGTTTCCGTCCAGCCGGGACGCTCCGTCGCACCCAAGGACAGGAGACGCCCACCCATTGAGTTTGACGGAAGGAAGGATCGCCGCGCTGGTAACGGTCAACGGAAGCGCTAGGTCAGCGACTCTTGACACCGGCGCAACACGATCCTTCATCAGCCAACGGGTGGCCGAGGAGCTACGGACAGACGAGAACAGGCGGGCAGGGAGAAAACGTATCATCCTCACAGACGGATCGAGGAAGGAGATTACCCAGGCACTGAAAGCAGCGGTACGCCTTGACCAAAAAGAAACCCAGGTATATCTCCTTGTGCGGCCTATCATCCTAGACGACATCATCTTGGGCTTGGATTTCCTGTGCGGCATCCAAGCCAGGATCCACTGCGGGCGAGCGTATTTGCAGCTAAAACTGTTCCCTGACCCACAGGCTAATCGGCCGGTCCACACCGCTCCGTCGTGTCCTCGGGCAGTAACTTTCGCCGTTCGCCCTTCAATTGACACAATGTGTTCGACCACGACCCCCGCCGACGCACCGACACTCAGGCCCAACCGAAGCCGACCGAAGAAACAGGACAAGACAACACTGCCGCCTCCGCCAGGAGGACGCAGTTTAGCCTGGACACCAGGAACGATGAAGCCTATGGATTCCCCCACGGCCAGTCACCACGCTCAGGACCTAAACATAACGCCTCGTCGACGATGAGAAACTCCGTCAGGGATAGCTGCGACTCCGCTGGATTTATCCAGGGCCAGCTCATCTAACGAGGAATCACCCTCAACGCTACGCCAGCAACGAGTACCTCCAGCAGCGACAGCTGTGTCTCCGCTGGATCAGTCCAGGGCCAGCTCGTCTCACTGGGAGCCATCTTCTGCACCACGCACAGCAGCTTCGGCAGCGACAGCTGTGTCTCCGCTGGATCAGTCCAGGGCCAGCTCGTCTCACTGGGAGCCAAATACCGCGACAGAGACAGGAATCGTCATTTCGACGCCGAAGAGCTCATCCACGACGTTACAAGACTTGGAGAAACCATAGTACACGGGGATCAGCGCCCCGACCAACAGGAAGAAACGAGCAACAACGAAGAAACCCGCGGCACACCCTCGCCAGGTGGCCAACGCACCCAAAGAATATGAACGAGACGAACAAGCTAGCAAACGCAAAGTCCAGGCGCAACGAGACAACCACCGCGAGAACGTCACCATGGATTACCAACTGGAACCCCTAGCCGACGCCGTGGTAGCTCGGGAACGAAACCCGTTCCGAACCGTGCTGGTAGACTTAAACAAAATTATCCTGGCACACATCACTGCGACACAACTGGAGGAACTGTCACCGTTGCAACCGTCCCCAAGGCCCATACGAGCACCTGCCGGGTGGCCGAGTTCTTGGAGCAAGATAACCATGAGAGATGACAAACCAATCAAACAACGGTATTTCCCGAGGAACCCGGCGATGCAGAAAATCATCGATAAGCAGGTAAACGAGCTCCTACAGGCCGGACAGATCGAGCCCTCAAAAAGCCCTCACAGCGCACCCATTGTGCTGGTGGGCAAAAATACAGGCGAGATGAGAATGTGTGTGGATTTTCACCAGCTCAACGCACGATCGATACCCGACGCTTATCCGCAGCTTAAAATAAACCATATCTTGGAGAACCCGCAACGCGTGTTACATCTCAACGTTGGACCTCAAGAACGGCTATTGGCAGATTCCCATGGCCAAGGGAAGCCGAGAATAGACGGCGATCACCGTTCCTAGAAGAGGCCTTTTCCAATAGACGGTAATGCCATTCGGCCTACACTCAGCGTCAGCAACCTTCCAGCGAGCCTTAGATAGTGTCATCGGACCGATAATGGAACGTTACGCTCGTCGAACATCTGCGAGTAGGGTTCCGTCTTTTACGAGAGGCGAATCTCCGGCTAAACCGAAACAAGTGTAGTTTCTTTCAAAAGAGCATCGCTTACCTCAGCCACGTAATCAGCGAAAAGGGCATACACACCGACCCGGATAAAATCGCAGCGGTACAGAAACTGGCACCACCGAGCACAATCAGGGAGTTGAGGCGCTGCATAGAGATGGCCACGTGGTACCGTCGTTTCGTCCCGAACTTCGCCACGATGGTCCAGCCTATGACGAGCCTGCACAAGATGGACAAGAAGTAGGAGTGGAACGAGGACTGAGAGAGACTGAAGGAGAAATTAACCCAGGCCCCTGTACTTGCGTGTCGTGACTTTTCGGAAAAATGCACCTTCCAAACGGACGCCAGCGCCTATGGCATCGGAGCCGTCTTGACCTACGCCAGCCGGTGCCTGATCCAAGCTGAGGAGAACTACTCGGCTACGGAGAAGAAGTGTCTGGCGATAGTCTGGTCGATTCGGAAGTTACGCTGTTTCCTCGAGGGGTACCACTTTGATGTCATTACGGACCACTTGGCGTTGAAGATCAACACGATCGATAATCCGACTGGCCGCATCGCCCGTTGGGCGCTAGAGCTCCAGCAATACCGCTTCGCCATTCACTACAGACGGGGGAGCCAAAACACCGTCGCCGACGCCCTGTCACGTCAACCAATCGACTCGTAACAAAGAGTAAGGGAAGACCAGCCCCAGTGCCCATGGATAAGTCGGTTGTTGAAGCGAATCCAGGAACAGCCGGAGGAGTGTTCGGAATTCATCATCGAAAGCGCCCAGATCTACAGGCGACCGGAGAATAACTCGGTGGAAGAATAACCTATCCAATGGAAGCTCTGCGTCGGCCGCGACAGTCGCCATCAAGTCCTACTGGAGTGTCAAGACCAGCCTACGGCCGGACACCTTGGCATCCGGAAAACCGCAACACGCGTGGCCCAGAGGTACTATTGGCCTGGCCTTTATAGGGACGTGGCCAAGTACGTGCAACGTTGCGAGAAGTGCGAAAAATTTAAGGTGAGTCAAAACAAACCCGCCGGATACATGCATACCCGCCAGGCCAAGGGCCCATTCGATATTTTATGTGCGGACTTCGTGGGACCTCTCCCCCGGTCGAAGCACGGCAACACGATGCTTCTAGTGTTCTTCGACGCATTTAGCAAATGGGTTGAACTCGTGCCCCTGCGAAAAGCTACCACTGCTCAACTGGAGAAAGCCTTCAGGGAACACATCTTGAGTCGGTTTGGAGTACCCTGAAAGTTCGTATGCGACAACGGCACGCAATTCACCAGTCGGTCATTCAAGAACTTTTGCAAGTTGGCCGGGCTGGAGCTCGAACACACGGCCCCTTATACTCCACAACAGAACCCCACTGAGTGAGCTAACCGGACCATCAAGGCGATGATCGCGCAATATATCCAAGGAAACCAGCGAACATGGGATGACCTTCTACCGGAACTGTGCCTCGCCATCAACACTAGCGTCTCGGACACAAAAGGGTTCAGCCCAGCCTTCCTAGTGCTGGGCCGGGAACCACGACTGCCGGGAGCCCTCTACGATGCCGTGACCATAGGACCAGGAGAAGAACCAGAGCCAGCCAACGACAGAGCGACCCGTCTCCAGGACATCTTCAGAATAGTCCAGACCAACACCCAATGGGCAGCGCAGGAACAGGGCCGAGCTTACAACCTACGGAGAGGCGAGTGGCGACCCCCCATCGGAGAGTTGGTTCTACTACGACAACATCATCTATCTAAAGCAGCTGACAACTTCGCTGCCAAACTCGCCTCTAAGTATGAGGGACCCTCCTCCGTAATCAAATTTCTCTCTCCCAATATAGTTCGACTACAACAGCGCCAAGGGAGGCAACGGAAGACCGCTAGCTTGGCGGATCTGAAGATTTTCTACGCTGAAGACCCCGGAGAGTCACCACTGGCGACAAACAACATCAGCCCCAACCAGACGACGTAACACGCATCCGAGTAAGCTCGATGCCGTTTTCTCAAGGACCACTTATGGTAGCGCGCTGCCGTAACGTCCTTGCCCTCGTAGCGGGGGCAGAACTTACGAGTAGATCACCACGCCGTAAGCCACCCCTAGATCCATTAGTTAAGTCTTTCCCCGACAATGTAAATCGCACCATCAGGCAGGATAGGTATACGTAGCTAGACATCGTGAAAAATTTTAATTAGTTGAGGTTTCTCCCCCAGACGGTCTGCAATGAACACGGCGCAGGCTGACGGCACCCTACCGTTGAGAGAAAAAGAGATATAAGGAGGACAGCCCAGGGATATGCCACTCATACCCGGTCTAACGACGGCTACGAAGGACATCCTGCCGTAACTCCCAATCCACGACTCGGTTACCACACCATGAGACAACACCAGGGTCCACATCGTCGCCTTGCTATCTCCTCGCTGGAGCGATGCCGTGAACAGGATATACCACCAATCCTCGTACCCCGAAGACGACCAGCCGTCTACATCCCGGAGGCCACCCGACGTATGCTGGCCACCACCTACGCTCCACCCCCGTTCGACCTCCGTCCTTCGCCGCGACTATACTCACCGCCGCCGGACGTTGACGCCCGACGACGCAGCCAACTACACTTCGGGCGAGTAATCCACGAACCCAACGGCGACGAGGGATTCAACGAGGTTCGTATCCTCGGGGCAAACTGCCGATGGGAGCAGGACTCCACGGAAGGGAGTACGGAGAGCGAGGAGGACTTCCTGTATTACGGACGACTTGGCAAACTACCGGGCCGAGGTCCACCATCGCATGTCCTGGCAGCCCTCAACAGAGATCTGAACATCGCTGGTCCGGCCAAGCCCCTGTACTCAGACATAAGCGACGAAGAGGCTCCACGAGCTCCACGAGCTCCACGAGACAGACGCCGAGACCGATGAGGGCATCGACGCCGGAGGAGAATCAGGCTCGGGAGGTAGTGCCAGCCCGCGCAGCGAGTCACCGCCAACCTCCTACAGTCCGATAGGTTGGTACGCACAGGAAATGATGTTCATGACCGCCCAGCCCGCCCGAGCTTCACTAACGTCCTCTCGAGATGGCCACGGCCTGTGGGGCGAGAACCGAACTGGGAACTCCCTTTCTGGGATTCATGCCCGTCCGGCGAGGAGTCCAGCACCAATTAGGAAGACCAGCCCCGAGAAGTGCTCCTACCCACAGACAGATCATCGATCGATCCGTCAGGCTCTCCGCCCTCTCCGGAAGGCTCAATGGTCATTGTACTCTCGAGCGACGAGAACGAAACTGCGGCCGCGACTCCACACCGTATCAGGTCCCATCGAGGAGATCCCGGGCCTGGACGACCTACAAGTGGAAGCCGAATGGCGCCCAGAGAGTGGCGGGTAGAGACCGCCGAGCGGAGACTTCCACCAACCATAATCGACCGCATCAACGCTTTTCGCACCACTACCCACCGACAACGTCAAATTTGGGTGGAAGCAGGCCAGCGGTTCCGCGTGTCACGTAACACGCGCGGGGAGATCAATGTCACTTCTCGCCCTCCCCGAGGAAAGAAGGGAGTGTGGGGGAGTGACCCTCACGACGCCACCTGACACGCACATACAGCCCAGACAGCGGCGAGACGAAGCGGGGCAGAGCCTCAAACCTTTTTGTTCCTTTTGTTAGACCGAGCAGCCCTCTTAAGTAGCGGGGACAAAAATGGGCTGGAGCCCATTTGATTGTAAAATACGGTCCAATGAAGACGTTCATAACGGAAATGGGAATAAAATATAAAAATTCAATAATTGAGGATTTATGTAGACTTATGAACATCCAAAACATAACATCTCCTGCACATCATAAAACAACTGTAGGAACCGTGGAGCGAAGCCACAGAACTTTTAACGCTCATACATCTCAACTGATAAAACAGATTGGGATGTATGGCTTCAATACTTCGTATATTGTTTTAATACAACACCCTCTATGGTACACGATGTCCATATGAGTAAGTTTTCGGTAAGACTTCAAACTTGCCAATGCATTTTAATAGCGTCAGCGAGGAGGTGGAGAATACGCCCCCGGAGGGCTACGGGCAATTAATTTCCTTTTGTTTCATTTTTTCCGCTTGATTCATTTCTTTATTATATTCGTTTTATTCTTTCAGCATTAAGTAAGTATTGACATCAAGTGAAATCATTTCGTTAAATAGTTGTATGACATATAGCATGTAAATACAGACATTACGCTGGATCAATTAGTTTCGTTAATTATACGGCCCGAAGAGCCAGTAAGAACATGAGCGTTTCGTGATTCAAAATGGGGGAATAGAATCACGAGGAGAACGGTCCAAGTATCATCTCTAGCCAAGCGCGAGCCCACACAGATCCTCACACCAACAAAGAAGAGAGCGAAGACCCAGACACCGACGCCACCGACAGCGAGAGTGCGAGGCCCAACGACGGTATCAACGGCGAAAGAGGAAAGCGAAGACCCAGACACCGGCGACGCAGACAGCGAGAGAGCGAGGCCCAACGGCGATATCAACGACGAAGACAGAGGAGAGCGAAAGCCCACGCTCGTACGCCAGCCAAGAAGGGTGGAAAGCCCTACGCCAAGAGGGTTAAGTCGCCGACGCTGAATCGAGAGAATCGACAGGAGGGAACAGAGGAAAATCAAAAACGCCGGCAGAACACGAGCCGATCGGAGGCTGGAGACCGGCTGAAAAACGAGAGCACAAGATTGATTGACGAGAACTATAAGTAAACGGACGTGTCAACGGAAAAGTGACGAGGAGAAGAAAAGGAAACCGGAGTGAAAAGCAACGTCGCGCCTAGTCGAGAGTGCCAGAAAAGAGGGCGTAATCGGAGGACAGCCCTGGAAGATCCTGAAAAACACCCGTGCATACCTTCTCTGCCTAGGAGGCGGAATAAGAATCGTCATCAGCAACAACGGAGTACTTGGCTGGAGGAGAAAAAAGTAACAGGGGTAAGCGAGCCTCACGGCATGTGTAGCTGAGCGGTGCGGCAGGTAGGGCAAAGAATATAAGCAAGTGAAAAGAAAATAAAATGAATTAATTTCGAATGCAAACCGTCCGTGTTAAATCTTCTGGGACCGTGGATCCCCAGAACTGTCGTCCGGCGATTGCTTCGATAATTCGGTGATTCTAGTTGACGTCGTTGTAGCGTAGAATAGTGCGTTCCCTAAAGTTCAGTTCGGCGACTGCATCGAACCTTTTGGACGCCTTAATTGTTGTCTGTGTGTATTCATCCCCCCGCCGTAGTGCGTAGATCAGCGGGTGCCCAATGGGCGTCGAACTTCGATCGCCTCGATCCTCTCTGGAGATAACGGTCGGAATCTCTGTGAAACCCCGATCCCTACTTGTGCCCCGTCCCTGGCGACCATAGGATCACCGAAATAGGGACCGCCCCCTGCGTTTTTCTTCCTTCTCCCGGTAATCACGCTAAGAACGCCACCTTTCTATCCTATTCCTTGCCCAAAACTCGGAGTCCCGGCAAATTATAAATTTTGCTGTAATTTCGACCCTGGTGAGACCGAGAGTTGTACCCCAGCCGTGATCACTTCCTTACAAATGGCGTGGTGCATCGTGGTGCAAACGTGGTTTCTAACTGGCATCGACTCGGAACTTTTCGAGTATAGTCGCGTAATAGTCGCCTATTATTCATAAACAGCCGAGGCTGGCTTCCCTAATCCCTCTAGCCATGGCATTAGCACGTGGCCGCCACGCACATAACGTAGAGAGGGGATACGCCCCAATTAACTCACCTGCAGCAGAGGAGCAGCAGTAGAGGAGCTGCAGCAGCGGAGTAGCAGCTGAGAAGCAGCAGCAGAGGAGCTGCAACAGAAGAGCAGCAGCAGCGGAGGAGCAGCAGCAGCGGAGCAGCGGCAGATGATCAGCAGCGGAGCAGTGGCGGAGGAGCAACAGCCGGGCAGCAGCAGAGGAACTGCAGGAGTATCGTAGCAGCAACGGAGCGATGGCAGAGGAGAAGTAGCAGTAGAGGTGCAGCACCGTCGGAGCAGCAGTGGAGTAAGGCAGAGGGGCCGAGAGAAGAACGAACGAGGAGTCGAAATAGGAGTTCGGCTGGCGGAGTTCTGCCGTAGGCCTTAAGCCCGGGCTATATATGACGGACCCCGAGCCAAGAAGAGGAAAGTTCATTCACAGCTACAAACCAGAAAAGTTCATCCGCAGCTACAAACCAGGACAGTTCATCCGCAGCTTCAATTCGAGTTCATTCGCAGCTACAAACCTGTACAGTTCATCCGCAGCTACAAACGAGACAGTAGACCCTCAGCTACAAACCAAGACAATAGACCCGCAGCTACAAGCCGAGACAGTTCATTCGCAAATAGAGATCAAGACAGTTCACCATCGGTTTCGAAACAGGGCGATTAATAAACAGTCAATCAACGACCAGGACACCCGGGCAATATACCAAAGATAAACGACAAGGACATTCGTAAGGACCAGCGCTAGCAAGGATCGTCCATAAACAAGGATCAGCGACAAGGATCACAGGACCACCGATAGCAAGAAACTTCGTCCAGGATAACCCTCACCCAGGACACCAAGAGGCATCGACCATCCATATCCATTTTTTTTTTTTGCCCATTACAATTGCAATTATATTATATTATATTTATTTCATGCTGTATCCTAACGCTACAAGTATTAACCTATTTTTATTGCGCTAGTCACATAAGTATACGTGCCTATAGTCCGAGTCGCGAATACGTACAGAGATAACCGAGAATTCTTTTCCGTGACCCTGACCCAGTGTTCCGAGTGCTAACTTGACCACCAACCAGTTGATATGGGTGTGCAGTGGTTTTCCTATCGACGGAAAGAAGAACTACAGCCGATTGCTGTGGAATTCGTTATCGACGACAATGGATCTGTGGAGGAACTGCGCAGCCGGATCTCGGCTCTTATCTCACGCGGTGAGCACTCAACGGCGATCAAAAAGAGGATCGAAGAGTTAGGAACCATCTATACCAGTGCACCCAGCCGGAGGAGCCAGAAGATAGCATCTCTGTCACCTGAACCTAGCCAAAAAGATCCTAAAGAAGGAGTTCCGGTGGGACCACTCTATGGATAGCCGTTCCGGAATACCCCCGAGCCACCAAGGGACCCGGACCTAGTGAGCCTAGGCAACAAGAAGCCATAGGCGGGCAACAACCCAACAATGGTAACCAACAGCACCGCTTCGCCGAAGAATACCGGTTTTCTCGAAGGAAGGGAAGAGATCTCTTACGCCATACTTGCCAATAAATTGCGCAACTGGGGACTGATGTTCGACGGACATTCAGACGCGTTGGCTTTTATCGAACGGCTGGAAAAGCGCGTGGAATCTTACGGAGAAAGCCCAGAGAAACTACCCCAAGCCATCTCTGGGTTACTAACCAGCAAGGCAGAAGGATGGTTTATAACGTTTTAGATGCAAGGGAAGCCCTGGACCGAATTCCAAAATGAATTTTTGGAATTATTCTTGCCCTCTCGTCATTTTTAGCGCCTGGAGGATACAATACGAAGCCGACGAAACGGGGAAGAATTTCAGGACTAAATGATTGATCTTCGGCTCATGATGCAACGAGCCCAGTATACGTCGGACAGAGAGTTAGACAGAATCTAATAAAATCTCAGGCCCGAATACCAGCTGTTCACACGGAGGCATGAGTTCAAGAGGCATGGGATCGTGGACAGACCCACCCGGCTAGCCACGGACGCTAAACCAAGATCAAACAAAATCAACCCCACACCACGCCACTCCAGGTGAGACGGAGCCTTCCCAAAATCCCGAGATAGTCAGCCGTGTGACGACCCAAGACGGAGACCGGCCGGTGGATGTACGCCGGGCTTGCCGTAATTGTGGAGAAGAGGGCCATTACAGCAGTGCCTGCTGCAATCGACGCGACCTGTTCTGGTGGGAGTGTGGCCGCTGCGCCATCCGGACCATCGATTGTTGCTGTCAAGCGATGCCGGGAAATGGACCGAGTCTTCGCCCAGTAGGGACCCGGGCGGAGACATACACCCATAACCCCCAGGAGTAACGCACCCTCTGAGTTGGGAAGGTGGGCCAATCGCGGCGTTAGTGACCATCGAAGTATTACCATTCACAGCAACCTTGGATACCAGGGCGATTAGATCATTTATCAGCCATCGAATAGTCAAGGAGTTGCGAACGGAAGGAAATGTACGAGATGTAAGGACTCGAGTCCGCCTGGCGGACGGACCACGAAGAAGGTCACGGAGACAATTGCGGCGGAGACAATTGCGACACCGCTGGGCACTCCCAGAGACAGTTCATCTACCTGCCAGTCCAATCTAGACAACGCAAGAAACCACGGGACTTCAGTACACAGCTGCGACACCGCTGGACGATATCAGGATCAGTGGGTCTATCCTGAAGAAGACCCAAGGTGACACCTCCAGGACAACGCCCACAAGCATCGACCCCGCCAGACACAGTAGCACTACCAGGAACACGCACCCAAGCTTCGACTATGCCAGACCCAGCAACGTCACCAGGACAACACGCCCGAGCCTCGACCACGACCGACCCAGCAGCTCTACCAGGACAACGTACACAAGCCCCGACGATGACGTATCCAGTTGCAGTATTTGGACTGTAGCAGCGCCCCGAGATTGCAACGCCCGCAAACACACCGGATAGAACGAGATATGCGACCCTGAACCCTCCGCCTCTACGAATTAACGCTTGACACCTTTGGCCGACACCGCCACCGCCCAGCAGCTCAACCCTTTTCGAAGAACCGATCCGGCTACATACATCAACCTGAGTCTGGCCATCATAACGGCAGAAGAACTCGAGGGACTCCCACACCAGATGCCCACCATTGTCGGACCATCGCTCGTCCCATGGGTGTCCGAATTCTTGAAGCAAGAGTTGGCCAAATTCGAGGAACTAAGTAGCATATCTCACATAACGCACATCATTTTGAAGGACGACAAGCCTAAAAAACAGAGGTATTTCCCTAAAAATCCGGCGATGCAGAAGATAATCAACGACCAGGTCGACGAGCTTCTACGAGACAGACGCATCGAACCTTCAAAGAGCCTCGCATTGCGCCCCTATCGTACTGGTAGGAAAGAAGACGGGCGATATGCGCATGTGTGTGGACTACCGACAACTCAACGCACGATCGGTGCCAGACGCGTACCCACTTCCTCGAATCAACCACATTCTCGAGAGGCTTCGTAGTGCGCACTACATTTCGACATTAGACCTTAAAAACGGATACTGGCAGATCCCCTTGGCTGAGGGAAGTAGAGAGTGCACAGCGTTTGGCGTCCCCGGCAGAGGCCTCTTTCATTGCCCTTCGTACTTCACTCGGCATTGGCAACGTTTCAGAGGGCGTTGGACAGTGGTATCGGACCCCAGATGGAACCCCATGCCTTTGCCTATCTCGACGGTATCATCGTCATCAGCGTTAGAGGACCACGTCGAAAATCTACGGGAGGTGTTTCGGAGACTAAGAGAAGCGAATCTCAGGTTGAATCAAATTAAATGCAGCTTCTTCCAAAAAAGCATTGTCTACTTGGGCTATGTCATCAGCGAACAAGGAATCCATACCGACCCAGAGAAGATCGTGGCAGTCAGAAAGTTAGTACCCCCGAACACCATCAAAGAACTGCGACGCTGTCTGTGAATGGCGTCGTTGTATCGGAGGTTCGATCCAAACTTTGTTACCATTGTACAACCAATGTCTAGCCTCCTCAGGAAGGATAAGAAATGGATCTGGAGCGATGAACAGCAAGCAGCGTTTGAGGAGTTAGACGAAAAATTAACACAAGCGCCCGTCCTAGCCTGCCCCGACTTCACGGAGAGGTTAACGTTGCAGAACCTTATGGACTGAGAGCCGTGTTGACGCAACAAATCTGGAGAGGATAGAGTCATAGCCTACGCCAACCGACGGCTCCTTAAAGAAGAAGAAAACTACTCCGCGACAAAGTAGGAATGCTTAGCCATCGACTGGGCTATAACGAAATAACGCTGCTACTTGGAAGGCTACCATTTCGACATCATCACCGACCACCTCGCCCTGAAGTTGTTGAATTCTATCAACAACCCGACCGGATGCATCGCTCGATGGGCGCTCGAGCTCCAACAGTATCGATTCGATATTCACTACCGACGAGGAAGCCAAAATATTGTCGCTGATGCCCTTTCTCGTCAACCAGTCGAGGCCCTGCAGCTAACGTTGGAAGACCCCCCCCCCCCAGCTGTCCATGGATGCAGAGGTTACGCAAAGGAATCCAGACGCAACCCGAGAAGAGTAGCGAGTTCATCATAGAGAACGGCCAAATATACAGGCACACAGGAAACCGACCAGCCGAAGAAGACTCGCATCAATGGAAATTATGCGTAGCCAGCGATCTTCGTCGACGAGTACTTCAAGAATGCCACGACCACCCGACTGCAGGACATCAAGGATTACGAAAGACTACTACCCGAATGACCCAGCGATATTACTGGCCCGGACTCTACCGCGACGTGGCCCGATACGTGCAGCGTTGCGAAAATTGTCAGAAGTTCAAGGTGAGCCAAAGTAAACCAGCTGGATGATGCACACACGTCAGGCCAAAGGGCCGATCGATATCCTTTGTTCAATATCCTTTGAGGCGTTCCGAGGGAGAATTCTCAGCAGGTTTGGCGTCTCATGGTAGTACGTGTGCGATAATGGAACACAATTCACAAGCCGATCCTTCCAAAAATTCTGCGAATTGGCAGGCATGGAACTGGAATACACTGCCCCATACACACCCCAGCAGAACCCGACCGAAAGAGCCAATCGGACCATAAAATCTTTGATCGCGCAATACTTGCAGGGCGACCAACGTACCTGGGATGATTTGCTCCCAGAGCTGAGTGAATAGCAGCCCCTCAGACACCACTGGCTTCAGCCCGGCTTTCTTAGTGTTTGGCAGAGAACCAAGGCTCCTTATACGGTGAGGTGACCCTTGGACTAGGGAGGGAACTCGAGGCCACGACCAACAAAGCCACGTGACTACAAGACATCTTCAAAAGTTGTATAAGAAAACACACAACGGGCATCCCAGGCGCAGAAGAGGAAGTACGATCTACGTAGACGCGACTGTCGGCCAGAACTTGGAAAATTGGTTCTCCTGCGTCAGCACCACCTATTCAAAGCGGCTGATGGATTTGCGGTGTATAGTCAGGCTGCAGATAGACCAAGGCCGACAAAGGAAAGCCGCGAGCATAGCGGACTTGAAAGCCATCCATAGAATAGACGACGACGCAGCACGCAAGTTCGCTCCGTCAACCGGCAAGGCTACGACAGGCCGATCTCTTCAGGGTACAACCGCTGACCAGCATCTACGTTCAGTACAAGGATGGCTAGATCAACAGCCCCAGATAAACCCTGCAGCATGATCGTCAGAGGGAGTGCAGACAGCCAGACGCTCCGCCGCGGCCGCAAATCACCGTCAGATGAATGATGACGCAGTCGTGGATGACGATAACATCACCACAGACACGGATCACCGGGAAACCGTACTGCGCAGCCCCAGAACCTTGTCGTTTTTCCTCATGGATGAAGTCCTTGAACGCCAGCTAGTGACTTACGCCTCCATTGGCGACGGAAGCACCGTGTCCCGTCCCGCCATTTCGGAAGCCGATCTCTGGGCGGATTGGGATCTGTTAAGCCCGAGCCGTGCCGAAGGCCGCTCGAATGAGGAGGTAGCCATACGGGACACCGTGTACCTCCGGAACCCTACATCACCGCTGGGAATCCGCCGGTTGGAGATCCACGACGGACGCAGCTTTCGCATCAAGATAACCAGATGTCGCCTAGTCACGGTCACCCTTCGGACCCCCCGACGTGAGGAGGACGTGTGAAGCAGCGTACGCTCCCTCACAACTTTTCCGGACAGGGGAGACGGCATTCTGTTTTCCCACCGAGAAGAGAGCGAAGACCCAGACACCGACGCCACCGACAGCGAGAGTGCGAGGCCCAACGACGGTATCAACGGCGAAAGAGGAAAGCGAAGACCCAGACACTGGCGACGCAGACAGCGAGAGAGCGAGGCCCAACGGCGATATCAACGACGAAGACAGAGGAGAGCGAAAGCCCACGAAAACACCCGTGCATACCTTCTCTGCCTAGGAGGCGGAATAAGAATCGTCATCAGCAACAACGGAGTACTTGGCTGGACAAAAAAGTAACAGGAGAAAAAAGTAACAGGGGTAAGCGAGCCTCACGGCATGTGTAGCTGAGCGGTGCGGCAGGTAGGGCAAAGAATATAAGCAAGTGAAAAGAAAATAAAATGAATTAATTTCGAATGCAAACCGTCCGTGTTAAATCTTCTGGGACCGTGGATCCCCAGAACTGTCGTCCGGCGATTGCTTCGATAATTCGGTGATTCTAGTTGACGTCGTTGTAGCGTAGAATAGTGCGTTCCCTAAGGTTCAGTTCGGCGACTGCATCGAACCTTTTGGACGCCTTAATTGTTGTCTGTGTGTATTCATCCCCCCGCCGTAGTGCGTAGATCAGCGGGTGCCCAAAAGGCGTCGAACTTCGATCGCCTCGATCCTCTCTGGAGATAACGGTCGGAATCTCTGTGAAACCCCGATCCCTACTTGTGCCCCGTCCCTGGCGATCATAGGATCACCGAAATAGGGACCGCCCCCTGCGTTTTTCTTCCTTCTCCCGGTCATCACGCTAAGAACGCCACCTTTCCATCCTATACCTTGCCCAAAGCTCGGAGTCCCAGCAAATGATAAATTTTGCTGTAATTTCGACCCTGGTGAGACCGAGAGTTGTACCCCAGCCGTGATCACTTCCTTACAAAACATAGGAGAAAGAGGTAATATTTTAATCTCAGACAATAAAAATAAAAAACAAAAAGTGCATAAAGATAGGTTAAAAATTTATATTTCATAATCATTTTTATTATTGCCATATATAAGCATTAACATAGTCATACGCCTATGCATTCATTTTGAAAAATAAAATTTGTTTACTTAAATATAAATTTCCTTACATTCGCATTAATTGCAGTAATAAATTTCATATAACTTAATTACCTAACGTTATTTTTCAAAAGGATGGAGATGTATTATTCGCATATATCGGGTACCCACTGTACTAAGGGTACTAATAAAGTCCGAGGCATAACTGGGCGATCGTATTACGATCGCCCAAGAATGTCTTTGGCAATAAAAGTGCAACGTCAGCATATTCCCACGACTCGACGGCACATAGCATTGCATGCATACATATATCTTCCCTCGCGCTCCCGCTAGCGTCGAGCATATACATATATTTAAGCTAATATTTCACCGACAGCGCTGCTTTGGTTGCGTAGCCCCATTAAGGCATAAGAATATTTACCCAAGACATTAATAAAAGAGCTCTAAATAAAACAACACCGACTGGCTTCTAAATCCATTGAGGAGCCAAAACAATATGTTTACCGGTTTGAAATCGTAAAAATCTTACGAATTGCAAAATTGCAATTTTTTGCGATATGTCAGTCGATTCGCAATTTTTTTCGATTTGCGATAACCAGAGCTTAGCTGTATATGTTATCTGTTTCCATTTTCCATTTATTTTTTACTTTTCTACATCTACGTTTTGGAACGACTACGACTCGTGGAAATGTGTGCGAGAGAGAGAGGGAATAAAAAAGCGTTTGGAAGGCCACTAAAATTGCATTTGTTCCTTCTAACTATAATAATGATCTGACCTGATCCAGATTCGGCAATCTGGTAAATATGGTTATTTCATGATTCTGTGATTGGTTGATGATTGGTTTTCTCGTAACTTGTGGAATCTATATCTTTTTGTCCCATGTGAGGACAAAAAAAATAAATTCGACGCGGCTATTGATTCTGATCAAGAATATATATATTTTATGGGGTCGGAAATGCTTCCTTCTTTGTGTTACACACATCTAGCTCATTTTAGCACAAATCGAATATACCCTTATACTCTTTGAGTATCGGGAATAAAAAAAGAACCAACATTTTTGCTTGACATTTTTTTTTTTTAAAGCAGTTTTTAAAATCTGGTATTTTTTTTTTTGTTTTTCCAGAGGCTGTGCTTTTATTTTTCACAAAACTTAAGTATCTTATATCTGGTTGCATAGAACTCTGCAGTTCTGAAAAGCTGACAAGTGCAAGACCTCAACACTTTGTCGAGTCCCAGCAGTTCTGGTTCAGGCCATTGTCCCATACGGGCTTGAGTATTGTCTAGTCAGGCTGGTCTAGTTACGGGCTAGGCTAAGCTGGTGCAATGAAATACACTGGAAGGGACGCATGTGTAGCCCATGCCTAGCTCGCACGGTTACTGGGTCGGGACAGGCTGATGCAAAGAAATGCTAGCAGCACTAGCCTATTCCATAGTTGACACACGCTGATGCAAAGGCATCCCACTGTTAGGCCATGTTTGACCCACACCGCTGCAAAGGCATGCTAAAGCCAAAAGAAAAGACAGCATGGGAATAGAAACTCCACGAAACGACAAATCAGATGCATTTTCTTTTTGTCATTTTTATTCTTTATCTGCCGCCTTCTTCTTCGAGAGCATGCATAATCGTTTTGACTTTGACACGAGCGGAAGTTTCTGGAGATAAGTGCTTTAATTTAAAAAATTTTGTAAGGACACAAGGTAATATTAAAAATGAACATAGACAAACAGGCAAGTTCTGGATTTCACTTACTTTTCCGTTTTACTTTTTCAACCAAAACATTTCGTATTCATTTTGAAGAGCTCCCGCTTACACAAATTCTTGCTATCGATATATGTCATTTTCTCATCGATTCTGGTGTAATTATCCAATCGGTCCGTACAAGCCGCCCCTAAATCACCCACCCCCTCCCCAACAACGAACACACACCTCATCAGGAGCCACTGAAGGCATTTATACTAAGTTTTAGTTCTGTCTCAACTACTATGACTTTTCTTAGCCAATGAAGTAGTTATAATGCCATATGACATTAGACTTTGCTAAATTTGCTGCGAAGAGAGAGATAGCATGATGGACATCGATAAATTAGTGTTTTACTTAGCGGCGGGAGACATTTGTATACTGTGCAAAAAATCTTTACTAAAAATGTTGTGGACGGAGGACAATGCGACACAATTTTGTATAAATACGTACATATATATAAATGTACGTTATATTTAAAGGCACGTCATACCAGAAGATAAAAAGAAAATAGTGAATTGCAGTCGTTCCTCTGGACTAATGCAGTTCCTGAAAATAGTATTCTTTTTCTGAATAAAGGGCCGCACTTTCTCCAAAATGATGTAAAGAATCCACTGGCCGGGGAGATAAAACTCAGGCAGCCAGGGTCCGTCACAAGAAATTTGTAAATTTCTGAGACGTCAAGACGATCGCACTTCCCCTTTTGACTCGGTGGCCCCGCCCCTGTATTTTTCACGGTGAGGGCAGCCTACACTGACGGTCGGTCGGTGGCAAGGGAAAGGGAGGTAGGGTCTACCGGGATACCGGTAAGGAACTGGGACTCACCACTGGGTATTTCTTCGCCCCGAAATAATTAAACAACGCCGGGCAATTCCTTTTAGGGGTTTATTCTTCCTTTTCCTTTTTCCTTTCTTTCCTTCTTAGCTTCTCACTTTCACTCTTCGATTTCGCGCGAGGCCACTCTAGTTACGCCTCTGTCTTCTCACCGACTGTCCCTATCTCCTCGCCGGTTCGCTCCGAGGCCTGGCCTTCGGGCGGCGATCGGCCACGTTCTTGGCATGCGCACTGCGCCGTGTGTCGCTACTCTTCTACTCCCTCTCTGGGCAATTCAAACTTTCGCTCCGTGCGACTCTTATACTATTCTTAATCCTATGGCTTACTTCTTATATGATATGCCTACTAAACTGCTTAATACGGTAATAATAGAAATAATAATGATAATAGCGATGATAATAAAAGGGAAGGGGACAGAAATGAAAGCTTGGACTCCTCCTCGCGGGCTTACGTCTCGCACCCCCATGGGTCCCTGCCGCTTCATGCCGGCCTCTGGTTCGCACGGGGGCGGGTCGCTGCCGTCGTCCTATGTGCTCCTCGCGGGTTTACGTCTCGCACCCCGTAGGTTCCTGACGCTCCGTGCGGGCTTCTGGTTCGTACGGGATGGGTCGCTGCCGCCGTCTTGTATGGCGGGAGCCCCGGGCTCCAGCCTTACAATGAAATTAAACTGAGCCGGCGCCATTCGCAGTACTTTCCCATAAAGTACAGAGTCTTGGTCCATAATTTCCTGCCATAGTTTGTATGTGAAGCCTGAAATTAATAATTTTAGTCAAAAAATAGGGAAACAAATTTGTTTGATGTACTTACCTTCTAACTCGCGTTTCAATGGCAATTTCGCCGACCAAATCTTTCTCTTTTTATACCCAGTACTCGAAGAGTAAAGGGGTATATTATATTTGTGCAAAAAGTGGATGTGTGTAACACCCAGAAGGAAGCGTTTCCGACCCCATAAAGTATATATATTCTTGATCAGCATCAATAGCCGAGTCGATATAGCTATGCCTGTCTGTCCGTCCGTCCGTCTGTCCGTCTGTCCGTCTTCATTAGCGCCTACAGCTCAAAGACTATAAAAGCTAGAGGAACACAATTTTGTATCCAGACTTCTGTGCTATCGCACTGTTACAAGTGTATTTCAAAATTTCACCCCGCCCCCTTCCGCCCACTCCAAAAACGAAAATCTGTGGCATGCACAATTTTAAAGATGCAAGAAAACTAAAAACGCAGAATCATAGAGAATAAGCATATCTATCAGATTGTTGAATCTGGATCAGATCAGATGATAAATATAGCCCCAATGAAGAAAACCATTTCGAAATGCATCGTTCCCTCTCGCTCTCTCTCACACACAGGGGTAGGCGCTATGCCTGACCGAATTTTTTGACGCCTAGTTCTCAGAGACTATAAGAACTAGATCAACCAAACTTTCTATCCAAGCTCCTGTGCTATCAAACCGAGACGAGTTTGTTTTAAAATTTGGCCACGCCCCCTTCCGCTCCCACAAAAGATGAAAATCTACAATTTTGAAGATACGGGAAAACAAAAAACGCCGAATCATAGAAAATGACTATATCTATCAGAGTATTGAACTTGGATCAGATCGAATTATAAATATAGACAGAAAGAACAAATAAAATTTCAGTGGCCTTCCAAGCGCAGACTCATTCCCTCTCCCTCTCGCACACAGCCGTGTATGTTTATGTAGGAAGTAGATAAGGACATGTAGAAATGGCAGATGTAAAAAATGTAGGTAAAAAAATATGGAAACATCTAATTGATCAAAATCTCTGAAAAGGTTCGACTTATTTTTTTTTTTGGCTAAAATTAAATTTTTCCCTTTTGCGAATATGTAATAAATTACAACCAGCTCACATACATATATACTGACTGAGTACCGGGTATAAAGTAGAGCCGCGGCGTAGACGCGGCTCACAACTTTCCCTTTCGTTATTGTTCTGCTGTTGCAGCATGTGTCACGCAATCATATTATTATTTTGAACTATTAAAATAGCTGCAAAAGACAACCGATCGCGATCATGCAGGAAAGATAGATGTTAGACTAGTATTCGAGCAAAATTAGAACTAATCTTACTAAAGGAATTAAGCATGCATTAAAACTATCGTACTCCACAACTACAATTTCTAACTACGAGAAAGGTATGTGAGTAATAGTGATTTAAGAAGAGGAAGGGAATTAATTGTATATATGACATCGTAGAGGGAATTGTAATCCGAGCATAAGACTCTAAAAGGTTCATGCAAGGAATAATTCGATCTACAAATCGGAAGGAACAACGGTATATAATTTCTAGTAATTCTAATAGGAATCGTGAAGTTTATGCGGCTCAACAAGTCAGGGCTATCTACGTCACCCTTGATCAAGTTGTGCACAAAAATCACACCAAGCATTTTTCTACGGTTAACTAAGGATGGAAGGTTTATTAAAAGCGATCTACTAGAGAAAGACGGCAGTCTTACGCGAAAATTAAAAAGTTTTTCTGTACTGATTCTATACGGTCCTGGTGTACTTTGTACTGAGGGCACCATACACAAGAACCATATTCTAAAATCGGACGAACAAGCGATATATAGAGAGTCTTTGTTATATAGGGGTCGTCAAATTCCTTTGACCACCTCTTTATAAACCCAAGCACGCCCATGGCCTTATTTACCATGGAAGAAATGTGTTCAAAAAACTTTAACTTGGGATCTAAAAGAACACCAAGATCATCAACTAGAGTAATTCTCACGAGAGAACCCCCGCTTAGTGTGTAAGAAGCCAGAAAGGCGCTGGAGCGATGAAATGTCATTACTTTACATTTCGAAGCATTAAGGTATAACAGATTTGCACAACACCATGACTGAAAGCTATTAAGATCGGATTGCAACCTGGAGTGAGATAAGTTATCCTTGAACTGGACACACAGTTTAACATCATCCGCATACATAAGTACTCGAGAGTATGTTAATACCGAAGGCAGGTCATTAATAAAGAGTGTAAAGAGTAGGGGGCCTAGATGGCTGCCCTGTGGTACGCCCGAAGTAACCATAACTGGTGAAGATAGGTAGTTTTTGAAGAGGACTCTTTGGGATCTGGAACAAAGGTAGCTAGAAATCCATCTCAAGAGATTGGGTAGAAACCCTAAAAGGTCAAGTTCTTGTGCTAGGAGAAAGTGGTTTACAGAGTCGAATGCTTTACTGAAATCTGTGTAAATGACATCCGTCTGTAGATTACCTTGGAAGCCTTTAATGATGAAGGAGGTGAACTCCAATAAATTTGTGGTTGTTGATCTCCGCCTTATAAATCCATGCTGGGCAGGAGATATAAGTGATCTGCAAAGATGCTGCAGGTGCGGAGTTAAAATTTTCTCAAACACTTTAGGAATTGCCTTTAACTTTGATATACCTCTGTAGTTCTTCGCGTCAGACTTACTACCTTTCTTATGGAGAGGAATTATGAACGACTCCTTCCATATGGAGGGGAAGCATGAAGAGTTAATGGACAGGCTGAATAGTTTAAGCAACGGTCCACACAGAGACTCGGCGCAGTATCTAAGTACACAGCCGGGAACTCCGTCCGGACCCGGTGAAGCAGAGAGCAAGGTACTGAAGATGCCATTCGAACTCGGTAAACCGTATGGGTACGGCTGACCGGAGTAGCATTCCTGTGAATAGGTTGTTTGAAAGAATTACGAAAGCAGCGGACACATCGAGGTAACCTACCCGACCGATCCAATGCGGTTGGTCCTATATCTAGCGACACTTCAAATTTAGGATGGTAGGCGTGTTCAGGTATAGTGAGCGGAGGGACTCAGGGAATTTTTCACATGGTTGACTTGAGACAGGGATAAGTCAAGTAAACAAACAGTTCCTGGCAAATTGAAATCCCCAAGAACTATCATATGATCTTTATCAGATAGCGAAGAAGAGACAGCGCTTAAGGCGGACAAGTGCTGCTCGTAAATTGCGATATCCAAAGAAGGTGGAATATACGAGCATGTAATAAAGACTGAAAAAGCGGGAAAAATCAGTTTTATACACAGGAATTCCAGTTCTTGTTGAATCTGGACTGTAAAATGTTCCGATGTGAAGTTAGAGTCCACTGCAATCAGAACCCCTGCACGTCGAGACGAACGGTCATTTCTAAAGGTTGTGTACCGACCTGCCAAAACTTCAGAACTAAGAATTTCCGGTTTTAACCAGGTCTGTATGAACACAATTACATGGGATGCAAATGCGACGCTATCCCGATACAGTGTGTTGAGCTTACTACTCAAGCCTCTAACATTCTGGTAGGTGATTAAGAGAGAGGAAGCTAGTTTTTTGGATGGGTGGACTGGGAAGATGAGGATGGAGCACTGGCCTGATTAGTATTAGGAGTTATTGGGGGCCTACTCTTCTTCTTTGCCTTAAACTCCTCCACCACCAAGTTCTCTGGCCCAAAATTTGGCAGAGCAAATGGTGTCAAACCTGTCAGGAAAGTGCTAAAAATTGACTTAATGAAAAAAAATTTAATCTCATTGAATCCGATTATACGGATATTGTAATTTATCAATTTATTCATTTTATTTATTTATAATTTTATAGATACTGATTTCCCCAATATTGCGGAGCTTTCTATGTTCATTGTCGTTCTACAGTGCCACAGTGCCCATAAATAGTATATTCCGGCTTGCTTTCTGACCAAATTTGATTTTCCAACTGATTTTATTTGTAAACAAACACAAAACAGTGTAACCATAGAGCATGCACATCTAGTCACACTGGTCACACAGCAAATTATAGACAACTTTCTTGCGCAAGAAAATTTTGCTTGTCTGAGTACTAGTCTTATAATCGAAAGAATATAGACTTAGACTAGTCCGCCAATGAAGGCGTTAGGACATAAAAAAAATACCGAACGGAATATTGCATGGTCACCCTAAAAACCGCGATCGATAGAACAAAAAATATCGTGGGAAGGGAGCCGACCAGTGTGACGGCGTTGATAAGGATAAAAAATACCCTCGAGCCAACAAAAAAATACTATTAATTCCATTTCAGTTTCTAAAAATACTATTTAATTACCTATAATTAAAATCGATTAATTTAAAGTGCTTTACTTATTTATATAAATAAACATAATTCATATTTTCCAACTTATTTTTCCTTTATTTTAATCACTTCACAAACTTAAATATGTAATTCATAAATTTAAAAAGCATATTTTTTCATAGTCTCTTGTTAATTAAAAAATTATTATCAGCCTTTCCATTTCCTTTTTTTTGATAGTTTCAATTAAACTTAAAAACATCTCAGCTGGTCGGGATGTTCGAACCTTTTTGGTCGTGACGAATGAGTCCATCTGAAATGGGCATTTGACCTTATTTGTAGAGCTTTTTATCTTTTACTGTTTTACAGAACTTGCTTTTTCTTTCAAAATGCTTGCAGTTTTCCTTGCGTTTTTGGGTGGCTGCATGTTGCTTTATTGATGCCAGCCTGCTCAAGACTGAGCATTGGCATATTATGCAGAACGCATTGCCGGTTCTTCTGCACCTTTCAAGCCAATTTGTAACATTTGGATAGCTTTCCCAGTCTTCTCGATACTTTTGTTTGCTCATGATGAATTCGAATGATAAATCAAGCCGAACAAAATTGCGACGCTAGCAAGAAAAAAGTGACCGGGTTAAAAAATACCAAAAAATACCATTAAGTTGTTCAGAAATACCAGTATATACCAGGAAAAAATAAAATACGTTTTACCCAATTTTGGCAACAAAAAATACGATAAAGTATTTAAAATACCATGAACGGTCACCCTGGAGCCGACCGACTGGCGATCTTGCACTTCCACGAGAGCCAGACTAAGACGCGCACGCACCAAAAGACTTCGCTGAGAACCAGACTACTTAACAGATGCATTAAAAGTACCCTTTCTAACTCGAGCAGCCACACCACGTGCATACAATTCCTCGCTTCGCCTTCTCGATAGTAGTAGGTTATTAGAACCAAGTAAGTATGACAAATAAATCTCACGGTGCGGCCAGGGTCCCATTATCTGATAATAAAGATAACATACGAAGTAAGAAATCATACAACTCTTGGCGCTATTTTTTAACCGTTCTATATCCCACCTCCGCCCCTTGACCAGTAGCTTTTTGAAATTTAGCGACTACGCATCGTTCTATATCCCCCCTCCGCCTTTCGACTACGCATCGTTCTATTTTGACCAGTAGCTTTGTGAACTTTAGCGACTTAGCATCGCTCTAGGCCCCTCCCCCCTCCACGAAGAGAAGCTCAGTGAGTTTTAGCGAATACGCCCTACTCTATGGACCTCCTGTGCCCTTCCCTTGGAACAGCGATCGGACGAGCTCTAGCGACGACGCATTGCTCTGAAAGATCCCTCTTCCTTTCTCCCACGCCACGTGGTTACCCCTTCGCCCCCCGGAATACCCCTTGGTATTCCGTTCAAAACTAGCGCTCACGCCACCGCTCCATCCCAATATGGTCGCCTGTTCTTTTCCCCGCCTAAAGTCCTCCTATCAACTACGAATTTCATGTAAAGGACCCTGGACAAGCTGAACTCACCCCAGCCTGAAAAAGGTTCCTTACACTGGCAAAAAAAAACAGCTGACCTGGTTGTTTTGTAAATACGCAGACTGTTATTTTTTCAATTAATTTTTTTTTAAGAAAAACGACGGTAGGTAATGCGCGATTTAAGAAGATCAAGACTTCAAGGCTGATGCAACACCGAAAAGAGCATTCAACTGAGTCCTGGTGGTGCAAAGAAGTCCACGGCCAAGTAGTGGCTCCGGACGACGCGCATTCCCCACGGCGTGACCGTGTAATGGAACGTCTCCGTTTCGAAGACGAACTGTTGGGAGAATGGTTCCTCCGCTTCGTTTTCTCCATCGTCGTAGGGAGAGTCGTGGGGTTCCGGGATGTATCGTTCCAGATCCCTTGTGGATCTATAGACGCCTCGGCCCGTTCGAGGGTCACGACGTTGGAACTCTTGTTCGAACATCGGGGCGAACGAGGGTGACTTGGGCTCGGGAAAGTGGTGAACTCCCCTACGGTGGAATAGTGGGGGCGACCATAAGTCCTCTCGCCGGAACTTGGACGGCCGTCGGGAAAATAGTGGTGGGCTACCCCGTGAATCTTCGGATTCGGAGGTTGATGTTTTAGTTTCCCCGTCCGAACTTTGGGATCCCGACTCCTCGTCGGAAGAGTCGCTCAGATCTACGATCTCGATGGATTCCAATGTTTTCCAGGTGTGCATTGTAAGTTTGTTTTTTTTTTTCCAACTTTGTCAATGTCTGTAGTGACGATTTCGGGTGTCTATCTTTGGAAGTACAATTGTGTATTGCAATATATCCCTACACTGCCCGGACTTTTTATTGCCTTATGTCGGTGCATACTATCAAGCCCGGAGTCAGTGTATTTTTGTGTACATTATGATATTTGATCCGGAGTGCATAATATGGTACGAAACTTCCAGCACCTTATGTTGGCGCTGGTTACAGATCTTCGGTGTGAACTTATTTGTATATATATAATTTTGTATGCTTTCTTATATATAATATGATTCTCGTCTGAGCTTATGGTAATATGATTATTGTGGTATGCTAAGGGGGTGTCTGGGGTAGGGGTGTCTTTATCTTATTACTGTCCAGAATTCACTCGTTAGCCGATTCCTGCACCTGTGGACGAGGCATGATGCAAGAGCGCGTGGCGAGATTTCGCCGAAATTTAGGAGGAGCGCCGATTTGTTATCGGTTACGGTCGGCGCTTCGACCGGGTTGGCGCCAGTGTCGGGTTTGGGAGGCGCAGCTTCTATGTCATGGGAAGAACTCTTGTTCTTTTGGCCTTGCATTTTCAGGCGGCTGTATTACATATAATGGAACAGAGAGGTAATGCGACGCCGAGAGTGAGTAGATAAGAGACCGTGCTCTTTAGGGTTAGCATATCGTTTAGATTGTCCATTTGGTTGAGGTTTCTCAAACTCAACTCCCGCAGGAAAGGTAGGCTGAGTCTTTCGTGGTGAGCCGTGATGTTAACTTGTGTCATCGCGGACACTACTGCCTTTCTTTTCGAGTCGCCGAGGTGATTAATATACCAAGTCCCATTAAGGGAGACCCAGTGGGAATACGTTACCGGGTACGTTCCCGAAATTTGTTGGCTAACCCCTCGTCAATAACAGTTAAGTTAGCGTCGTTGATGACGATAGTACCGTGATCTATCGTGACTATAGGGTCCAAATGGCCCGGTTGGGTAGCACAGTGTGCGACGGATCCTGTTACCATCTGTTGTGCACAGGTGATCCCCTCTTTACAGAATGTGGCACCTACGGTCGACTCGCAAGACCTGATATTGAGTATCTGGGACCCACATTCTGCCACCATATCTCCTTGACTGAAATCTAAGATTTTATTCTGGTGTTGTACCGGAAGGATGATTAATTTTCTGCAGTTTAGTTTCGATTGGGGAAATTTTATGAGGAAATGAAGCAGATCTGGAGTCTGGAAGACACTAATGTTGGAAACTTCTAAAAGTTCTACTAACGTTATGTTAGCCAATTGCATTTCGTTCAACTCTCCGATATCTTTACTGTCTAAGATTGCGGGACTGATCATGTTTTCCTTGGCTAACGTTAATCCCAGGATAAGGTTTTCCAGATCGGTTATAATGATTCTATTTTTAGCGAGGATTGTTTCTACTAGTAGGACCCTCTCAGAGTCGTTTGATTTGTGTATTGCGTTCATGAATTGGGTCAGTTCGTTCAGTCTCTGTTGTGTCTTGGAGTTGATCTCCATCTGTTGGCGCTCTGATTCGATTAGTTGTCCCTGTTTGAATCTAACCTGTTCCCAATCGTTGAAGTCGGGGGTTCCTGCTATAACTCTTAACGCTGTCCCGAGTAGATTTATACTCCTGGCTTCTCTGTGGTGGACTTTGAGAATGGCCAATTTATGGTCATTTATGGTCTCTGGGTTGTTTCCTTGGTGAATTGGAGCGTTGAGAAGGTTTCGTTTATGTTAAGCCGGTTTGTCCTTCGATGGGTCGACGGGTGATAGACTGGCTCTATCCTGGGCTGGAATTATCCTTGTCGGAATGGAAGTCGATTCTTTCCTCACTCGGAGTTATCCTTGCTGACTGATGGTAGTTTTATCGTTGGCCGGAATTGTCTTCGCTGGATGGAGGTGGTTTTGACTGCTTCGTTGGGGTGACGAAGGCGTACTGATCGAAGAACGTTCAAACGTTGATTTATGGCGCTCCCCTGCGGCAAATAATGCTGAGGTTGCATTCTGATCGGCGCACGTGTCTTGGATAGGGTCCTCATATTACGCTTGCGTTGCATTTGAGGTGACGTTCATATCGTCGGCAGAATCGCTGAATTCTGCGTCGTGGAACTCTTTCAGGTCGTTGATGTTGACGACCTTTTGTTTTCTGTTACCGGGGTGTTGTTCTCTTGCAATATTTGGTGACGGGAAACTTTTGACTCGGTATGGTCCATCGAATTTGGGAGCTAGTTTAGCTGCAAAACCTTCGGCTGCGTTCGACAAATGATGTTGCCGGACGAGGACCAATGAGCCGATCGCGGGGCGCCATTGTCTGCGACGGAAATTGTAGTGCCGTGCCTGTTCCTGTTCCTGGCTCGCCCTTTGGATATTACTACGTACGATGGCGAACACTTCTTTTAGCCTTGCGGCTTTATCTGTAGGCGTCTCTGGGGTGTTTCCGGTGCCGGGTGTGACTTCGTCGTACAAAGCGCCAGCCAACCTAGGTTCTCTTCCCTGGAGGAGAAAAGCGGGGCTGAATCCAGTGGTTTCAGAGACACTCGAATTTACGGCCAATGACATCTCGGGTAAGAGTTCGTCCCAAGTCTTCTGATGGTCGTCGACGAATTGGGCGATCATCGTCTTCACAGTCCTATTTGCTCTTTCCGTTGAGTTTTCCTGGGGAAAGTAAGGGGCGGTATGTTGCAGTTCGATGCCTGCAGTTTGGAGGAATGTCTTAAAGGACCGGCTGGTGAATTGAGTGCCGTTGTCGCAGACGAATAGTTTCGGAACGCCGAAACTGCTGAAGATCCGTTCGCGGAACGCCCGTTCGAGGTTAGCTGTGGTTGCCTTCTTGAGAGGTATCAGTTCGACCCACTTGGAAAAAGTGTCGAAAAACACTAAGAGCATAGTGTTCCCCCGTTTGGACTGTGGTAGTGGTCCGACGAAATCAACGCATAGAGTGGCGAATGGCTCCTCTGCCTGCGTGTGAGCATCCGAACCACTGGTTTGCGTTGCGTGGCCTTAAACTTTTGGCAACTTACCGAATATAGCGTCTGGCGTCTCTGTGGAATCCGGGCCAGTAATACCATTGAGAGATCCTGGTGATGGTTTTCCGTATCCCGAGGTGTCCGGCTGTTGGTTGGTCATGGCATTCGTTCAATACTCTTATCCGATGGTCTTTCAAAACGCAGAGTTTCCATGATTCTGTTCCGTCGGGTCCGTGACCATTCTCGTAGGTGTAGTCTGGATACTTTTCGGATTCGTCACGGACTTGCTGTATCCGACGTTGTAGCCAAGGGCAGGCAGTATTCTGCTCCTCAATACGTGCGAGTGTTTCTAACGGCTGTCGCGATAACTCATCCGCGACCACGTTCTGGTGTCCGGCGCGATAATGTACGTCGTATTGATATTGCTGGAGTTCGAGCGCCCATCTCGCTACTCTACCGTATGGACTTTCCAGAGTATTCAACCATTTCAGAGCGAGATGGTCAGTTACCACATCAAAACGGTAACCCTCTAGGTAGCATCGCAATGTTCGTATCTTCCATATGACGGCTAGACATTCCTTGTCGGTAGTTGAGTAATTCTCCTCTGCTTTGTTCAGGCGTCGGCTGACATATGCTATGACTCGTTTTTTCCCGTCTATCTCCTGAGTAAGGACTGCGTAAAATGGTATCATGAAACCTACTAATATTAAAACGACGAAACCATTTTAAACGAGATAAGATGCAAATTCTGGATCACGAATCTACGAAAGCGGTTATTCGGGCAAAAGCTTTTTGTCTAATTTGCAAAAATCGTAGAGCCAAACGAATCGTTCCTTTAATGGGTCAACTACCTAATGAGAGAGTGACATCATATCAACAACCTTTCACCTTTGTGCGACTAGACTACTTTGGCCCGGGTATTACCATCGGAAGACGACAAGAAAAAAGATGGGTTGCGCCCTTTACGTGTCTGACAATCAGAGCCATGCAATTGGATCTAGCTGCTGATTTGTCCACAGACGCATGTATTTTATGTATAAGGAACTTCGTGAACAGAAGAGGTGTTCCCGTAACAATACGATCAGATATGGTAACGAATTTCGTCGGAGCAGATACCGAATTAAAACAGGTTAAGGATTTATTTGACTGGGAATACATAAAATCAGAGATGCCAAATAAAGGAATCGACTGGCAGTTTAATTGCCCTGGAAATCCCAGTTCAGGAGGATGGTGGAAGCGTTTGGTGAGATCAACAAAACGAGTCTTGAGCGTAACACTTAACGAGAAAGCACCACACGTTGAAACGTTAAGAAGCTTACCCACCGAGGCCGAAAAAATAGTAAATAGTCGACCTCTTACTCACCTACTTGTTAATATAGATGACCCGGAGCCTCTAACGACAAATCATTTCCTGCTTGGAACGACCAATTCTACTCAAACACCAGGAGATGTTAACAATTTTTGTCATCGTAAACAATACCGTATTGCCCAGCAATTAAAGGATCACTTTTGGAGTCGATGGATTAAAGAATACTTGCCGACTCTGACTAGACTAACCAAATATCATACAAGGACTAAGTCGATCACCATTGGAGATGTGGTAATCATTTGCGAAGATAATCAACCTAGAGGAAGTTGAAAAAAAGGAATCATAGTCAGCACTATTCCAGCTAAAGATGGCCATATTAGATTAGCAGAAGTTGTATAAAAATTAGCCGTTTTAGATGTCTTAGGTAAAACTCCTGATTAGTTTTACGGTGGGCGGGATGTTGCTGGTTGTAACTGACACGGTCGGAGTCGTTTCGGCCCGCACCCTCTGTCTACTGCTTGGACGGCCTAGCTCAGGGAGATTGGCGTGGATTCAGTGCTGCCTCGACACCGGCGTTACAATAATAAAGTCGTAGACAGAGAAACGGGAGTGACCAGACAAAACGGGAACGGACTGAGATACGCTATACTCCATGTTGTTGAAGAACCAAGATGTTAGGGTTCTCCTTCTATACCCACCCTACATGTAGGACTCCATCGAGCCTATCCTAAACGTTACTGCGGCGCGAGGTGCTTAAGGAGCCCTCAAGAAAGAAGAAATTATCTCATGTTGATTTCACGTTATAATTGAAAAAGCTTCGATTCTACTTAAGTGGCTAAACATTACCAAAAGGATTGATTATAATAAAAGATGTCAATATACTTAATGATATTATGTGATTATATGGAGATGATAGTAATACAAGATAATGAGTGGATTATAAATTGGAACAAAAAATATATCATAGGAAGGCTTATAATGCAAGTGAAGCTCGCATGTAAAAACAACGATATACGTACGCAAGTGCATATTCACACATTTCAGCAGGCCTGTTGACGTTGATGAGTCTAAATATGAATATAGATGATCTGTGTGATGATGAGTTTTGCAATTGTCGTTAGCGGCGGATGACTAAAGTAAATCGAAGAGAAGTATAAGTATGGCTTATTCACAAAATCAAAGAACTAATTAAATTTAATTTACGGCGATACCAATAATGGGTCGCAACGCTCTCGCAGCCGCACAGCCTCAAAGCTCCATTAGCTCGAACAACTCGTGGGGCCAGCAGTGGAATCAACCCTTATCGGCACATTGGGTATTCTGCCTTCTTTGATTCTGCACTATCCAGCCGCATGCAGGGGATCTGGATCTCAGTTGGTTACGGCTTCCCGATGGTCCCAATGAATGGTCATCCGAGAGAATGTCTGTGGATTGGCCTGGAGCCAAGAGCTGGTCCTCAAGCTGTTTCTTGCTTTAGTGGCCCATGCCTGGCCTCCGAGCAGGGGATATGTTGGCAATCAGTCTCGGGGCCCGGCAGCAATCACCCCTTCCACTGAGAAAATACTATGCAAGTGGTGGTGTTGCCAAGAAGCAACGGCTTTGGGAGAGCAGATCGCTTCGGAAGAACCCTGTGGTATATAAAGTCAAGACCGCGTTTCAACCTTGCACTTCTACATATCTTCTCCCGTGGTTATGTCCGATCTGATCAAAAGATTTCCAAATTTTGACCGAAATATGCGTGGGAACACCTCCCATGTGCATATGCGACCCTATTTCACGCTTTTATTTCCACGGATGGGTTTGTTTGGCCGAATAAAACTTGGATTAGTTTGGGTACGAATCTATGGCACACGAGGCTTCGGTGGATTTGGTATTGCATGCACCTTGGATTATTTTGCTGTTCGCACATCCACACTTGGCCACAGTAGAAATTGGAAAAAAGACATGCATTTCACAAGTGCAGCTTAGACGTGCATAAGCTTTCAAAAGCTCCTATACATAGAGCTTTCCAAAGCACACCGATCATATGTTCCTACGATCAAGTATTCTGAATACAGTGGACTGAAAAATAATGCGTACGGTGAGTGGCCGTTAATTTTAAAAATTATTCAGTTTATAATTCGAATTAAAATTTTAATTTCAAACTGTCACCATGTTTCCACCCCTAAACTTATCAACCTGCTATCGATATTTCTAAAACGAATACGTATTGTCACGAAGTCGCCTTGCCCATCACTGACAAATAAGTGAAGATCAGTGTAAAAGAAAACGGCGGCACGACAACACAATTTAATAAATCTCTCTCTGAAAATATTCTTTCTATCTGTCTGAATTAAAAGTATTGCTTGCATTTAAATAAATTTATTTCCAAGTGCGTGGAAACTAGAGCAAACGATTCTATTTGTGTGTTGCTTGTTATTTGCCACACGGAGTGGCAACCCAACGATAACAGACCTTCCCAGATTTACCTTATGCCATCTCTCGTCTATTGACGACTGATTAAATTGATTGCACTGAGCCGCGATGTGATCAGATGTTCCACATGCCATGCATTTTGTTGTATATTGCTTTGGACGTATGGCGCTATGATCTTCGTAGTGAGTGTTTACTGGACTTGCTTTATATGTAGAAGGACAAACCACCGTTGAAGCCGTCTCGTCTATGTTGTAGAGCCAATCGCTGAACTCTTGAACAGGTGGCTTAGAACCCTTCGGATGAATCGCCCACTCCAACTTGTGCTTATTCGACAACTTGTCAATTAATTCCTTCACCAACATGGGATTATTGAGGTGAGCCTCCAGTTTGCAAGTTTCCATTGTTGCGCATATATTACGCACCGCCAATGCGAACTCTATAACTCTTTTCAATCATTCTCTCCAGGATGTGCTCTGGTCTACCAAAAAACATTTTTAATTGTTTAATAACGTCAGGAACCATTTGAGGAAGAAGAAGCTTCCCCTTAACCAGTTCCCGGGACTTAACTGCATGGCATTTCTGCAAGCGTTGCATATTTTCTACGGAATTGGTGAGTGTCTCACCTTGCTCCCTTAGTTATGTACTGCGTCCGTGTTGCTACAGTTGCTACATATCCAGTTTCGCTGTGCAACGCTTTTGTGGACTCAAACACACTCAAAATGAAACAATTTTTGGCACTCGTCACACTGAACCCAGCCCCCGGAACGCTTCTTGGTGGAGTGTTTGTTACAGACTCCGCACACATCCATATTTTGTTACGATAAATTCAGTACGTAAATGGATTTATTCTGTACGTAAATGCTTATATGAAATTTTTTGGTGCCTATTATTATATATGTACTCAACTTTTGATGTCTGGCTGTTGTACTTATAAGTTCGGGCAAACCAACGTAATTGCAGTGAAAAAATCACACAATTTCCCAAGTTGTGAAATTCGATTTTGCATGTATGTGTGCAGCAATTGCGAACACAAGCATATGTCACTAGCAAGAAATTGTTTAAGAATTGTACCGGCGAAGTCGAAAAAGCCTTTCCGACGTTTTAGAGCAAGTCAAATTTCAAAGACCATGGAATCCAACGCACTTTTGGTTATTTTAATTTTATCTTTATTAACATTTATTACATATAAATTCATTTAATAGTAAGGACAGCGGCGACGCCTAAAAAATGTCGTGTTGTTCTCTCTCTCTCTCTTCTTATTACCGATTAATTTATCGCCATTGGTTCTCGATAGACAAATATTTTAGTCTGACCATATTAAGAGGAAAAATGTTTTAATTCATGATAATTTTAATTCAAAGATGCTTAAAAATATTTATAGGTGGTTGATACATATTGGCGTCAACATTCCCCCCTTCGTAAATGAGCCATATGGGCTTTATTTACCCAGTTTTACGCCGACATCTAGTACAGCTATTTTCGTAGCAGGCCTCTCCATGATACATCGATGAGTTTTTATGGTTGCACGCCTGACTTGTCCATCTTTTGCGGTGACTACGTTGATAATTGTCCTTTCGGCCATAGGTTACTGGGCAATTTTTTATCGTCGACAATTACAACGCTTCCGATGACGATTGGATCGGACTTCTTAAACCATTTTATGCTTTTGGTGAGGACGGGGGTATATTCCTTGACCCAACGCTTCCAGAAATTGTCGCCGAAGAGCTGAGTTTGGTTCCAGCGCTGTCGCAAGTCCATGTCGACGCTGCATATTGGCTTATAGCCATCAACTGAATCTAAGAGCAAGTGATTCGGAGTTAAAGCCACATCATCTGCCGAGTCAAGGCTCACAAATGTTAGTGGGCGTGAATTGATGATGAGTTCGTCTTCCATTAGTGCGTTCCGCAGAGTTTCGTCGTTGAAGGAATAGTTTGGGCAAATGGCTTTCAGCACATTTTTTGTTGGCCTGATATGGCGTACTATTCCACCCATGTGAAATCAATATTGTGCAGTTCTTTTTGGAGTGCCATTTCTGTAGATCTAAAATTGGTTCCGTTGTCTGAGAAGATTTCCGAAGGGGACGTGGGACTGTCTTGCCATGAAATTGCGAAGGCACATAATGCACGAGCTGGTGTCCAATTTGTATCCGATCTCAAAGTGCACTGCGTGAAGTGTTAAGCACGTAAACAGAACTCCCCATCTCTTTTCCTTATGCCTGCCAACGTTTACAAGAATTGGCCCGAAGTAGTCCACGCCGGTATAGGTGAATGGTTTCTCATAGCTGGCTAATCTTGCCGGTGGAACTGGTGCCCTTTGTGTTGGCTTTGGAACTGCTGTATTATTTTTGCATTTTTGGCATGCACTGCATACAGCTTTGTAAAAGACGCGAAGTTTCGGGATGTAATACGATGATTTTACGCTGTTGATGATCGTCTCATGAGCCATATGATGATGCTCCTCGTGGTAATTCCTAACGAACGTAATATGGCTTCGTCTTGGTAATATATTGGCATCGTCTCTGCAGTTAATTTCGTTAGATCTACCTTGAACCCGCGAGACTCCTTTATGATCGATTTACGGGTTCAGTCCTCTTAGCCCACTTTGAAGCCCACTGAAGCATACTCAAGGCGAGAGCGCATAAGAAATTCATAAAGACTCAGCCTCGAATATGGGTCCTTAAACTGGCATGCATTACGCGTTACAAAGCCGAACATGGCATAGGCTTTTGGCAAATTGAAGTTCAAATGCTCGATAAAAAGAAATTTGGAATCGAACAAGACTCCAAGGTCAAGTATCTCCGTGCACCAACGAACGACTCCATCTAGGTCACGTTGTAGAAGGATACTGTCCCCAAAAGTTTTGATGGAACGGAAGATTTTCAGATCATCGGCATACAGCAAATGCTCAGAAGCCTGAATGCTGAGACATATGTCATTAATGAAGATAGCGAACAGCAACGGACCAAGAGCATTTCCCTGTGGAAGGCCGGAAGTAGTCAGATATGGGTCTGATTGCTTTCCATTTACTAATACAACATACTCTCGCTGCTCCAGATATGAAATGAACCAACTAAGCAGGCTCGAATGAATCCCCAACCGATACAGCTTGGCTATTACGGCACAGTGGGAGACTTTGTCAAAGGCCTTAGCAAAGTCAGTGTACACCACATCAACTTGAGAGTGCACTTCAAAGGCATGTGTGCAAAAATTACTGAAGGCTACCAAATTAGTGGTCGTTGATCTACCTAGCATAAAACCATGCTGATTTGGGCTAATGTACGACTTCATGAGGAAAGTGATCTTTTTGGCAATGATGCGCTCAACAAGTTTTGAGACATTGCTGAGTTTGGCGATTGTTCTATAATTCGAGATACAATTCCTTGTAACTTTGCTATGCCACTTTCAGTATTTGACCTCAAGTTACCAAGGTTCATAGCTGAAGGAAGAGCACTCGTCGACCTTTTTGAATTTATGAAATGCCAGAACGACCTAGGATTCCTTTTAAGTCCCCTTTCAACATCGGCAATATACTGACCATATACAAATTTGTGTAAAAAAGAAAACTCCCGCTTATGCTGAACATACCTATCCCAGTCAACAGGGTCACGGGTAATCTTGAATCGTTTAAAAAACTTGTTACGCAGATTCCTATATCTCACGCACTCTTCTGGAAGCATTTTTATCAACAATATGATGAACGGTACGAATGAAAGCATTATAATAAGAGTCCGCACTAGGATGCGGGAGAACAGAAACCCAGTTTACGTTTAACATTTCATCCCGTATAGCATTCAAACTTACATCAGTAAAAAAATAGTCAGAACCGGGTTCAGTTAAGGGGGACTAACTATAGAAATTAGCTGAGAATATCAATGGGACGTAATGCATGTCACATTCTGCAATATGCAGCCCGCAACATGCAACGCAGAAATCAATATCCGCACTAACAAAAACTAAATCTAGAATCTTATTTAACCTATTAAAAACATTATTAACTTGGGTTAAGCCCATACTAAAAAGGTCATCCAAAAAAAGGACTTCGTGCTGCAAGTGCACATTGCTCGACATCATAGCCGACGACTGCGGATCGGCGGTCCATACCAACGACCCCAAATTGAAGTCGCCAACAACGCAGAGATGCTGACGGTCTCGTAAATTGCCACACATATTGGCAATATTCGGCGTGTGCGCCCTGCAAACATCATAGCTGCACTTCGGTGGAATATATGAAGCGCTGATACACAGCGTCTCCGACTGACCGGCAACAGGCACACCAATCTGATCCAGGATGGAGTCGCCATCAAGGAGACAAATCGGATCACAGCGTAGGGTACGTCTAACGGCCACAATGACCCCACCCTCTCTGCAGCGCTTCGTTTTGGCAGAGTCTCTGTCCTTACGAAACACTTGGAAAAGGTTGGGATCAAAGAAATCTTTGTCGAATAAATTTTTTTGTTGAGCCAGGTTTCGACAAGGATGATAACGTCAAAATCGCACGTAGATGTTGCCAAGTAGACCGCTTGAGCCTTAGTGCGCATACCAGAAATGTTTTGAAAGAAAATGCGGATGGATTTGGCCCCATCCATCGGCATAGTCCCAGGAAGTGGCGGTGCCGTCCGATTAGCGGCCACGAGAGTATGATCCAGAGGAGCGTCTGGAACATCACATACGGGAAGGCTCGTGCGTAAAACCTGTCCACACGTCACAGTCCTAAACAGCAGCACACCATCCTCATCCCGTAGATTGGTCAGGGCGGTGGTAGGGAATACCAATCCAGGTGTTGATACCGAAGAGAGTGCTCCATTTAAAAGCGAGCGCCGGGCTGCTGACTCTCCCCAAATGTCGAGTACAGAGACGGCGCAAGCAAAGCACACGAAGAACTGCATTGGCGTATGTTGTTGTGATGATGACGTCAGAAGCGCACTCAGTCGAGAAAGAGCGCCAGCAAGAGCATCGTCATCTGACTCAGCAGCAGCCGAAGGAATGTCGCACAAAGCGCAATGCTGTAAGGCCGGAGCCCGGGGCTCCCGCCCTACAAGACGGCGGCAGCGACCCATCCCGTACGAACCAGAAGCCCTCACGTAGCGGCAGGAACCTACGGGGTGCGAGACGTAAGCCCGCGAGGAGCACATAGGACGACGGCAGCGACCCGCCCCCGTGCGAACCAGAGGCCCGCATGAAGCGGCAGGGACCCACGGGGGCGCGAGACGTAACCCCGCGAGGAGTAACCAACATTTTGATTTCGACTCCCTCCCCTTTCATCATTATTATCATTGTTAGTAGTATATTAAGTAGTTTAGGACACATGGCTTATAAGGAGTAGAATTAAGTCGTAGGATTAAGAATAATATAAGAGTCGCACGGAGCGAGAATTTGAGTTACCCAGAGAGGCAGTAGAAGAGTAGCGGCACACGGCGCAATGCGCATGCCAAGAGCGTGGCCGATCGCCGCCCGAAGGCCAGGCCTCGGGGCGATCGGCGAGGAGATAGGGACAGTTAGTGAGAAGACAGAGCCGTGACTAGAGTGGCCTCGCGCACAGACAAAAGAGTGAAAGTGAGAAGCTAAGAAGGAAAGAAAGGAAAAATTAAAAGGAATAAGGATAAACCCCTGAAAGTAATTGCCCGGCGTTGCGTAATCATTTCGGGGCGAAGAAATATCCAGTGGTGAGTCCCAGTTCCTTACCGGTATCCCGGTAGATCCTACCTCCCTTTCCCTTGCCACCGACCGACCGTCAGCGTAGGCTGCCCTCTCCGTAGAAAATACAGGGGCGGGGCCACCGAGTTAAAAGGGGAAGTGCGATCGCGAGGGGAAGAGGCCCGTGGACCTGATCCGTCTTGACGTCTCAGAAAGTTACAAATTTCTTGTGACGGACCCTGGCTGCCTGAGTGTTATCTCCCCGGCCAGTGGCTTCTTTACAAGTGGCGCCCGAGCAGGGACGTTGAGACGGTAAAGGGGTGTCAAATTGTCGGCGTAAAGAACCGAAAATTTGTCACAATCGGTCATTCTTCCATTCCACAAGCACGCATCGTGGCCCGGTAGGCGGGGGAACGAGAAAGAGAGGCTGTGGAGAGACGAGGTAGAGGCTAAGCGCTAGCGCTCTATTTCCCCCCCGTTTATGTTACCCCTCTCCTGTTCAATTTATTGCATGTAAATTCTTTTTCAGCATCGCGAAACTGAAACGATATGTGTGCGCGGCCGTGTTAGCATTTCGTTCCCCCCCACCGTTTAGGTTCCCCTCCCCCTGTGGGTCTCATATATTTGGCGTTGGCTCAGCGTCGAGTGAGAGAAACGGTTTGTGAGCGTAACGGAGTTGCTCGACGGGGGTTGATTTGGTCTCGACACCGCGGCTGACGACGGTGAACAGTTAGCCAAACGGAGCGAGGGAGTAAAGCGTGGACCCAAAAACGTACGGTACCGGCGCACAGCTGCAGGCAGATCCGATCGACGGAAAATCGCGTGGGTGTTAGTGGACTTTGCCGTGTGTGTGCAGGGCCCGCACAGTGGGACGATTCGGTTGCGCGAGCGACAAAATTTATTCGGAAGGGAAATATTTGCAGGGTTCAGGCAAAGATGGAAGGGGATAAGCGAGCCGTGGGTCCTCACCTGCTAACTGAGGAGCGAACCCCGAATCCGGGCAATGGCGTGGGGTGGGTGTACCGGAGGCGGCGCGACGACTTGATCGCCATGGCCCTGGAATTGGACGTAGATTGCGCGGGGAAGGTGGACGAGCTGCGTAAACGGGTGGCCCGCTGCAAATCCCAGGGGCGCCACACGGCCGAGAAATGGGGCTTGATAGCCAAGTTAGAAGCCAGGTATATTTAAATAGAGGCCGCTGAGAAGAAAGGGGAACCGTCCAGCCTGGAGAAGGGGACGCCCCTACACCAGTCGAAACTGGAGATAGGGGAATTGTTGAGCGTACCCGCGCGTCGTACGGCGTCATGCTCCTCACTGGTTCTACCCGCCTTCCAAGTGGACAGATCACCAGTACCGGTGCTTTAGTTAGACGAGGGACCGAGCTCCCTTAGGAGCGAGGCAAGGCCCGCGACGGCGGAGAACGTACCGGAAAGGGGGGACCGTCATGCTCGTCCCGACGAACCGAGGACTCGGGAGTGGGGACCGCCCAGGAATCAGAGGTTGGTCCCCGAGATCGTGCGGAAATGGGGAGTACGTTTCGACGGGCTGACGGACCCCTTGTCTTTCATAGAAGAGGTAGAGGAGAGGATGATTTCGCACAGGATAGACGAGGATGAGATGCCCAGTGCGATGAACGAACTCTGCGTTGACGCCGCCGCACTGTGGCTGCGGGCCAGCGGGCTGCGTCGAGGTTCGTGGGCGACTTTCCGGGCGGGTTTCCTGGACAGTTTTCTGCCCCCGCGGTACTACGAGAAGCTCGAGGACGAGATTCGCGTCCACCTGCAAAGGAAAGGCGAGACCTTCTTGCAGTATTCCATCGCGATACAATCCTTGATGCACCAGGCGGGGTACGATACCAAGAAGAGGCTCGCTCGGGTATACGACAACATGGCGGCCATGTATAAAATGTTTATCCGGCCGAGCGACTACGCGAATCTCAGCCAGCTCACTCAGAGGGCGGCCGAGGTGGAATACATAAGGAAGAGAGACCCTGGCTTTGAGGCGGGGCCGATTGAACACCCTAATGTAACGAGTGACAGATGGGGGGTGCGGGGAAGGCAGAACCCGTTCCGCGAGGGACCGGGAATGACTCGGAACGCCGAGATGGCTCATCGCGCGACTACTCAAGCCGACGAATAACCCTATGACCCACGAAGGGCGTGTCGTAGGTGCGCCGAGAACGACCACTACGCTCGAGAATGCCCGAATCCTCGGATCCTCTTCTGCGTAGGTTGTGGGAAACGGAACGTGCTGACCAGAGAGTGCTGCCCAAGGGGAGGTTTGGGAAACGGATCCCAGCCCCACTCCGGTCGGGACCGAGTGGAGGCATAATAGAGGCAGGCCCGGGGAGCGGAGACCGATTGAGGGTCGAGGGTGGCCGGATCGTGGCAAGGGTGGAGACTGGGGGTCGCCTCATCTCCGCCACGCTCGACACCGGGGCGACGCGAAGTTTCGCGAATGAGGAGTGTGCCCGAACGTTGGCAACGGTGATAGAGATGGAGACCGCGAGGACGCGCATAAGACTGGAGAACGGCTCTTGCCTAGACACCAACCGATCGCTCAGAGCGGAAATCGGGGCTTGGGGGCAAGTGGTGAGCCTGTCACTCCTGGTGATGCCGTCGATGGTCGAGCCATTGATTCTGGGGATGGACTTTTTGTGCGCAGTGGGGACACGGGTGGAATGCGGGTCGCAGAGGCTGCTCATAGGAACGACAGCGGCCCCTGGAGGGAAGGCGATCGGGCAAAAGGCGGGAATGGGTAAGGCGGAGTTCGGGGAAATGGAGGCCCAGCTCTCCACGATGTATCCCACGCCACCAGAGGAATCAGGAAAGGCGCCAACCGACACCGAAGGTACGGCGACGGAGAAAGAGGCGCGGCGACAAGGAGACCAGGCGGAACAGCCGGTCCGCCAGAAGCCGCCGGAGGGGAACCAGGGGGACGAGGTATTGACACCCGAGTGGATGGAGGAAAGGGACGAAGACCCGAGTAAGGATCGTCCGTGGCCCGAGGACTTGGAACCCGAACTGCAGGCGTTCCTGGAGGCGGAGCTCGAAGCATTTGAGGGACTCCAGGGCGTGTCCCATATCGCAGAGCACCAGATCATCATGATGGATGACAAGCCGCTGAAGCAGCGCTACTATCCCAAGAACCCGGCCATGCAAAGGGTGATCGACAAACAGGTCGATGAGCTGTTGGAAACGGGGGCCGTGGAACCGTCACGAAGTCCTCACAGTGCCCCGATAGTCTTGGTGCGGAAGAAGACGGGGGAGTGGCGTATGTGCGTGGACTTCAGGCAGCTCAACGCACACTCTGTCCCGGACACATACCCCACACCCAGGATAAACCAAATCATGGAAAAACTACGAAAGGCGAAGTTCATATCCACGCTGGACCTGAAAAATGGGTACTGGCAAATCCCGATGGCCCTAGATAGTAGGGAATGCACGGCTTTTACAGTGCCGGGAAGAGGCCTGTTCCAGTGGCGAGTGTTGCCCTTCGGGCTGCACTCAGCCAGTGCCACATTTCAGAGGGCGTTGGATACTGTAATCGGGCCGGAGTTGGAGCCGTGCGCCTTTGCCTACCTGGACGATATCATAGTCGTCGGGGAAACCAAAGAGCAACACGTGGCCAATCTGAAGGAGGTTTTCCAGCGCCTGCGAGCCGCTAATTTGAGGGTCAATCGCAAGAAGTGCGATTTCTTTCGACAGGAGATGCGATATTTGGGCCACATGGTTACCGGGGACGGTATCGGGACTGACCCAGCGAAAGTGGAGGCGATACAGAACCTGAATGCCCCGACCAACCTTAAGGAGCTGAGGCAGTGCATCGGCATGGCATCTTGGTACCGAAGGTTCGTGCCGAACTTCGCTGATCTGGTACTGGCACTGTCCACTCTACTCAAAAAGGACGTCAAGTGGCATTGGGGCCAGGAGCAACAGGCGGCGTTAGATCTGCTCAAGGAAAAGCTCACCACGGCCCCGGTACTGGCGTGCCCGGACTTTGAGGAAAGGTTCACCCTTCAGACCGACGCTAGTGATTTCGGCCTGGGAGCGGTGCTGACCCAGACCATCGCCGATCAGGAGAAGGTGATAGCGTACGCGAGCCGTAAACTGCTGCCGGCGGAGCAGAATTACTCCGCGACGGAAAAGGAGTGCTTGGCCATAGTATGGTCCATCAGGAAGCTGAGATGCTACCTGGAGGGGTACCACCTCGAAATCGTGACAGACCACCTGGCCTTGAAATGGCTGAACTCCATTGAGAGTGCTTCCGGTAGAATCGCCCGATGGGCCCTCGAGCTCCAGCAATACCAGATCGACGTGCGCTATAGACGAGGGAAGATGAATGTAGTGGCCGACGCGTTGTCGAGGCAGCCGCTAGAGGAGTTGCACCTGGCCAAGGAAGAGGGAGACACTTGCCGGTGGACTGCGCGGATGAGGGAACGTATCGCTAATGACCCTTCTAAGTTCCCAGATTACGTCATTGAGAATGACCAGCTGTACCGCCACCTGGGGCACAGGCCGGATGACGAAGACTACATCCCTTGGAAGCTCTGCGTGGAGTCCGGTAAACGGAGGAGGGTCATGCAAGAGTGTCACGACGCACCGACGGCTGGCCATCAGGGGGTACGGAAGACGATATCCCGGCTGGCCCAGCGATACTACTGGACGTTCCTGGTTCAAGGCCGAGAGCCAAGACTACCGGCAGCATTGTACGAGGAGGCCACCCCGGGGTCGGCGACCAACCCACACACCGCAAAGGAGAAGGCCACCCGGCTCAAGGAGGTGTTCGAGATCGTGAGGGGGAATCTGCAGAAGGCCGCCACCACACAAGCTCGACACTACAACCTGCGTAAGCGGGAGTGGCCACCAACCATCGGGGCGAGCGTATGGGTACGACAACACCAGCTGTCCAACGCAGCTGCGGGATTTGCGGCCAAACTGGCACCCAAGTTTGACGGCCCATACAAGGTGATCAGGTTCGACTCCCCCAACATCGTGAGGCTGAGTAACTTGAGGAGCGGAAAACCAAGACGGCCAACATAGCACAATTAAAGCCGTTTTATGCGGCTGAAACGGAAGGGGCAGTCCGAGAAGGAGTAGGGAGAGAATAGTCGGGGACGAGGCGCTCAGACAAACAGTACCCTTTAGCATGGCCCACCCTAGACCCGTCCCGACCAAAACGAGGCATAGTAGCGACCATCGCCCACTCCAGGGCGATTCAGAGAAACCACACTAATACCTTTGTGCTTACAGGATACCATGTAACGAGGAACAGCGACTGTGCGGACGTTCGAGGCGGCGTCGAGCGGAGAGGAGGACGGGCCCCTATTCCGGCGGCGATTCGCTGAGGAACGGGCGGACGGTGACGGCCAGGCGGAGCGGCAGCCACCAGTGGAAACCCCGGGAAAGACCGGGCAGACGAGCCCTCCCGCAGTGGCTGACCCACGGGCGATCTCGAAGACCCACTCGCCGTCCCCCACCTGGACACCTCCACCCAACCGGGTCGAGCGTCCGTCATTGAGGGGCGCCTACCGCGGGTGCCGACGATTGGCTGCTGCTACGACAGGAACCGGGAGGGGCACCCAACTCCTCAACCAGAATGCGTGGGCCGACTGCAGGGGCAGGCGCCGCCTGATCCGGTCGCGCGGGGCCCAGCGGAGTACCACCAGAGGAGGCGGGCAAGGCCATGACCGAATTCCAGGCAAAGGTCCCGGCGCCGGAGGCGTACACCATCCGGGGCGGCACCGCCGAATCTTTTGCCAGGTCGAAGCCGAGAGGACCCGTCGACGCCGCGAGGAGCTTCACGTCAGGAGCCGTGCGACCCTGCTGGAGGACGGGGTAGCATACCACGTCACGTGGAAGAGAGGCGGCGCCGTCACGGTCGTGCTGGAGGATAGAAAGGGGGAGGTGTAAGGCCGCCCGAAGGCCAGGCCTCGGGGCGATCGGCGAGGAGATAGGGACAGTTAGTGAGAAGACAGAGCCGTGACTAGAGTGGCCTCGCGCACAGACAAAAGAGTGAAAGTGAGAAGCTAAGAAGGAAAGAAAGGAAAAATTAAAAGGAAGAATAAACCCCTGAAAGTAATTGCCCGGCGTTGCGTAATCATTTCGGGGCGAAGAAATACCCAGTGGTTAGTCCCAGTTCCTTACCAGTATCCCGGTAGACCCTACCTCCCTTTCCCTTGCCACCGACCGACCGTCAGCGTAAGCTGCTCTCTCCGTAGAAAATACAGGGGCGGGGCCACCGAGTTAAAAGGGGAAGTGCGATCGCGAGGGGAAGAGGCCCGTGGACCTGATCCGTCTTGACGTCTCAGAAAGTTACAAATTTCTTGTGACGGACCCTGGCTGCCTGAGTGTTATCTCCCCGACCATTGGCTTCTTTACAATGCAAATAAGCGGTATATTTTTGTTGTTCCACAGAGGTATGCCAGAATTTATGCAGCGGGCCGTTGCGCACTGCGAAGAGGCGAGAACGTGTAAACAGAATATGCTGTCGAGAAGCGGCGATCCAGAAACCATAGGCGCCGCTCACTGGGGGATGGAAGTTCCAGATGGAACTGGAACTTCCTCAGTCGGGGTGGACGTCCGCAATGGCACAAGCGTAGGCAGATTAACAGCCCGTCAGATCAGGCCTCTGTCTATGCACAAAGCGGGAAACTCTTACCGAATTTTTCATCAAACACCATCGGTTCAGGGACCCCAAGTTTGAAATTAACGAATTTCAACGCAGATATGTCCGCATCCCGATTGACCAGCTTCGCACAGGAAATTCCGGCATCAGACACCTTGAGCTTATCGGCAACCAATTTCACCACCGCCTCTGGCTCCGTCACGGCGGCAAATTTACCGATATGCAGGTATTTTCTGCACTGCACTACATTTAATTGCTCACAGCTCGGAGCAACACCAACAAAACGCAAACGATTTTTGCTCCGATTCTTCCTCTCTTTCTTTCGGACTGTTATAAAGCCCTCCGAACCAGAAGGGAGAGCGACAGCTGAACCCGGTTCAATTACCGCAGTCGAAGTGGGGGCCACTAGCCGTGGAGACAGCAAGTCAGTCACCGGCAAGGCATTCTTCTTAGAAGCAACCGGCCTATTCAACTTATTCAACTTATTCGGGAGGCCAGCCTGAATATCGGACATGATATCCCGATAAAGGCTTTCAAGCTTCCGCACCTTGTCACTGAGTTCCTCAATTTTACAATGCGATTCATTTGCAACCACACAGTTATCACACTGCCACAACAGGTTGGGCAGATTTATTAAAAGTTTAACAGCATCTGAGGGCAAGTCTATGCATGACAGAACGCAGTGAGAGCCGACTGATCACTGTATTATTATACAATCCTAGAAGATACCATATGAAATTTAAATTAAAAACATTAATAAATGATTGCAATTACATTTTAACTTATATACTAACATTTTATAATATATTACAATTTAATTTAATTTAATTTATTATCCAGAAATTTCACTCTTCCTCTCTCTTCAACCCTCTCTACTATTGCAACTTCAATCTATGTAGTGCGTAGATGTTTCTCCAGTGTGATTTTGAACTGCATTCTGCTACCGATTGCCTCCAAGCTGATTTTAAGCTCGAACAGCATATACATATGTATATTTCATTGTGCATGTGTACTTGTATATAAAGGTTATAATATTTTTGGTTATTCTTGATGTACCAAACTTAAGTAGGTATGATGGCTCTTTGGTATATATAACTTTCTGAAGTAATATTAAAATATATATACATATTGACTTTTTTGGGTTTAATCCTAGCCCATTAATTTTTGCCCACTGACCTACACTTTTAAATTCACTGACACGAATAAAGCCATTAATTCTATTAATAGGACGGCAAACATTTGAACGTCATCGGCATACATATGAACTTCACAACATGAAAATATCTTCGGTAGATCATTTATATACACAGAGAATACTAATGGCCATAGGACGGAATTTAACGGCAAAATTCGGCATACGAAGTTTTGGTTAAACGGCTGCAACTTATACCCTTTTTACACTGGGGCGCATCATTGAGTTTATCCGTTAAATGAAAGCTGCAACAATGCTACCGGTAAGAGCCCTGTGGATAGAAGAAAACAATGCTGCGTTGCACCAGTGGCAAATTTTACGGTATTCTGTGTAGTATTTTTACAAAATACAGAAATTATTTGGGGTATAGACGGGGTATCGAGAGCAAACATCTGTTTTTGTCAAGCAATTCCCTTCAAACCGTTCCTAAACATTTAAATTGAAATTTGACAAATAGAAATCTGATAGCAAACAACAAAATGGTAACCAACAACTTACAAGGGTCCGAAAAGATCTTTTGGGATGCACTGATTCCAACTTTAAAAGTGCCAATCGAAGATTAAAGTCGGCAGCACACAATTTTTGCTTGATGGAGCCAACGATAGCTTCACACACATCGGAATCCTTAACAAGCTGCATAAACAATTGGGCGCTCGTGGTGAAACTCCCAACTGCACCGTTTTCCACATTTAATAGTAGATCGCTCATTATTTTGACAATTTCTTTAAAATTAAATAAAAATGCTTTTGCTCTCTTCTTCTTACTTACCTCGTTTGTTTACTTTAGCAGGCGGAACAACTGACAAATGCTCCGAAAAAAGATGGGGCTTTGGTGTAAACGCCTCGCAGCATTTTTCCGCAGCTTCGTTAATGCTGCGGCAGAGTAAAAAGCCTATTAGGCGATTATCCATCGATTCTTACAAACGATACAAACGACGTTAAGCGATGCCTAATAATTAGTGCGGGTCAATTTGTATGGAGTAAAAACAACGTGGTAAACGTCCACCAATATCGGAATCTACGAAGAATTCTAAGAATCTTTCACCAAAAAACAATGTGTCTAAAATGAATTCCTAGCTCGCGCTGAGAAGGATGAAGATTTCAATTGAGGTATTTTTAGGAAATTTAAGGTATTAAATAAAATTTAGAATGTTTTCCAATAATGTTGGGCTCAATTCTAATTCATCTTTTTACAATAAATGTTATGTATATTTTTTTTGTTAAAATTAACCAACATTTCAATTTGACGAAATGAATTACGAAATACATACAATACATTTTATACCGGGTTTTATGCCGGCGCCTGCTCTGCTAATTACTTTTTTTATTACTATAATACATATTTCAATAATTTCACAAAATATTATTAATTAACATATACCTAACAATACCTCAATCTGTAATCTTCATGCTTTCAGCGCGAGCTTTTTGATACATGGTCTCTTGTTGAAAGATTCTTAGGATTCTTCTAAGATTCAAATTCTGGTGGACGCTTATTGCGGCAAAAAGTTGACCGGCCTACTAATTAATGTACCTATCTAAAACCAGACTTTTCCTGAGTCTTCAAAGTCAAAATTTCCGAAAAATATCCCGCAAAAAATTATCAATTTTGAAAGCTTGATACGATTTATAGCTGCATTTATCAGCTTTTCAGAACTGCAAAGCTCAACACAGCCAGATATAAGATTAAAAAGTAATGTGAAAACAAGGGGGAACGTTGTGAGTCGCGTCTACGGCCGCGGCTTTACTTTATACACGGTACTCAGTCAGTATTTATGTATGTGAGCTTGTTGTAATTTATTACATGTTCGCAAAATGGACAAATTTAATTTTAGCCAAAAAAAAACAAATTATATCGAACCTTTTTGGACATTTGTATCTATTAGATGTTGTTTATTTGTTTACATACGTTTCTTACATCTGTCTTTTCTACATGCCTAAATCTACGTCCTACATATACATACACGGCTGTGTGCGAGAGAGAGAGAGAATGAGTCTGCGCTTGGAAGGCCACTGAAATTTCATTTGTTCCTTCTGGCTATACTAATAATTCGATCTGATCCAGATTCAACATTCTGATAGATATTGTCATTTTCTATGATTCTGCGTTTTCGGTTTTCTCGTATCTTTGAAATTGTAGATATTCGTCCTTTGTGGGGGCGGAAGGGGCTTGGCAAAATTTCGAAACAGACTCGTCTTGGTTTGGTATCACAGGAGCTTGGATAGAAAGTTTGATTGATCTAGCTCTTATAGTCTCTGAGATCTAGGCATCAAAAAATTCGATCAGGCATAGCGCCCACCCCGGTGTGTGAGAAAGAGCGAGAGGGAACGATGCATTTCGAAATAATTTTCTTCATTGTGGCTATATTTATTATCCGATCTGATCCAGATTCAACACTCTAATAGATAAGGTCAGTGTCTATGATTCTGCGTTTTTAGATTCCTCGTAACTTTAAAATTTTGCATGCTACAGATTTTCGCCCTTTGAGTGGTCGGAAGGGGGCGGGGCGTCCCTGATGGGACAGGAGTCTGGATACAAAATAAGGTTGCTCTAGCTTTTACAGTCTCTGAGCTGTAGGCGCTAATGAAGACGGACAGACGGACGGACGGACGGACGGACGGGCGGATGGGCGGACGGACAGACAGACTCGGCTATTGATGCTGATCAAGAATATATATACTTTATGGGGTCGGAAACGCTTCCTTCTAGGTGTTACACATCCACTTTTGACACAAATCTAATATACCCCTTTACTCTTCGAGTACCGGGTATAAAAATTATGTCGAACCCTTTCCATTTTTGTTTGCATTTGTTTTTTACATGTGTCTTCTCTACATTTCCACATCAACATACGTCTTTACTACGACTCGTGGAAATGTGTGCGAGAGAGAGAGAGGGAATGAGAAAGCGCTTGGAAGGCGTTGCGTGGCCACTGAAAATGCATTTCTTCTAATGATCCGACCTTATCCAGATTCTGCAATCTGGTACATACGGTTATTATCCATGATTCTGCGTTTTTAGTTTTCTCGTATCTTTAAAATTGTACATGCCACAGATTTTCGTTCTTTGAGTAAGCGGAAGGGGGCGGGGCGAAATTTTGAAATACACTTCTAAAAGTGTGATATCACAAAAGTCTGGATACAGAATTCGGTTACTCTAGCTTTTATAGTCTGTGAGATATAGGCGCTCATGTATATGGACGGACGGACGGACGGACGGACACACAGACAGACAGACAGACATGGCTATATCGACTCCGCTATTGATGCTGATCAAGAATAAATACACTTTATAAGGTCGGAAACGCTTCCTACTCGGTGTTACACACATCCACTTTTGGAACAAATCTAATTGTTAAGCTAGTGAGGTTTTTCACTAGCTGTTGCGAGGATAATTTCAATAAAAAGTCAAGCGCTTAAATTATAGGAATGATTTATTATATGTTTGAGTTTGACTGACGGATATTAATTTATACCGATAGCGAAGAAGCTCAGTTACCGACTGCTTGCAAAGACTAACGGCCCAATTGCCGTGCCGATTGCGAAGATCGAAAGAGGCGATATAAAGAGGCGAAAGAGCACCGCTGCCGTGCATAAGCATATGCGGGAACAATACATTTTACGTGGTCATTGGAAGTTACAAACAATAATCTGAATTTACTTTATTCCGCACCACTGACTATAATTTATAATATTTAGACGACGTCATATTAGGGTGGGAAACCCGACATACTCCCCCGTTGAAAGCCTGAGTTTCAACAGACTCTAAAGGGTTTACAGCCGCAGCTTGTTGGTGGTTTATCACTCCTGTTGTCATCTTCACTTCAGCACAGCAACTCGGGAAACACCAACTCCTCGTCCTCAGGGAGGTGCCTCGACCTATTGATGCGAGACAGATCTCATTCTTGGCCAAATCAATTTCTTGCAAGCGAGGGCAAGGTGAACGTTTAGAGCGATGCTGCAGCCATGATAAGCAAGCTTCCTTCCATAGCAACCAGAAGAGATACATCGCTGTCAATGTCCAAGTCCAAAAGGGATTCCGCAGGCCCCACCGAATGCCCCAATTGGCTTCGATATCTGGATAAAGGTCCAGTTCGTATCTCCAAAATCCTATTGGACTTCTGAAAGTGAGAGCCGTTTTCCGAAACATCTATGTACAGGTAACGGCGATGGATTTGATTTTGAGATTCGAGCCCAGGAATCGTGGGGATTGAATTCGGGGAATTAACGGCAAAATTCGGCATACGAAGTTTTGGTTAAACGGCTGCAACTAATACCCTTTTTACACTGGGGCGCAGCATTGAGTTTATCCGTTAAATGAAAGCTGCAACAATGCTACCGGTAAGAGCTCTGTGGATAGAACAATGCTGCGTTGCACCAGTGGCAAATTTTACGGTATTCTGTGTAGTATTTTTACAAAATACAGAAATTATTTGGGGTATAGACGGGGTATCGAGAGCACACAAATGTTTTTGTCAAGCAATTCCCTTCAAACCGTTCCTAAACATTTAAATTGAAATTTGACAGATAGAAATCTGATAGCAAACAACAAAATGGTAACCAACAACTTACAAGGGTCCGAAAAGATCTTTTGGGATGCACTGATTCCAACTTTAAAAGTGCCAATCGAAAATTAAAGTCGGCAGCACACAATTTTTGTTTGATGGAGCCAACGATAGCTTCACACACATCGGAATCCTTCACAAGCTGTGTTAATGTGTGTGTGTGCGTGTATGAAGCTGGGTTGTATACGGTACATAAACCGTCTACAGTTAGGTCGTCGCAACTAGAACTTGAACCAGTTTGACTGCGGAGAGGGTATCCTGTGGTGCGCAATTGAGGATCTGAAGACACGGCGACAGCCTCTGATGATTGCGATGGGAATTGAGTGACAGGCAGTTTTGGTACTATTTCTGATACTGATTTTATTCAACAAAACTTAACTCTATTTATAGGTAACAAAAGGTACAAAAAGTGCTGATTTAATAAAAATATGGTAAAATGGTAACAAATAATTAATGTGAAATTAATATTGATTTAATATGATTTTATTGGCTGGTGTGCAAATTGGGCAATTGTGATGGTCAGCAATTCCACCAGTGTTGTTGATCTCAGAGGAATGATCGCATTGTCAGCAGAATTCGCTGCCGAGGCGGTCTATTGTTGACTCAGCTATAATGCTGAGTCGTCATATTTCCGGTTGCCCGGGTGAAGTTGTTGTTTTGGTAATATGTCGACATTGTTATGTATGTATGTATCGTGTTACTTATGCATAATTACCCGACTGAACATTCTCCCGGCCGTTGAACTGGTGTTCAACCATCGACTAAGTTGATGGAAAATTAGCGAGACCTTAGGGTATGAGCTGAAGACCCACGCCGTTCTTGGGTTTATGTCCGGGGCTTCCATGATCGATACTTTTTCCGGAAAATGTAGCCAATAATCAATAGAATTGACATGGCTAGGGCAGCATAGGCAGCAATTTGGTGGTGCTGCACTGCGGTGATATGGTGTGGCAGCTCGTGCTGATTGATTGCTGCTAGTTGCTGGCGTAGATCATCAAGTTCTTGGAGATAGTCTAAAGTCTGGTTCAGCTGGTGTACCATTGGTGGTGAAGGAGATGTCACCGCTGAACTTATGTCTCCAAATCGAGTGTAGATTGATTTTACCTCGCTGTTTGTAGTGCTGATGCTTATTTCTGTGTTGCGAGCAGTAAATCCAGGAGATAGCGAAAGTAAGCCAGTTCCTTCCAACTGTATGGTTGATGGAGATCCGTTGCAGACTGCTTGAAGTCTCATTGTAGAGTGTGTTGCAAAGATCCATTTGTTCGGTTGCTGAGTTCTTGTCCACAACATGTCCGCCTTTGAATGAATGACGTGACATAATGTTGTTCTTTTGTTGTTAAACAACTGGAACTCGCAGCGATTATCAACGTTAAGACCGTTTGATGATCAAAACAGATGAATTCTTCGTTGGGCAGTCTGAAGCAGCGTCGAAATTCCTCTGAAGTAAAACCCATGAACTGATCTCGATGTCTGTTTACTGTAATTACAGTTGTTTTGAGATCGAACAAGCTCCAACTTGTTGAGTCCCAGGTAGGAATTGGGATGATGCTGAAAGTTTCAAGCTGAACTGTTGAAACTAGAGGTAGCGTTACCTTGAATATGACGTGGCTTGCAGTTGGTGTTCCTTCGGCCCGCATGATTCTGTATAGATGAATGACATTTTTTGTTGTAACCGGCAGCATTTGATCGGGTGGAAAATGATCCCGTATTTGGTCTAGTTGATCTCTTAATTGTTCAGGAGAAACTAGCGTAGGACATATTGTCCGATGGTGAATACCGATTAGTACATCAGCTATATCGGACTGCATACGTTGAAGACTCGTTGTCAACAGAGTTAATTGTGCTGTGAGTCCTAGGTATGCCTGAGTGAGATGATCGCCGTGATATGTTCCTCTTTCCCTGTTGATGGTAGCCACTTGCCGCTCCAACACCTTCAGGCGATTGTCCGTTGCTGACTTATCTTTCCTGACAACATTGATTGTGGAGTCGACAATCGAAGTTTGATTTCGCAGAAGATGTAGAAGAAAGTCTTCGTTTTTTTTGACATTTTCGATTACTTCGGTAAATTTCTCAGCGTATTTGGAGTCAAGAACACCGAACCAATTGTTTGCCACGTTTCCTACTATATCAAGCGGTGATCGGCGTTGTCGAGAGGTTTTCATTAACATATTTCCTGTTTGTAGCTCATTGTACAAATGTTGAAAATGTTGAAATATGGAATTGCACGCTGGAACATTTTTTAGTTCCGGGCACATGTGTCTTAGTTCGGACATTCCGGTGGACATTACTTGCATATCTTTCCAATATGGATCCAAGTCATAGTATATGATCATGGTCCATTCAGACGTTGTCATTCTTGAGGTTCCAATTTTCTCATAGAATATTCCAGGTTTGGTCGCGAATTGTGTCACATTTATTGACTGTGACAACGCTAATGGAAGCATGATAAGCATCACTAGCAATGTTGATATTATTGAAGGTGCAACTGCCTTTTTGCGCTGTGGTGGTGGCTCATCAGGCCTTGCCATGTCGTTGGTGACGGTGATGGAGCGTTTGATCGCCACGTCTTCTGGAAATAACGGTGCTAGACGAGTGATGGAGCGCTTGTATACCCCTGATGCTGTTTTAACATCAACCACTCGGACGTGGTTGTCTTGGCCAGGATAGGTCTTAATGATGCGACCCATTGGCCACTTCATTACTGGAAGGTTGTCTTCCTTCACCAAAACAAGTAGTCCTTCGGGCACTTTTGGTGAAGCGGTATTCCACTTGTGCCGTGTTTGTAGTTCTTGGAGGTATTCCATAGACCATTGTTTCCAGAATGAATGTTTTAAGCGTGATACCAATTCCCAGCGCTTTACCAGTGTTTTTTCTTGATGCTCAGTGTTGACGTCCGGTGGGGTTGTCAATGGTTCACCGCTGTTATGTCAGTTGGATCGTTTGACATTGGAGTAATGGGTCGAGAATTGAGAATTGCTTTAATTTCAATTATTAGTGTGTTTAGTTCCTCAAATGTCAAGGATGCTGTGTTTGTGGTTGTGATCAGGAGCTTTTTTGCTGATTTAACCGCAGCTTCCCAAAGGCCTCCAAACGATGGGGCCCGGGGAGGAATGAATTTGAAGTCCACTTGTCTTTTGTTGCAGTGATTCGTTATTAGATCATGTGCCTTTTTGCTGAAGATGGCTTCTTTTAATTCCTTTAGTTAATTGTTTGCACCTATGAAGTTGGTTGCATTATCGCAATGAATAGTCTGGCATTTGCGGAGTTTAAATCCGCGAGGTGACAATATCCTTGTGAGTTCTTGTTGCACTTGGATCGCTTCTGGAATCGTGTTTGCCCCAGTAAGACAATCGTCGACGTAGAAGTCATTCTTCAATGTTGATGATCCTACTGGTAATCTGTCCTTGTTTTGTATTGCCAAGTGATCCAGACATTTGGTTGCCAGAAACGGAGCAGCTTTTGTCCCGTATGTGACAGTTTTTAACCGATAGTACTTGTCCTCAGTTGGATTGTTTCTCCAGACGATCATCTGATGGAATTGGTCCTCCGGATTTATCCACACTTGTCGGTACATCTTTTCTATGTCCGCTGTGAATACGTATTTATGAGTCCGAAATCGTAATAGAATGGACAGAAGTTCACTCTGAACTGTGGGTCCAGCATGTAGAATGTCGTTCAGGGACTTTCCGCTTGCTGATTTGCATGATGCATCAAATACCACTCGCAGCTTTGTTGTGGTACTTTCGGGTTTGAGCACACAGTGATGTGGTATGAAGTAATGCCTTTCCGGAATGTATGATGCTGGGACCATCTTCACGTGTCCTAGATCTTCATATTCGTTTATGAACTCCACATAGCTCTTCCAAGTGTCTGGTGAAGCCCGTCGCTCTAGTGCCAGAAATCTTTTAGTTGCAATTTCCAAAGACCCCCCCAGGGCTGAAGAGTTTTCGGAAAATGGGAGTTTCACTCTAAGCCGGCCATCAGCTGCAGTTTTTAATTTTTCTAAGAAATGAGCTTCGCATTGTATCTCGAGCGGTGTGCGTGGTTTTTCGTCTGTCTCAAGGTTATCCAGAGTCCAGAATCGTTCCATTTATCGTTCATTTATTCCCGTTGCATCAAAGGGCCTCCTATCTTAAGGTGATGTTGATTTGGGAGGAGCAGGGAATAATAATGTTCTGCTCCGATGAGCATGTCGATTTTTCCTCGGTAATGGAAGTTCGGGTCCGCCAGTGGGAACTTGGTTGGTATGTTTAAGTTCACCGAATCGAGTGCCTGAGCTGGTTGATCTGCTATTATTTGAGGTAGTACAAACGCCCCAATTCTTTGCGTACAACCCCTGTGAAGAGATTTTATAAGCACATTTACTCGTGCTCTGCTGGTCTTTGATTGACCTCCAATTCCTTCGATGCGCAATGTTGTGTTATTAAGTTTAAGCGACAACATTGATGCCATTCGTTCAGAGATCAAATTTATCTGTGATCCCGAGTCTAGCAATGCTCTGAAGTTAGCAACCTGTCCGTTGGTTGCTTCTACTGCCACTCTTGCTGTGGCCAGTAGATTGTAACTATTGTTACTTGCTGCACAAACCATTGGTGCCTTTGGTTCTGTGGATGCGAATGATGCTGTCTCCAGATGCAGCATCGTGTTGTGTTTTTTGTCGCACTTGAGGCAGGTTCGACCTGGGCATGCGTTTGTTTTGTGATTTGTTCTAAAACAATTGACGCACATTTTTTGCTTTGTACCCAGTTTAGTCGTTCTGCTGGAGATCTGGAGCAAAACTCTTCGCATGCGTAAAGCCGATGATTTGCCCTTTTGCAAAATGAACATAACGGTGATTGTGCATGTCCTGTGTTTGCTGATGCGCAGGCCGTGCCATTTGGCTCTTTCTTCAATGTTTGTGGCATCCGACCACTTCCTAGAACTCGAATTCTCTGCTCCAGGAACTGAAGTATTGTGTCCAATGGCTGTATATCTTTTGAGCTTCCCAATGATTGCTCATACAAGGCCTTATTTTTGACATTTGGTTTGTTTCTGATTATGGCAATCAATATTGGATCCCATGTGGATATGTTGATGCCGAGCCCTTTTAAGGATGCAAGTGACTCTATCGTTGTTATGTACAACTCTTTCAATGACTTGGGATCGTCATTGATTGTACTATGATTGAGGAAACGGTTCAGTACCGTATTTGCAACATCTCTGGGATTGTTGTATGTTTCAACAAGAATGTCCCAGGCTATTAGATAGTTGTCCTCTTTTAGATCGATGTGTCGTATCAATCTTTCTGCCTCCCCAGAAACGGTGGTTTTAAGGTACCACATCTTCCGTACTGTGGGCATGTTTGTCTCATGAATCATACATGAGAACAAGTCGTAGAACTGGGACCATTTCAGTATGTCCCCATCAAACTTTGGAATGGTGATGCGTGGAAGCTGCGCGTCATCATTTTTTGATGTGGCTGGGTTCGCCAATGCCCTTTGAACGTCTTTTTCCAGTAATAGGTACGATTTTATGTCGTATCCTCTTGCTACTGGGTTCTCATATTCTTTATGAATGCTGAAGTGGGCTTCTTGTGCTTGAGTCCATAGTGATTTTATCAAATCACTTGAGGAACGTCCTCCCGCCTCTGAAAATAGTTTCAGATTGCGTTTTATGGCTTCGACTATGGCTTTTTGTCGGCGACATAGCGAAGGCAATTTGCTGTAATCTACATTTGACTGCTGATTGAGGTCATTTTCTTTGGAGATGGGCTGACTTTCCCCAAGATTGTGTGATGCCTGTTCCAGCTTGTCCAGGTTCTCAGTAAAGATCGCAACGTATTTTTCATATGTGTTAGGTAGGTCAATATAGAACTTTATGTATTTTTCAGTTTTATCTTCCTCTCGAATTGTGGAGTCGTTTGTGTTGAAACGATTCCATGCATTTTCGAGTGCTGATATTTTGGCTTGAAAGTATAAAGCTTTTTGCTTCCTTTCTTGAGTATTTTTTTTGAAGTTTCGAATGTACTTCGAGATTTCCTCGACAATTATCCATTCTGTCAATTCGTCTCTTTGTACTTCTGACCCGATGGGAGTGTTTTATTTGCTTTGCAGCTGGATTACGCCCCGAATCGCAACCGTTGTTGGTCAAAGAAGTACAAGCAGACTTGACCTATTGGATGGGGTGGGTTGTGCGGGTTCCAGTTGATGAAAAGCACGTACAGCAGATAATGTCGATCGCTTGGTTAGCAATCGAACATAGATTTCTTGCTGTTGGCTGTACTCTGAATGTGTCAGAATTGCCGAATTGATAATTGATATCAATGTTGCTGTATATGGCTGATGACGTTTACGTCGAATCCTTTCTCTGTCGCCATGTTGACAGGATGGAAAGGATGACTGAGGTCGGGGTCACCAAATGTTAATGTTTGTGTGTGCGTGTATGAAGCTGGGTTGTATACGGTACATAAACCGTCTACAGTTAGGTCGTCGCAACTAGAACTTGAACCAGTTGGACTGCGGAGAGGGTATCCTGTGGTGCGCAATTGAGGATCTGAAGACACGGCGACAGCCTCTGATGATTGCGATGGAAATGGTATCCCGTAATGTGCAAGTGAGGGTCTGAAGACACAGCGACAGCCTCTGATGATTGCAGTGGGAATTGAGTGACAGGCAGCTTTGGTACTGTTTCTGATACTGATTTTATTCAACAAAACTTAACTCTATTTATAGGTAACAAAAGGTACAAAAAGTGCTGATTTAATAAGAATATGGTTAAATGGTAAACAATAAATAATGTGCAATTAATATTGATTTAATATGATTTTATTGGCTGGTGTGCAAATTGGGCAATTGTGATGGTCAGCAAATGCACCAGTGTTGTTGGTCTCTGAGGAATAATCGCATTGTCAGCAGAATTCGCTGCCGAGGCGGTTTATTGTTGACTCAGCTATAATGCTGAGTCGTCATATTTCTTGTTGCCCGGGTGAAGTTGTTGTTTTGGTAAAAGTGTCATGTGTATTACATAATATGTCGACGTTGTTATGTATGTATGTATCGGGTTACTTATGCATAATTCCCCGACTGAACAAGCTGCATAAGCAATTGGGTGCTCGTGGTGAAACTCCCAACTGCACCGTTTTCCACATTTAATAGTAGATCGCTCATTATTTTGACACTTTCTTTAAAATTCAATAAAAATGCTTTTGCTCTCTTCTTCTTACTTACCTCGTTTGTTTACTTTAGCAGGCGGAACAACTGTAAAATGCTGCGGAAAAAGATGGGGCCTTGGTGTAAACGCCTCGCAGCATTTTTCCGCAGCTTCGTTAATGCTGCGGCAGAGTAAAAAGCCTATTAGGCGATTATCCATCGATTCTTACAAACGATACAAACGACGTTAAACGATGCCTAATAATTAGTGCGGGTCAATTTATATGGAGTAAAAAAAACGTGGTAAACGTCCACCAATATTGGAATCTACGAAGAATTCTAAGAATCTTTCACCAAAAAACAATGTGTCTAAAATGAATTCCTAGCTCGCGCTGAGAAGGATGACGATTTCAATTGAGGTATTTTTAGGAAATTTAAGGTATTAAATAAAATTTAGAATGTTTTCCAATAATGTTGGGCTCAATTCTAATTTATCTTTTTACAATAAATGTTATGTATATTTTTTTTGTTAAAATTAACCAACATTAACCATTTCAATTTGACGAAATGAATTACGAAATACATGCAATACATTTTATACCGGGTTTTATGCCGGCGCCTGCTCTGCTAATTACTTTTTTTATTATTATAATACATATTTCAATAATTTCACAAAATATTATTAATTAACAGAGCAGGCGCCGGCTAGAAAATTAATTTTATAACACCTTAAAATACCGTAAAATACCTCAATCTGGAATCTTCATGCTTTCAGCGCGAGCTTTTTGATACATGGTGGTCTTGTTGAAAGATTCTTAGGATTCTTCTAAGATTCAAATTCTCGTGGACGCTTATTGCGGCAAAAAGTTGACCGGCCTACTAATTAATGTACCTATATAAAACCAAAAATTTAGCCCGAAAAATCATTTTTTTCAGACTTTCCCTGAGTCTTCAAAGTCAAAATATCCGAAAAATATCCCGCGAAAAATTATCAATTTTGAAAGCTTGATACGATTTATAGCTGCATTTATCAGCTTTTCAGAACTGCAAAGCTCAACACAGCCAGATATAAGATTAAAAAGTAATGTGAAAACAAGGGGGAACGTTGTGAGTCGCGTCTACGGCCGCGGCTTTACTTTATACACGGTACTCAGTCAGTATTTATGTATGTGAGCTTGTTGTAATTTATTACATGTTCGCAAAATGGACAAATTTAATTTTAGCCAAAAAAAAAAAAACAAATTATATCGAACCTTTTTGGACATTTGTATCTATTAGATGTTGTTTATTTGTTTACATACGTTTCTTACATCTGTCTTTTCTACATGTCTAAATCTACGTCCTACATATACATACACGGCTGTGTGCGAGAGAGAGAGAGAATGAGTCTGCGCTTGGAAGGCCACTGAAATTTCATTTGTTCCTTCTGGCTATACTAATAATTCGATCTGATCCAGATTCAACATTCTGATAGATATGGTCATTTTCTATGATTCTGCGTTTTCGGTTTTTTCGTATCTTTGAAATTGTAGATATTCGTCCTTTGTGGGGGCGGAAGGGGCTTGGCAAAATTTCGAAACAAACTCGTCTTGGTTTGGTATCACAGGAGCTTGGATAGAAAGTTTGATTGATCTAGCTCTTATAGTCTCTGAGATCTAGGCATCAAAAAATTCGATCAGGCATAGCGCCCACCCCGGTGTGTGAGAAAGAGCGAGAGGGAACGATGCATTTCGAAATAATTTTCTTCATTGTGGCTATATTTATTATCCGATCTGATCCAGATTCAACATTCTAATAGATAAGGTCAGTGTCTATGATTCTGCGTTTTTAGATTCCTCGTAACTTTGAAATTTTGCATGCTACAGATTTTCGCCCTTTGAGTGGTCGGAAGGGGGCGGGGTGTCCCTGATGGGACAGGAGTCTGGATACAAAATAAGGTTGCTCTAGCTTTTACAGTCTCTGAGCTGTAGGCGCTAATGAAGACGGACAGACGGACGGACGGACGGACGGATGGGCGGACGGACGGGCGGATGGGCGGACGGACGGACGGGCGGACGGACAGACATAGCTAAATTGACTCGGCTATTGATGCTGATCAAGAATATATATACTTTATGGGGTCGGAAACGCTTCCTTCTAGGTGTTACACATCCACTTTTGACACAAATCTAATATACCCCTTTACTCTTCGAGTACCGGGTATAAAAATTATGTCGAACCCTTTCCATTTTTGTTTGCATTTGTTTTTTACATGTGTCTTCTCTACATTTCCACATCAACATACGTCTTTACTACGACTCGTGGAAATGTGTGCGAGAGAGAGAGAGGGAATGAGAAAGCGCTTGGAAGGCGTTGCGTGGCCACTGAAAATGCATTTCTTCTAATGATCCGACCTTATCCAGATTCTGCAATCTGGTGCATACGTTTATTATCCATGATTCTGCGTTTTAAGTTTTCTCGTATCTTTAAAAATTGTGCATGCCACAGATTTTTGTTCTTTGAGTGGGCGGAAGGGGGCTAAGCGAAATTTTTAAATACACTTGTAACAGTGTGATATCACAGGAGTCTGGGTACAGAATTCGGTTGCTCTAGCTTTTATAGTCTGTGAGGTATAGGCGCTCATGAAGACGGAGAGACGGACGGACAGACGGACGGACCGACGGACGGACCGACGGACGGAGCGACGGACGGACCGACGGACAGACAGACATGGCTATATCGACTCGGCTATTGATGCTGATCAAGAAAAAATATACTTTATGAGGTCGGAAACGCTTCCTTCTGGGTGGCACATATCTAATTGTTAAGCTAGTGAGGTTATTCACTAGCTTGTAAGGCCGGAGCCCGGGGCTCCCGCCATACAAGACGGCGGCAGCGACCCACCCCGTACGAACCAGAAGCCCGCACGGAGCGGCAGGAACCTACGGGGTGCGAGACGTAAGCCCGCGAGGAGTACGTAGGATGACGGCAGCGACCCGCCCCCGTGCGAACCAGAGGCCCGCATGAAGCGGCAGGGACCCACGGGGGTGCGAGAAATAAGCCCGCGGGGAGCAACGGCCTTGTTGTCTTATTACTATTACATTATTATTTCGCATTGTTATTATTATATTAAGTAGAATTAAGGCGTAGGATTAAGCATAATATAAGAGTCGCATGAAGCGAAAATTTGAGTTGCCCAGAGAGGCAGTAGTAGAATAGCGGCGCACAGAGCACTGCGCATGCCAAGAGCGTAGCCGATCACCGCCCGAAGGCCAGGCCTCGGGACGATCGGCGAGGAGAGAGGGACAGTCAGTGCGCAGCCAAGAAAGTGATGAGTGGCCTCGCGGAGCGTGAAAAAAGGAAAAGTGTGAACTACAGGAGAAGTAAGCGACAGGAAGCCAGAATAAACCGTACATAAAAACTGCCCGGCGTTTGAACCTTATTTCGGGGCGGACAAATACCAGTGGTGAGTCTCAGTCCCTTACTGGTCCCCGATAGACCCTACCTCCCTTTCCCTTGCCACCGACCGACCGTCAGTGTAGGCTGCCCTCACCATAGCTAGTCTAGGGGCAGAGCCACCGAGCTAAAAGGGAAGTGCGATCGCGAGGGGAAGGGGAAGGGGCCCATAGACCTGACCCGTCTTGACGTCTCGGAATTATAAATTTCTTGTGACGGACCCTGGCTGCCTGAGTTCTATCTCCCCGGCCAGTGGCTTCTTTACAAGTGGCGCCCGAGCAGGGACGTTGAGACGGCAAAGGGTGTCAAATTGTCGGCGTAAAGAACCGAAAATTTGTCACAATCGGTCATTCTTCCATTCCACCCGCGCGCATCGCGGCCCGGTAGGCGGGGAACAAGAAAGAGAGGCTGTGGAGAGACGAGGTAGAGGCTAAGCGCTAGCGCTCTAATTCCCCCCCGTTTATGTTACCCCTCTCCCGTTTCATTTATTGCAAATAAATTATTTTTCAGCATCGCGAGACCGAAACGATTTGTGTACGCGACCGTGGTAGCATTTCGTTTCCCCCCCCCCCCCCCCGTTTAGGTTCCCCTCCCCCGGTGGGTCTCGTATATTTGGCGTTGGCTCAGCGTCGAGTGAGAGAGACGGTTGATGAGCATAACGGAGTTGCTCGACGGGGGTTGATTCGGTCTCTACACCGCGGCTGACGGGTGAGTGACCGACGGTGTACAGTTAGCTAAACTGAGCGAGAGAGTAAAGCGGACCCGAAAAACGTACGGTACCGGCGCACAGCTGCAGTCAGATCCGATCGACGGAAAATCGCGTGGGTGTTAGTGGACTTTGCCGTGTGCGTGCAGGGCCCACACAGTGGGACGATTCGGTTGCGCAAGCGACAAAAATTTATTGGGAAGGGAAATTTGGACAGTGTTCAGACAAAAATGGAAGGGGATGGGCGAGCCGTGGATCCACACCCGCTAACCGAGGAACGAACTCCGAATCCAGGCATTGGTGTGGGGTGGGTGTACCGGAGGCGGCGCGACGAGTTGATCGCCATGGCCCTGGAATTGGACCTAGATTGTGCGGGGAAGGTGGACGAGCTGCGGAAACGGGTGGCCCGCTGCATATCCCAGGGGCGCCACACGGCCGAGAAATGGGACTTGATAGCCAAGTTGGGAGCCCAGTATATTAGAATAGAGGCCGATGAGAAGGAAGGGGGACCGTCCGGTCTGTGGAAGAGGACGCCTCTACACCAGTCGAAACTGGAGATAGGAGAACTCTTAAGCGTACCCACGCGTCGTACGGCGTCATGCTCCTCCCTGGTTCTACCCGCCTTCCCAGGGGACAAATCACAGGTACCGGTGATGACGTCAGACGAGGGGCCGAGCTCCCTTAGGAGCGAGGCAGGGCTCGCGACGGCGGAAAATATACCGGAAAGGGGGGACCGTCATGCCGGACCAGGCATGACCAGGTATATCCACATAGAGGCCCCTGAGGAGAAAAGGGAACCGTCCGGCCTGCAGAAGGGGACGCCCCTACACCAGTCGGGGCTGGAGATAGGGACATCGTTGAGAGTACCCGCGCGTCGTACGGCGTCGTACTCCTCTCTGGTTCTACCCGCCTTCCAAGCGAACAGATCACCAGTACCAGTGCCCAAGTTAGACGAGCGGCTGAGCTCCTTTAGGGGCGAGGCAAGGCCCGCGACGACGGGGAACGTGCCGGAAAGGGGGGACCGTCATGCTGGTCCCGACGAACCGAGGACTCGGGAGTGGGGGCCGCCCAGGAATCAGAGGTTGGTCCCCGAGATCGTGCGGAAATGGGGAGTACGGTTCGACGGGCTGACGGACCCCTTGTCTTTCATAGAAGAGGTAGAGGAGAGGATGATTTCGCACAGGATAGACGAGGACGAGATGCCCAGTGCGATGAACGAACTCTGCGTTGACGCCGCCGCACTGTGGCTGCGGGCCAGCGGGCTGCGTCGAGGTTCGTGGGCGACTTTCAGGGCGGGTTTCCTGGACAGTTTTCTGCCCCCGCGGTACTATGAGAAGCTCGAGGACGAGATTCGCGTCCGCCTGCAAAGGAAAGGCGAGACCTTCTTGCAGTATTCCATCGCGATACAATCCTTGATGCACCAGGCGGGGTACGATACTGAGAAGAGGCTCGCTCGGGTATACGACAACATGGCGGCCATGTATAAAATGTTTATCCGGCCGAGCGACTACGCGAATCTCAGCCAGCTCACTCAGAGGGCGGCCGAGGTGGAATACATAAGGAAGAGAGACCCTGGCTTTGAGGCGGGGCCGATTGAACACCCTAATGTAACGAGTGACAGATGGGGGGTGCGGGGAAGGCAGAACCCGTTCCGCGAGGGACCGGGAATGACTCGGAACGCAGAAATGGCTCATCGCGCGACTACTCAAGCCGACGAGCAACCCTATGACCCACGAAGGGCGTGTCGTAGGTGCGCCGAGAACGACCACTACGCTCGAGAATGCCCGAATCCTAGGATCCTCTTCTGCGTAGGTTGTGGGAAACGGAACGTGCTGACCAGAGAGTGCTGCTCAAGGGGAGGGTTGGGAAACGGATCCCAGCCCCACTCCGGTCGGGACCGAGTGGAGGCGTAATAAAGGCAGGCCCGGGGAGCGTAGACCGATTGAGGGTCGAGGGGGGCCGGATCGTGGCAAGGGTGGAGGTTGGGGGTCGCCTCATCTCCGCCACGCTCGACACCGGGGCGACGCGAAGTTTCGCGAATGAGGAATGTGCCCGAACGTTGGCAGCGGTGGTAGAGATGGAGACCGCGAGGACGCGCATAAGACTGGAGAACGGCTCTTGCCTAGACACCAACCGATCGCTCAGAGCGGAAATCGGGGCTTGGGGGCAAGTGGTGAGCCTGTCACTCCTGGTGATGCCGTCGATGGTCGAGCCATTGATTCTGGGGATGGACTTTTTGTGCGCAGTGGGGACACGGGTGGAATGCGGGTCGCAGAGGCTGCTCATAGGAACGACAGCGGCCCCTGGAGGGAAGGCGATCGGGCAAAAGGCGGGAATGGGTAAGGCGGAGTTCGGGGAAATGGAGGCCCAGCTCTCCACGATGTATCCCACGCCACCAGAGGAATCAGGAAAGAATCCAACCGACACCAAAGGTACGGCGACGGAGAAAGAGGCGCGGCGGCAAGGAGACCAGGCGGAACGGCTGGTCCGTCAGAAGCCTCCGGTGGGGGAACATGGAAACGAAAGGGGGGACGAGGTATTGACACCCGAGTGGATGGAGGAAAGGGACGATGACCCGGGTAAAGATCGTCCGTGGCCCGAGGACTTGGAACCCGAACTGCAGGCGTTCCTGGAGGCGGAGCTCGAAGCATTTGAGGGACTTCAGGGCGTGTCCCACATCGCAGAGCACCGGATCATCATGAGGGACGACAAGCCGCTGAAGCAGCGCTACTATCCCAAGAACCCGGCCATGCAAAGGGTGATCGACAAACAGGTCGATGAGCTGTTGGAAACGGGGGCCGTGGAACCATCACGAAGTCCTCACAGTGCCCCGATAGTCTTGGTGCGGAAGAAGACGGGGGAGTGGCGTATGTGTGTGGATTTCAGGCAGCTCAACGCACACTCTGTCCCGGACGCATACCCCACACCCAGGATAAACCACATCCTGGAAAAACTACGAAAGGCGAAGTTTATATCCACGCTGGACCTGAAAAATTGGTACTGGCAAATCCCGATGGCCCTAGATAGTAGGGAATGCACGGCTTTTACAGTGCCGGGAAGAGGCCTGTTCCAGTGGCGAGTGTTGCCCTTTGGGCTGCACTCAGCCAGTGCCACATTTCAGAGGGCGCTGGATACCGTAATCGGGACGGAATTGGAGCCGTGCGCCTTTGCCTACCTGGACGACATCATAGTCGTCGGGGAAACCAAAGAACAACACGTGGCCAATCTGAAGGAGGTCTTCCAGCGCCTGCGAGCCGCTAATTTGAGGGTCAATCGCAAGAAGTGCGATTTCTTTCGGCAGGAGATGCGATATCTGGGCCACATGGTTACCGGGGACGGTATCGGGACGGACCCAGCGAAAGTGGAGGCGATACGGAACCTGAATGCCCCGACTAACCTTAAGGAGCTGAGGCAGTGCATCGGCATGGCATCTTGGTACCGAAGGTTCGTGCCGAACTTCGCTGATCTGGTACTGCCGCTGTCCACTCTACTCAAAAAGGGCGTCAAGTGGCATTGGGGCCAGGAACAGCAGGCTGCGTTGGAACTACTCAAGGAAAAGCTCACCACGGCCCCGGTACTGGCGTGCCCGGACTTTGAGGAAAGGTTCACCCTCCAGACCGACGCTAGTGATTTCGGCCTGGGAGCGGTGCTGACCCAGAACATCGCCGATCAGGAGAAGGTGATAGCGTACGCGAGCCGTAAACTGCTGCCGGCGGAGCAGAATTACTCCGCGACAGAAAAGGAGTGCTTAGCCATAGTATGGTCCATCAGGAAGCTGAGATGCTACCTGGAGGGGTACCACTTCGAGGTCGTGACAGACCACCTGGCCTTGAAATGGCTGAACTCCATTGAAAGTCCCTCCGGTAGAATCGCGCGATGGGCTCTCGAGCTCCAGCAATACCAGTTCGACGTACGCTATAGACGAGGGAAGATGAATGTAGTGGCCGACGCGTTGTCGAGGCAGCCGCTAGAGGAGTTGCACCTGGCCACGGAAGAGGGAGACATTTGCCGGTGGACTGCGCGGATGAGGGAGTGTATCGCTAATGACCCTTCTAAGTTCCCAGATTACGTCATTGAGAATGACCAGCTGTACCGCCACCTGGGGCACAGGCCGGATGACGAAGACTACATCCCTTGGAAGCTCTGCGTGGAGTCGGGTAAACGGAGGAGGGTCATGCAGGAGTGTCACGATGCACCGACGGCTGGCCATCAAGGGGTACGGAAAACGATATCACGGCTGGCCCAACGATACTACTGGCCAGGGATGTTCCGGGATGCGGCCAGGTATGTGCGGGGATGCGACAAGTGCCAGAGGTTCAAAGGGGAGCAGAGGAAGCCCGCAGGACAGATGCTGACGAGGCAGGTTGGTGAGCCATTCGCGGTGTTGTGTGCAGATTTCGTGGGACCCCTCCCGAGATCCAAACATGGCAATAATTTCCTGCTAGTTTTCCACGACGCTTTTAGCAAATGGGTGGAACTCGTCCCCTTAAGACGAGCGACGGCGGCCAACTTGCAGCGGGCCTTCCGGGAGAGGATCCTGAGTCGATTCGGCGTTCCCCGTAAGTTCGTCTGCGACAACGGGGTACAGTTCGTCAGTCGGATGTTCAAGGCATATTTGGCGTCGCTGGGGGTGGAGGTACAACACACGGCGCCGTACTGCCCACAGGAGAACCCGACCGAGAGGACGAACCGCACCGTCAAGACGATGATAGCGCAATTTATCGGAGACCAGCAGAGTACGTGGGACGAACTGTTACCGGAGATCTCGTTGGCCGTGAACTCGAGCATAGCCGACTCGACGGGGTTCTCACCGGCGTTCCTGGTTCAAGGCCGAGAGCCAAGACTACCGGCAGCGTTGTACGAGGAGGCCACCCCGGGGTCGGCGACCAGCCCACAAACCCCAAAGGAGAAGGCCACCCGGCTCAAGGAGGTGTTCGAGATCGTGAGAGGAAATCTGCAGAAGGCCGCCACCACACAGGCTCGACACTACAACCTGCGTAGGCGAGAGTGGCGACCAACCATCGGGGCGAGCGTATGGGTGCGACAACACCAGTTGTCCAACGCAGCTGCGGGATTCGCGGCCAAACTGGCGCCCAAGTTTGACGGCCCGTACAAGGTGATCAGGTTCGACTCCCCCAACATCGTGAGGCTGAGTAAGTTTGGGGAGCGGAAAACCAAGGCGGCCAACATAGCGCAATTAAAGCCGTTCTATGCGGCTGAAACGGAAGGGGCAGTCCGAGAAGGTGTAGGGGAAACTAGTCGGGGACGAGGCGATCAGACCCTTTAGCATGACCCGCCCTAGGGATCGCCCTGACCAAACGAGGCATAGTGGCAACCATCGCCCACTCCGGGGCGATTCAGAGAAACCATACTAATACCTTTGTGTTTACAGAATACCATGAATCGAGGAACAGCAACGGTGCGTACGTTCGAGGCGGCGTCAAGCGGAGAAGAGGACGGGCCCCTATTCCGGCGGCGATTCACCGAGGAACGGGCGGACGGTGACGGCAAGGCGGAGCGCAGCCGCCAGCAGACACTCCAAGGAAGACCGGGCAGACGAGCCCCGCCGCAGTGGCCAACCCAAGGGCGACCTCGAGGGCCCGCTTGCCGTCCCCCAGCTGGGTCCCTCCACCCGACTGGGTCCAGCGCCCGTCGTTGAGGGGCGCCTACCGCGGGTGCCGACGATTGGCGGCTGCGACGACAGGAACCGGAAGGGGTGCCCAACGCCTGAACCCGAACGCGTGGGCCGACTGCAGGGGCAGGCGCCGCCTGATGCGGTCGCGCGGGGACCAGCCGGGTACCGCCGCGCCGCCAGAGGAGACGGGAGTGGCTATGACCAAGTTCCAGGCAAAGGTCCCTGCACCGGAGGGGTACACCATCCGGGGCGGCCCCGCCGAGCTGCCGGGCCGCATCCTGTGCCAGGTCGAAGCGGAGAGGACCCGTCGACGCCGTGAGGGGATACAGGTCAGGAGCCGCGCGACCCTGCAGGAGGACGGGGTGGCGTACCACGTCACGTGGAAGCGAGGCGGCGCTGTCACGGTCGTGCTAGGAGATTGAAAGGGGGGGGTGTAAGGCCGGAGCCCGGGGCTCCCGCCATACAAGACGGCGGCAGCGACCCACCCCGTACGAACCAGAAGCCCGCACGGAGCGGCAGGAACCTACGGGGTGCGAGACGTAAGCCCGCGAGGAGTACGTAGGATGACGGCAGCGACCCGCCCCCGTGCGAACCAGAGGCCCGCATGAAGCGGCAGGGACCCACGGGGGCGCGAGACATAAGCCCGCGGGGAGCAACGGCCTTGTTGCATTATTGTTTCTTATTACTATTACATTATTATTTCCCATTGTTATTATTATATTAAGTAGAATTAAGGCGTAGGATTAAGCATAATATAAGAGTCGCATGAAGCGAAAATTTGAGTTGCCCAGAGAGGCAGTAGGAGAATAGCGGCGCACAGCGCACTGCGCATGCCAAGAGCGTAACCGATCACCGCCCGAAGGCCAGGCCTCGGGACGATCGGCGAGGAGAGAGGGACAGTCAGTGCGCAGCCAAGAGAGTGATTAGTGGCCTCGCGGAGCGTGTTAAAAAGGAAAAAGTGTGAACTACAGGAGAAGTAAGCGACAGGAAGCCAGAATAAACCGTATATAAAAACTGCCCGGCGTTTGAAAATTATTTCGGGGCGGACAAATACCAGTGGTGAGTCTCAGTCCCTTACTGGTCCCCGATAGACCCTACCTCCCTTTCCCTTGCCACCGACCGACCGTCAGTGTAGGCTGCCCTCACCATAGATAGTCTAGGGGCAGAGCCACCGAGCTAAAGGGGAAGTGCGATCGCGAGGGGAAGGGGAAGGGGCCCATAGACCTGACCCGTCTTGACGTCTCGGAATTATAAATTTCTTGTGACGGACCCTGGCTGCCTGAGTTCTATCTCCCCGGCCAGTGGCTTCTTTACAGCATATGGAATGCGCCTTGGAGCGTATATAGCTTCATACACCTCAAACTCAATTTATATGCATGTTTACCTCTCATCTGAGATTTGATATAATAAAGGAGGCACTTTGTCTGGTTCATTGAATTACTGCACATACATTGACTGCTCAGCCAAGTAACGAGCCAAACTTCCTTTTGGAATCAGCGATGAAACTCATCGGCTTTCTTACCAGGTACCAATAATGGCGTCCGAATCCACGTGGACCACCTCCATTGGCGATAGTGGTATCTGGTTCAACTTATGCGCTTTCGCTTGCTCTTCGTGTCCACGTTTGATGATCTGGTCAAAAATGTTTAAGCAATTATCCTTTTTTACCCGGTACTCGAAGAGTTTAGGAATATATTAGATTTGTACTAAAAGTGCATGTGTGTAACACCCAGAAGGAAGCGTTTCCGACCCCATAAAGCAGGGGTGCGCAGTGCCTTTGCTCACGATGCACATTTGTTTTTGTCTTGCACATAGCATATGGGAAGTGTGTGAGCTTACTCACTGGTAATTTTGCACATTGACAATTACACAAACAATTTTTCACTCTTCGCTTTGCGTCAATTTTCGTTGCTGGCAAAGCAACAACAATTTTTCACTGTTTGCTTTCCGTCAGCACTCGATTACCGGCAACACAAGAAATATTTTTTTGCTTCGTTTTGTGGTCGCTTTTCCGAATGTACTCTGTTGTTGTCTTCACATTTATTGTACACGGCAAAACGAAAGAGTTCACTTCGTCGTGAACATTGAAACACATTTGATCTATTAGCATTTTTTTCACAGTTCGGTTAAATGTCTGATCAAGTAACAAGTGTTTTCTGCTCCAGAAATCAGCATAAAAAAAACATTTTCCATTTTTTTTAAAGAAACATGTTCATGTTTTTAAGTGTACACTTTGAAATAAACAAAAATTTTCTTTACATGTGTGAGTGCGATTTGCTTTTTTTGTATTTGTGCGTGCACATCCATAAGGCAGCTTTGCGCATCCCTGCCATAGAGTATATATATTCTTGATCAGCATCAATAGCCGAGTCGATATAGCTATGTCTGTAAGTCCGTCCGTCTTGAGACTATAAAAGCTAGAGCAACCAAATTTTGTATCCAGACTCCTGTGATCTCACACTGTTACAAGTGTATTTAAAAATGTCGCCTCGGCCCCTTCCGCCCACACAAAAGATGAAAATCTGTGGCATGCACAATTTTAAAGATACGAGGAATCTTAAAACGCAGAATCATAGACAATGACCATATCTATCAGAGCGTTGAATCTTGATCAGATCGGATCATAAATATACCCACAATGAAGAAAACCATTTCGAAATGCATCGTTCCCTCTCGCTCTCTCTCACACACCGGGGTGGGTGCTATGCACATTCGTCCAGATGAGCGCTTAGATCTCAGAGACTATAAGAGCTAGAGCAACCAAACTTCCTATCCGTGCTCCTGTGATATCAATTCAATACAAGTATAATTACAAATTTTGTCACGCCCCCTTCCGCCCCCACAAAGGACGAAAATCCATAATTTTTAAGATACGAGAAAACCAAAAACGCAAAATCATGGAAAATAACCGTGTGTATCAAATTGCCGAATCTGGATTGCTCGGATCATTATTATAGCCAGAAATGGCTTCAGTGGCCACGCAACGCCTTCCAAGCGCTTACTCATCCCCTCTCTCTGTCGCACACATTTCCACGAGTCGTAGTAAAGACGTATGTAGATGTGGAAATGTAAAGAAGACGTAAAGAAGATGTAAAAAACGTTCGACTTAATATTTTTTTTGGCTAAATTTCAATTTTTTTAATAAATTACATATATCGTAAGCTCTCACATACATATATACTGACTGAGTACCGGGTATAAAGTAGAGCCGCAGCTGTAGACGCGGCTCACAACGTTCCCCCTCATTTTAGGTTTAAATTGATCGTCGTGGTACTGACCGTTTTGTTTCCAGTGAAATTGATCGTCGCTGGATTGTTCCTTTCTGTTTATCGTATCGTTGTTCATATTGAACTTGATCGTCATGGAGTTTTTAATCGTTTTGGTCCGACTCATATTCATTATCGGATTCGTATTTTTGATGATTTTCGTCAATTTCCATGCGCGACTGTCCGCTGCCGTCTTTAAAACGCTTATTCGACCCTCTGGGTTGTTGAGGGGACAGTTCCTCCAGTGGGGTCTGCGTCTTATACTCGTTGATAAGGTCTTCCTTCAGATCAGTCCATTGATTGTGGAATCCTATTTGGATTATTTTTTATTTATTTATTTGAAAATTAATAATTGTTCTGCTTAAAAAGTTGAATAATTTGAATAATAATTACCTTTGTACGGTGTAGACCAGGCGGCGCATCAGTTCCTCCAGTGGGGAAAATTAAGACGCAGGTCTTATACTCGTTGATAAGCTCTTCCTTCAGATCAGTCCATTGATTGTGGAATCCTATTTGGATTATTTTTTATTTATTTATTTTAAAATTAATAATTGTTCTGCTTAAAAAGTTGAATAATTTGAATAATAATTACCTTTTTACGGTGTTAGCAGGCGGCGCATCAGTTCCTCCAGTGGGGAAAATTAAGACGCAGGTCTTATACTCGTTAATAAGGTCTTCTTTCAGATCAGTCCCTTGATTGCGAAATCCTATTTGGAATATTTTTTATGTATTTATTTGAAAATTAACAATTGTTGCTAATAAAGAATAATTAAAAAGAATTTCATATAGAGAGGAATTAAGAGGAAAAATTATAATAATAACATTAAATATTAGCTGTATTCAGGTAGTGGTATATATTAAGTACTATACCATTAAAGGATAATTCAGGGGATAAAATATGGTAAAGTGTATTAAAGTTATGGCATAAAACCCTAAAAGGTTCATGCTTTGCATAGTTTGACCTACATAAAGAAATCCTGATAGGCCGAAAGGTACGTGTAAGTCGAGAGGGAACGGATAAGTCAATCTGACTCAGGAGTGTTTGGGAATCGACCATCCCAAGAAGGATCTTGTGTATGAACATTACTCCATTGCATATTCTGCAATGGTGCAATGAAGGAAGATTAATAAGTTGCAGCCTAGATCGGCAAGGTGGCAAGAATCTACAGGAGTCCCAGTTTAGATTACGAAGCGCAAAAATTAAAAATTGTTTTTGCAGTGTTTCGAGGACAGCTTGTAGCTCTTTATACTGCGGGCTCCACACAGAAGAACAATACTCCAAAATCGGACGCACCAATAAAATGTAGAGTTGTTTGGTCACAAACGGGTCGTCAAACTCCTTGGACAAGCGCTTGATGAAGGCTAAAACACCCTGGGCTTTATTTAAAATATATAAATTGCGGATATATGGCTATTAAAACATAATTTGTGGTCAAAAAGGACTCCTAGGTCAATGATTTCCAAGAGAATATGCCACAAAATGTGGAGCGCTACGATAAAAGGTCATAAGTTTGCATTTCGAAAAGTTAAAAAAAAAACAGATTGTGTGAGCACCACTAAGACCCAGCTGAAGGTGTGTGTGCAAATACCAATCAGAGTAGGGCAGACAGATTTTTACGTCGTCCGCATACATTAGCGTATGAGAGAATGCCATAACTCGGGGTAAGTCATTCACAAATAAGATGAAGAGAAGCGGACCTAAATGACTTCCTTGTGGAACTCCAAAAGTGACACTAACGATATCAGACAACATATTATTGACTTGAAATATACGACGAAATCCAATTTATAAGATTTTTAAGGAAACCTAATAAAGACAACTTCTGAATTAACAGGGTATTGCTTACGGAATCAAAAGCCTTGCTAAAATCCGTACAAATAACGTCAGTTTGCAGACCGCTTCGAAATCCGCGGTTGATTATAGACGAAAAATTTAGAAGGTTAGTCAATGTTGATCGATGTTTATAAAAACCGTGTTGTGACGGAGATATTAAACTTAGGTTAGGTTAGGTTAGGTTAACCCAGACGTCCTTCAGCGGGGACTTTCATAGGCCAGTCTGGCCCTTAGTGAGCCGGATGTAGATGGACCTTTACGGGGGTATTGCTGAGATTTGGAAGTCCTCGAGTATCGAGGTGTGTTTCGCAAAGGCAAGTAATTCCCTCGGCGTCCTCTTGGAGGCATCTTCTAGTGATGCCATCTCCGGTGCGCCTAGGTATCTTGTCCTTGCCCGTGAAAGAGCCGGGCAGTTGCAGATGAGATGTTCCAGGGTTTCGATAGCCCCGGATTCATCGCATTTCCTACAGCTGTCTATGTTGGTAATGCCTAGCTTGGCCGCGTGCGCCGCAGCCAGACAGTGACCTGTGAGTATTCCCACTATCAGTCTACAGTCTTTCCGTGGAAGATGCAGTAGATAGTGAGCTAGCTTTTCATTGCGCTCCTTGCACATGGTTCTCGAGGTTCTGCAGGTGGTTGCGTTCCTCCATCTGTTCTTGGTTTGTAGGGCGGCCTGCTTCTCTAGATCGCTTTGTAACGTTCTAAGGGAGATAGGCACGTTTTCGATTCTTTCGCTCGTCAGCCCAACGCCTTCCTTAGCCAGAACGTCCGCAGCCTCGTTTCCTTCGATGCCCTGGTGGCTGGGAACCCAGTAGATTCGCACTGACTTGGTCGTGCATAGTGAGTCTAATGCCTCCCTGCTTGCCAGGACACTTCTGGAGCCGACTGCGAACGACTGCATGGATTTTATCGCTGCTTGGCTATCGACGAATATGTTCACCACGTTGTGTGGTCGCTCTATTTGCTGAGCGACCTCTGCTGCCTTCTTTATAGCGAAAACTTCCGCCTGGAATATGCTGCATCGGTCTGGTGGCCTATATGACACCCTTATTTCGGGGTTTGTACAATATAAGCCCGCTCCTACTCCTCCGTCCATCTTGGAGCCGTCAGTATATATGTTGAGGTGTTGAGTCTGGTCCCGTCCTGCTTTCCAGTCTTCTGGCCCCATAAATGTGTTAGTTTTGACCTCGAGGCAAGTTTGGGGGGTCATGTAGTCTGTATGACTGGTCATGTTCCTCCCAATTGAACTGTGCCCGTATCCTTGGGGTGACATGTTCCCCGATGCGATAAGTCGCTGTGCTGCTTTACCCGCAGTCAGCCGAGCGTGGATGTCGAGGGGATCGATCCCGAGTATGGTTTCGAGTGCTATAGTTGGGGTTGACCTCAGCGCCCCTGTGATACATAGCAAAGCCTGTCGCTGGGTCCTTTCCATAAGCTTGTGGTACGTCTTCTTCTCAGTTGCTTGCCACCACACTAGAACTCCATACAGCAGAGTTGGTCGCACCACCGAGATGTAGATCCAATGCATTAGGGCGGGTGACAGGCCCCATGTGCTGCTAAGCATCTTCTTGGATGCATAAAGCGCAATGGTGGCCTTCTTCACCCTTTCCACTACATTGGGTTTCCATGCCAGTTTGCTATCCAGTACTGTGCCGAGGTATTTGACCTGTGTTTTCGGGGTTAGCCTTGTTTGGTTGATTGTTGGGGGGATCCATGCCGGTACCTTGTACCTCTTTGTAAAGAGAATGAGGTCAGTCTTGTCCGCGTTGATATCGAGTCCTACTTCGTCCGCCCACTCGCATATCTCCCTGAGTGTTCGTTCCATTATGGAGCTGAGAGTCGATGGACATACGCCCGTAATAATTATGCTTATGTCGTCTGCATAAGCTGTTATTTTTGGGGCCTTCCTCTCGAATCTCTTGATGAGGTCGTCGACCACCAGATTCCACAGGAGGGGCGACAAGACTCCACCTTGAGGTGTGCCTCTATGCGCTCCCTTTACCGTGGAAGCGGTGCCCCACTCAGATTGCACCCGTCTACAACTCAGGAGGTTCTTTATCCATAGTTTGATTGCTTGGTGTGTGTGGGTCGCTTCAAGGCGATCCATTATTGCGTTCGTGGCTACGTTGTTAAATGCTCCGGATATATCTACGAATACTCCTAGTGCATACTTTTTATTGTTGAGAGCCTTCTCGATGGTAGCTACTAGTGAATGTAGAGCTGTTTCCACCGATTTCCCTTTGGTATAAGCGTGCTGGTTGGTTGACATCAGTCCTCCCACCTCCTTCCTGATGTATCCGTCCAGCAGCTTTTCCAGTGTTTTTAGCATAAAAGAGGTAAGGCTTATCGGTCTGTAGTCCTTGGGACTAGCATGGCTGCACTTTCCTGCCTTTGGGAGGAAGACAACTCTAGCCGTTCTCCATTGGATAGGGATATAGCCTGTACTTAGACATGCCGAGTATATTGCGAAGAGCCATGGGATGATCGTCTCTTTGGTCGCCTGCAACATGGCTGGGAATATTCCGTCCAGTCCAGGTGCTTTGATGCCCGCAAAGGAGTCTATGGCCCATTGGATCTTCTTGTGGGTTATTAGATCTGTCGGGGAGAGGGTCTCCAAGGACTTCTATATGTCTTCCGCGGATTTCACTATTCCCGGATTCGCGAGCTTCGAGGTAACGGTCTTCCTGAACTTCTCCCAGTTTGTGTTCCGGGGGTTCCTGAAGACTGTCACCTTCGGAGTGTATTTGAAATCGCACTTGAACTGAATGTACTTATGGTCCGAGAAGGATGGTCTTTCAAGGACTCTCCATCCAGATACCAAGGTACTCTTTCCTGTTACGAGGGTTAGATCTAGCACGTTGGACGAGGTGGGACCTACGTAAGTGTAATCCTCTCCCACGTTTGCTACATCTATGTTGTTTGATAATATAAAGTCTAGGAGTGACTCACCTCGGTCATTGATATCGGGGCTTCCCCACACACTGTGGTGGGCATTGGCGTCCGTACCAATGATGAGTTGCTGGTCTTTGGAGTCGGCTTTGTCCACCAGACTCCTTAGTTCTTCAGGTGGTGCGTGCCTGTCGTGTGCCATGTAGCAGGAGGCTACCAGAAGGCGCTTCTCCTCACTCTCCAGCATCACTACTGTCAGGTCGTCTGTGCTGTAATGAGACATAAGGTAAGCGTGGATTCCCTTTCGTACTAGTACGACTGACCATGGCTCTGACCCAGCTCCCCCGACTCGAGATCGAGAGGACGCTGAATCATTGCCTTAGCTAGACACTGCATTGCCTCGGACAGAGCAAGCGACAATGCATTACCCTTGTCCGGGATAATGCAGTGCCCATTGCCCAGCCGGCACCCTCGGGGAGGGTTCAGCTAGAGGGTTTCTTGCCTTAGCAAAAGTTTTGCAATTGCCGGGTGACCAAGAACTCAAGGAGGTTAGGGATGGGAAAGCTTTGCAATACCTCGGTTGTTCTCGACAATGGATCTTGAACCTTTCTTTTGAAAAGGTTAGGAAAGGGACTCGGCACAATGTTTCAGAATACAACTTGGCACTCTATCAGGACCCGCAGGGAATGAAGTAACCAACGATTTCATCGCTTTCCTCAAAATATGAAAGGAAAATGCCATTGGCATGAGGTAGATCGTAGGGGTACGTAGTTGATGAGCAGTATATATGAGAGGAGTATTTAGACTGGAAAAACGTGTTGAATAAATTAATAATACCAAAAGAAGAATATTCAGAATTGTTAAGATAATAAAGGGATGGAGGAAACGCATTTGACTTACGCTTAGAGTTGACGAAGGAAAAGAATTTTTTAGGATCACTATGAAAGTTTCTACTACAACGGGAAAGGTATTGATTATAACACTGACTATTGACAGATAGGAATTGAGAATGAGCGGAGGAGTATTGTGCGAAGACAAACATGGAGCCTGCTTTCTTGTACTTTTTATAAAGTCCAGATTTCTTATTCCTTAAGTACGACAAATTTCTGGAGAACCAAGGAGGCTTGGACGATACTGGAACCGTGAACTCAGGAACATATGTGCTAGCAGCAAAGTTTCTAATTTCATAGAACGAGTTGACCGATTCGTCAATACTCGATAAGGAGTGAATGATGGACCAATCAACATTCGAAAGATGAAGGCTTAGATCGGTGAAATTAATTTGCGAAAACACTTCACGCGGCCAGGAGCCAAAGAATCGTCGACACAGCTAGAATTGAAACACTCAGGGGATATAGAAAGAGTATTATGGTATTGGTCCTAAGAAAGTGATAATGGATTAACTCTGGTCACCGTTCCTATAGAAGCATCAATAACGAAAATGAGGTCGATAACTCTGTCCCTATTATTTTTAATAGCATTAATTTGGACGAGGGAGATATCGGCTAGGTCATTAACAAAATCATAATGATTACTAGGAAGGAACAGGTTAGCGTCCTCACAAGGCAACCAAGAAAGAAGTGGTAAATTAAAGTCACCCATGACAATAATCTGATCAGCAGAACCTGAGGCGGACACAACAAAATGTATAGCAGAGAGGTGGTTCAAGTAAACCTCAGCATCGGACTTGGGAGGAATATAAGAGCAGGTCAAATAAATAGATGCTGTATCAAAACGGACTTTGACAGCAACAAATTCAATCCCATGGATGTTGTTAAAAGGGAACAGCTCAGAAGCGAAATCCGTATTGACTGCAATCAAAACTCCACCTGCATAAGATGCGCGGTCCATTCTGTAAGTGATAAATTTGTGAACTAAAATTTCATGATCAAGAACAGTAGAGTTAAGCCAGGTTTCGTTAAAAGCGATAGCATCAAAATCAAAAGAGGCCCATCCGTATGTAGTTGGTACAATTTGCCTAACAGACTGCGTGCGTTTTGGTAGTGAATGGAGAAAAGGCTATCTAGTTTTTTGATGTGGCAAGGCCGGTAATATTGGGACTCGGGTTGGAAACTTTATGTTGGAACTCCGTCATAATTGTATGCTTAGGCCAGATTGACGGTTCAAGAGATGCAGATAGGTTAGAATCAGGGAGGAAAATCTTGAAAGAGGAAATATTACGCTTATGAGTAAATGTAAACTTGGTCACAATAATATCATCAAGGGGAGCATTAAGTTTAGAGCTTAGATGTTGTCTAACATCCTCGGATATGGCCTCAGGATTTAAGCGGGAAACAAATATCGCTTTCCGAGAAGCAACTCACGTGATAACACCGGAGTTACAGCTGACGGCAAGCCATGACCCCTCTGAGAAGCAAATGATCCAGATGCTTGCCGGTAAGATTCACTGCCTACAGTTTCCGTATCACCAGCGTTAGTTAGTGAAAAAGGTGATTTTGGGACTGAAATAAAAACATCTTTGTTAATATTTGGCACATAATTGTTACCCTTCTTTCTCTTTGGAGACTCAGTGAAAATTTTGAGGGTTTCGAAGTGAGACTCCGTCGCATGCAACTTATCTTGGAGCAGTCGGAATCCAGAATTAATGTCAGCAAATTCATCGTGCGTCTGTCTCATAAAGACACGCATGTCGTTTTCAATATCCCTACAGTCCCAACAGGTCCAGTTGAGGCCGGAGCGAGCCTTAATCAGATCGACAATGCGACCCTCATTATGTCTATATCCTACGCAAGTAGTATGTGCAATATTCTCGCATAAGCACCAGTAGACTAACATCTGCCGTGTAACGATTGAACGATCACAGTTTTTAGCACAGCAGGTACTCATATAAAAAAATTAAAATAAAAAAAATTAAAAAATTAAGAAAAAAAAAAAAAAGGAAATCCTGTTTGATTTACCACATCCAGACCACGAACAATTTCATTTGATCCAGTGGACACCTCATGTAAAATCGCCTCCATTTTAATAGTTGTGGGCAAGCTCATAAATTGTTCCAAAAACGAATTTACGAAATGCCTCAGCCGATTGTATTTTTCTTTGAGACGTTCCCATGCAGTGTTATAAGCAGTGTCCGTAAACGTCGTACCAAGTTGGCAGCCTCATCAATCAGCAGTGTTTTCAAATGATACAACTTCTTTGTGTTTGTCAAATGCTCCTTGCTTGGATTATACTTTCATAGATATCTTAAAACGCTTGGCACTCTGTGTATTTGCTCGGGAACCTTTTGATTTGAATTTTAGGCAATTTAATTTGCATTAGTGTGGCTGTACCTACTGCAGATTTCGAATTCGCCGAACTTGCCGTACCTACCAGTACGCACAGAAATGTTCGCTGTTTTCTGGTTTGCAGTTTACTGTTTAAAAAAATGTTGTTGTTATTGTAGCAGACTGAGTACTGCGTCATTGTGTAGATGAAGACCTTTGCTGCCATCTGCGTTGATCGTTGTAGTTTTAGTTGGTTGTACAAAACCCTTTTTCTCCAAGAGCAGTGCATGTGCCCTTAGATATTTCCGCTCGTAGAATGCATTGTCATCCTCTGGATCTACATACCCATATAGAATCTCCAAGTTGTGAGAACTCTTTCTAAGCCGATTGGAGCAGCTCCATCTGTGAGGCGACATCCGCCGTTGTATTTGATTCGTCCCGTTCAGCACAAGCCAATACTCGTGTTATACCGGCCTTGAGTCTGCCACGGACTTTCACCAATGCCTTTAATTGTTCCATTGTTAACAATTACCAATGAGCACCAAAGCACACAAAACTGTACAAGAACTCCGTTTCGAAGGACCAAAAAATGTTCTGGAATAATGCAAGTGGACTGTATTTTTTTTTCTCGGTCGGTTCAATGTTTTTTAGTACTGAAAGCTGCCGGCGCAGCGGCAAAACGAAAAACATGAGTTTACAGAATTCTCTCTTCTTTTTTTCGATTTTCGTATTCGATGCTTCGCATATTTCTAACTATAAACTATCGTCTGGTTCCTTAACAGAGCATTTCGTTAAAAAAAATGGAAATGTGAAAATCGAAACAAAAATTTTGATTGTCAGCCATTTTGTGAAAAAATCCATTATAAATCTCTTGATTAAAACCTATTATATAGTGTTATCTAGGTTAGGTTAGGTAAAGGCGGCTGCCAGGATCGCCAGGAGCCGGTTTCGGCCCGTTGTGATACCGCAAGAGAATCTTTCCCCTTTCCGCGTCGTGAGATCTTAATGTCAGCAGTTATCCCATCCGGCTGCTCTTATAAAGTTTGCTATCTTTCTGAGACAGATTGTGGACATTTCTGAATTGTCTGCTATGAAGGGCGAGCCCGGGCGTTGTAGCCTTCTTCTGCTGAGAACTGGACAGGAGCAAAAACCGTCTCTTCTTCTTCCTCATCTCTGCAGCTTCGGCTAAAATCTTTATATGGGGCGCCCAGCCTGTTTTCGTAGGTGCCTATTAGCCAGTGTCCCGTAAGGGAGCATATGACTACGCTACACCTTCTTCTGCCTAGCCTGCATAGTTCAGAGGTGCACTTTCTGTCTATAGTCGGCCATGTTTGCCGGGTTATTCGACATCGTGGTACTGATTGCCACGTGTTGTCTATTAGTCGCTTATATTGCTCTTTTATGATCAGCTTACAGGTCCCATAAGCATACAAATATCTTCCTTATCTTGAATAAGGCGGATAGTAGTGCCAGTTCTGGCCAACTCGTCTGCTGTGCTGTTAGCTTCGATGTCCCGATGGCCCGGGACCCATATAAGGTTGATAGCAAATTGCTGAGCCATCTCGTGAAGAGATTTGCGGCAGTCTGCCACGGTGGCCGAGTTCGAGGAAATCGCATTTAGCGATTTGAACGCAGCTTGGCTATCACTGCATATGTTTACATTGGTTAATGCATTAGGGCGGGTGACAGGCCCCATGTGCTGCTAAGCATCTTCTTGGATGCATAAAGCGCAATGGTGGCCTTCTTCACCCTTTCCACTACATTGGGTTTCCATGCCAGTTTGCTATCCAGTACTGTGCCGAGGTATTTGACCTGTGTTTTCGGGGTTAGCCTTGTTTGGTTGATTGTTGGGGGGATCCATGCCGGTACCTTGTACCTCTTTGTAAAGAGGATGAGGTCAGTCTTGTCCGCGTTGATATCGAGTCCTACTTCGTCCGCCCACTCGCATATCTCCCTGAGTGTTCGTTCCATTATGGAGCTGAGAGTCGATGGACATACGCCCGTAATAATTATGCTTATGTCGTCTGCATAAGCTGTTATTTTTGGGGCCTTCCTCTCGAATCTCTTGATGAGGTCGTCGACCACCAGATTCCACAGGAGGGGCGACAAGACTCCACCTTGAGGTGTGCCTCTATGCGCTCCCTTTACCGTGGAAGCGGTGCCCCACTCAGATTGCACCCGTCTACTACTCAGGAGGTTCTTTATCCATAGTTTGATTGCTTGGTGTGTGTGGGTCGCTTCAAGGCGATCCATTATTGCGTTCGTGGCTACGTTGTTAAATGCTCCGGATATATCTACGAATACTCCTAGTGCATACTTTTTATTGTTGAGAGCCTTCTCGATGGTAGCTACTAGTGAATGTAGAGCTGTTTCCACCGATTTCCCTTTGGTATAAGCGTGCTGGTTGGTTGACATCAGTCCTCCCACCTCCTTCCTGATGTATCCGTCCAGCAGCTTTTCCAGTGTTTTTAGCATAAAAGAGGTAAGGCTTATCGGTCTGTAGTCCTTGGGACTAGCATGGCTGCACTTTCCTGCCTTTGGGAGGAAGACAACTCTAGCCGTTCTCCATTGGATAGGGATATAGCCTGTACTTAGACATGCCGAGTATATTGCGAAGAGCCATGGGATGATCGTCTCTTTGGTCGCCTGCAACATGGCTGGGAATATTCCGTCCAGTCCAGGTGCTTTGATGCCCGCAAAGGAGTCTATGGCCCATTGGATCTTCTTGTGGGTTATTAGATCTGTCGGGGGTGTTTGTTCCTCGGTTGCTAGGTCCTGATGCGTTTCAGCATCAGTGACCTCGGTGCATCCCGGGAAGTGGGCCTCCATTAGTGCTGTCAGAGCCTCTTCGCTGTCTTCTGACCACTGTCCGTTATTTAATTGTAGCTGACTCTGTATGGTGGGCTGCTTCGAGAGCAGCTTCCTGAGTCTTGCTGTTTTAGGCACTTTCTCGATGTTCGAGCAGAAGTTCCTCCACGAGCTACGTTGTGCCTTGCGTATTTCCTTCTTGTAGTCTCTGAGTAGTGTTTTGTATTCCTCATTGATGATCTCCTCATTCGCTACTCTGGCGAGTTTGAAGAGTTCCCTGAGGTTATTTCTCTTGAGGGAGAGGTCCCTATTCCACCAGAGTGGTTTGGTCCTCTTTCTCGTTCTTGATGGCGGGCATGCTCCTTGGTAGGCAGACAGAAGTTCCTTGGAGAGGGTCTCCAAGGACTTCTATATGTCTTCCGCGGATTTCACTATTCCCGGATTCGCGAGCTTCGAGGTAACGGTCTTCCTGAACTTCTCCCAGTTTGTGTTCCGGGGGTTCCTGAAGACTGTCACCTTCGAAGTGTATTTGAAATCGCACTTGAACTGAATGTACTTATGGTCCGAGAAGGATGGTCTTTCAAGGACTCTCCATCCAGATACCAAGGTACTCTTTCCTGTTACGAGGGTTAGATCTAGCACGTTGGACGAGGTGGGACCTACGTAAGTGTAATCCTCTCCCACGTTTGCTACATCTATGTTATTTGATAATATAAAGTCTAGGAGTGACTCACCTCGGTCATTGATATCGGGGCTTCCCCACACACTGTGGTAGGCATTGGCGTCCGTACCAATGATGAGTTGCTGGTCTTTGGAGTCGGCTTTTTCCACCAGACTCCTTAGTTCTTCAGGTGGTGCGTGCCTGTCGTGTGCCATGTAGCAGGAGGCTACCAGAAGGCGCTTCTCCTCACTCTCCAGCATCACTACTGTCAGGTCGTCTGTGCTGTAATGAGACATAAGGTAAGCGTGGATTCCCTTTCGTACTAGTACGACTGACCATGGCTCTGACCCAGCTCCCCCGACTCGAGATCGAGAGGACGCTGAATCATTGCCTTAGCTAGACACTGCATTGCCTCGGACAGAGCAAGCGACAATGCATTACCCTTGTCCGGGATAATGCAGTGCCCATTGCCCAGCCGGCACCCTCGGGGAGGGTTCAGCTAGAGGGTTTCTTGCCTTAGCAAAAGTTTTGCAATTGCCGGGTGACCAAGAACTCAAGGAGGTTAGGGATGGGAAAGCTTTGCAATACCTCGGTTGTTCTCGACAATGGATCTTGAACCTTTCTTTTGAAAAGGTTAGGAAAGGGACTCGGCACAATGTTTCAGAATACAACTTGGCACTCTATCAGGACCCGCAGGGAATGAAGTAACCAACGATTTCATCGCTTTCCTCAAAATATGAAAGGAAAATGCCATTGGCATGAGGTAGATCGTAGGGGTACGTAGTTGATGAGCAGTATATATGAGAGGAGTATTTAGACTGGAAAAACGTGTTGAATAAATTAATAATACCAAAAGAAGAATATTCAGAATTGTTAAGATAATAAAGGGATGGAGGAAACGCATTTGACTTACGCTTAGAGTTGACGAAGGAAAAGAATTTTTTAGGATCACTATGAAAGTTTCTACTACAACGGGAAAGGTATTGATTATAACACTGACTATTGACAGATAGGAATTGAGAATGAGCGGAGGAGTATTGTGCGAAGACAAACATGGAGCCTGCTTTCTTGTACTTTTTATAAAGTCCAGATTTCTTATTCCTTAAGTACGACAAATTTCTGGAGAACCAAGGAGGCTTGGACGATACTGGAACCGTGAACTCAGGAACATATGTGCTAGCAGCAAAGTTTCTAATTTCATAGAACGAGTTGACCGATTCGTCAATACTCGATAAGGAGTGAATGATGGACCAATCAACATTCGAGAGATGAAGGCTTAGATCGGTGAAATTAATTTGCGAAAACACTTCACGCGGCCAGGAGCCAAAGAATCGTCGACACAGCTAGAATTGAAACACTCAGGGGATATAGAAAGAGTATTATGGTATTGGTCCTAAGAAAGTGATAATGGATTAACTCTGGTCACCGTTCCTATAGAAGCATCAATAACGAAAATGAGGTCGATAACTCTGTCCCTATTATTTTTAATAGCATTAATTTGGACGAGGGAGATATCGGCTAGGTCATTAACAAAATCATAATGATTACTAGGAAGGAACAGGTTAGCGTCCTCACAAGGCAACCAAGAAAGAAGTGGTAAATTAAAGTCACCCATGACAATAATCTGATCAGCAGAACCTGAGGCGGACACAACAAAATGTATAGCAGAGAGGTGGTTCAAGTAAACCTCAGCATCGGACTTGGGAGGAATATAAGAGCAGGTCAAATAAATAGATGCTGTATCAAAACGGACTTTGACAGCAACAAATTCAATCCCATGGATGTTGTTAAAAGGGAACAGCTCAGAAGCGAAATCCGTATTGACTGCAATCAAAACTCCACCTGCATAAGATGCGCGGTCCATTCTGTAAGTGATCAATTTGTGAACTAAAATTTCATGATCAAGAACAGTAGAGTTAAGCCAGGTTTCGTTAAAAGCGATAGCATCAAAATCAAAAGAGGCCCATCCGTGAATGGAGAAAAGGCTATCTAGTTTTTTGATGTGGCAAGGCCGGTAATATTGGGACTCGGGTTGGAAACTTTATGTTGGAACTCGTGCATAATTGTATGCTTAGGCCAGATTGACGGTTCAAGAGATGCAGATAGGTTAGAATCAGGGAGGAAAATCTTGAAAGAGGAAATATTACGCTTATGAGTAAATGTAAACTTGGTCACAATAATATCATCAAGGGGAGCATTAAGTTTAGAGCTTAGATGTTGTCTAACATCCTCGGATATGGCCTCAGGATTTAAGCGGGAAACAAATATCGCTTTCCGAGAAGCAACTCACGTGATAACACCGGAGTTACAGCTGACGGCAAGCCATGACCCCTCTGAGAAGCAAATGATCCAGATGCTTGCCGGTAAGATTCACTGCCTACAGTTTCCGTATCACCAGCGTTAGTTAGTGAAAAAGGTGATTTTGGGACTGAAATAAAAACATCTTTGTTAATATTTGGCACATAATTGTTACCCTTCTTTCTCTTTGGAGACTCAGTGAAAATTTTGAGGGTTTCGAAGTGAGACTCCGTCGCATGCAACTTATCTTGGAGCAGTCGGAATCCAGAATTAATGTCAGCAAATTCATCGTGCGTCTGTCTCATAAAGACACGCATGTCGTTTTCAATATCCCTACAGTCCCAACAGGTCCAGTTGAGGCCGGAGCGAGCCTTAATCAGATCGACAATGCGACCCTCATTATGTCTATAGCCTACGCAAGTAGTATGTGCAATATTCTCGCATAAGCACCAGTAGACTAACATCTGCCGTGTAACGATTGAACGATCACAGTTTTTAGCACAGCAGGTACTCATATAAAAAAATTAAAATAAAAAAAATTAAAAATTAAGAAAAAAACGAGGGGGAACGTTATGAGCCGCGTCTGCGCCGCGGCTCTACTTTATACCCGGTACTCAGTCAGTATGTATGTATGTGAGCTTGTTGTAATTTATTACATGTTCGCAAAAGGAAAAAATTTAATTTTAGCCAAAAAAAAAACAATTTAAGTCGAACCTTTTCGGAGATTTTGATCTATTAGATGTTTCCATATTTGTTTACATAAATTTTTTACATCTGCCATTTCTACATGTTCTTATCTACTTCCTACATATACATACACGACTGTGTGCGAGAGAGAGAGGGAATCAGTCTGCGCTAGGGAGGCCACTGAAATTTCATTTGTTCCTTCTGACTATATTTATGATCCGATCTGATCCAAATTCAATACTCTGATAGATATAGTCATTTTCTATGATTCTGCGTTTTTGGTTTTCCCGTATCTTCAAAATTGTAGATTTTCATCTTTTGTGGGGGCGGAAGGGGGCGTGGCCAAATTTTAAAACAAACTCGTCTCGGTTTGATATCACAGGAGCTTGGATAGAAAGTTTGGTGGTTCTAGCTCTTATAGTCTCTGAGAACTAGGCGTCAAAAAATTCGATCAGGCATAGCGCCTACCCCTGTGTGTGAGAGAGAGCGAGAGGGAACGATGCATTTCGAAATGGTTTTCTTCATTGTGGCTATATTTATTATCCGATCTGATCCAGATTCTACAATCAGATAGATATTGTCATTCTCTACGATTCTGCGTTTTTAGTTTTCTTGTATCTTTAAAATTGTGCATGCCACAGATTTTCGTCCTTGGAGTGGGCGGAAGGGGGCGGGGCGAAATTTTGAAATACACTTGTAACAGTGCGATAAGACAGAAGTCTGGATACAAAATAGTGTTCCTCTAGCTTTTATGGTCTATGAGCTATAGGCGCTAATGAAGACGGACAGACGGACAGACGGACAGACGGACAGACGGACGGACAGACAGACATAGCTATATCGACTCGGCTATTGATGCTGATCAAGAATATATATACTTTATGGGGTCGGAAACGCTTCCTTCTGGGTGTTACACACATTAATTTTTTGCACAAATCTAATATACCCCTTTACTCTTCGAGTACCGGGTATAAAAAAAATGTAAATCCTGTTTGATTTACCACATCCAGACCACGAACAATTTCATTTGATCCAGTGGACACCTCATGTAAAATCGCCTCCATTTTAATAGTTGTGGGCAAGCTCATAAATTGTTCCAAAAACGAATTTACGAAATGCCTCAGCCGATTGTATTTTTCTTTGAGACGTTCCCATGCAGTGTTATAAGCAGTGTCCGTAAACGTCGTACCAAGTTGGCAGCCTCATCAATCAGCAGTGTTTTCAAATGATACAACTTCTTTGTGTTTGTCAAATGCTCCTTGCTTGGATTATACTTTCATAGATATCTTAAAACGCTTGGCACTCTGTGTATTTGCTCGGGAACCTTTTGATTTGAATTTTAGGCAATTTAATTTGCATTAGTGTGGCTGTACCTACTGCAGATTTCGAATTCGCCGAACTTGCCGTACCTACCAGTACGCACAGAAATGTTCGCTGTTTTCTGGTTTGCAGTTTACTGTTTAAAAAAATGTTGTTGTTATTGTAGCAGACTGAGTACTGCGTCATTGTGTAGATGAAGACCTTTGCTGCCATCTGCGTTGATCGTTGTAGTTTTAGTTGGTTGTACAAAACCCTTTTTCTCCAAGAGCAGTGCATGTGCCCTTAGATATTTCCGCTCGTAGAGTGCATTGTCATCCTCTGGATCTACATACCCATATGGAATCTCCAAGTTGTGAGAACTCTTTCTAAGCCGATTGGAGCAGCTCCATCTGTGAGGCGACATCCGCCGTTGTATTTGATTCGTCCCGTTCAGCACAAGCCAATACTCGTGTTATACCGGCCTTGAGTCTGCCACGGACTTTCACCAATGCCTTTAATTGTTCCATTGTTAACAATTACCAATGAGCACCAAAGCACACAAAACTGTACAAGAACTCCGTTTCGAAGGACCAAAAAATGTTCTGGAATAATGCAAGTGGACTGTATTTCTTTTTCTCGGTCGGTTCAATGTTTTTTAGTACTGAAAGCTGCCGGCGCAGCGGCAAAACGAAAAACATGAGTTTACAGAATTCTCTCTTCTTTTTTTCGATTTTCGTATTCGATGCTTCGCATATTTCTAACTATAAACTATCGTCTGGTTCCTTAACAGAGCATTTCGTTAAAAAAAATGGAAATGTGAAAATCGAAACAAAAATTTTGATTGTCAGCCATTTTGTGAAAAAATCCATTATAAATCTCTTGATTAAAACCTATTATATAGTGTTATCTAGGTTAGGTTAGGTAAAGGCGGCTGCCAGGATCGCCAGGAGCCGGTTTCGGCCCGTTGTGATACCGCAAGAGAATCTTTCCCCTTTCCGCGTCGTGAGATCTTAATGTCAGCAGTTATCCCATCCGGCTGCTCTTATAAAGTTTGCTATCTTTCTGAGACAGATTGTGGACATTTCTGAATTGTCTGCTATGAAGGGCGAGCCCGGGCGTTGTAGCCTTCTTCTGCTGAGAACTGGACAGGAGCAAAAACCGTCTCTTCTTCTTCCTCATCTCTGCAGCTTCGGCTAAAATCTTTATATGGGGCGCCCAGCCTGTTTTCGTAGGTGCCTATTAGCCAGTGTCCCGTAAGGGAGCATATGACTACGCTACACCTTCTTCTGCCTAGCCTGCATAGTTCAGAGGTGCACTTTCTGTCTATAGTCGGCCATGTTTGCCGGGTTATTCGACATCGTGGTACTGATTGCCACGTGTTGTCTATTAGTCGCTTATATTGCTCTTTTATGATCAGCTTACAGGTCCCATAAGCATACAAATATCTTCCTTATCTTGAATAAGGCGGATAGTAGTGCCAGTTCTGGCCAACTCGTCTGCTGTGCTGTTAGCTTCGATGTCCCGATGGCCCGGGACCCATATAAGGTTGATAGCAAATTGCTGAGCCATCTCGTGAAGAGATTTGCGGCAGTCTGCCACGGTGGCCGAGTTCGAGGAAATCGCATTTAGCGATTTGAACGCAGCTTGGCTATCACTGCATATGTTTACATTGGTTACCGTGATGATAACTTCCTGAAGGCAGTTCAGTGCTTCCCTGATGGCAATCACCTCCGCCTGGAAGACGCTTCAGTGATCTGGGAGCCTGAAGGAGTGCCGTATGTTCCCTTGAGAAGTAGTAGTCCGTTTTTGTGGGACGATATCGCTATTTTTTTTTTATGAGTGACCCATGTGCTGTGGTGCCAATTGTTCGGAGTCTCTCTGACGTTTTGCTGCCATTTCTGCACGCTCTTTTCCTGCAAGGTCAAGGCTCTGGAGGCATAGGATGGCATTTAGCGCATCATTCGGGGTGGTGCGAAGAGCTCCACTGATGCTTAAGGCAGCAGTTCGTTGAACTTTGCCCAGTAACTCCGTGCAATAGTGTAGGTGTAACTATTGCTAGATATATCCATTGGACTATGCTTGATGTTTAATAAAGCTGCGCCTCGACGGAGCCCCAATTTGCTAGAAGAAATGTTGCGGCACACAGAGTGTTAGTACACCTGTGGCGGCAGTGGACGTTCCTCAGGGTGGGGAAATAGTTGGTCCCAGTTGAACAATTGCACGCGGGTTTTAATATTGCGTAATAGATTTATTAACTTAAGGTTAGATAATGAAAATTATAATATTGGCACATTCCTGCATTCCTGGACTGTCGCTCGCAGACTTCCTCATCGGCTTGTCGTTTATTGTCGACGATGTGGTTCTTGAACTTATATATTAACTATATGCTAGGCTTAACTGCGCTCGCGACCCGAAAAGAGCGTAACAAGAGCCCCGTAGAAGAGCGTTACGAGTGATACGGTGACGTTCGTCGATCGCTGTAGCGCCCAGAACAACTACGAAAGAAATGCATAAGGCATACTCTCAAAATATGAGCGTAGCCGTGTATGTGCTGCTATGACATAGCCAGTGCCCTAGTGGAAACTGTGCGTTTCCCAAACATTCTCCCCCCTTGACGATAGCTTCTGTATCGTCTAATCCAGATTCGTCTTCTCTTCGACTTCCTTCATGCCAATGGAACTGAAATTGAAACTGAAACAAACGCTTCAACGCTAAAACGTATGACCAACGCTGTGAGTGGATGCTTGTAGGGAAGAATGTACGGGTGTTTTTCCGCTATCGGCAGTAATGCATCCCTCAAACGACCTCCAAGCCGAATCACCTTTTCCTCATTATCAAAATAAGGATTGAGCGGCAGCAGCGAGCTTTCCTTGGTTATACCCCTTCCGTCTGATAACATTTTCCATTCCTTGGCGAAAGTTTCAAATTGGCACATTCGGACGGTACAGGCGAGTCCTCCGCGTAGCTCGTCTGTAATGAGAAACGAAACCTTTCGATCAGCCCGGGTTGCACGGCAATTCCTTAGAAATCGATTCACGTATGCTAGGATGCGGATTAGGCGTGTAAACGACGAACGATTTTCCAGTATGGAGGGACAGCGATTTTCCGTGATCGATACAATGTTGCATGCAACCGTCTTCATTTAGATGCTCATTTCCATTTCCTAATCTACTTCTGTGGTCGGCCATCCCGTTTCAGGTGATTGCAGCCATTGCGGTCCATGCCACCACAATTGGCAGGCCGCAAATTTTGTCACACTGACTCCGCGGCTTAAACAATAGGCCGGGTTATCCTCCGAGGCGACGTGTCTCAATTTTGTCCCATCTGTGAACTCCAGAATTTTGCTGATTCGGTTGGCAACGAACATCTTCCATCTCGAAGCTCCTCCTCGAATCTAGGTCAGCACCAGTCTGATCAGAAAACCTGACAGTCTCCAAGCTATATACCGTGGTATATGCAGCTTTGACAAGTTGGACAATTCCAGCTTAAATTTGCCCCATTCCCTTTGAATAGGTAACGGAACGTGGTCATCCCAATTAAGTTTGGTCTTCCATAACGTTTGCAGAAGGCGTCTTTCAACTATTGTTACTGGGCTCAACTATCCCATCGGATCGAATAGCCTTGCAATCGTGGATAATATAGTCCTCTTCGTCGGTGTATCTGTCGGAATATCAAAATTTAAATGGAATCGGAATTCGTCCTCACTCGGGTTCCAATATAAGCCCAATGCACGTTGCCCTGCAAATGCAACCGTCCCATGGTCTCCCGGTGCTGCAGAGGTATCCCGTCTAGCAGCTGTGGGCAATTGCCCATTTGCGTAAGGAAAACGTTCCACTTCTCATCATCCCGATGACTTGCTCTTGAATATCCTTAGCAGCAGCCACACTGTCCGCTCCTGATTAAACCTCATCCACATACATTTGACGTCGTAGCACATCTGTAACATGTGTAACAGGCGTATTCCTCAATTCGATCGCTATCATCCGGTTTCCACAGAATCCTTTGATATTGAGCATCCTTCTCATGGACATTGATGCATCTGTACATCTTTTCCAAATCTGCCATGAATTTGTATTTCAAAGCTCTCCAGTTAATCAAAACGCTTGGCAGATCCCGGTGTATTTTTCGCCCGATTTCCAACACTTCGGTAAACGATTTTCCGTTGCTCGTTTTTATGGATCCGTCGAATACAACGCGCACTTTCGTTGTCATCGATGTTTCCTTAATGACGGGATGGTGTGGTAAGTAGCAATGTGTAGCCCCCCCTCTTTTTCACCAATGCCCCGTGCTCGTCAACATCGTCCCAGTGCGAGGAGGCCCTTTTCATTTGACCAAATTCAAAATATTCCCAAATTGTTTGTGTATATACTTCCTTCAAATTGACATCATTACTTTACCGTTTGTCCAGATGGCACAGCCGCTTTAAAACAGGCCGATACGATGTTCCAATCACTGTCGATAACAATGGGAGCCGCACTACATATTTCCCACAAGACAACCTTTCGTACGTGTTTAAAAAATGTTCCTCACATCATTGCTCTTCATTCGATAACCCTCCAGATTCCTGCTCATACTGCTCAAGCTCCCAAAACTGTCGAAGCAACCCTTCTGGCTCCGCTGAGGCATCATCCTTGACCCCCTGAACAGTATGTACCGATGCGTTAGTTGCATACTCCTGTACCTTCCCTGAGATAATAAACCCAAAACGGGTGTTCTGTGCAATAGCCGTGCTCGCAGGTCCACGATGTATCTCGTTCAACATTAATTCATCATATATGCCACTGGCCAGCAAGATATCCATTCCTTGAGGTACAAAATACTTCGGATCTGCTAAACATAGATGTTTGAAATGAGCTTATTTTTCCACCGATATCCGATGATCCGTCATCCGTTTACTAACATTCGGCAATACGTACGCTGTAACATTGTATTTCACATGAGGTTAGAAATGTTATCTGAATTTCAGCACAACTGAAGATGATGCTTCTGTAATCCGTGCATTAGACAACCCATTTACCTTTATGTGTGTCTTTTGTCGACACAATCCTAGTCTTTGCGCTACGGTTTTCGATACAAACGAAGCTTGCGATCCTTGGTCTAAAAATGCCCGAAATTGCAACGGGAAGCCCTCTGCTGACTCAATAGTGACCAACGCCGTAAGCAGCAGTACCTCACACTTTGGCGTTCCTGTGGTGTGGGCGCCATTTATTACGTTCGACGTTATCAGCTGCATCTGATCCCCAGACTCCTTGGCTTGACACGAGCGCTGCACATGGATTAGCGTGTGATATCGGTCTATGCAAATCGAACAATTATTCTTTAACCTGCACCTGCGGGTCTGATGGCTGCTACCCAAGCAATTAAAACACAAGCGCAGCTTCATAATTGAAGCCCGCCAGTCTGTTACGTTCATGCCCTCAAATACCTTGCATTCGTCTAGTGAATGATCTCAGCTCCGCACACTGCACATCGATCCATGGATCGGGCAACAAATGAAGATCTGACATCCCTGCGGATGTTACACCGGAACCCGAGGCGCCCTTACTCTGCTTATTGGGGGACAGCACTCTTTCAGCTGAGGCTGTCGCAATCATGGTCCTATATTGACCATCGAGCTGCGTAGCCAGCTCTTCGAAGGTTGGATGTTCTTGCGATTGAGCAATAGATTTTTCCCAATCCAATCTTATCTGCGGCAGCTTCTTGTCATCAGGTACACCAAAATGTGGCTTTGATGGGTGAGATCCACCCCCACCTTCTCCAGAGATTTGATAAACGAACGACACGTTTGCAGAAACCCTTCAAGCGACCCAGGGTCGTTGTTACGTAAAATTGGCTGTTGCTCGAGAACCTGCATATAATGCTGAAACAACACTCGCTTATTATCATACAACTTCAATAACATTTGCCAACCTACACTGTAATTCGATTCGATCAGAGTAAGGTGTTGTATATTAGGGTGGAGTAAAACTGAACAAATTTTTTTTCAATTCATATGAATAAAAAATGTGTAAAAAAAATCAAAGTTCTAACACTTCATCTTGAGGTTCCGCATGAAGAATGTTTGAAATGTCATTTCCTCTTGGTAGGAACGACAGATAACAACCATAAACATCAATAGTAATCGCATATAAAAATAATCGATCAAAATAAATGTCGTCCGAACTATTGTATGTGAACTCCCGCCTTTTTGCACGTTTTTTTTTGTTTGCTCCACGGACTGGTAAGTTATTTGTTAATCTAAGCCTATTATACGTACATATATAAAATTAAAAACTGTTTAGGTGATCGGCATTTGATATATGATATACATACATACAATTCGTCAAACTAACTATATAAAATAAACATTCCTGCAAAAAGAAGTGAAGAAAATACGAAATGCCTAAAATTCGACAAGATGTGCACTGCCTTATATTTGGTGATCCAAAAAAAATAAGTGGAAATACTTTGCCAACACATTGCGATATTATGAAACATTACTTGCGGACAAGAATCGACTTTCTTGAGTTGAGTAATGGAAAAGATCGTGCAGCGAAGGAAATATATGACGTGATGGCTACTGACATCGAAAAGATTTTGAAAAAGTCATCTATACCGACAATTAGTCATCAACAAGTTGTCAATAGGTATCAAGGTATTAAGAAATTACGCGCGGTCAACAAAAAGCTGACTTTTTACAAAGATTCGCTCACTAAATTATTTGACATCGCAACATGTAAGTGTGCCTCCAGAGCAGTATGTAAATGCCCAACCAAATGCCCTCCATCAGAAGAAATATTCTTAATTGACCAACGAAGTGATCGGAAAATGTATATTGGTAATGTGGATACAGCTGTGACGAAATCTATTCAACGTCATGAAATCCGAAAGCGAAAGTACGACGAATTTGCAAAGAAAGCGGTCGACAGTTTAAGTACCACTTCGTCCGTACAACATATGAGTTTTTTATCAGATACATCTTCCAGTGAATCTTCAGAGTCCGATGAAAATGGGAATTTTACAAAAATATCCGCTAAAGAAGGAAACAAAAAAAAAAAGATCTCAAACAGACAACCATCAGATGAGACATAGTCTGCAAAACCTTGCTACAGCATGTGATAGAACTGGAGTTTCTGATCGATCAGCTGCTTTTATAGTAAAAGCTGCCATGGTAGATATGAATATGATTCATATTTAGTTCCAACAACTCATCTAATGGCATAGCCCGAGGCAAGATTCGTCGAGAGCGCGAAAAAGTTCGCAAAGATTTGCAATGTGTACAACGAGATAAACATATGATGGCTATTTATTTCGATGGTCGTAAAGACAAAACTCTATTTATGACCTGTTCTAACAATTTTTCAACTCGAAAGACTATCACTGAAGAACATATATCAATAATATCTGAGCCGGGCTCAGAATATATCGGTAATTTTTCTATTGATTCGGGAAAAGCAGCCACAATTGGAAAAAATATTGTCGAGTTTTTAGAAAAATCATTTGAATTTCGTTCTTCTCTTGTGGGAATTGGATGTGATGGAACTGCTGTAAACACTGGACATAAAAATGGAGTCGTTTGCCTAATGGAAAGAAATTTTAATTGACCCTTGCAGTGGTTTGTGTGCTTGTTGCATGCGAATGAATTACCACTGCGCCATTTATTTATTACTGTGGACGGTACGACAACAGGGCCTAAAAGCTTTACTGGAAGCATTGGCAAAATGCTGGAAAAATGTCGTGATCTTAAACCAGAAGCTTTTGATACTATACCTATTCAATTGCCAATCGTCGATAGTGGTTTGTTAAGCAGCGATCAAAAATATCTGTACGACATATGCTCCGCAGGTTCTTCAGGCTCCGTATCACAAAACTTGGCTAGCAGAGATCCAGGAACCCTGGCACATTCACGTTGGCTAACTTGCGCAAACAGGATTCTTCGAGTATACATCGGAACAGCAAAGCCCACACATTCCCTAATAGATCTGGCCACTTTCGTTATGAAAGTATACGCACCAACTTGGTTTGACATCAAAACAAAGTCATCTTGTAAATATGGACCCGTCCACATATTTAACATGGACAAAAGGAGTTTATATTTGAAAGATCGTCTAAAAAACATTGTTTTGAAAACCATACAAACCATACAAGATGATGCTTCTCATATAAGGGAACTGGTTATCCGAAAGATACTGAAGGCGCGTAAGGAGGCCAAAATAATTCAAATTCGGGATTTTCATCTTCCAGAACTTAAAGTTAATGCGTCTGCTTATTATAATTTAATAAATTGGGCTAAAAAAGAAATAACAGAGCCTCCGATGACAATGACGTATACAGACAGTGAAGTTGAGAGCTGGATATCATCAGGTACTGATTTCCTACAGTTCGATAAGTTTCCTTGCCACACTCAAGCTGTAGAAAGATGTGTCAAGCTTGTGACAGAGGCTTCATTGTCTATCTGTGGACCACAAGCTGGGAATGGGTTCAGTCGTACCCGAATTAAAGCAAGGAAGGAACTACCTCTGTTTGAGACAAAATCTAAATTTTTCACCCGAAAAAATATATAGAATATTCAGTACCTTAGGTTAATTTAAATTACCTTTCGTTATTTTGCATTAAATATTAATAGTTTTAAGATAAATACACGAAAATAATCATTAAAAATACATGAAACACATTTTTTTTTGTATGTCTCACAATGGGTTGTTTCTCCAAATTAAAGTCTAGTGCGGAACCTTAAGACATTTTTTTTTAAAGTTGAAATGTTGCAAAGATTTGTTTAAGAGTAGGGATCATTATCTAATAATACAGGAAATACCTAATTTAAAAAAAAAAATTGTTCACTTCACCCTATTGTATATCCCTTTTTGCTTCTTCTGAAAGGGAGTCTTTGAGAAAGTGATATCGATGTAGATCCGTGAGTCTAGAGCAATTATGGACCCGAGCCGTAAACATTTCCTTAAATGCCGGCCAGTCCACAAACATGGGTAACTTTACTCTAGGCAGCTTAACCCTTTCCACCATGGCTGGCCCTGACTCGAAACTACCAGTATCTCCGGCTAGTAGCGTTGATGCAAGAATCCGACCTCTCGACGTATTTAATTCAGTTAGAATTTGCGCGACACAATCGATAAACGCTTCTTCGAACTGCCCTTCAAGACCTGTCTCTATATACGAAGGCTTCACCAACGCGATGATTCGCGCGAAATTCCGTACGGACCGTGGTCAGAGTTTTTAACCTAGCCTCCATATGAGCTTCAGATTGCCGAGCCTTCTCCTTGTGGAATTGTTTTATCATCGTCCGCACTAAATCTATCAGCGCAGTTTGCTCGCAAATTAACTCTCCTATTTCCTTGGCCATGACTCAACTCTCTATCAGAAAACAATTCACAAATGCACTAGCCTTGCGTATATGAGCCTTCCACTGTCCCGCGATGTCCAACGACGCCCAACAGAGTGTTTCCAGCTAGCCCCAAGCGAAGCAGTCCCGGGTTTCGGCACCAATAAATGTTGAATAAAGCTGCGCCTCGACGGAGCCCCAATTTGCTAGAAGAAATGTTGCGGCACACAGAGTGTTAGTACACCTGTGGCGGCAGTGGACGTTCCTCAGGGTGGGGAAATAGTTTGTCCCAGTTGAACAATTGCACGCGGGTTTTAATATTGCGTAATAGATTTATTAACTTAAGGTTAGATAATGAAAATTATAATATTGGCACATTCCTGCATTCCTGGACTGTCGCTCGCAGACTTCCTCATCGGCTTGTCGTTTATTGTCGCCGATGTGGTTCTTGAACTTATATATTAACTATATGCTAGGCTCAACTGCGCTCGCGACCCGAAAAGAGCGTAACAAGAGCCGCGTAGAAGAGCGTTACGAGTGACGTTTGTCGATCGCTGCAGCGCCCAGAACAACTACGAAAGAAATGCATAAGGCATACTCCCAAAATATGAGCGCAGCCGTGTATGTGCTGCTATGACATAGCCAGTGCCCCAATGGAAACTGTGCGTTGCCCAAACACTTGGGTTCATGCCCCACTTTAAACCAATAGCTTTTTTGCATGAATAAAAGGCTATCGTGGCCTTCTTTACTCTGTCTTTTGTATTCAGGTTACAGTTTAGCTTCTTGTCAATTACCAACCCTAAATAACTGGCACTGTCGCTAACAAAGAGCCTGCAACCGTTTAGTGTTGGGGGATTGAGCAGCGTAGTCTCATAAGTTCCAATTTCGAGGGATTAACTCCCAATCCTCTAGATTGCGTCCATTCAGACAGTTTTGCGAGCTTTGCGGTCATTAGGTCGCAGAGTGTTTGAGGGTATTTCCCCGAAAAGATACTCGAAACGTCATCCGCGGATGCCACAACTTTGATGGCCGTGTCACCGGCCGTTTGAAGTTGGTCCGGAATGACCCAATCCGGACCTGGAGATTTGAACGGAAAAAAGCTGTTTATTGCCCAGGTGATGTACCGTTTTGTAAAGATGTGCGTCATCAAAGTTGCCGAGCCCTCACTAGAGTCGCGTGCCAGCTCGATGGTAGTACACCCGGGAAAGTCAGTGTCGAGAAAAATGTGTAGGAACTCCTTACTTGAGTAAGTCCACGTACCATCGCTTCTTTTAAGGAACCCCACCGAGGGGATCGTTTTGGAGAGGATCTTGCAGTATTCCTTCCCGTTAGAACTTTCGGCTCTGTTGAAGAGAGTCCTGCAGCTTTTCCGTAGGATATCTATTTGTCTTGACCACCAGGAGGGTTTATTTTTCCCCTAATGTCTGTTTGGAGATCATGCTGCCGTGAAGGCTTTGTTGCATGCTTCAGTGAGCCTATCCACTAGAAACGCGTTTAAGTCGTCCTCTGTGTTCGGGCATATTGGTGCTTCGGAGGGAAGTAGTTTGTCCATTTGCTTACTATATTTTTCCCAGTTGGCTTTCCTGGGATTAATGTAGTCAAGGGGTTTCGGGCTCTCGAGAGATAGTATCATCTCGATGTACCTGAGGTCAGAGAAGGAATGTTCCTCAAGGACTTTCCAATTCTTGACTAAGTCTGACAGTTTATGAGACTCTAGTATGAGGTCGATAACCTCTTGCCGGTTCTTTATTATAAATGTAGGGTCATTGCCCCGATTACAAATTAATAAGATAGTTTGTGTCTGAGCTCCCCCTGAAATGATTGCGTGAAATGGGCCTAGCATAAACATTTTAATTGATTAAATGTACTTTACTGGGGACGAAAGTCAATTCGTTTTCGCAGAAAAACACACGAAAAAATAAACTACGCTACTAATAAAGCTGATCTACTTTGACAGCCGAAATGACAGTTGGTAATGATGTTCTCTACCATGTATGTAATTCACGAAACACTAGCGACGATAATGCCATATACCTATCGTACGCCCAAGGGTGCACCCAGCAGTGCAGGGGGGCTGTATTGACTCTTTAATGTGTGCGCTGAAGCCAATATTTGCAGAGCATAATAATCCAGCATTTTATTTATCTGCTTATTATCCTAGTGATTTTGAAAATTTGAATTTAATTCGAGCAAAAGCTAACATTTCTGCAGCCTGTGATTTTTACAATTTGCGCGGTAAAAAAAAAATTTACCGGCATACAAAGAGTGCAAATTTTACCCAAAAATTAAAAGGGCTTTAGAAATTCTGCTAGCTCTACTATGAACAATAGCTACAGTAGAACGGTATTCAGTACATTAAAAAGAGTAAAGACGTGGCTAAGAACAACGATGACCGAAATACGCCTGAATGGTAATTCATTAATGTAAGGATTAGATATCCTCGATTTTTATTTATTAGCGAAAGGTTAAGCAGTTTAATATGTACATATGTAGATCGAAAAATGCAACCGACTACTCTTCTCACAACTGACTACTTTCTACATTTACAACTTCTTGTCGAATGTTCTCGTTCTCCTTTCTGACATCTGCTTCCTCTTCGTTGGTGATGGTAATATCGGCAACTATCGGCTGGTGAATAGGACCTCCTTACATTCGGCCCTCCCGATAACCATCATCTGTCCCAGATGATAGTAGGTTGTAATTTTCGGCTACATATCGCATTAACTTCATATTGTCACAGCTGGTTGCCGTAACATTCGGCATTTTTACGTTTATTGAATTTTTAACATCGTGGCGGCCATTTCGTTTGACTTTGTTGATTTCGTAGGGACCTAGGAATTCGCTGGCAAGCTTTCGCCCAGCCACAAATGGCGTTCTTTTTATGGCTACGAGATTGCACAGCTTATAGGTGTGCTCAGCTTTACGATTCTTATCGTAGTTTCCTTTGTAGTCTATCTGCGCTTACTGTATATGTTTGCGCACTTCTTCGCGCAACTCCTGACGTTCTGATAAATATTGAGAGGTCAACTCTTCATCCAAAACCTCCAGTATTCGTATTTTCTCTTTGCTATGCATTTTTGTACCAAACATAACTTCAAATGGTGACGACTTGAGTGAAGCATGCACATGACAGTTCAAGGCCTTTTTTACTTCTGGAACATAGTTAAACCATTTCGTAGGTTCATCTGCCGACAACTTTGAAATGACTGACCTAATTGAACGGTTAACTCGCTCAACCTATCCGTTTCCTTTTGCTACTCCAGTGGTCGACCAAACGTGTTCAACTTCATAGGCACTTAGCATCTCTCCGAATTCATTTGAGGTAATCTCGGCTCCTCTGTCACTGACAATGCGTTTTAGGAGTCCAAACACGGTAGACCATTCGTTAAGCTTATTAGTGAAGCTGGCATCCATTGGACCTAGGTGGTCACATGCAACGTATGCAGGGGTACATCCCCCTTGGTTATGCAATGCAGCATTCCTTCTGATTTACCATGCCTTTTGTTGTAAATTAGGCATCTGACACAGTTCACCATGAATTTGGAAACTTTGCTCTCTAAATGAGGTATCCAATATTGCTGCTGTATGGTATGCAGCGTTTTTCTTGTTGAAAAATGGCCGACGTTTTGTGATTCTTGGATGACCTCCTTCTCCATCAACTTAGGAACGACAAAAAGATCGTTTCAATCCACTACTTTGAAGACAATATCACCTTTCATCTTAAAGTTTTCATACGGCTGTGACTTGAGAATTTCGGCGATGGCTTTAATGTGATCATCTGTGCTCTCTTCATGCTTGCTGAAAATTCTGTAGTTATGACGAGACATGTCTCTGGGTAGCGGCTTAAATAGTCTACATGTCTCATCTTATCGCCAACTCGATGCCCAAATTGGTTATTGAAATCTTGGAGATATAAGATCTATTGAGCAGCTTCTCTAGGGATATCTTGTTTTGTTGTAGTTTGCTTAAACGGAACGGAATTCCCAATAAACAATATCGAAATGTCTTTAATGCCAAATATGCAGCTTTCACCTCCAGAATATAGCTATGTCTTCTTGATTCAGCTATTGTTGTTTTCTTGCTCCAAAAATATACAGGATGAAGCCTGCCCTCGAACTCCTGTAGTAAGACGGCTCCGTATCCTTCTTTTGACGCGTCCGTGTGCAGCTCTGTTTCTGCTTCTCTGGAGTAAATATGTAACACAGGCTTGTTAGTTTTTTCCATACCAGGACAGATCTTACTATCTTTTATAACATGGTCCAAGAAATCTATGCGCGACTGAAGAAATCTAAATTTTTTCCAATTTATCTTTGAATTATATTGTGGTGCTGTTTCCAGAACCGGTTTGGTTTTTCCATACAGCCTTCTACGGTGTCCGCAAAAATGATAATGTCGTCCATGTACAGCTGCATTACATTCCTGTTAATAAGATTTTGGAAGATGTGACTTACGAAACGAATAAAAGCTGCTCAAGTCCCTCAAACTCAAAAAGTCCCTCCTTGGTGACGAACGCTGTGTAGGCTTCCTTCTTCAATAGGTAAATGAAAAAATCCATTTTCGAGATCCTTTGTCGTGTATATCTTTGCATTCTGCAATTTTTCAAAAGTATCTTTAATCACTGGTAGTGGGAAGCAATCAACTAGAACCATGCTATTGAATTGCCTGTAGTCTACGTACATACGCAGTCTACTATCTTTCTTTTTGACAATGACAACCCTACTTGATACATTGGACACTGATTTTTGAACGATGCCTTGGTCTAGCCACTCCTCGACCTTATTCTTTACAGCTTCCGATTCATTTATAGAGAGACGGCTTGGCGAGTGACGAAATGGCTTGATAACTTCATCTGGTATTATAGTCAGCTGTATGGGACAATGCATCTTGGCAACTGAAAATGGCCGATAATTTTGATGTATTATCTGCTCCACGACTTTTTCATATTGTTCAGGATCTGAAATACCGCTTTGAATATTGAAAAAATTGTACATACCACCAAACAAATTTTCCTGGCTATCTTCTTTTTTCAAATCGATACTTATAAATGAAAATCCCCGACGATTGACTATTAAAATGAATTCCTGGGTGAATTCATAACTCAAGAGTGCGTCGCAATCGCAACATTTTTTGAATTTCAATACTATTCATCTTTTTAGCAATGCTTTCTTTTACAATTGTTACATCTGATCCAGTGACCACCAAACAGACAATATTTACTCCAGTGGTATGCAACGTTTTTAAACGCATCCGATCAATAACAACACAAACCTTTTCGGCGCTTTTTGGGTATTAGAGTGATATATGTCCGTTCTGCTCCGATGAGCCACAGCTAAAACAGAACTCTTTTTCCTTATTTTTGTTAAAATCAACTGTCGCTGCTTCGTATTTCCACTGTGTCTATATCGCCCATTGTTCGCTTCATCTTCATTAATATGCTCGTACATTATTTTTTCTCGTTTTAACTGTTTAAATGTGTTACACTTATACAAAGCGAATTTATATTCGTTTTTTATTTGGAGCCTATTTACAACATATCGCAACTCAGCTGCTTGTTCTACATTGCCAACTACTGCAATCTTTCTCATACTGAGTATATACTAGTGAAACGATTCCGATTTCTTCTTCTTTCTTTCATTCAGCTCTTTGTGTACATCTGCACTGTTTATTTCTCGTTCAAACTCCTCCGACAACAACATTTTTAACTCCTCGTAATTACTGACACCGGCCGATTCTAGAAAAAAACGTGTCACTCCAATCATTTTCCACCTGCCTGAACGTATTTCTGTTCTTCCGTCAGTTTATAAGCCTCTGCATTTCTTTCAAAAATTTCGAACCATTTTTCGATAGACATTTTTCGACCATTGAACTCGCTTAGAATTTGTTCAAAATTATCGATCTAAATTTTCGACTCTGTTGTTTGGACGTTGGACGTTGACGTGCAATGACTGCACCATCAAGTGGCCCATGGGACACCAGCCGAATGCTGTTACGCGCGAATCCCAGGCCAAAACGCAGCTCTTCTCTCACCCAACCGACCGAGGGGCGCTGCCGCATAACGCTCGACTCATTAACCGAACCGATCGCGATCATGCAGGAAAGATAGATGTTAGACTAGTATTCGAGGAAAATTAGAACTAATCTTACTAAAGGAATTAAGCGTGCATTAAAACTATCGTACTCAACTTACAATTTCTAACTACGAGAAAGGTATGTCAGTAATAGTGATTTAAGAAGAGGAAGGGAATTAGTAGTAGTTATGATATGGTAGAGGGAATTATAATCCGAGCATAAAACTCTAAAAGGTTCATGCAAGGAATAATTCGATCTACAAATCGGAAGGCACAACGGTATATAATTTCTAGTAATTCTAATAGGAATCGTGAAGTTTATGCGGCTCAACAAGTCCGGGCTATCTACGTTACCCTTGATCAAGTTGTGCACAAAAATCACACCAAGCATTTTTGTATGGTTAACTAAGGATGGAAGGTTTATTAAGAGCAATCTATTAGAGCAAGACGGCAGTCTCACCTTTGCATCCCAGTTGATGCCGCGTAGAGCGAAAATTAAAAAGTTTATCTGAACTGATTCTATACGGTCCTGGTGTACTTTGTACTGAGGGCACCATACACAAGAACCATATTCTAAAATCGGACGAACAAGCGATACATACAGAGTCTTTGTTATATAGGGGTCGTCAAATTCCTTTGACCACCCCTTTATAAACCCAAGCACTCCCATGGCCTTATTTACCATGGTAGAAATGTGTTCAGATTTCTTTAACTTGGGATCTAAAAGAACACCAAGGTCATCAACTAGGGTAATGCTCTCAAGAGGGTGTAAGGAGCCAGAAAGGCGCTGGAGCGATGAAATGTCATTACTTTACATTTCGAAGCATTAAGGTATTACAAATTTGCACAACACCATGACTGAAAGCTATTAAGATCGGATTGCAACCTGGAGTGAGACAAGCTGTCCTTGAACTGGAAACACAGCTTAACATCATCCGCATACATAAGTACTCGAGAGTATGTTAATACCGAAGGCAGGTCATTAATAAAGAGTGTAAAGAGTAGGGGGCCTAGATGGCTGCCCTGTGGTACGCCCGAAGTAACCATAACTTGTGAAGATAGGGAGTTTTTGAAGAGGACTCTTTGGGATCTGGAACAAAGGTAGCTAAAAATCCATCTCAAGAAATTTTGTGGAAACCCTTAAAGGCCAAGTTTTTGTGCTAGGAGAAAGTGGTTCACAGAGTCGAATGCTTTACTGAAATCTGTGTAAATGACATCCGTCTGTAGATTACCTTGGAAGCCTTTAATGATGAAGGATGTGAACTCCAATAAATTCGTGGTTTTTGATCTCCGCCTTATAAATCCATGCTGGGCAGGAGATATAAGTGATCTGCAAAGATGCTGCAGGTGCAGCAAACACTTTAGGATTAGCGGATAACTTGGATATACCTCTGTAGTTTTTCCCGTCAGACTTACTACCTTTCCTATGGAGAGGAATTATGAACGACTCCTCCGATATGAAGGGGAAGCATGAAGAGTTTATGGACAGGCTGAATAGTTTAAGAAATGGTCCACACAGAGATTCGGCGCAGTACCTTTTCAGTCGGGGAATTATGCATAAGTAACACGATACATACATACATAACAATGTCGACATATTATGTAATACACATGACACTTTTACCAAAACAACAACTTCACCCGGGCAACAGGAAATATGACGACTCAGCATTATAGCTGAGTCAACAATAGACCGCCTCGGCAGCGAATTCTGCTGACAATGCGATCATTCGTCAGAGACCAACAACACTGGTGCAATTGCTGACCATCACAATTGCCCAATTTGCACACCAGCCAATAAAATCATATTAAATCAATATTAATTTCACATTAATTATTTGTTACCATTTTACCATATTCTTATTAAATCAGCACTTTTTGTACCTTTTGTTACCTATAAATAGAGTTAAGTTTTGTTGAATAAAATCAGTATCAGAAACAGTACCAAAACTGCCTGTCACTCAATTCCCACTGCAATCATCATAGGCTGTCGCTGTGTCTTCAGACCCTCACTTGCACATTAAGGGATACCATTTCCATCGCAATCATCAGAGGCTGTCGCCGTGTCTTCAGATCCTCAATTGCGCACCACAGGATACCCTCTCCGCAGTCCAACTGGTTCAAGTTCTAGTTGCGACGACCTAACTGTAGACGGTTTATGTACCATATACAACCCAGCTTCATACACGCACACACACACATTAACATTTGGTGACCCCGACCTCAGTCATCCTTTCCATCCTGTCAACAAGGCGACAGAGAAAGGATTCGATGCAAACGGCACCAGCCAAATACAACAACATTGATATCAATTATCAATTCGGCAATTCTGACACATTCAGAGTACAGCCAACAGCAAGAAATCTATGTTCAATTGCTAACCAAGCGATCGACATTATCTGCAGTACGTGCGTTCCATCAACTGGAACCCGCACAACCCCCTCGATCCAATAGGTCAAATCTGCTTGTACTTCTTTGACCAACAACGGTTGCGATTCGGAGCGTAATCCAGCTGCAAATCAAATAAAACACTCCCATCGGGTCAGAAGTACAAAGAGACGAATTGACAGAATGGATAATCCACAGGAGGAACAAGCTGCCGCCACAAAGGCATTCAGTATGCAGCAGGAAATTTGCGAGGAAATCTCGAAGTACATTCGAAACTTCAAAAATGATACACAAGAAAGGAAGCAAAAAGCTTCATACTTTCAAGCCAAAATATCAGCACTCGAAAATGCATGGAATCGTTTCAACACAAACGACTCCACAATTCGAGAAGAAGATAAAACTGAAAAATACATAAAGTTCTCTATTGACCTACCTAACACATATCGATCTTTACTGAGAACCTGGACAAGCTGGAACAGGCATCACACAATCTTGGGGAAAGTCAGCCCATCTCCAATGAAAATGACCTCAATCAGCAGTCAAATGTAGATTACAGCAAATTGCCTTCGCTATGTCGCCGACAAAAAGCCATAGTCGAAGCCATCAAACGCAATCTGAAACTATTTTCAGAGGCGGGAGGACGTTCCTCAAGTGATTTGATAAAATCACTATGGACTCAAGCACAAGAAGTTCACTTCAGCATTCCTAAAGAATATGAGAACCCAGTAGCAAGAGGATACGACATAAAATCGTACCTATCACTGGAAAAAGACGTTCAAAGGGCATTGGCGAACCCAGCCATCAGCCCATCAAAAAATGATGATGCGCAGCTTCCACGCATCACCATTCCAAAGTTTGATGGGGACATACTGAAATGGTCCCAGTTCTACGACTTGTTCTCATGATTCATGAGACAAACATGCCCACAGTACGGAAGATGTGGTACCTTAAAACCACCGTTACTGGGGAGGCAGAAAGATTGATACGACACATCGATCTAAAAGAGGACAACTATCTAATAGCCTGGGACATTCTTGTTGAAACATACAACAATCCCAGAGATGTTGCAAATACGGTACTGAACCGTTTCCTCAATCATAGTACAATCAATGACGATCCCAAGTCATTAAAAGAGATGTACATAACAACAATAGAGTCACATGCATCCTTAAAAGGGCTCGGCATCAACATATCCACATGGGATCCAATATTGATTGCCATAATCAGAAACAAACCAAATGTCAAAAATAAGGCCTTGTATGAGCAATCATTGGGAAGCTCAAAAGATATACAGCCATTGGACACAATACTTCAGTTCCTGGAGCAGAGAATTCGAGTTCTAGGAAGTGGTCGGAAGCCACAAACATTGAAGAAAGAAGAAAGTGCCAAAAGGCACGGCCTGCGCATCAGCAAACACAGGACATGCACAATCACCGTTATGTTCATTTTGCAAAAAGGCAAACCATCGGCTTTACGCATGCGAAGAGTTTCGCTCCAGATCTCCAGCAGAACGACTAAACTGGGTACAAAAGCAAAAAATGTGCGTCAATTGTTTTAGAACAAATCACAAAACAAACGCATGCCCAGGTCGAACCTGCCTCAAGTGCGACAGAAAACACAACACGATGCTGCATCTGGAGACAGCATCATTCGCATCCACAGAACCAAAGGCACCAATGGTTTGTGCAGCAAGTTACAATAGTTACAATCTACTGGCCACAGCAAGAGTGGCAGTAGAAGCAACCAACGGACAGGTTGCTAACTTCAGAGCATTGCTAAACTCGGGATCACAGATAAATTTGATCTCTGAACGAATAACACAACATTGCGCATCGATGGAATTGGAGGTCAATCAAAGACCAGCAGAGCACGAGTAAATGTGCTTATAAAATCCCTTCACAGCGGTTTTACGCAAAGAATTGCTGCGTTTGTACTACCTCAAATAATAGCAGATCAACCAGCTCAGGCACTCGATTCGGTGAACTTAAACATACCAACCAAGTTCCCACTGGCGGACCCGAACTTCCATTACCCAGGAAAAATCGACATTCTCATCGGAGCAGAACATTATTATTCCCTGCTCCTCCCAAACCAACATCACCTTAAGATAGGAGGCCCTTTGATGCAAAACACGAAATTGGGATGGATTATAGCAGGAAAAATGAAGTCTGCCTACAGTTCTTCGACCATTTGTGCAACGGGAATAAATGAACTCATGGATCGATTCTGGACTCTGGATAACCTTGAGACAGACGAAAAACCACGCACACCGCTCGAGACACAATGCGAAGCTCATTTCTTAGAAAATTTACAAACTGCAGCTGATGGCCGGCTTATAGTGAAACTCCCATTTTCCGAACACTCTTCAGCCCTGGGGGGGTCTTTGGCAATTGCAACTAAAAGATTTCTGGCACTAGAGCGACGGACTTCAGCAGACACTTGGAAGAGCTATGTGGAGTTCATGAACGAATATGAAGATCTAGGACACGTGAAGATGGTCCCAGCATCATACATTCCGGAAAGGCATTACTTCATACCACATCACTGTGTGCTCAAACCCGAAAGTACCACAACAAAGCTGCGAATGGTATTTGATGCATCATGCAAATCAGCAAGCGGAAAGTCCCTGAACGACATTCTACATGCTGGACCCACAGCTCAGAGTGAACTTCTGTCCATTCTATTACGATTTCGGACTCATAAATACGTATTCACAGCGGACATAGAAAAGATGTACCGACAAGTGTGGATAAATCCGGAGGACCAATTCCATCAGAAGATCGTCTGGAGAAACAATCCGTCTGAGGACATCAAGTACTATCGGCTAAAAACTGTCACATACGGGACAACAGCTGCTCCGTTTCTGGCAACCAAATGTCTGGATCACTTGGCAATACAAAACAAGGACAGATTACCAGTAGGATCATCAACATTGAAGAATGACTTCTACGTCGACGATTTTCTTACTGGGGCAAACACGATTCCAGAAGCGATCCAAGTGCAACAAGAACTCACAAGGATATTGTCACCTCGTGGACTTAAACTCCGCAAATGGTGCTCCAACAATGAGCAACTTCTTCAAGGAATCCCCAAAGAGGACATTGTAAGCGATGTCAAACTAGACACTAGAACACTACAGCGTGAAAACTCTAGGTCTTATCTGGATGCCAAAGAAGGATCAACTACGCGGAAGAACCCATAAAATCCAAGCTGCACGCATCACAAAACGTGTGGTATGCTCCGAGCTAGCCCAAGTCTTTGACCCATTAGGACTTTTTGCACCGGTGGTAGTCAAGGCCAAGATCTTCATGCAACAACTTTGGGAGTTAAAGCTGGACTGGGATGACGAATTACCGCTACAGCTCCAACACGAATGGAAAGACTACCGTGAAGACCTACAAGCATTGAACGAGATGCAGATTCCCCGGCATGTCTATGACGGCAAGGTTCCAGTTACCCAAGAACTACACACCTTTGTAGACGCATCAGAAAGAGCCTATGGCGATTTGGACTGACTCCACCATTGTGCTATCCTGGATAAACGCACCGGCATCGACATACCATACGTTTGTAGCAAATCGAATAGCCAAAATACAGGCATTGTCTAACCAACTACAATGGCGTCACGTTTCATCGACCAATAACTCAGCCGATGTACTATCAAGAGGAATTGCAGCAAGCAGATTAGCAGATCACAATCTGTGGTTATACGGACCGCTATTCCTCCACGGATCCCGAGACAAATGGCCGACAGCAAGAATCAGTGTGCCTACTAATCCCGAGAGAAAGGCGAAGCATGTCAGCTTGCCAATCACACCCAGCGCACTTGGAGAAGAACTATACACATGCAGACATAGCAACTCATTTTACAAGCTTCAACGCATTGTAGCATACATGTTACGCTTTTGCTACAAAACCAATAGAGCGGCTACAACGACACTCTGCACAGGAGAACTGAATAGTGCTCGCGCTATAATCTTGCGAACAAGTCGAGTTTACCGCAGACTTAAGGCAGCTACAACGCTATAAGATTGTGGACAAAAAGAGCTCGATCATATCGTTATCTCCCATACTAGGAGAAGATGGGCTTATCCGAGTTGGCGGTAGACTAGAAGAAGCTCTACTTCCGTACAACGCTAAACATCAAATTCTACTGCCATACAATGATCCGATAGTCAAAATGATTATGCGAGAACTCCATGAGGAGAACATGCATTGCAGTGCCCAAGCCCTAAGGGCAATAGCAAGACAACAGTATTGGATCATCAACGACAAAACGATGGCTAGAAACATCATTCACAGCTGTATTAGATGCACCGGAGCCAGACCAAAGCTAATGAATCAGATTATGGGCAATCTTCCAGCACAAAGAGTCACACAGGCACGCCCATTTCTTAATGCAGGCGTTGACTACTGTGGACCGATTGCGATCCACCATAAGATCCGAGGAAAAAGGCCAGTCAAGGCATACATCGCCGTTTTCTGCTGCTTTTCCACAAAGGCAGTGCACCTAGAATTGGTCAGCGACCTAACCACAGATGCATTCTTGGCAGCTCTCCGTCGATTCTTAAGCAGGCGTGGGAAATGCCAGACTATTCATTGCGATAATGCAACCAACTTCATAGGTGCAATCAACTAAAGGAATTAAAAGAAGCCATCTTCAGCGAAAAGGCACATGATCTAATAACGAATCACTGCAACAAAAGACAAGTGGACTTCAAATTCATTCCTCCCCGGGCCCCATCGTTTGGAGGCCTTTGGGAAGCTGCGGTTAAATCAGCAAAAAAGCTCCTGATCACAACCACAAACACAGCATCCTTGACATTTGAGGAACTAAACACAGTAATAATTGAAATTGAAGCAATTCTCAATTCTCGACCCATTACTCCAATGTCAAACGATCCAACTGACATAACAGCGTTCACCCCAGGACACTTTTTGATTGGTGAACCATTGACAACCCCACCGGACGTCAACACTGAGCATCAAGAAAAAACACTGGTAAAGCGCTGGGAATTGGTATCACGCTTAAAACATTCATTCTGGAAACAATGGTCTATGGAATACCTCCAAGAACTACAAACACGGCACAAGTGGAAAACCGCTTCACCAAACGTGCCAGAAGGACTACTTGTTTTGGTGAAGGAAGACAACCTTCCAGTAATGAAGTGGCCAATGGGTCGCATCATTAGGACCTATCCTGGCCAAGACAACCACGTCCGAGTGGTTGATGTTAAAACAGCATCAGGGGTATACAAGCGCTCCATCACTCGTCTAGCACCGTTACTTCCAGAAGACGTGGCGATCAAACGCTCCATCACCGTCACCAACGACATGGCAAGACCTGATGAGCCACCACCACAGCGCAAAAAGGCAGTTGCACCTTCAATAATATCAACATTGCTAGTGATGCTTCTCATGCTTCCATTAGCGTTGTCACAATCAATAAATGTGACACAATTCGCGACCAAAATTGGAATATTCTATGAAAAAATTGGAACCTCAAGAATGACAACGTCTGAATGGACCATGATCATATACTATGACTTGGATCCATATTGGAAAGACATGCACCGGAATGTCCGAACTAAGACTCATGTGCCCGGCGTGCAATTCCATATTTCAACATTTTCAACATTTATACAATGAGCTACAAACAGGAAATATGTTAATGAAAAGCTCTCGACAACGTTGATCACCGCTTGATATAGTAGGAAACGTGGCAAACAATTTGTTCGGTGTTCTTGACTCCAAATACGCTGAGAAAATGGCCGAAGTAATCGAAAAGGTAAAAACAAACGAAGACTTTCTACTACATCTACTGCGAAATCAAACCTCGATTGTCGACTCCACAATCAATGTTGTCAGGAAAGATAAGTCAGCAACGGACAATCGCCTGAAGGTGTTGGAACGGCAAGTGGCTACCATCAACAGAGAAAGAGGAACATATCACGGCGATCATCTCACTCTGGCATACCTAGGACTCACAGCACAATTAACTCTATTGACAACGAGTCTTCAACGTATGCAGTCCGATATAGCTGATGTACTAATCGGTATTCACCATCGGACTAAGCCCTACGCTAGTTTCTCCTGAACAATTAAGAGATCAACTAGACTAAATACGGGATAATTTGCCACCCGATCAAATGCTGCCGGTTACAACAAAAAATGTCATTCATCTATACAGAATCATGCGGGCCGAAGGAACACCAACTGCAACCCACGTCGTATTCCAGGTAACGCTACCTCTAGTTTCAACAGTTCAGCTTGAAACTTTAAGCATCATCCCAATTCCTACCTGGGACTCAACAAGTTGAAGCTTGTTCGATCTCAAAACAACTGTAATTACAGTAAACACACATCGAGATCAGTTCATGGGTTTTACTCCAGAGGAATTTCGACGCTGCTTCAGACTGCCCAACGAAGAATTCATCTGTTTTGATCATCAAACGGTTTTTAACGTTGATAATCGCTTCGAGTTCCAGTTGTTTAACAACAAAAGAACAACATTATGTCACGTCATTCATTCAAAGGCGGACATGTTGTGGACAAGAACTCAGCAACCGAACAAATGGATCTTTGCAACACACTCTACAATGAGACTTCAAGCAGTCTGCAACGGATCTCCATCAACCATACAGTTGGAAGGAACTGGCTTACTTTCGCTATCTCCTGGATGTACTGCTCGCAACACAGAAATAAGCATCAGCACCTTCAGCACTACAAACAGCGAGGTAAAATCAATTTACACTCGATTTGGAGACATAAGTTCAGCGGTGACATCTCCTTCACCACCAATGGTACACCAGCTGAACCAGACTTTAGACTATCTCCAAGAACTTGATGATCTACGCCAGCAACTAGCAGAAATCAATCAGCACGAGCTGCCACACCATATCACCGCAGTGCAGCACCACCAAATTGCTGCCTATGCTGCCCTAGCCATGTCAATTCTATTGATTATTAACTACATTTTCCGGAAAAAGTATCGATCATGGAAGCCACGGACATCAACCCAAGAACTGCGTGGATCTTCAGCTCCTACCCCAAGGTCCCGCCAATTTTCCATCAACTTAGGCGATGGTTGAACACCAGTTCAACGGCCGGGAGAATGTTCAGTCGGGGAATTATGCATAAGTAACACGATACATACATACATAAAAATGTCGACATATTATGTAATACACATGACACTTTTACCAAAACAACAACTTCACCCGGGCAACAGGAAATATGACGACTCAGCATTATAGCTGAGTCAACAATAGACCGCCTCGGCAGCGAATTCTGCTGACAATGCGATCATTCCTCAGAGACCAACAACACTGGTGCAATTGCTGACCATCACAATTGCCCAATTTGCACACCAGCCAATAAAATCATATTAAATCAATATTAATTTCACATTAATTATTTGTTACCATTTTACCATATTCTTATTAAATCAGCACTTTTTGTACCTTTTGTTACCTATAAATAGAGTTAAGTTTTGTTGAATAAAATCAGTATCAGAAACAGTACCAAAACTGCCTGTCACTCAATTCCCACTGCAATCATCATAGGCTGTCGCTGTGTCTTCAGACCCTCACTTGCACATTAAGGGATACCATTTCCATCGCAATCATCAGAGGCTGTCGCCGTGTCTTCAGATCCTCAATTGCGCACCACAGGATACCCTCTCCGCAGTCCAACTGGTTCAACCCAGCTTCATACACGCACACACACACATTAACAGTACCTAAGTACACAGCCTGGAACTCCGTCCGGACCCGGTGAAAACACTGGCTTAACTTTCCGGAGATCATGAAGCAGGGAGCTTTTATTTAGCAAGGGACTGAAGATGCCGTTCGACCTCGGTAGACCGTATGGGTACGGCTGACCGGAGTAGCATTCCTGTGAATAGGTTGTTTGAAAGAATTGGAAAAAAAGATCGGCCATTGCCTGATCAGTATTTCCCCACGTATTAAGAAATGGCGAGGATGGATGTGCGGACGTTTTACGCTTACTGTTGTACGTCTTTGTTCTGATTCAGCTTTAAGAACAAAGAAATGAATAAGTTTATCCAATTTTCTATTAACGTCAACGAAATCTGTCCCGCTTGACGTGATGTTGACTGCTGGCAAATTGTCTTTTTGAATTATAATTTCCGAGTCTGCTTCACTTTGATCGTCATATAGTTCTTGGTCCTGATTTTCCCACTCTGAAATTTTTGACCTGCTTCCTTAGTTCATTTTCATACTGGATTTGTTGTTGTATTGTTCCCCACGATTATTACTGTTCTGCTGTTCGTCCATTTCTTTCTGATCTTTTTTGTGTACTGCTCTTTTGTCCTTTTTTCTGCTTATTTTTTTGTGTCCGCAGCATTCTAGTACCAGCTTCGCCCTTTTTTTCTGCGTGTCCGAACTGAGAAAGAGATAACCGTATGCCAAAAAATAATTTGATGGCATGTGTGTGTACTTTTAAATATGATTCGAAAATTTCAAGTTGAAATTATTATACACCAGATCAAAATGCTCCGACTCGTTTTCTTTCTTTTATACGACTTTACAATTTTCCGACCGGACTTCAACGTATTTGTTTTTTTTGCCTTCTTAAGCCTTTCGACCGGTTGAGCCCCAAATGTAAGGATTAGAAACCCTCAATGTTTATTTATTAGCGAAAGGTTAAGCGGTTTAATATGTACATTTTAACGTACCCAATTACATTGGTCTCTTATACGAGTTATAAACAATCTTTTGTGTCCCAAGATTCAATCTCGATCTTTGTATTTCAATCTTTGGCTCCCACATACACATAAACAATCTTTTCTCACACCCCACCTAAAGTGGAAAACAAACTTTTTTCACACCCGCTTTAATTGAAAAACAATCTCGGCCTACTCTCGGCCCACACCCGGTTTCGGGTAAACAATTGAACACCCGGCTTTCTGCAGCTTTTTAGTATTTCACTATTCAAGATCTGGATGACCAAATCGAGTCAGTCTGTTTGCTTATAGGAAAATGGTATCGAAAAGAGAACAATTGGGTTTTCATGAGGTGGAGATGGAATCAGGAGAGTCAGTCTTGATCTTGGATCTGAACGGAAAAGTCGAACTAAAACTAAAGTCGCCAAAATCACGCCGATACCTATCCGGTTGAACAATTTACCTCGAAACTGAAATTCTTTAAGTGTTGTAAAGCTCGATAAGTTTTGTGAAATAAAGTTAAAAAGTTTTACTTTTTAAAAACATAAATCGCCACCGCGAATGTTTAATTGGCGCCCAAAGTGGGGCCACGCGTATTCAAAGCACCGAAAAACAAAAGTGTTGCGTGTGCTCGAATTCAAAGAAGGACAATTAATAAATGCAATAAATCTTTCAATAGAACGCGTTGTGACGGAGTGCTAAGACAACAAAAAAAGAAAAGTGAGGAAAATAAATAACTAACCGGAAGGCTCGGCGCCTAACAAATAATTCAACAATATCTAATATCAATATTCAATTTATTGAATTGAATCAACCATACGAAAACAAAGGAAGAGCTGTAGGGAGGACCCTCGCAGCTATCAATTATCTAAATTGAAGAACAATTTTATAAATCAAATAAAACGTCATTAGAAGGAAGATATCAAGTTAACCAAAAAAGCACGACCCCTTCCGGAAAAATTCGTGAGAATCAGAAAAAATTCAATTTAAGAAACAGATAAATAAATATAAGTAGTTATATAAGTAAAAATATTAATATTATAGAGTACAACACTTACAACTAAAAAACACTGGATAACTTAATTTCGGATTTTCAAAAATTAAAAATGACTACAGAATCAAGGACTGATCTGACCGCCAATCTGTTCAAGCAGTTGATAGCAATTCAGATTTCACAAGTCAAAGAGCAAATAACACAATTAAAACAACATTTAGAAACAACCTCAGATCAGGTAGTAGATTATCAGGCTGAAAAATTGATTAAAAAATTAAAGAAAAAGCCACCTTAAAGGTAATAGAATCATTACCAGTCTTTAGTGGGGGACTTAATCAATATGTAGGATGGAGAGAGGTCTCATGACTGGTCTCAACGGCGGTATTTCCGAATTACTTTTTTCATTAAATCCACCAGACCTACCAAATGCATTGGCCAAGGTGCAAGAACTACAAGCTAATAACAGACGGGCACAATTTGCCTACCAATTCAATAACCCACCAAAGAATCCAGGAAATACCCAAAATACCTTAAGGTTCCACCAGAGACAACCAAGAGCCTACAACGGACCTTTCGAACAGAAAAACAACTTCTAGAAAAATAATATGTCTTGGGGACAACCTTATTTTCTAAATAACAGACAACAAAATCAGACCCCCGAATCAATGGAGGTGGACAAATACAAAACCGACCAAATAATAATCCCTACAGGGGAAATCATAATACTAACTATAACCAAGCCTATAATACTAATAAATATTATCAGAGAAATAACAAAAATTATAACCATGCCCAACAGAATAAAGCCAACACTGGACAGAACAACCAGTTTAGCCCAAATCTACCGCTTTAACGAAAACCAACTGACTCGTTGAATCAAAATCAAACGGTAAATAAAACCATGAGGGTGAATAATATTGAAGAGGATAATTTTTTAGATCCGCCCCCGAAGTAGGTCTGCCCTACTTAAAAAGAACAGACAAAAAATTAAATAAAAATGTTAAGGTCTTAATAGATACGGGAGCAACATCCTGTAACATAAAAAAAGGAATTTATAAGAATAAAAAATAATTGCCAATTTATAAGAGGTTTGCCACTGTAAGTGGGTTTTCGATAATCATATATTTTCATATAATAATCATGTTTAATACAAAACAAGTATTTTACGAAATAGAGGGTATGGAAACAGATTAACTTATAGGATTTAATCTACTAAAAAAGATAGGAGCGGTAATTGATTTTCAAAAATTAACGAGGGGGAACGTTATGAGCCGCGTCTGCGCCGCGGCTCTACTTTATACCCGGTACTCAGTCAGTATGTATGTATGTGAGCTTGTTGTAATTTATTACATGTTCGCAAAAGGAAAAAATTTAATTTTAGCCAAAAAAAAAACAATTTAAGTCGAACCTTTTCGGAGATTTTGATCTATTAGATGTTTCCATATTTGTTTACATAAATTTTTTACATCTGCCATTTCTACATGTTCTTATCTACTTCCTACATATACATACACGACTGTGTGCGAGAGAGAGAGGGAATCAGTCTGCGCTAGGGAGGCCACTGAAATTTCATTTGTTCCTTCTGACTATATTTATGATCCGATCTGATCCAAATTCAATACTCTGATAGATATAGTCATTTTCTATGATTCTGCGTTTTTGGTTTTCCCGTATCTTCAAAATTGTAGATTTTCATCTTTTGTGGGGGCGGAAGGGGGCGTGGCCAAATTTTAAAACAAACTCGTCTCGGTTTGATATCACAGGAGCTTGGATAGAAAGTTTGGTGGTTCTAGCTCTTATAGTCTCTGAGAACTAGGCGTCAAAAAATTCGATCAGGCATAGCGCCTACCCCTGTGTGTGAGAGAGAGCGAGAGGGAACGATGCATTTCGAAATGGTTTTCTTCATTGTGGCTATATTTATTATCCGATCTAATCCAGATTCTACAATCAGATAGATATTGTCATTCTCTACGATTCTGCGTTTTTAGTTTTCTCGTATCTTTAAAATTGTGCATGCCACAGATTTTCGTCCTTGGAGTGGGCGGAAGGGGGCGGGGCGAAATTTTGAAATACACTTGTAACAGTGCGATAAGACAGGAGTCTGGATACAAAATAGTGTTCCTCTAGCTTTTATGGTCTATGAGCTATAGGCGCTAATGAAGACGGACAGACGGACAGACGGACGGACAGACAGACATAGCTATATCGACTCGGCTATTGATGCTGATCAAGAATATATATACTTTATGGGGTCGGAAACGCTTCCTTCTGGGTGTTACACACATTAATTTTTTGCACAAATCTAATATACCCCTTTACTCTTCGAGTACCGGGTATAAAAATGACTACAGAATCAAGGACTGATCTGACCGCCGATCTGGTCAAGCAGTTGATAGCAATTCAGATTTCACAAGTGAAAGAGTAAATAACACAATTAACATTTAGAAACAACCTCAGATCAGGTGGTAGATTATCATGCTGATTGATGAAAAAATTAAAGAGGAAACCACCTTAAAGGTAAAAGAATCATTACCAGTCTTTTGTATTTTTGTATTTATTTGAAAATTAACAATTGTTCTGCTAATAAAGTTGAATTAAAAATAATTAAATGAATCAATAATTAAAAAGAATTTAATATAGAGAGGAATTAAGAGGAAAAATAATAATACAAAAATTAAAGATTAGCTGTATTCAGGCAGTGGTATATTGAGTAATATACTATTAAAGGATAATTCAGGGGATAAAATATGGTAAAGTGTATTAAAGTTATGGCATAAAACCCTAAAAGGTTCATGCTGGGCATAGTTTGACCTACATAAAGAAAGCCTGATAGGCCGAAAGGTGCGGGTAGGTCGAGAGGGAACGGATAAGTCAATCTGACTCAGGAGTGTTTGGGAATCGACCATACCAAGAAGGAGCTTGTGTATAAACATTACTCCATTGTATATTTTGCGATGGTGCAATGAAGGAAGATTAATAATTTGCAGCCTAGATCAGTAAGGTGGCAAGAATCTACCTAAGTCCCAGTTTAGATTACGAAGCGCAAAAATTAAAAATTGTTTTTGCACTGATTCGAGGACAGCTTTTTGCTCTTTATACTGCGGGCTCCACACACAAGAACAATACTCCAATATCGGACGCACTTGTGAAATATAGAGTTGTTTGGTCAAATACAGGTCGTCAAACTCCTTGGACCAACGCTTGATGAAGGCTAAAACACCCTTGACTTTATTTACAGTTGCGGATGTATGGCTATTAAAACAAAATTTGTGGTCAAAAAGGACTCCAAGGTCAGTTGAGCTCGATATTCGATCATAGGTCATAAGTTTGCATTTCGAAAAGTACAAAAAAAGCAAATTGTTTGAGCACCACATTAGGAGTTCATTCAGATCCAGCTGAAGGTGTGTGTGCAAATACCAATCAGAGAACGGCAGACAGATTTGTACGTGAACCGCATACATTAGCGTATGAGAGAATGTTATAACTTGGGGTATGTCATTCACAAATAAGATGAAGAGAAGCGGAACCAAATGACTTCCTTGTGGAACTCCAGAAGGGACTCTAACAATATCAGACAACACATTAGAAAATAAAACCCGTTGTGTGCGGTTTGAAAGATACGACGAAATCCAATTTAGAAGATTTGTAGGGAAACCTAATAAAGACAACTTCTGAATTAACAGGGTATGGTTTAAGGAATCAAAAGCCTTGCTGAAATCCGTAAAAATTACATCAGTTTGCAGACCACTTCGAAATCCACGGTTGATTATTGACGAGAACTCGAGAAGGTTAGTCGATGTTGATCGAAAAATTCGATCAGGCATAGCGCTCACCCTGGTGTGTGAGAGAGAGCGGGAGAGAACGATGCATTTCGAAATGGTTTTCTTCATTGTGGCTACATTTATGATCCGATCTGATCCAGATTCAATACTCTGATAGATATGGTCATTTTCTATGATTCTGCGTTTTTGGTTTTCTCGTATCTTCAAAATTGTAGATTTTTGTCTTTTGTGGGAGCGGAAGTGGGCGTGGCCAAATTTTGAAACAAACTCGTCTCGGTTTGATATCACTGGAGCTTGGATAGAAAATTTGGTTGATCTAGCTTTTATTGTCCCTGAGATCTAGGCGTCAAAAACGATGCAATTCGAAATGGTTTTCTTCATTGTGGCTATATTTATTATCCAAACTAACCCAGATTCAACACTCTGATAGATATCGTCATTGTCTATGACTCTGCGTTCGATTCCTTGTATCTTGAAAATTGTGCATGCCACAGATTTTCGTCATTTGAGTGGTCTTAAGGGGGCGGAGCGAAATTTTGAGATACACTTGTAATAGTGTGATATCACAGGAGTCTGGATACTAAATTAGGTTGCTCTAGATTTTACAGTGTCTGAGCTATGGGCGCTAATGAAGACGGACGGACGGACGGACGGACAGACAGACATAGCTATATCGACTCGGCTATTGATGCTGATCAAGAATATATATACTTTATGGGGTCGGAAACGCTTCCTTCTGGGTGTTACACATATCCACATTTGGCACAAATCTAATATACCCCTATACTCTTTGAGTACCGGGTATAAAAACAAAGAAATAGATTTCGTGCAAAATGGTGCCATATTAGTGTCAGGCACCAATAACGTAAACAACACTAAGTTGTTAGGTACTTATCTTTTCATATTCAACGATACAATTATACTAAATAACAAAACCTACATAAAAGAGAAGAAAACAATATGGGAATACGAATCGCAACATAGATATAGTAATTTTGATTTAGTTGATTATGTACAATCCAGTGATAAGTTACTTTCTTTTGACAATGTTAATACTTTAAATCCATTTATATAATTCGGGAATACTGGATTACCATTAGCAACTATATTATTAATAAATTTCTTATTAGTACCGTTGTTTTATTGCGGCTACAAATTAACCATATTAATCCACTCTAAAGCATTCATGAAAACCATACAAGATATTATTGAAAACAATATTTTGCAATTATAAGAAGAAATCAGAGTTCTATCAGAACCTCAAAATGTATCGGAACGACACATTTAAGAACGGGGGGAGTTAACGTACCCAATTACATTGGTCTCTTATACGAGCTATTTATAATCTTTGTAGTCCCCAGATCCAATCTCGATCCTTAATTGAAAAACAATCTCAGCCCACTCTCGGCCCACACCCGGCTTTCGGGTGAACAATCGAACACCCGGCTTTCAAGTAAACAGTTGAACACCCGGCTTTCTGCATATTCTGCATTTTTGGTATTTCACAATTCTAGATCTGGATGACCAAATCGAGTCAGTCCGTTTTTTTTATAGGAAAATGGTATCGAGCAGAGAACCATTGGGGTTTCATGATGTGGAGATGGAATCAGTAGAGTCAGTCTTGATCTTGGAGCAGAACGGTAAAGTTGACCTAAAGCTAAAGTTGTCAAAATCGCGCTAATACCTATCCGGTTGAACAACTTACCTCTAAACGAAAATTCTTTAAGTCTTGTAAAGCTCAATAAGTTTTGTGAAATAAAGCAAAATAATTTTACTCTTTAAAAACACAAATCGCCACCGCGAATGTTTACTTTTCACTCAACAATATGTTTAAAAATATAAACACAATGAACACAACAAAGCAATAATTATCGCAGACAATTTGCTTTAAGCAAAGCAAGTCCAAAATAAAATGATCGCATGAATGACATATAAAAACATGCTTGTACTGTTAACACTGAAAAAGTTTCAATTTGACGGTACAATCCCACTTATTGAATTCAGTTGTTACAAAAAATGCGATAAATGAAGAACCGCTCCAAACCGTGCAAACTTCACACAAACCATCTACTAAATAGTCCTAACAAATCCTAAGCATTTGGTTTGGATAGGTCAACCCGTTTTTGAGTTATAAAACCTCAACGAAAAGTGGCATCAATTTTTATATATATAGATTAGGGAAAGTCAATTTGTGTGGATTAAAAAAAACGTAGTAAGCGTCCACCAGAATCGGTATCTTCGAGGAATTCTAAGAATCATTCATACAAGAAACCATGTGTCTAAAATGAATTCCTAGCTCCCGCTGAGATGGATAAAGATTTCAGATTAAGGTATTTTAAGGAATTTAAGGTATTTTAAAAAAAGTAGCACGTTTTCTAATCATGTTGGGTTTAATTCTGATTCATCTTTTTACAAAAAATATTATGTATATTTTTTGGTAAAATTTACCAAACATTAACCAATTTTTTTCAATTTGACGAAATTATATACAAAATACATCAGTGCTAGTCGACACTTCGCCAAGTAAAGACGCGCCTACTGCTAAGCAACAGCGAAAGCAAAACCAACAAACACAAACCTCGTAGAAAACCAAACCAGTGCAGAAAGCAAATTAAAAAAAAGCAATAACAAACACACTGAATGAACAGTTACAAACCCAAGTGCAGCGGGCAATAGCCCAAACTCGATTGATATGTCGCGACCACCGGACCCAAAACTCCACTCACAGTGGGACAAATCATCATTCTCAGAACCAAAATATATCTTAATAAATAGAGCAGACAACAAAACTTTTGAAAACGTCTCCCCCTTCATAATAAAAAAAGTCATTGACTTCCAGTGTGGCGATGAAGTAGATTCCGTTAAAAAAATCAGAGACGGATCGCTGCTGGTCAAAACAAAAGGAACAGTAAAAGCATCAAAACTCCTAAAAATAACAAAATTTCAAGATTTTGTTGTGCAAGCATCCGAACATAAAACACTGAACTACTCGAAAGGGGTCATCTACTCGAATGACCTACGTAACATCGATATAGAAAAAAAAAAACGAACTCATCGGCGCTTCCAAAATTCTCAAGCTCAATGATCATGTACCCCATGAAACCGGCCTCATTATACTCACATTCGATACAATAACGCTACCGCAACATAAAATGATAGGATACGAAATAGTAAACGTACGGCCACAAACACCTCGCCCCCTTAAATGCCATAACTGCCAGAAATTTGGCCACCCAACAAAATACTGCAGATCCGCTAAGATTTGTAAAAACTGCTCCAAAGTACACCCGGCAGATGACGAGCTGTGCTCTAAACCAAAGGCTTGCAGCAACTGCAAATTCAACACCAGTGTACAGAACAACCACAGAACAACCACCCTAGACACTAAATGGCCCGAGTTCCTAAAACAAAAGGAAATAACAATAATAAAATCAGTCAAAAAAGTTGACTATACGACTGCAAAAAAAAGTAATTCCAACGGAACCCCCATCAATCCACACCATACGCTGAAGTAGCAGCTCTTCATCAACAGCCAAAATCCCATGACACACATACACCTATTTCGTCATCACACAACACCCAAAATCAAACACAACATAAAAAACCTATCACAAACTACGGAGACATTTCATCAAACACTCATCCTAGCAATCACAAGTCTTCTTTAACCCAACAGCACCCTCCCATCTCACAAGAAGCAATGGATATGGACACAGACACCTTACAAACGGACACGGTATTCTCAGAAGCCAAACTAAGGACAAAGACAAACTGGACATGGTTACCAAACACCTCAAGGCTAAAGATAAGACTGAAAAAAATAAAACCCCAAACGCTCTAGCTCTGTTATCTAATAACACGTTAACAAACCAGCTTTACACCGAATAAGATCGCCAAAGAACAAACAACTATCAATTATCACCAAGCCATAGAATTAAGCAGACCTTACTTTTCTACTTCATATGCTCAAAATCATACAATGGAACATACACGGCTACAAAAACAACTAAATAGAATTACAAACTCTCATGAAATCACTAAACCCACAAATTATAGCTTTACAGGAAACCCACATCACTAACATCAACTCCCTCCCAATCCCTGCGAACTTTAGCCTATATTGCAATAAAAACCCCAAAAATGCATTTATAGGCACAGCCCTCCTCATACACAACTCCATCTCCCATACCCAAATCCCACTCAACGCAGACTTTGACGCAGTAGGTATTTCCATAAAATCTAAATCAAAGGTCAACATAATATCCGCCTATATCTCCCCAAACAAGCCCTTTAATAACCGTAACCTCCAAAACGTCCTCCCCCAACCAAATGACCACACCATTGCCCACGGGGACTTCAACAGCTGGCACCCTTACTGGGGCTCACCTAAGGCCAACTTCCGAGACCGCTCAAACTACATCCTACTAAACGATAAGACCCCCACCCATTTTCTCTACACACTGGCAACAGACAGCATCGCTCCTGACCCTCTCTGGGAAGTGATAGATGATCTCCACGGCTCTGACCATTTCCCCATCCTTCTTTCCCTATTCAACAACCAATCTCCCCCAAACTTTATCTCCAAACCGTCGTTCAAACTCAAAAACGCTGACTGGGACCTCTACAGAAAATATATATCCCACTACAATTCCACTTCTCAACCAACTGATAATGTCAACAGGGAAGCCGCACTAATCAAAAAAATAATAATAAAAAGCGCTCACCTTTCTATCCTACAAAACACCACCTTTTCCCTCCCCCATACTGTTTCCTGGTGGAACAAAGAACTGTCACTCCTCAAAAGGGATAAAGTCACAAAATGGAATTTACTCAATCGAAACATAAACAACCATACCAACATAGAATACAAAAAAGCAAATGGCATATACAAGAGAGCAATCAGAGCAGCCAAACTAAAATCTATTCATGAGTTCACGTCACAAATCTCTCCCAACTCAGACCCATCCACAACATGGTCTAACATCCGGCGTCTCTGTGGCCTGTACGCCACTAAAACTATACATGCCATCTTTTACCCTTTCAACCAAACACACACCACCAATCAAACAGAAATAGCCAACTCCTTCGCACAGTCATGGTCAGAAGTAGCTGATGATAAGAATTTCTCCCCAACATTCCGCTCAAATAAACCCCATATAAATTTCCTCACCACCTACACCCCAACCCCATCAGCGTTATAAATCGAGAAGGATATATCCCTCATATTTTTCGCATCAGCATTATACTCCTTGAAAGGAAACACCCCTGGTCTGGACCGTATTTCATATTCTATGCTAACAAACTCGCCCTACTCCCTTAACACCAGAATACTAAAACTCTACAATAACATACTTAGCTCCTCCATCCCACAATCCCTTAAACTCAGTCTAGTCCTTCCCATCCCAAAACAGCAAAAACCACAAACAGACATCAAATCATACCGGCCAATCTCACTAAACTCTTGCCTTGCCAAAACACTAGATAAGATAGTGGCAAAAAGGTTGTGGTGGTTTGTTCACATAGTCCACAACAGCCAACTACGTTTCAAAAGGGGCAAATCGGTATTAGATGGTGTACTTTATGTAGACCACCTAGCCACCCGAGCTATTTCCCTGAGAAAGCGCCTTACAGTAATTTCGCTGGACTTTACCAAAGCCTTTGACAAAATTGGAATCCACACCGTCATACAACAGATACAAAAATGAAAAGTAGGCCCACGAATCCTGAATTATGTCAAAAATTTCATGACAAATAGAAAAATCCTCGTTAAAACTGGCACAATTCTTTCTAACACCTTCCCCCTTAGCAACGGAATTCCCCAAGGTTCTCCCATCTCCGTTATCCTTTTCCTTATAGCCTACAACTCCCTCACTGATATCATCTCCCTCCACAAGCAAATCAAATTCTGTGCATACGCCGACGATTTCCACCTACTCATCGAACACAAGAAACAAAAAAATCCCATAACCAACATCCAAACAATTTTTAATCCAATAGACCACTGGCGCAATCACTCAGGCTCAATCCTCTCTAAAGAGAAATCCCAACTCCTCCATATATGCCGAAAACATAACTGCAAGCCAAAGATCCTCACCGGTGGCACAACCATCCAAGCTAGCAATTCACTCAGAATATATGGACTCACAATCAACAACAAATATAACTTGAACTCCCATATAATTAAACTCAAAACAGACCTTGCCAAGCCACTAGGCATTATTAAACACCTCTCGTCAATAAGATACAGCAACAGCACATCCCCAATCCATATCATCAAATCCTTAATTATCTCCAAAATAGATTTCTGCCTTCCCATATATGGTCATTCACCAAAAGCTCATCTCAACCGTCTAAAAATCATCCTTAATTCAGCAATAAGAGCCGCCCTAGGAGCATTTCGGAACACTCCCCAAACACAACTTCCTATACACAGATGTCTCCAAAGCAATGGGCACATTGGGTACTGGGTACTGGCACTGGGTACAGCATTCCCAATGAGTCTTAGACAATAAAAACTGGACTTCTGCCATTGTTCTCGTCGGTACTATCCAGCGAAATGATAGCAATACACGAAGCCATCTTAATATGCAGGAAAAAACGTGGAAAACATGCCATCTGCACTGACTCCCTCTCCTCCAAGTCGTCATTAACAGACTCAGACTTGGCCACACCAAGCTAACCAACGCCCACTACATAGACAAATCACTGCCCAACACATGTCCTTTTTGCCGCAACGCGACCATAAAACTACACCATATACTAGTCATCTGCCCCTCCCTTTCCCCATAAAGATCCACTACATTCAACAACAATTATCCCATGCAATATATATCGCCAACCCCACCATCAAAAATACCAAAATAATCCTCACATTCTTAGTGAAATCTAATCTAATAATAATAATAATAATAATAATAATAATAATAATAATAATAATAATAATAATAATAATAATAATAATATACAAATAATACAAATAATATACAAAACACATAAAATACATTTTATACCGGTTTTCAAGCCGGCGCCTGCTCTGTTAGTTACATTTTTGATTACTCTAATACATATTTCAATAATTTTACAAAATATTATTAATTAACGGAGCCGGCTCCAGCTCGAAGATCAGATGATGTTTGGAGCTTTAACTGTATAATCATATGATCTTTAGCTAATTTGAGTGAAATGCAACCGCAACGACGCACAGTGGGACATTCGGCCATTTCAGCTTGCTAAACTAATAACTTCTGAACAAATTTAGATATCTTCATGAAATAAAATGCATTTGAAAAATAAATCAAAATTCAAAATTTAGTACGCGAAAGGACATTGTGCTCCAATGTCAGAAAGCTTAACAACACATTGTCAAAGTTGAGTTTTTTTTCGGTGCATATATGCCTATATAAAATTGTTTTTTATAATTTTTTTTATCAATAAAGAAAGTTTAATTGTCAATTTTACAATACAACAAAAATTTTTTTTTCATTTTTGATAAAATACATTTTTTTTCAATTTTCAACTTTGGCTAGACTTTAAAAAAAAACTTTATCAAATTTTCCCGAAGTACTTGAAGAGTATAGGGGTATATTAGATTTGTGGAGATAACGGTTGTGTGTAACACCCAAAAGGAAGCGTTTCCGACCCCCTAAATATATATATATATTCTTGATCAGCATCAATAGCCGAGTCGATATAGCTATGTCTGTCTGTCCGTACGTCCCTCCGTCCGTCCGTCTTCATTAGCGCCTATAGCTCAGAGACTATAAAAGCTAGATGAACACAATTTTGTACCCAGACTCCAGCCTTATCACACTGTTACAAGTGCATTTCAAAATTTCGCCCAGTCCCCTTTCGCCCACTCAAATGACGAAAATCTGTGGCATGCACAATTTTAATGATACGAAAAACTTGAAACAGCAGAATCATAGAGAATGAGCATATCTATCAGAGTGTTAAATCTGGATCAGATCGGATCATAAATGTAGCCACAATGAAGAAAACCATTTCGAAATGCATCGTTTTCTCCCGCTCTCTCTCACACACCAGGGTGAGCGCTATGCCTGATCGAATTTTTCGACGCCTAGATCTCAGAGACTATAAGAGCTAGATCAACCAAACTTTCTATCCATGCTGTGATATCAAACCGATACGAGTTTGTTTAAAAATTTTGCCACGCCCCCTTCCGTTCCACAAAGGACGAAAACCACAATTTTTAAGATACGAGAAAACCAAAAACGCTGAATCAAAGAAAATTACCATGTCTATCAGCCTATTGAATCTGGATCAAATCGGATCATTCGTATAGCCATAAGGAACAAATGAAATTTCAGTGGCTTTCCAAGCTTACTCCTTACCTCTCTCTCTCACACACAGCCGTGTATGTATATGTAGGAAGTAAATGTAGAAATGTAGATAAGACATATGTAAAAAACGTATGTAAACAAAAATGGAAACATCTAATATATACAAATCTCCAAAAATGTTCGACTTAATTTTTTTTTTTTTTTTTGGCTTAAATCCAGTTTGTCCCTTTTGCGAACTTATAATACATTACATACCCACTAGAACTAGGCAACTAGTTCGCCACTGGTGCCGCACTAGTTCCTTTTCTCACGTACCAGGTTCCAGATCGTTTCCCCGACAATGTATTTCAGCGGAGAATTTATAACATGCAAATTAACGTACCCAACTACATTGGTCCTTTATACGAGTTATAAACAATCTTTGGTATCCCCAGATTCAATCTCGATCAAATAATTTATAAACAATCTTCTCACACCCGCCTTAATTGAAAAACAATCTCGGCCCACTCTCGGCCCATACCCGGCTTTCGGGTAAACAATAGAACACCCGGTTTTCAAGTAAAAAATTGAACACCCGGCTTTCTGCATTTTTTGTATTTCACAGTTCTAGATCTGGATGACCAATCCGAGTCAGTCCGTTTGTTTATGGGAAAATGGTATCGAGAAGAGAACCATTGGGGTTTCATGATGTGGAGATGGAATGAGTTGACCTAAAACTTAAGTCGCCAAAATCGCGCCGATACCTATCCGGTTGAACAACTTACCTCGAAACTGAAAATCTTTAAGTCTTGTAAGGCTCAACAAGTTTTGTGAATGTTTAATTTGCATGTTCTACAAATATGTGGCTTTAATTTTTTGTGAAAAAAAATATTTTTTCGAAAAAATCAAAAAAACTTCCCCTTATGTATATGAAATAAAAGCACTACCTCTGAGAAAAACCTGATTTTTCAAAATTCTTAAATAAAATATAAGCCTACGAAAAAAAAAACATAAGTGCTTACAAATAATTAAATCACCAAATGTATCAGAAAAAGTCATTTTTGGCTACAGCGGTAATGTCGTGTTGCCTAGTAGAATAGGGAAATATATAGGAAAGGTACTGTGGCGGACTTGTGAAATCTTGCATGTCACATATGGAACTCCAAGCCACTGCAGCCGATGTCTTTTATCGTGATAACATGTTAATGACGTGTTTTAGTGAGGAGAAGTATGCTTTGTACTCTAAGTTATTTTGAATGAAAAAGGAGTGAAAAAAAAAACAAAAAAGTAAATTGAGTCAGGTAACTATGTGGATCGTATATTTAGGCCTTGAACAAAAGTTTTGGGTATTTAAAATTTTTCTCAATAGATGCCAGCAACTGTTTTTTATTTTTAATTATGAAAAGTATAGATTTTCGAGAGTGATAGTTACATTAGGTTAGGTTTGGTTAACCCGGACGTCCCTCAGCGGGGACTATCATAGGCCAGAATGGCCCTTAGTGATACGGATGTAAATGAACCTTTACGGGGGTATTGGTGAGGTTTGGAAGTCCTCGAGTATCGACGTGTGTTTAGCAAAGGCAAGTAATTCCCTCGGCGTCCTCTTGGAGGCATCTTCCAGTGATACCATCTCCGGTGCGCCTAGGTATCTTTTCCTTGACCGTGAGAGAGCCGGGCAGTTGCAGATGAGATGTTCCAGGGTTTCAATAGCCCTGCGCTCATCACATTTCCTAGAGCTGTCTCTGTTGGTGATGCCTAGCATGGCTGCGTGCGCCGCAGCCAGACAGTGATCTGTAAGCTTTTCCGTGGAAGATGCAGTAGATAGTGAGCTAGTTTTCCATTGTGCTCCTTGCACATGGTTCTCGAGGTTCTGCAGGTGGTTGTGTTCCTCCATCTGTTCTCGGTTTGTAGAGCAGCCTGCTTCTCTAGATCGTTTTGTAGCGTTCTAAGGGAGATAGGCACGTTTTCGGTTCTTTCGTTCGTCAGCCCGATGCCTTCCTTAGCCAGAACGTCACTCTGTTAGCTGAGCGACCTCTGCTGCCTTCCTGATGGCGAAAACTTCCGCCTGGAATATGCTGCATCGGTCCGGTAGTCTGTGGGGGGTCATGTAGTCTGTATGACTAATCATGTCTCTCCCAATTGAACTGTGCTCGTATCCTTGGGGTGACATGTTCCCCGATGCAATCAGTCGCTGTGCTGCTTTGCCTGCAGTCAGCCGAGCGTGGATGTCGAGGGGATCGATTCCGAGTATGGTTTCGAGTGCCATAGTTAGGGTTGATCTCAGCGCCCCTGTGATACCTAGTAGAGCCTGTCGCTGGGTCCTTTCCATAAGCTTCAGTTGCTTGCCACCACACTAGGACTCCATACAGCAGAGTTGGTCGCACCACCGAGATGTGGATCCAATGCATTAGGGTGGGTGACAGGCCCCATGTGCTGCTAAGCATCTTCTTGGATGCATAAAGCGCAATGGTTGCCTTCTTCAGCCTTTCCATTACATTGGGTTTCCTTGCCAGTTTGCTATCCAGTACTGTGCCGAGGTATTTGACCTGTGTTTTCGGGGTTAGCCTTATTTGGTTGATTTTCGGGGGGATCCATGCCGGTACCTTGTACCTCTTTGTCAAGAGGATGAGGTCCGTCTTGTCCGCGTTGATATCTAGTCCTACTTCGTCCGCGCACTCGCATATCTCCCTGAGTGTTCGTTCCATTATGGAGCTGAGGGTCGATGGAGTAGTGTGCATGCATAGGCAATACCCACTGTACCAAGAGTACTTAACGGTCAGCACACTGTAAAATTTTGTTGCAGTGTTTATGTAATCATAAAGAACCGGGAAAATCTTGAGTGCGACGGTAATACGATCGCACCAATATGCCTCGCGGACAAGAGTGCAACGTCGGCGTCTTTCACGTAACCGACGGCACCCAAACATGATCCGTACGAATGTGCATGCATGCCCCAACTGGAGGACCTAAACGAGAATCTTTGCGATGCAAAGCAACGCAAAGGGCTGCATTAATTAATGCTACTGCCTCATTAGCCGTTAATTTTAAACCTACCCACAAGTCGATGCGTGCAAACGCTGCTTGTAAAATACTTATATCTCTTAGGCTTTTACTAAAAACATATGGCTGATATTGTAATTATATAGAGCAAAAACCAATGTAAATCAGCCATATGCCCTAGCACATTCTATCTTCATATTTTCACAAATTTGTTCTTCTAAATTCTAAATACGACAAAAAAAAAAACATTAATGAAAGAATAAGAACATCCCATAAAATTTTGACATTCAATTAAAAAGAATGAGGGATAATAATATAAGTAAGTTAGGAAATGATTCCAATAATAAGCCATATATAAACGGCATATTTTTTCATAGAAACACAAGAATTATAACCAACATGGGTATATTGACTTTAAGTCAGTGGATTCCACTGCTAACGTGATTAATAAAGTAGAATCAACTAAAATAGATCTTGATTTAACAAATATATTGCTTATAGTCATCATTGTTGTCATGTGTGCAGGGCGAGTGCGAGTAGTGCCGGCAGTTTAGCTGACGTGTCGAAGGAGTGCAGCACAACAAGAAGACCACCATTCACGCCGCCTCTAACGCCCACACCCTTGCGGAGAAAATGCTCATCCCTTGGGTGTGGGTGGGGGGAGACGGCTCCGTGTTGTGTTCCAGTTAATTTATTCCACATGAGACATGATATAATATGTATTTTTGTTTTTTTTTTTGAATATCCCTAATATAACGACAAAAAACTGAGATGAAAACTAGAACAGCATTATCTTTCATTCCACGGACAGAGCGCACACTCTCACACACGCTGCACCCATCCACATACAGACGACACAATACACGCTCGCACTTCCCTTGCACACACACCACCACACACACACACAAACAACAAAAACACATAAGTGCGTGGAGTCGGCTTCCCCGTCGAGCGCGGCGGCATGACAAGAACATTCAACATCATCCAAAACAACCATCATTCTACTCCCCCAAAGCAAAAAAAAAAGACAACACTAAAACAAAAATGAAAGCAAAACACAAACAACACACTAGCGTTTTGTAAAATTAAAAAGCAACTTTATGTATTATTTTTTTAATTATGATGTAATTATAAAAACAAGTGAAACAAAAATATGAGTTTACATATTACATCCATAATATGTTGCAGATGAGTTACTATAAATAACCATCGAAAAAAAACGAGATTTACGAAATAAAGTCCTGAACTCACTACCAAGCAACAAAGACATAATGTAGACAAAATAAACCCTGCGCAGGGAATGAATAAAAAGGATAATTTGCTAATAGCAATTTACTAAAAAGCTTCTAGGCCCACGTACATGAGTAGTTTCAAGTAGGAAAAGTAGTGACCTTGCATATAGTAAAAAAGCTAAGTCCTTAGGAACATAGTGAAAAGATTATTGCAAGAGAGATTGGCAACCTTTAGACTAATGGAGCTATTGACCTAGGTCATTTTTCCAAAGGCTTTTTGAAGCCGGTTTAATAGGAAAAACCAACTCAAAGAGGTACCGAGCTAAAGATCATTGAATGAATTTCGATTGATACTTTTAAAAATATGGGCAAAATATATTATATGAAAAAAATGAGAGTAGCTACTCAAGCCGGTAACCCAAATGAAAAATAAAAAGAAGCATTTTGTCTAAGAATCCCCAATAATCCTAAAAAGGAGACGATAAAAAGGCATATAAAAACCTTGGCCAAGGACTAGAAGAGCATTACTTTAAGACAAATATGACTCGAAAAATGAATAATGAGTACATTAACAAATGCCTCAAAATGCATTGAAGTTCGGTCCAATGAAGACGTTCGTTTCGGACATTCGAACTAAATATGAAAACTAAACAATAAAAGACTTGTGCAAATTTTTGAAAGTGGAGCATATACATCCACAGCAAAACAGCCATAGACATGACATAAAAAAAAATAAAAATAAAAAGAAAGAAAAACAAAAACAGGAGGTCAGGTTTTATTGAAAAACAAAACAGGTCATAAGTTAGATTTTAATTATACATGCCCGTATAAAGTAACGGGAATAGGTCAGAGAGATAATATAGTAATAACTGACGATAAAAATAAAAAGCAAACGGTTCATAAGGATAGATTAAAAATGTTTATTTCATAATCAAATTTAGTATGGCCATACATAAAAACATAAATATTTTTAATATTCTCATATTTTCATTTTCATATTTGTAGTGAGTAAAATTAAAAAAAAAAAATTATATAAAAACAAAAACAAAATTTTTGTATCTTACAAAAGTAGTATGCATGCATAGGAAATACCCACTGTACCAAGAGTACTTAAGGGTCAGCACACTGTAACATTTTGTTGCAGTGTTTATGTAATCATAAAGAACCGGGAATTGAATTGTTGAGGGACTTCTCGATCGTAGCTACTAGCGAATGTAGAGTTGTCTCCACCGATATTCCTTTGGTATAGGCATGCTGGTTGGTCGACATCAGTCGCCCCACCTCATTACTGATGTGTACATCCAGCAGCTTTTCCAGTGTTTTTAGCATGAAGGAGGTAAGGAAGGTGACCTCGGTGCATCCCGGGAATTGGGCCTCCATTAGTGTTGTCAGAGCCTCTTCGCTGCCCTCTGACCACTGTCCGTTATTAAATTTTAGCTGACTCTGTATAGTGGGCTGCTTCGAGAGCAGCTTCCGGAGTCTTGCTGTTTCAGGCACTTTCTCGATGTTCGAGCAGAATTTCCTCCATGATTCCTCGACGATTATGCTACAGTGAACAGCTAGAGCGAGAATGAGGGACACGAAAAGTCAAGAACCGTGGCGCGGCCGAGCATAAAATGAGAGATTCGATGGCTAAACTAAAGGCTCTCACTGACTTTGCTCATAAAACTGTTCTTTATTATGCACCAAATGTATTTGCTGGTTTGGAAACTACGCAGCAACGAAAGTGTTTGATAATTTAATGTTTTAAATGAAACGCGATTAACAAATGGCTTTAATCACGTCGGGGTCACAAATCTTTGAAATGTCAAGCTTTTTTGGCACCTATTTATGTCCAGAAACAAAATGAGAACGAATTGATTTAATAATATTTATTTATACCGGCGGCTTTTTTGTCCAGAAACAAAATGAGAACGAATTGATTTAATAATATTTGTTTATACCGGCGGCTAGCAGAAGCCGATTGCTTGCTCTTTGCCCAGCCAGATAAATGTTCACGAGATCGATATGCAGCCAATGCGTAGAGAGATTAGCATAGCACTAAATTTCGCAACGTCGGCAGATCAATGCTAGAGCCGAAACGGCGGCTGCGGAGAGCCCTTAGCAGAAAACGTTAGCGTTTACATATGTTTTTCATTGAAATGTTAAGTACATGTATTCTTATGGGCGATGGAAATATATTACATTGTATTATTAGGATGAATTAGCTGCTGGCCCGAACAAACTCGTTCTACCCAACATCGGTAAGCAGGAATAGTGTAGTATGCATGCACAGGCAATACCCACTGTACCAAGAGTACTTAAGTACAACACACTGTAACACTTTGTTGCAGTGTTTACGTAATCATAAAGAACCGGGAATATCTTGAGTGCGACGGTAATACGATCGCACCAATATGCCTCGCGGACAAGAGTGCAACGTCGGCGTCTCTCACGTAACTGACGTCACCCAAACATGATCCGTTTGAATGTGCATGCATGCCCCTCGCGCCCCCCCGCTATCAGCAGCTCTGGGCATATATACGTACATATATATTAAATACATAAATGCGGCCGCTCCGCTGCCGGCATTCCTGGCAGCGCAGCTACGCGGCCCTAAGCTAAGTAGAATTTAAGAAATATACTGATGATTGTTCAATAAAGAGAACGCAACCAAGACGGATGTCTTTTTAATGCATACAAGTACACACCATCTACTACATGGCGACCGTGACATAGGTCTTAAAGACCTAGGACTTTAACAATGCTGAATTAAAAACTTTGCTGGCCGTACGAAAGTGAAAAAAAAAAATTAAAAGAAAGTGAAGTGCAGAATACTACAAAAATTAAAGAAGAAAAAAAAGACCCAATGGGCACCGGCAACGCTACAAAGAGCGTCGATGAATGAAAAAGGGATTGGAAATAACAAAAAGTCTGGGTCACAGGAACCTAAGGGAAAACTGAAGAAAAAAGACCCAATGGGCACCGGCAACGCTACAAAGGGCGTAGAGGAATGAAAAACGTATGGGAAATAAAAAAAAAAAACAATAAAAGGCTGAATAAATGAAAGAAGATAAAGACCTAAAAAGGCACCGACATCGTTACATAGAGCGTACTTCAATGACCTGTGCGAAGACCAGCATCGGCTCCGCCTGAGCCCATAGGCCCCGGAAGAAACTAAAGTGCGAGTGGCATATAGGCCGCCCCTTGCGCCTCCGTTGGACCGAAATCAAGGAAAACAAAATGCGAGGTAGGCACTTCGCCGCCGATGGATAACACTACATTAGAGGAAGCTGCTCCTATCGAGCAAAGGGATACGCCAAGCCAGCAAGAGGCTTTAGAGCTGTATCCAACCGCGGGACCACGCCCACTCACAATAGCTGAGTACAGGGCACGGCAGAACCCCCCCGCCAAAAAAAGAAGTCTGAAAAACAACAAGCGTGAGGGGCATACGAGGGAGCGTCAACGTAATCAGGCCGGTGACGTCCAGTTGACGCAGAATGGGTCCGGAGCAGCAGAATAATTACATATTCATATACATATTCATATACATATATAACATAGTATAATAAAAACAAAAATTGTAAAATTGCGCAGAACCTTTTCTGCCCAATTAGAAGTATATCCCGTAAAGCTATACGAAACGATAGGTAGAAATATTGTTTATGGAAAGTAATTCCATTAGTAAGTTTTGTAAAGAATTGATAAACGATAATAATCATATATATCGTAAACATATATATCGTACCCAGCAGGTGGGAGAAAATAAACCCAGCTCCCTTGTCACATCCATTCAGGACCATACTAACTTCATATGCAATTATTGTAAATCCTCCGATCATTACATATCCCGATGTCAGGCGTTTTTAAATCTCCCTGTCATGTCGCGATACAAGGAGGCGAAGAAAAGCCACTTATGCCTAAACTGCCTCAAAAAGGGTCATCCATTGCAACGTTGCAGGTCAGGGACATGTAGGCAGTGTCAGGCCAAGCATCACACACTGCTCCACATGCAAGCAGGCGCCGATGCTGAGTTGCCGTCGCTGAGCATGGAATCGAACGAGAATGATCCTGCGAGTGCCCTAGTAGCAAGCAAATGTCCTAGCCCTCCCCCTCAAGCCCGAAATCTCTTCCTAGCCAACACGTGTTGCTAGCTACCGCAATCGTATATATAAAGGGGCGTTATAATTCGCTTAACCCATGTCGTGCCCTTTTGGATTCTGCTTCTCAGGTTTACTTTGTAACATCGAGACTCGCCAGTTGGATCCTCATTCGTCTCATGTTCAAATTGCCGGTATTGGAGAGTCAGTTCTACCTTCGAGCAAGGCTGTAGATATCGTTCTGCAATCTCAAGACGCAAGCTATCGCGGTTCTCTCTCTGCAATTATCACTGCCTCAATCACAGGATTGCAGCCCAAGTTTGGCCTAGACGCAAATGATTGGCCAATGCCGAACAATATAAAGCTAGCTGACCCTAACTTCTCTAAGCCCCAGCGATTCGACCTGTTGATAGGTGCTGGTTTGTTTTTCGATTTAATGTGCGTCGGACAGATTCGACTGTCGGGCCAGTTACCAACATTGCAGAAGACGAAACTTGGCTGCATAGTGTCGGGAAGCATTAGCAACTCCGCGAATAGCCGTGCGGCGCTAGCAGTTGTTGAAGAGTCCTCTAGTATCGCCGCTGACGAGACCAATTTAAACGACATCGTTAGACGGTTTTAGGAAGTAGACGGAGATTATTCGCTATCATCAATTTCAGAGGAAGATATTCATTGTGAGCAGCATTTTGTTGCGAATTACGTTCGCCAAGATTCCGGAGCTTACTCCGTGCGTTTGCCAACTAAATTAAGTTTGGAGGAATTAAGAGAATCTTATCAGCAAGCGCTTCGTAGATTTCTAAATTTGGAAAGAAAGCTAGCAAAAAATGCAGAACTTAAGGCAAAATATACTAAATTTCTCCAGGAGTACCTGGACTTAGGACAAATGTCTCCAACTGCACGAAAATTAGACCTCCCTCAGTACTTTTTGCCTCACCATTGCGTCCATAAGCAGGAGAGTAAAACCACAAAATTACGCGTAGTGTTCGATGGTTCTGCCAAAACAGCGTCTGGAATATCACTAAATGATGCGCTAATGGCCGGACCCACTATCCAACCTAAAATTCTAATAACACTGCTTCGTTTTCGCTTCTTCAAAGTTGCCTTGTGTGGCGACATCTGCAAAATGTACCGCTGTGTACGCGTATCTCATCTCGATCAGCATGTGCAGTGCATCCTATGGCGTAACGACCCGAAGGAGGAGATTCAAATGTTCATATTGGAGACTGTCACTTATGGGACCAAACCTGCCGCAATTCTTGGCAATTCGTGCTATGCATCAATTGGCAAATGATGAGGTGTCATATTATCCGCTTGGTGCGGACATTGTTCGAAGAGATTTTTATGTCGATGATCTAATATCAGGAGGGGACAGCATTGAGTCGGTCATTGAGATTCGTCATCAGGTAAAGGAGCTACTTTCGAAAGCATGTTTTCCCATACGTAAATGGTGCTCAAAAGAAGTCGCTACTTTAGAAGGCGAATCTGAAGCGGATCGCGAAAAGTTCCTTACTTTTCACGACGGGACAGAGATCACTAAAGCCCTTGGTCTAGTCTGGGATCCCACCACAGACAACCTTCTGTTTAGTTTTGCTCACGTCGCACCCGCCGCAGGTCCAATATCGAAGCGTTCGGTCTTTTCTACGCTAGCTAGGTTCTACGATCCTTTAGGACTCATCTCTCCTATTATCACAAAGGAAAAAATATTTATGCAGTCGTTATGGAACGAAAACCTCAAGTTGGACTGGGATGAAAGTCTGCCCCAGGATCTTCATACGGCGTGGAACGAGCTAACTTCGCAGTTGTCGGTAGTCAAGATCTTCAAATTTCCACGTTACGTGCTTCGACAACAAGCCAGACTAGAAATGCCTGCGTTTTGTGATGCGAGCCAGGCAGCATATGGTGCGTGTGTGTACATGCGTTCGGAAGCTCTTGGTACTGTGCAAAGTTATCTCTTATGCTCCAAGTCCGGGGTCGCACCCTTGAAAAGGATGACTATCCCGAAGCTTGAGCTATCGGCTGCCTCGTATTAGCTGAACTAGTTTCCACCATAATTAAGGGATTATCGGTCCCATGCCAAGTGCATTGCTGGTCGGATTCTTCCATAGCTCTTGCCTGGATTCGGGAATCGCCATTGAATTTTAATATATTTGTCTCTAATCGGGTTGAGCGGATACAGGAGCTCACTGCTGGAATGACGTGGCATCACGTGCCCACGAAGTTGAACCCGGCCGACATCATATCGCGTGGCTCCACGCCTACTGAACTAATGGATAACAGCCTTTGGATTTCTGGACCACCATTTTTGCTTCGTGCGAGCTCAGACTGGCCTGCAGGCTTGCAATTGCCAACGGATGTACCAGAACGTCGTCGTTTAGCATTAATTGTTTCAAAGAAAAGGGATATATCATACGATTGCAAATTTCAAAACTCATTCGGATCAATGCAGCGCGTGTTTGCTTATATATATCGATTTTGCAGTCTTAAGGAAAAAAGCTTACTGCGGTCGAGAGGAAAACTTACCGTAAGCGAAATCAAGAACGGCACGCATTTACACATAAGGGCAATACAGCAACAACAATTTTCGGAAGAGATAAGAGCTCTCACCAACAAGAAGTCTTTACCACCAAAAAGCACGATGGCCTCACTGAATCCATTTCTGGACAGGTTTGGATTGATCCGAGTTGGAGGCCGACTCCAAAATTCCGATTTGGACTACGACGCAAAACACCCAATCTTGATGCCCAAGGGGCATCCTGTCACTGTCTCTATTATCGTATTTTTTCACGAAAAATTTCTCCATGCAGGAGCTCAAGGATTGCTAGGATTGCTTCGGCAAAAATTCTGGCCTATCGGCGGACGCAAATATGTGGCAGGCATCATTCGCAGATGTGTTCGATGTTTTCGGTTGAAGCCAGTGCTGAGGGAGCATATCATGGGAAGTTTGCCTGCGGATCGCGTGAGGACTAATCCAGCATTCCAAACAACGGGCGTTGATTTTTGCGGACCCTTTTATTACAAGTCGGAAGTCAGAAGCAGGCCTCCAATCAAATGCTCTATCGCTGTCTTCGTATGTTTTAGCACCAAAGCGACTCACTTGGAAGTTGTTCGGAATTATCGAATCTATACATTTCTAGTGGAATCGATTGGAAGTTCATCCCCCTTCGCTCACCTCACTTTGGGGGCTTGTGGGAGGCTGCTGTGAAAGCAGCCAAATATCATTTTCATCGCATCGTTGGCACCTACATTTTCACCCTTGATGAAATTCAGACCCTGACCTGTGAAATCTCTGCTTTGCTTAACTCTCGACCACTTTATGCAATTACAGAAAGTCCTGACGATCTGGATGTGCTCACGCCAAACCATTTTCTTAATGGAGCACCAAGTGCTGCATTCGACGAGCCAGCCGTGACGCATCTCCAGGTCAACCTTCTGAGTCGATGGCAGCGTTTGTGCCAAATGAAGCAGGCTTTCTGGAGAAAATGGAGTACTGCGTATCTATCACTTATTCAGGAGCGGGGCAAGTGGCGGTCATCGTCTCCAAATATCAAGCCAGGAGCGCTCGTCATGATCAAGGAAGAAAAGCTGCCACCGTTAAAGTGGCCACTCGGCCGCATTGAGAGCGTCATCCCAGGAAAAGATGGAACCATCAGAGTAGCCGTCATCCGCACCCAAAGAGGCCTATTCAAAAGGGCCGTTGGAAAGATAGCGGTCCTGCCCCTTCAGGATGGATCTCTTGAAAGCCTTTGCCTTCCAACGGGGGGTGCTTGTTCGGGTCAGACCCCCACCGATTAGTTGCTTGCGAAATAGCAGCTAATAATTGGTCTTCAGCAGCATATTTGTACGACCAAAGTTAGATGTAATATATTTGCCAATATGTTTGTTAAAGCTTTTGCTTGCTTGCCCTCTCTCAAAGCTCGCTCTTTGTCATCTATGTTCTATGTTTATCTACGTTTCCAAGCGAAGCTGCGCTTAGCGATCGGAGCGGCAATGATATAATGTAAAGGGCAAGCAAGAGACACTTGCAATTCTGATTTCACGCATTAAAGAGCTTTGTAATTTTATTTGTGCGCCGTGTCTTTATTTATTCGAAATAATTATTCGGCCGATCGGGGATAAAAACCATTATACCCACATACAATTTGGTGACCCCGACGTGATCTCTTAATTGCAGAATCAATCGTTTCGAGCATAATTCGGTGCTGAAACATACATACATAGCAACGCAGTGACTGGCTATACGTTTCTCTGTCGCGGTAATTCGGTCATTGCAGTGCATTGGGCAGTGCAGTGAACTAACTAACACACACAAACGGAGCACAAAGCGGAATCGGGCAGATCGCACAGCTAAACGTATTAGCTGTAATCCCTTTTCTTGCGGTTCCCATTTTTACACGTATACAGGGTGTCTTTTCTATCGTGCTAAGTGACTTTAAAAAAACCCAAAAATGGCAGCACCTGAGCCTGACAATGTCGCGAACGCGGTCATGCCTAGTGACCTCGATTTTTATAAACAAAAGGCTGAGTCCATCGCGCGTCAATTAAATACCATGGATAGTTTTCTCACCAAGGAAGAGCTGGCCGATTTAGATGAAGCGGTGCTTCAAGCTCGCCTAGAGCAGATCGAACGAATGAATGCGGATTTCGATGCCGCTCAAACGAGCCTTAAAAGGCTGGACTTGCTGCAGTTGGCCAATAATGCCCGACTGGACTTCGCCAATATCTATGTCAAGGTCAGGTCCAAGCTGTCACGGGAATTGATGGCTGCTCGCACGGTTAATGCTGCTCATTATTTATTTGCTGCTCATTTATTTGTACGCCGTGTCTTTATTTATTCGAAATAATTATTCGGCCGATCGGGGATAAAAACCATTATCCCCACAAGAGCTATGCACTAAATATACAGAAGTATTCGGATTTGAAACCGAATCGATAAAAACTATTAATTTGTATACACAAGAGCTAAGATTAAAGAACAAAAATATACAAAACCAGTGTACATAATAAATAAAATTCAAAGAATAACTCACACTCATAAAGAGAAGTAACAAAACAATTAGAAGACTCATTCTAGACGAAATACTGAATCCTCCCGTATCAGACTACAACAAGTTATTACTACTTTTGCTGAAAAAGATGTACCAGATAGCGATACTAAAAGACGGCGATTAGTTATAGACTAACGTCAATTCAACAAATAGCTCCGACAAATTAAAATCGGAAATAAACTCTAGAATATAACATCTTTTTCAACGAGCAATGGCTCGTTTCACACAATTACTTAAACTTTATAAAAATAGCGCCAAATCCTTTCAAGGAATAATATCTTTTTTTTCTGGATTAAACTCTTCACAAGAATTCTTATACATACATGCCTTAATAGTCATCGGTTATTCCGAAAACAATATCATCAAAAATTCAACAGATGTTTCGAACTCTGCAAGAAACAAAACTATAAGAAACATTCAGAAAAAGGCTCTTTCTTCAAGCACCATTGAATTTTATTTTCGTGAGTGTATTGATCAAGGTATTTTACCAAATGATAAAACTACAACATCATTGGAAAATACCCAGTCCCTACGGACGCAAACAGCGCTAAGCATTTTGTAATTACGGCAGACTTGACGTTAAAATTTGTATTTTAATTATAGTATTCAAGTCTAAGAAAAAGAATACAAGACCTGAAAAATATAACGAAAGTTAAACCGCATTAGAATTTTTAAAGAAAGCCGCAATAATCTTCTGGCTACTAAGCAATCTTCGACCATACGTGTATAGTCAAAACTTCAGTTTTAATTCAAATCTATACTTTCAAAAACTCATTTCAATGTTGAATTTATACTTTCAATAACAAACTCCAATTAAATTACCCAGAATGAGACTAGGTCTAAAAGAATATGAGTTTACTACAAGTTATTTTAAAATATAAAATAAAATCCATAATATGTTGCAGATGAGTTACTATGTATAAATAACCATCGAAAAAAAATGAGATTTACGAAATAAAGTCCTGAAGTGACTACCAGGCAACAAAGACATAAAGTAGACAAAATAAACCCTGCGCAGGGAATGAATAAATAGGATAATTTGCTAATAGCAATTTACTAAAAAGCTTCTAAGCCCACGTATATGAGTAATTTCAAGTACGAAAAGTAGTGACCTTGCATATAGTAAATACGCTAAGTCCTTAGAAACATAGTAAAAAGATTATTGCAAGAGAGATTGGCAACCTTTAGACTAATGGAGCTATTGACCTAGGTCATTTTTCCAAAGGCTTTATGAAGCCGATTAAATAGGAAAAACCAACTCAAAGAGGTACCGAGCTAAAGATCATTGAATGAATTTCGATTGATACTTTTAAAAATATGGGCAAAATATATTATATGAAAAAAATGAGAGTAGCTACTCAAGCCGGTAACCCAAATGAAAAATAAAAAGAAGCATTTTGTCTACGAATCCCCAATAATCCTAAAAAGGAGACGATAAAAAGGCATATAAAAACCTTGGCCAAGGACTAGAAGAGCATTACTTTAAAACAAATATGACTCGAAAAATAAATAATGAGTAAATTAACAAATGCCTCAAAATGCCAAAACTCACATCTAGTACGACACATAGACAAAGGTCAAAAGACATTATCGCATTGAAAAAAAACAATAAATGATTTGTGCAAATTGTTGAAAGTGGAGCATATACACCCACCGCACACCCCCAGACATGACATAAAAAAAAAAAAAAATAAAGAAAAACAAAAACAGGAGATCAGGTTTTATTGAAATACGAAACAGGTCATACATTAGATTTTAATTATACAGGTCCGTATAAAGTGACGGAAATAGGTCAGAGAGATAATATCGTAGTAACTGACAATAAAAATAAAAAGCAAACTGTTCATAAGGATAGATTAAACAATTTTATTTCATAATCAAATTTAGTATGGCCATACATAAACATAAATATTTTTAATATTCTCATATTTTTATTTTCATATTGTTAGTACGAAAAATTTAAAAAAAAAACAAAAAAAATTTATTACAATATATTAATAAAATAACTTCATATTATTACGTTATTTTTCAAAAGGAGGGAGATGTAGTATGCATGCACAGGCAATACCCACTGTACCAAGAGTACTTGAGTACAACATACTGTAACACTTTGTAGCAGTGTTTACGTAATCATAAAGAACCGGGAATATCTTGAGTGCGACGGTAATACGATCGCACCAATATGCCTCGCGGACAAGAGTGCAACGTCGGCGTCTTTCACGTAACCGACGGCACCCAAACATTATCCGTTTGAATGTGCATGCATGCCCCTCGCGCCACCCCCGCTATCAGCACAGCTGGGCATATATACGTACATATATATTAAATACATAAATGCGGCCGCTCCGCTGCCGGCGTTCCTGGCAGCGCAGCTACGCGGCCCTAAGCTAAGGAGAATTTAAGAAATATACTGATGATTATTCAATAAAAAGAACGCAACCAAGACGGATGTCTTTTTAATGCATACAAGTACACACCATCTACTACAATAGAACCGTCTTACTAGTACGAAAGGGAATCCACTTTTACCTTATGTCTCATTACAGTACAGACGACCTGACAGTGGTGATGCTGGAGAGTGGAAAGAAGCGCCTTCTGGTGGATTCCTGCTACATGGCACACGACTGGCCCGCACCACCTGAAGAGCTTAGAAGTCTGGTGGAAGAAGCCGACTCCACAGACAACCAACTCATCATTGGTACAGACGCCAATGCCAATGTCTTCCTTCCAAAGGCAGGAAAGTGCAGCCATGTAAGTCCCAAGGATTATAAACCGATAAGCCTCACCTCATTTCTACTAAAAACACGGGAAAAGCTGCTGGATCTAAACATCAGGAAGGAGGTTGGAGGACTGATGTCGACAAACCAGCATGCTTACACTAAAGGGAAATCGGTGGAGACAGCACTACATTCGTTAGTAGCTACCATCGAGAAGGCTCTCAACAATAAAAAGTATGCACTGGGAGTATTCGTAGATATATCCGGAGCATTTAATAACGTAGCGACTAACGCAATAATGGATCGCCTAGAAGCGACCCACATACACCCCAAAATCGACCTATGGATAAGGAACCACACAGAGTAACACCTCAGGGTAGAATCCTGTCGCCACTCCTGTGGAATCTGGTGGTCAACGACCTCATAAAGAGATTGGAGTGGAAGGCCCCAAAAATAACAGCTTATGCATACGACATAAGCATATTAATTACGGGTGTGTGACCATCCCTAATGGAACGACCACTCATGGAGATATGCGAGTGGGCGAAAGAAGTAGGACTCGATGTCAACGCGCACAAGAAGGACTCATCCCCTTTAAAAGGCGGTACAAGGAACCGGAATGGATCCTCCCGAAAATCAACCAAACAAATCTAACCCCAAAAACACAGGTCAAATTCCTCGGCACAGTACTGGACAGCAAGCTGGCATGGAGACTTAATGTAGTGGAAAGGGTGAAGAAGGCCACCCTTGCACTTTATGCATCCAAGAAGAAGCTTAGCAGCACATGGGGCCTGTCACCCAACCTAATGCATTGGATCTACATCTCGGTGGTGCGACCAACTCTGCTGTATGGAGTCCTAGTGTGGTGGCAAGCCACTGAAAAGAAACCGTACCACAAGCTTATGGAAAGGACCCACCGACAGGCTCTGCTCTTTATTACAGGGGCGCTGATGTCAACCCTAACTATAGCACTCGACACCATACTCTTAATCGATCCCCTCGATATCCACGCTCGGCTGGCAGGCAATGGGCAATGACTGCATGGGGGAACATGTCGCCCCAAGGATACGGGCACAGTTCAATTGGCAGGGACATAACCAGTTGTACAGACTACATGACCCCCAAACGTGTCTCGAAGTAAAATCAAATACCTGTATGCGACCCGAAGACTGGAAAACAGGGTGGGACCAGACTCAGCACCTCAATATATACACTGACTGCTCCCAGATAGAAGGAGGAGTAGGAGCGGGCTTATATTGCAAGAACCCCGAAATAAGGGTGTCATATAAGCTGCCGGACGGATGCAGCATATTCCAAGCGGAAGTTTTCGCCATCAAGATACAGCAGAGGTCTCTCAGCTTACAGAGCGACCACACAATGTGGCTAGCCAGTTATGGTTGTTGTTGATAGCCAGGCGGCGATAAATTCCCTGCAGTCGTTGGCAGTTAGTTCCAGAAATGTACTGGCAAGCAGACGGCACTAGACTCACTATGCCCGACTAAGTCAGTGCGAATCTACTGGGTTCGCAGCCACCACGGCATCGAAGGAAACGAAGCTGCAGACGTTCTGGCTAAGGAAAGCGTCGGGCTGGCGAACGAAAAAGTCAAATACAAGCCTATCTCCCTTAGAACGTTACAAAGCGACCTGCAGAATCAGGCCGCTCTACAAACCGAGAACAGATGGAGGAACACAACCACCTGCATAACCTCGAGAACCATGTGCAAAGAGCGCAATGGAAAACTAGCTTACTATCTACTGAGCGTTCCACGGAAAGACTGTAGACTGCTAGTGGGAATACTCACAGGTCCATGTCTGGCTGCGGCGCACGCAGCCAAGCTAGGCATCACCAACAGAGACAGCTGTAGGAAATGTGATGAGCCCAGGGCTATTGAAACCCTGGCACATCTCTTCTGCAACTGCCCGGCTCTCTCACGGGCAAGGAAAAGATACCTAGGCGCACCGGAGATGGTATCACTGGAAGATGCCTCCAAGAGGACGCCGAGGGAATTACTTGCCTTTGCTAAACACACCTCGATTCTCAAGGACTTCCAAACCTCCCCAACACCCCCGTAAAGGTTCATTCATATCCGGATAACTAATGGCGTTATTGGGCTATGATAGTCCCCGCTGAGGGACGTTCGAGTTTACCTAACCTAACTTATCAACATATCTGTCTTCTGTAGATTGAGGATATATGTGTCTGCAAGTATCAGGTTCTTCGGGATTTGCCACTCACTTATGGGCTTGATACCCCGAAATGGAATTTAAAATCCCTAAATCGACCGCAAACTCACTACCAATAATTCGCGGCTATACACGACGAATCGCAGCTATACGTCAGATCCAAACACTTTGAAGCTTCAGCTTGGGCTGTAGACCAAAAGTTCTAAGAAAGGTACATTAATTAGGCGTCGTTAAAGGTATCATTTGTAAGAATCGATGGATAAACGCCTAAGCTGCAGCCGTTTGACCAAACCTTCTAATGCCGCATATCTACGTAAATTTCCGTTTAGCGTTCATAAATTCCATTTGACCGTTAAAAACAGCTAAAAACGCACATTTTTTGTATTTTTTTATAGAAAAATAACGGTTTTATGTCGGCGAACGGAATTTAATGTTTTAACAAAACACAGCTGGTTTATTAGAGTAGCCGTCTTGTTTTAGGTACTTGGTTACTTGGGTCAGTTTCGTTCCATACACAAGAAATAAGAGCAGATTCCTGACAGTAATTTTAAGGAAAAAAAATACTGGAAAATATTATCAAATTAGAATTTGAAAGCCTAATATCTTCGAGACGGTAGGATGCAGCTATAAAGTGTTTGAGCCATAACACAATAATTCCTTAAACATTTTTAAGTCACCAAATCTTTTAGAAAAAGTCGATTTGGGCCACAGCGGGAAATAAAAGTTCAATTTTGTTTACAAAAATGAAAAATTAGACAAAATTGTATAATTAAAAGCAATTTTTTTTTTAAATTATATTCGGTTAATCATATTATATAAAATCAGCGAAATTTACTATTATTTTATTGATCCAACAAATTGTATTTCAAATAGGGAAATATGCACCGGAACATTATTGATACATTATTGTGAAGGTTCACGACGTCGTAGCACAGTTTACATTTGACGGTATGGAATTGGACTTTGCCAAATTTGCTGCGACTATAGAGATAGCATGATTAGACTAAAACCAAAATTAATGTTCGTAGTCTAACTGAGGCCCATTTTGTATCATAATGATGTTTTTCACACAGCCAGACAACGAATCGTATCTAAAAAGTATATCAAGAGATAAACTCTACCGCAGCGCAGCCCAACTGGAAAAAAAGCTGGACGCATATCTCTCTCGATCTCACTGCATGCTTTTCCCATCAGGATATCTCTTTTTTTGCAGCTAGTCCAGCTTCAAAGTCTAAAGCCTCGTATCCAGCACCGCGGAAGCGAAAAATTACTTCTAAACTCCATATAAAAAAAACTGGGCCAGGAATTTTTCGGTTGCGTTTTACTGGCCTCAGTATCCAGCAAGCTAAATGAAATCCACAGATTCCTATCGATAGTTAGCCTATCGACACGATTGCGGACTCAGAGATCAGCTGGTATTCACGCCAGTAAAATATATGCGCCTATTATTACTGAAGTAAATGTGAAAGATGGAGTCAAATACTGTTCGAAACGTGAGGAGAAGATTGCTTTAATAAATTCCGTTCAGGCAAGGCAATTTCCTTGACGGATTATGGAAAATAAGTATTTTGATCATTTTACATAACAAAACACAGCTGATTCATCAGAGTGATCCACCGTTTTTTTTTTGGTTCTTAGTCACACTATTTCAGTTTCGTTCCACACACACGAAATAAAGGGCAGATTCCTGGCAGTAATTTTCCGCGGTGCTGGATACAATGCTTTAGAATACAGCAAGCTAAACGAAATCGACAGATTCTTATCGATAGTTAGCCTATCGACACGATTGTGGACTCAGAGATCAGCTGGTATTCCCGAAAGTAAAATATATGCGCCTATTATTACTGAAGTGATTGTGAAAAATGGAGTCAAAAATTGGGCTCAAAACCAAAAAGAGATATGCAAATTTTAAACATGAGGAGCAGATTCCTTTAATAAAAGTAGTTGAGGCAACGCTATATTATTGGCGGACAACGGAAAATAAGCATTTGGATCGTTTTAACATTTTAGTGCCTCCGTCTGCGCTGTACTTCCTCCTATTTTTTGTTTGCAACAATATATGCCGCCCCCAACACAATAAATTCGTCGTCAGAGTCAGTTTTTCTCCTTCTTCAATATTAATTGAACCATCACATTTGGCGCTGTTTACAAAACACAGCTGATTTATTAGAGTAACCGATCTTTTTTTAAGTACTTGGTCACACTATATCAGTTTCATTCCACACACACGAAATAAAGAGCAGTATCCTGGCAGTAATTTTCCGCGGTGCTGGATACTAGTACTAACCATACAGTACATAGATGAGACATTTCATACAAACGGCTCTCGCAAGCGAAGTCTGAGATTTGCAGTACCAAGCGTTCGGCTCGGTACAGCAACTGTTCGGCTCATGACGCGGCGCTAGCCGAAGCCGACAGCAACGAAGCAATGGCATTGGTGTGTGTGTTATTATACACAACAAATTTTTGATTGTAGGCATTGTCAGTTCTTGGGCTCTTGGGTTTTTGGTTTCTGTTTTATTTTGCTTTGCTTCAGCGTATTTGGATGTATGGGTGCACATATATGCTCACGTACATTGTTTAAGTATTGCTGCTGGTAGAACGAAATTTCTCAATTCCCTTAAGATTCTTGGATTTCTGTGCTTGTTACCCTTTACTTTAGCATTTTTAGAGTCGACACGTTTGAAGACACTTGCCTTATAATATCAGAATAACTCTTGTTTTGTATATGCTCTAGATGATAATTTTGTTTAATATAGAAAATATGAATATAATGAGCGGATATGCATATGTAAATATATACATATAATATATTTCATACATAACTCCCATTGGAATAATTGTCCATTAGAGTATTCAGGGTGCAAATTGTGAATAAGCAAATAATTTTCATTTAATATATATATTTGTATATAATTAAGTCGTATAAACATAAAGACTATACAGTTTGTACTATATATACACATATGTATATTTAATTGTATGGTATATCATATAATATATTAATATATATGATCACATACAAAAAAAGTTATATGCGCTGAACAAATTATATATGTATATGTATATCATCCATTATTATGGATATTAATGACATATAAATAGGTATTGAATGGGTCTATACACATTTTAGTGTCATAGCCCAACAATCGTTCCTCGCTTTCTGAAGCGAATGCAAAGAATTCATTGGAAATTAAGACTTCATGGAGACGCTTGCCCACAATACAAATAAAAATAATATTTTGTATAGCCTTTATATGCTAATTTTGTTTGATGTACTATAAACGAATATAATGAACGAATGTAAATGTGTAAAAATACAAAATGTATAGCATACATGACTTCACATGAGATTAATTGTCTGTAGAGTATTCTATCGTCATTACCTATGCAGCTCTCAGTAAATACATTTTTCTCGTCGCAAATTCGGCAGCTCGAAGTCGAGCCATGGATCTAAAAATAGAACGAGCTTGCATGTGTGAGTGCGCACAGAGTTCTTACATATTTATGTGTGCGTACTTGTGCCGAGCTGCGTCTTCATAAAGTCATAATCTCCAATGAATTCTTTGCATTCGCTTCAAAAAGCGAGGAACGATTGTTGGGCTATGACACTAAAATGTGTATAGACCCATTCAATACCTATTTATATGTCATTAATATCCATAATAATGGCTGATATACATATACATATATAATTTTTTCAGCGCATATAACTTTTTTGTATGTGATCATATACATATAATATATATATATATTAATATATTATATGATATACCATACAATTAAATATACATATGTGTATATATAGTACAAACTGTATAGTCTTTATGTTTATACGACTTAATTATATACAAATATATATATTAAATGAAAATTATTTGCTTATTCACAATTTGCACCCTGAATACTCTAATGGACAATTATTCCAATGGGAGTTATGTATGAAATATATTATATGTATATATTTACATATGCATATCCGCTCATTATATTCATATTTTCTATATTAAACAAAATTATCATCTAGAGCATATACAAAACAAGAGTTATTCTGATATTATAAGGCAAGTGTCTTCAAACGTGTCGACTCTAAAAATGCTAAAGTAAAGGGTAACAAGCACAGAAATCCAAGAATCTTAAGGGAATTGAGAAATTTCGTTCTACCAGCAGCAATACTTAAACAATGTACGTGAGCATATATGTGCACCCATACATCCAAATACGCTGAAGCAAAGCAAAATAAAACAGAAACCAAAAACCCAAGAGCCCAAGAACTGACAATGCCTACAATCAAAAATTTGTTGTGTATAATAACACACACACCAATGCCATTGCTTCGTTGCTGTCGGCTTCGGCTAGCGCCGCGTCATGAGCCGAACAGTTGCTGTACCGAGCCGAACGCTTGGTACTGCAAATCTCAGACTTCGCTTGCGAGAGCCGTTTGTATGAAATGTCTCATCTATGTACTGTATGGTTAGTGATACTAGGCTTAATGTCCAACGGCTAGCAATTTTTCCATGAGATACAATCGATTGTGTGCTGAAACAATCGATGTTCCGTTAAATTTTCAACCATCGACAGCATCGATAGCGCTATCGATAGTCTACATAACACATTTTTATATTAATGAAAATATAATTATATTTAATGAATAATCATTGACATTAATTGTAATTCTTAACTAAAAAATTTTAATAATTCTGCCCGTGATCTACTCGGATTTCTTATATATTTAATATGTGCATTCAATGCCCTGCTCACGCTCATCTAAGTATGTCATACATACATGTATGTTTATACATATACTAGAAATTGGAGAAAATATTTGTTCTTAACAGAAATGTGAAATTTTCGTTTGCTCATTAAAGCTTACATTACATAAACATGTTCCAAAGTATCCAAACTAAGAATGTAACACATGCATAGCAGTGCTTTGTTTAAGTATGTACATGTGTGTATACGGGTCAGAGGTCTACACCGGTGGCTGTTTAAGACCCCAGCAGTGTGCTCAGTGCGCTTGCGGTGGTTAAACACCGCGTAAGAAACGAATACGTTCATAAAGCGACAAGAAAATAAGCGGTGCCTGAACGACTTCAGTTTTTTACTGCGATTTTTTGCTGTGCTTCACTTTGCAAATGATATTGTACGAATGCGGAACACTAGTAGTTGCGGTGGACCGCTGTAGATCTCTGGTACGGGCATATGTACTATAGTGAATTTTTAATTTATGACTAACTTATAAAACTAAAATCATATGTACAGTGAAGGAACAAATTTAAAAAAAAAAAAGCTGAAATTCATAGTTATATTAACAAAAATAATAACAAAAACATTACAAATTCATGGGAAAAAAGTCTACACACAGGCTTAAAGCCTCTATATTATGGTTGGAAATTCATAGAAAAACCATAATTTTTTTCAATTCTAATATTAAGTTGATCCACCATTGCATTAATTAGAGCCTGCATTTGGAGAGGCATTGATTCAACCAAGTTTTCGGATGTTTGAGGTGGAATTTCAGCATAAGCATAGTTTAGAGCGATTTTCATCGTTTCTCGGCTTCTGATTTATTATACCCGGTACTCGAAGAGTAAAGGGGTATATTAGATTTGTGCAAAAAATGTATGTGTGTAACACCTAGAAGGAAGCGTTTCCGACCCCATAAAGTATATATATTCTTGATCAGCATCAATAGCCGAGTCGATATAGCTATGTCTGTCTGTCCGTCCGTCCGTCTGTCCGTCTTCATTAGCGCCTATAGCTCAAAGACTATAAAAGCTAGAGGAACACAATTTTGTATCCAGACTCCTGTCCTATCGCACTGTTACAAGTGTATTTTAAAATTTCGCCCCGCCCCCTTCCGCCCACTCCAAGGACGAAAATCTGTGGCATGCACAATTTTAAAGATACGAAAAAAGAATCGTAGAGAATGACAATATCTACCAGAGTGTTGAATCTGGATCAGATCGACTTATAAATATAGCCACAATGAAGAAAACCATTTCGAAATGCATCGTTCACTCTCGCTCTCTCTCACACACAGGGTTGGGCGCTGTGCCCATTCGTCCAGATGAGCGCCTAGATCTCAGAGACTATAAGAGCTAGAGCAACCAAACTCTCTATCCATGCTCCTGTGATATCACGTCAGTACAAGTGTATTTCAAAATTTGGCCACGCCCCCTTCCGCCCCCAGAAAAGATGAAAATCTACAATTTTGAAGATACGGGAAAACCAAAAACACAGAAGCATAGAAAATGACCATATCTATCATAGTATTGAATCTGGATCAGATCGGATCATAAATATAGTCAGAAGGAAGAAATGAAATTTCAGTGGCCTTCCAAGCGCAGACTCATTCCCTCTCTCTCTCGCACACAGCCGTGTATGTATATGTAGGAAGTAGATTTAGACATGTAGAAAACCGATATATAAATCTCCGAAAAGGTTGACTTAATTTTTTTTTTGTCTTTTTTGGCTAAAACTAAATTTATCCCTTTTGCGAACATGTAATAATGTAATTTATTACAAGCTCACATAGATATATACTGACTGAGTACCGGGTATAAAGTAGAGCCGAACGAACCTTTCTAAAGTTTCCCAAAGATGTTCTATAGTGTTTAAGTCCGGCGACCGAGGTGACGAATTTGGAGCATAATAGAGCAGCCAGTCTCGCACAACATGGGCGGTATGCTTTGGATCATTGTCCTGCTGAAAGATCCAGGAGTTTCCAAAAACCAAGCTATATACCGATATTGAAAGCGATCCATATTAACTTTAACAAAGACTATTCGGCCGACTCCAGACGACGCAAAAGCTCCACAAACCATTACATTACCGCCTCCATCTTTGACAGTAGGTGTAATATTCGTAGGGTCAAGTGCTGTGTTTGGCTTCCACCAAAGTTTGGCTCGGCCAACACTACCAAAAAGATTAATTTAGCTCTCGTCGGTAAATAAAACTGGATTCCAAAAATCCGCATCCTGGGATGCTCTGGGAACTCTGCTCATATAACTTTCGCCGTGCAAACATTTTTTAACGCCGGAAGATTTCTCAATGTGTTCCGCCAATTTTGGACCACTTATGTTGGGGTTTTGGTGGACTTATTGAAGGATACTCCGTTCATCTCGTCTTGTCTTCCTTGTCTGGGCTTCTTGGCAGTATTTGTATCATTATAGTTGCGAATGATGGTATGCATAGTAGATCGACTCAATTTAACTATTTTTGCGATCTCGCCATATGATTTTTATACCCGGTACTCGAAGAGTAAAGGGGTATATTAGATTTGTGCAAAAAATTAATGTGTGTAACACCCAGAAGGAAGCGTTTCCGACCCCATAAAGTATATATATTCTTGATCAGCATCAATAGCCGAGTCGATATAGCTATGTCTGTCTGTCCGTCCGTCTGTCCGTCTGTCCGTCTGTCCGTCTGTCCGTCTTCATTAGCGCCTATAGCTCATAGACCATAAAAGCTAGAGGAACACTATTTTGTATCCAGACTCCTGTCCTATCGCACTGTTACAAGTGTATTTCAAAATTTCGCCCCGCCCCCTTCCGCCCTCTCCAAGGACGAAAATCTGTGGCATGCACAATTTTAAAGATACGAGAAAACTAAAAACGCAGAATCGTAGAGAATGACAATATCTATCAGATTGTAGAATCTGGATCAGATCGGATAATAAATATAGCCACAATGAAGAAAACCATTTCGAAATGCATCGTTCCCTCTCGCTCTCTCTCACACACAGGGGTAGGCGCTATGCCTGATCGAATTTTTTGACGCCTAGTTCTCAGAGACTATAAGAGCTAGAACCACCAAACTTTCTATCCAAGCTCCTGTGATATCAAACCGAGACGAGTTTGTTTTAAAATTTGGCCACGCCCCCTTCCGCCCCCACAAAAGATGAAAATCTACAATTTTGAAGATACGGGAAAACCAAAAACGCAGAATCATAGAAAATGACTATATCTATCAGAGTATTGAATTTGGATCAGATCGGATCATAAATATAGTCAGAAGGAACAAATGAAATTTCAGTGGCCTCCCTAGCGCAGACTGATTCCCTCTCTCTCTCGCACACAGTCGTGTATGTATATGTAGGAAGTAGATAAGAACATGTAGAAATGGCAGATGTAAAAAATTTATGTAAACAAATATGGAAACATCTAATAGATCAAAATCTCCGAAAAGGTTCGACTTAAATTGTTTTTTTTTGGCTAAAATTAAATTTTTTCCTTTTGCGAACATGTAATAAATTACAACAAGCTCACATACATATATACTGACTGAGTACCGGGTATAAAGTAGAGCCGCGGCGCAGACGCGGCTCATAACGTTCCCCCTCGTTTATCCTTGCGCAGGCTAATAATCAAATTGCGCACAGAAATGTGCATTTCCTTCCGTTTTTCCATTTTTGACGAAAATAATTGCAGCAATATGACGTATTTTGACTTAGGAAGAGGTACAACAAAGCAGATTGTCAAAATAGACGGGGATTCTCCTCTTTTGACTTTAATTTTGTACTTCATTTATCAATTCTCCACGCTGTATGTAGACTTTTTTGCCGCTCCTTTTTATTTTTTTTCCTAAGAACTTTCACATCTTATATTTTCCTATACAATTTTTTCCTGATATTATGTTAACTTTAAGTCACCTAAATTGTGGCATACTTACTTTTCTAATTTTCATTGTTGTTTCCCGAAAACTCGGAAAAATGTGGGTGTATGTTCCCTTTTTTCCTTTACTGTACATGTAAGCAGTATGTACCACTACATATAGCCACCTCGAGTTATCGAAAAACGCTAAAAAACTGCGATGTAAAGCCTAGTACTCAGATCAGAAAAATTTTATGCTGTCAAAATGTCGCAACTGATTTTGTTTTCTAGGCGACACAGCCGGCTTTCTCGGTTGTTTTCAAGAACTCTAGCCAGAAATTTTGTGAAATTCACCGCAAAAACTCCTAGAAAGTGTTACAGTTTTGGAATAGTTATTATATTTATAACTTATATGCACTAAGTTTTTCTAAAAATTTAATTTTTTCGGAGTATTAAATTCTATTTACATTTTGCATTCAACGGTCTTATATTACAGATAACTAAATAATAAAGGTTTACATCATTAAAATTGCAAGCCGTGAAATTGTTTGCAATTCAAAAATAACCGCCGAAGAAAACGTAAGTAAGACGATATGCTATTCGGGTTTTTGTACATGGTTATACAAGGGTGTCACAGAAATACCGCGTTGACTGGGATTCAACGGAAAGCATCTACGCCTAAAATTTGAAGCAGCATTTTAGCATTTTCAGAAAGCAAATTCGAACCATGATGGAATAAGTTTAAGGTGGTCTCGTCCATGGTGAAATTACTAATAAGGTTGCGTATTCTGCTGTGGTGAGGACCAAGGTATACTTAGCAAGGTAGCCGAACTTGCTCTCTCACTACTTCAACAAATGCGGACACTGCTCTCAGAGAGACAAGCGTTAGAAAGAGATAGCAAGCTTTGCATGCTCTGCACTCTTCGTATATTATTGTCCCAGCTGGCTGAATATAACATATTTTCGATAATAAATAAAACAAAATAATTCAAATAATAGCATAGTATACCAAACATATTCTTTTCATTATTTTCTGTTTAATGAATTAAAAAATAAAGAAGAAGACAATGGAAAAAATCGTGCGCTACACTGCCTCCTTCGACGACGTTTGATGAACGACTGACAAAAATAACGTCCCCAAAACAGTGTTGCCAGCTCTTCGGGTCATAAAAAAGTTAAAATAGCCTTTGAAAAAAGCTAGATATAGGAAGAAAATTTTGATGGTAGCTGAAAAAAACGCTAGAGTAGTGAAAAACTATTTTTATAACCGGTATTTGAAGAGTATAGGGGTTTATTAGATTTGTGGTGATATTATATGTGTCATTCCATCTCTCTCGCACAGACTTCCACGAGCAGACATATATACGTAAAGATGTAGAGTAGAAGAGAAGACAGATGTAAAATACAATGTAAACGATATTTTTAAAAATTTTTCTTGGCAAAAATTTAATTTGTTCCTTTGTAAACAGCGAGCTTCTTGAAGCGAAAGGTTTTTTTTTGCCTATTGCAATTTTTGCTGCAAGCATGTACCGATTATCAAATTCATTCATACACAAAAATTGTAATATAACTAAAAATGTAAAAAAACGAGGGAGAACGTTGTGAGCCGCGTCTACGCCGCGGCTCTACTTTATACCTGGTACTCAGTCAGTATATATTTATGTGAGCTTACGATATATGGAATTTATGACATATTCGCAAAAGGGACAAAAATATAGATCATAAATATAGTCAGAAGGAAGAAATGAAATTTCAGTGGCCTTCCAAGCGCAGACTCATTCCCTCTCTCTCTCGCACACAGCCGTGTATGTATATGTAGGAAGTAGATTTAGACATGTTGTTGGAAGCTGCCGAGCTTTTTCGGCCGCTCTGACTCCACATTTACGAAATTAAAATTGTCTCCGTTTTTAGTTTAATGTTTTTAATTATTGTATTTAAAGGGTTTTGTTTATTATATATTTTATGGGCGTGCCCGTGAGTTCGAGGTGGGTTTGACGGTATAATTTATAAACGAAACTATAACGGCCCTATGGCCGTTATGACGAGGTGTGATACACGATGCTGCGTTCGACGACGACTTTAACAGAGTGGGGGTGGGTTTCGCGAAGCAATGCAATTTAAGCAGTACATGCGCGGACCATGAGCGTGTGTGTGCGTAGGCACCGAGAGCGCAAGAGTAGATCGCACTCTTAAGAGCTAATGACGGCTGCTGCTCCGAACATACTCCCCCCCGTTGAAAGACCTGGGCTTTTAACAGGATCCTTAACGGGAAGGACGCACAGCTTGATGACAGCTCGACGAGTGGTTCCGGAGGGTGTCCGCAGTATAGCAACTCGCACAGCCCCATCAGTTCCAGCGATGACTTCGATCACCCGTGCTAAGGGCCACTTTATTGGTGGCAAGTTTTCGTCCTTGATGCAGACGACGTCGTTGGCATGGATCGATGGTTGTGGTGTGCGCCATTTGGCACGTTGTTGGAGCAGGGTCAAATATTCCTCACTCCAACTCTTTATAAGATCTGCTGGGCACAGGTGACTCGTTGCCAGCGATCAAGACGATTGAAGTTTAGACCCGTAACTTCTGGCTCGGGAAACTCCATCAGCCGACGACCAATTAGAACATGTCCTGGTGTAAGGACGCCAAGATCTTCAGGGGTTTCTGAAATTGAAATAAGAGGACGAGATTGATTATAGCCTGGCATTTGCAGACCAAGGTCTGCAGCTCGCAGAAGGCAAAGAGCGACGATCCCACGGAGCGCTACGAATGTTGCTTGGCCATCTTCAGTGCTGCCTCCCACAAGCCCCCGAAATGAGGCGAGCGGGGTTGTATAAATCTCCAATCGAAGCCGTTGTTGATGCAGATGAAGACGCTGATGTAACATTTGATAGGCGCTCGATTGCGCCCATCTGGCAAGTAGTAGAAGGGACGGCAGTAGTCGATTCCAGCGATGCTGAATGCAGGTGAATCCTGTATTTGATCCTTCGGTAGGTCAGCCATGACGTGCTCTACAAGACGAGGTATGGATCGGCAGCACATGACGCATTTCCGCAATGCGCGTGCCACAGTTTTCAGGCCGCCGATGGGCCAAAACTGTACGCGACTCGCTCCAAGTAGCGACTGCGAACCAGCATGGTGATGTTTCCGAAGAAAGTGTGTGATAATAGGGAACGTCAGTGGATGATCCCTAAGCAAAATGATTGGGTGGCGTGTATCGAAGCCGAGAGTTGAATGGCGGAGGCGGCCACCAACACGAATTAATCCAAGATCATTTATGCAGGGTACGAGCGATGTGATGCTGCTGGGGGACTCCACGCAGCTTCCTTTGCGCCGAGCAAGGTACTCAGGATACAGGTGGGCCCGTTGAACAATGTGTCTTAACAGATGTGATTCTTTGCGAAGGGCCTTGGATGAGATATCAGGTAACTTCATCCTACTGATGAACTTCTGAACGTAGCCAACGAGGCGCATCATGACTCCGAATGAGTTGATGTGCGTAAACGAAAGCGAGATGTTGTCCACGTAGAAGTCCTGTAGAATGGTTTCCAACCGCTATGGATCTAGGGAAGACATATGGCTAGCTGATGTTTAGCGCGAATAGCTAAAACGATGCAGGCTGAATACGATGGGTGATTCTGTTTGATTTGACCGCTTCCCAAACTTGACGAACCAAGTCATCGAGCCGAGTGCTGTGATTGGTGCAAAGATTGGGATGCGATGAGCGACGAGAGAGTGGGGGCAGAATGCCCGCCACTAGACAGAATCCATCCACGAGATCAACGACGAGAGAGTGGGGGCCGAGTGCCCGCCACTGGACGGAATCCATCCACGATTGTGTTGAGATCAACGACGAGACAGTGGAGGCCGAGTGCCTGCCACTAGATAGAATCCATCCGAAGTGACCACTTCCCAAAATCGATGAACCAAATCATTGAGCCGAATGCTGCGATTGGTGTCATCCAAAGATTGGGATGCGATGATCGACGACAGAGTGGGGGCCGAATGCCCGCCACTCGACAGAATCCATCCGAAGTGATGCGATCAACGACGAGAGCGTGGGGGCCGAGTGCCCGCCACTGGACGGAATCCATCCACGATTGTGTTGAGATCAACGACGAGACAGTGGAGGCCGAGTGCCTGCCACTGGATAGAATCCATCCGAAGTGACCACTTCCCAAAATGGATGAACCAATTCATTGAGCCGAATGCTGTGATTGGTGTCATCCAAAGATTGGGATGCGATGATCGACGACAGAGTGGGGGCCGAATGCCCGCCACTCGACAGAATCCATCCGAAGTGATGCGATCAACGACGAGAGCGTGGGGGCCGAATGCCCACCACTGGATAGATCCATTTGATTTAAACATTTCCCAATATCGATGAACCAAGTCAACGAGCCCAGTGCTGTGATTGGTTTCATCCAAAGATTGGGATGCGACGAGCGAGGTTGATGATCCGTAATCTTCTGGGCAACGAACGGCAGTGATGCTAGTGGTGAACTCTGAAATCCTCGATTTCAGAACGAGATCCACCGAGATACCTTCAGGTGAGAAGCTAGCATCTCCTATGCCAGAGACTGCGGTGAGCGATTTGGTTTTGCGACGTTGTAGCTGATTAGATAGACGAGTAGTGCGTGACATGGCACGAAAGTTCCCGCGATGGTTTTGACGAGAACGACGACAATGGCTGATAATACAGCATCAGGCGGACTTTTGGATAAGATAGGCTGTGGCAAGGAGAGCGACAATGAGGGTGACAATGGCGATCTGAATTGGTTGTAGTGGTGAGGCTTCACTTGGAGAAGCGGGTTGGACGGTCTCTGCTCGACGAACGAAATACAAAAGGGGTGTGGTGTTTCTTAGCGCATGTAACGCGCGAAGATGTGAGGTAGCAGCGTCCAGAAACGCCCGCAACTTGCCAACCAATGAGTCGCCATGCGTCAATCCAAGTATCGCTCTGATGTGTATCTGTTGAATGAGACATTTATTAGCAATCGGTTTTTTGTAAATTTGCATAGTGTTGTTGTAGTTAGCCTCGGTCATCTCCAATGAACTGATGGTGTCCAACTAGAAGTTTGATTCCAATTTGTCCACCAGCTCCAGAAGTAGTTTCAGGTTGTATTATTCCAAACTGCGTAGCTTTTTGTTATCCAATTGGGCAACGAGCCCCTGAAGTCGGTTGAAGATGGTCTTTATCTTGAGGCTCAAGAATACAATCCAGCTAGTAGCTGGATCAGCACTAGCCAACACTTCATGAATAGGAGCGCCACTCGAGGGTGTGTCATCCGAGGCGGAGCAGATATTTATATTGTCGACACTCATTTTTAGCTGCGTTTAGCTTTTAATGTTTTTTCCGCTAAACTTTTTCCAAGCCGGTTGCGCAGATCTAACGACGCGAACGTTATTGATCTGGAATGCGGCGAATTCAGGCAGAGAGATGCATCGATATGTGAAATCGACGGCGACAAAATGTATGTGTGTGCATATGCACTGCACCGGCACAGAGATCATAAGCGACGACCGAGAATGCCGCGACGCAACGAAAGCGAAGTCGAGCAATGTATATGTGTGTATGTGCACTGCGCCGGCACAGAGGGCACAAGCGACGACCGATAATGCACCGAAGCAACGAAAGCGAACAAAGTGTATGTTTGTATGTGCCTTGCACCGGCACAGAGGGCACAAGCGACGAGCGATAATCAACAGTTATGCACAAGAGAACGACTTCGAGTTCGAAAGAGTTCTTGGTATGCGGCTGCTCACGAGCGCGGGATGAAGCAAACGACGAAAAAGGAGACGACGAAATCTAACGGATTTCGCTTAGCACTCTATGCAGCCGGTCTCGACAGTGCGTTGCGCAGGCTGAAGCAGACGACGAAAGAGAACACGAAAACGAATAGCGGCCCGCTAGAAACTGTCACGGTCGGCCACAACGACTTTTGGTTCGCTACTTTTTTTCCGAATGTTGGGTTAAATCTTTGACACAGATTTAACTCAATGTTTTGAACACTTTTTTCCACTCAAAGGTCACGGGGATCACGTCGGGGTCACCAAAATGTTGGAAGCTGCCGAGCTTTTTCGGCCGCTCTGACTCCACATTTACGAAATTAAAATTGTCTCCGTTTTTAGTTTAATGTTTTTAATTATTGTATTTAAAGGGTTTTGTTTATTATATATTTTATGGGCGTGCCCGTGAGTTCGAGGTGGGTTTGACGGTATAATTTATAAACGAAACTATAACGGCCCTATGGCCGTTATGACGAGGTGTGATACACGATGCTGCGTTCGACGACGACTTTAACAGAGTGGGGGTGGGTTTCGCGAAGCACTGCAATTTAAGCAGTACATGCGCGGACCATGAGCGTGTGTGTGCGTAGGCACCGAGAGCGCAAGAGTAGATCGCACTCTTAAGAGCTAATGACGGCTGCTGCTCCGAACACATGTAGAAAACCGATATATAAATCTCCGAAAAGGTTGACTTAATTTTTTTTTTGTCTTTTTTGGCTAAAACTAAATTTATCCCTTTTGCGAACATGTAATAATGTAATTTATTACAAGCTCACATAGATATATACTGACTGAGTACCGGGTATAAAGTAGAGCCGCGGCGGCTCACAACGTTCCCCCTCGTTTAATATTTACGAACGAACCTTTCTAAAGTTTCCCAAAGATGTTCTATAGTGTTTAAGTCCGGCGACCGAGGTGACGAATTTGGAGCATAATAGAGCAGCCAGTCTCGCACAACAGGGGCGGTATGCTTTGGATCATTGTCCTGCTGAAAGATCCAGGAGTTTCCAAAAACCAAGCTATATACCGATATTGAAAGCGATCCATATTAACTTTAACAAAGACTATTCGGCCGACTCCAGACGACGCAAAAGCTCCACAAACCATTACATTACCGCCTCCATCTTTGACAGTAAGTGTAATATTCGTAGGGTCAAGTGCTGTGTTTGGCTTCCACCAAAGTTTGGCTCGGCCAACACTACCAAAAAGATTAATTTAGCTCTCGTCGGTAAATAAAACTGGATTCCAAAAATCCGCATCCTGGGATGCTCTGGGAACTCTGCTCATATAACCTTCGCCGTGCAAACATTTTTTAACGCCGGAAGATTTCTCAATGTGTTCCGCCAATTTTGGACCACTTATGTTGGGGTTTTGGTGGACTTATTGAAGGATACTCCGTTCATCTCGTCTTGTCTTCCTTGTCTGGGCTTCTTGGCAGTATTTGTATCATTATAGTTGCGAATGATGGTATGCATAGTAGATCGACTCAATTTAACTATTTTTGCGATCTCGCCATATGATTTTTTATCCTTGCGCAGGCTAATAATCAAATTGCGCACAGAAATGTGCATTTCCTTCCGTTTTTCCATTTTTGACGAAAATAATTGCAGCAATATGACGTATTTTGACTTAGGAAGAGGTACAACAAAGCAGATTGTCAAAATAGACGGGGATTCTCCTCTTTTGACTTTAATTTTGTACTTCATTTATCAATTCTCCACGCTGTATGTAGACTTTTTTGCCGCTCCTTTTTATTTTTTTTCCTAAGAACTTTCACATCTTATATTTTCCTATACATTTTTTTCCTGATATTATGTTAACTTTAAGTCACCTAAATTGTGGCATACTTACTTTTCTAATTTTCATTGTTGTTTCCCGAAAACTCGGAAAAATGTGGGTGTATGTTCCCTTTTTTCCTTTACTGTACATGTAAGCAGTATGTACCACTACATATAGCCACCTCGAGTTATCGAAAAACGCTAAAAAACTGCGATGTAAAGCCTAGTACTCAGATCAGAAAAATTTTATGCTGTCAAAATGTCGCAACTGATTTTGTTTTCTAGGCGACACAGCCGGCTTTCTCGGTTGTTTTCAAGAACTCTAGCCAGAAATTTTGTGAAATTCACCGCAAAAACTCCTAGAAAGTGTTACAGTTTTGGAATAGTTATTATATTTATAACTTATATGCACTAAGTTTTTCTAAAAATTTAATTTTTTCGGAGTATTAAATTCTATTTACGTTTTGCATTCAACGGTCTTATATTACAGATAACTAAATAATAAAGGTTTACATCATTAAAATTGCAAGCCGTGAAATTGTTTGCAATTCAAAAATAATCGCCGAAGAAAACGTAAGTAAGTCGATATGCTATTCGGGTTTTTGTACATGGTTATACAAGGGTGTCACAGAAATACCGCGTTGACTGGGATTCAGCGGAAAGCAACTACGCCTAAAATTTGAAGCAGCATTTTAGCATTTTCAGAAAGCAAATTCGAACCATGATGGAATAAGTTTAAGGTGGTCTCGTCCATGGTGAAATTACTAATAAGGTTGCGTATTCTGCTGTGGTGAGGACCAAGGTATACTTAGCAAGGTAGCCGAACTTGCTCTCTCACTACTTCAACAAATGCGGACACTGCTCTCAGAGAGACAAGCGCTAGAAAGAGATAGCAAGCTTTGCATGCTCTGCACTCTTCGTATATTATTGTCCCAGCTGGCTGAATATAACATATTTTCGATAATAAATAAAAAAAAATAATTCAAATAATAGCATAGTATACCAAACATATTCTTTTCATTATTTTCTGTTTAATGAATTAAAAAATAAAGAAGAAGACAATGGAAAAAATCGTGCGCTACACTGCCTCCTTCGACGACGTTTGATGAACGACTGACAAAAATAACGTCCCCAAAACAGTGTTGCCAGCTCTTCGGGTCATAAAAAAGTTAAAATAGCCTTTGAAAAAAGCTAGATATAGGAAGAAAATTTTGATGGTAGCTGAAAAAAACGCTAGAGTAGTGAAAAACTATTTTTATAACCGGTATTTGAAGAGTATAGGGGTTTATTAGATTTGTGGTGATATTATATGTGTCATTCCATCTCTCTCGCACAGACTTCCACGAGCAGACATATATACGTAAAGATGTAGAGTAGAAGAGAAGACAGATGTAAAATACAATGTAAACGATATTTTTAAAAATTTTTCTTGGCAAAAATTTAATTTGTTCCTTTGTAAACAGCGAGCTTCTTGAAGCGAAAGGTTTTTTTTTGCCTATTGCAATTTTTGCTGCAAGCATGTACCGATTATCAAATTCATTCATACACAAAAATTGTAATATAACTAAAAATGTAAAAAAACGAGGGAGAACGTTGTGAGCCGCGTCTACGCCGCGGCTCTACTTTATACCTGGTACTCAGTCAGTATATATTTATGTGAGCTTACGATATATGGAATTTATGACATATTCGCAAAAGGGACAAATTTAATTTGAGCCAAAAAATAAAAAAAATATTAAGTCGAACCTTTTCCGAGATTTTTATATATTAGATGTTTCCATTTTTGTTACATCTGTCTTTTCTACATGTCTAAATCTACTCCCTACATATTCATACACGGCTGTGTGCGAGAGAGAGAGGGAATGAGTCTGCGCTTGGAAGGCCACTGAAATTTCATTTGTTCCTTATGACTATATTTATGATCCGATCTGATCATTTTCTATGCTTCTGCGTTTTTGGTTTTCCCGTATCTTCAAAATGGTAGATTTTCATCTTTTGTGGGGGCGGAAGGGGGCGTGGCAAAATTTTGAAACAAACTCGTCTCGGTTTGATATCACAGGAGCTTGGATAGAAAGTTTGGTTGATCTAGCTCTTATAGTCTCTGAGATCTAGGCGTCAAAAAATTCGATCAGGCATAGCGAACGATGCATTTCGAAATGGTTTTTTTCATTGTGGCTATATTTATGATCCGATCTGATCCATATTCAACACTCTGATAGATATTGTCATATTCCACGATTCTGCGTTTTTTAGTTTTCTCGTATCTTTAAAATTGTGCATGCCACAGATTTCCGTCCTTTGATTGGTCGGAAGGGGGCGGGGCGAAATTTTTAAATACATTTGTAACAGTGTGATATGACAGGAGTCTGGATGCAAAATTGTGTTCCTCTAGCTTTTATAGTCTCTGAGCTATAGGCGCTCATGAAGACGGACATACAGACATAGCTATATCGACTCGGCTATTGATGCTGATCACGAATAAATATACTTTATGGGGTCGGAAACGCTTCCTTTTGGGTGTTTCACACATGCACTTTTTGTGCAAATCTAATATACCCCTATACTCTTCGAGTACCGGGTATAAAAGCTAATAATAGCTGCAGAAAATGTAGATATGTAGATGTAGATGTAAAAACTTTTTATTTAAAAATCAGAATTTATTCTAGAATTACGAATTTTAACAAGAAAATTTATATTCAAAAACAAAAAACAAAAATTAATTGCCACCGTGGAAAATTACTGCCAGGATACTGCTCTTTATTTCGTGTGTGTGGAACGAAACTGATATAGTGTGACCAAGTACTTAAAAAAAGATCGGCTACTCTAATAAATCAGCTGTGTTTTGTAAACAGCGCAGTGATAGTTCAATTAAAATTGACGACGAATTTATTGTGTTGGGGCGGCATATATTGTTGCAAACAAAAAATAGGAGGAAGTACTGCGCAGACGGAGGCACCAAAATGTCAAAATGATCAAAATGCTTATTTTCCTTAATCCGCCAAAGACATTGCCTTGCCTCAACTGAATTTATTAAAGCAATCTTCTCCTCACGTTGAAAATTTGCATCTCACTTTTTGGTTTTCGAACAGTATTTGACTCCATCTTTCACATTTACTTCAGTAATAATAGGCGCATATATTTTACTGGCGGAAATACCAGCTGATCTCTGAGTCCACAATCGTGTCGATAGGCTAACTATCGATAAGAATCCGTGGATTTCGTTCAGCTTGCTGGATACTGAGCCCAGTAAAACGCAACCGAAAAATTCCTGGCCCAGTTTTTTTTATATGGAGTTTGGCAGTGTTTTTTCGTTTCCCCGGTGCTGGATACTAGCCTTAAAATAAAACTCTAAAAAAAAACTTCACCTCTCTGCATAAAAATGGCCATTTGCAACCACACGGGCCTGTTAAGGGTTAATAAACATATTCTACTGCCGTTTCGTTCACACTCACTATACTGTGTGCTTCTAACTCGCACTTATTGCTAGCATATGCTAGGGGGACAGCTTTTGCCAACGAGACCACCTTATATAATTTCATCATGATTTCACCATGGTCTCGTCGGCTTCAAATTCGTTCGTTTTTTGCTTCGTTAACTTTCAGTGCGTGCTTGCTTGTTGACGTGAAAGGTGGTTTGCAGACTAATTTTTTTTTACAAACTTTAGCCCTTGTGCAAAAGAAAAATTAAATTTTGCAGCTTTTTCCGCAAGCACGTGCATGGTGTAAAATTTATGAATGCACCGAAATGTTTAGTGAGAAGCATTGTGGGAACAAACTCTGGGCTGCAGCTTCGATGAGAAGTCCAGCATTTGCGATACGCATTTTAAGGGGAGGTTGTCATTGAATTTTTTGAAAAAAATCATTTTAAAATTTTTTACATAAAATGAAAGCCACATATTTGTAGAACATGTGTGTGAAAGAATTGTTTTGATACGATACATTTTTTTCGAGTTATAGCGTCTTTGACGCACATACCTCGGACGCATCTCCCTACTATCAACAATTTTAAACCCGTTTTTCTAGAAACCATGTCTTGCGTCTGAACTTCAATCGCAGGGCTTGATCTATTGATCCGATTCTCTTCAAATAAATTGCATCTGAAAATAAAAACATTTTTGTATGGCTTATACCAACAATTAGCCAAAAAAAATTAAAAATTATATTTTTAAACCGGGTTTCAAAGGTAAAACAAAAGTGAAAAAACAAAAAAAAATTTTGAGTGCCAATATTTTTGTTACTTTTTGTCAACATTTTTTCTAGTTTGGTATAAGCCATACAGAATTTTATAAATTTTGATAAATTTAATTCATTGTTTATTTCATTTCAATACAAGAGGCTGCAGACTTGAAGTTCGGGGACCATCTTTTTCGATCAGAGGTCGACGAGACCAGCAATTTTGAATTTTGGCATACAAAAAAAAAAAACGTATCAAGTTATTAAGTTAATAATAAACCAATTTAACAATAAAAACCAGAAGTTGTTATGTCTTTTCAATATCCTACAACAAATTTTCAAAGTTCGGTGTTTTTTGGGCCGATTCAATGAGAACCTCCCCTTAATGCTTCACAACTGTGCTACGCCGATGCGATCACGAAATAACGTACTCTTATTATTGTAATAGGCAATTTTAAACCCTATGCTCCAACTAAGGGTTAATCAACATACTCTATTATCGTTTTATTCACATTTACTACTTTGAACCCTTTCACTCGCACTTATTATAAGCGTAGTAAACGGACTACTTTTTGCCGACTAGACCACCTTGTGTAATTCCCTCATGATTCGAACTAACACTGGCTAAGGGTTGACAACTTGGCTAGTGTTGACAACTTCCAAGATTAAATTAGCCTGGGGTTTATTTGCAGTTTTATTATTTTTTACCAATGACAACATATAAGTGTTATGAGTCTAGAAAAAACAAGGTCGATAGAAGTATCCTAGGTGTATTAAACAAATACAGCTACCATATTTTTTTAAGAGGTTTCTTGAAACAGTATAAACTTTTATTACCAATTTTTTTTTTCGAATAAATGAGTTTGTAACTTAATTTTCAATTCTAATATTCAGACCAGCAAAAGTTCTGCTGCCAGAATGTGCAATATAAAAATACTAGCGACCGAGTGTGAACAGGTGCATGCCTTACGGCTATAGGCTTTTTACACTGCCGCATCATTGTCGAAGGTGCGGAAAAATGATGCGAGGCGTTTACACCTAAGCCGCATCTTTTCTGCATCATTTGGTCAGCTGTTTGGGCTGCAAAAGTAAACAAACGCTGTGAGTAAGAAGAAGAGAGGAAAGTCATTTATATTGAAATTTAAAGGAATTATAAAAATAGTAAGCGATTTACTATTAAATGTGGAAACGGTGCATTTGGGAGCTTCACCACGAGCACCCAATTGTTTATGGAGCTTGTTAAGGAGGAGTGCGATGTATATGAAGCCATCTTTGCTCCAACAAACAAAAGTTGTGTGCTGACGACTTTAATTTTCAAGTGGCACTTTTAAAGTTGGAATCAGTGCATCCCAAAAAATCTTTGTGGACCCTTGTAGGTTGTTGTGTTACCATTTTGTTTATTGCTTTTGTTTATCAGATTTGTATCTATCAGGAACGGTTTGGCGGTTATTGTTTGATAAAAACATGTGTTTGCTCTCGATACCCCGTCGATACCCCAAATAATTTCAGTATTTTGTAAAAATACTACACAGAATACGGCAACACTAGCCAATGATGCGCCGCATGATTAAAGATGCAGCCGCATCATTGTCTTCTTCTATCCACAGGGCTCTTATCGGCATCATTGTCGCATGTTCCATTTTACGGAAAAATGCAATGATGCGTAAATCGGGTATTACACTGTACAAATAAAATCAGTTAAGAATTCAAATATCAAAGCAAGCAGAAATGTTTTATTTGTGGGCGCTGTGGTGCTGGGGGACGACAATGCACGGATAAAGCACCGCAATATTGTATAAATTCAGAAATATTTTGTATACCCTATTTATCACCTAAATTTAATCACTCAACGATTTCAAATCTTTTTTGCACGTATCACCTGGAATACATACTTATGAACATTCGATTACATTTAATAATTATTTGAAATTGTTTTTATCTCTTCATCAATGCAGCCACAGACTCCCATGCGCCTCTTATTCCGTTTGCATCAAATTGCATTTATCCGCCAAATTCCATAGCAACTGCCTCTGCTCAATTTCTTTTAATAAGCCTAGTACTCAGACAAGCTAAATTTTCTTGCGCAAGAATCAGGGATGATATTCGTATGGAAACGATAAAAATGCATGCCTGTAGTTCTTGCGCAAGAATTTTGCAAATGAGTACTCAGACAAGCAAAATAAATGACCGATTAATACTGGAAAGGTAACGATATTTACTAGAAAAGAAAAGGTGGTATTTGATGGGCTCGAGTAAAAGATAGAATTATTCTATATTATGTCGTCATCGACACTCGTATATCGACATCAACATGTATAAGACCAATAGCAAGCGACTTGGGGAGTTATGCCAGGAAAGTGACAGCCGGCTAGAAAATTGCAATATGGAAAAAAAATTTAATCTCATTGAAGCCGATTATATGGATATTGTAATTTATCAATTTTATACCCGATACTCATTTTATTTATTTATAATTCGATAGATATCTACTGATTTATCCAATATTGCGGAGCTTTCTATGTTCATTGTCGTTCTCCAGCGCCACAGAGTCCATAGATAGTACATTCCGGCTTGCTTTCTGGCAAAATTTGAATTTCCAACTGATTTAATTTGTAAACAAACACAAAACAGTGTAATCGTAGAGCATGCACATCTGGTCACACATCAAAATATAGGCAACTTTCTTGCGCAAGAAAATTTTGCTTGTCTAAGTACTAGGCTATACTAATAAAATCTCCTCGTGGCTAAACTCCTCCAATCTTTTTATATTTTGCTTTTTGAACTCCATAGCTTTGTGTTTACTTTTCGATTTCGATTGTAATCAAACACATATTCACGCACACCACTTCATTTATTTGACCGGCCAAATAAATTTGTCGTGCCTGGCAGAATACCACAAATACCATGAAATACTTTTTCAGCATATATCGGCAATTTTTTTGCTCGTACTGAGTACAACCAAATTAAGGACCCTAGCAGAATCATTCTGCTGGCAGAATGTTTTGATCGGTTTCATACGAATATCAACCCTGATTCCTCTCGATTTCTTCGCTACTGGATACTAGGCTTTATAATAAAAATCAGAAAAAAAAAATTCATTTTGCAACTTTTAAAATAAAAATTAATAATAAAACTAAAACTTATATCTGATATTTATTATACTCGGTACTCGAAGAGTATAGGGGTATATTAGATTTGTTGAAAAAATGGATGTGTGTAACACCCAGAAGGAAGCGTCTGATTTAATTTTTTGACGCCTAGATCTCAAAGACTATAAGAGCTAGATCAACCAAACTTTCTATTCAAGCCCCTGTAATATCAAACCGAGACGAGATTGTTTCGAAATTTTGCCACGCCCCCTCCGCCCCCACAAAGCACGAAAATCTACAATTTTTAAGATACGGGAAAACCAAAAACACAGAATCATAGAAAATTACCATATCTATCAGAATGTTGAATCTGGATCAGATTGGATCATTAGTATTCCAATAACCAGAAGGAACAAATGAAATTTCAGTGACCTTCCAAGCGCAGACTCATTCCCTCTCTTTTGTAATGCAAGACTGTTGAATGGCTATTATATATTTAATTCAAATCAAATTAGCAGGTTATTTATACAAAATCTTTAATTTTTGGGAAAGGTAATGCATGACGGCCGGCTTCAACTGCTGTGTTGACGACTTCGAAGGGCAAACGAAGACCTTCGGTGAGCGGCTGCGATGTTCCGCTGACCTAGCATTGATCGTTCGTCCTTTTCGATGCGTGGGCGATCGTAGATAAAGATAGCGCAGACTATCTTTCGACACTGAATCGTTGCACCGCCTTTCTTACGCCTCACTCAACATATCAAAACAAGCCAAAACGAGCCAAAAAAAATACATGTACTCGTCAACTGTACTAGCAGCTGCCTGGCAACCTGCCTGGCAGCAATCAGCTTGTCAAAAAAACAAAAAACCAATATCTGGACTGTTGTTATTTAAATTCAAAAAAATGCCTTTAACGAGACTATTGACCATACAGGGAAAAGATTAAAAAAGAAACCTTGTATCGCAGACTTCTCAGCTGCGCATCGGACCCGTTTTCACAATCATATACAAACGCATGCTCAAACTGCTGCTAATTTTTTGTATTAAAATTAACCATTTTCGGTACAATTATAGTGTTAAAAAGATGAATAGAACGGAACATTTTCCATACATTTAATATTAACAATTTCAGAATGACGGGAACTGCCTGACGAAAATCTTCGAAGAGCATGGCAATAGCCTCAAAATACCTCAAAAATCCTTCATCGTTTGATCAACTGCCTATAAAGCTCGTTTATCATCAAAAATGATCAATGATCCTTTTTATTCTCGCAAAAATTTCGCTTTCGCCGAATTCTTGGTCTTTATGCTCGTTGGCTGGTCAACCGTTAGAAGATTTATCGGCAGCGTTATGTGTAGTTCGACCGCCTTCCAACAATGTGGCACCAATTCCAGAGGACGCAACAACCAACGCAATTTGAGGTCTTGACCGAATTTTTGCCAGAATCAACGAAATGACGAATGTCTTGCTCGTCCCACCAGGAGCATCAATAAAGTAAAGGCCTCCCGTTCCATCGTCAACAACCTTCACAAGCAAATTGAACACGTTCTTCTGTTCGGCATTCAACAGCGGGGCATTTGTTCGGACTCTTTCGACCAGCTTATCTGGATCACAGTCTTGCTCCCGTTGAAATTCGCGATTGAATGCTTCGTGCATCAAACGATTCGGCGCTGACATTCCCAGTGTCGCCAGCAATATATTTTAGAGATCATCATGATTCAAGTCTACTGGTCGAATTTGGGGTGGTAATTGTGCACCGCGAACCTTAGCAATATGGGCACATCTCTATACATTTACTTCTGCACATTCCTCTTTCGTTAGATTATAACAGATATTCTGTCTACTCACGTCGTCAAAAGTTTGATCGTCTAAAAGCAGGCATTGGTCAGGCAAATTGTTTTTATTGTTTAAAGTTTAACAATGTGCAGTATCGTCGATGGAGAATAATATCTCGAGCTTAGAGCCGATCTCCAACTATGACAATTGCCTCTTCGCCTCTTTTTTTCCATGATAAAAAAAAAAAATTAATCAATTTGTTCACGATCGAGGGTGGGTTTCCCAAAATCTTAGGTAAAAACTTTTTCCTGGAAAATACAAGCAACTGAAAAAAATTTGAGCGAAATCGGCCCAGCCGTTCTTTTTTTGATTCAATTTAATTAATATTAACTAAAATAATAATATTCCTTGACGTTTACCCGAACGAATTCATAATTTCATGATTTTTTTAAGTGGTGAGGTTCCTCTGACCGCTGGTGTATACAGTAGCGAAATTTCGAAATACCCTTGTAACATGGCATTTGTTTAATACCTTGGACGGTACCACAGGCCCTAATAGCTTTACTGGCAGCATTGGCAAAATGGTCACTGTTCGGAGCAGAACGACAAATAATCATTTTAAAGTAAATGCCATCGAGCATCACTGTTTGGATTTGTTTGCTATTATCTAATACATGTAATATCTCTCTCTTCATAAGCTCCCTCCCCGCTAAAGCTTGCGCTCTCGTTTTGCGTTTTGTCTGATCAGAGCTTTCGGCTGCTGCTGCAGCCGGGCCTCTCTGCTTAGGGTTAGTGCAGCTCCGATCACCAAACACAATAAACATACATTATATTCTAAAATAACCTATCGTGCGATTTTTAATATAAACCTAGGTGATAATTTGATATCTTCCTCTAAACAGTCACTGTATCACAAAACTTGACTGTTAGACACCCAGTGACCCAGACACATTCGCGTTGGCTAACTTGCACGAATAGGATTCTTCGTGTATACTTTGGAACAGCTAATGCTTAAAAAGACTGGCCACACTCGTCATGAAAGTATACGCACCAACCACCAACCTGATTTGACATCAAAACGATGTCAACTTGTAAATATGGTCCCGCTAACATTTTAAACGTGGTAAAAAGATGGTCATATTGAGAGATGGTTTAGGGAGTATTGTTTGGAAAACCATAACTTTCCATAACTTCAGGTTCATGTATCAACGTACTATAATTTAAAAGATTGGGCGAAATAAGAGATATATTTTTTTAGAAAGTTTAAATTTGCACAAATACATTTAAGAGAAAAGATCATCGAATCATATAGGAAAAAATAATTAAAAAAAGTTTCGTTCGACTTTAAGGGAAGATTTTCATTGAATTTTTTATTTGTATTTGTAGAACATGTGTGTGAAAGAATTGTTTGGATACGATACATATTTTTCGAGTTAGAGCGTCTTTAACGCACATACCTCGGGCGCATCTCCCTACTATCAACAAACTTTAAACCCGTTTTTCTCGAAACCATGTTTTGCGTCCGAACTTCAATCGCAGGGCTTGATCTATTGATCCGATTCTCTTCAAATAAATTGCAACTGAAAATAAAAACATTTTTGTATGGCTTATACCAACAATTAGACAAAAAAAATTAAAAATTATATTTTTAAACCGGGTTTCAAAGGTAAAACAAAAGTGAAAAAAACAAAAAAAATTTTGAGTGACAATATTTTTGTTACATTTTTGTCAACATTTTTTTTAGTTTGGTATAAGACATACAGAATTTTTTAAATTTTGATAAATTTAATTCATTGTTTATTTCATCAGGGGTCGACTAGACACGACATTTTGCAGCCGCCATTTTGAATGTTGGCATAAAAAAAAACAAAAACTTATCAACTTATTAAGTTAATAATAAAGCAATTTAACAATAAAAACCAGAAGTTCTTATGCCTTTTCATTATCCCACAACAAATTTTCAAAATTCGGTGTGTTTTTGGACATTTCAATGATAACCTCCCCTTAATGGCTATATGGTATAATAGACGAAAGCACAAACCACATCTGGAAGAACTATTCCTGTAACATGTGGAGAAAAATGTCGATACTTTTCATTGTTTCGACGAGATACTAGCTTGCACCCAATTTCGGCTCCTTTTCTATTCCAAGTATAAGGGAATATTACATTTTTTTTTGCATATTTTTCAAGTAGAACTATTTAAGAATACGAACTCAAAGTTTCAATTCAGTCGAGAAAAATGTACAAAATTATGAGCATTTAAAGAAAATAATCTACCAGTGAATAGTGGGCTACCTTAAAACTTTAAACGCGTTTATCTCGTTTTTTAATCGGTGACCAAAATAACTTGAAAACTACTGAACCGATCCTTAAATTTGGCAGGCTTATTTAATGTGCCGTTTACACTGGCTCTGCGTCTTGATTCTTTGCGTCTTCCCAGAAACGCAGTTTTTTTTACATAGGTTAAGCACACCTAGGGCCCGGTGTGGTAAAAAGTTGTGTCGGTTTCAAACGCAGGTACGTCTATTCGATATATTCGATTGCTTTTACGCTTAACAGCCGAAATTCGTACTTTTCTGCCTATCTGCGAAACTATCACTACTAGAAACAACTAAAAATAGCAGATCAAAAATCAAATTTTGGCGCATACAAATTATGGCTGAGGGAAAAGGTACAAAAATATATATAATCCTTAAAAATTGTGCTGGCGTATGCTCGTCAGCGAGTTCAACGGTCACTTCCCGACAAAATTACATCAATATCCGATATTCCGTAGAGGATCCCAGGCAAAATGAAAAGATAACATTATCTGTCCTTTATTTACAAAGGTCCAAACGCGTGGAGGACACATTGCAGTTTCAAGACAAATTGTAACTTGTCTGCAGCTAACTCCCCGCTTCCATGCATTTAAAAACATTCGTCTTCATTTTGCGTCAGCTCAGATAAAAGAATCAAGTCTTTCTCTGTTATTTGGCTCATAATTCACTTTGTTTATAAAATTTTTGCAACAAAATTTGTGCTCTCGTCTGCTGTTCTCAAGACGCAAAAATTTTGGTTTCAGCCATTTTGTCAAAAATTCGTATTTCGACAAATACAACAATAAAAGACTAGTCTATAGTGTTGTTTAACTAAATCTATTGACATTTTTGGTTTGAGGTGATCCAGTTCTCTACAATTTTGGTCACTGCAAAGCAGCAAAAGAGAAAGATAGACAAAAATACTCCATTTTTTTTAATCCTGCGTCACGGACGTTACATTCCACTGCAAATTTGCTCGTTAAAATTGACGTAGCAGGCGTCCACACTGGTATGTTTTCATGAAATTTTATGCAAAATGCAGCTCTTTGGGAGTACTTTGGGAGCTTATTTTAAAATAAGAGGGTAACTTATTTATTTTAGAATTAGCTTTTTAACATTTAATATTGTACTTAATAGACTCCGCAATATGTTAATGCAAGATCAAAGCTGATAATTCTTAAAATAGAATCAGCTTTAAAAAGGTAAATTACATGTGGAAGCATGGGTCTACCGAGAATTCCAGATTGGGGGATGTAATGCGATGTAATTCAAACAAACTTTTTGTTTATTTGAGGTGAAGTTTTAATATATATTAGATAACTTACAAATATGATTTGTATCTTAAATAAAAGAGCATGAAACAAATTTCAAGTTTTGCCAACCGTTAAATGTATTGTCCACTTTTTCGACTATCGAAAATACCCTTTTTTTTTACCAAAATAAATAAAATAAAGAGGTACGTGTAGGTTAGCCTCCGGCAAGAAAAAAACAAACCAGAGTAAAACCACTCTGCTTATATATTTGGAAGCTTGAATATGTATCCTATTATTCCATTATCAAACTTTGGATTTTGGGCAACTTTAAACTTCAGCCTTTGGTTTAAAAATGTTCGGATTAGCCCATATGTACTTTGAGATAATATATAAATCGTTCAAAATGGTTTTCGTTAAAAAAAACTCGCGAAAATAGCATATTTTTATACCCGCTACTCGAAGAGTAAAGGGGTATATTAGATTTGTTGTAAAAATGGATGTGTGTAACACCCAGAAAGAAACGTTTCCGACCCCATAAAGTATATATATTCTTGATCAGCATCAATAGCCAAGTAGATATAGCTATGATTGTCTGTCCGTCCGTCCGTCCGTCGGTCCGTCTTCATGAGCGCCTATATCTCAGAGACTATAAAAGCTAGAGCAACCAAATTTTTCATCTAAACTCCTGTCATATCACACTGTTACAACTTTCGAAATTTCGCCCCGCCCCCTTTCGCCCACACAAAGGACGAAAATCTGTGGCAAGCACAATTTTAAAGATACGAGAAAATAAGAATGCAGAATCATAGAGAATGATCATATCTATGAAAGTGTTGAATCTGGATCAGATCGGATCACAAATTTAGCCACAATTAAGATATCCATTTCTTTATGCATCGTTCCCTATCGCTCTCTGTCACACACTGGGGTGGATGCTATGCCCGTTCGTCCAGATGAGCGCCTAGACCTCAGAGACTATGAGAGCTAGAGCAACCAAACTTAATTTCAAGGCTCCTGTGGTATCAATTTAATACCAGTGTATTTCAAAATTTCGCCACGCCCCCTTCCGCCCCCACGAGAAACGAGAAATCTGTGGAGCCCACAATTTTTAAGATATGAGAAAACTAAAAGCGCAGAATAATAGAGAATGGCCATATCTATAAGAGTTTTGGATCTGGATCAGGTCGTATCATTATTATAGCCAGAAGGAACAAATGAAATTTCAGTGGCCTTCCAAGCGCTTACACATTTTCCGCACACATCTTCACGAGTCGTAGTTAAGACGTATGTAGATGAGCAAATGTAGAGAAGACAGATGTAAAAAACAAATGTAAAAAAAATGGAAAGAGCTCGACTTTATTTTTGCCTCAAAAATGTTTCTCTTTTTCTTTTTTGGCAATTATTCAATTTTTTGCGAACATATAATAAATTACACATATGTACTGATTGAGTAGCGGGTATAGAGTAGAGCCGCGGCTTACAACGTTCCCTCTCGTTTGGCTCTGCAAATGGTAACTGGTCAGAGAGAAAGAGCAGTTTGCAACCTGCGTTATCGCTTTAACTCTCTCAGAGTGTACGATTGTTTTGTTGCACTCTGTAGCTCGCTTCTCGCAAAGCTCTCACTCTGCCATCTTCTCGCTTTGCTCATTGTTCTCGCGCGCACTCTGTCATCAGCCTAAGTTATATGAAAAATAGAAGCACTACACCTGAAAAAACATACCAGATTTTAAAAAATCCATAAAAAAAACCGTAATTACTTAAACAATTTTAAGTCCCCAAATCTATCAGATAAATTCGTTTTAGGCCACAGCGGAAAAAAAAGGTTCAATTTTGTTGATTAGTGTAATGACCTGTTGAGATCCAGATTCAGAAATCTGGTAGATACGGTCATTCTCTCTGATTCCGTATTATTGGTTTTCTCGTATCTCAAAATTGGCGGAAGGGGGCGTGAAGAAATGGGGGGGCACTTCTTCTTGCGTTGTTTCCAAGCTCGAACGCAGTGAGTAGCGGCGATGTGTCTCTCGTTTCGAATTCATGAGCAAACTGAACTACTCACTTTCGTACCAGCCCCCTATGGGCAATTTTGCCACTTTTTCTGGCCAAAACCCATTTTCGATAAGTAGTTAAAATGAAGTATTTTTAACCGCTATGTACCAGAATAACATTGGTCTTCGATGTTATTTAGACAACATTTTAACAGAGCTAGCCACTGTTAAGTTAACAGCTGTTTGCTAGCGATGTGCAAGTTTAAGTGCGATTTTTACAATGGATACGAATCGAAGAGGTTTCTAATATGTATTTTTGTTTTTGAACTGTACAAATACTTCTTATATTTCCTGTAATTGTTTTTCAAGAGGCATACAAAATGAGTCCAACCTATTCCCAACCATAAGGTTTAATACATATTGTAGATAATTCAATTCTCTTTTAAATGCATATCATATTAATGTGGGTCCGGGGTTTATATTTTAATATTCCATTATAAATAATAATAGTTCCGGTAATTTAGATTATGTATTTAATGATTTATTGCTTAGATTAGTTAGATTGTTATGTTTAATAATTGATTTGGATCGTCGTTTTCTCCTTCGCGTCGTTCGTCTTAATTGATTCTTGCTGAGAGCGTCGTTTCTCGCGCACGTCTTGTCTCGTCGTCGTTAATACTTCTTCTTTTTTCTATATATGCCAACTCGTCGTTGTTCGATCAGCTGCTTTTGGGAGGGCAGGCCCTGCAGCGTTACCATACCCTTCCCACATTAATATGCACTTTTGCGCACTTTCTCTGAAATTTGATATTTTAGGCCCAAGCCTAAGATTGTCTAATTCAGAGTTGTTTCCCATGCGGCCATGATAATGATCCGATCTGATCCAGATTCAACGCTCTGATAGATATGGTCATTCTTAATGGTTCCGCGTTTTTAGTTTTATCGTATATTTAAATTTTTGGATGCCACAGATTTTCGTCTTTTGTGTGGGCGGAAGAGGGCAGGGCGAAATTTTGAAATACACTTGTAATAGTATGATATGACAGGAGATTGGATAAAAAGTTTGGTTGATCTAGCGTTTATAGTCTCAGAGATCTAGGCGCTCAACGAGAGAAAGCGAGAGGGAACGTTGCCTCTCTAAATGGTTTTCTTCATTGTGGCTATATTAAAAATCCGATCTGATTCAACAGTTAGATATAGTCATACCCTATGATTCTGAGTTTTTAGTTAAATTCACTTGTAATTGTGTGAAATCGCAGGAGTCTGGATACTAAATTTGGTTGATCTAGCTGTTATAGTCTTTGGAATCTCGGCGACCCCATAAAGTATATATATTCTTGATCAGCATCAATAGCCGAGTCGATATAGCTATGTCTGTCTGTCCGTCCGTCTGTCCTTCTGTCCGTCCGTCCGTCTTTATTAGCGCGTATAGCTAAGAGACGGTAAAAGGTAGAGCAACCTAATTTTGTATCCAAAGGCCGTATCCAACGCTTCCTCTTTGGACCTCGCGACTGTTACTACGTCGTCAATGTAAAAAATTGCATAGGAATACGCTGAGTCACCAAGGGCTCGTGCTATAGCTCGCTGAAAAATCGGAGAGGCATTTTTCAGCCCAAATGGCATAGATAGGAACTCGTACTGGCCCTCGGGGGTTACAAAGGCGGTTCGTTCTACAGATTTTGCATCGTCAATTAGAATTTGACAAAACCCGCTGGCCATGTCTAAGCAAGAGAAGTATTTACCCCCACCCAATCTGTCAATTTGATCTGATATCAGTGGCAAAGGGTATTTGTTAGCTACCGTATTGGACTAGAGAATGGAGAATTACTTGGACGTATTAAATTAGCCGCCAACATTTCCTTGATTTTATCTCTCACTAAATCTTTTTCATCAATGCCAAGCCGATACGGTCGCCTCTGAACAGTCTTATTGGCATCTACTAAACGAATTTCCAATTCCCCTGTCGTGACACGCTTACTTGGCATACCAACAATGAAATTTTCAGAATATAGATCAGGGTTTTTTTTATAGCAAAGATTTTGTTTTTACATTTAATTATTTCCCTAAATTTGATTTCGTTTATAACATTGTTTCTTTTTACTGATTTTAATTGCATTGTGGAGCATATTTCGTTTTCTATTATGGGTATATCTATAATATACAATAAACTCTTATTATTGGTTGCTATTTTTACTTTTACAAATTCTAGAAGTTCTTCTATGTTTATGAACATAATTTTCTCTTCTTCAAGTACTTTTTCAATGGCTCTAGTTTCTAATTATGTTAAAATGATTGAATTTACAGTGTTTGTTTTTGCCCAGTCTATTGCATGAATTAAATTGACTACATCTTCTTTAAATGATTGGATTTCGTACTTAATTTTAATTTTTCATTTTCTTCATTTTTGCTCTCTTCTGATATTTTTAAAATTTTATTTGTGATCCCGCTTATCTCCAGTTTGGTAGCCACTCCCAGGCAGGTTGGTGAGAAAAGTCTGTAATATTAGGTTTTTAGATTACTTTTGTGTATTATTCTTCCTTTTTGGGTAACTATCGTAGTATTATTATTTTCTGCTACTATTGGTTTCTTTTTTGTGGTTGAGTGAACTGATTGATTATATTCCTGTACTGCTATAAATATTAATTCCTCGAAACGTATATCTCCTCTGTCTTTTTTAATGCAACTCATGATCTCAGTCAGAGTAGAATGGAATCTTTCCACTTGACCGTTACTGGTAGATGCGTATGATGGGGTTGTAAAGATTCTGGTTTGTAGCTGTTCTTGCAATTAAAATTTGATTGACGTTGAATTAAGAGATTTTTCGTTATCCATTATAACTAGTTTCGGCATGCCGAAAGCTATCATAATCTCTCGCAACGGGTGCTTAAGGTCTTCTGCAGCTTTTGATTTTAATATTTTTATCTGAGCGAATTTTGAAAACTTATCTATTGCCGTGAGCACAATGTATTTTTGGGTAGTGTACAGATCGATGTGTACAATCTGACCTGGATAATTGGGTATAGGAGTCGGCTGAATTTGAACTTGATTGGGCTGTCTTTACAGGTTTCGTAATTTTAAGTAATTGATTCTATTTTCTTTTGCATTTTGGGGAAAAAGTATTTGTTAAGAATCTGCATCTTATTTTCGATAACATTCCTATGGGCTCTTATATGTTCTTTTGTTATTATGTTATTTTGTTCTTCTTCTGAAGTTACATCTACTATTTTTTTTTGTGTGTACCTGGCTTTGTAGTTCGAAAAGTGGAGGGGGTAAATGTCTTGGATTTTTGCCATTTTCTGCGGTAAATATTTACGAGTTTTGGGTCTTGTTTTTCTTTCAAGATGTTTACCAGATCTTCCTCTGTATAATTACGTCTTTCTATCACATGTCTATGGTATGTTGGGAATGGTAGTTGGAGGTCATAAGATTCGTTGTCTGCGGTCAGTAGAAAAAGTTGATTTTTAAATACATTGATAGGTACTTCCATGACGGGAATAAGGTTGTGTGACGAGCTTTAAGCGCTGTGGACAGTGGCGGAAGTACTATTTATCTGAGGATTTGCGGGAGGATTTCGAGATAGAGCGTCTGCGACAGCGTTTGCTGTCCCTGGCATATACCGAAGTTCATGATTGTATTCTTCGAGATAACTTTTCCATCTCTTGAGCTTGCCATTGTGATTTTTTTGCTTGAAGCGAACGTCAAAGGTTTATGGTCTGTGTAGATAATAACTTTTGATTTACCGTAAAACATTCGGAGGCTGAAGAGCCCAAACAATAGCTAGGATTTGCGGCGTAGCCTTCTTCTTTTTTTGAGAGAGTTCGTGAAATGAACGTGATTGGTCTGCCTTTTTGTTCCAGGACTGCCCCGATGGCAAAGTTTGAAGCATCAGTGGTTAGTTGGAATTCACTTTTGAAATCTGGGTAAGAGAGTATGACGTCTTGTAACGTGAGAGTTGCTTTAATTTTGTTGAAGGCTTTCAGAGCCTCGTTGTTTAAAGTGATCTGAACTTTACTGGAAATATTTTTGGACGGACGCCTCCGTTTTCTCCCCTCAGTAGATTTGTTAGGGGTTTAGTCAGTTTGGCATAGTCGCGAAAGCCCCAAAAAGGATCGAAGGTGTTTTAATGTCTTAGGTGCCGGAATGTCGTTTATGGCTCGTACTTTTTCGACGTTTGTTTTTACCCCATTGGATGATATTGTAAAACCTAGGAAATCGACCTCGGTTTTGAAGAATTCACATTTATCTAATTGAATTTTCATGTTGGCATCGGCCGAAGTGCCGAATACCTTTTCTAGGTCTATGGCATGTTGGGATTCGGAAGGAACTGAAGACGATGATATCGTCAATGTAAACATAGCATCAGTGGCAATGTGGAACTGCCTCTGAAACTTCTGAGGATTGATTGTGGAGGGCGTTTGCCCACTAGATCGTTGATTGGGCGTCTGTTCATGTAATTGACATTTCGTGTCCTGATGGAAGGATCTACCTCCATTTGGTTCTGGTTTTGCAACTATCGGACGTGGTGGTGAGAAAATATTTGGGTTTGGACCGAATACCGGTCGAGGAGTTAATTGTGGTTAAGGGGCGTAGTATTGCCTGTAAGACCTTGGAGGAATTCTTGGTGCTTGAGTCTGTCGGACGAACTGTTGTTGGTTATTGGGTGCGTAATAGAATCGAGGATCGATATTTTTACAGTTAGATAATTGATTATTAGTGTTCAGTTTTGTAGGGCTTGGTTTGGTCGGGAACTGCCATTGAGGTTGTCTGAGTTTTGATGTAAACTAGTTTCTATGCTCTTGGTTTTCGACCAGTTCACATACGTAAAGCGCATGACTCAGATCTCTTGGCTCTTTGATAGCCATGAGTCGAGGCAAATCGCCGTTGAGACCCTGAACAAAAGTGTCTAGGGCTTTTCCGCGATAGCTTTCGGTTAGAGCCCGCGCATTCCTTTGACTGCTCTTGGGTACTTATTTGGTTTAGTATCAAAGAGAGCTGATGGTAAACGGCTTGATAAAACTCGTTTATTGTAGAACGTCCCTGGGATAAAGAGTATAGTTGAAATTCTAAAGTTTTGAGGTCGCGTTTATCCGCATAGTGGCTTGTAAGGCATTGGGAAATTGCCTTCCAATTCATTGGGGTATTGTAGGACTCTAGTACTGTGTCAGCTTCTCCGATTACCTTGTTACGTATTACTAACGTGACCAGGTAATAGTTATATGTGTTTTCCTGACCCTCATAGATGCTCATAATTCTATCTACATTCCTTCTCCAAGACCCAAACGAAGTGCGGTCACCTGAAAAATCTCGAATTAATTTCACTACCTCAGGGATTTTCTGCTGTTGGTCCTGATTGGGTCTTACTAATGGGACATCTACTCTTAATTCTTTATTTGTATTGGAGTCTATGACCTCCTTTATCATCCTAGCTATAACATCCTTAAGCACTGGGCTAGTTGTGATTGCTGCCGTTTGGGGAGGTTGATTTCTATTGACATTTCCAATATTAAGGCCCGCGAGAGCATCAGACAATTCGTCTGGCATGATTATATCTTTTTTTTAAACGTTTATAACTCGCGAGGATAAACCCACTATTTAAAGGGATATAACTATCCTTGACGTTACGTTGTGGCTGTATCAGGCACTTTTTTTGCACGTCGCGAGTTAATTTGTCGGTCCCTGCTCGGGCGCCAGTTAAGACTTTTTATTTAGGCGAACAGAACGGGTGTTCACTTTTCAAAGTTTTTTTCAATAATGATTTTCAAACATAAAAGTAAATTAAATTCTACCCAAGCTCCGCTGTAGCTTCTGACGCTGCCGCTGCTGCTGGTTGTTGTTGGTGTTGCTGCTTCTGTCGCTGCCGCTGTAGCCGCTTCCGCTCTAGCCGCTGCTGCTGGTTGTTGTTGGTGTTGCTGGCCGGCTGCAGTGCAGACGTTCCCACGCTTTGGGGTTCGTGGAATGCGCTGACATGGTGCACGTGTCGTGGGCTGTATTTTGTTGGGCAATGCTGACGTTGGTCTGGTCAATACCCTTTCTTTATAGCTAGGGTTAACTTATATACTTTATGGGGTCCGAAACGCTTCCTTTTGGGTTTTACACACATCCCTTTTTTCAACAAATCTAATATAAATCTATACTCTTCGAGTACCTGGTGTAAAAAGAGCATGAAAAAATAGCTTTTTTTTTAAGGCCGCCAATTGGTTTAAAATTTGTTTTCTCGAAAATCAGAATCCGTCAGGGTTCTCCAAATATCAAATTTTTTGAGAATTTGTTTGAGTTTGGATGAGTTTGGATGAGTTTCGCGTGGGGTCACCTCGTGCCGGGAGAGGCTTCTTTGGCGGGAGCTGGAGCCGCCATTTTAAAAAAAAAATTGTATAAAAAAATTTAATAAATTGCTTTGTTAAATATCCAACAAAACATGCTAAAAAAATTTTGCAGAATACATTATTTTGTGTCGAAAAATATTTTTTGAAAAGTAGTCTATTTTTGGGCCTTAGAACGGCATCCTCCCGTTAACTTCACTACAAGAGGCTGTATACTTAAAGTTCGGTGACGATGTTCTGCGTGCAAAGAAAGACGAGAACCGCCATTTTGCAGACGCCATTTTAAATTTTGGCATAATCAAAGTATCAGCGTATTCAGAAATAATAAACCAATTTGACAATTAAAACCTGAAGTTGTTGTTATTATCCCACGACAAATTTGCAAAGTTCCCTGTATTTTGGGCAAAATTTAGGAGAATTTCCTCAGATTTGTTATGACCTGCACTCGAAGAGTACCAGGGTACATATATTAGATTTGTGGGAATGTGGATGTGTGTAACATCAAGACGGAAGCGTTTCCGACCACATGAGGTATATATATTCTTGATCAGCATTAACGTTCCTGCTCGTTTGATTCTGGAAACGAACGACATCACTTCAGTTGCCCAGGGCATTTACGCACGGAAGAAGTCGAACCATCAAAATACAATTGAAATGGTATGCCCTTTTTTATCTTTTGTTAAGACCTTAAAAAAAAGTCTTGCTAGTTGAGTTGTAAATTCAAACTGATTTATATTTCTCAGAATTTGACCTTATATGTAAATTTTACAGCATGTTTTTTATTAGTTATTATTATAGCCAGACCCACGGAACGGGTACATCGTAAATTTGAGTATTATAAGTATTTTTGGACTACATTAGATACATAAGTGGCTCTAGTCCACTTGACTCGGGTTTGTCTATTTCTCCGCTCACACTCTAGCAGTCATAAATTACTTATTTTATGTACGTTCCTCAGTTATATATAGATCAGTTTTTGTGTTTACATCAGTGAACGTGTGATAAAATAATTGTGTTCTGCTTGAACATTCTGCAAAGGGCCGGAAGTGGCATGGTTTTGTTTTTTTTTATTTTAAATTTGTATATATTTTCCTTATAGTTATACTTACAATTACCGATTATCATTTTAAGTAAATTACAGTGGATAGGGAAGTGCTATTGTTTGCAGTCTTCGCGCTACCTTAATTCTTTTTTGTTTGTTTGGACGTTGACGTGCAAGTGGCCCATGGGACACCAGCCGAATGCTGTTACGCGCGAATCCAGGCCAAAACGCGACTCGTGTTTTAAGTGATTTAAGAAGAGGAAGGGAATTAGTTGCCGATATGATATAGATAGAGGGAAATATAATCCGAGCATCAAACTCTAAAAGGTTCATGCAAGGAATAATTCGATCTACAAATCGGAAGGAACAACGGTATATAATTTCTAGTAATTCTAATAGGAATCGTGAAGTTTATGCGGCTCAACAAGTCAGGGCTATCTACGTCACCCTTGATCAAGTTGTGCACAAAAATCACACCAAGCATCTTTCTACGGTTAACTATGGATGGAAGGTTTATTAAGAGCAATCTATTGGGGTAAGACGGCAATCTAACACTTGCATCCTAGCTGAGGCCGCGTAGAGCGAAAATTAAAAAGTTTTTCTGTACTGATTCTATACGGTCCTGGTGTACTTTGTACTGAGGGCATCATACACAAGAACCATATTCTAAAATCGGACCAACAAGCGATATATAGAGAGTCTTTGTTATATAGGGGTCGTCAAATTCCTTTGACCACCCAAGCACGCCCATGGCCTTATTTACCATGGTAGAAATGTGTTCAGAAAACTTTAACTTGACATCTAAAAGAACGCTAAGATCATCAACTAGGGTAATTCTCTCAACCCCCGCATAGGGTGTATGGAGCCAGTAAGGCGCTGGAGCGATGAAATGTCATTACTTTAAATTTTGAAGCATAAAGGTATAACAAATTTGCACAACGCCATGACTGAAAGCTATTGAGATCGGATTGCAACCTGGATTGAGATAAACTATCCTTGTACTGGACATCATCCGCATACATAAGTACTCGAGAGTATGTTAATACTGAAGGCACCTGCCATTAATAAAGAGTGTAAAGACTAAGAGGCCTGGATGGCTGCCCTGTGGTACACCCGATGTAAGCATAACTGGTAAAGATAGGGAGTTTTTGAAGAGGACTCTTTGGGATGTGGACCAAAGGTAGCTAGATATCCATCTGAAGAGATTGGGTGGAAACCCTAAAAGGTCAAGTTTTTGTGCTAGGAGAGAGTGGTTTACAGAGTCGAACGCTTTACTGAAATATGTGTAAATGACATCAGTCTGTAGATTACCTTGGAAGCCTTTAATGATGAAGGAGGTGAACTCCAATAAATTCGTGGTTGTTGATCTCCGCCTTATAACTCCATGCTGGGCAGGAGATTTAAGTGATCTGCAAAGATGCTGCAGGTGCGGAGTTAAAATTTTCTCAAACACTTTAGGAATAGCGGCAAACATGGACTCGCGCCATACTTACTACCTTTCTTATGGAGAGGAATTATGAACCACTCCCTCCATATGGACAGGCTGAATAGTTTAAGCAACGGTCCACACAGAGACTCGGCGCAGTACATAAGTACACAGCCGGGAACTCCGTTCGGACCCGGTGAAAACACCGGCTTAACTTTTCGGAGATCATAAAGCAGAGAGCTTTCATTTAGCAAGGGACTGAAGATGCCGTTCGACCTGGGTAAACCGTATGGGTACGGCTGCCCGGAGTAGCATTCCTGTGAATAGGTTGTTTGAAAGAATTGGGCAAAAAGATCGGCCATTGCCTGATCAGTATTTGCCGACATATTAAGAAATGATAGCGAGGATCACACATCGAGGTAGCCTACCCGACCGATCCAATTCGGTTGGTCCTATATCGAGCAACACTTCAAGTGTAGGATGGTAGGCGTCTTCAGGTATAGTGAGCGGAGGGACTCGCTAACAACGCTATGGTCGGATCCGTTACAAAGCACAGATCAAGCAATCGAGGGAATTTTTCACATGATTGACTTGAGATAGGGATAAGTCGAGTAAGCCGTCTATAAAGTCATGTCGTGACATGGGCACTAGGTTATTAGACTCGTTTACCGAAGACCAAACAGTTCCTGGCAAATTGAAATCCCCAAGAACTATCATATGATCTTTATCAGATAGCGAGGAAGAAACAGCGCTTAAGGCGGACAAGTGCTGCTCATAAATTGCGATATCCGAAGAAGGTGGAATATACGAGCATGTAATGAAAACTGAAAAAGGGGGAAGAATCAGTTTTATACACAGGAATTCCAGTTCTTGTTGAATCTGGACTGTAAAATGTTCCGACGTGAAGTTAGAGTCCACTGCAATCAGAACCCCACCTGCACGTCGAGACGAACGGTCATTTTTAAAGGTTGTGTACCAGGTCTCTGTGAACACAATTACATGAGATGCAAATGCGACGCTATCCCAATACAGAGTGCTGAGCTTACTACGCAAGCCTCTAACATTCTAGTTAATATTTTGGATGGGTGGACTGGGAAGATGAGGATGGAGCACTGGCCTGATTATTATTAGGAGTTATTGGGGGCCTACTCTTCTTCTTTGCCTTAAACTCCTTCACCACCATGTTCTCTGGCCAAAATTTGGTAGAGCAAATGGTGTCAAAATGAGTCGGGGAGACGCTTATTTTGAATGAAGCTACATCCCTGGCATAAGAGAAGTTAAACTTCTCCACCTTTAAAATTAATATTAACATCATTATTATTCCGATAATCAAGGCTGCATGTCCAAATGAATAATGGAAATTAAGTCCTTTTAATTCAACTTATCAATTTCTTCAGTGTGGTTAATTAATAGTACATTCAAAGGATTCCAAACAATTTTTGGTATTCTACTTATATTTCTTATATAAGAGGATGAAATTGTCTCGTAGGTTTCTGTACGAAGACTGTGATGAGGTACTAATATTTTATCATCGGTTCGCACAGTACAACCATTTATTATTGTTAAAATTCCTTGTTGAGGGTGATCAATTAACTCTTGATTTGAATTACTACATTGAATTCTAGCATTAGTGTTTGCTGGAACTTTGAAGAGCCAACTACCGTTCTATTCTAATTCGACCCAAAATGACATTTTCTCTGATATCTTTCTATAAACACAATTTGAATGACTAATTGGTTTGAATGGAGTTATCTCACAAGAATTATCATTGGCGCTGCTCCAAGGCCACTTAAGTTCACATACTCTTTTATTTGCTTGCCATTTTTGACATTTGTTTAAATTAGCTTCAGTCATCGAATGATAGGAATAAATTTCGAAGTTATATACTAAGTACCTAGAGCTCAAATTTGCCTTGACCAATTCCCTTTCGTGCTCAACTGGCATTGCAATAAACCTAAACAAATGGGATGGGTGTCTACCAAACAGTGGAATAATCACATTCATCCCTTTCGCGGTTAATAGGCTATAAATTTCTTTCAATTCCGTACCTGTTCTTATTCCTGGAAGAACTAATGTTTCTAATAACCTATCCTTTATTTTTGATATCTCCGCTTTTAACTGCATAGGTTTTAAAATATTTGGGTTCAGTCTACCATGATTAATATCTATCAGTAGACTTATTACTCCTGCTTTGTTTTTATCGCATTCATCAATCAATGAACTTAGTTGCTTTGTTACCATAAAGAAGTTTACAGATTCTTTATACCGCACACAACTCTTTTCCTTTAAAGCTTTCGTTATTTTTTCTATTCTAGTGCTCAAACTTCTAAAATTTACGCTAATTCCTCGGTAGTTCTTTTGAGAATATTTACCGTTGACTCTACTACTGACGTTTGCCTTTTAATTAAATCGTCTATATTATGTTGGTTTTCTAACAAATTTTTCATATTTCCTTCCAAAGTTTCCCTATCTTCGGCAACCATTATTCCGAACAATATATGATAAAGGGAGCCCATAAACTCGAAGGGTGCTCGTTTCTTTCTTTTGTTATCTTGAGTCATAAAAAGTATATTATTTTCTTCTAGATTTGCAACTTGTCTGTCAGTGTTATCTAAAACATTATTGCATTGCTCTTCAAAAGTGAAAAGTTTACCGCACACAACTCTCATTTTCCCAATGAATTCTTTTCCCTTCTTTATCATTTAAAAATACGGGTCCATATTATAATAAACTATTAGATCCCAAGATGAGGCGACTATTTCTATGTCTCCCATCGGGTCCAAATATATTGAAGTGGAACTGTTAATTTTTTCAATTGACCACTTCTCTTTTCCTCTGGCAGCTTTGCTTGCATTTGATACTTGGCAAAATAAGATAAGCATTAACATTACTGCCATGAGTCCTAGTTTGGGTATTCGAGGTCTACCGCGATCTTAATCTCCTTGACTGTCAAATATCATGGAATTTCTTTATTTTCGGTTTTCATTTGAATAAACCTTAATATATATGCAATGAATCTTTTATGCATAACTTTTATGCATAAACGAGTATTTCTGTAATAACTCATTAATTATGTTAGCTTTATCGATTATAAACGTTGTGATAACAATTATTATTCCCGGTACTCGAAGAGTATAGGGGTATATTAGATTTGTTGAAAAAATGGATGTGTGTAACACCCAGAGGGAAGATCGGATCAGATCTAATCATTAGTATAGCCAGAAGGAACAAATTAAATTTCAGTGGCCTTCCAAGCGCAGACTCATTCCCTCTCTCTCTCGCACACAGCCGTGTAAGTAAATGTAGGAAGTAGATAAAGACATGTAGAAAAGGCAGAAATTTATGCAAACAAATATGGAAACATCTAATAGATAAAACTGTCCGAAAAGGTTCGTTTTTGGCTAAAATAAATTTGTCCCTTTTGCGAACAAATTACAACAAGCTCACATACATATATACTGACTGAGTACCGGGTATAAAGTAGAGCCGCGGCGGCTCACAACGTTCACCCTCGTTTTTTCTTCAATTTCATTTTTTAGCCAATCTTCCATAGATTTCGCCAGCCACTGAGGACCCCTCCACCAAATTTCAAAATCTTTCAGCTTATCTGCACTAATGACCCTTGAGGCTACATCTGCTGAATTGTCTTCAGATTTGATATGTCACCATTTAATTTCTTTAACTTTTCTAGTTTTGTTAGTTCAACGACTAATAAACTTGTCTTTATTGGCTCCATTCTTAATTCAGGCTAGAGTAAGCGTAAAATCACTTCAAGCATAACTTTCTGCTTCACTTCCAACCGCTATTTTCACCCGTTCAATGAATTTTGCTAGAAGATGAACTGCACAAAGTTCTAATTTGGGAATGGTTTTCCGATTCTTCTTCAGATTAACCTTGCTTTTGCTGGCTATTATAATTGAAGAACCATCTACCTTTGCATACACTACGGCAGCATAAGCTTTCTCAGATGCATCGGCAAAACCATACATTTTCATCGGATTACTATGCTGAGAATTAAGCCATCTTGGTATCCGAATGCTCTCTAATGCTGTTAAATTGTCTTTAAATGAATTCCATTCACGATTATCCTGATCTGATAGTTCTTCATCCCAATTTTCGTCTGACAACCAAAGTTTTTGCAAAAACAATTTTCCAACAATTGTAACTAGAGTCAACCAGCCTATTGGTTAATACTTTATTTTCTTCGTTATCTCTAACGTCCTCAACAATTTCTGAGATATTTGTTATCCACTTTCTTGAGTTAAACCCAACCTAATCAAACTCCTGGATAACTTCCTCTACATGCGTTTTGGCATCTTATATGGAATCAGCACCTGTTATCAGGTCGTCCATATAAAAATCATTTTTTATGATTTCTCTAATTGCTTTATTTCCGCGATTATCTGCTATTGCAACAAGCACCCTTCTAGCTAAGTAGGGTGCTGAAGCTGTACCGTACGTAGCGGTTGTTAGTTTGTATTCTTTTAATTTTTCGTTTGGATCGTCTCTCCAGATTATATGCAAATAATGCTGATCTTCTTCATCAACATTAATTTGCCGGTACAAATTTTTTAATGTCCGCCGATACTACAAATGGCCACTTTCGCCATTTTACCAAAATATCGAAGATATCTTTTTTGACTCTTGGTCCCACCCACATGATATCATGTAAGCTTTTATTATTTGTGATTTTTGCTGACGTATCAAAAACCACCCTGAGTGTTTTCGTTAGACCTGAATCTCTTATGACTCCCTGATGGGGTAAATAATATTTTCCCTCTTTTTTAGACTCTACCATATGTCCTAAATTTGTATATTCATGCATGAACTTTAGGTAATTTTCTTTTAGATTTTTATTTTTGCTGAGTTTCTTTTCTAAATTATAAAATAGAGCCATAGCTTGTGCCTTTGAATTTCCTAGATCCTTATCTTTTTTGAGTGGTATTTTCACCACATACCTTCCATTTTCATCTCTTTTTGTGGTTTCCAAGAAATGCTTCTCACAAACATCTTCTTCCACGTCAGTACTTTCGCTTTCCATTTCCCAGAAACGATCTAAGTCCCCGACTTCAATTGTTGTCGCTACAATCAATTTATCACCTTTTGACTTGGTGCAACCGGATATAATCCATCCGAATTCTGTATTTTGACCAAGTAGTCCATCTATTTTCACTACTCCGTCTTTTACAATATGTTCATACAAATCTACCCCAATTATTATATCCACCCTACTATGTTTATTAAAGTTAGGGTCAGCCAAAACATAATCTTTCCATTTCGATTTGTCAATCTTGAACGACTTTACAGGTAAAAACTTATGAAGTTTTGGGAGAATGATTTCTTCAATATTAAGAGGTTTTTTATCGGCATCCCGAGTTTTTACTGTTAAAGTTACCATATACTTTGAAGTGGAAGAGTCTGTCGATGACACTCCACTTACCTCGGTGTTTTCCCTTTTGCGCGCCAATTTTAATATTTGTGCTGATTCCGCTAAAATGATGGTACATTGTAACCCACAATCAATTAGAGCTCTAAGGTTTTCATAGCCACCATTCACCGCTCTTACTTTTATAAGTGCTGTGGCTAAGAACGCTTGTTTTTTGTCAAGCAAGTGTTAACATTTTCACTTTTTTCATAGGGAATATGGAGCATCGTGTAATGTGGTTTTTTACAAATCCCACAAAACATTTCCGAAGAGCATTTCTTATACATATCCTGCCTGGAGCATCTTTTGCACAGGCGTTGCTTTTGAATAACCTGGCTTCTCTCTATCGGACTCATTCTCTTAAACCTATAGCATTGCATTATTGTATGGCCTGCCATTTTACACAGCGGACAACTTTCTTTAATGCTACTAAATTGCACCACCTTTTTCAACGGTTTTTTTTTCTCCATACTGCGATGAGTACAGAGAAGTATACCGTTGTTCCAGAAATTCCATTACATCGGGTAATGTTTGAATCTCTTTTGTCCTTTTTATATGACTTTCATATGACTTTGAAGGGCATCTTTATTAAATTTTTTCAAAATTATGTGGCCAAAAATCACATCAACTTCTTCTGTTAATTGTAACTTTAACTTTATTAAATGTATTGACTCATTTATCGAGTCAGAAAACAATTTAATATGTTTTGCTGAATCGTTGTCTAGCATTGGCAAATCTAGCAACCGATTCAGCTGATCTGAAAATATTTTTATTTTATTATCATACCGCTTGGTCAGCAATTCCCAAGCGGCATTATAATTTTCCAATGGCCCCGTTAATAAGTGAGCAACCCTACTCCTTGCTTCACCCTTTATTGCCATTTTTAAATAATTGAATTTTAGAGATGTACTCAGCCCATCTCTATTATGAATTATTTCACAAAATAATTGTGAAAACCCATCTAATTCTTTTTCTTCTCCCGAAAATGTGGGTACTTCTGCCGTTGTTAGAACCGGAAAATCTTCATCTTCCTTCTTTGCTACTGACGCTTTACTAACGCTAGCGTTTTCCTCCATGACTTCCTGCATCCTTATTTCTAAGTTGCTTTACGTGTTCTGAATATCAAAGTCTAGCTCGGCGATCCGTTCGTCGAAGCTGTCATTTGTTTCATAAACATTATAGAATTCCTCAACTTTTTTGCTTAGTCTTTTACTACAGAATTCAATTTTGGCTTTTCTTAGGTTACACTCCCTTGTTTTAGCCTGATCTAACCTCTCTATACTTTCTTTTAAATACGTTTTTAGATTTTCCACAGAAGTATCGATACTGTCCGATATTTTCTCAAGACTCTGGTCAATTTTAGGCTCCATATCTTCTATCAAAGTTCCAGTCACCACTGGTTCTAACTTTGCTTTTTCTACTTTCCCTTTCATTGAAGTTTCAGTAGTAGTTTCATCATAGCTCTTTTCTATGTCCTCTATATTTTTCATCATTTTAACATATTGATTTTTCTTGCAGTAGTCATGATCGACTACTCCACATATCAATAATGCATTGTTATTTGCTGCAGCCTTTTTTTTAAGCTCTCCTAGCCTACAGATTTCGTCATTGGTCAATATACCAGCTTCAATCCCTTTAACTTCATTTGCTACTACGGCCTGAGCCTTTATTAGCTTATAGATTTTATCCGACAACATCTTATTAAGTAAATTAGAAGTAATATCTATATATAAAAAAAAATTTCTGACTTAACTGAGGACATCTTCTTCTGCTGGTGCTGCTGCTGCTGCCGCTGCTGTATCTGCTGCTCCTTGATGCCGTAGTTGACGCTGCCGGGGATGCTGCTGTTGGTCGCTGCCGTCGTTGTTGATGCCGCTGTGGCTGTTGTTTTCCGCTGTTACCGCTTCTGTCTCTGCTGCTACGTGTTTGCCGCTGTAACCGCTGCTGTCTCTGCTGCTACTTGATGCCGTAGTTGACGCTGCCGTGGATGCTTTTGGTCGCTGCCGTCGTTGTTGCTTTTTTGGTTTTGTTGTGGCTTTATTTTTGAAACACACACAATATGTTTTTTTTTTTTGCACTCAGTTAGTCTTATTATTTTTTTTTTTTATTATTCGACCGTTTGCGATTTTTTTTTTGATATCGCTGGCCTCTTCTTCACCTAGCACTTCCGATGTTTGATTTATATATATAAATTTTTTTTTTTTTTTTCGATATTTCAGGCCTTGAACACGCCACTTTCGCGTAATATTTTGTTTTACACGACAAAAAAATAAATATTTTTATTATCTATTAAAAAAACTGCCTGTATAGCATGTATTTTTGTTCATTAATTGAAACTTACGTTTCATTAATTTTTATACTCGGTTTCTTACTACAAGAGGGAAAAACCAGAGTTTTTTATTTGTGCTACCTTTAGTAGTAGGTGTACTTGACACTTCTGCAGTCTTTAAGGAGCTGGTTTAACTCCGTGCTCTTACAACAGGGGGGAAACAACGGTTTGCCACACAGGCTTGAGTTAACAGATTATTTCTCCGCTCACACTCTAGCAGTCATAAATTACTTATTTTATGTACGTTCCTCAGTTATATATAGATCAGTTTTTGTGTTTACATCAGTGAACGTGTGATACAATAATTATATTCTGCTTGAAAATCTTTACAAAGTATTCCTCTTGTAAAAAGAGTAACGGGTAAAATTAATAATAAATATAACCGGCAATTAATAGAAATACAATACGATTATATATGAATTAATTATTTTACTTTACATTTTTAGTGAACGATATGGTTATTGAAAATCCACATTATAAGGATGTCGACTTGGCTGATATTTTAGGGACTAATTGGCCAACACATGCTGGTGCAGCAGCTATGATCTTAAACAAAAATAAAACAACTGTAGAATGCAACAGTAACGACGAGGGTCTGCCGAAACCTTTAAGCCCGCTTTCGATAGCAGTCGAAGAAAAATCTTTGTGTGAGTATCTCTCTATTATATAAACAAGTTTTTGGATGGTCGTCGACCGATATTTTACTTTGGGTCACCGGCCGATATAATATTAAAAATTAAAAATGAAAAGTTTTCTTACGTAATTCTATACTATACATTTGTAGAAAAACCTGTGTGTGTAAGGAGCTATCGCACAGTGGGACATCAGACGCAAAGAGGTGGCAAAAGTCAAAAATTTTATGAGCGCTTTGGATAAAATAAATACATACATACATTTCCCAGAGCTTTTGAAAATCAAATTATGATCAAATTAAATCAATTCATAATCAGATAAGCAGACTTTTAGTTTAGGAGATATGAGCATTCAAAGTTGAAAATTATTTCAGTGTGCAAAGTTGTATTCAACGTTTTTTCACTGATTGCATCTACCAGGGTGAATTAAACTGAAAATATAGAATAGTTTTCTAAAAGCAAAACCGAAAACTTTGGGTGGCTGTAATTTTATTAAAAGGCGGGACGAGAAAATAATTGTGTGCGCTCGATCAGAATCAATTTTAACGAATGTATAATTTCAATTTATTTCTAGCCTAATTAACCTACGTTAGCAAAGCGGGGCGAATTCGCCAAGAGCGAGAGAGAGCATTTATTGCGCTCCCGCCTTGCCCAAAACTAACTTACACTAGACTTCAGAACCATTCAAATTAGGATGGCAATTATGATTAGCGAGACACGACGAAACACCGGCCCCGTTGAAGGCCTGCACGGCTTCAATTCACTGGAAGCGGCGCCAACTTGTGGATGGCTAGCCTAAATTCTGCTCCGTCACTCCTCCTGAGGTCGACGACCCTGACCATGCCGTCCTCTTCTGCGTGCGTGGCGATGATCCTCCCGACGAGCCACTCCTGCGGCGGAATATTGTCCTCGGCCATGAGGACGAGGTCTCCGTCCTCTGGGTTGGGCTGCTGCTGTTGCCATTTGCCCCGAATTGGGAGGAACAGGACATACTCGCGGGACCATCGCCGCCAAAACGCTTGCTTGACAAGTCGCCATCGCCGCAAGCAGCTGAGACTCTCCTGGTCCGGAGTCCGCAGTGCTGGGGGGGCGACGAGCTACCCGCCTGTCAGCAGGTGCCTGTCAGTTAGTGCCTCGCCGTCGCTTGGGTCCTGGCTGAGAGCTCCCAGCGGTCTGGAGTTCATGGCCGCCTCGATCCCGACGAGGACTGTGGCGAGCTCTTCGGCGTTTAGGAACGCGCTGCCTACCGCCCGTAGGAGTAGGCTCTTGGCAGATTTTACACATGCCTCCCAAAGGCCTCCCATGTGAGGAGCTCGCGGCGGTATGAATGCAAATTCACATCCGCCTTTTGATGCGAATTCCCGAACTGCCTCCCCCTGCTCCTCGAGTCTCATCCGCACAGCGCTGAGGTAGCGGCTGGCTCCGACGAAGTTCGTCGCGTTGTCGCAGTGCACGACTTGGGGATATCCTCGGCGCCCGACGAACCTTTGGAAAGCCAATAAGAAAGAGTCAGTGGACAAATCTGAAACAACTTCTAGGTGAACCGCTTTGGACGCAAAACAAACAAAAAGCGCGATGTATGACTTATATGGGGGCCTTCCTCGAATTTTCAATTTCGTATATACTGGTCCACAAAAATCCACGCCGCAAATTGCAAATGGGCGGAGAGCCCGGAGTCGATCTGCGGGTAAATTACCCATAAATTGAGTCAGCAATCGAGGCTTGCATTTAAAGCAGCGTTTAAAGTCCGACTGCAGACCTCCTGAGCGTTCACTATCCAAACAATCTGTCGGAGGATGCTCACCAGTGCTCGTGGGCCGACATGAAAATTCGAATGGTGCAGATGACGCACGTAGCTCCGCACATATTGGGAGCGCTTTGTCAACAGCAAAGGAAACTTCACATCATATGATATAGGAGCTTTGGCTAGTCGCCCCCCTACTTGCAACAACGAAAAAGTACACCAAGTACCTGTGTCTTCATGGATGAATGGGTTCAACCGCTGAAGACTAGGACCAACTCTAGATCATTTCCGAACCTTCTCGATTTCTTCTTTATACTCGTGATGTTGTATAATCTCAACAATTTTATGGAAAGCTTCATTATATTCGGTCGGTGGGACAATTTTTTCAAACTTTACAGTTGGGTCTTTGCATTTTCTTATGAAGCGGAACATATATGCGAACACTCTAAGCAGCTTGAGGTGTGACGAAAATCCCTCGATGCATCTACCAGCTCCGAACTTTGCACAGCGGCGGTCAGTCCGACCGCAGTCTTCCTCTTCTCCAGCTGAGCGTCTTCTGGAAGCTCGAAATTAGAGTTTTTGGGCAAGTTTTCTTCATCATCCTTCAAAAATAATGGTTCTTCGAACCAGATTGACTGGACTATTTCATTGACGTCACAACCTCTAGAGACAATATCTGCTGGGTTCTGCTTCGTAAGTACATGCCGCCACGTAGCTCCATCTGACCACTCTTGAATCTCAGCCCCTCTATTCGAAACGAACGTTGACAACGAGGATGGATGAGACCGAATCCAATGAAGACTTACTTCTGAATCCGACCAATAAACAGTTCGTTCAATAGGGACCTTTAATAGGGGCTTGATTCTGTGACAGAGATCTGCGAGAAGGTGAGCGGCACATAACTCAAGCCTTGGGTGCGTTTTGGTCTTGACCGGCGCTACTTTGGACTTGGAAGTCAATAACGATATTTTACAACCTTCTACAGTTTTGCTACGTATATAGACGCACGCTCCATAAGCTCTAATGGAGGCGTCAGCAAAGGAATGTATTTGCACCGGTGACATCGGATCGGTAAACACGAACCGAGGTATGGAAATCTCTTCCAAGTGAGACAGTGTGTTTTTCAACATATTCCATGCTGTCTCTAAATGCAGCGGAATCGACTCATCCCAATCTAATTTGTTAAGCCAAAGTTCCTGCAATAGGATCTTGCCTGTTATGATGATAGGACTTAGCAAACCAAGGGGGTCGAATAACTTCGATGTCACCGATAAAATGTTCCGTTTTGTCGCTCGGAGACCCATGACTGAATTGTCAATTTTAATTTTGAAGGCATCTTCATTAGGCAACCATGAGATTCCTAACGCCTTAGTCGACTCTGAATCCGAGATCGTTATGGGCTTTGCTGTGCTCTCAGATGATCTCAGGTGAGTTTGAAAACCACTTTGCCAACTCAAACCCTGCGGTCTGAAGAACCTGAGACTCTTCGGACTTAATTGCCCTAAGCTCCCTTACGCATGCAGCACCAGTCAACATGTCATCGACGTAAAAGTCGGACCCGATAACGTCAGCAGCTTTAGGGAATGAGAGCTTTGCAGACTCACTCAACCTTTTTAAACACCTTATAGCCAAAAATGGGGCTGGTCCAGTCCCATAAGTTACGGTGTTAAGCTTGTACAATCTCAAGGATTCAGATGGGTCTCTTCTCCACACTATGAGTTGAAACTGCCTATCAGCTTCATTTACCATTACTTGGCGATACATCTTTTTAACATCGGCAGTCAGGGCAAACCTGTGCAGAGGGAAGCGCAGCAGTGTCGAGTATAGCTCCTCTTGAATGGTAGGTCCGACCATCAGAATATCATTCAAGGCCACCTGAGAGGACGTCTTGGACGACGCATCGAAAACGACGCGAGGCTTGGTAGACGTACTTTGGGGCCTTAGGACACACTGATGTGGAATTACATAGTGTGGAGTAGAAGGAATCGTATTGTCGGTAGGAGACATATGGCCTAAGGAGAGGTACTCGTCCATAAATTCCAAATACATTTTCTTCAACTCAGAGTCACGATGCAATCTTCTTTCAAGCGACAAAAACCACCGTTTACCAACCTCAAAGGAGTTGCCTAAAGAGATTGGATCTTATTTAAACGGCAGCCTTACTTCAAACCGACCTGATGGCAATACCTGAGTCGTCTTCCGATAGTGATCTTCACATAACTTGTGCTCAGGCGTAGCAACTTTCTTTTGAGATGGCATTTCTTCCAGTAACCAAAATTTTTGCAAGGTCCTATCAATAGACACTAGCAACTCTTCACTGCAACTCAAACTATTTGTAATTTGGGGAGCAGAACTTTTGGGAACATATCTTCCCGAAACAATCCAGCCAAGAAGGGTCTTCTGAAGAGTTGGATGGTCCGGACCTTGTTTAATTTGACCAACAGCCAATAGTTCAAAGAATGATTCTGCTCCTATCAGCATATCTTTTCTTTGTGGCTTGTAGAAATAGGGGTCTGCTAGAGGTAGGTTCTTTGCGATTTTCCAGTCACTCACATTCACTGACTGGTCAGGATGATAACCTGAAATTGATTTCAGAATCCAAAAATCGAAGGAGAACTCACTACCATTTAATCGCGATTTCACCACCGTATGTATTTTATCTTTAACTTGAGAATTGGATTCACCAATGCCAAGCAAGCTAATACATGACTCCTCTCTACGGATCTGTAAGCGGTGAGCAAGGTCCTCTGTAATAAAATTGGTTTGCGATCCAGAGTCCAGCAGCGCTCTGGCCAGAATGTGGTCACCGCTCTTCGTTCGGACACTTACGATCGACGTAGCCAGAAGTACCCTGTCCAACGATGTCGCATGCAGAGCATGGGACGTGGAAGGTTGATCCTGGTTTGACGGAGGAGTTGGTTGATCTCTTGGGGTGGTGGCAACGCGAGACTAATAGCAGACACTGTGTATCGATGCAATAAGGTGTGATGTGAGCGGCCGCACACTCTACATTTATTGGCCTTGCATTTTACAAAAGCGTGGCCTTTTTGCAGACAGTTAATGCATAAGGGTGCAGACTTAGCGAACTCGAACCTTTGCATAACCGAGAGACGCAAAAATGGAGTGCATTTCCACACTACATGGTCTCCCGAATTGTAATAGCTGCAAGTTTGCTGAGCTCTGTTGGTGGAATGGGACGAACAAGCAAATGAACTGCGATTGTGCTGCTTGCTTGGTAAAACCTTGTCTTGTTTTGGCTTCGTCGACTCTTCAGCAGACAAATACTGGTATCGACGATTTAAAACTTTCTCAAGGTTAGCCCAAAGCGGCAACTTCTCATAAGTCAGTTGTTCGTCCCACTTTTGTTTAGTCACTGGGTCGACTCTGTTTAAAACGAGATCGTCTCCTATCGATAGTAATGAACCATAAATCGATGAAACAATATCGATGAGGTTTCTGAGGGACGATGCGGACTGCTGCGAGATTTTCGGGAGATTGAACAATGTGGAAATATTGTTTGTGAAAATCATAAACTCGCTTGAGGCTATCCATGGCCTTTTCATAGTTGACTTCGGTGACTTGGAACGCCTTAATTTTTCCTAATGCTTCATCCGAGAGGCACGAAATTAAATGATTAAATTTCTCTATCACCGGTATACTTGCGTCGCTATGAACTAGAGTCTCAAAAAGGCTGATGAAATTTTTAAACTCCGAATGCTTACCACTAAGTTTTGGTAATGCCAACTTCGGAAGTCGAGCACGAGTTGGGGCACCAGAGGCTGATACTGTCAGCGTCGTATCGCTTGTTAAATCAAAGGCGCTGATAAGCGACATTACCTTTGCCTTAGTTACGATACATAACTCTTCCAACTCGGCTGCAAAGTCATCGTCGCTATCTACTTCTTCTAGTTGCTCGATCTCCTCTTGAAGTTGGCTTGCCGTGTCAATGTTTTCGATTAGCTTTCGCAGCCTGAACTCGAGCTCCGTCAGGATCAGCGGAACATCGCCAGCTTCTAAACGGTCCGCTAATCTTTTAATTTTTTTTGACACGGCCGCTTCTTAAGTTCTTCAAGGAGGGGCTTTTGATCGGCTTTTGGGGTCATATTGACTCTCAACACAAGCAACTGATAACGAAAGGTAATCAGGTGTTTGTACCCAAACGAGTGAAAAACGAGGGGGAACGTTGTGAGCCGCGTCTACGCCGCGGCTCTACTTTATACCCGGTACTCAGTCAGTATATATGTATGTGAGCTTGTTGTAATTTATTACCTGTTCGCAAAAGGGAAAAATTTAATTTTAGCCAAAAAAAAAAAATGTAAGTCGAACCTTTTCGGAGATTTTGATCTATTAGATGTTTCCATATTTGTTTACATAAATTTTTTACATCTGCCATTTCTACATGTTTTTATCTACTTCCTACATATACATACACGACTGTGTGCGAGAGAGAGAGGGAATCAGTCTGCGCTTGGGAGGCCACTGAAATTTCATTTGTTCCTTCTGACTATATTTATGATCCGATCTGATCCAAATTCAATACTCTGATAGATATAGTCATTTTCTATGATTCTGCGTTTTTGGTTTTCCCGTATCTTCAAAATTGTAGATTTTCATCTTTTGTGGGGGCGGAAGGGGGCGTGGCCAAATTTTAAAACAAACTCGTCTCGGTTTGATATCACAGGAGCTTGGATAGAAAGTTTGGTGGTTCTAGCTCTTATAGTCTCTGAGAACTAGGCGTCAAAAAATTCGAAGACCGAATCCAATGAAGACTTACTTCTGAATCCGACCAATAAACAGTTCGTTCGATAGGGACCTTTAATAGGGGCTTGATTCTGTGACAGAGATCTGCGAGAAGGTGAGCGGCACATAACTCAAGCCTTGGGTGCGTTTTGGTCTTGACCGGCGCTACTTTGGACTTGGAAGTCAATAACGATATTTTACAACCTTCTACAGTTTTGCTACGTATATAGACGCACGCTCCATAAGCTCTAATGGAGGCGTCAGCAAAGGAATGTATTTGCACCGGTGACATCGGATCGGTAAACACGAACCGAGGTATGGAAATCTCTTCCAAGTGAGACAGTGTGTTTTTCAACATATTCCATGCTGTCTCTAAATGCAGCGGAATCGACTCATCCCAATCTAATTTGTTAAGCCAAAGTTCCTGCAATAGGATCTTGCCTGTTATGATGATAGGACTTAGCAAACCAAGGGGGTCGAATAACTTCGATGTCACCGATAAAATGTTCCGTTTTGTCGCTCGGAGACCCATGACTGAATTGTCAATTTTAATTTTGAAGGCATCTTCATTAGGCAACCATGAGATTCCTAACGCCTTAGTCGACTCTGAATCCGAGATCGTTATGGGCTTTGCTGTGCTCTCAGATGATCTCAGGTGAGTTTGAAAACCACTTTGCCAACTCAAACCCTGCGGTCTGAAGAACCTGAGACTCTTCGGACTTAATTGCCCTAAGCTCCCTTACGCATGCAGCACCAGTCAACATGTCATCGACGTAAAAGTCGGACCCGATAACGTCAGCAGCTTTAGGGAATGAGAGCTTTGCAGACTCACTCAACCTTTTTAAACACCTTATAGCCAAAAATGGGGCTGGTCCAGTCCCATAAGTTACGGTGTTAAGCTTGTACAATCTCAAGGATTCAGATGGGTCTCTTCTCCACACTATGAGTTGAAACTGCCTATCAGCTTCATTTACCATTACTTGGCGATACATCTTTTTAACATCGGCAGTCAGGGCAAACCTGTGCAGAGGGAAGCGCAGCAGTGTCGAGTATAGCTCCTCTTGAATGGTAGGTCCGACCATCAGAATATCATTCAAGGCCACCTGAGAGGACGTCTTGGACGACGCATCGAAAACGACGCGAGGCTTGGTAGACGTACTTTGGGGCCTTAGGACACACTGATGTGGAATTACATAGTGTGGAGTAGAAGGAATCGTATTGTCGGTAGGAGACATATGGCCTAAGGAGAGGTACTCGTCCATAAATTCCAAATACATTTTCTTCAACTCAGAGTCACGATGCAATCTTCTTTCAAGCGACAAAAACCACCGTTTACCAACCTCAAAGGAGTTGCTAAAGAGATTGGATCTTATTTAAACGGCAGCCTTACTTCAAACCGACCTGATGGCAATACCTGAGTCGTCTTCCGATAGTGATCTTCACATAACTTGTGCTCAGGCGTAGCAACTTTCTTTTGAGATGGCATTTCTTCCAGTAACCAAAATTTTTGCAAGGTCCTATCAATAGACACTAGCAACTCTTCACTGCAACTCAAACTATTTGTAATTTGGGGAGCAGAACTTTTGGGAACATATCTTCCCGAAACAACCCAGCCAAGAAGGGTCTTCTGAAGAGTTGGATGGTCCGGACCTTGTTTAATTTGACCAACAGCCAATAGTTCAAAGAATGATTCTGCTCCTATCAGCATATCTTTTCTTTGTGGCTTGTAGAAATAGGGGTCTGCTAGAGGTAGGTTCTTTGCGATTCTCCAGTCACTCACATTCACTGACTGGTCAGGATGATAACCTGAAATTGATTTCAGAATCCAAAAATCGAAGGAGAACTCACTACCATTTAATCGCGATTTCACCACCGTATGTATTTTATCTTTAACTTGAGAATTGGATTCACCAATGCCAAGCAAGCTAATACATGACTCCTCTCTACGGATCTGTAAGCGGTGAGCAAGGTCCTCTGTAATAAAATTGGTTTGCGATCCAGAGTCCAGCAGCGCTCTGGCCAGAATGTGGTCACCGCTCTTCGTTCGGACACTTACGATCGACGTAGCCAGAAGTACCCTGTCCAACGATGTCGCATGCAGAGCATGGGACGTGGAAGGTTGATCCTGGTTTGACGGAGGAGTTGGTTGATCTCTTGGGGTGGTGGCAACGCGAGACTAATAGCAGACACTGTGTATCGATGCAATAAGGTGTGATGTGAGCGGCCGCACACTCTACATTTATTGGCCTTGCATTTTACAAAAGCGTGGCCTTTTTGCAGACAGTTAATGCATAAGGGTGCAGACTTAGCGAACTCGAACCTTTGCATAACCGAGAGACGCAAAAATGGAGTGCATTTCCACACTACATGGTCTCCCGAATTGTAATAGCTGCAAGTTTGCTGAGCTCTGTTGGTGGAATGGGACGAACAAGCAAATGAACTGCGATTGTGCTGCTTGCTTGGTAAAACCTTGTCTTGTTTTGGCTTCGTCGACTCTTCAGCAGACAAATACTGGTATCGACGATTTAAAACTTTCTCAAGGTTCGCCCAAAGCGGCAACTTCTCATAAGTCAGTTGTTCGTCCCACTTTTGTTTAGTCACTGGGTCGACTCTGTTTAAAACGAGATCGTCTCCTATCGATAGTAATGAACCATAAATCGATGAAACAATATCGATGAGGTTTCTGAGGGACGATGCGGACTGCTGCGAGATTTTCGGGAGATTGAACAATGTGGAAATATTGTTTGTGAAAATCATAAACTCGCTTGAGGCTATCCATGGCCTTTTCATAGTTGGCTTCGGTGACTTGGAACGCCTTAATTTTTCCTAATGCTTCATCCGAGAGGCACGAAATTAAATGATTAAATTTCTCTATCACCGGTATACTTGCGTCGCTATGAACTAGAGTCTCAAAAAGGCTGATGAAATTTTTAAACTCCGAATGCTTACCACTAAATTTTGGTAATGCCAACTTCGGAAGTCGAGCACGAGTTGGGGCACCAGAGGCTGATACTGTCAGCGTCGTATCGCTTGTTAAATCAAAGGCGCTGATAAGCGACATTACCTTTGCCTTAGTTACGATACATAACTCTTCCAACTCGGCTGCAAAGTCATCGTCGCTATCTACTTCTTCTAGTTGCTCGATCTCCTCTTGAAGTTGGCTTGCCGTGTCAATGTTTTCGATTAGCTTTCGCAGCCTGAACTCGAGCTCCGTCAGGATCAGCGAAACATCGCCAGCTTCTAAACGGTCCGCTAATCTTTTAATTTTTTTGACACGGCCGCTTCTTAAGTTCTTCAAGGAGGGGCTTTTGATCGGCTTTTGGGGTCATATTGACTCTCAACACAAGCAACTGATAACGAAAGGTAATCAGGTGTTTGTACCCAAACGAGTGAAAAACGAGGGGGAACGTTGTGAGCCGCGTCTACGCCGCGGCTCTACTTTATACCCGGTACTCAGTCAGTATATATGTATGTGAGCTTGTTGTAATTTATTACCTGTTCGCAAAAAGGAAAAATTTAATTTTATCCAAAAAAAAAAAAATGTAAGTCGAACCTTTTCGGAGATTTTGATCTATTAGATGTTTCCATATTTGTTTACATAAATTTTTTACATCTGCCATTTCTACATGTTTTTATCTACTTCCTACATATACATACACGACTGTGTGCGAGAGAGAGAGGGAATCAGTCTGCGCTTGGGAGGCCACTGAAATTTCATTTGTTCCTTCTGACTATATTTATGATCCGATCTGATCCAAATTCAATACTCTCATAGATATAGTCATTTTCTATGATTCTGCGTTTTTGGTTTTCCCGTATCTTCAAAATTGTAGATTTTCATCTTTTGTGGGGGCGGAAGGGGGCGTGGCCAAATTTTAAAACAAACTCGTCTCGGTTTGATATCACAGGAGCTTGGATAGAAAGTTTGGTGGTTCTAGCTCTTATAGTCTCTGAGAACTAGGCGTCAAAAAATTCGATCAGGCATAGCGCCTATCCCTGTGTGTGAGAGAGAGCGAGAGGGAACGATGCATTTCGAAATGGTTTTCTTCATTGTGGCTATATTTATTATCCGATCTGATCCAGATGCAACACTCTGATAGATAAGGCAGTGTCTATGAATCTGCGTTTTTAGTTTTCTCGTATCTTTAAAATTGTGCATGCCACAGATTTTCGTCCTTGGAGTGGGCGGAAGGGGGCGGGGCGAAATTTTGAAATACCTTTGTAACAGTGCGATAGGACAGGAGTCTGGATACAGAATTGTGTTCCTCTAGCTTTTATGGTCTTTGAACTATAGGCGCTAATGAAGACGGACAGACGGACGGACAGACAGACATAGCTATATCGACTCGGCCATTGATGCTGATCAAGAATATATATACTTTATGGGGTCGGAAACGCTTCCTTCTGGGTGTTACACACAGCAATTTTTTGCACAAATCTAATATATATAATAAATATACCCGACTAAGGTAGGGTATCACGTCACTTAGTGATCGCGTTGTATGCTCGCATGCGAATATGTCCAAACGAGTTCAAAAAGCTATACACCCGACAAATGTGGGGTATAGCGTTGCTTGGCTCAAGCGCTCAAACGATAACCACACAACAAGAACAACGAACAGCAATGGTGACAGGCGAAAGCGAAAACAAAAGAATGGTGTGTGTTTGTATACGTGTGCAATGGTACACACTGATCGACGATTAAATACTGAATCCATTATTAATTGGCGAAGCACGATTTGATCACGATCAGTGGCGATCACGATCATACGTCAGTGGCATGAATTGAAAGCGAGGTGCAATTTTTCCAGCACAAGACAATTTAAAGAAACTTATGTCTTCAGATCTAGCTTTTAATTATTGCACAAATACCTCTGGCTCTGCTTTTGCATCTTTACGTCCAGCTGCTACTTTCCTCTTGCAGTCCGTGCAGGGCATCCGTCGGCGGAAGCAGAAACGAAGAACGAAGATTAGGCTGGGGTATTTCGCGACCGACGCGATTTTTGAGCAAGTTTTTAATTGCTGTTTTGGTGATCACACAACAACACGACGCGGGCAACGATATGCTTGATTCTAATAAATAGAATTATGTATATGCATATATATGTGGGAATGATATGGTAACGCTGCAGGGCCTGCCCTGCCAAAAGCAGCTGATCGAACAACGACGAGTTGGCAAGCCTGCCATATATAAAAAAGAAGAAGAATTAACGACGAAGAGACAAGACGTGCGCGAGAAACGACGCTTTCAGCAAGAATCAATTAAGACGAACGACGCGAAGGAGAAAACGACGATCCAAATCAATTATTAAACCTAACAATCTAACTAATCTAAGCAATAAATCATTAAATACATAATCTAAATTACCGGAACTATTATTATTTATAATGGAATATTAAAATATAAACCCCGGACCCACATTTATGTATGTGTCTTAAACCACTGTTTTACTTTGTATGCACTTTTCTATGTGTCACTTTTATTTTTATTGTTGCCTTTATTAACTTTACAGTCCACCCGGGGGCGCCATGAAAATTTAGAATAGTTTTCTAAAAGCAAAACCGAAAAAACCGGGACGAAAAAAAAATTGTGTGCGCTCGATCAGAATCAATTTTAACGAATGTATAATTTCAATTTATTTCTAGCCTAACTAACCTACGTTAGCAAAGCGGGGCGAATTCGCCAAGAGCGAGAGAGAGCTTTTATTGCGCTCCCGCTTTGCCCTAAACTACTTACACTAGACTTCAGAACCAATCAAATTAGGATGGCAAAGATGATTAGCGAGAAACGACGAAACATAAACGTAAACTACGTTACGTATGATTCTAATTTTGTTTTCAATACTCAATTAAAGCCTGGTCTGTTACACAGTCATAAAGAAAATCATATTTTCAAAAATATGAAGTTTTTGGGCTAATTTTAAATTTTGACCTGACTTTACAAAAAAACCTTATAAAATTTTCCCGAGATATTCTTTGTATATGTTCATTGAATATTCATTGAATATTCGCACTCGGCTTAGCAGCAGCCAGAGCGGTTTTACTCTCGCCTTTATCGCGCGCTCTCGCTCTCTTTAAGCATTGCTTCATAGGGCACGGCAATTAGGCCGTCAGCCTTTGCAATCATTCGGTAACTGAGCTTCGTCGCCACCGGGATAAATTAATATCCATCGGTCATACTACATACACTCTACTATAACTCTTGTCATTTAAACGCTTGACTTTATTTAAATTTACTTCTCAACAGCTGGTGAAAAACTTCACTAGTTTAACATTGGTGAGCCCGACGTGATTTCGTGCAATAATTAATATTTGTGCACTCACAGAGTACATTAAAACTTATAAACTAATTGCCATGTCAACAAGTGTCATAAGTGCACCCTTATACAATATACATACACCGGCCTCCCTTACATATTTGGGATTGTGCATAGCTGGCTTACGGTTCTCGTCTATTGCCGTTTATTACGCGCGGTCCTTTTTGCATTCATCTTCCCGCAAGAAACGTTTCATACGCCGACCGCTCGCGTATATAGGACTTTCACATAGGCTTCAGGCTTGCGGTTCTCGTGCTGTCGTCTATTGTGCGCGTTTCTCCTTAAGACCGTCTTCCCGCTAGAGACGATGGCGGCCCTTGAATATAGCAATCGCACATAGCTGTTGGCTTGCTTTGCATTCTTCGGTCATACCCGTATATTGCGAGCGTTACTCCTTGCGGTCATCTTCCCGCAATAAACGTTTGCTAAGGTTCGTTGCCATGGAGATAGATGCTGCTAACGCTGCCGCTGTTACCGCTGCCGATGCTATGCAATTGGATGCTGTTAACGAAATGCCAAAGACCAGGGAGCAAAACGGTGTGTCATTTCTGATGCTAAAGACTACGGATTTGTTGGAGAGTTTGACGAGGCTAAATGCCAGTTGGGAGGAAGAGTCATCGGTGTGTGAGTATTACATGCTAGTAGTGAGGCTAGAGGAGATCGAGGAACTGCACGGCACATTTAAAACCGTGCATAGTGAGCTCGAAGAATTGGATTGCCGCGAGTTTGGCAGTGGTTTGCGCGACAGGTTTCAAACTATGTTTCGTATGCTGAAGCCTTCGATTACGCGTGAAATCGCCCGGAATTGTGCACACATGCCACCTCATTCTACCTTTGCTGGAGAAAATACTACCACTAAGTTTGTTGCCCCAAGTTTCTACCTCGCCGTAGGCAGCTACCCTCTCTGCCGCCCATACAATTGCCAACATTCAGCGGTGGGTATGCGGACTGGACGGATTTTTATTCCATGTTTGTTACCATCATCGACAGTCATCCTGACTTAACCAACATAGAAAGGTTCCAGCATTTGCGTTCCTGTCATGTGGCATTGGAGACTGTTCGGTCGCTGGAAATCTCGGATGGCAACTACAGCGTGGCATTAGATTTATTGGAAAAAAGGTTTAATAATCGACGATTGATTTTTCAGGCACACATCAACGAGATCTTGGCGCTTCAAGCTGTGGAACTTGGGTCAGTGGTTATGCTTCGGGAGCTTTCGGACAAATTTAACGCTCATATGCGTGCGCTTCAAGGTTTGGGCACTACTGAGCAGATCGAGCGGAAAACTATGGCCTCGTTCCTTGAGCAGCGATCCACGTCATTGGAGACATCGGATTTAGCTAGGGCATCCTATGCGCCGAGCAGTCAGGTGGGCAAGAATATTCAGCATAACAATTCTAAGTCTGCCTTGCTTGCAGCTTACCAAACCTCAAGCTGTGTGTTTTGCAATGATAGCACTCACAAAGTCCAATACTGTTCAAAGTGTAAAGCATTGTCCCCCGCGAATCGTCATATAGAAGCCAAGCGGCTTTCCTTGTGAATAAACTGCCTTAGAACAGGGCATCGAACAAGTCAGTGCACCTCGAGCCACTGTCGCACCCTGCATTTCGTCAATCCTGAAGCGGATGCAGCCCAACGGCAATCAGCGCCATTTGATATTCCCTCTCCATCCACGTCCTCTCCGTCCACGTCGTCCCAGCATACCACTGAACCTCTGCTTCAGCATCTATGTCTACTACTCTTATTGCCCAGGATCTCAGCAATGATGATGTACTATTGCCCACGGCCACCGTTTTGGTCAAAAATCAATCTGGAGGCTTCGCTTCTTGCCGAGCGCTGCTAGATTCCGGCTCTCAGCTGCATTTAATAACTTCCCGTTTCGCAAATCGGCTTCAGCTTCGGAAGACAAAATCGTCTATTACAGTCTCGGGGATAGACGATTCCAGCTTCATCGCCGGTGGATGGTCGGTCAACATTAGCCTACATTCCCGCTGTTCTAACTACTCCACTCCCATTGCTGCTTTTATCGTCCCGAATATAACCGAGCGCCAGCCAAGCCTTGAAATGGACATTTGCAACTGGAACATTCCTTCAAACATACCACTCGCGGATCCGGGATTTAATATACCTCAAGGAATCGATCTGTAGATTGGAGCAAAACTTTTCTTGGAGCTACCGTTATTCAGAAAACTCGTTTGGGATGGGCTATGTCTGGATGTTGTGACCGGTACACTGGCTCTTCATTGATGGTTTCATGCGCTCCTGCCTTATCTTATATGCAAACGGCTCACCGAAAGGTTCTCCTTGTCAAGGTTCCCCGAATTCAATCCCCACGATTCCTGGGTTCTAATCTTCAAAATCAAATCCATCGCCGATACCTGTACATAGATGACTCGGAATACGGCTCTCACTTTCAGGAGTCCAATAGGATTGTGGAGCTATGAACTGGATATTTATCCAGACATCGATGCCAATTCGGTGGGGCCTGCGGAATCCCTTTTGAACTTGGACATTGACAGCGATGTCTCTAACCTGTCTGGAACCAGCTTCAGAGCTGGCTACTGATCAACCTATCTCCTCGTTTTCGAATCATCAATCATCGTTGCCTCCCTGCAGAGGCGCATTTCCTGACTTGTCATTTCCTGACTGTCGGGTCTCCCACCCCAATATCACGTCGTCTAAATATTATAAATTTTAATCAGTGGTGCGGCCCAAAGTAAATTCAGATTATTGTTTGTAACTTGCAATGCCCACTGTAAAATTGATTGTTCCCGCATATGCTTACGCACGGCAGCGGTGTTCTTTCGCCTTTTTATATCGCCTCTTTCGATTTTTGCACTCGGCTTAGCAGCAGCCCGAGCTGTTTTACTCTCGCCTTTATCGCGCGCTCTCGCTCTCTTTAAGCATTGCTTCATAGGGCACGGCAATTAGGCCGTCAGCCTTTGCAATCATTCGGTAACTGAGCTTCGTCGCCACCGGGATAAATTAATATCCATCGGTCATACTACATACATATACAAAAAATCACTCTTGTTATTTAAACGCTTGACTTTATTTAAAGTTAGTTCTCAACAGCTGGTGAAAAACCTCACTAGCTTAACAGAAACTATTTCCAATGTAGATAATTATAAAATAAAAATTTCAACAAGCTTTTTACCAACAAAAATTGTATTAAAAATTAAATATAAAATTATTTTTTATTGTAATATTTACAATTAAACGTTCTTTATTGATAAAAAAAAAAAATTGGTACTTTTCTATAAATAGGTTGCTCAAAAATTAAAAATTAGTCAAAAAATCTCCAAATTTGGTCCAAACGCACAATTGGTTTGACCGCCTATTTCATTTCATTTTGCGTCATTCTGTAGAACGGAGCATTTTATGATAGAATTTTTTTGTATACCTTTTTATGCGAAAATTTGCAATTTGTATTGCAAGAATATTTATTGCTTTTGAAAATGTGTGCGTTTTAGATCAACATGTGTGGTTTTTAAAGTTAAATGTATGTCAAGGCGATCAAATTTGGCTTCGAGGTGCCGTGAAAGTAGCAAAGAAATTATACATCGCAATGAAAATAATCGTCTAGGCACATCGAGGTCCCATTCAGATCAACGGAACAATGATGCAAAAAAAACTGAAAATGAACGTCGTGAAATACAAAATCTATAAGGTGTTGCGCTGACGTACGATAGTGTCACCGAAGACGTCTCTCATAGACATATTATAATTGGTCCAATGAACGATCGTTTTCGCCATGGTCAGGCATAAAAATTTAATGGGATGTGCTGTGAGAATGCTAAAGTAAAAATGCCTGAATTGGGGAGCCCACCACAACCATTGAGCACATTACATAATGGATTGACACCTGAGTCTAATCATTTTTTGAATAATATACGAAAGTATAATTCGAGTTTTCAAATTACATCTTTTCCCTCCACAAATATCATAAGAGACAACTTCATTATAACGTTCAAGGTAATTTAATAGTTTCTTTTATGCAAATTGTACGTTGTTCTCATTCTATCGTATATTTTATTTGGATTCAAGGTCAAATATACCATCGAGCTTTTAATTGTGGGGGTGTGCCAAATCCAAAGCAAACGAATTAAAACCAAAATCGAAAATAGGCCGGTCAAACGAACGAAAGACGATGGGGTGCTGTTGAGTATAAGTCGACGACTTTTTATTGGGTTACTTAGTGCATGAGCACTGAGCCTAAGCGAGCTTCGATCTTGGAGAGTTTACAATGATGTCGAGAGAGTTAGCGAGAGAACAATTAGCGTAGGCTTTGCTGTTTTGAGAGGGTCATTCAATTGATTCTTTCTTAATACTATTTTATAACATTTTTATGAGAAAGTTCGACCGAACATCCCAGCCCCGTTGAAAGGACCGCTTTCTAACTACTGGAAGAATTGCAAGCTTGTGTATTGGCCTGCAACATGTTCCATTTGCAGTGCGAAGGAGCACTACTCGTACGAGTCCATCCTTTCCAAGCACAGTAGATTGCATTCGGCCTTGTTTCCATCTTAGTGGGGGAAGGTTGTCCTCATGGATGATGACCAATGCACCCTCGGTGAGGTTCTTTGAGGGTGCTGTCCACTTCGTGCGCGATCGTAATTCGTTGATGTAGTCAGCAGACCATTGCTTCCAAAAACGTTGCTTGACGGCTGTAATCATGGCGTAGCGGTCCAAGTTTGACAGCTTGACGGATCTCTCAGGGAGTGATCGTAAGTGTGCGGTGCTCTGGGGGGAATAAAATGGAAATTAATAAAATCAGTTACGCAGAATTTATAGATTTCATCCGTTAGCTTTGTACGTACTCTGCATTTCCGCCATGATTTTAAAAATTCAGATTTTTACGATTTGCTTCACCGATAATGATTAATTTTGATTAATTTTATAAAATTCATAGGTAATCATAATTTATTATAAAAATGATTTTTAATTTGTTTGCTCAAAGTAAAACTCAACAATAGTTTACGGCTTTCGTGTACAAATTTGATTATGATTATATACTCTTGATCTATGATTTATTGCCTTTCAAATGATACATAACATGTCCTTCAAGGACGTAAATTAAGGATTCAACTATTTTCTATTAAATTTAATTTATTCCTTTATACTATATTGTATGTCCTTTTAAAACAAATCTGACGACTCTTATTATGCACTGTACTTAAATAGTCTGTTGGGTGTGTTCCCATTAAAGCATATAAATGTTGAGGAAAACTCTTATCCTAAGATTTTAAGCTTTGATAATTACCTTACATTGGCAATGTGATTATTGTTAATTAATAAGTACAGGGTAATCTTTTGTAGGATATCTTACTTGCATTAGAGGCTTATCTGTTTGATCATTTGCCTATTATTGCTACTTAAAAAAAAAAACATTGATTTTTAAAGAAGCAAATCCCTGAATTAGTCAAAAATTTGCTAAACTGTTGTTGAGTTTTATTTTGAGCGAAAAAAATAAAAATAATTTATAATCATTATTTTTGAGTTTTATTTTTTTTTTTCAAAACTAATGATTATTTTTGATTATTATAAAATTAATCAAAATTAATCATTATCGGAGAAGAAAATCTTTACGATTTTTTTACATTATATAATCATTATGACGGGATTTTTAAAATAAAACATATAATGATTACGGTCGCTGCCTGTAACTGATTCGATGCCCTACAAAATTAGTAGCATTAACGCAGTAGATGTCTGCCGTCAACTTGGGACGACCTCCCATCCGCTTTAATGCATTCAAGAACGCCTTCGTTGACAAACTTCGATGAGTTCGTTGACTACTTTGATGTGAACAGCCTTGGTGATGAAGCAAACGAAAACGGCTATGTATGAATTCGTAGGTCCTTTCCTGGAATCCGCAGATATGTGTTGATGGGTCCACAAAAGTCAATTCCACAGCGTTTAAAATGTCGAGCAGGGGAAAGCCGAGCAGGCAGTAATGAGCGCATGAATTGTTGCAGCAGCCTTGGTCTCTAGCGAACGCAATGGACGCAGGAGCGGACAATTCGAAGAGCCAAGTCCCTGGCGTTAACAATCCAATACTCCAAGCGAATGAGAGTGAATAAGGCCTTAGGACCAGCGTGGTAGTTCTGAAGATGCAAATGGCAAACGTAGTTCCGTAGAAATTGAGACTGGCTAGGCAGCAGCAACGGATGCTTTTGACAGTCTGGTAGGTCCGAGTATTCCAACCGTCCGCCAACTTTGACAAGTTCAAACCCGTTCACGTTTTCCAAAAAAGGAGTAAGAATCCTTAAGCTACTCTTTAACGGTTTCTGCTTCTGAAGTTAGCGGAGCCAAACAAGGCAATGCGAAGCAAAACGAAGTTCATCAAGTATCGATTGCTTCCGACATCTCCGTATGAACCTTACCATCCAAGCTATGAGACGAAGACTATGTCTGTGTGAGCTGACATTATCGGCGATCTTGAGGATATTATTTGTCTCCTGTATGACAGTAAACTTTTCCGCTTTTCTGAGTTGACTACGTCCATGTCAACTTGAAGTTTTTTACCTGTGGTGGGCTAGTTTAGCGAATCCTGGAGTATAAATGACGGACCAACTTGACTTGATCAATTCGCTAAATTTACAGCCTCGCGACAGAAGATCAGCTGGGTTTTATGTGTTGGCACGTAGCGCAACCTTCCATCAGAAGTCAAATCCTGAATTTCGGACACTGTTTCCAACAAAGGTCGACAAAGTGACTGATTGTTGTTGCAGCCAATGCAATATGAGCTGTGAGTCGCTCCAAAAATAGGACGCGATGGTGTGCTTATCAAATATGGCCCTGATTTTGTTGTACAGCTGAGAAAGTAAATGTGCGCCGCATAGTTTGAGCTTCGGAAGAGACTGTTTCTTTACTGGGGCTACCCTAGACTTGGAAGTGAACAATTTTACTGCAACCTGTCCAAGCCAATTCTCGGTGCGTACAAAAACACAGCAATCGTATTCCCGAATTGATGCGTGTATCTGAATACTCCTAGCATCGGGCTGGAGACAAAAATGAGCTACCGCTAGTGACAATAGTGAGTTCAACGATTCCAAGCAATTGCTCCATGCGCTGCTTAGATTCTGGGGGACAGACTCGTCCCAGTAAATTTTCAGTAGCCATAACTCCTGAAGAATGATCTTAGAGACAATGACTAGAGGGGACAGAAGACCGATTGGATCGAATGGCGACGACGCAGTGGGCAAAATCGTTTGTTTTGTGGTAGAGGGATAGACCAAAGACAATATAAATAATAAGATGTGTATCGCCCGTACAATTTCAATCGTGAGCAGCGAAGTTTTCTGTATATGCCTAAGTGCGCGCTGTCTCGCTCGCTCGAAAAAGATAAGAGAGAATGAGTTTGCATGTGTGAGTACACACAGAGCTGCAAGCACTTATGTGTGCGTATTTGTGCCGAGCTGCCGAATTTTGTCGAGACGTAAACAAGACCGAAATGTATTTGCTGAGAATTGGGGAGGGGGGAAAAAAATTCGTTGGCGATTGACATTCGGATAATAAAATTGCATTATTCATTTAAATAGTAATAATAATATAATTCTTTAATATACTAATACTAATGTAATATATTTACATTAAATATATGACCCATTTTGAACATTTGATATTAGGTATACAATTATTATGGTTTTAAAATTATCGAGTAATTCTATCCAACCTGTTCAATCGCAAAATCAACCCCTATAACGCAATTCGCCTTTCAAGAAATTGTATCAAATTGTCTTGTCTTCTTTGCACAAGTTTACGTACAAACGCACATACATGCATGCATAAGAACTTCAAAATTCTTTGCATATTAAGTCGACCCACAAATACCCAACAGGCATTTTATCGAATGTGAAGTCATTTATCACATAGATTATGTATTTTTACATAGGTACATTCCTTCATTATATTCGCGTATAGTACATTAAACAAAATTTGCATATAAGGGGTATACAAAATACTACTTTTTATACCCGGTACTCGAAGAGTAAAGGGGTATATTAGATTTGTGCAAAAAATTAATGTGTGTAACACCCAGAAGGAAGCGTTTCCGACCCCATAAAGTATATATATTCTTGATCAGCATCAATAGCCGAGTCGATATAGCTATGTCTGTCTGTCCGTCCGTCTGTCTGTCTGTCCGTCCGTCCGTCTTCATTAGCGCCTATAGCTCAAAGACCATAAAAGCTAGAGGAACACTATTTTGTATCCAGACTCCTGTCCTATCGCACTGTTACAAGTGTATTTCAAAATTTCGCCCCGCCCCCTTCCGCCCACTCCAAGGACGAAAATCTGTGGCATGCACAATTTTAAAGATACGAGAAAACTAAAAACGCAGAATCGTAGAGAATGACAATATCTATCAGAGTGTTGAATCTGGATCAGATCGACTCATAAATATAGCCACAATGAAGAAAACAATTTCGAAATGCATCGTTCTCTCTCGCTCTCTCTCACACACAGGGGTAGGCGCTATGCCTGATCGAATTTTTTGACGCCTAGTTCTCAGAGACTATAAAAGCTAGAACCACCAAACTTTCTATCCAAGCTCCTGTGATATCAAACCGAGACGAGTTTGTTTTAAAATTTGGCCACGCCCCCTTCCGCCCCCACAAAAGATGAAAATCTACAATTTTGAAGATACGGGAAAACCAAAAACGCAGAATCATAGAAAATTACTATATCTATCAGAGTATTGAATTTGGATCAGATCGGATCATAAATATAGTCAGAAGGAACAAATGAAATTTCAGTGGCCTTCCAAGCGCAGACTGATTCCCTCTCTCTCTCGCACACAGCCGTGTATGTATATGTAGGAAGTAGATAAAAACATGTAGAAATGGCAGATGTAAAAAATTTATGTTAACCAATATGGAAACATCTAATAGATCAAAATCTCCGAAAAGGTTCGACTTAAATTGTTTTTTTTTGGCTAAAATTTAATTTTTCCTTTTGCGAACATGTAATAAATTACAACAAGCTCACATACATATATACTGACTGAGTACCGGGTATAAAGTAGAGCCGCGGCGCAGACGCGGCTCATAACGTTCCCCCTCGTTTTGTATTATGAGCAAGCGTCTTCAAATAGTGTCATAGTCCGCAATGAATTCTAAGGTATTCGGTATTTCGTTGAGCGCGGCGTCGTCAACAACCAATACAAACAAGCAGACCTAACATGTGTGCACACGTACAGTTGAATCTCAGCCTCACGTATGGGACGAGAGAGCGGTTCGTTCTCTTTCTCTCTGTCTATCTGTCTCTCTCTGTTTGTGAAGAGCCACACGAAAAGCCACCCAGCCAAAATGGACTCCAAAAATGTTGTATGGCGAGATTTATCTTACTATTTATATTGTCTTTGGATAGACTTCCTTGGGGGTGATCGTAAGACTGAATTCATCACTTTTTTGATGCCAAGTTACGCCGAGTGTGCTAATAATTGAGTTCTCGGAAATGTTTATTTCCTTGGTCGACTGATCTTCCATATGGCTTGAATGATTCGAATGTCATTTGCATAATGGAAAATTGACACAAGCTAGACTTGATGTGATTTCTGCTATTAGCTTTAAAAGTGTGTCTACGTCATCAGCCCCACACAAAAGATCATCAACGTAGAATGCAGTTTTAACAGCCGCAGCTCTTAAGGGCCATTCATCCATAAAATAAGTAGTGCAAACTACGAGTTGCAAGAAACTGGGCAGACGCCGTCCCATATGTCACTGTATTGAGCTGGTAGGTTTGAAGAACCTCATTTGGGGACTCTCGCCAGAAAATGCACTGGAATTTGCGATCCGACAATCAGCTGTGATGCCAAACCTATGCATGCGGAAGCGCAGAAATGTCAAGTACAGTTCATCCTGGATTGTAGGGCCAACTAAGAGTACATCATTAAGTGACGTATATTTATTTATTTATTTACTCGCCAACGGTTATACCTTAACTGGCTAAACTAACTTATATCTATCTTAAACAATAAACACTAAACCAAGAATTAATTATTTAACATGAAAAAATCAGAAAGTGACCGTCTGACGGATGCTTTCCCATGGCAAAAGTCGAATCGCATTCCAGCTGGCAGCGCATTATACTGACTAAGTGCCCTACATAATGGCTCATTATTCCCGTAGTTGGTCCGGTGGAGATCAACAACAAAAAGTGCGTGGTCTCCAAGGCTCCTGGCAGGCGTGTTGAAGCCAATCCTACTAAGCAGGACAGGGCTATCGATGTTTTCCACTAATATGTCATATAAAAATAGCTGAGCCGCAATGGTCCTTCGATCCTCGAGGGAGGAGAGATGCACGAGGTGGCATCTGCGCTCATAGGACGGCACTGGACTAGAAAATTGCAAAGGCTGGAGTGCAAACTTCAAAAACTTCCTTTGCAATCTCTCGATACGCGCAATCTGAATGACACCAGTGGGGTTCCAAACCACTGAAGCATACTCAAGGCGAGAGCGCACATGAAATGCATAAAGACTCAGCGTCGTATATGGGTCCTTAAACTGGGATGAATTACGCGTTACAAAGCCGAACATGGCATAGGCTTTAGGCAAAATGAAGTTCGAATGCTCGATAAAAAGAAATTTGGAATCGAAGAAGACTTCAAGGTCAAGTGTCTCCGTCAGCTTCAAACGCGGAATGCCATCTATCGAATACGAGGCCTGAACATTGAATACACACTTGCTAAAGGACGCAAAGTAACATTTTCTAACATTGAGAGGGAGCGAATTAAGGGTGCACCAACGAACGACTCCATCCAGGTCACGTTGTAGAAGGATACTGTCCCCTAAAGTTTTGATAGATCGGAAGATTTTCAGATTATCGGCTTACAGCATATGCTCAGAAGATTGAATGCAGAGACATATGTCATTAATGAAGATGGCGAACAGCAACGAACCAAGAGCACTTCCCTGTGGAAGGCCGGAAGTAGCCAGATATGGGTCCGATTGCTTTCCATTCACTAATGCAACATACTCTCGCTGCTCCAGATATGAATCCCCAACCGATACAGCTTGGCTATTAGAGTAGGAGACTTTGTCAAAGGCCTTAGCAAAGTCAGTGTACACCACATCATTTTGAGAGTGCACTTCAAAGGCATGTGTGCAAAAATTACTGAAGGCTACCAAATTAGTGGTCGTTGATCTACCTGGCATAAAACCATGCTGATTTGGGCTTATGTACGAAAAGATGTACGGCAAGACGTGTCAAAGACGACTCTGAACTTCGTCGAGGTACTGCTTGACTTGAGAACGAAATGGTGAGGTATATAATAATGTGGTTCCTCCAAGTTAGGATTCGGTACAAGGGACATATGGCCGAGATTTTATATTTTTGCATGAAAGATATATACTGCAAGCGAATTTCCGGCAGTTGAGCGAGATGTCTCTCAATGGCAAAGAATCGATTTATAGCTGTATCGACCGAACTCCCAAGACATCCTGAGTCTTCTTGGAATGGGAAGCGCACGACGATTCGCCCACTGGCATCCTTATGTGTGATGTTGCTGAAGTGGTCCTCACAGCGACGATGATTTGGGAGAATTTTAGCTCTCGAATCGCCAATTGAGTCAACCTTCCATAATTGCTGCAAGTTTCTTTCGATCGACTCTTCTACAATCGCCAAGCACAATAGTGGTACCTCCCTGCAACAACCCAACCGAACAGAGTCTCTTGTAAAGTGGAAAGATTGGGACCAATGAAAATCTGACCAACAGCTAGTGCTCAGGTGGGGCCGTTTGACCAAACCTTCGTATGCTGAATTTTGCTGTTCTGTACCATCCCAAATGCCATTTTATCGTTAACAACTGTTACAAAAAATGTTTTTGATATTTTGTGTAATAGAAAACCGGTTGGCTTACGGAATTTAACATTTGGCATACAAAGGTATGGTGAAACGGCTGCATCTTAGCCGTTTATTCTTTGATTCTTACAAACAATATTTTAAACGACGTTAAAAATATTTACCAATTAATTTACCTATCTAAAACCAAAAATGTTGGCCAAGAAATAATTTTTGTTCGACTTTTCCCGAGTTTTCAAAGTCAAAATTTCCTTAAAAAAAATACCGAACTATAATATATAGTTCAACAATTTCACAAAATTCTGATTTAAACGAGGGGGAACATTGTGAGCCGCGTCTACGCCGCGGCTCTACTTTAGTTTTTTGATTTTCCCGTATCTTCAAAATTGTAGATTTTCATCTTTTGTGGGGGCGGAAGGGGGCGTGGCCAAATTTTGAAACAAACTCGTGTCGGTTTGATATCACAGGAGCTTGGATAGAAAGTTTGGTTGATCTAGCTCTTATAGTCTCTGAGCACTAGGCGTCAAAAAATTCGATCAGGCATAGCGCCCACCCCGGAGTGTGAGAGAGAGCGAGAGGGAACGATGCATTTCGAAATGGTTTTCTTCATTGTGGCTATATGTATGATCTGATCTGATCCAGATTCAACACTCTGATAGATATTGTCATTCTCTATGATTCTGCGTTTTTAGTTTTCTCGTATTTTTAAAATTGTGCATGCCACAGATTTTCGTCCTTTGTGTAGGCGGAAGGGGGTGGGACGAAATTTTGAAATACACTTGTAACAGTGTGATAGGACAGGAGTCTGGATACAAAATTAGGTTGCTCTAGCTTTTACAGTCTCTGAGCTATAGGCGCTAATGAAGACGGACGGACGGACAGACAGACATAGCTATATCACCTCGGCTATTGATGCTGATCAAGAATTTATATACTTTATGGGGTCGGAAACGCTTCCTTCTGGGTGTTACACACATCAATTTTTTGCACAAATCTAATATACTCCTTAACTATTCGAGTACCGGGTATTAAAAATCACACCATGAATTTTTCTTCGATTAACAAAGGATGGAAGGTTTATTAAGAGCAATCTATTAAGATAAGACGGCAATCTCACACTTGCATCCCAGTTGAGGCCGCGTAGAGCGAAAAACGCTAAGATCATCAACTAGGTTAATTCTCTCAACCCTCACCTAGGGTGTAAGAAGCCAGTAAGGCGCTGGAGCGATGAAATGTCATTACTTTAAATTTTGAAGCATTAAGGTATAACAAATTTGCACAACGCCATGACTGAAAGCTGTTGAGATCGGATTGCAACCTGGATTGAGATAAACTATCCTTGTACTGGACATCATCCGCATACATAAGTACTCGAGAGTATGTTAATACTGAAGGCACCTGCCATTAATAAAGAGTGTAAAGACTAAGAGGCCTAGATGGCTGCCCTGTGGTACACCCGAAGTAAGCATAACTGGTGAAGATAGGGAGTTTTTGAAGAGGACTCTTTGGGATGTGGACCAAAGGTAGCTAGAAATCCATCTCAAGAGATTGGGTGGAAACCCTAAAAGGTCAAATTTTTGTGCTAGGAGAGAGTAGTTTACTGAGTGGAATGCTTTTCTGAAATCTGTGTAAATTACATCCGTCTGTAGTACCTTGGAAGCCTTTAATGATGTATGATGTGAACTCCAATAAATTCGTGGTTGTTGATCTCCGCCTTATAAATCCATGCTGAGCAGGAGATATAAGTAATCCGCAAAGATTACCTGATCATTATTTGCCGACGTATTAACCCTTTCATGCGCGAATTAAACTGGGGCCACATAAAAAATATTTAACGCCATAAATAATTAATAGGAGCCGCAAGTAACGTTCATTCCGATTTTCGATACTCTAAGTCCTTTGGTATGTCCTTACTGCAATGGAATAAGGGGAATCCCCCATAAAAAAAAGGCCACAATAATTTTTAATCGTAACCGAAATTGAAATGCAAAGTCAATGTTGCCTATAAGCAACAGTGGGCATGAAGGGTTAAGAAATGATAGCGAGGATGGATGTGCGGACGTTTTACGCTTACTGGTTACGAAGCTGTAAAACTGCTAATGCTAAATTTGCTGCGAAGAGAGAGATAGCATGATAGACATCGATAAATTAATGCTGGTAAACGTCGCGCAGTAGTCGAACATATGTTTTGCTTTACGGCGGGAAGCATTTGTATACTGTAAAAAAATGTTTACTAAAAATGTTGTGAACGGAGGAAGCTACAGTGTTCCTTATAAATCTTGATAAGAACTCCCCTCACGTTTGGGATTCTTCGCATACCCGATATAAAATCAAACACCTAAAGCAGGCTTACCTGTACTTACCTTATGTACTAACCTTCTATCTCGCGTTTCAATAGCCCTTTCGCCGACCAAATCTTTCTCTTTTTTTTGTTCTGCTGTTGCAGCATGTGACACGCAATCATATTATTATTTTGAACTATTAAAAAAGCTGCACAAAGCATTTTTCGTCTGTTTAAATCCAATATGCTTGCCATTTTGTTAGTTGTTTACATTTTTTTCATCTTCTTCCTCTTTTTACGAATTATAAACACTGCATTTATGATATTATACAACACACATTGCCACCAAGCCAGCAAAATCGTATCTAGAAACTATAGCAATCGATAATCTCTGCCGCAGTGCTGCTCCCAGCTCAACTGGAAAAACAACTGGACGCATATATCTGTCTCGCTCTCACTGCATGCTTTTTGCATAAGGCTGTCTCTATTTTTCAAGTTATTCAAGCTTCAAAGTCTTATGTCATATGGGTATAAGGGTCCAGAGAAAAACGTATCCTGCATCGAGATAGGTAGTTTTAATAGCACTGAGAATTAAGAACTGAAAAGTTTGACCGAGGCATTACATAGCGAGAGAGAGAAAAAGGAGAGCCAACTTCTTAAACTGTATTGTAAAGTCTTGATTCTAAGTTTTTTAGACTGGATAATTCTTTGTTGAACCAAGGGGTTTTTCACATCAAATAGGACAGGAACTCGGGACACAAGAATCAAAAAGTGAGTCAAGTGCATCGTAGAAAAGGTTTGTGCCTATCGTAACATCAGTGCACAAATATAAAGCGGACCAATCAAAATCCCTAATGAGGTTATTAAGCTTCGCAACTCGGCTTTACGAAAGCAGCGGACACATTGAGGTAGCCTACCCAACCGATCCAATGCGGTTGGTCCTATATCGAGCGACACTTCGAAGGTAGGATGGTAGGCGTCTTCAGGTATAGTGAGTGGAGGGACTCGAGTTAACAACGCTATGGTCGGATCCGTTACAAGGCACAGATCAAGCAATCGACCCAGGAAATTTTTTACATGGTTGACTTGAGATAGGGATAAGTCAGGTAAGCCGTCTATAAAGTCATGTCGTGACATGGGCACTAGGTTATTAGACTCGTTTACCGAAGACCAAACAGTTGCTGGTAAGTTGAAGTCACCAAGAACTATCATATGATCTTTATCAGATAGCGAGGAAGAAACAGGATTTAAGGCGGACAAGTTCTGCTCGTAAATTGCGATATCCCAAGAAGGTGGAATATACGAGCATTTAATAAAAACTGAAAGAGTGGGAAGAATCAGTTTTACACACAGGAATTCCAGTTCTTGTTGAATCTGGACTGTAAAATGTTCCGACATGAAGTTAGAGTCCACTGTAATCAGAATCCCACCTGCAGGTCGAGACGAACGGTCATTCGCAAAGGTTGTGTACCGATCTGCCAAAACTTCAGAACTAAGAATTTCCGGCTTTATCCAGGTCTCAGTGAACACAATTACGTGGGATGCAAATGCGACGCTATCCCGGTACAGAGTGCTGAGCTTACTACGCAATCCTCTAACATTCTGGTAAATAATTAAAATAGAGAAAGTTAGTTTTTTGGACGGGTGGAGGTAGAACGGGAAGGTGAGGATGGTGCTCTGGTCGGATTAGTAGTAAGCGTTATTGGGGGCCCATTCTTTTTCTTCGCCTTAAACTCTATCATCACCAAGTGCTCTGGCCAAAACAGAACAAATGGTGTCAACTTGAGTTGGGGAGACGCTTATCTGGAAAGTAGTTATCTCCCTGGCATAAGAGAAGTTAAACTTCTCCACCTCTAAGCCGACGGCTGTTATTTTGCTTTGAATAAAAGCAGTAACATCACTAATAGTGGAGTGAGGAGCCAGCCGTGAGACAAAAACTTGTCGTTCAGGTGGGATCACCACTAATCTGGGTTTTGGCACCACAGGCCTCGTACCAGTGATGGCAATATCCGGTGGTCCGGGTCGTATATTTGTTGGTGGGATCGGAATGGATAGGATAGCTAGTTGGTTGGCGGATTCAACGGACATGGACGCTACAGAAGTTTCTGGCTGTATGTTGTGCGAGGTGATAAATTCGGCAGCCGAATTTGCATCACCAGCAGTAGTCGTTGCCCTTGGAGTAGCAAACGATATCGGCTGCTGCACAATTGGAGTGGTCGGAGTCGGTTGTTCGACAACGGGCGGCTGAGGGACAGTTGGAGCTTGCAAATTCCGCGGAGTAACCTTTTTGCGCCTAGGAGACTCATTCAGCAGTTTCCATCTCAATATGAACCACCCGGCATGCCTCGCAACAGTAATACAAGCCATTATGTTTAGAAATGGCATCACCCACGATGCCTGAATACCCAACGCACTTTGCGTGCGCTACTTTTTCGCAGATATAGCAGGGGATATTCGGCTGAGCAGGGGTGACCACCTGTTTGCAGGTTTTTTTGGTACAGATCATAGGGCATTCCATTTTAAATACAATAAAGAAACAAATTTATTTAAAAACGAATAGAAATCAGACAAGTGTGCCAAACAAACGCTTAAAGCGGAATCAGTAAAAACTGATCGGATAGGGGAGAGCGGTTGCAACAGTTGCAATCAGAAAGAGAGCGCTACTGCACGGAAAGTATCGAGAGCAAGAGAGGAAGAACAGTTATTTAATTTTGGGTTATAGGGAGAGTGTGATGCTAAAGCACACACTATACGATGAGAGCGCGCTTAATGCAATGTGAGATCGTACTTACAAATAGCAACAACAAAACACACTGTTAACTGACAAAAAAAATAATAATTAAATTATGTTATTACACAATTACACAGGCATCCACTCGCGGTTTAGTATAGATTCTGTAATAGAAAGCTAATTTGCAAGTTTATCAAAAGTTTATTTTGAAAAAACACCGGCTGTTTAGCAAAATAAATGAAAAATGAGCGGAGCGCAAAGAAAAAACACGTCTGAATACTACGGAAGAAATAGGCAATTATTATTATTGCTGAAGTGAATGTGAAAAATGGAGTCAAAAATTGGGCGGATAACCAAAAAATGTCAATTTTCAACGTGAGGAGAAGATTGCTTTAATAAAAGTAGCTGTGGCAAGGCCATGTCTTTGGCGGATTACGGAAAATGAGAATTTTGATGATTTTGACATTTTGGTGCACAGTGGGACATCAGACGAAAAGAGGTGGCAAAAGTATAAGAATTTTTTGAGAGCTTTGGATAAAATGTATACACGCATTTTTACAATCCCTACTCTCGAAAATTCGGCGTTTGGCCTCTAGATCTACAGTAGCGGACAAAGAAATCCGGACACCTAGGCATGGCCTCTATTTGCAAGCTTTGAACGGACGTAAAATATGTAAAAAGGGTTCAATCGGTTAAATATTTAGTTTTAAAATACCACCTAGTTTGGTGCATACTAAGCTTTTGATGTGCAAAAAAAAAATAAAAAGTGAAACATGTCGAAAATGACTGAAACTGATAAAGGTGTCATATTTGCTTTGAGATCGGAAAATGTAAGCCTCCGTGATATAAGCTCTAAAGTTGGCTTTAGTAAATCTTCTGTCGGGGATTTCTTAAATAATTTTGAAAAAACCGGAACTCTGAAGCGAAATTGCGGGACAGGAAGAAAGAAGAAGACCAACGACCAGGAAGATCGTATTCTGAAGCGCTTAAGCATGGCCAATCGATTTAAAATTGCAGAAGATATAAGATTCGAGTTTGTTCAGTCGGAAGGAGTCGATATTAGCACTCGAACAGTACGAAGACGCCTTCAGGATGCAGGACTTAATGGTCCGGTTTTGACCGTTAAAATGCGTAAAAAACGGCTACAATGGGCTAAAAACCGCGAATCTTGGACCTTAAACGATTGGATGAACGTTATATTTTCAGATGAGTCCAATTTAAACCTTTTTGGTTCCGATGGTATATCCTACGTGAGACGTAAAGATTACAAAATATTTGAAGCTGGTTGGGATAACTTCATTAAACTGGCCAGGCAATAGTCCTGATTTAAATCTGATTGAGAATCTTTGACATATTTAAAAGGTTAAAATAACGAAGAAGAAAAATGTTTGGTACAACGATTTGATCGTTGAAACAATACAGCATCTAGTGGATTCTATTCCGACAAGGATAAAGGCGGTCATCAAAAATAAAAGAGGTCCAACAAAATATTGAAAACTAATTTTTTAAGTAGAATAATATTCCATTAAAAAATATTATTTCAAATAATTTGTAACCTGCATTTAAAGTAGAAAATATTAGAAATTTTGATATATTATCAATAATTTTAATTTACCATTTTTTCGAAAAAACAAACATCACTGGAATCAAAAAAGGAGTTGTTTTGGTTAGCAAATACATTCATTTAATAAGTTTAATACAAATTTGTCTGAAACAATAAACACAATTTGAAAAAATTTACGAAACGAAATTTGTTCTTGCCTGTCCGGATTTCTTTGTCTGCTACTGTATTTAAGTCACCCTACCTCGATCGAAAAACAGGGAAAAAAGGGTTGTCGCAGGTGCTAAATCCCATAAAAAATCGTATTTTGACCGTTTTTCGTGCGAGGTAGACTCATTTAAATCGATCTAGAAGCCAAACGCCTAATTTCCTAAGTGGGGATTGTAAACATAGGTAAAGGCATATTCAATAAATATATAAAAAAAATATCTCGGGAAAATTTAATGACCTTTTTTTGTAATGTCAGGTCAAAGTTGAAAAACAGCCCAAAAAAGAGATCCATATACTAATCCATCCAAGTATTTCATATATTAGACAGAGATACCAAAATAAATAGGCAAATAAATATTCTTTAGTAAATATAAGCTTCATCCTTTTTTTAGGAAACATTATACATATGCCGCCACCAACACAATCGATTCGGCGTCAGAATCCACATTTTTCCTTTTTCAATTTTAATTTAACTATCACAATTGGTTATTACAAAACACAACCGAATTATGACAGCAAAATCAACCTTTTTTAGGTACTTGGTCACACTGTTCCAGTTTCGTTCCACACAAACGAAATAAATATCAGATTTCTGGCAGTAATTTTCCGCAGTGCTGGAGACAGGTCTTTTGCAATGAAGATTTAGCAAGAACGGACAATGCATACAATCGATTAAATTCGATTAAATGGTGTTTAGTCCACACGCTACTACAGTCCACCACGATCAGAAGATCAGTCACTAAGAACCAGTCATGATTAGCATAAGGCTTTCCCGGTGAAAACGGATATTTGGAAATTCCGCCAAGAATTTGCTGAAAAACCAACAATCTGATTCCCATCGCCATATGGGAGAATCTAAGAACCCAAAACAAGCAATCACATATTTTATGTGTATTATTGGACAAAAACCATTGTGATTGCTTCTTTGCTGTCGGCTCGCGCCATACGCCGAACACTTCCTGTACCGAGCCTAGCCATTATCGAAAGTTTCGATAGTAGATAGTGGAAAAAGCCGATAGTAGTCGATCGTACTTTCGGAAAATGTTAACCCTCTGGTTTTGCTTGAAAAGTTAATTTTTTCTGAAGCTCAATTAAATTTAAAATATTCTATATATCAATGATTTTGTTTAAAAACAGTAGTTTGTCAACATTTGATGTCTTTAGCAACGTCCTTTTTGCTGACTGGATCTATCGATGGTCGGCTCGATTTAGATTTTTTTTCTAACCGTAACTTAACCTGTTCAGAGTAGACTTTTCATGTATTCACTTTTGTTTTTTTTTTCATTAGCTTCATCAGCTTGGGGAAGCGTATTAAATATTAGTCCGTCGAAGCAGACTCGATCGAACGCTGTAGAAGTATCGAGAAATATCGCAGTGCGGAACAAATTAATTAGATGATAGGTCCGAAAGTGATTCGACACTTATCAGATTGCATGGAATGTTCTTTGTCACTGTGAAGTCTATTGAATCTGGTGGCTTTTTATGATCCTCTGGCCGATATGTACATCTACCGGAGCAAAAGTAGTCTAGAGTGTTTGAAAATTCCGAGGTATAATTATTTACTATTGGGATTCTCAAGGCGAGATTCCTAGTGCGTGGGCTGTAGAAGCTGCAGTTTCTAGATCAGGTGGACTTCATTATTCTTCAAACTACCGATGTCTAGCTGAAATTCGATTTTAAAGAGTGCCAAAAAGAGTGCTTTTATTCTTTTAACGGTCCCTTTCGGTCTGCCTAGAATAATGAAAACAATTTTCTACAGCTGACTAACCATGCCACGCTCTCGCTACATCTCTCTCTCACACACACTCCTCCTCATCCAGTGTGCGCCCCTGGCAAAGTGAGCGAGATAACGTCCGGAGGATAATCCGTTGATGGAAAGACAGAGAAAGTGATGTAACGGAAGGTACGGTATGGAAACAGCCACAATATTTTTTGTCATTAGGTGGAAAGAGGATAGACGTATTGTAAAAATATATCGTATAAGTTACATAACTAATTAGCTTGCATGAACATGTACTGATTGAGTATTAAAGGGTATTAAAGTGCCGCGAATATCGTTTCCACTCGTTTTTTATTAATTTTTGTTGTATTTTATGAAATGGAATTTTTAGGTCACACAATTTCCGATTACCAACGCTTGATTGAAATACCAGGAACGAAGCTTGCAATTGGCTCCCTTGTGGAAGTATCTGATTCTGGAGAGAGTGGAGATGTATATGGTGTAATTAGATGGATTGGTATATCTCCAGGAATTTCTAAAAACGTACTTGTTGGAATTGAGCTTGAAGACGAACCTTCCTTAAAGAACCCCCCTTCGTCAGATGGAAGTTATAATAGCGTTCGGTAAATATTTATTTAAGTATTCGTAATAAAAATACGTTGGTAGTAAAAAAATGATTAAATTGATGTGCATTTTTTTTAGACTTAATTTATATCGTATGTAATTTGAGTCTCTGAATCTTTCCCAACGCTATGGTTCCGATACTAGAAGAGTATATGGTGTGCTATCACCCTGAATCAAGTTTGTTTCAAAAAAGACGAATATCTGGCATCTTAAATACGAGATACGAGATACGAGATACAAGAAAACTAAAAACGCAGAGTCATAGAGAATAACCATATCTACCAGAACAACACTTTATTAAAAACAGGCAAAATTAAAAAAAAAAATGTTTTTAATATTAAAAACACAAGCTTTTCTCTGAATTTTTAACTTGTTAAAAGAACTATGAAATGAACACAATTAATTAAAAAATGTTGGTGCCCCTAATCTATCAGTAAAATTGACCTCGGAAATTTTGCACATAACTGAGAATATCGGGTATTTTAATGGAAAGGGTAGGCACGTAACCCTCCGTAAAAGGATCATGAACTTCAGCTCGTCGTATTGATTAATTTTTATTAAGAATGTATTAATTAATATTAATAAATGATTTATATTAATTGATATTTTAAATAATATTTTTGCTCTAAATTTTCAGCTTATTTATGTGTCAACAAGGTCGGGCTATTTTTGTAACGCCCGACAGGTGCAAAACCGATCGACGATTTACTGATACAGACAGCTACAATTTAGGAAACAAGGTCACAAACAACCATGAGATAAAATTCGGTGTCGTCGCGTGCCCTTCTATTTCTGGTTCAGTACCGCCATTACGTAAGTAAACCCTTGCATCCTCAACACTTTAAATTGTAACTACTCTTTATGAAGATAACACACCGATATTTTCCGTCCTTTTGAAAGAAAAATATATTGAGAATACACTGTAATAGCCTGTTTACACTACAGTTGAGTTATTGAGTTTTGGGCAAAACTCGAGTTTCATTTACATGGGGAAGCATAGGGGCTTTAGAGGTGGCAAAAAAGTTGAGTTTTGGTTGAGTTTCAATCGAGTTTGTCCGATTTTCCGAATATTTCAACCCTGATCTGCCCATCGTGGAACTATCACCACTAAAAAAACAACAAAAACATATGTGAGTATGGAGAAAAAAGGTAAACAAACAAATATTTCCTAAAAACAATACTTTTAATACAATTTTATCTAGATACGGGATTTGTTTGGTCACTTAAGGCCTTACAGGCATTCCTGGACTTTTGGCGAATTTTTAAAAATAAATAATGAAATAAATGAAACAAAATTGTACTTTTTTCAATTTTTATTTATATTTATGTTCATGAAATAATAAAAAAAAATTTGACACAGCAAATGCGTGTATTTAAAATGTCATCAAAATACTCTATAGTTCGTGCAGACATTGTCGCCAAATCAATACATCGCACCATCATTGCATCTAGCTGCGCCGAATAAAACATAAATGTTTCCTCGAAGTTCATATTTGTGTAATTTAATAATTTAAACAAAACAACGCAAGCTCGTGTTTGCCAGCAAGCCAAAACTCAATAACTCAACTTTTGTGTAGTGTAGACACTAGTTCTGAGTTATTGAGTTTCCTCGGTTATCGATAGGTAACTCACTGTAGTGTAAATTGGCTATAAGACTAAAATTCATAGTCCATAGTCGAGAGCGGGCCGAAAGCGTGCTTCATCAATTTCAAAATACTTAAACGCATTTTTCACGAAACATCGTTTTCTGTATCGGCCATGGGTCTAGCAAAAAAAACTATTCAACCGATTGCATTTAAAATTGAATATGTAATTATACACGTCTATGGCTATAGTCCGTAGCAGAATCAATTGTAAGAACATTTTCTTATATTTCAAAATCAATTTCCAAGAAACAAATTTTGAATTTGTTTTCACAACACAGCCATTTTTTTTCTTATCAAATTGTTTTAATGTGCTCCCTACGATAATGACACATCTGATAACCACGAATAAATTTGACCAGTAACCTGCTTTTTTTTAGATGTCCACTTTGACCATACAAATAAATAACAAAATATTGTAAAATCAAAAAAAATTATTTTTTTTTTAACATACGATTTCATTTTAAACATATAAAACGAGAGGGACCCCATACTTTGTCAGTATGACCATCTCCGCCAGAGGGCGCACGATGAAGAGTGTGTTAAACAGCGTTAAGTAGTCACTGCAATTTCATTTGTTCCTCCTGGCTATAATAAATTCGAAATTTGCAAACACACTTGTAACAGTGTTATATTACAGAAGTCAGGATATATAATTTGGTTGCTATATCTCTTATAGTCTTTGAGATCTAGGCGCTAATGAAGACGGACGGACGGACAGGTAGAAATGGCTATATCGACTAAACTGTTGATGCTGATCGAGAATATATATGCTCTGTGGGGTCGGAAACGCTTCCTTCTGGGTGTTACACATATCCACTTTCACCACAAATCTAATATACCCCTATACTCATTTTGAGTATAGCCGAGTCGATATAGCTATGTCTGTCTGTCCGTTAGTCTGTCCGTCCGTCCGTCTTCATTAGCGCCTATAGCTCAGAGACTATAAAAGCTAGAGCTAGCCACAATGAAGAAAACCATTTCGAAATGGATCGTTCCCTCTCGCTCTCTCTTAGACACGCCTAGATCTCAGAGACTATAAGAGCTAAATCAACCAAATTTTCTATCCAAGCTCCTGTGATATCAAACCGAGACGAGTTTGTTTCAAAATTTGGACACGCCCCCTTCCGCCCCCACAAAGGACGAAAATCTAAAATTTTGAAGATACGGAAAAACCAAATACGCAGAATCATAGAAAATTACCATATCTATCAGAATGTTGCATCTGGATCAGATTGGATCATTAGTATAGCCAGAAGTATAGCCAACAAAACTTTCTATCCAAGCTCCTGTGATATCAAATCAATACAAGTGTTTTTACAAATTTTTGGAAAAATCTGTGGAATCCACAATTTTTAAGATTCGAGAAAACCAAAAACGCAGAATCATGGAAGTATCGTCCAGATTGCCGAATCTGGATCAGGTCGGGTCATTGTTATAGCCAGAAGGAACAAATGAATTTTCAGTGGCTACGCAACACCTTCCAAGCGCTTACTCTCTCGAAGACAACCGTGTATGTAAGGAAGTAGATGTAGACTTGTATTTTTTTGTTTTGGCTATAATTCAATTTGTCCCTTTTGCGAACTATATGTTAAGTTAAATATTACGTAAGGTCACATACATATATACTGACTGAGTACCGGGTATAAAGTAGAGCCGCGGCCGTAGACGCGGCTCACAACGTTTCCCCTCGTTTTTTTTTCTGAGTGTGGGTCGGTATCCCTTGTTAAATTCCCTGTATGATCAATTTAGGTAAGCTGGCGGATATGGATAAGTAAGGCCCATGATTTTTTGGGCCAACGTTTTGTTGGCAATCGATTTACACGTCGTTTTAATTTAGTTACGTTTATAATACATAAGAAAGAGGAAAAAAAAGCTACAAAAAGAGGGAAATAATAATAACTGTTCGGAGCACCTAAAATCAGCTCAACAATACGACTGCAGGACGGTAGACTATGGCAGGATGTAAATCATTTATAATAGTGCTGTTGCTCGTTCTGCTAACTTACTAAGATTACTAAGATATACCAAAGATCACTATTTCTCGCGACTTGGTTATGGTCCCTCGATGGAGTTATTGGGCTTAGGCATCTGCATAAGCGGAAAAGCTCGGCAGCTTCCATTTGGTGATCCCTACGTGATCGCCGTATGGTTATTGTGCCTAAAAAGCAGGGACCGTAACGATTATAATTTTTATGCAAAAAATTATAAAATAAGAATTATTTTTTAATTAAAAAAAAAAAAAATTTTTTTTAATTATTAAAATTTATTTATATAATAAAAATAAAAAATAATTATTATAATTAATTTAAAAAATAAAAATACATTCATAACTTTTATTTTAAATTTTTATAATAAAAATTGAAAATAAAAATTATTTTTCAATTTTTATTTTAAAATTGAAAATAAAAATTGAATTGAAATATCCTTTGAACCGAAGGAGACAGATCATATATAGACCCATATATATGATCTACTCATTAATATATAATTATAATCTAATAATTAATGAGTAGATCATATATATGGGTCTATATATGATCTGTCTCCTTCGGTTCAAAGGATATTTCAATTCAATTTTTATTTTCAATTTTAAAATAAAAATTGAAAAATAATTTTTATTTTCAATTTTTATTATAAAAATTGAAAATAAAAGTTATGAATTGATTTTTATTTTTTAAATTAATTATAATAATTATTTTTTATTTTTATTATATAAATAAATTTTAATAATTAAAAAATAATTTTAAGCAAAAAAATTGCAAATAAAAGTTTATCCTGTTTTTGAATTTTCCGTGCGAAAATAACATATGTCCTTTTTCCCCTTCCTTTTGGGAGGCTTTTTTGTGCCTCAATTTTTTTGAACCCATAACTCTTATTTACGGTCCCTGCTAAAAAGTATATAAACATATAAAAAAAATTATAAGAGTAATTTTATTTTTACAAAAATGGGGAAAAAAAGTAGTTGTGGCCGTTCTTTTTGTACCCTCTTTCGTCGTTTGCTTCAGTCAGGTCTTGACACCGGCTGCATAGAAATGGAAGAAAATTCTAGATCGCTTGCTTCTGCATATTTGTTTATTTTTTATCGTCGCTTCATTACTTTTCCGGTGTCAGATAAACGTATAAAATCATCTGAGCTCGCACTTTACAGAATCTTTTTTAGCTGTGATCAACTAGTATAGCTGAACGCCAATAGAAAGAAGAACATGCAATCATTTGCTTAATGAAATGAGTTGGGTGATACATATAGTGGTTCTGTGGCATCTCAGAATACATTCTTAATGTTAATTTCAAAAGTAAATTTAGTTAGTGGAAAGCTGCTTGGAATTGATGAAACTGACCTGCTAAGATTTTTGGAATCAAAAGTAACGGAACTGAAATCTAATTTTGTTCTGGCGCACACCAGTTTTAAGGTAACGGATTTTGAGTCACTGTCCTGCAAAGTTCGACTCGTCCATGTTGTCATTAAGAACCATTCTTCAACGTGAGCATTCAACGTTTAACGCCAATTCTAGTAAATCGCAATCAATATTCGTCATAGCTTATCGATCTCGATCTCTATACGGATTGGGCCAAATTCTACTCATTGAGAAGAATTTCGATCTTAGCCCTATCGATAAGCTGCAGCATCTACGTTCCTGTTTATGTGGCTGGCGCAGCTCTGAATAAATTTAGCTAACAATTTCGTAGCACTAAACATTCTAAGAAGCCGAATTGCCAATAAGGGTTGTATCTGGTGGAGCACATCAGAGGGATACATATTGATTGGAGAAGGCCGACACATCTGTAGGCAGGTTGAGGAAACCTAATGATACAGTCACCTCCTATATTCTTGCGATGGAATCGCTAGCAAGAAAGGAAGAAGTTGCAGAATGTATTCTTGTGCGAACAGTTCCTCAGAAGCTTAATAAATGCACTCAGGCCAGATTGATAGACACTTCTTCTAGTCACAAATTGCCATTTTAAGATAATCTATCCTTTAAAACCAGGGGGAACGTTTTTACTTTATACCCGGTACTCAGTCAGCTTGTAATGAGCTTGTAATAAATTACATTATTACATGTTCGCAAAAGGGATAAATTTAGTTTTAGCCAAAAAAGACAAAAAAAAAATTAAGTCAACCTTTTCGGAGATTTTTATATATTAGATGTTTCCATATTTGTTTACATACTTTTTTTACATCTGCCTTTTCTACATGTCTTTATCTACTTCCTACATATACATACACGGCTGTGTGCAACAGAGAGAGGGAATAAGTCTGCGCTTGGAAGGCCACTGAAATTTCATTTGTTCCTTCTGACGATATTTATGATCCGATCTGATCCAGATTCAATACTCTGATAGATACGGTCATTTTCTATGATTCTGCGTTTTTGGTTTTCCCGTATCTTCAAAATTGTAGATTTTCGTCTTTTGTGGGGGCGGAAGGGGGCGTGGCAAAATTTTGAAATACACTTGTACTGACGTGATATCACAGGAGCATGGATAGAGAGTTTGGTTGCTCTAGCTCTTATAGTCTCTGATATCTAGGCGCTCATCTGGACGAATGGGCACAGCGCCCACCCCTGTGTGTGAGCGAGAGCGAGAAGGAACGATGCATTTCGAAATGGTTTTCTTCATTGTGGCTATATTTATGATTTGATCTTATCCAGATTCCGAACTCTGATAGATATTGCCATTCTCTACGATTCTGCGTTTTTAGTTTTCTCGTATCTTTAAAATTGTGCATGCCACAGATTTTCGTCCTTTGAGTGGGCGGAAGGGGGCGGGGCGAAATTTTAAAATACACTTGTAACAGTGCGATAGGACAGGAGTCTGGATACAAAATTGTGTTCCTCTAGCTTTTATAGTCTTTGAGCTATAGGCGCTAATGAAGACGGACAGACGGACGGACGGACGGACGTACAGACGGACGGACGGACAGACAGACAGCTATATCGACTCGGCTATTGATGCTGATCAAGAATATATATACTTTATGGGGTCGGAAACGCTTCCTTCTGGGTGTTACACACATCAATTTTTTGCACAAATCTAATATACCCCTTTACTCTTCGAGTACCGGGTATAAAAACAAAAACAATTTCGAACTCGTGAAAAATCGGATCGAGAAATTCAAGGGTGGGAAAGTCAGGAAAAATCGAAAGTAAGCGTCATAGAGAATCGTTTGTCGCATCGAGCATGAACCTGCAGGGAAATAGAGCCAGATGTGTATGTATGCCAACATGGGGACCAGTACATACACAGTACATACCCAATACATACCCAGTACATTCCCAGTACATACCCAGTACATTCCCAGTACATACCCAGGAGAGTGCCCATGCATAGAAGTTGCCGCTTTCACAAGCCCCAGATGCTCTGGATGCACAACGATGCCCAAGGCTAGAGGCGGGGGTGAGAAATTCCTTCTCTGAGAGTGCCCTTTGCAATCTCTCTATTCATGTCTTTCCTGTGTCGTCTTTGTTGAACTTCCAATTGTTGTAATCTGATGTACATTTTTTACCGGCTCTACTCTTGCACTGTAAAAGAACTTGTCATGCCAGCTGATCTATCTGCTGAGCAGTGTTGGGCAACCGAGCAATTCGCAAGCCACCTGCCAGGTCTCGCTAAGAGCCCCGATAACAAAGACAATATAAATAGTAAGATAAATCTCGCCATACAACATTTTTGGAGTCCATTTTGGCTGGGTGGCTTTTCGTGTGGCTCTTCACAAACAGAGAGAGACAGATAGACAGAGAGAAAGAGAACGAACCGCTCTCTCGTCCCATACGTGAGGCTGAGATTCAACTGTACGTGTGCACACATGTTAGGTCTGCTTGTTTGTATTGGTTGTTGACGACGCCGCGCTCAACGAAATACCGAATACCTTAGAATTCATTGCGGACTATGACACTATTTGAAGACGCTTGCTCATAATACAAAAAAAATAGTATTTTGTATACCCCTTATATGCAAATTTTGTTTAATGTACTATACGCGAATATAATGAAGGAATGTACCTATGTAAAAATACATAATCTATGTGATAAATGACTTCACATTCGATAAAATGTCTGTTGGGTATTTGTGGGTCGACTTAATATGCAAAAAATTTGGAAGTTCTTTTGCATGCATGTATGTGCGTTTGTACGTAAACTTGTGCAAAGAAGACAAGACAATTTGATACAATTTCTTGAAAGGCGAATTGCGTTATAGGGGTTGATTTTGCGATTGAACAGGTTTGATAGAACCAAAAATTTTATTGTCTATTATCACATCAATATTTTGCTGGATAATTTTAAAACCATAATAATTGTATACCTAATATCAAATGTTCAAAATGGGTCATATATTTACATTGTATATTAAAGAATTATATTATTATTACTATTTAAATGAATAATACAATTTTATTATCCGAATGTCAATCGCCAACGAATTTTTTTCCCCCCTCCCCAATTCTCAGCAAATACATTTCTGTCTTGTTTACGTCTCGACAAAATTCGGCAGCTCGGCACAAATACGCACACATAAGTGCTTGCAGCTCTTTGTGTACTCACACATGCAAACTCATTCTCTCTTATCTTTTTCGTGCGAGCGAGACAGCGCGCACTTAAGCATATACAGAAAACTTCGCTGCTCACGATTGAAATTGTACGGGCGATACTCATCTTATTATTTATATTGTCTTTGCCGATAACGTAGAGCACGATGACAGAAGCTGCATGCTATGGAAGTCGACCCGCGATCGCCCTGTAAAGTGCTGCATACACCCAGGCGCTGCTGCTCTTGCCAAGCTAGATAGCCACCGAGGGATGCATGCCCCCAACTAGCGCACCACACTCACTCAAACGAAAATCCACTTAGTGTCTGACCCATTTTTTGCGGCTGCGTGGTCTGCGTCTGTATCATGTTATCCGCAGTTATACAACCTGGCAGAAGGTATAAAATGCAACCAACCTGGCATAAACCAACCTAAAAACATAAATACTCCAGGTGAAAACTCACGAGGTGGAAATACACCCGCGCGGAGAAATCGCGCACTTGGCCGACGAAGCAAGTATTACAAGAAGTAGCTGCAGGTACAAAGGTCGATCAACTCGACCCACAAAAAGATGTTCGCAAGGATGAAGAAGCTACAGCTGAAGGTCAGGTCCCACTTGACGGCGCCAGAGGAAGAAAAGGCAGCGTCAGGGGGATGCATGGGGACATTCCGCCATTTCGGCTTGCTAAATGAATTACTTCTGAACGAATTAAGATATCTTCATGAAATAAATTTAAGATCAGTAAAGAACGTTTATTGGTCAATTTCGCAAATACAAAATAGTTTTATTTTAATTTTTAATCGATATTAGATTTGTGGTGATAACGGTTGTGTGTAACACCCAGAAGGAAGCGTTACCGACCCCATCAAGTATACATATTCTTGATCAACATCAATAGCCGAGTTGATATAGCTATGTTTGCTGTCCGTCCGTCTTCATTAGCGCCTATAGCTCAGAGACTGTAAAAGCTAGAGCAACCAAATTTTGTGTCCAGACTCCTGTCAAATTACACTGTTACAAGTATATTTCCAAATTTCGCCCCGCCCCCTTCTGCCCACACAAAGGACGAAAATCTGTGGCATGCACAATTTTAAAAACACGAGAAAACTAAAAAAGCAGAATCATAGACAATGACCATATCTATCAGAGTGTTGAATCTGGATCAGATCAGATCATAAATATATTTATTTATTCATTCCGCCAATGGGTTAAATCGTTATCTGGCTAAGGGGTATAAACTTAACTATAAAACTAAAAATTACATAAAAAATACTTCCTTAGCGCTTGGCTAAGCACATCCTTCCTGGATCCCCAACACAACCGAATGCTTGCTGGTCAAACAGCCGTCAGGTCCTTAAAACTGGTTCATTCCACGCATAATTTGTCCTAGCAGCACTTTCATTAAATGGGACCAAGATTCCTGGCTGGAACATTAAAATTGATCAAACTCAATAGGAATGTACTGTCAAACCTACCTATTATTATATCAATCAGGAAAGGCAGGCCTGCTATTGAACGCCGATTCTTCAAGAGTGCAGGTATGGAGTAGGCAACACTGGCTGGGGTGGAAGGGATTGGCTCAGAAAAATGTAAAGGCTGCATTGCAAATTTTAATAATTTTTTCTGAAGCCGCTCAATCCTATTGACATGCACAATACCCGAAGGATTCCAAATAAAGGAAGCGTACTCCACCCTTGAGCGCATAAATGCAGAATAAACTGACAATCTTGAGTACGGGTCCCTAAACAGTACAGTGTTACAAACCCTAACATTGCATACGCTTTCGTCAGAATACAATTTATGTGATTAATTAACAGGAATTTACTACCAAAAATTATCCCAAGATCCATGATCTCGTTCAGCGTAGAGAGTGGGTGATTATTAATGAAGTACGTTGAGAGGACAGTTAAGACACATTTACTGTATCAAACAGCATGACATTTATTCAGATTTAGAGGTAAATTGTAATTAGTCTCGAGGCAAGCATTCGAAAGCAAGGAAACCCAATCGATGGATATGAGGCAATCAATTAACGCAACCAAGCTGGCATGATCAAAATTATAAATAAGGACTACGTTAAAAGCTGGTAAAAAATTCATAAATTCGATATTAAAGCATAAGGGCTTATGATGAACAACACAACTAGAATTAGTAAATTCAGCTAGGCTTACCGAGGAATGAACAATGAAATTGATGAATATTAAATCGAGTAACCTATGCAAATCATTATAAATATTATTTATTTGGGTGAGGCCCATAGTATAACAATCATCAATGACAAGAATTTCGTGTGGCAGGTGAACATTTCCCGGCACCATAGCATGGGATTGCGGATCACTAGTCCGTCCAAACAACAGATCCTAAAATCTCCCGTCACACAAATACCAACAGAGTCATCTAGGCTGGCAATTATGGTGGAAATGTTATACATATGTGCCTGATATAGTACATAGTCACTTCCAGGGGGTATATATGAAGCAATTATTAAAATCTTCCCTGACACGCCCGACACCTCGACAGCCAACTGGTCCAGTAGCGAGTCCTCATTTACAAGTCCAACTGTTATGCAGCAGAAAGTACGGCGGACAGCAACGATGACACCTCCGCCTCTCTCGCACTGCATTCTGCTGAAGTCCCTATCCTTCCGATAGACGTGGAACAAGTTTGGATCGAAGAACTCATTAGAGCTGAATTTCGGGTTGAGCCAGGTTTCAACTAGTATTATGACGTCATAATCGCTGTTGGAAGTACTCATGAAGACAGATTGAGTTTTAGTTCTCATACCAGATATTTTTTTAAAGTAAATTTTGAGATGGAAGAGAAACTTTTGAAGAGAGCAAGAGTCCGTTAAAAAGTAAGATATTAATATCCCACATTGCCAGCTGTGAAGAAGAGAGCGGTACTCTAAAAAAATCGAAGAGCCATCCAGGTGGTGGACGATGCGCCGATGCAGCGGGAGGTGAGGAGAGAGCAAATCCGCCAAGAGCAATGTGTGGCCACCATACCCAGTTCGGGGCTGCCAAAATAAAACGGCAAAATCATCTGGTGTTGTTGTTCTCGCGAATAAAGCTACGGCTGCGTGCGTGGCCCCGAGGCAGCGGGAGGCGAATAGAGTGCCTCTCCGAAGTGAACGCTACGAGCAAATGAATCGCATGCGGATGTGTCGGGAACATCACACAAAGCGGTCGTCAAGAGCCACTGAGCGTACGAAGCCGCGGCTGCGTGCGTTGACAAGAGAGATCGATGCAGAGGGCGAGTGGTTTAGGCGCCAGCTCTTGTAGTTATTGGTAATATAGTTGAGAATTGCGGTGGCATGTAATGCACGAAAGTGAACCTCTAATGACGTCAGTGCCAGTGACGCCGATTATTGGGGGTTTTTTGACGGGGATTCAGCTGAGGTAGATCTACGCAATGGCACTGCACCCACTATGTCCACCACAGTGGAATCCAAGGGCTGTCTCTCCCTGCGAACAAATCGACTCACTTTAACTGATTGTGTTTTTTGTTCTTCATGGGAACAACCTTAAAGCCCTCTGATGGAGGGTTACGATCCAACACAACAGGATTGATTTGATGGGTAGTTGATGCAGCCGGCGGTTTGGTAGAAGGTTAGTTCTCCTTCTTCCGCTGATTGATGTTAACAATTGCCGGGGTAACTGCAGATCCGGGAAAAGCGATTTGAAACTTCGCATTTAGTTTCAAATAAAGGCTTTTAAGTTCACGAAGTTCCTCCATGATCTCATCCGTCTTTGAGTGCGAATCATTGCTCACTACGCAACTATCACATTGCCAGAGTAGATTCGGCAAATTAATTATTAATTTAATGGCCTCTTCAGGCAGATCGTCACAAGAAGTGTGGAAAGTGCGACGACAGAGCGATGAACAGCGAACCGCCTCGAAACCACGAAGCTGCGCCGGTGTAACGACGACACTGCACTCAGAGCACGTATAGGTGATCATTTTATACTCGGTACTCAGTCAGTATATATGTATGTGAGCTTGTAATAAATTACATTATTACATGTTCGCAAAAGGGATAAATTTAGTTTTAGCCAAAAAAGACAACACAAAATTAAGTCGAACCTTTTCGGAGATTTATATATATTAGATGTTTCCATTTTTGTTTACAAACGTTTTTTACATCTGTCTTTTCTACATGTCTAAATCTACTTCCAACATATACATACACGGCTGTGTGCGAGAGAGAGAGGGAATGAATCTGCGCTTGGAAGGTCACTAAAATTTCATTTGTTCGTTCTGGCTTTACTAATGATCCGATCTGATCCAGATTCAACACTCTGATAGATATGGTAATTTTCTTTGATTCTACTACTAATGTACGTATGTCACGAGCGTCACAATGGCCAAATATTTCAACACCATAAAATAGAGTGGGATATAGCCCTTATAAAACTTATACAAATTCGTTTTTTCCGAAACCCCGATTACTTTTTACTCAATAGCGAGCTTTGAGTCAAAAAGTTTTCAATTTGAAATGACATTATTTTTTCAAGCACCTATGAAAGAAAAGGAAGTATTGAAATGGGCCTGATGTCATTGTATTAAGTATACATGGAAGGACATAACACTGATCGACACATACAAAGCTAAAACTATTATTACAAAGTTGCATTGTATTCAGGTACATGTTACTAGTCGATTCAGGTACATCAATCGATAAAAACTTTGCGTTAAGTTCTTAGGGCGCGCGCAGACTGTAGCTGAAAGCAGAGCTGAAAACGGCGCTGAAAGCTCTAAGCTTTTTTCACACAGAATCAGCCGGCAGGTGCGTACACTGTCGACTGAGTTGAAAGATGAACTGATAGCAATGCGTCCGTCTGTTTCTACTAAACTAATATTTCACTTTAAGAACTATCTCCACAAAACGTTTCATGTACATAGCTATATTTTATGACTTTATCAAGCATTTTTTCGAATGGTGCAGATCGGATATCTATATCTATATAAAGTTATTTTTTCTATGAAAAACTTCTTTATTTTTTAAAGTAGTCAGCCCATTTGTGTAATTACCTTATTGTACATAACGCACGAAAATTTGGTGAAATTCGGACCACTATATCGCATAGAAAGATAACATTGATGGTAACTATCAGCAATCCGCTTGCTGAAAAAACAAACATGCTTGTTCGATCAAACAAAGCTGAGCTGATTTCAGGGAGCTTTTTCAGCTTTAAGCTCATCTCAGTCAGCAATGTGCGCACTTGCACCGATGGAGTGTGTTTGTTTTTTTGGAGCTGAAAAAAAAGCTATTAGCTCTGCTTTCAGCTCCGCTTTCAGCTACAGTGTGCGCGCGCCCTAATATTGTCTTCATTCGTCTGTTTACATTTCCCTATATCCAAGGCATTCATTTCCTTCCACCTTTGTTTAATGGAGGAACAATTCTGAAACTTAGAATTAAAGAGATCTTATACTTATACTCTTGTTAACAGTTGCTCTTAATATTTTTTACATGATACGAAACTCCTCAGTTTTGTATCGCTTCCATTTAAGGAAATCGACGTCTCGCTGATGTGTTAGTTTTTTAATATTACTGCTGAACCATAGATTTTGTCTTGGTTTGGTGACTTTTGTTTTGAGAGGTACAAATTTGTTGAACAGGTACTGTACGTTGTTGTTTAAAACACTCAATTGAAAATCAACATCGGGAGAATTGTAAATGGAAGCCCAGTCACATGCATTATATTCTAGTTCTAGTTCATGAAGGTCAATATTTGTATAGTCTCTATAGATAAATGAATCAGTTTTATAATGTAAAGTCAAATCAAATGTCAGGAAAATTCGAATCGTTCGGGTATTAGTTAATAACTTCTAAACTAAGCAAGATTTTTTAATGCGTTTTTTTTTATTCATTAATAAAAATTATGTACACCCCTAGAAACATTTTTGGAAAAAAGAACGTAACACCGCCAACCCATTCAAAAAAATATTTTTTTTTAATTTAAAATAATTATATTAATGATCATTTACTATAGTACTCTTTTAAACATAAAAATAACGTTTTAATATTAAAAACCCAATTTTGTTGAAATTCAGGAGCTAAAGAATAGTTAGTATTAATGGAAATTTTCTTCATTTTCAATGTCTTCATCACACGGAAAAAATTACCGTCAAATTCATCGTCGAAATCCTCGAAAATTGTATGTGGGCCTTCAATTTCACATGATAAGGAGGTTAACAATATCGATGGGAAGGGCTTTTTGATGAAATAATTGGATTGGAGGAATCCATAGCGTGATAAGGTCTGTCTTCTTTATAGATATTTTTTCGTTATTCAGCTGCTTCTTACTTTCTGATAGATTTGGAAATTTACAAATTTTAAAGCAATTGTGTTTTTTTTTTGTTTTGTTTTTTTTTTTTAACCAGAAGGGGACTCCCTGAATTTGAATATCCATGGGCTTAATCCCTAGATCCGGCTTCTAATTACGCCTCCACACTCCCGTCCACAACTCACGGGAGTAATGAGGCAGTTCGCGGGGCGATTTGCTTCACGTCACGGCTGAATTTCACCAAAAATTAAAAAAAAACGCAGAGGAAACTCCAATCAAATTTGCCCCGGAATCGACCCGAATTGTGTCTGTTTGTGGATATTCGATCGTATTTCATAGAAAACAATTGAGCGGAGAAGGCGCGTGGTGCTGGCAGGGCGTGAAATTGCTGCCAATTATCGGAAGAGACCGGGACCGGTACAGGGACGGAGAGCTCTTCATAATTTTCCCGGCGGCAGTCATCTCTGCGGTGGAACCTGAGATCCCAGTGAATCCACTCCACTTGATCATCGTCTTCGCCCAATGCAATGGTAGAATGGTGGAATGGGGGATGCTTCTGGAGCACTGATGATGAGCAGATTACGAGGGCGCGCATCTATTAATAGCGGGACAGGCGAGAGCAAACGAACCCATAAGTCAAATCGAACGGCAACAGTCCAAAAATGTAGAAACGTCTGCGCGCCTCCGGTTCCTCCGAGCTCCATCTTTGTCTGGTCTGCTCTGCTCTGCTCTGTTTTTTAGGGCTTAAGTGGGCTTAGCTCCAACGACAAATGGTGCAACGTATCGTGTCCGTGTCCCATGTCTCATGCCCCGTGCTGGAACAGTTTTAGTTGCAACTGCCGCTGGCTGCTGCATGCAACATGCAACGTGGGCTTAAGTAGGCTTAACTGTCGCTGCAGAGCCGCATTATATTTTTGGCTGCAAAGAAATTTCTACCATTGCGGCGCAGCATTCTTCAGTGGATCTCTTCGGAGGCTGATTTTCTCTTGATTTGCGTCAAGTTCAGCTAAGATTTCCATTGCTTACTCTGGCACTGCCTGCCACTCTCGCTTTTCTCCATTCGCGCCATTAAGTTAATGCCTCAAATGTCCTTGCCGCGGTTCTCCTCTCCCCTCCCCCCATCTTTCCACTGTCTCTGCGGCCAAATTAAAGTGTTTTCTGTGCACTTTATGTGGAGGGGTGCACGAAAGTGCGTCCAGGCCCGTGCCCCACTCCTAATGACACTCCCCTGCTACCTCTCTCTCTCTCTCTGGTTCCCTCCCTTGGCTCATCTACATAGCAATAAAGCAAGTGGGAAGGCTATCCCAGACATTCCGACTATTAGATACCCGCTAATTTATTGCAAGCAGTCGAATCGTGAAGGCGCACTATGACCTAGGAGTCGCTCAGATCTAGGCTTTCAAACAGAATCGGCTTAGCCCAATATACCCTTGTTCTCCACCGACTACCACATACAATAAAATTCGCTAGCATCTTTCCTTTTTCCAACTTTGTTTCGGTCGGGGCCCAACGGGGCTGTGGATGCTGTGGACAAAAATCGAACTTTGCTTAGGGGTAGCTTTGGCAGAGAAATCTCCGATTTTTATGGCTGATAAGGTATCTATTTCCTTTGTAAGGAATGCTTAATAAGCCTCATTATCCTTCTGGTTGCATCCAGACCTTAGGTATGTTTTTTAGAGGTAGTGCTTCTTTTTATACCCGGTACTCGAAGAGTAAAGGGGTATATTAGATTTGTGCAAAAAGTGTATGTGTGTAACACCCAGAAGAAAGCGTTTCCGACCCCATAAAGTATATATATTCTTCATCAGCATCAATAGCCAAATCGATATAGCTATGTCTGTCTGTCCGTCCGCCTGTCCGTCTGTCCTTCTGTCCGTCTGTCCATCTTCATTAGCGCCTATAGCTCAAAGACTATAAAAGCTAGAGGAACACAATTTTGTATCCAGACTCCTGTCCTATCGCACTGTTACAAGTGTATTTCAAAATTTCGCCCCGCCCCTTTCCGCCCACTCAAAGAACGAAAATCTGTGGCTTGCACAATTTTAAAGATACGAGAAAACTAAAAACGCAGAATCATAGAGAATGAGCATATCTTTCAGAGTGTTGATTCTGGATCAGATCGGATTATAAATGTAGCCGCAATGAAGAAAACCATTTCGAAATGCATCGTTCCCTCTCGCTCTCTCTCACACACCGGGGTGGGCGCTATGCCTGATCCAATCTTTTGACGCCTAGTTCTCAGAGACTATAAGAGCTAGATCAACCAAATTTTCTATCCAAGCTCCTGTGATATCAAACCGAGATGAACAAACAAAGAGATTCAGTACAAAGTTTAAGAACGGCACTGGGTACCGAATTAGGGCCAGTAGAGAAAGAAAATGTACACGATTTTAAATTGGTTAAGAGGCCATCATAATCGATGAAGGTGGGATATATTCAACTTGAACCATTTAACGGGAGTACCTATGAGTATCTGGTAAGAAAGTCGTTTGATGAGGATAGAATAGAGGGAAGGTTCATGGAAGGGACAGAGTAGCAACGTTGGAAAAAGGAGGCGAACAGGACAGCAATGTCACAATCGTTACCAGCATAACTACCATTTAAGTGTAGAGATGAAGGAAATTGATAAGTTTAAAATTGAGTTAGTATCGCGGTTAAAGTTAAGCTTGCATTTCGCCAAGTATTTATTGTGGCATAGCGTATTAAATAAAGAAAATTTCGACTTTTCAATTGAGTGCTTAGAAAAGTTAGATTGCGAACCGGATTTTTTAAATTTCTTCTTTCTTTCATACAGGATTTCCTTAGCTTTATTAACCTTGGGCCCAAATAGAATAATGTATCAAGGGGGTAACTAAAGAAGCATAAGTAGGAAAGATGTAAGTAGAAAGCATTAATAGCAGGCTCAATTTCCTTGTAGTCGTCGAGGAATGACCAATCAATCAGAGAAAGGGCAATGTTGAAAGCAAGAAAATCTGCCTATTTAAAGCAAACGATAGTTGAGGGCTTTGTTAATGATTTGGTGAGAACAGAAGAAGGTACCTAAAAATCAATTTTAAGTGTGGGATGGTCAAGGTCTTCAGGGAATGATAGAGGTGATCCTCTACTGACCAGAGTACTTGATATATCGGTAGTAAAGACGAGATCTAAAATCCGACCCATGTCATTACGTATTCCATTTACTTGACCCAACGAAGTATCTGACAGAGAATCAACGAAATCGTGCTGCATGGATGGGAACTGCAGGTTAGAGTCTTCAGAAGGAGATGAAGTAATATTTGGGAGATTAAAGTCACCAAGGACAATAAAACGATCGGAATCAGTGGGTCTAGCTTATATAAACTAACAGCGTCGAAAGTAAAAGAGATATTTATTAAATAAATCATAGATATTTTTGTAGCTCAATTTTTGTTTAGTGTTGTTATTTATTTTTTAATTATATTTCCGTAGTTTTTAAAACTAAAAAAAAAAAATTATGCCTCAAATAATTTCTAGTGACTATTCAGAAAAATACAAAATATAAGAAATATTAATCAAAATCAGATTCTGGTCGGGTCTATATCCTAAAGCAGACTTACAATTTCTGAATTCTAGGAAAACATTTATGTTTTGAGGCAAACAATGAAACTACAAAAATTCATTAAAAAAAAACAAACAACGGTATTTTACTGTTTCCAAATCAGAAACGAAAGAATGCTAAAAACTGTAAGCCCACAAAATATTTAAGGTTATGATTTACAGTGTCTTTTCGGATAAAAAAATACAATTAACATGCAAACTAATATTTATATTTTACATAACGTACCTTTAACTTTATAGAAAGCAATTTATTTGAACAATTTCTGTTTATTTGTGAAAATTACACACTTTTTTCACCGAGTGAAAATTTTAGCAAACCATTTTTTTGCTCCAGCGAAAACTTGTGTAATTTGAGAGCGTACAACTCCGTAAATATCGATGTTAAAAAAGTCCATGATGTATTCTTAATCGAATGGTTTAAAAAAATAACGTTTTCGAAAAATAGGTTTCTACATATAAGATAGATAGGCCGTTTGACCCACTATGAGCTGGGACGAAACAGACTGACGTTGGGCAGCGTGAAGCACATAAGTTGAAAATTCAGAAGAAGGAGGGATGTAAGAGCATGATATAAATAAATTAAAAGAACACAGTTTTTTTGAGATAGATGGTAAATCGGACGGATATTTTGATGGAAGGATAGAAGGTTCAGAGTTCGAGGTCGTTTTGGAAAAATTTGACAAATCATATTTACAGGCCATAAAGAAGGGCCTAAAGTACTCTTGACATATTCCTCCGGGACTAGAATCTTAAAGGATGAAATACTACGTTTTTCCTTAAAGTTAAATTTAGTAACTACTATGCCAGAGGAGCAATCAATGCTAAGTTTGGAAAAGATATAAACTCTAACCAGAACATTCGTAGCCGATTCCATAAGACGACAAACAAATTTAGATTTGAGCGGAACAACAGCGGAAAGAGTAGAGGGGTAAAGAGGGGTCACATTATGTAGGGCGGAGGCGGGTTCTACATGAAGGGCAGGCTCAGAAGGAGTAGATCTGTCTGAGCAGCCAATAGAAGCCGCTGTGGAGGGAACCTCAACTTCAATTCTGGCCACAGTGTCGTCGGTATCAGTTGAGGTCAAAGATACGACAGCGACGGGATCGTCATTGACTTCCAGTTGGACATCCTGGGCAGACACGAGCACAGGAGAGGCATTAAATGAAGAGCCAGATGCATGCGTCCTTTTCGATGCACGAAAATTAGCTTCGATTTCCTTGGCGCCATAATCAATTGAGGCTGGCGAGCTAATTGGAGGAGCGGGGGTGTCCTTGACTGCAAGAGAATTAATTGTTTTATAACAGGGAAAACTAGAAGTAACCTTTTTTCTCTTTGGAGACTAATTTATAATGTTAAGGTTTTTAAAATGAGTTTCCAGGATCCATTGAGGTTCGAGTAGACAGCAGCGAATTCGTTCTGAGTTTGCCTCATAAAGGTTCGCACGTCGACTTCAACTGCCCCCCAATCCCAAAAAGTCCAGTTGACTCCGCAGCGAGTCCTGATCAGATCGACAACGGCACCACCAATACGAAACAAGACCCGCGGAGCTAGCGTGTACCGTGTTATCACACAACCAGCAAAATATGAAGGTTTGTCGTGTAGCTACCGAACGGCTAACGTCGCAGCGTTTAGCACAGCAGAAGCTCATTGTAAAAATTATGAGAAAAATATATGTGGAAAAAAATGAAAGGTAAAATATAGGTCGGTGTGAGGTGTGAATTTAAGTATATGCTACCAAATTCCGCGAGCAAGCACAAACAGAACAGTCAAGATAACAACAAGAGTACGGAGAGACACTGAGAGTCGAAATAATTGCAGAGAACCAAGCACAGAGAGGCGGCGAGCGCTGTGCGAGTGTGTTAGAATGAAAACAGATAAGCAGAAGGTAGATAAAAGCGGAGAGCGGCACGGAGAGAGCGAATGCACCGCACAAGACTTTAGCAACAACAAAACAGCTGCAAATAAGAATGTGTAGAGAAGGTGAGAATGCACAATAGGATTGAAAATTGGAAATAAAATACACAAAAATAGGCAAAAGGCGTATGCACTGATATCAAACATATTGCACGATCGGCTATGAACACACAGGGAGTAATTAAAAAACACAATCACTTTCCTTTAAGCAACGGATTAAAAATTTGTTTGTAGGAGCGAAGTTATACACGACCCTCAGCAACGATATATATTGATATATCATAAGCTAAACATAGGCTGCAAGGCTAAACGTCTGCCTTCTCAACATAGGGAACGTGCCATCATTCAGCAAAGCAGGTCGGGAGTCAATTATCGACCATACCTTTGTAAGCCCTGTGCTCGGAAGCCACTTGAAATGGCAAGTGCTAAACGCATAAACCCATAGCGACCATCTCGCTGTGGTGACGGACATCTACGCGTACAGCAGCACAGCAAGGATGCATCGTGCCCTCCTTACTGGGTTAAAAGAGGAAAGCTTTGACAGAAACGAGCTTCTCGCGGCAGCAGAAAGCCTAAGCGCCGACAGGGATGCTGAAGCATCCCCGATCGTCATCATCAGGACCGTCAAAGCGGCATGTGTTGCAGCTATGAAGGAGAAGAGGATCAGAGGAAGCAGGCACTGCCCCGTACCATGGCTGAATGAACACATTTCCAAGGCTAGGAGGGAGTTCTGCGTAGCTCGACGTGCATACCAGCGATCCAAAATTACCGCGCAGTTTGTCAGCAATCGTGTGTCATTCAAGGCTAAGAGATGCCATCAGAAGTAGCAAGAGCAATTGCTTCAAGGATCTCTGCGATGTGGCGGACGCTGAACCTTTCGGGGGCGCATACAAGCTAGAGACTCAACATACAGCCTATGCCCAAGTGTCCTGCCCAGCTTAGATTAATTGTCGACGCTCTCTTTCCACCACTACAACAGGGAACAAACTGGGATTCATGCATTCACATGCATGTTCAACCAGTGCCCAAAGGAGCGGCCATTCCCAAGAGCATGAAAACGATAAAGGCTTGTCTTGATACCCAAGCCAGGCAAGGAGCTCAGCGATCCTTCTGCATACCGACTGGGCACCATGGGCAAGATCTTCGAGAGTTTTGTATGCAATCGAGCAGAGGCTGAACTGGCATAAAAGCACAGCCTCTCCATCATGCAATTCGGGTTTCGCAAGCAGAAGAGCACCGCAGATGCCATTGAGATGGTAACAGACCTGGCCAAAGAAGCCATGGCGGGAACGCGATGGGCTGGAGGCGCCAACAAATACTGCCTAGTATTCACACTAGACGTACAAAACGCCTTCAACAGTATTTTGGAGACCCTGACTAGAAGGGGTATACCACTGCACCTCATAATGACGCTGAGAAACTATTTCACAGAACGCGTCCTGCTTTACGAAACGGAAGATGGTAGAAAACAGTATGCCATCACCGGAGGCGTTCCACAGGGTTCTGTCCTAGGGACGACATCTTGCGGCTCGCACTACCGGAAGGGGTGGGATTCGCTGACGACATCGTACTGGTAACAGTGGCGAAGCATATACGGGACGTAGAGGAGGAGTCCAGCGCAGCAGTCGGAAAAATAGTTTCCTTGGTCGCAACGAACGGCGGAGAAGAAGACAGAGGCTGTGCTATAGAGCAGCAGAAGAAGGTCGAGCAGGCAAGGGGTAATGCTGTACCAAAAACATTCAAGGCCCACCAAAAGCTCGTCGCCGTGGTGGTCACCTCCATAATACTGTACGGATCAGCCGTGTGGTTACCAGTAACGAGCGAGGCTGCGGGGGCGAGCCTGGGAGTCAGCTCATCGAGCGGATGCTAGCTGAAGACCGAACATGGCAGGCAGTCGCCGATATAGCAGCAACCATCATCAAAGAGCTGCGTCGGCTGGAGCGAAGCTGGGCTGCCTAAACACGGTACGCCACCCCAACCTCGAAGTAATGCCTAGCAGCAGTTCCGTGGGAGCGAACCTACCTAACTACCGAGCTAGAACCCTGAATGAACGGGCAACCAAATCGACTCGGTAGGATTCGCGATTCGATTTGTTCGGTCGGACCGAATCAGCGATTCGGCTTTCTCATAGATTCGGATCATTTTCCCAAAACCGACTGAACCAGTCCGGTCTTGTCATTTTTACTGTGTCAGACACGAACTAGATCCCTTTACGAGTTTACAGTAAATCGTATCTACAGTCAGGAATCATACTGTGCACAGTATCAAAACATGATTCATGTTTATATTTCACACTATCATTTCAAGTCATGTTGTTCCCTCTCTTTTCACTCTCCCTTTGATTTTCTGGTAGAGAGAACGAGAAAACAATATCAGTTTTTTTTTCAGTTTTTTTGCTTTTTCTTCTGCCTGAAAATCGTTATTTGTGCGTGTGCCGTTGTGTGACTGTGTGTGTGGGTCATGGGGGCCGAGTACGCACACTCACGCATTAGCTCTTGCCTTTAAGCAAAGCAACAACAAACACACAAAGAATTACGTGTATGTGCACCAAAACCAATTTTTTCCCTTCGTTGCTCGTCGTGGCTTATATTATATTGGGAGCGCGGAAGACGAAGCTGATCGTGGATGTGCCATTATTGCCAGCACGCGGAGACAAATTATTTTCGATTTGCAAGATATGTTCCATGAGCACAACGTATTGATTTAGTTATTCGAAACGTCGCTTGATCGCAAAACAATGAATATTGTTTATCACAAAGCATTACAATAAATAAAATATGCCATTACATCAAAATTATCATTGTTTAATTTCGATGAATTCCTAAACATAAAATTCATTTAGTAAGCAGCGAAGCGCGCGGGTCTGTTATTATATATGTATACCTCAGGGAAAGAAGTATATGTGCACTTTTTAATTTGCTTATATTTTCTCTAAGGTTAAAGGTACGTTTTTTGTATGTATGGAAGTTTGTATTCTTATCAATTATGAAGATCTTCTACTTCAATGGTCCTCTTTGGGCTTCATTCTGTGTACCGTTATTAACAATATGTGTAGCAGCTTGCAGTTTTCATAGGCAATGCGGTAAAATGCGTCTTGGGACACATTTGTCGCAGGAAGATCGCGGTATGATCAAAGGACTGGTCGAATTTGGCAGGACCATTTCTTATATTGCCCCCAATCTAAATAGGCATAGAAACACAATTACGAACTTTCTCAGAAATCCAGAAATGTATGGAAAAATTAAGCAGAGCGGCCGAATAGAAAATTTTTGGGGAATACTGTCTAGTAAAGTTTATAAGAATGACCGATTGTTTGATACGGTAAATGACCTCAGAAAGGCATTGATCCAGGAATTGGATCAAGTTAACCCTACAACTCTAAAAAATTTGGCAAGCTCAATGACAAACCGGATTAATCAAATTTTTATTAAAAAAGGAAAGCATATAAACTATTAGGTAAAAAAAAATTATTTTCTTAAATGTTACCAATAGTATTTTGAATTTTCATTCAGTATGCACATGTAATTATTTCATACGAAGTTAAATGTTGCTTATTAAATTTTACGTTATCCTAAAAGTTTATGGAAATAATATTGTTACTTTTTTTGTTAATATGTAGTCCCATTAAATAAATAAAATTCAATCCACAACATTCTTTTGGTTTTTAATAGTTTTTCTTTAAGTTATATCAGTGCACATATACTTCTTTCCAATTGTTTTCAAAAAAAAAACAAAACCTCTTCTGGCTTAGCCGGAGCAATGTTTTGCGGCAGTACCGCATAACGCCGGACCCTGGTTCTCCTTCAGTAACCTGTCCGTAACAACTTTGTTAATCGTTTTAATAGTTTTATAAAGGAATTAAAGACAAGATTATCGAAAATTTCACTATAGCCATAACGCCTCCTTATCATTAATTTCAGGTATACATAGTTCGGAGGAGCTACAAAAAATATGTGGAAAATTCAAAGGAATACAAGGGCATCATAACTCTTGCTATCTTGATGCGACACTATTTTCAATGTTCACTTTTACTAGTGTGTTTGATTCCATCCTGTACCGATGTCCAGGACCGAAAGTAAGACAATTACCACAACGAAAATCGTATAATCTAATAGTTTTCCAACAGGATATTCGGAATTACAGAGATGTTCAAAAGGTTTTGCGGGATGAAATTGTTAATCCATTGAGAAAACAATTATTTGTGCGATCTGACCGCGTTATGAAGCTGCGTGAATTATTAGACCAACTCAGTTCTGTAAGTGGTCTCACATGCGAGGAAAAAGATCCTGAAGAGTTCCTTAACTGTTTACTATCACAAATTATGCGGGTTCAACCATTCTTAAAGGTACCTTAATTTTCCATTTTGTGGTGAGAATTTTAAATAAGTTCAGTTCTTTACTTTTAGCTTAGCTCAGGACAAGAATCATATTTTTATCAACTGTTTGTGGACAAAGATGAAAAACTAACATTACCAACTGTCCAGCAACTTTTTGAACAAAGCTTTCATTCGTCGAATATTAAACTAAAGGAGGTTCCCTCTTGTTTTATTATTCAGATGCCTCGTTTTGGAAAAAGTTACAAAATGTATCCAAGAATTTTACCCTCACAAGTTCTAGATGTTACAGACATAATTGAAAACTGTAAGTCTTAAAATTAAAGGCATATACCCTGCACTGCCGAAATTTCCGGCCAGGAATTTGCTATTTATTTATTATGTGTGTGTGGAACATAACTAAAACAGCATGACCATGTGCCAAGTGTGAAAGTTCAACTAAAATTAAAAATGGGAAAAAGTTAACTCTGAAATGAAGTGATTGAGTTGGTGGCAGCAAATATTGGTGGGAAAAAAAAGGATGCAGGATATGCAGCTGAAAAAGAAAATTAGATGGTTTTTTGAAACCTTACCTTTTCGGATACAGGCTTACCCCAACATTTACTAGAAATAATATAAAGGATTTTGTCAATTCTGCAGCCGGGTCAGTACCTTGGCAAAGTGAATCTGCTGGTGTGTGCCAATAATAAAGAATGCCAAGAATTATGAATTAATTTCTATAAAATTTAATTTTTAATAAAGGTATCTGATTCCGACGTTCTGTTCATCACTTTTCTATTTTTCGTACAGTTTTTGCCTCAATCTTTAACTTTTGTAAACCATAAACTCCTGAGCTGTGTATCAGCTATTCTCTCAGTCCATTGATAGACTAACTATCGATATAAATTTGTTGATTTCGTTCAAGTTGCTGGATACAGCAGCAACGAAAAGGTAAATTACAAATTCCTGGCACAGTTTTTTTTTAAATGAAGTTGGCAGCGATTTTTAGTTTCCGAGTTTCTAGTATATACACGGCTTAAAAACCAAATTAAAATGTTTCTTCTTAAAATAAATAATGTCATCAAAACGTATTATTTGTTAGCTACCTAGCTATTTCTATACCACACCGTCCGTTACATATCTCTCTATCGCTCTCTTCCCACCTACGAGTTAGCATCTGGCCGTTATATTTCCATAACTCCGCAATGAATCAGTACATACGTGATGAGAGAGAGAGAAACCGATCGAATCGATATGTTTCTGAGTTTTCCATTTTCTGGTATCTTCAAAGTGTGACTAGCCAAGTCGCCATAGCTATTGATGATGATTAACAAATTGTAAGCTTTATGTGTTTGGGAACGCTGCTGTCACGTTTGATCCTTCGACGTCCAGGGCTTCAATTTAGCATTGTAGGTCTGTAGGAATTTGCTGTATGTTATGCTTGGCTTCGTCTCGCAACATAAGACGATCGTCGTTGAACTTCTCTACCAGCTCCTGATTTTTCAATTCCATTAGTCGGTCTTTTATTTTAGTATTCATCTTAGTGCCAAACGTAATTTCGAGCTGTGATACTTTCGTGGACATGTGAATGTGGAAGTTAGTCGGTTTTTGCACGGAAGGTACTTGATGTACTTTGACGGTTCTTCTGCTGACAACTTTGCTGTGATCGAAAGAATTAAGCGAGTGACTCTTTCGACTTACACATTTGCTCTGGCCACACCAGTTGTTCACCAGACATGCTACCATGTTAACTCTGAGGAATACTCGCCTCGGAAATACAAATATGTACTTTGGACTCAGCTCAAAAAGCCACCAACTGCTGCCAGAATAAACTCATTTTTGATAATAACTAGATCATTGAATTTTAGATTTTCAGTCTCATGTCTCCACTTTGGTCGGGCTTGAAGGTGGGATAGCCAATCCGAGCTCCACCGATTCCAAAATTGCCAAATCATTTTTTGCCCTTCCAAGAATTGGACTGTGAGCGCAACATCTCTCGCAGCTACATCAGGCGGAGCTAGCAATGAATTGCCGATAAGAAAATGTGCAGGGGTGAGGACAGTTAGGTCTTCAGGCTCAGAACTTAACGGACACAATGGCCTAGAATTTAAACTCGCTTCAATTTGGGTGAGCACTGTAGATAGATGTTTGTAGGTTAGTTTATACCCAGAAAAGGCTCTGTGGAGATGAGTTTTGACTGATTTTACAGTAGCTTCCCACAGTCCTCCAAAATTTTGACTATGGGGTGGATTAAAATGCCATTGGATTTGTCGGGTGCCTAAAACCGGTATTACCGATGTGGGTAGTTCTTGTTTCAAACGCGTTTGCCAGGTTTGCAGAGCTCTGTCTGCACCAATGAAGTTTGTACCGCAGTCGCTATACATGTGTTGACAATAGCCACGGCGAGCAATGAAACGTTGTAGAGCCATGAGAAAATGCCATGTGGACAATCCTGTGACAGCCTCAAGATGAATCGCCTTTGTAGCCAAGCAGATGAAAACGGCGATATGCGCCTTGTAGCTCGTGTGTCCGCGGAATCTGGATGCTTGAATTTCGAACGCGCCAGTATAGTCCACTCCGGTGGCGATGAAGGCACGCGTGGGTGGATTCACTCTATGTAGTGGAAGATCCGCCATCAATTGAGCTGCTGGTTTCGGTCGGTGAAGATATATCGGACACACTGTCTAAGAAAGCGTTTGACAGTTTGTTTTCTGTTCACTATCCAGAATTTGTGCCGAACTGTGGCAAGCGTTAGCTCGGTGTCACCGTGGAGAGCAATGCGATGTCCATCGCGCACGACGAGGTCTGTAAAATGATGATGATTGGGAATAATCATTGGATGTCGTTGGCTTATGGGCATGTGTAGTGCATTTCTTAGCCGACCTCTAACTTGCAAGATTTGTTGGTCATCTATAAATGGGGACAATTGACATAGCTTATGTGTACCCGAAAGTTCCCCTTTTGCTTTCAGCCGCGATATCTCTGCTATGTAGACCTCCTGTTGAATGATGCGAACAAGATGTATCAAGGCGTCGGCTAGCTCTTGTACGCTAAGTGGACCAGTAAGTTTGTTCTCTTTGGATTGAGGAATATGCAATAATATATGCCATAACTGACACCAATCTGTTGTATGATGAGAAGGTTTGGATGAAGTTTTCTGCAACAGCAGCAACTTGAACAGTGTGTTGCAGCACAGCTGATGGTTTCTCCTCAGTAATGGTCATGTCGATGTCTTGAGTAGAAATGCTGTGTGACGGCCACTGACCCTCCGGTTGCTGTAGCCAGGGTGGACCAGACCACCATAATGGATGTATTGCTAACTCTTGTGATGTTAAGCCTCGTGTGGTGCAGTCCGCTGGGTTGACCGCCGTGGGCACATGATTCCACTGCGTTGCGGTGCTGTGCTCCAGGATCTGTCCAACTCGATTTGACACAAAGGTATCTCCGTTTATCCAGAACAAAACGATTTTAGCATCTGACCAATAGAAAGTTGTGATCCGTGGTCCCGCTGCTCGAAGTTGTTCTAAGATCCATCTAGCTAGTTTCACTGCCAACAGTGCACCCGAAAGTTCGACTCGTGGAATGGTAATCGGTTTTGTGGGAGTGACTCAGCTGCGTGCCGCCAGCAAATTGGTGTGAATCGTTCCGTCAGGTACTTCTGAGCGAATGTACGCGCATGCTGCATACGCCAGTGACGATCCATCGCAAAACACATGTAGTTGTAATGATGCCAGCTACTGGATGCTAAAGCGCAGCCATCTTGGTACTTGAAGATGCTCTATCTGTGGTAAGCTTTGGGTAAACTCATGCCATCTATCGAGCAGTGCGGTTGGCAAATGTTCGTCCCTGTCCAGCTGTACAAGGCTGCCATCGTTGCCTTTGATGCGGGCCATCCATGTGTCTTTGAGAATCGCTTTCGCTGTCATGATAAACGGCGTAATAAAACCTAAGGGATCGTAGAGGCGGGCGACTGTAGAAAGCAAAGAACGTTTAGTATGTACTTGACTGATTTCAAAATTGATTTTAAATCCAAAATAGTCTTTATGTGGATGCCAATAGAGACCTAGTGTTTTAACGGGGTCTTGGTATTCAAATTCTAACAATGTCGGCAGCAAAAACAAAAAACAAAAACGATGGAGACGCCAATTTAGGACAATTTAGACGCCGGCTTGATCGTTTTGAAGTGCTGGCCCAGTGCACAAGACATCGTTAAGCGCTTTTCCATTAGAGGTTTTACAGGATCCGTCATATACTACTCTAACCTTAGTAGTAACACTTTCCTCCTTGAGTACTGCGTGATGAGGTAAGGTGCAACAGGTGGACTCGATTCCATGTTCCTTGTTGATGGTGCAATGCTGCTCCTCCCTGGTTGTTACCTTGGCGACCTGTCCGAGTTGAAAATACTCATCGATGACCTCTGTATATTTGGCTTGCAGCTCCGGCTGTCTTTGGAATCGTCGTTGGATTTTCCCAAGACCTCAGATGGGTCAAACAAACGTTTAAGTGGTAACCGTACTAAATACTTGCCGTTCTGCTGGCGGATGTGAGATCGTTTAAAATGCTCCTCGCACCATTGTTCCTCTGGCGTAAGCTGTTTTGCGGAACCAAGATGCTCCATTTCGAAGAATTTCTGAACGAGATTCTCTAGCTTGGTGTGGTGGCATCTAATGGTGACGGCATGTGAGGTTGTGGCCGTGGCTCGACCAAAGACAATCCAACCAAGCTGCGTGCGTTGTGCGATTGGTTGATCCTTATTTCCTCGGCGGATATCTGAGAGCAGGATTTGTGGGATTAAGTCCGCTCCCTGCAGAAGATCAATCCGTTGGGGTTTATAAAACATGGGATCGGCGAGTTCTATCCCGTTCAGATGAGGGCATTGTTGCAATTTGATTGATTGGGTAGGTAATCGTGATGTTAGGGTTTTAAGTATAAACGCAGTGTCTATGTTAGCACGAAACTATGAAGTACAAGAACTGATCATAAATTCGGTTATGTATGAACACCTGTTCGTTAATGTGTTACCAACGCCAGCTTTTTCTGCCGAAATTGGATGTCGCTTGAGGCCAAATGCCTGCACTGTGTGCTTTGTAATGAGGGTTCCTTCCGAACCTAAATCCACTAACGCACGTACCACAGCTGATTGGCCAGTGTGGCGGTTTTGGATTGTGACGAGGGCAGTGGCCAGAAGAACAGTGCTGGGCCCGCGATGAGTTGCCGTAGCGGCGATTAGTTGCGCCGAGTGTGTTTTCACAGACGAGCCAGTCGCTGCAGACTGTGAAGGCCCACCGGAACTAGTGTTGGGAGAGACCGTTCGAGGTTGTGTCGCTCCCTGAGAGGGTGCTCTTACAGACGAGTCCAGTGTTGCAGACTGCGAGTGTTCACCGGAACGAGTGGTGTGAGAGGTTGCGTGAGGCTGTGTAGCCGTATGAGCAGGATTTGGAAAGTGTAGGAGTGTGTGGTGTCTTTGTCCACACTGCAGGCAGTTCCGTTTACTGGTGCATCTTGCAAGTCCATGTGAATGGCTCAAACAGTTGAGGCACGTCCTGTTCCGATCTTCAATGGCTTTCCTTGCAAACCAGTCCTTGGATAAAAAATCTGGGCAATGCCGAAGACCATGGTTGTCACCACAATGAGGGCAGCGAGTCGGTTCGCCAGCTCCGGTTGTTGTGTGGAAACTGTTGCTCTTGTACGACACGTTGCTTGCGGTCTTCTTTGGATGTTTTTGGTTGGCAGCTTGCGACATAGGTGGACGCTGTGTGGAGGAACATCGATTCTCGATCACATCGATGCTGACGAGACGTTCATTGAGAAAGGATTCCAACTTCGCAAATGTGGGAATTTCGGAAGAGCTACCGAGATGGAGCTCCCAGGCCTGCAGCGTTGAGGTTGGAAGTTTGGAGGTGAGATGATGAGTCATCCAGTGCCGAATATCTAGATTATCAAAAGCATTTAGACAAACATTTGCAACATTTAGCATATGTTTAAGATCAGTAGACTGCTCCCTTGCCAACTGTGGCAAATCGTACAAACCATTCATATGATGCATGAATTGCAGCCGCTTGTTGTCGTACCGCTTGACAATAAGACCCCAAGCTGTCGCATAGCTACTTCCCGCAAGTGCCATCTGCCGAATATCCTCGTCGCGATTCGAAGGAAGAGCTTGCTTAAGGAAATGAAACCTTTGAATGTCGGATAGTTTCTGATTTTCATGGATGAGCTGAACAAATGCATCGCGAAAGGCCGGCCAATCCACAAACTTGCCGGAAAATGTTGGTACTGGCAGCTTGGAAAATTGTACAGCTGACGCGGTTGTTTGGGCTGGTTCTGTATTTTGCTGTGGGGGCAATACCCTTGGAAATGAGGTTTCGTACGCCTCTGATATGGTGCTGAAAGCTGTTGTATAATCCTCATCAAATTGAAAAGGCACTTCGGTAGACACGTAAGCATGAGTGCTTGGACAGCGTAGTATTAATAAACGTTGTTGATTCTGCTCAAATTCACCTAAGAACCTCTGTAAATTTTGTAAGCGTGTTTGAAAATACGCGTTAGTTTTCCGATCTGTTTGAATAACACTCAGCCTGCTGATCGAGGGGTTGTGGAACCACTTCCAGCTGTTGTTCTTTCGCTTTTGGCATATTGCTGATAGATATATAACTCTCTCACCTTCTAATTGCACTCACTTTGACCACACACACATGCACACACAAATAAAACACTTACTCTTTCAATCGGGTTGCCAGACGTGATTCTCGCACAGACTGCTGTTCTATGCTTAGGGCTCCGCTTAAGAGAACCTTCTACTCGTTGATGTCGTCCAAGCGTAGCCATGAAGTTCCTCTGAATTGAGTGTCGATGTGTTCGTCAGATGCCGAGTGGCCAAAGTCCAGAGATGACGGTTAAGAGTTGAACCAGAGCTATTGTGTTGTCTTCTTTGTCTCTGCTTTTGCGAGAGATAACGGCTGTTGTACACCGTTGGTTTTCGTTAGGTTTGCCGTTTTGCAGTTGCAGCCGGTAAATTTTGTTGTTATATGTATGTATAAACGATGTAAGAGCATGCGAATTACGAATTAAACGCTGGTTCCCCCCATGGCCACCAAAAATGTTGTGAAATTCTCTGGTCGAATTTCAAAGATGAGCAGAAACTGCTCGGGGGACCTTTAACGTTCAATATTGTAAATGGAATCAAAGATGGCACGAGTATGAATATTTCAGACTTTAATTATAATTGAATTCGCAAGATTACTTTAAATTTACTAGATAACTCTTATTATTAATTTACTGGGCAAGACGGGCTGAAGCGCGGTCGGCTGCAACTGATGTAGGTAAGTCGGAAGGCAAACGAAGGCTCTCATTATGATCGGCTGTGCAGTTCTACCGACATAGCCTCAAAAGCACTCTCTTTTTCGATGGGTGTGCGATCGTAGGTCTCTGACTCTCTTTCGATAGAGCACCGTTGCACCGCTTTGCTTTGCAGTAACCAACTGTCCAGGTGGTAAAATAATAATTAATTCAAATAATTTTCAAAGCGCTTTGGATAAAATGAATACACTCATCTAATAGATTTTATTATTTATAAAATTAGCTATACAATTATTAACCTTCTCCTGTAAGTGGGGATGTAAAACGGCTGCATTATATTGTGCATAGTTTTTCGTGTGCGAAGTGACCACTATCGTGTGCCGTCCTGACAAGTACTTTCTATCCGTCAACTTCTTTATAAAGTAGTCTACATTTCATCTATAGTTCTTATAGGCACCGTCTTGTAGAACTCTACTTTGATACAGTCGTTGTTCTGCTGTTCCTTCTTTAACCGTTATATAATAACTCGGATGTAATGAGCTTGGGGATAGACTTGAGGATAACTGCTTGTAGAGTCCACATGCTTAGTTTTGTCTGCCGCTCGATGTTCCATTTTGAAATCGAAATTCTGCAAATAGAGCACCCATTGCCCCAGAAATACAACGGATGAAGCTAGCCCTCGAACATCTGTAGCGGAACGGCTCCATAGCCATCTTTGGAAACGTCAGTTTGTAGATCGCATGGGGCATACCTCATGTAAATTCGCAAAACAGACTCTGATACCAGGAATCATCTGCCGCATTAATTTTTACATTTACTTTTGAATTTACATAAATTGCCGCTCTTACGCTCAAAATACTAACGATTTTTATACCCGGTACTCGAAGGGTATAGGGGTATAGTAGATTTGTGCCAAAAGTGGATGTGTGTAACACCCAGAAGGAAACTGTTCTGACCCCATAAAGTATATATATTCCTGATCAGCATCAATGGCCGAGTCGATATAGCTATGTCTGTCTGTCCGCCCGTCCGTCCGTCCGTCCGTCTTCATTAGCGCCTATAGCTCTGAGACTATAAAAGCTAGAACAACCGAATTTTGTATCCAGACACCTGTCATATCACACTGTTACAAGTGTATTTCGCCCCGGCCCCTTCCGCCCACTCAAAGGAAGAAACGAGAAAACTGAAAACACAAAATCACAGAAAATGAGCACATCTATTTGAATCTGGATCAGTTCGAATCATAAATATAGCCACAATAAAGAAAACCATCTCGAAAGGCATCGTTCTTTCTCGCTCTCACTCACACACCGAGGTGGTTGCTATGCCCGTTCGTCCAGATGAGCGCCTAGATCTCAGAGGCTATAAGAGCTAGAGCAACCAAACTCTCTATCCATGCTCCTTTGATATCACTTCAATACAAGTATATTTCAAAATTTCCCACGCCCACTTCCGCCCCCATAAAAAACGAAAATCTGTGGTATCTACAATTTTTAAGATACGAAAAAACTAAAAACGCCGAATCATAGAATCTGACCATATCTATCAGAGTATTGAATCTGGATTAGATCGGACCCCATAAAGTACATATATTCTTGATCAGCATCAATAGCCGAGTCGATATAGCTATGTCTGTCGGTCTGTCCGTCTGTCCGTCCGTCCGTCTTCATTAGCGCCTATAGCTCAGAGACTATAAAAGCTAGAGGAACACAATTTTGTATCCAAACAGGATAGGACAGGATCCTATCACACTGTTACAAGTGTATTTGCCCCGCCTCCTTCCGCTTACTCCAAGGACGAAAATCTGTGGCATGCACAATCGTAGAGAATCGCAGAATCGTAGAGAATGACAATATCGGATCATAAATATAGCCACAATGAAGAAAACCATTTCGAAATGCATCGTTCCCTCTCGCTCTCTCGCACACACAGGGGTAGGCGCTATGCCTGATCGAATTTTTTGACGCCTAGTTCTCAGAGACAACCAAACTTTCTATTCAAGTTCCTGTGAGTCAAGTTCAAACCGAGACGAGTTTGAAGTTTCCTTTTTTTGGCAATTATTAAATTTTTTGCGAACATTTAATAAATTACATATATTGTAAGCTCACATACATATATACTGACTGAGTACCGGGTATAGTACCGTAGACGCGGCTGAAAAGCATAAAAAGAACCCCGTTCCCTTAACGCTATGTTGCTTGCATCTGCTCTGCTCTTAGTCGCTGAATCGCCTGTTCTCGCCTCGTTCGTCGTCCCACAAGAGCTGTGAGGGAGGCTCATCGTCAGAGCAGAAGACACTGTAAATTGGATCGTCGTCGTAGATAAATATATTTTATCGCTGTGTCTTATACCTGTAAAAACAATTTCGCCTTTATAAACTCGAGCCACTTCTACTAATTTTAATAAGAGTTCTCAAATCAAATCGCATAATCGCCTTGCATTACAAATAAATCTAACTTAAATTCCAACCAATTTTAACAAAATATATTGACAATAACGCTGCTGAACAAGCTCAGTAGCTCAACATTTTGGTGACCAAACCAAACAACCAATGGATAATGCGTGGTTGTAGGCCCCATTTTCGTCCGAAGATCTTCCTACAGGTGTAGAAAGCTGCCATTGCCTTTCTCTTTCTTTCCTCCGTGTTCCGTTTCCACGAGAGTTTGGAGTCAAGGAAAACATAAACAATTATATCCAAAATTTGCAATTAGCCAATTCGCGAAAACCACGGTTGTTCGGTTTAGTTGTGCATAAGCAACAATAACGGTTCTCGCGTCCTCTGCTTTGCCGTCTGTTTGCTGTTTCGTTTCAGTACGTGGATGCTTTTGTTGTTGTAGGCAGATTACAATCTCTCGCTGCTGGTCTTGGAAAAGGCAAGCCCGTGCGTTCGAACTTTGCGATCAATTGTATAGTGCATCTCAAACTGTTCGAGGTTATCCACCGGCTATTAATCTCTGCGTTTTCCTTTATTGAACACCCGCAATGGCTTCTAATGGCACCCCCTCCCCTCACGCTCCCCCATCAGACACCGCGTATTACAAGCATAAGGTGAGAGCCATGATAGTGACAGCACAGAGGATTGGAAGTGCCGTCGGCAAGGAGAAGATTGGTGAGCTCAGTGAGAACGAGTTGAACGTGCGCTTAAAGTCTCTAATGGATCTGGCCGCTTCGTTCAACGAGCACCATAATTCCCTGGAAATGATTGATGTTGATGAGATCTAGAGACCCTTAAGAGACGAGTTTGACGAGTGCGTGTTCAGGTTTAAGATTAGCATAAGGCGTGAATTATAAGCTCCGATAATATGACTAGGGATTTGGTTAAATTTACCGCTAAAACATACTTTACTCAAGAAAATGTTCAATTTTTGGAAAGGTTACTAAATTACTGATTTATCTGCATTAGCATAATTTTAGATTTATTTTGAAACCATTTTGCGAAACCTCTAGTCAAATCTCTAGTAGAATTGGATGGCGTACAAAATGAACTCGAACGAAAAATTAAACATTTTTATCTTTATTTTTAAAATACATGAACTCAGTCGCATTAAATACCTGTGTTTGATAACACCACAATGCAACCTTGCTCAACAATGTGGACTGATCATATTGGAGGAACCCCAGCTACGGTTTTAATGCAGCATCGGAATCGCCTGCCGGAGTTAAAGCTTCTGGAGTTCAGTAGGGGCTACTCGCAGTATTCCACCTTTTGGAGCAGGTTTTCCTCCATAATTGACAAGTATCCGGACTTGACGAATGTCAATTATTTCTGGCATACTCCGTCGTTGGATAACATAACCAGAGACGAAAAATCACCGAGTTTCTGGAGCCAAGATGTCAGAAGTTTGAGAATCATGAGCAAACTAGGGCAACCTGGCGTTCAGGTGGGAAATATTAAAAAAACACAACAGTAAAAGTTCGTATATAGCCACTGAATCGGTAACTATTGACTGTATATTTTGCAATACTACTGGCCATAGTATTAATACATGCGCCAAATAGAGGTAAAGAAGCTGGATCTTTGCCTGAATTGCCTGAAAGCTGGCCATTAAATTCGCACTTGCAGCTCATCAGCGTATCTCGACTGTGGTATCAAATATCACACGTTGTTACATTTCAATGCCAGACGCTCGCAATCGGACACAGCTGTCTCGCCGTAGTTACCATCTACACTCTCCAATATAACTTGAACCAGTGTCCAATGCAGCGGACACAATAAAAAGGCCACACTATACAGACACGATGCCAAAACGAAGAGAACAAGAACACAGATAGAAAAGGAGAAGAGGACATAACGGAGATGAGAGAATGCCGATCGACCATCGGCATCAGTAGAGAGAGAGAGAGCCAGAGAATCGAGTGCAAAAATTTCAACGACGCACTTAACTTTTGACTCTAGATGAATTCAGACCTGCAATCTGCGAAGCTAACAAATATAAGTGAACAAAAGCAAAAATCAACGCAATAAACGGCACTTTGACTGTATTACATTTATATACACCGGTATTCTTATTTCAAATCTATAACTACCGTCATATCCCTCAACCATATGCATAACTGGCGCAGCCGAAAAGGCTTCTGGGTTTCGTGTGTGTGAACATATATACATTTATACGTGCCAGAAGAAATCAAATCTAGCTCCCGGCTTGAAGCTGGACAAAAGACAAAAATTCAACGAAAAGGAAGCAAACTGCGTAAGTAAAACGAAAAGCGAAAATAAATAACAATATAAAAATAAATGTTCAGGGCGAACATTAGGCAACGGCAGCACTCACACATTCATATGTATAAATTAAATATTATTATTACTCGTTCCACTTATGCCGAGGCTTGGCCAATGGCAAGGAAAGTCGAGAGTTATGTTCAATGTTTATTTCCGGCACAAGATACAAAAATCAAAAGTCAAAGAATCCAAGCTTAAGTCTGCCCCCCAGAAGCCAGCGCTGCCCATGCAGCGGGTCGACGTTCTGCCGCATCAGCGCCTCGTGCCGACGTTCAGCTCCCTAGCGGATGTTTATGCAACAAAGTAATTAGATGCCTCCCATCCACTCGAGTGCGGCATCAGAGTTCTTCCACTTCTGGAATTCCGCTGATACCCTGCTTCTGGTGGGGAGTTTTAACTACTCCCCTTCTCAAGGAGCGGTCGTCCTCGCTGCTCTTAACCCTTTTATCATCTCCTTGATTTGTACCATGTCTCTCTTTCTATTGAGCTGGAATCTGAGGTAAACTATTCCCCCAGTGCACCGCTCAGAGCCATACCTAGTCCGAATGCGAGGAGCGGGCTGAGCCTGGCCATGGTGGCCTGCTGATGTAGTTGAGGTTGTCCTCGCTGAGCTGGTGTAGGAATGGTAGGCTCAGAATCGTCTCGTGCCCGGTGATATTCAGGGCGGGTACCGATGCGATGCCGGGAAATCGCTGTTGGATGTTATTGCGATTCCGGAATCGGAAGCCATTGACAATTGCGAAATCCTTGAAGGTGACCAGCTGCGTTCCGTTGGTTGTGACCACCGTGTCTGAGTCACAGCTGATCTTTGCCGGCCTGTTGTTGATGATGATCATGCCGTCGTCGACGAGGGTGATGGGCTCCAGATGGCTCGGCTGCGAGAGGCAATGAGCGGTGCCCACAGAGTGTAATCCCTGGGCACAGGAACCTCTTATTTCCTTCTTGCAGAATGTGGTGGTAGTTGTGGGGGCGCAGCTTGTGACGGCTAGGATATGCTATTATAAAATGGATTATATTATTAGATTCTAAGATCTTAATTCTGGATACTTCTAAGAGATTTGCTACCGTGACCCCTATGAATTGGTTAGTGAGCATAGATTCTGTCAGCGTGGTCTAAAATGGCTGGGCTCACTACATTGGCCTTTTCCAGGGTTATAGTGAGCATCAGGCTGCCTATTTCTGTAATAATGATTCTATTTCTAGCTAATAAGGTCTCATACAAATGGGTTGTATCAATTTGTGCCTTTTTTTCTATGCTGATGATTCTGTTTACTAAGCTAGTGAGGGCATTCAACTGGTTCTGAACCTTGGTGTTTATCTGAACTTGTCTATTATTTGTTGCACCAGCTGTGCTTCTGTGAACCTAGTGTTCTCTAAATCGGACGCGTCTGGCGTGCCGGCCACGACCGTCCCTAGGAAGTCTAAACTTCTCGCCAGCCTGTGGTGAACACCAATATCGGACAACATGTCTCTAATGTGGTTGTAGTCCAATAACTGCCTCATATGCGACTTTGGGAATAGGTCCGCCATTTTGGCGGTTTCCTCGACAATGCGACCGTATTCGGTCAAGTTTGCCGTGTGCTTGACATAGTAAAGCTCGTCCCACACCAGTACAGTTCCGTCCGTGATGGGAATATAGTTTGAGTGGGAGTAGTCGGTGACGCGAGCCGCGACTATAGTGAGGATGTGAAGTACCCAGATAACCCTGTAGATAAAAATATGTATTAAATATAAGGAATAAAACTAACAAATACCTCCACCAATCGTTTTCTTATGCCTAGTCGTAGTATCTATCAATATCAAACTACAAAAATACCTCCACCCATTAACCATCCTTATATTTATTCGGGATAGCTACCTGAGGTTGTCCTTGTGGACCACCCTCCCCTTAATTAGGACTGTTGTCCCCAAGTCCGCGTCAACCGTTTCTTCGACATATAAGGGGGTGAGCTTATTCCCAAGGCGTCTGTTAAACTTAACCAAAACCTTTTCGCCTACCCTGAAGTTCCTGTTTTGCCGTGCTTGGTTGACTCGATTGTTTTGTACAATCTGGGCCTTTTGCACTTTGTTTCGAACTTCTTTGTTTGTTTCTGCAGCCACTGCGTGCAGGATGTCGATAGGTTTTTTGTTGGTGACCGAGTGCACCCACCTGTTGTACTCCGAAGTTGCTCGAAGGAAGAGGTCTACCGTGTCGGTTATTCCCCTGGCCATTTTAAGGCATCTGTCAATTTCCACGAGTGTACTGTGGAATCTTTCCACCTGTCCGTTCGACGTACTGTGGAGGGGTGTGAACTCAGCGATGGTTCATTGTCACAATAAATCTGCTTGGTGTTAGGAAAAATGTTCATGAGCTGCAAGAGGGGAGCTTTAATATCCGCTATGGTGCGGGAAGCTATTGGCTGTACTGTCTGTCCGTCGAAAATATGCCGACATGAAGCATTTCTCCCGTGAACGAGGTGACCGGTGTCGGACCTAGCTCCTGTTTCTTCGGGTGCCTATCGTACTTTGCTTTTGAGCAAATTTTACATTTTATGACTACCTCGCTTGCGAGTTTCGTAATTTTTGTGAAGTAGTAGTCTGACATTATCTGTTTAATGTTTTCCTGGGCGGCTCTATGGGCCCGGTTGTGTTCGACGTTGATGATCTCTTTTTTTTCATCAACGCTAGAACCGGGAGTTCGCAATGGATTGCGTTCACGACTTGCGGGTTCAAAAGTGGCTTGACGGTTTCAATGAGATCGTTTGGAAAATGTAGTATGTGTCGCGTCTTTTCCCCAAAGAGCATGAAGATTTGCTTTAGAGGGAAGCGCGCCTAGGATAATCTGGTTCCTAAAACAATTGACGGGTTTGTCCGACGATTCTATCGTGTAAGTCATTGAAATTTCACTGTGAACCGTTGCTGCGTCCGACCGCGGTGCGCTGCTTTCTAGCGCACAAATATTTTGCAGAGACAGTGCGTCTGCGACGAAGTTTTCTTTTCCGAGCTTATATAATAGTCTGGCGCCAAGCTCATCGATGCGTGCCTTCCAACGGTTGATTTTTGCGTTGGGGTTACTCTCAGACACCGCGAACGTGAGTGGCTGGTGGTCAGTGAACACGTTTATGTCTTTGACGCCGTAAATATAATGGCGCAACTTTCCCAAGGCCCACACAATTGCCAAAAGCTCTCGCTCGTTAGTAGCGTAGTTTAGCTCACTGTCCTTCAGGGTCCTCGAAATTATTGTTATCGGTCGGCCCCCTTGAGACAGTACCGCTCCGATGCCATACCCAGAAGCGTCGGTGGTCAGATCGAAGGGCTTCTTGTAGTCTGGGTACATCAGCACTACATTTTCTGATGCCGGAATGCTCTTCAGTTTTTGGAACGCATGTCTTTGGGCTTCGTTGAAGGTAATGGGGGTCTTTTTAGACTTATATTTGGTAAATGTGCCGTTTTACCCTTTTAGGATGTCTGAGAGAGGGCGGGCGATCGCCGCGAAATCTTTCACAAAACATCTGTAGTAACTTGCTAGGCCTAAGAATTATCTTAGACTGAATAGCGTTGTCGGCTCGACGTATTCCTGGACGGCTTTCACCTTTTCCGGGTCTGTCCTTGTGCCCTCGCTAGTTACAATAAAGCCATGGTATTCCACGCTTGTCTTAAAGAACTGCGACTTCTCTTGAGCCCCTCTCATGTTGGGTTCATAGAGGCTTTTTAGTACCCAGTCGACGTGTTTAACGTGTTCGTCCTGAGACTTGGAGAAAATGATTACGTCATCGACGTAGACGTAGCACGTTTTGCCGATTTGTTCGCGCAAAAGTCATCGATTGCTTTCTGGAAAATGCTACCGGCATTTCTTAGACCGAAGGCCAGTCGGCAAAACTCATACTTCACTCCATTTACGGAAAAGGAAGTTTTTTCCCTATCGCGTTCCGCCAAAGTTATTTGGTGATACCCGGATTTCAGGTCAAGAGTAGTAAAATACTTTGCTGTACCCAGATTTTTCAATATCATTGAGGTGCATGGCATGGGGTATTTGTCAGCCACTGTTTTCTGGTTGAGCTTCCGAAAGTCCATTACGAGACGTTTCTTCTTATTGCCCTTTTTATCAGTGCCTTTTTTGTCGACCACCCATATAGGGTTGTTATATGGCGACCTTGATTTCTGGATGATTTTGCGTTTCAAGAGGCTCTTAACCTCGGAATCGACAAAATCAGCTACAACCATCGGGTAGGGATACAGCTTGGAATAAATTGGTTCGTCGTCCACCGTGCGAATGGTGGCTACGACCGAAGTATTATAGGGCAGTGACCCGTTAGGCCTTACTTCTTTTCTTCAGAATTTGCATGTAGTTCGCCTTTACGGCTGAAGGTGCGTCGATGTCAACAACGTTGATATGGTTGACATCTGTGCATTTGTGGAACTTGATTGTTTCCGTTGCATTACCGAAACTGAGTGTTCCACTTCTAAGAGATAGCGTGGCCCCTACTTGCGTTAGTAAGTCGAGGCCAATGATACCATCAAACGTGGTCAGTGTTTCAAGAAGGAAAAATGGCGTAATTTTGCCGAATAACGATAGGGGACATTTATGGGACATATTTTGTTGGACCCGTTGATAGAGTGAACGGGGAACGGCGATTCGACCGGGGTGACTCCGGGAAGCCACATGAATGGCTTGATGTAATTTTTGGACGCACCCGTGTCAATCAAAAGCTTACTACTAACCCCTGCTACTGTTACTTACCCCTGGTAACTCCCGTTACCCTGCTGTGGCGCTTGGTATTGGTGCTCGTTTGTTCGGAAGGATTTCTTTTCCATGGCCCTGGCGTAGTCTGCTGCCAGGACGCTGCGATCTTCGCTGGATTCTGCCGACTGGGCTAAGGCCAGAGCGGAGGGCAGATCCTTTGGCCTAGCCGGAAAGACGATTGGTCAATTTTCTGACGCAACTCAAGTATTTCTGCTCGAAGTGTAGTAGCCTGGTGCGCTTGAACTGCATCCAGTTTTGCTTGGGATGCAGCCAGGTTTGCTTGGGCTGCAGCTTGGTTTGCTTGGGCTGCAGCTTGGTTTGCTTGGGCTGCAGCATGGCGATCGCGAGAGTCGCGTGGTGCTTAGTTTCTTCAGGATTTTCTTCCTCTTCTCTTTTTTTTTTTTTACAAAACGAAAAAAAAATTACGACGCCAATTTATTCATGTTACTTTATTCTTATCCAAGTTTGTACTGACACAGAAAATGTACAACGCCTCGTCCTTACGTATCCCGGACGCAATTAAATTCCTTCCCGACTATGACAATGACGCAAAGAAAATTAATGAATTTTTTTCATATGTTGAAGTCTTAATGCTCATTAGGGGTACTGATCAGACGCAGTACTGAAAATTTTTGTTGAGATCAATTTGAAACAAGACAGTTGGAAAAGCCAATGAAATTCACCAGGAAAATATTTAGATTCCAACAGGAACTACAATAACCGTTACTCACCTTACAATTACAATAGAGATAGTATAATGCAAAATATAAAAACAGACCAGCAATTATGCCCAGTCCAGTAGCTTCACCACAGGAAAATAATTCTAACAATAAATTCAGGTCCAATATAAATAATATTCAAACAACTACTACACACCTACACAATAAAGATGAGAACGCAAATTTTCTCGAAAAAGCCTCGATTCCCAGACAGGATACAAAAACGGAAATGATCATGACCATACTCTACCGTATATTTTAATAAGCCTTGTTCAATCCAAAGAGCCAATTCGGTTTCTAATAGATACCGGAGCCTCTATTTCATTTATTGAACCGTTATTGGTACCGGACTATGATCATATAGAACTCATTACTCCAGTAACCATAAAGACAGTTCTACACATGCATTCTATATGTAAGAAAACTTACATTCAACTTTTTAAAGAATTTAATAACAGTCGACACTTTCAATTAATGTTGTTTCACTTTCACGAATACTTCCATGGATTAATCGGAATAGACATTTTAAAACAATTAGAAGCCATCGTTAATATTCCAAAACATTCCTTGCAAACAAGAAATTTTGAAACAACATTAAATCAAGAATTTAATTCAGCCACTGAACTACATGTAATCGATGAAGAATCAAATACTCTCGTTCTATTATCGGTCAGTATTCCTAATGGAGTGTTCCTCTGTGACAAATTAATGAAAATTTAACCATTAATGGAGGTGTATATGAAGAAAAGAATAGACATAGTCTAATGGAAGTAGTCAATTATTCGGAAGAATGGCAAGAACTATTTTTGGATTCCCAATTAAAAGTTGAAGAATTCTTTGAATCCGACTGCTTAGAATCAGATCCCATACTAAATAAAATAGCACCAAGTAAGAGCAATACAGATTTCACATTTAAATCACTGAGAACAGACCATCTTAATAGCAAAAATATTTTATTCAGAAAACGAACAGCTCTCGTAAACACAAGATTAAAACCAAAGATCAAATTCCAATATACTGCAAACACTTTATACAGTCGACTTGAATCTCAAGAAATAAAAAACATCTGAAAAAAATGTTAGACCAAAATACTATCAAACACAGCCATATTCTCTGGAGTGCTCCAGTGTTTCTAGTATCCAAAAAACTGGACGCAGATTACCGAGAATTGAATGAAAAACCATTAAAAACATATATCCAATGCATAAAATTAACGAAGTATTAGTAAAATCGATAGAGCGAGATATTTTACTGCACTCGATCTAGCTTTCTCCGCATATGGCAGACACTTCGAATTCATTCGGATGCCATTCGAAATGACTAACGCCCCAGAACGGAAAGTTTTGTCTTATTTATCTCGATGATATAATCGTTTTTTTTTCACCTTCGCTACAGAAACACAACACATACTTGGGTCAAATATTTGAGAAATTATCCAAGGCTAGGTTTAAACTGCAACCAGAAAAGTCAGAATTTTTCAGAAAAGAAATAGAATACTTTGGACTCATCGTATCAGACAAGGGTGTTAAACCAATTGAAAAAAAAAAAATTGAGACCATAAAAGCTTTTCCAATCCCTAAGACTAGAAAATAACTAAAATCTATTCTCGGTCTACTGGGCTATTATCAAAAGTGTATTCAAGATTTCGCAAAATTCATTAAACTCCTAACCAAAAAATTAAAGGAAAAAGCAACAGTCCAAATTGACGAGGAATATAGAAGAGCTTTCGAAAAATGCAAAACCCTGTTATGCAATGACCCAATTCTGCCTTACCCAGATTTCAATAAACCGTTCGTATTAACTACAGATGCTAGTAACGTAGCCATTGGTGCTGTATTGTCGCAAGGCGGCACAGGATAAGATAGACCGGTATCATTCGCTGGCATATCCCTGTCCGATACGGAATCAAATTACTCCACTGTAGAAAAGGAAATGCTAGCGATAATATGGGCCATTAAGTATTTCAGACCATATCTTTTCGGGCAAAAGTTTACTATTAGATCGGACCATAGACCCTTAAAATGGTAAATGAATTTTAAAGAACCTAACTCAAAATTAGTTCGTTGGAAACTACAACTCTTAGAGTATAACTATGAGGTGGAATACAAAAAAGGGGCACAAAACTTAGTCGCCGACGCATTAAGCCGTGTATCAATAGACATTAATACTCACAAATTAGATCAAGTAAATGAATCAAACATAAATAACGAAATTAAAATATCCGATAGTCCATTAAATGAATTTAGCCTCCAAATTATTTTTAAAACAAATCAAAATCCATCAATAGAAACGTCTACACCCTTTAACAACAAAATAAGAAGGATTTTCACAGGAAGAATATATACTGTAGAAAATATTTTAAAAATATTAAAAGACACTCTAAAAGCTTACAAAACATACGCAATCTTAGTTCCCGACGTCGATTTCGTATTAGATAAAGAAGCATATACGAAATAAATAAAGGACATAAATTCAATTAAAGACCAATGAATTATGATTTTTCTTTTCTTTTACACAAACACTGAAAATTACGCAAACCAAAATTAAGGATTTGACCAAAACAAAACAAAAAACACAAAGAACAGCATATAATCATATAATCAAAGTATAACATATAAGACTAATAATTCTAGGATCGATGTAAAACTCGTTTAATTTCACCTTAAATTCCGAAGAACATTAGTGAATTCTTATTTTACAGAAAATATATAACCAAATAAATATCATTAAGATTCGGCTGAAAGTAACTTAATAATATTAAAAAAAACGAGGGGGAACGTTGTGAGCCGCGTCTACCGTTGCGGTTCTACTTTATACCCGGTACTCAGTCAGTATATATGTATGTGAGCTTGTTGTAATTTATTACATGTTCGCAAAAGGGACAAATTTAATTTTTTTAGCCAAAAAAGAAAAAAGTAATTAAGTCGAACCTTTTTGGAGATTTTTATCTATTAGAGGTTTCCATATTTGTTTACATAAATTTTCTACATGTCTTTATCTACTTCCTACATATACATACATGGCTGTGTGCGAGAGAGAGAGGGAATGAGTCTGCGCTTGGAAGGCCATTAAAATTTCATTTGTTCCTTCTGGCTATATTAATGATCCGATCTGATCCAGATTCAACACTCTGATTGATATGGTCACTTTCTATGATTCTGCGTTTTTGGTTTTCTCGTATCTTAAAAATTGTGGATTTTTGTCCTTTGTGGGGGCGGAAGGGGGCGTGGCCGAATTTTGAAACAAACTCGTCTCGGTTTGATATCACAGGAGCTTGGATAGAAAGTTTGGTGGATCTTGCTCTTATAGTCTCTGAGAACTAGGCGTCAAAAAATTCGATCAGGCATAGCGCCCACCCCGGTGTGTGAGAGAGAGCGAGAGGGAACGATGCATTTCGGAATGGTTTTCTTCATTGTGGCTATATTTATGATCCGATCTGATTCAACACTCTGATAGATATGCTCATCGTCTATGATCCTGCGTTTTTAGTTTTCTCGTATCTTTAAAATTGTAAATGCCACAGATTTTCGTCCTTTGAGTGGGCGGAAGGGGGCGGGACGAAATTTTGAAATACACTTGTAACAGTGCGATAGGACAGGAGTCTGGATACAAAATTGTGTTCCTCTAGCATTTATAGTCTTTGAGCTATAGGCGCTAATGAAGACGGATAGACGGACAGACGGACGGACAGACAGACATAGCTATATCGACTCGGCTATTGATGCTGATCAAGAATATATATACTTTATGGGGTCGGAAACGCTTCCTTCTGGGTGTTACACACATACACTTTTTGCACAAATCTAATATACCCCTTTACTCTTCGAGTACCGGGTATAAAAATATCATTAAATAAAATACATATATTATTATCTATTTATATTAATATCGTGACTTCCACGTTAGTAACACCGCTAATCCCACTCTTTACAAGAAGAACCGTCATTAAGTTTTCGTTCCGACCAGCAGTTTCTTCTGGCCGTCTCTTCAATCCAGGGGGGGGGAAAGGTGTTACCATCTACACTCTCCAATATAACTTGAACCAGTGTCCAATACAGCGGACACAATAAAAAGGCCACACTGTAGAGACATGATGCCAAAAGAGAACAAGAACACAGACAGCATAGAGAGAGCCAGAGACTCGAGTACAAAACTTCAACGACGCACCTAAATTTTGGCTCTCGATGAATTCACCCCTGCAATCTGCGAAGCTAAGCAAATATAAGTGAACAAAAGCAAAAATCAACGCAATAAACGGCACTTTGACTGTATGACATTGATATACACCGGTATTCTTATTTGAAATCTATAACTACCGTGATATCCCTCAACCATATACATAACTCCGTCGCCACACCCTGAGTCGCATTCACAGGCTTCAGCCTGTTTCTAATAGGAAAATTCCGCAGAACATACCACTGGCGGATCCGCAGTTCTTCAGGTCGCAGTGTATTGACTTGCTCATTGGGGCTAGTCAGTTCTTCGACCTTCTGTGTGTTGGACAAATCAAATTGGCAACAGGCTTGCCATGACTTCCGAAGACTCGGCTTGGATGGGTGGTTTCAGGAGGTAGCCAGCAAACATGTACAACAGCCTTACTGGGGTCTCGGTGCTCATTTGGCGCCGGTCATGAGTCCCACGATCAAGTGGATATGCTTCTGAGGCGTTTCTGGGAGATAGAAAGTTTGACTGAAGTGTCGGTGACGGTCAAGCAGGAGGATATCGATTGTGAGGAACACTTCAAAGCTAATTTCTCGCGCCTGTCATCTGGAGGATTCTCTGTGAAGCTGAAGAATTCTTTGAAGAATTCTTTGAATCCGACTGCTTAGAATCAGATCCCATACTAAATAAAATAGCACCAAGTAAGAGCAATACAGATTTCACATTTAAATCACTGAGAACAGACCATCTTAATAGCAAAAATATTTTATTCAGAAAACGAACAGCTCTCGTAAACACAAGATTAAAACCAAAGATCAAATTCCAATATACTGCAAACACTTTATACAGTCGACTTGAATCTCAAGAAATAAAAAACATCTGAAAAAAATGTTAGACCAAAATACTATCAAACACAGCCATATTCTCTGGAGTGCTCCAGTGTTTCTAGTATCCAAAAAACTGGACGCAGATTACCGAGAATTGAATGAAAAACCATTAAAAACATATATCCAATGCATAAAATTAACGAAGTATTAGTAAAATCGATAGAGCGAGATATTTTACTGCACTCGATCTAGCTTTCTCCGCATATGGCAGACACTTCGAATTCATTCGGATGCCATTCGAAATGACTAACGCCCCAGAACGGAAAGTTTTGTCTTATTTATCTCGATGATATAATCGTTTTTTTTTCACCTTCGCTACAGAAACACAACACATACTTGGGTCAAATATTTGAGAAATTATCCAAGGCTAGGTTTAAACTGCAACCAGAAAAGTCAGAATTTTTCAGAAAAGAAATAGAATACTTTGGACTCATCGTATCAGACAAGGGTGTTAAACCAATTGAAAAAAAAAAATTGAGACCATAAAAGCTTTTCCAATCCCTAAGACTAGAAAATAACTAAGATCTATTCTCGGTCTACTGGGCTATTATCAAAAGTGTATTCAAGATTTCGCAAAATTCATTAAACTCCTAACCAAAAAATTAAAGGAAAAAGCAACAGTCCAAATTGACGAGGAATATAGAAGAGCTTTCGAAAAATGCAAAACCCTGTTATGCAATGACCCAATTCTGCCTTACCCAGATTTCAATAAACTGTTCGTATTAACTACAGATGCTAGTAACGTAGCCATTGGTGCTGTATTGTCGCAAGGCGGCACAGGATAAGATAGACCGGTATCATTCGCTGGCATATCCCTGTCCGATACGGAATCAAATTACTCCACTGTAGAAAAGGAAATGCTAGCGATAATATGGGCCATTAAGTATTTCAGACCATATCTTTTCGGGCAAAAGTTTACTATTAGATCGGACCATAGACCCTTAAAATGGTAAATGAATTTTAAAGAACCTAACTCAAAATTAGTTCGTTGGAAACTACAACTCTTAGAGTATAATTATGAGGTGGAATACAAAAAAGGGGCACAAAACTTAGTCGCCGACGCATTAAGCCGTGTATCAATAGACATTAATACTCACAAATTAGATCAAGTAAATGAATCAAACATAAATAACGAAATTAAAATATCAGATAGTCCATTAAATGAATTTAGCCTCCAAATTATTTTTAAAACAAATCAAAATCCATCAATAGAAACGTCTACACCCTTTAACAACAAAATAAGAAGGATTTTCACAGGAAGAATATATACTGTAGAAAATATTTTAAAAATATTAAAAGACACTCTAAAAGCTTACAAAACATACGCAATCTTAGTTTCCGACGTCGATTTCGTATTAAATAAAGAAGCATATACGAAATAAATAAAGGACATAAATTCAATTAAAGACCAATGAATTATGATTTTTCTTTTCTTTTACACAAACACTGAAAATTACGCAAACCAAAATTAAGGATTTGACCAAAACAAAACAAAAAACACAAAGAACAGCATATAATCATATAATCAAAGTATAACATATAAGACTAATAATTCTAGGATCGATGTAAAACTCGTTTAATTTCACCTTAAATTCCGAAGAACATTAGTGAATTCTTATTTTACAGAAAATATATAACCAAATAAATATCATTAAGATTCGGCTGAAAGTAACTTAATAATATTAAAAAAAACGAGGGGGAACGTTGTGAGCCGCGTCTACCGTTGCGGTTCTACTTTATACCCGGTACTCAGTCAGTATATATGTATGTGAGCTTGTTGTAATTTATTACATGTTCGCAAAAGGGACAAATTTAATTTTAGCCAAAAAAGAAAAAAGTAATTAAGTCGAACCTTTTCGGAGATTTTTATCTATTAGAGGTTTCCATATTTGTTTACATAAATTTTCTACATGTCTTTATCTACTTCCTACATATACATACATGGCTGTGTGCGAGAGAGAGAGGGAATGAGTCTGCGCTTGGAAGGCCATTAAAATTTCATTTGTTCCTTCTGGCTATATTAATGATCCGATCTGATCCAGATTCAACACTCTGATTGATATGGTCACTTTCTATGATTCTGCGTTTTTGGTTTTCTCGTATCTTAAAAATTGTGGATTTTTGTCCTTTGTGGGGGCGGAAGGGGGCGTGGCCGAATTTTGAAACAAACTCGTCTCGGTTTGATATTACAGGAGCTTGGATAGAAAGTTTGGTGGATCTTGCTCTTATAGTCTCTGAGAACTAGGCGTCAAAAAATTCGATCAGGCATAGCGCCCACCCCGGTGTGTGAGAGAGAGCGAGAGGGAACGATGCATTTCGAAATGGTTTTCTTCATTGTGGCTATATTTATGATCCGATCTGATTCAACACTCTGATAGATATGCTCATCGTCTATGATCCTGCGTTTTTAGTTTTCTCGTATCTTTAAAATTGTAAATGCCACAGATTTTCGTCCTTTGAGTGGGCGGAAGGGGTGGGACGAAATTTTGAAATACACTTGTAACAGTGCGATAGGACAGGAGTCTGGATACAAAATTGTGTTCCTCTAGCATTTATAGTCTTTGAGCTATAGGCGCTAATGAAGACGGATAGACGGACAGACGGACGGACAGACAGACATAGCTATATCGACTCGGCTATTGATGCTGATCAAGAATATATATACTTTATGGGGTCGGAAACGCTTCCTTCTGGGTGTTACACACATACACTTTTTGCACAAATCTAATATACCCCTTTACTCTTCGAGTACCGGGTATAAAAATATCATTAAATAAAATACATATATTATTATCTATTTATATTAATATCGTGACTTCCACATTAGTAACACCGCTAATCCCACTCTTTACAAGAAGAACCGTCATTAAGTTTTCGTTCCGACCAGCAGTTTCTTCTGGCCGTCTCTTCAATCCAGGGGGGGGGAAAGGTGTTACCATCTACACTCTCCAATATAACTTGAACCAGTGTCCAATACTGCGGACACAATAAAAAGGCCACACTGTAGAGACATGATGCCAAAAGAGAACAAGAACACAGACAGCATAGAGAGAGCCAGAGACTCGAGTACAAAACTTCAACGACGCACCTAAATTTTGGCTCTCGATGAATTCACCCCTGCAATCTGCGAAGCTAAGCAAATATAAGTGAACAAAAGCAAAAATCAACGCAATAAACGGCACTTTGACTGTATGACATTGATATACACCGGTATTCTTATTTGAAATCTATAACTACCGTGATATCCCTCAACCATATACATAACTCCGTCGCCACACCCTGAGTCGCATTCACAGGCTTCAGCCTGTTTCTAATAGGAAAATTCCGCAGAACATACCACTGGCGGATCCGCAGTTCTTCAGGTCGCAGTGTATTGACTTGCTCATTGAGGCTAGTCAGTTCTTCGACCTTCTGTGTGTTGGACAAATCAAATTGGCAACAGGCTTGCCATGACTTCCGAAGACTCGGCTTGGATGGGTGGTTTCAGGAGGTAGCCAGCAAACATGTACAACAGCCTTACTGGGGTCTCGGTGCTCATTTGGCGCCGGTCATGAGTCCCACGATCAAGTGGATATGCTTCTGAGGCGTTTCTGGGAGATAGAAAGTTCGACTGAAGTGTCGGTGACGGTCAAGCAGGAGGATATCGATTGTGAGGAACACTTCAAAGCTAATTTCTCGCGCCTGTCATCTGGAGGATTCTCTGTGAAGCTGCCATCAAGAGAAGTTTGGATATCTTGGGTGATTCGTAAACGAGCAGCAGTCCAGCTTTTCAATCGACGTTTCTAATAGGAAAATTCCGCAGAACACACCACTGGCGGATCCGCAGTTCTTCAGGCCGCAGCGTATTGACTTGCTCATTGGGGCTCATCTATTCCGCCACCTTCTGTGTGTTGGAAAAATCAAATTGGCAACAGGCTTGCCATCACTTCTGAAGACTCGCCTTGGATGGGTGGTTTCAGGAGGTAGCCAGCTGACACGTAAGACAGCCTTGCTGGGGTCTCTGTGCTTATTTGACGATGGTCATGAGTTCCTTGATCAAGTGGATATGCTGCTCAGAAAGACAGAAAGTTCCATTGAAGTGTCGGTGACGGTCAAGCAGGAGGATATCGATTGAATATTATGGAGAGACTCGCCTCTTGAAAATATAAAGATTAATGACTCGACACGGTAACGTATGGAACTAAGCCAGCTTCCTTTCTCGCCATTCGTGCGATGCTCCAATTGGCCGAAGAAAAAAAATCGTCATTCTCAATTGGATCTGAAGTGTTGACATCCAATATTTATGTCGATGATTTGATGAATGGGGGAGGATCTGTAGAGGAAGTCCGTGAGAAGTTGAAGCAGACATCCCAGTTATTGACTCGGGAAACTTCCCAATTCGGAAATGGTACTCAAACGTTCCTGCCGTTCTTGAAGGAGTTGCTGAAAAGGATAGGGAAACGCTGCTGACGTTCGACGATGGCACAGACTTTACAAAGGCCCTTCGATTGGTGCATCGGACCACTCTTTCTTCGAGACAAAACTCTGCCGACACTGGAGCTTCGCAAGAGAGTTCTCATTGCAGTTTGTCCATTCGTGGACCTATCTAATGGCCGGAAATTTAACAATGCCTTTGGAATGCTTCAGCTCACCTTTGCATACGTCTTCAAATTTCTAGAGCGCACAAAGTCATCGGGATTAACCGTGGCTGACATCGTTGGTGGCACACGGATACTTCTTGGTTCGATTCAAAGAGTGCACTTGTGGACTGACTACAAGGCTTTGCGGGACGGAAAGCAGGTGCAGTCGTCGAGCTCTATTTCGTCGCTCGCCCCATTTCCAGATGATCATGGATTGTTACTCGTCGGTGGGCAGTTGGCGAATTCATCACTTGATTTCAACGCGCGGCATACAGTCAGTATTGGATTATTGGCCAATTGGAGGGCGCAAAACGGTGCACCAAATGTTTTAAAGCGAAGCCGCGACTGCTTCAGCATGTCATGGCTGACTTGCCAAAGGAGCGTGTGAGTGCGTCTTACGCCTTTGCTGTTACAGGCGTGGACTTTTGTGGTCCGTTCTTTTACAAGAGTGAGGAGCGGACCAGATCACCCATCAAATTCTACATTTGCCTGTTCATTTGTTCTGCCACCAAGGCCGTGCACTTGGAGCTTGTGCAGGATTTGTCGACGCCAGCGTTCATTAGCGCACTCAAGCGATTCATTTTTACTCGCTGTCGGCCAAGGGAGATTTGGTTTGATAACGCAACCAATTTTGTGGGAGCTGAGCACTAGTGGGCAGAGCTGAAGAAGCTGTTCCCCTCCGAAAAGCATTTGAAGACGGTTCAGGAGTTTTGCGTCGCGGATCATATTGACTGGCGCTTCATTCCCCCTCGTTCTCCTCACTTTGGTGAGCTCTGGGAAGCTGCGGTGAAGACAGACATGCATCACATTTAAAGTTCCGCTTCCAGTTCCGTGCTTTGCTTCGATGACCTGAGAACCCACTTGTGTCATATAACTGCTATAGTAAACTCAAGACCATTACTTCCCATTTCAGAGCATCCCGACGACTTAGATGTGCTAACACCTACTCATTTCTTGGGTATGTTTGCAGAGCCAGATGTGACCGGATTGAACTTCAATCGTCTCGATCGCTGGCAGCAGGGCAACTTTCTGCAGCAGACGTTGTGGTCCCACTGGCGAGAGGAGTACCTCACCCAACTTCAGGAGAGGGCTAAGTGGAGAACTGACCAGCGTCTCAGCGTCGGCGATGTGGTCTATGTGAAGAATGAGAACCTGCCTCCCCTCATTGGGAAAAGTTACAAAGCTGATCATCGAAAAAGATGGCGTTCCCAGGGTAGCTGAGCTCAAAACGGCTACTGGGATCACCACAAGGGCCATCGCAAAACTGTGCATGCTGCCAAAGAAGAATGTCGAAGACCCCTTCTCTTTAACGGGGGGAGTATGTTCGGCTTAGCGCCAGCCCATGGCAACATAAAGATAACCCCGATCCCTTAAAGCTATGTTGCTTGCATCTGCTTTGCTCTTAATCGCTGCATCGCCCGTTCTCGCCTCGTTCGTCATCCCACAAGAGCTGTGAGGGAGGCTCATCGTCAGAGCAGAAGACACTGTAAATTGATTCAATTTCGCCTTTATAAACTCGAGCCACTTGTACTAATTTTAATAGGAGCTCTCAAATCGAATCGCCACAATCGCCTTGCATGGCAAATAAATCTAATTTAAATTCCAACCAATTGTGTTTTTAATATAATATATTGACAATTACGCTGCTGAACAAGCCCAGTAGCTCAACACCAACCTTGAGGGTTGACTCAAAAAAAATGGGTCAGGGTAAATTCACTTTTCGGATTCGTGGCAACGGCTTACGAAGATCGATTCATTAATTGTAACTGGCAAAAATAAAAATTTGCGCACAAAATAATACTAAATAACATGCGCATAACAGAAAAGTTGGCTAAAGACTGATGTTTCCCGCCAAATATAATTAAAAATGTAAGTCAACAAATTAATAGTTTGACCATTAGCAATTCAATTTCAATTTTCAATTTGAATGCTTTAAAATGCATCTGAGATGTTTCTTCCGTCGTTTTACTTCAAAACAAGTAATGTTTTTACAAAACAACCAGGTCAGCGGTTTTGGTTTGTCAGCATCGATGATAAAATTAAACATATAGATAACAAGATAATGTGTAAGCAGGAGCTCTTCAGAATGAAAAGTAAACGAATTGGTTTTAGAGATTTGTAATCGGCCGCGCTACCTGTGCATATTGTGGCATAAACTTGCGAGAGAAGAACCAAGAAACGCTTGGACGGCCTTGACGTTTTTCGTCGTATCGAAGAGATTTGACCATTTTCGATAATGTGAACTTAATATTTAACTTACCAAACTTAATACATCGCTGCAAGAAACTTCATTTTTTCTTCATTGCATACCATAACGGCTCCTTGTTGAATTCAAAAATATATCTCCTTTCCACTAGCAGCCCGATGTTATTCTGATATTGGGTTAGAGCAAGAAAATTACCTGGAGTTTCGATCAAATTACAAACCATTTTATACTTCTCTTCCAACTTTTTCCGCTGTTCCAAGCTTAAAAAAGAGATCCCGTTCGCATTAGCCATAAGCGTGAAGTTCTTTATAAAATCTTACCCCAATAGTGCATCCCACTCCACAGCATTTTTTGGAACCACCAGGTACTTGTGCTAGGATCGCAGCTTATCTACTTCTATGTCGGTTTTTGGTTTTAGTTTCCTAGGCCCCGCAAAGTTGGTTGCACTTTTAAGCATTCCCTCATTTAACTTTTTGAATTCGCCTTCTTTGACCGAAGTTACATCCGATCCCGTGTCCACTAGGCACTCCACTTCGATACTGTTTACGAGGACTGTCTTAAAACGACTGCGATCCATAATTGTATTCACTCTTCCAGCCTTTGGACAATTACGGGAGATGTGTCCATTCTTGTTGCAACTAAAGCATTTGGTATCAGCTGTACACAACATTCTTATACGACCCGGCGAACCGCAATTATCAAAAAACTAACACGGAAAATCCAACCTTAGGAAAAATCACAACTAAATAATATTTTTGTTGTTACGCCTTCAGAGGTAACAAGTAAAATACACACTTTTAAACTATTTTGTAAGCCAAATCAATCAAACAGATTAATTTTCATCACATTTTATATCTTTCTTCTCTACATCTCTAAATCTGCTCGAGGAAGAGTGTGCGAGAGAGAGACAGATAGTGTTACTAAGCACGTGGCTACGCTATCGTAGCCACTGAAATTTCATTTGTTCCTTCTGTCTATAATAATGTTCCGATCTTATTCCGGTGCGGCAATCGGCTAGATATGAGTTTCTCGTATCTTCAAAATTGTGGATGGCACAGATTTTCGTTCTTTGTGTTGGCGGAAGAGACAGGGTCGAAACTGTAAAATGCACTTGTAGCAGTGTGATATCACAGGAATTCGAATACAACATTTGGTTGCTCTAGCTCTTATAGTCTCTGAAAACAAGGCGTCAAACAAGACGGACGGACAGACATACATTGCTATATCGACTCGGCTATTGGTGCTGAGCAAGATAGCAACACACATACTAACTAAATATCGGGTATGATTGTAGAGGAGCGGCTCACAACGTTCCCGCTCGTTTTGAAGTATGTTCTTTAGTTACAAAATTGTAGTTTTCAATCTTTCCTCGTAAACTTTTTTTTATAGCTCTATGAGCTTGAGAAGATACATGAAAGCGGATAAGCAGACCTCTTTCGTCCCCAAATTTCTTCGGATAAATTACTCCAAGTTATATGAAGCTCCAAATGCAGAAGTTTATTTCGAATAATTATTTCGAATTAAATAAAGACACGGCGCACAAATAAAATTACGAAAGTTGTTTAATGCGTGAAATCCAAAATGCAAGTGTCTCTTGCTTGACCTTTACATTGCTGCATCGACGCCCCGATCGCTGAGCGCAGCTTCGCTCGACAAAAATAGATAAATGTAGATAACGAAGAGCGAGCTTTGAGAGGGCCTAGCAGGGCAAGCGAGTAAGAGCTTTAACATAACATAAACATATTGAAAAACATATAACATAAAAATTTGTGCCAACTAGAATAATTGGCTTAAGGCTCGTAATTGGCTGCTATTTGGGGAGTTACTCGCAGGGGGTCTGCCCAAACAACTATACGACATTTATATCACATTAATAATAATAATAACGATAGCAATATGTGCTGTAACTAATAAGCTACTTTTGTATTGGGTTACGTAAACTTCGTTAAATCGAATTAAAAAATCCTCTTGAAGGGTGCGTCGTAGGTCATTCTGTGGTTGCTTAACCAAGTTTAATGGAGGCCATTAGATCCTCCTGTCTGGTAGGTCGATTGTATGGATCCGTCGCAGCCGTCGTCTGTACGAGGTTCTGGCGAGTCTCCTCGCCAGTGCGTTGGGATGAGTCATTGATAACATCGAGGGGGACACCAAGGTCTCTGGCTTTGTCCCGGTATCTGATAAACCACTCCTGAGATTGAGCGCAGCAGCTTGTTTTGTAGGGTCTTATATGTGTTTTTGACGCAAAGCCATAAATTTGAATGCCGTTCTTCCATACTGAGGCCATGATTGTCTTGTAAATTATAACTTTTTTTTGAGCGCTAGCTTGTTCTTGGCGTTTAACAACTAGTACATTTTCCGAGCCCTTGCTGTCAGCTGATCGATGATGCTCTTGATGTGGCTTTTGAACGATAGTCTTGAGGCAAGGGTAATGCCAAGGTATTCATGTTTCCTTTGTTGATTGATTAGAATTCCATGCAGGAATACCCCAGGGCAGCTTCCTTGTTTCAGGGTGTGTGTTACTAACGCGCATTTGTCGGGGCTAATGCTGATGTTCCACTTGCAAGCCCAATTTTCAAACTTTTTCAGGTATTCCTACAGAATGTCTGCAGAAGTTTAATGGATTCAGACTCTGAAAGCATGAACAGATATCTTTTCTCACATTTATTTTTTGGTTGACCCTCTTGGAGATTTGAACAGTTCCAGTTGCCTTAAACAGATATATTGTGCATCCAAAGTCCTACGATTAGCTCCTAGATTTTTGAGTGATATTTTTTTCTGGCAAAAACACAAAAGATGTTTTAAAAGCTTTACATATTAAGCGGTCGAAATAGAAGCTATGTGAATTCATATCACAATAAACTTAACAATAAGAATTCATACCGGTGGCAAGTCTTGTTAGGTTAGGATAGGTTAGGTAAAATCGGCTGCCAGGCTCGCTATGAGCCTATCACACTTAGGCCGGTTTTGGCCCGTTGTGATACCGCATGGAATCTTCCATTTTTCCGCATGGTGAGACCTAATGTCAACAGTTATCCCATCTGGTTGCACTTATGAAGTAAGCCATTTTTCTATAACATATTGTGGTCATTTCCGAAAAGTCTGCTATGAATGGGAGCCCAAGTGCTGCAGCCTTTTTCTGCTGAGAGCTGGACAGGAGCAGAACAGGTGAACCGCTTTCTTCTCTTCTTCATCTCTACAGCTTCGACAAAAATCAATATATGTGGCGCCCAGTCTTCTTGCGTGGGTACTTATTGAACAATGTCCCGTGAGGGAAAGTATGACTGCGCTGCACCTCTTTCCGCCGAGCTTGCTCAGAGGTGCGCTTCCTATCTATAGTCGGCCAGGTTTCCAAGTTATTCGACATGGTGGTACTGATTGCCACGTGTTGTCTATTAGTCGCTTATATTGCTCTTTTATGATAAGCCTACAGGCCATTGGCATACAGGTATCCTCCTTATCTTGTAGAAGGGGGATTGTAGTGCCAGATCTGGCTAACTCGTCTGCTATGCAGTTGCCTTCGATGTCCCGGTGGGAAGGGACTCATATAATGCTGGTAGCAAATTGCTTAGCCATCCGTGAAGAGATTTACGGCAGTCTGCCACGGTGACCGAGTTCGAGAAAATCGCATTAAGCGATTGCAATGACTTCCGCTTGGAAGACTCTACAGTGATTTGGGAGCCTGAAGGATTGCCTTAGGTTTATCTGTTCGGAGTAGATTCCCGCTCTGATCTTGTTGTCCAGCTATGAAGATGTTAATGGCTTTTTCTGGGCCTTAAGGTCCCTCGAGCCATTCGTCTCTGTGAGGGATGATTACATGGAAAGGGGTGTCTGTGTATTCCCTTGGAACGCAGTAGTCCGTTGTCGTGGGGACGATACCGCTATTTAGTATTGAGGAATGACCTTTGTGTTGTGGTGCCCATTGGTCGGAGTCTCTTAGACGTATTGCTGCCATTTCTGCACGCTCCTTTTCTGCAAGGGCAAGGCTCGGGAGGCATAGAATGGCATTTAGCGCATCATTTTGAATGGTGCGAAGAGTTCCACTGATGCATAGGGCTGCAGTTTGCTGAACTTTGCCAAGTTGTTTGGTGACCGTCCTCTTCGATAGGGCCAGCCACCACACTGTAACTCCGTAGTGTAGTACTGGTATAATTGTGTTCGCACACACTATATCGCACAGTGTTCGAGGGTATTTTCCCGAAAAGATAATTGCAACTTCATCCGCGTATGCCACCTTCCAGAGTGCCTCTGTTGACATGCCTTGACTGGATGAACGATCCCATCGATGATTTCACCGTCCTGCATATGAGCAATTGACCGATGAGCATCACCAAGTGATGGTCCACGCCCAGGTCAGTCAGCGCTTCCGTAATGGCACCCGGAACTACGTTGTTGCGGGATCCCTCGATATCGAGGAATGCTATTAAAGAGTATTCTTTGAGGTTTAGAGATTTCCCCATTACTGGAACTACTGTATTTCCCTGGATTTTCCTTTGCGGTAGGAATTTTATGCGCCTGACAACATCTGGGAAGTTAAAGTTGTGTTCAGCTGTAGCCCGACAAGTCTCTCAAAACTTTTGATAAGAAAGGGCAATAGACTAATTAGTTTGAAGTCCTTTGGAGTTGAGTGCGAGGCTTTTCCCGCTTTGGGGATGAAGACAATCTTTGCCTTAAGCCAAGCGTGTGGTATTTTCCCCACTACCAGTATCTCTCTGAAGATGCCCTGTAGCCAGTTAATGGTCGTGTCTCCGGCCCTGGAGATTTGCCTAGCCTTACTTGGGGATGTGTGCTGACTCGGTGGTTGTACACCCAGGGAGTCCTCGCTGGAGTTAGTCCACGAACCCCACTGAAGGGGTCGTTATAGAAAGGACCTTGCGTAGCCTTGCGTCTTCTGACGTTTCCTCGCTTTCGCAGCAACATTTTTGCCATTAGGCCCTTTTAGCCTTCCTAGTTTCTTTTTTGTATAGGGCCAGACTGGTACTGTATTCTGCCCATTGTTCCTCCCCATTAGCTGCAGCTTTTTCGTAGGATATCTATTTGCTTTGACCACCGGGGAGGATTCTTTTTCCTCCTATGTCTGTTTAAGGAGCGTGCTGCCGTGAAGGCTTTGTTGCATGCTTCAGAGAATTTGTTCGCTAGACGGTTTTTTATTATAAATGGTGTCTCATTGTCCCGATTACAAATTAATAAGTTCGAGTTTAGGATGAAGCTGAAAAGTGTCCTTACATTTGTGTCCGAGCACTCCCATTGGGTGTGGTTTCTGCCCTCGCTATCGATAGCTATCTTGCGAACGAGGTCACTCGGAGGATTACTTTCCTCGTGAGCCATATAGGAGCAATGCACGTACGTATTTTTAACTTATTTTTGGGTTACAATCGGATTTTACTCCTTCGTTGCTAATGCAAAGACCTTGTCTCCCACTACCCAAGGCTCCTGCACGTCTACGTCTGGTCCGCACACATCCAAGCGGACTATCAGAGCAGCGGATGCCGCTTTACAGTGATGGAGATTGATCTGTAGAAGCCTCAGGAACATCGTCAGTGTTCTCCACCTCTGTAAGGTAGGCGTCTGAGTCGTCGTCGACAGTATCATCGCGACGCATCGCCTCGAAATCGCCCATCAGCGTCGTATCGGAGGAGTAGCCTTCCTGGGCTGGCTCTAGTTCTTCGTCAGGTGCTTCGATCTCCGAGGCAACATCCTGTTCGACTGGGATGTCGACAGGACATGCCTTGGCCGCTACATCTGACTTGTACACCTTTATGGTGACTGAGCTGAAGCCAAAGTTCATCTCTCCTTTGGCTGCTTCAATCAGGGTCAGCCACTCTTTGTTTAGAACGACTACCACCTGGTTTGTTGGGCCCTGCGTTGTCTCAACTTTGACGACCTTCCAATCTGATTTTGGAAGTTGTCGGTTGCATCGCTGCAACTTCTTCAGGATGCGATCCGGCTCCTTCATGGAGGCGGGCACCCAAACTCTCGCCTTTGGTCTTCTGGGCATTTCGCTCCAGTCGACTGCGATGAGCTTCGCCCCTGGGTAGACCTCTCCAACTTGCGCTACCGCTGCTTTGTATAGGTGGACGGAGCGTTCATCTTCCTGGCTGTTTCTCCACCAGTTCGAAGCGGTGGTCGGCCAGTGCTGCTTTCACCCACTTCCACTGGCTTCTGGGATTTTTTGCGTCCGCGTTGCCTTTATCCAGGACGCTGATCAACGTCCTTTCTTTGGCAATCTGCGCGAACGAGATGTTGGCCAGTACTTTTGAGCGCTTTGGAGCTGGTCCAGGAGTTTCCTGAGTGCACTGCTTCTTTGGTTGAGCGGCTGCTTTCTTCTACGAGGCTACCTTCTTCGGCGCCTCTTTGTCGAAATTAGGTAGCACCTCTGATTCCCACTCAACCTTCCTCAGCCACTTGTCAGTTGGACTGGTCATTTGGCTTGCATTTTGATGCAGGAGTATGTTGCCAACACTCCTCCTCTCGGCAAATGTGTAGGCTTTGGCGCTAGTCGATGGCACCTCGCCACCCCCCCATTACCAGCAGGCAGAGCAGTCGCAGGATTGCATAACCACTCTGCCAAGGTATTAGTTTTGGAAGCCGATTTGATACCCACCCCAATTTCAGGGTGGGACCCCTTTGGGTTCAGTCTAGCGTCTTTCGCCGCGCAGGTTGTACCTGCTGTATAGTGGTTCAGTGCAGGCCTTTGGGCCACTGACTTTCCTTGTACGGGATTACTCCCTGTTGGCAATTGGAGAGTGCCAGACTCGTTTCTTTTGTTTGTGTTTTTTTTTTCAACATTTTAATCTCACGATTTGTAAAAAAGGGGCTGTCAGCGAGATTGTGCAGAGATTCGCGATCCCCGGATAAGGCATCATTAGAACAGGGGGCTGCCAAGTCCCTGAGCTGCAAGTCTGAAAATCTCAGGATCGCTTTAAGAAAGTGCGACAGCTGATCACGAATATATATATTTTTTGGTGTAGGAAACGCTTCCTTTTAGGTGTTTTAAACATTCATACACAAATAATACATCCTTATACTCTTTGAGTACCAATTTTTACGTTTTGGAAAAAGCTATATAAAAAGACAGAGAGAGAGAGAAGACCATGCGGCAGTCATCGGCTCGATGCCCATTCCGGTGCCTACGTATAATTACGTATAAAACGAATTGCATATTGTTGATTTTAGCTAAATCTATCGATGGTTATTGATATGCGACTCTGCAAAAGAATGTATTTACGTATGTGTTAGCCTGACTTTTTGCTCACGTGGATGTGTTCACAACTATTACTTTTTTTTCAATAAAATATGCAATAAGTACTGAAGTATAATCGAGTTTATTTCATTCTGCTGGCTGGCATCTACCACTGATAGACCTCATCGGATTCACATCAAAACATGAGATTACACATTGGTTAAATAAAACATAAGATTACACATAAACTGGCTTTGCTCATCATGGTTAAGTTTTTCATATTTAATTCACTTCTCCTCCATTATTTGCAGCTATTAAACTTTTTTATTTTTTTAAATTATTTTAGCTCCTCGACAGTGCTCTCTTTGTGGAAAACTAGCTGAATTTGAATGTAATGAATGTTTTGGAAGTCTACAAGCCGGCTCTGGTCTTGAGTGTACAGCCTTTTGTCAAAAATGCCTTGACACATTTCATATGCATACAAAAAGGTTTAATTGAATTTACGTGTATAATGATTTATTATTTTACTTTTCTTGATTAAATTAACATTATTTTAGGATTAATCATGTGCCAACAAAAATATTTATTCCCAAGGACTTCAGAATTATGGCTGATCATATGGTAGTACCACGACTGTACATGGAACTATTTTCAGTTGTTTGTATAGAAACATCGCATTATGTAGCGTTTGTAAAATCTGGGTCTGGGCCAGATGCACCATGGTGTTTTTTTGATTCAATGGCTGATAGAAAGGGTAAGTTATAGTATAATTTTTATATTTACTCAATTGACTAACAACATTAGCTTAACTCAATTGAACTAATATACACTCATGGGAAAAATAATATAAACGCCTTTTTTTTTTTCGTATTTTTCAAAATGTTCTATAGTGAATATTTATTTTTATTTTTTTTTACTGTATGCGCTATACGGTAATTTATCAAAATATAACAAAACAATATGATTGAAAAAGCTTTATGTACCAATTCATTCGCTCTCTTTCGTAGTGACCAGGCGTGTTATTGTTTTGCGCTCCGTTTTTTTCCTTTTATAATGCATAAAAAGTCGCTGTTTTGACAAAATAATCTAATCTATTAATTAACTCCCTAATCAGCCTACACTTTAAAAATCTATAATTAACCTGACATTGAACTTTGCCCGCTCTTACATCGTAGTTATTGTTTTCTTTTACTCTCTCCCTATCGCAAAAATCTAAATAACTGTTCTTCCTCTTTCGCCCCCGAAACTTTCTGAGTAGTAGCGTTCTCTTTTACTAATTACTAATAATTACTAATCAGCCTACACTTTAAAAATCTATAATTAACCTGACATTGAACTTTGCCCGCTCTTACATCGTAGTTATTGTTTTCTATTACTCTCTCCCTATCGCAAAAATCTAAATAACTGTTCTTCCTCTTTCGCCCCCGAAACTTTCTGAGTAGTAGCGTTCTCTTTTACTAATTCCGCTTAGTTCGTTAGTTCAAATACCTGAAAAGCTACCCCTCGAGTTTGTTTACAAGATGTGCAAGATACATGTTAAACATACCACTGCCACATTCCACTGTCTCTCGTACGAGTATACTAGTGATTTTGCAGGATACCAAGGCTTTGATAGCAGCCTGGATGTCAACGCAGATTGCTATGTCTCTCGGATATGCATCCAAGGTGTATAGCAACTTTGCTGCTTGCCATATTGCATATATGTCTGCCTGAAATACACTGCACCAGTCAGGTAGTCTTTGGGATATGTTGGTCGCCAGATCTTCGCAGGAGATCCCGGCTCCTGTCCCCTCGGCTGTCTTTGAGCCGTCAGTGAAGATGGAGAGCTCGCTCTGTGTAAGGACAGTGTTTTGCTTCCATTCCTCCCTGTCCGGTATGTGTCCAATGAAATTTCTTTTCCAGGAGAACTATGGCATACAGTAGTCACTCAGCCTTACCGTTCCACTCTTTTCCTTACGGAGTATAGTGGCATGACCGTAGTGTGATGGCTGGAAGAACCGTGCTGCCAGTAGTGTCGAAGCACTTGCCTCCGCCTGGCACTTAAGATGAATGTCTATCGGTGTCAGATTCAACATGGTAAGATTCTGTGACCCCGAGGCATGCTACACTTTGCCTTCTTATTGCAGTCATTGTATATCGACGCCGGGCGCACTGCGTGCTCCCAACCCCCAATCACCGCCGGTACTGGGTCTCCGACTCCCTGCACCTTAATTCTGTTTTCGTTAGAGGACATTCCCATAAAAATATGCGTTTTAGCCCTACCGCCAGGGGCGAGCTACTTTTAGCTTCGGCGCTCCCCCTTGACCTGCCCGGCTTGGGTGGCCCTTCCGGTATAGCCTGTATAGCTCTTGGGTTCTTTACGCTTACTAAGCCCCCTCATCACAGCCCCCTATATGATAACGAGTATCAGATTTTTACGAACAATATTTCCACATTGTTTAACCTGCCAAAAATCTTGCAGCAGTCTGCATCGTCCCTAAGGAACTTCATTGATAGGAGACGATACCAAAATTTCGAATGCAATGCTCATTCACCTCGTTTTTAACAGAGTGTCAGAAGTTGCCGCTTTGGTCCGACCTTGAGAAAGTTTTTTGAATCGTTGATAACAGAATCTCTCTGCTGAAGAGTCGACTAAGCCAAGACAAAGTTGTGCCAAGCAAGCAGCATAATCGCAGTTAATTTGCTTGTTCTTCCACTTCCACCAACAGTAGAGCTCAACAAACTCTTAGCTATTGAGATTCGAAGTAGGGTAGTGTCGAATTTCACTCCATTTTCGCCTCTCTCGGTCATGCAAATGTTCGAGTTTGCCAAGTCTGCACTCTATGCATTAGATTAGGATAGGTTAACCCGGGACCATTCATAGGCCAGTATGGCCCTTAGTTATCCAGATGTATATGGACCTTTACGAGGGAGTAATTGATGTTTGAAAGTCCTCGAGGATCGAGGTATTTCTGGCAAAGGCAAGGAGTCCCCTTAGCGTCCTCTTGGAGGCATCTTCCAGTGATGCCAGCGCTGGTGTGCCGAGGTGTCTGCTCCTTAGCCGTAAGAGAGCCAGGCAGTTGCATATGAGACGTTTTAGGGTTTCGATAGCCCCAGGTTAATCACATATCCTGCAGCTATCTCTGTTGGTGATATCTAGCTTGGCCGAATGCGCCACTGGCAGCCAGTGACCTGTAAGTATTCCCACTAGCAGTCTGCAGTCTTTCCGTGGTGGTACTCCTCCACCTGTTTTGGGCCTGCACTGCAGACTTCTCTAGGTCGCTTTGTAGCGTTCTAAGAGGGCTTGGCACGTTTTCGATTTTATCATTCGCCAGCCCGACGCCCTCCTTAGCCAGAACGTCGCCGCTTCGTTTCCTTCGATGCCCAGGTGGCTTGGAACCCAATGGACGGATCGTGTTGCGGAAAGTGGGGTGGTTTCCCCGGATACACACAACTAGGTTTGTGGACAGGATGTACTCGAACAGCGACTCTCTGGAGTTCGTACCCGTACTTCCCCAGAGGGAGTGATGGGCGTTGGCATCACAACCTAGGACGATGTTGTTACTCCCCTTCCGCGCTTGACGAACGAGGGCCCTGACATTTGCCGAGGGTGGATCTTTTTCGTCGTATGTCAGATAAGAAGAGGCCAGGTCTAGGCTTTTCCCGTCCTTCCTCTCTCATAGTGCCACCGTTAGGTCCCGGACTACTGGAAGAAAGAAAACATTTAAGTCGTTCCTTAACACGATACAGGTTCTTGGCTTACCTGCTGATTGTGGTGTGAGAACCGGTACCGCGACCACTCGAACCCCCAACTCTGTCACTTACGATCCAGAGCTCTTGGATGAAGGCCACGTCTACCGTCTTCTCGTCCATAAATCGCAGTAGTTCCGCCGATGGTACACTTGAGTGATACAGATTAATCTGCACCACCTTCGAACCAAGGCCGGCCAGGAGATCCACCGGCTTTGCCCGTTTCGGCTCGGAAGCTTTTGTGGAGTCATCCGTTCTCTGACGCTTGAACCTTGTCTACGGCCAGTCGGTTCCACCGGTGCCTTCTGTCCAGAGGGCTTTGGTGTCACCGTGGCACTCGCCGCGTTCCGCGCCTGAGGTGTGGGGTTCCCCTTCTGCTTCTGGCTTCGAGCGTTCGGTCGTCTTCGCGCTCGTGTCAGATCCCACCGGCGATGAGGTCCAAGGCTGATCCCTCGTCGTCGCCATGATGGGTGCGCTCTCACTAGGCCGAGCGGCTTAGTTCAGACGTTCGTACCTCCGCACGTCGGGGGGTCGCCGGCCAAGTCCCCGAAGGTACTTGACTGACGCCCTATATCCCGCCAGCTGCATTCCGGCCTTCTTCTCTAGGTCGCTTTGTAGCGTTCTAAGAGGGCCAGACACGTCTTCGATTTTATCATTCGCCAACCGACGCCCTCCTTTGCCAGAACGTCCGCTGTTTCGTTTCCTTCGATGCCCTGGTGACTGGGAACCTAATAGACCTGCACTGACTTGGTCGTGCTTAGTGTGTCTAGTGCCTCCCTGCTGGCCAGTACATTTCTGGAATTAACCGCGGACGACTGCTTTGATCTTATCGCCGCTTGGATGTCAACGAAGAGATTGACCACATTATATGCTCGTTCGGTCTGTTGAGCGACCTCTGCAGCTTTCTTGATAGCGAAGACTTCCGCTTGCAATATGCTGCATCGGTCCGGTAGCCTATATGACGATCTTATTTCTGGGTCTGTGCAGTATAAGCCAACTCCTACTTCTCCGTTCATCTCTTAGTTTTTTATATGTTGAGCTGCCGAAAGCCATGGGGTAAGCACTTCTTTGGTCACCTGCAACATGGCTGGGAATATTCCGTCCAGTCCAGGTGCTTTTATGCCTGTCAAGGAATATATGGCCCATTAGATTTTCATAGGGGTTAGATCTTTTGAGGCGTCTTGTTCCTTGGTTGCTAGGTCCTGATGAGTTTCGGCATCAGTGACCTCGGCGCATCCTTGGAAGTAAGATTCCATTAGTGCTGTCAAGGCTGGAAGGCTCCTTGCCCTCCGCCCACTATACGTTATCTAGTTTGAGCTGACTCTGTACGATGGGTTGCTTCGAAAGCAGCTTCCTGAGTCTTACTGTTTCGGGCCCTTTCTTGATATTGGAGCAGAAGTTCCTCCACGACCTACGTTGTGCCTTGCGTATTTCTTTTTTGTAGTCTCTGAGTATCATGTTGTATTCCTCGTTGATGATCTCTTCGTTCGCTATTTTGGCGAGTTTGAAGAGTTCCCTGAGGTTATTTCTTTGGAGAGAGAGAGGTCCCGGTTCCACCAGAATTGTTTTGCGCTCTTTCTTGTTCTTGAGGGCGGGATGCTCCGTGATAGGCGGCCAGTAGTTCCTTGGAAAGGGTCTCCATGAACTTCTCTATGTCTTTCACGGACCAGCACCTTCTCCACTTTGTTGGCGTGTTTGCCAGTTGACGGCCTCATTTGGGTCATTTGAAAAAAGTGTACTCGGCCCTCTTCCACACGCAGCTCGGCGGAAGCTAGCTTTGATTCCTCCTCTTGGGAGACATCCGCCTTGCCTAGGAGTCTGCTGTAAATCTTCAGGGCTGCCTTATATTGGGCTTTAGCCTTCATCCTCTCCCTCGAACGCTTCAGCCCTTCCCTACGCAGGGAACTTCAACCTGGTTCAGGCGAGCGGAAGAGGTTGTCTTCTTCAATTTTGCTGATGGATAGCACGCACCTGCGTGGCTGCAACTGGCGTGGCCTGCTCCTACCACGGTTTGGCAGCTGGCGACATACAGAGAGGAATGCTTCCTTAGTATTGGAGGATCCAACTATCAAGTAAAGAATAAAATTAGGTTAGGGTAGGTTTATAGGGCTGCTCGACCGTAGTCGATGTCACTCGGTGGCAGATCTGCCCATTGTGATGCCCTTACTTGTCATGTGATGGTATTCTCTAACTAGAGAGGTTTTTCAAAACCATCCTGAGGCATCAATAAAGAGTGCCACTTTGCCAGAACGTCCGCTGTTTCGTTTCCTTCGATGCCCTGGTGACTGGGAACCTAATAGACCTGCACTGACTTGGTCGTGCTTAGTGTGTCTAGTGCCTCCCTGCTGGCCAGTACATTTCTGGAATTAACCGCGGACGACTGCTTTGATCTTATCGCCGCTTGGATGTCAACGAAGAGATTGACCACATTATATGCTCGTTCGGTCTGTTGAGCGACCTCTGCAGCTTTCTTGATAGCGAAGACTTCCGCTTGCAATATGCTGCATCGGTCCGGTAGCCTATATGACGATCTTATTTCTGGGTCTGTGCAGTATAAGCCAACTCCTACTTCTCCGTTCATCTCTTAGTTTTTTATATGTTGAGCTGCCGAAAGCCATGGGGTAAGCACTTCTTTGGTCACCTGCAACATGGCTGGGAATATTCCGTCCAGTCCAGGTGCTTTTATGCCTGTCAAGGAATATATGGCCCATTAGATTTTCATAGGGGTTAGATCTTTTGAGGCGTCTTGTTCCTTGGTTGCTAGGTCCTGATGAGTTTCGGCATCAGTGACCTCGGCGCATCCTTGGAAGTAAGATTCCATTAGTGCTGTCAAGGCTGGAAGGCTCCTTGCCCTCCGCCCACTATACGTTATCTAGTTTGAGCTGACTCTGTACGATGGGTTGCTTCGAAAGCAGCTTCCTGAGTCTTACTGTTTCGGGCCCTTTCTTGATATTGGAGCAGAAGTTCCTCCACGACCTACGTTGTGCCTTGCGTATTTCTTTTTTGTAGTCTCTGAGTATCATGTTGTATTCCTCGTTGATGATCTCTTCGTTCGCTATTTTGGCGAGCTTGAAGAGTTCCCTGAGGTTATTTCTTTGGAGAGAGAGAGGTCCCGGTTCCACCAGAATTGTTTTGCGCTCTTTCTTGTTCTTGAGGCCGGGATGCTCCGTGATAGGCGGCCAGTAGTTCCTTGGAAAGGGTCTCCATGAACTTCTCTATGTCTTTCACGGATTTAACTGAACCCGGATTCGCGAGCTTCGATATTACCGTCTTTCTAAACTTCTCGCAATTTGTGTTCCGGGGGTTTCTATAGACTGTTACCTTCGGAGAATATTCGAATTCGCACTTGAACTAAACTTACCTATGATCTGAGAAAGATGGTTTTTCGAGGTCTCTCCACCCAGTTACCAAAATGCTTTTTCTCGTTACGAGGGTTAAATCTGGAGCGTTTATACGAGGTGGGACCTACGTAAAAGTATTCCTTCCCCACGTTTTCTACATCTGTATTGGTTGATAATATAAAGTCTAAGAGTCGGGGCTTCCTCACACACTGTTTTGGGCTGGTACCGGTACCAATGATAAGTTGGTAGTCTTTGGAGTCGGCTTCTGCCACCAGACTCCTTAGTTTTTCAGGTGGCGCGGTCGTGTGGCGTTTCTTAAGGCGCAGTTATACACTACACATTCCCCACGTAATTTTTTCAAATCTGAGGTACAGGAGGTCGACCGCATCCTTGTTTATCTGTCGTATTACATACAGGCCCCTGCGTTGGGTAGTGAGATTCCAGTGCGTAGAACCCTCCAGTCCCCTGAAGGTACTTAACTGTTCTAGCGTTACAGTAGCTTCAGCGTCCGGTTCCTTTGGATCGCGATGAGGAAAAGTACCTTCGCCTTTGGTATGGAAGGGATAAGCTCCATGTAAACTACATCCACCTTGGCCCCCTCCCAAATCGCTTCCACTTGGAAGACCGTTTTCGTCAGCCACCTGAGCGTTGGGTCGTCGTTGCACTTCAAGATTTTGATCCCGTTTAGCCACCCAGCACCATCGAAGGTGGGCATGGGAGCTGTGGGGTCCTCCTCTATCCGTGTAAATAGTGCGTCGACGAGCCGCGCAAACCATCTTCCAATGTCTTATGGACACGTCAATGACCTTTGATTGTAGGGGCTTCTTTGTGAGAAGCTTAGCCACTTTCGGTGAGAGTGCTGATCATTTGGGCCTGCGTGGCCGCTTGCTCGCTGGAGTGTCCATAACGACCAGCGACCAGCACCTTCTCCACTTTGTTGGCGTGTTTGCCAGTTGACGGCCTCATTTGGGTCATTTGAAAAAAGTGTACTCGGCCCTCTTCCACACGCAGCTCGGCGGAAGCTAGCTTTGATTCCTCCTCTTGGGAGACATCCGCCTTGCCTAGGAGTCTGCTGTAAATCTTCAGGGCTGCCTTATATTGGGCTTTAGCCTTCATCCTCTCCCTCGAACGCTTCAGCCCTTCCCTACGCAGGGAACTTCAACCTGGTTCAGGCGAGCGGAAGAGGTTGTCTTCTTCAATTTTGCTGATGGATAGCACGCACCTGCGTGGCTGCAACTGGCGTGGCCTGCTCCTACCACGGTTTGGCAGCTGGCGACATACAGAGAGGAATGCTTCCTTAGTATTGGAGGATCCAACTATCAAGTAAAGAATAAAATTAGGTTAGGGTAGGTTTATAGGGCTGCTCGACCGTAGTCGATGTCACTCGGTGGCAGATCTGCCCATTGTGATGCCCTTACTTGTCATGTGATGGTATTCTCTAACTAGAGAGGTTTTTCAAAACCATCCTGAGGCATCAATAAAGAGTGCCACTTTCCAAAGCGGCATGGTTGCCAGGCTGTCCAGGTCCTCAAAGAAAGTTCTCCTGAGGGTACGGTGCCGCCTTCCCATAAATGCAGTACAGCCACAGAGGAGGTGCTGGACACCCTCTATCTCCTCCTCCATCCATACAGCTGCGGCAGAAGTCATGGTGGGGTAGTCCGTATCTCGTGGCCATGCGGCCGATGACATAGTACCCCGTTATAACTCCCGTCAGTGTGCGCACCTGGCTTTTCCTGAGACTCAAGAGAGTCTCGGTGCGCTTATGGTCGTAATGAGGCCAAAGCGAGCGTGAGATCCCACAATTTGGGGTGGTGTTCCACCGCCTGTTGGCTCTCGTTCTAGCTGGGCCCATCATCTGCGAGATAATGTCTTGTAGTGGTCTCTTTAGATCCGCATCCTCAATCGGCTTTGCCGATCCTGTTCTGGCACATTCATCAGCGCTCTCGTTTCCCCCGATGTCACTGTGACCCGGGAGCCACGTGAGCATGAGCAAGTGTGTCCTGATTTGGTTAAGTGCTTCCGCTGTCTCGCGTACGAGTTTACTAGTGGTTTTGCAGGATATCAAGGCTTTGATAGCAGCCTGGATGTCAACGCAGATTGCTATGTTCCTCGGATATACATCCAAGGTGTATAGCAACTTTGCTGCTTGCCATATTGCATATATGTCTGCCTGAAATACACTGCACCAGTCAGGTAGTCTTAGGGATATGTTGGTCGCCAGATCTTCGCAGGAGATCCCTGCTCCTGTCAACTCGGCTGTCTTTGAGCCGTAAGTGAAGATGGAGAGATCGCTCTGTGTAAGGACAGTGTTTTGCTTCCATTCCTCCCTGTCCGGTATGTGTCCCCTGAATTTTCTTTTCCAGGAGAACTCTGGCACACAGTAGTCACTCAACCTCACCGTTCCACTCTCTTCCTCACGGAGTATAGTGGCATGACCGTAGTGCGAAGGCTTGAAGAACCGTGCCGCAAGTAGTCTCGCGGCACTTGCCTCCGCCTGGCACTTAAGATGAATGTCTATCGGTGTCAGATTCAATATGGTGTCCAGAGCCGCCTGGGGGGGGGAGGATTTAAAAGATCCGGTGACCTCGAGGCATGCTACTCGTTGGACTCTACGGAGGTTTTCTAGGTAGGATTTAGTGTTGACTGCCTCCCACCAAACCAAACCTCCGTATGTCAGAATGGGTCGTACAACCGCTGTGTACAACCAATTGATGATGCGTGGTTGTAGGCCCCATTTTCGTCCGAAGGTCTTCCTACAGGTGTAGAAAGCTGCCATTGTCTTTCTCTTTCTTTCCTCCGTGTTCCGTTTCCATGAGAGTTTGGAGTCAAGGATGACGCCAAGATAGTTGGCTTCTCGCTCCTTGAGGAGGAGATACCCAGATTGGCATTTATCGTTCTGCTCCTGAGAACGCTATCCAGCCATCTAGTTACCATCGGTGGTGTGCCAATATTGGCTTATGCAGCTGTAAAGGCGCCCTTGCGGGGAAGGCCGCAAATGCGTATTCCTTATGGGTAAGAGTCTTTTCGACTTGCCCAACTACTTCGTGCAATGCGGACTCCACTGATCTACCTTTAAGGTAAGCGTGTTGAGCGCCGCTGAAGACTCGTTCGTTGAGCATAGGCGTTCCATCGTTTTCAACAAAAACGAGGACAGGCTGATTGGTCTGTAGTCTTTGGGTGAGACGTGGTTATCTTCCCAGCCTTGGGGATGAAGACCACTCTCACCTCCTTCCATTCTTGGGGTACGTAGAGCCTTGGTGTCGTTCGATGCAGCATCCTTCCTTCCATGGGGGGAGGTCGGGTAGCATCCTCTTCACGGTCTTAGAGAAGCGAGACCAGTCTGTCCGGTTGGGATTTCGGTACGCAATGACCTTTTGTCATTCCCATTTAATATTCTATAGTATCCTGTAGTGGTCCGAGAAGGAGCACTCGCTGGACAAGTTCCAATCCTCAATGGCGAAGGAGCCGTTGTTCGAGGCCAAGGTTATGTCTATAACGGCTGCACGGTTCCTGTTGCGGAAAGTCGGGTGGTCTCCCCGGTTACACAAAACAAGGTTTGTGAACAGGATGTACTCGAACAGCGACTCTCTGCAGTTCGTACCCGTACTTCCCCGAGGGAGTGTTGGGCGTTGGCATCACAACCTAGTGTAAATATAACTTCCAGAGATAGGGATTTTAAAGAAAAGACATCCGTCATTTCTGATATAATTTTATTGAATGATCTTTTGTATGTTTCTTAAATTCTACTTGGCTGAGGGCCAGCGTAGCTGCGCCGCCAGCAACGCCTGCAGCGGAGCGGCCGCATTTATATGTTTGTTATATATGCCCAGCGCTGTTGATAGCGGGGGGCGCGAGGGGAAGATCCACATGCTTGTGTGGATCATATTCAAGTGCCGTCGGCTATGCTATACATGCCGACGCTGCACTAATGTAGTACCAGGCATATATGTGTGATCGTATTTCGTCGCACTGAATATGCCTGGGAATGTTTATTGCATAAACACTGCAACAAAGTGTTACAGTGTGTTCCCTTTTAAGTACTCTTGGTACAGTGGGTATTGGCTATATATATGCATACTACATCTCCCTCCTTTTGAAAAATAACGTAATATTTATGAAGTTATTTTATAATTTTAATATGATAGTTATTTAGAAAAATATATTTAGAAAAATTTTTTTTTTTTTAATTAAATGAATTTAATACTAATACATACATATATATCCCATAGTTCAAAAAAAAATTTTCTTTTTTTTCTTTTTTTTTTTGTTTTAGTAAAGAAAATTAAAAAGATTTGATATATTCCTATAGATATACTTATGTATGGCCATACTAATTCTATCTATGAGTAAAAAAGTTTTAGTCTATCCTTATGTACTTTTTGTTTTTTGTCTTTTATATTTGAAATTGTTATATTATCATTTTCTCCTATACTATCTACCTTATATGGTCCAGTATATTTAAAATCTAACTTATGACCTGTTTCATTTTTCAATAAAACCTTATCTCCTACTGCTATTTCTAAATCTTTTATTTTCGAGTCATATATAATTTTATTTCTTCTCTTATTCTCCTCGAGCATAGTTCTTGCTCTTTTATAAGCTATTTCTAACCTATATTTACTCTCTTTAGAGTAATCTTCTATGTTATATATAGGTGCTATATTATCTATACTATAAAATTTTGTTGGTATATTTGGTGTTCTACCGAATACCAATTCATATGGACAATAATTATGTGCCATTGATGGTGTAGTGTTGAAGCAGAAGACAAAATATTGGAGCCATACGTCCCAATCAGTCTTATCAACCGATATGTATGTACGTATGTACTCATTAAAAGTTCTATGACTTCTTTCTACTGTTCCTACTGTCTGGTGGTGGTGCGCTGTTGACGTTATGTTTTCTATTTTTAGATATTTACATAAGTCGTTAATGATTGAATTTTTATATTCTGTACCCATGTCCGTGATGAACGTCTTCATTGGACCGTACTTCAGAATAAATTTTTCAAAGATAGCTTTTGCTACCGTATTTGCGCTTTTATTTGATATTGGGATGGCAACTAGATATTTTGTTAAGTCACAGATTAAAGTGACTGCATATTCGTTGCCATTTTCTGATCTTGGTAATGGACCTATTGTATCCACTATCACTCTGTCAAAAGCATGTACAGGTGTATCAGTTATTGTTAATGGAGTTTTAGTATGCGTAGTTATTTTCGCTTTTTGGCATTTTGGACATTTTCGTATGTACTTGGTTATATCGCGAGTTAAACCTTTCCAGAAATAATATCTTTTGACCTTGGCCAAGGTTTTTGTTATGCCTGTATGTCCTCCTTGTATGGGATCGTCATGGTATGTAAACAGTATAGCTTCTTTTTCTTTCTCCTTATTTATTTGGGTCACCGGCTTGAGTAGCGCTACTCTTAATGATTTTAGTATCTTATTGCCCATTATTTTAAAAGATTCTATTGAAATAGTTTCAAAGATCTTATCGCTCGGTGCCATCTTGAGTTGGCTAATTTTTAGTATACCGGCTTGTAATTCAAGCCTTTGGAAGAACTGACCTAAATCGAGAATTCCGTTGGTGTACATATTGCCAACATCAATTCTTGCTATAACTTTTTTTCCATGTTTTAGCAAACATTTTGAATCTGTTATTCGCAAGGTCACTACCTTTCGTACTTCGTCATTTACAATGACTTCATATACGTTGGGCTGAGAAGCTTTATTTAGAGTTTGCCTAGGCAAATCTAATTTTTCTGTTCCTGCGCAGGAATTTTTCTGTTTACTTTGGTTTCTGGTAGTGACTTTTAGTATTGTTCCTGTTTTGTGTATTTCTTGTAAATCTTTGATGGTTATTCTTGATAACGCATCTGCTACATAATTATCTTTTCCCTTTAGATACTCGACTGTGAAGTCATATTCCTCTAATTCGAGCCGCATGCGTGTAAGTTTTGAGCTAGGATTGACCATTGAAAATAAGTATGTTAGTGGTCTGTGGTCCGTTTTCACTGTAAAGTGTTTTCCATAAATATATGGTCGAAAATGAGTAATTGCCCAATGAATTGCTGCTAATTCTTGTTCTGTTGTACTTTTGTTACTTTCGCCCTTGGTGAATGATCTGGACGCGTATGCAATTGGAAGTTGGAGATCTTTATGGTTTTGAGTTAAAACCGCTCCACACGCTTGCTTACTTGCATCCGTTATTATACAAAATTCTTTTGTGAAGTCTGGGTATTGTAACAAAGTTGGTTTGATGAGTTGCTCTTTTAAGTGTAAAAATGCATTTTGGCATTCATCTGACCACTCAAATGGAACATTCTTTTTACATAATCTGGTTATGTGCCGGGAATAGTCGGCGAAGTTTCTAATAAAACGTCTGTAATAATTGCAGAATGCAACGAATCTTCTAGCGCTGTCCGCGTCGTGCGGGACTGGATAATTTTTGATGACGTCATATTTCTTGTCATCTGGCAAGATTCCTTTATCAGTGCATTTATGGCCGAGAAAGGTCACTTCATGCATGAAAAATGAACATTTTTGTGGATGTAATTTTAGGTTGTGTTTCCTACATACCTCAAAAATATCTTGTAAGTTTTTGAGCATATGTTTTTCGGAACAACCAATGACTATAAGATCGTCCATATATAGGAATGCTTGCGAAGCTTCAAGTCCAGAGAATGCAATAGTCATCATTCTCTGAAATGAATTTGGCGCTATTTTTAAACCAAATGGTAATCGCGTGAAGCGATATGAGCCATTGCTCGTTGAAAAAGACGTTATATTACGTGAACTTTCTTCTAGTTCAATTTGATGAAAACCTGACATTAAGTCAAGGCATGAGAAATATTTTGCTCTACCTAGTTGATCCAAAATGTCATCAATTCTAGGTAGTGGGAATTTATCTGACAAGAGTTTCTTATTTATTTGACGATAGTCAACTACTAATCGCCATTTCTTTTGTTCAGTGCCCGGAAGGGCTTTCTTTGGTACAAGTAATAGTGGGCTGTTATATTCTGATACGGACGGTTCGACTATTTTGTCGTCTATTAATTTTCCTACTTGCTTCTGGATCTCTGTAACTTGGCTATGCGGGCTTCGATAGTTTTTGATGTATACTGGTTCGTCATCCTTCAATCTCAATTTTTGTTTATAAAAATTATTTGTTGTTATTGATTCGGTGTCAAGCCCGAATATGTCACTATATTTGGAACATAATTCCGTTAATGGTTGTTTGAATGGAGCTGGAAAATTCTTTTTGAGCTGAGCTAGGACAGTTTGTTCCCTGATTTTAGAAGTTGTTTGAACTACATTGTAATTCGAAAGTGGTTCATATTTTAAATTATTTATATTAATTAATTGGTCGGTACTGGTCGTATTCAGTAATCGGACAAACGCATTTTGCGTGGTTGCAACTGTGTTTGCAACAAAAATACCAGTTTGGATTTCCTGGTTTGGAATTAGAACATTATCTTCACTTGAAGTTAGTTCTATTTTTCGAATAACTTGTGATCTTGCTGGTAGAAGTATTGTATTGTTACCAGAACTGTATGTTATTGGAACATAAATGTGAATGTTTATATTGTTTGGTCGTATTATAAACCAGTCTTCTGAAGGTTTTAGATCAATTTGACAATTTAATGCTTTTATAAAATCAATCCCTATTATTCCATCACATGGGATTGCGAAATTTTTGTTTACTAAATGGAAATTGTGAGGAATTATGTATTTATCTGTCTGTAGCTCTATTGGTGCAAGGCCTAGGGATTTTATAATACCTTCACCTATGCCTTGAATATCTATTTTACTATTTATTTGTATGTCGTTGAAGACATCTGAAGTTTCTTTTATTAGCGATATGTTCGCTCCTGTATCTACTAGGAATGTTAGATGTTTTCCTGTATTGGCATTGTTAAATGACACGAAAATGTTAAGATTGAGATTGATGGTTTGAATCTTTGCTTTTAATAGTTTGGAGTATCTAAAGGAGTTTGGGAGTTTCCCGAAGCCGTCTGGGTAACACGGACATTATTGTTGTGTCCTCTGTTCCCATTTCTGACGTAGTTTTGGTTGTTATGGGATGTGCCGTTACCACGGTTATTTCCTCTATAATTACCACGACCTCTATAATTATTTGGCTGATAATTGTTATTGTAATTGAAGTTCCTGTTTGAATTGCTGTTATTGTAGTAACCACGACCATTTTCTCTACCTCGATAGTTACTTCGGTAGTTACTACCGCGATAAGCTTGTCCTCTACGCGTGTACAATATTGAATTAGCATTGCCAGTCATCTCAGTACTACATTGTATATACTTTGCGACGGCGTCGTTCATGGTCGTAAAGTTACCTGCTTCTAAAATGGTTTTTAGTTTACCATGCTCACAATTTTTAACCATTGTGCTAATGGCTTCTTTTGTACTGAATTTATCGGCATGTTCGGCTGGTAGTCCTTCATCGATGTACGAAGCTTCAAGTAGCTTTCGCAAATTATCGATTTCTGTGGTAAATTGGGTTGCAGTATTTCCTTTTTGGCATACTTTTGCCAATTTTGCTTTGACTACGTCAGACGTTTCACCGACTATAGTGTCTTGTAATTTCTTTATAATTTCATTTATTGTTGTAAGTTCTTGAACTTTGTACAGTGTTGATCCTATAATCTTTGATTTTATTACTTCGATTGCTAAAGATTCATAAGGGCCTTTTGTTAGGTTAACTAATTTAATCGCTGTTATGAATCGCTGCAAATGAAGTTTTTGTCCGTTAAATTCAGGTATGGCGTGCGAAATATCTTTGATATATGCCCGTTGGGCAATTGTGTCGTCTGCCATTCTGATGTGTTTTTGTTCTATCACACTATTCAGTGAATCGGAATCAGACAATTCTTGATCTTGATATTGTGGTACTGTTAATACAGCTTGGATCGTTAGATCGTGTAGATCTTTTTCTTCCACTTCTGTTTCTTGATCAATTGATTCAACTTCTCGGTCAAGTTCTTGAGTTTGACTTGTTCCGGGTTGTTCTATGTCTATTGTCAATGGAGTATTCAAAACTGTTGGAATTGAAATATCCAAATTGAATTTCCTTTGAATCGATATCAAATTTGATCGAAGTCTGATCAAAAATTTTGATACCTGCGACCAATTTTGTTCTTTTATGCGTTCTCTATTTTCATGTATTAGTGTACGTGCCTCGTTGAAACACTCAACTAATATGGTCGCATGCCTATTCACTGTAGCTCTTTGTATTGTCCTATTTTGTGTAAGTGATTTGTATGATTTGTCAAATCTACTTTTATTTTCTTCTAATGATTTGTAAATTTCCTGCCATTCCATTCTTGGTTTTAAGTTTTAAATATTGCAAAGTCAATTACTCTGCCCAGTATCGAATGTTCATTTATTACTGATTTTACTACAATACCTGGAATGGTAGTTAACACAATTGCTTTTTGTGTTTTTGAACAGTCTATTAAGGGCGAAAATTCTAAATGAAATGTACTCATGTACATATATTCGAGCTCTAATATGCTCCTTGGGGTCGTTGAGACCAATTGTAAAATTCTGTTTTTAAAATTTGGGTCCCTGTTATAAACATTCCTAATTGCGTTTAGAGTTGTCATTTTATTTTTCCCTTTCAAATTCTATATTTTGTCCAAATCATTAGCCTTACTCAAATATTTCTTTTTAAGGCATTTATTGTGCAGCTTATAAGTTTTGAAAAAGACGTTAGCACACAGAATAACAACAATTATCATCAACAGGGTATTAGTAAAGCCTAAATCAATTTCTTTTGATTCTACTTTATTAATTACATTTGCAGTGGAATCCACTGTCTTGGTGTCTACTAAACCCATGCTGGTGACAATCCCTGTTTCTCTATGAAAAAGTATGCCATTTATATATGGCTTATTTTTGGTGTCATTTCCTAACTTACTTATAGTATTGTCTTTCATTCATATTAGTTTTTGAGATGCTTTAAATATATTTAATTAATATTAAAACTAATTTTTGAAAATATGAAGATAGAGTGTTAGGGCATAGGGCTGATTTATTTTTTTTTTTTTTTTTTTTTTTTTTTTTTTTTTTTTATCAGTCCTATGTTTTTAGTGAAAGCCTAACAGATATTAGTAGTTTACAAGCAGCGTGTTACGCATCGACTTGTGGGTAGAAGTTTAAATTATTGGCAATTCAGGCATTGGCAAAATGCAGCCTTTATTGCGTTACTTTGCATCGCAAAGTTTGTTGTTGAGTTCCTCCAGTTGGGTTTTCAATTTTTCCTGGTCCTCGTTGATTTTTTCTGTCCGTAGTAGGTCTTTGACCAACCTACGTTCCCGGAGCAGTTTAATTCGCTTCCCTCCCCGCTTTTTCTTTGGCTTGGGCTGTTGCGGCTGTTGGCGTGCCCGGTACTCAGCTATTGTGAGTGGGCGTGGTCCATCGGTTGGACAAGCCTCCAGAGCCTCCTGTAGGCTTGGCTTGTCCCTTTGCTCGAGGGGAGCAGCGTTTATTAAATCTGATTCCAGATTGGCATCCACCGGTGGCGTAAGAGGCGTTAGGCCTCTCACGCGAATTTATTTTTCGGCTGCTGATGTCCTGGGCCTCTGGGCTCAGGCGGTTCCGGTGCCGGTCATCGCACAGGTATTCGTCGTACGCTCTATGTAGCGCTGTCGGTGCCTTTTCAGGTCTTTATCTTCTTTTATGTCAGCATGCTTCTTGTTTAATTTTTTTTTTTTTATGAAAATCCAGTAATTTATTAGAGGCAATTTAAACGTGAAATTTGGATACGCAGGATTATTTTTGGCTCTCACTGTTCACGGTCATTTGGAAGTGTATTTTAAATGCACATTTTCTTTTGTTTTTGCGTGAAAACCGTTTTTGCAGAATTATTTATTTTTTTTTTTGGTCCTGTCACGGTCGCCATGTAAATATAACTTCCAGAGATAGGGATTTTAAAGAAAAGACATCCGTCATTTCTGATATAATTTTATTGAATGATCTTTTGTATGTTTCTTAAATTCTACTTGGCTGAGGGCCAGCGTAGCTGCGCCGCCAGCAACGCCTGCAGCGGAGCGGCCGCATTTATATGTTTGTTATATATGCCCAGCGCTGTTGATAGCGGGGGGCGCGAGGGGAAGATCCACATGCTTGTGTGGATCATATTCAAGTGCCGTCGGCTATGCTATACATGCCGACGCTGCACTAATGTAGTACCAGGCATATATGTGTGATCGTATTTCGTCGCACTGAATATGCCTGGGAATGTTTATTGCATAAACACTGCAACAAAGTGTTACAGTGTGTTCCCTTTTAAGTACTCTTGGTACAGTGGGTATTGGCTATATATATGCATACTACACTAGGACGATATCGTTACCCTCCTTCCGCGCTTGACGGACGAGGGCCCTGACATAATCCGAGGGTGGATCTTCTTCGTTGTATGGCAGATAAGAAGAGGCCAGGTATAGGCTTCTCCCGTCCTTCCTCTCGCATAGTGCCACCGTTAGGTCCGGACTGCTGTGCCTGGAAGACAACAAAACATTTAGGTCGTTCCTTGCCACGACACAGGTTCTTGGCTTACCTGCAGATTGTGGTGTGAGAAGACGGTAACCGCGACCACTCAAACCTCCAACCCTTTCACCTACGATCCAGGGCTCTTGGATGAGGGCCACGTCTACCGTCTTCTCGTCCATAAACCGCAGTAGGTCCACCGATTGTACACTTGAGTGATGCAGATTAATCTGCACCACCTTCATGTTCTTCAACGGGCCTAGGTCTTCGCGGAACTACCACCGCTAGGGTGCCCATACCAAAAGATATGCGGCAGTTCGCTGGAATGAGCTTGGCAAGGCTGTTCTGGCCAATACTGATTCAGAGTTCCTTACCGTTCCCCTTGTCACACACTATCACCCTTGTGATGGTCCAGTCAGTCGTCTCCAAGGTCTGGTTCTGAGCCTTGATCAGGACTAGCGTGTCGTCCTCCGCCTTGATCTGGTAAGGGATCTACACCTTCATGATCGTTCTCGTTCGAACCTGGTCCGTGGGTACCACACAGATTGCCGCTCCTGGCCAGAGTTCACCAAAGCCGTGCACCGTAGTCTTGAGGAACTCTACGGTTTCTGCGTTACCACAGGCTACTGACTTGGCTCCCCTGTACCATTTGATGCCCTTGAACTCGCATACAAACGGATTGTCTGCGCGAACAATGGCATCCTTCATGGCGCTCAGTATTGCTGACTCTGCAGTCAGTTATATTATATTTATATTTATTTCATGCCATATCCTAACGCTACAAGTATAGACTTATTTTTACCTTCCGAGATCTTTCCCTCTGGGTGACCGCGATCGATGATGGCTACCTGCAGTTCAGGCGTCGAACCCAGGCTCTGGTATAGCCCGTTTCGACTCGGATGCGTTTATGGAGTCATCCGTCCTCTGGCGCTTGAACCTTGGCTCCCGGCAAGTCGGTATCCCCTTCTGTTCAGAGGGCTTTAGTGTTGCCTTGGCACTCGCCGCGTTCCGCGCCTGAGGTGTGGTCTTCCCCTTCTGCTTTTTGTTCCTTTTCCTCCCTTGCGCTTTCACAGATGGTGGCTTTGAGGGTTCGGTCGCCTTCGGTCTCGTGCCAGCCACCGCTGGCTCTGAGGTCGAAGGTTGGTCCCTTGTCGCCGCCATGACCGGTGCGCTCTGGGGAGTTTCCTCTCCGCTGGACCGAACGGCTCCATGCAGCCCCTCGTACCTCCGCACGTTTTGCTCGTGCTTCTTCTTGAGGCCCCGATCCCTCGCGGTCAGCGTGTCGGGGGGTCGCCGGTCAAGACCCCGAAGGTACTTGACTGACACCCTGTATCCCGACAGCAATTTGCGCTGGCTCTCTGCCTCACACTTCGCCTTCACCGCATCAACAGATGTGAGGTCCGAGGGGCCCTGGATTTCGAGGTCCGTGACTTCGGCCACCGCCTTCTGCGATTCCTCGTTATGTCCAAGACGAGAGAAGGCCCTAGCCAACTCTGCATCCGACACTGAGGGACCTGTGAAGACGAAGCTTACGCCTGTGGTTCCCGGTTCCAGCTCCTCCAACACCTCTTTCTGCCTACGGATCTGGCTTTTGCTTGCGGCATTTCGCGATTTAACAGCCGAGCAGTCCACTGATACCTCGGGTTTCTTATTGCAGTCACTGTATATCGACGCCGGGGGGCCGTGCGCACCCCCAATCACCGCCGGTACTGGGTCTCCGACTCCTTGCACCATAACTGTTTTTTCATTAAAGGACATTCCTACATAACAAAAAGCGTTTTAACCCTACCGCCAGGGGCTGAGCTATTTTAGTAAAGAATAAAATACACACGGTGCACAGTGGCCGAATAACCCTAAATTTGCGCATAAACTAAACCGCGATAGTTAGAGCGTTGTAACTTGGCATATTTTATAATTACGGTATGTATACAAACAAATTTCAGACCGATCCGACCACCCCCTCATTTTCTGCCCATATAACCCCATTTTGAGAAAGTAACTTTTTTTTTTAAATCCTTTTCTTAATTAACCAAATTCGAAAAAATATAATAAATAAAATTAAATTTAAGTATTTCTAAATCTAAAACAATTAATTCAAATATTTATATTTCTCTTATAAAAAAAAGAAAACAGTTTAGTTAATGCAATTTTGGTTAAATTTGTGTAATAAATTTATCATATATAGTAATTTTTACAAATCCTCTTCCACTTCTAATTCTAACGAATTATTGTCCAAATCAGATTCGAATTTTTCATCAGAACACTTACTTTCTTTCTGAGATAGCCGGTTGCTCTAAAAGAGCCAGAACGTCTAGAGGCAAATTTTTTTGATTTCTGTTTAATTTCTTATTCATAACACGTAAAAACAATACACAACACAAAAAATGGTAGGCTATTTATTTTTCCCTGTATTCTATATACCCTGTGAAGTATTGTCCATTGCAAACACACAATGTATTTTCCGGAAAATCTTCATTTTTTGCTGAAAATCTTACCTATTTCGGCAACAACGTAGCGATAAATTTGGTTGCAGAAACAGCTGTTTTTCAGAGCTGATGTAAGGAACCAGCGTTGATAAAAAAATATTTGGTATTGAATATCGGAAGCATAGTTCTATATTCTATTAAGTTAATATTCCAAAATATTCTTTTTGGAGTTTCTGGCAAAATTTGGGCTGTTCCGGCCACAGTGCGGTAGTGAAATCGCGATTAAATGGTAGTGAGTTCTTCTTCGATTTTTGGATTCTGAAATCAATTTCAAGTTATCATCCTGACCAGTCAGTGAATGTGAGTGAGTGAGAATCCCAAAGAACCTACCTCTGGCAGACCCTTATTTCTACAAGCCACAAAGAATAAATATGCTTAATTATTAGCTGTTGGTCAAATCAAAAAAGGTCCAGACTATCTAACTCTTAAGAAGACTCTTCTTAGCTGGGAAAATATGTTTCCGAAAGTTCTGCTCCCCAAATTACAAATAGGTTGAGTTGAAGTGAAGAGTTTCTAGTATCTATAGGTAGGACCTTCCAAAGGTCTGTCGCTTGGAAGAAGATTGCATCCTGACCCTTAGTTGAAAAAAATGTACTTTGAATTTTTGGAAGAGTACCTCTCCTTAGGCCATATGTCTCTTACTAACAATACGATTCCTTCTCCTAAGGCCCCAAAGTACGTCTATAAAGATCCACGTCGTTTTCGATGCATCCAAGACGTCCTCTCAGGTGGCCTTGAATGATATTCTGATGGTCGGGCCTACCATTCAAGAGAAGCTATACTCGACACTGCTCCGCTTTCGTCTTCACAGGTTTGTCCTGACTGCCGGAGTTAAAAAAATTTATCGCCAAGTAATGGTGAAGCTGATAGGCAGTTTCAACTCAGTGTGGAGAAGAGACCCATCTGAATCCTTGAGATTTTACAAGCTTAACACCATAACGTACGGGACTGGACCAGCCCCATTTTTGGCTGATAGCGGATAGCGAACTAGATGGCGACATCCGAGTATGTGCTTTCTCACATAAGCATCTTAAAAGTAAAACTTTTACCATTCGGGATCAAAACTGCAGTTTACATTTTTAAGAAAACAATCGAAAATTTGTTGGGAGGCATTCCCAATGTAGTGGTATAGCAAGATGATATGACTATAAAAGGGCATTTTAAAACATATTTATCCAACCTCAAAGCAGTTTTAAGCAAGTTGTTTCTGGGCTACAATTAAATAAAACAAAATGTTATTTTATTATTACGAATCTGAAATCAGATATCAAATTCAAAATGCCGGATCCAATATGGCGGTCATAAAAATAACTCCCAGATGTATGAAAAAAGACCCTTTGCTCTAAAGGTGCGTGCAAACAGATTGGGATAGAGCTCATTGGAAAGGGCATTGATTAGCCTTTAATATCTGATGTCTGCGTCAGGATATATCTGTACAGTAAGTTGAAAATGGCCAAGGGTTTTAGGGGTTTAAACACCTATTTTCTTGAAAACGACGTGATTCTGGTTCAGCACGAAAAATCTCTTTGGAACGCGTGTGTCTCATGTTATAAACAAAGCCCATGCAGGGCAGTGCTATTACTCTATATTTATTTATACATTTTTTGAGACAATGCATCCACTATATCAGTCGTTGCAAAAGCACTCTAGTTCATATGCATTCAATCAAATAAAGAAAGCGATAGCAACAGAAAAAATATTGGTTAATTTCAACCCTGATTTAACTATTGTACTTACAACAGAGGCATACAACACTGCAGTTGCAGTTCACACAGATACGAAAAAAAGCGCTGGCTATTATCATTTCCGTTACAAAGCTAAAACAGTAATTTTGCGGCCAGAAATGTACACACTACATGTCCATTTAGATACTATGAAACGGGATCAATCAAACCTCGAGCAATAGGTGGTTCCAAACCACGAATAGCTACAACACCGGTCGCACTAAAAATTGCCGATTAAAAGCGGGAATATCCCAGCATATTTGCTTGGGAATTTCGAGATCGACTACATTCGGAGCCAGTTAGCAATAGTGATAACATTCCAAGTGTAATTTCGGAACGAAACCTATCGAATTGTGTACAAATTAAATATTATGCTTGCTATGAAAACAAACCTGTTTTAAATAAAAATTACAATTACAATAAGAGAAATCTATTTAAAAACTGGATGACAAAAGCATTTCCGACCACTTTTTTTTTTTTGTATCTGTGTGAACACCTGTATATGTAATTACTAGAAACTCTTGAGATGTAGAGCAACCTAATTTAATCGGAAGCGCAATTATTGTTACATTTACACTTGAATAGTTATATTATCTATATATTTTCACCTGTGAATCAGTCACTGAGCGGTTTAGTATATCATTTATTCAATCATTTTCGGCTGAGATGCACAGAAAAGAAACCAGCAAAAACTTGGAAGTGATAACATTCGACTTCTTGCCATATTTGATGAAAGCAAAGGACTACCGTCGACGGCATTTGCTAGAATGCAACGATGGGCGTTCATTTTATCAGGATTCTACATGAGAATATGTAAAAGGTACTTTAAACGAAGCCGATCACTTGCAAGAAAACGTGAGAAAAAGACGTGATCTTATCATATCAAAACTTTTAGTTGTAATCGACAACGGATCTTTCGGATAGCGATTGCATACCTTATTGCTTGCTCTGCTATTAGTTTTACGTCCTCCTCGCATAGCCGCTCGGAGATCGCGCTAGACATTCGTACGACGAATTTGTATAAAGGTAATTAGTCGAAAGCATCTAAACTAGTGCCACATTTGCAGCGTAGAGCCAGTTTTTTTACCCTCGCAAACCACTTAGCTACTGTTTAATCCGCTCTCTTGCTAGCCATGTAAAATTGGTTGCGTTCTGGAAATATTATTGTAGTGGAGTGTGCATAATATTAAGCCTCTGATTAGCATTCGTTGCGAGCAGAAGCGTTTTTCTATTTCTTTATGACTACCTATACGTGCTCTGAGTGCAGTGTCGTCGTTACACCGGCGCAGCTTCGTGTTTTCGAGGCGGTTCGCTGTTCATCACAGTTCTTGTGTCGATCCGCCTGAAGAGGCAATTAAATTAAGAATCAATTTGCCGAATCTACTATGGCAATGTGCTAGTTGCGTAGTGAGCAATGATTCGCACTCAAAGACGGTTGAGATCATGGAGGAACTTCGTGAATTAAAAAGCCTTTATTTGAAACTAAATGCGAAGTTTCAAATCGCTTTTCACGGATCTGCAGTTGCCCCAGCAATTGTTAACATCAATCAGCGGAAGAAAGAGAATAAACGTTCTAGCAAACCTCCGGCTGCATCAACTATCTGTCAAATTAATACAGTTGTGTTAGACCGTAACCCTCCTTTAGAGGGCAACGGCTTGGGAACAATCCCAAAAAGAATAAACAATTTCACAGCAAAAAGAAGCGCAAAATTAGTTTGGCGCCTACGTGTGATCAATTCGAAGTTTGGCCGAGCAAACCAATTTTGCGTATAGGCAAATTTGCGGTAAACACAAAGCCAGAGGCGTTATGCAAGTTTGTTGCTGATAAGCTGAAAGTGAATTCTGACAGCATAATATGCTATTCTTTAACCAAAAAATATGTAGACGTAAATACTTTAAAGTTCGTGAATTTTAAGCTTGGTGCCCCTGAGCATCATTATTAAACTGTCTTCAGCGATGAATTCTGGGCACAATCAGTTAAAGTGAGTCGATTCGTTCCCAGGGAAAGACAGCCCTTCGATTCTACCGTTGTGGACATAGCGGGTGAAGAGCCGTTGCTTACATCTAATCGCTCTCTTCTGCACAGTTGCCGACGTTGTATATTAAAATCTTACTTTATAACGGACACTTACTCTCTTCACTAGTTTCTCAGCCGTCGCCTCTCTTTGATGATGAGCTTTCTGCAGTGTGCTGTCAATGGCTCGCACCGACTGCGGAAATATCTACAAGAATCGATTCTACATTTTAGCGAAACTAAATTTTCTAATGATGATCTAAACCTGCCTATACTTATTCGAACAGAAATGCTGTGCAGGGTTCTTAATGGTTCCTTTGGCTGTGCAGTGCAAACGTCTGGTGTCGCCGTTGCGGATTTTACTCAAACACTTCCTGATTACCGTCCGGTAGCTATGGCAACAGTTCCAGTAAACGCATCGGACAAGAGAATTGGAAGTAGCTGCCTTAAAATGTACTTTCAAAACATATCCGGAATGAGAACTAAAACTCAAGCCGTCTTCATGAGTACTTCCAACTGCGATTATGACGTCATTATATTGGTTGAAACCTGGCTTAACCCTATCTTTAGCTCCAATGAGTTCTTCGATCCAAACGTGTTCCTTGTCTATCGTAAGGATAGAGACTTCAGCGGAATGCATTGCGAGAGAGGTGGAGGTATATGGTGTATTTTCTGCTGCATAACAGTTGAACTTGCAAACGAGGATGTCATTCTTGGCATTGATGACTGTTATGGTATGGGCCTCACCCAAATAAATAATATTTAATGATTTGCATAGGTTATTCGATTTAATATTCGTTAATTCCATTGTTCATTCCTCGGTAAGCCTTGCTGAATTTACCATTTCTAGTTTTGATGTTCATCATAAGCCCTTATGTTTCAATATCGAATTTTCGAATGTTTTACCAGCTATTAACGTAGTTCCTATATATAAATTTGATCATGCCAGCTTGGTTGCCGTAAATGATAACCTTATATCTATGGATTGGGTTTCCTTGCTATCGAGTGCTTGCATTGAGACTAATTATAATAACTTTCTTCTTGCCCTCTTAAATACTCTTAATATTGTTGCCAACTCTGGGGCTAGTATTGCGAACTTATTTGCTTCCTTCTTCTCTGCCAACCTCGAACCTTCTTCTAGCTGGAATAACCAGAAAGTTTTAACATTGAGTCCTTTGAAATAACTGATGAAGAAATTTCCTAAGCTTTAGCTCAATTTGATGATTCCACTAAGCCTGATTTTGATTTAGTATCTTCATTCATTCTCAAGAAATGCCATTCTTGTCTTTTTCAGCCTCTTAAAATTCTTTTCGCTTCTTCGCTATCTCAGGGTACATTTTTATCTAGATAGAAAATTGCTAAAATTCGACCGGTTCTTAAATGCGGAAGTAAGTCTGAGATTTCCAGTTACAGGCCTATTGCAAAAATAAGCAATGTCGCAAAATTGCAAAGTAAATCACTTTGTCAATCTGCCTTACAAGCACAACTTTCTAAGCTTGGTATTACCTCCTCATTCCTAAATTGGATTTCATCGTATTTGGTAAACCGAACCTATCATTTTAAAGTCAGTGGGTCTGTTTCTAACTCCTTTGAAGCTACTTTTGGACTTCCTCAATGTAGTTCTCTTGGCCCTTTGCTTTTTATTATTTTTATACCCAGAAGGAAGCGTTTCCGACCCCATAAAGTATATATATTCTTGATCAGCATCAATAGTCGAGTCGATATAGCTATGTCTATCTGTCCGTTCGTCTGTCCGTCCGTCTTCATTTGCGCCTATAGCTCAAAGACCATAAAAGCTAGAGGAACACAATTCTGTATCCAGACTCCTGTCCTATCGCACTGTTACAAAGGTATTTCAAAATTTCGCCCCGCCCCCTTCCGCCCACTCCAAGGACGAAAATCTGTGGCATGCACAATTTTAAAGATACGAGAAAACTAAAAACGCAGATTCATAGACACTGCCTTATCTATCAGAGTGTTGAATCTGGATCAGATCAGATCATAAATATATTTATTTATTCATTCCGCCAATGGGTTAAATCGTTATCTGGCTAAGGGGTATAAACTTAACTATAAAACTAAAAATTACATAAAAAATACTTCCTTAGCGCTTGGCTAAGCACATCCTTCCTGGATCCCCAACACAACCGAATGCTTGCTGGTCAAACAGCCGTCAGGTCCTTAAAACTGGTTCATTCCACGCATAATTTGTCCTAGCAGCACTTTCATTAAATGGGACCAAGATTCCTGGCTGGAACATTAAAATTGATCAAACTCAATAGGAATGTACTGTCAAACCTACCTATTATTATATCAATCAGGAAAGGCAGGCCTGCTATTGAACGCCGATTCTTCAAGAGTGCAGGTATGGAGTAGGCAACACTGGCTGGGGTGGAAGGGATTGGCTCAGAAAAATGTAAAGGCTGCATTGCAAATTTTAATAATTTTTTCTGAAGCCGCTCAATCCTATTGACATGCACAATACCCGAAGGATTCCAAATAAAGGAAGCGTACTCCACCCTTGAGCGCATAAATGCAGAATAAACTGACAATCTTGAGTACGGGTCCCTAAACAGTACAGTGTTACAAACCCTAACATTGCATACGCTTTCGTCAGAATACAATTTATGTGATTAATTAACAGGAATTTACTACCAAAAATTATCCCAAGATCCATGATCTCGTTCAGCGTAGAGAGTGGGTGATTATTAATGAAGTACGTTGAGAGGACAGTTAAGACACATTTACTGTATCAAACAGCATGACATTTATTCAGATTTAGAGGTAAATTGTAATTAGTCTCGAGGCAAGCATTCGAAAGCAAGGAAACCCAATCGATGGATATGAGGCAATCAATTAACGCAACCAAGCTGGCATGATCAAAATTATAAATAAGGACTACGTTAAAAGCTGGTAAAAAATTCATAAATTCGATATTAAAGCATAAGGGCTTATGATGAACAACACAACTAGAAATAGTAAATTCAGCTAGGCTTACCGAGGAATGAACAATGAAATTGATGAATATTAAATCGAGTAACTTATGCAAATCATTATAAATATTATTTATTTGGGTGAGGACCATACTATAACAATCATCAATGACAAGAATTTCGTGTGGCAGGTGAACATTTCCCGGCACCATAGCATGGGATTGCGGATCACTAGTCCGTCCAAACAACAGATCCTAAAATCTCCCGTCACACAAATACCAACAGAGTCATCTAGGCTGGCAATTATGGTGGAAATGTTATACATATGTGCCTGATATAGTACATAGTCACTTCCAGGGGGTATATATGAAGCAATTATTAAAATCTTCCCTGACACGCCCGACACCTCGACAGCCAACTGGTCCAGTAGCGAGTCCTCATTTACAAGTCCAACTGTTATGCAGCAGAAAGTACGGCGGACAGCAACGATGACACCTCCGCCTCTCTCGCACTGCATTCTGCTGAAGTCCCTATCCTTCCGATAGACGTGGAACAAGTTTGGATCGAAGAACTCATTAGAGCTGAATTTCGGGTTGAGCCAGGTTTCAACTAGTATTATGACGTCATAATCGCTGTTGGAAGTACTCATGAAGACAGATTGAGTTTTAGTTCTCATACCAGATATTTTTTTAAAGTAAATTTTGAGATGGAAGAGAAACTTTTGAAGAGAGCAAGAGTCCGTTAAAAAGTAAGATATTAATATCCCACATTGCCAGCTGTGAAGAAGAGAGCGGTACTCTAAAAAAATCGAAGAGCCATCCAGGTGGTGGACGATGCGCCGATGCAGCGGGAGGTGAGGAGAGAGCAAATCCGCCAAGAGCAATGTGTGGCCACCATACCCAGTTCGGGGCTGCCAAAATAAAACGGCAAAATCATCTGGTGTTGTTGTTCTCGCGAATAAAGCTACGGCTGCGTGCGTGGCCCCGAGGCAGCGGGAGGCGAATAGAGTGCCTCTCCGAAGTGAACGCTACGAGCAAATGAATCGCATGCGGATGTGTCGGGAACATCACACAAAGCGGTCGTCAAGAGCCACTGAGCGTACGAAGCCGCGGCTGCGTGCGTTGACAAGAGAGATCGATGCAGAGGGCGAGTGGTTTAGGCGCCAGCTCTTGTAGTTATTGGTAATATAGTTGAGAATTGCGGTGGCATGTAATGCACGAAAGTGAACCTCTAATGACGTCAGTGCCAGTGACGCCGATTATTGGGGGTTTTTTGACGGGGATTCAGCTGAGGTAGATCTACGCAATGGCACTGCACCCACTATGTCCACCACAGTGGAATCCAAGGGCTGTCTCTCCCTGCGAACAAATCGACTCACTTTAACTGATTGTGTTTTTTGTTCTTCATGGGAACAACCTTAAAGCCCTCTGATGGAGGGTTACGATCCAACACAACAGGATTGATTTGATGGGTAGTTGATGCAGCCGGCGGTTTGGTAGAAGGTTAGTTCTCCTTCTTCCGCTGATTGATGTTAACAATTGCCGGGGTAACTGCAGATCCGGGAAAAGCGATTTGAAACTTCGCATTTAGTTTCAAATAAAGGCTTTTAAGTTCACGAAGTTCCTCCATGATCTCATCCGTCTTTGAGTGCGAATCATTGCTCACTACGCAACTATCACATTGCCAGAGTAGATTCGGCAAATTAATTATTAATTTAATGGCCTCTTCAGGCAGATCGTCACAAGAAGTGTGGAAAGTGCGACGACAGAGCGATGAACAGCGAACCGCCTCGAAACCACGAAGCTGCGCCGGTGTAACGACGACACTGCACTCAGAGCACGTATAGGTGATCATTTTATACTCGGTACTCAGTCAGTATATATGTATGTGAGCTTGTAATAAATTACATTATTACATGTTCGCAAAAGGGATAAATTTAGTTTTAGCCAAAAAAGACAACACAAAATTAAGTCGAACCTTTTCGGAGATTTATATATATTAGATGTTTCCATTTTTGTTTACAAACGTTTTTTACATCTGTCTTTTCTACATGTCTAAATCTACTTCCAACATATACATACACGGCTGTGTGCGAGAGAGAGAGGGAATGAATCTGCGCTTGGAAGGTCACTAAAATTTCATTTGTTCGTTCTGGCTTTACTAATGATCCGATCTGATCCAGATTCAACACTCTGATAGATATGGTAATTTTCTTTGATTCTACTACTAATGTACGTATGTCACGAGCGTCACAATGGCCAAATATTTCAACACCATAAAATAGAGTGGGATATAGCCCTTATAAAACTTATACAAATTCGTTTTTTCCGAAACCCCGATTACTTTTTACTCAATAGCGAGCTTTGAGTCAAAAAGTTTTCAATTTGAAATGACATTATTTTTTCAAGCACCTATGAAAGAAAAGGAAGTATTGAAATGGGCCTGATGTCATTGTATTAAGTATACATGGAAGGACATAACACTGATCGACACATACAAAGCTAAAACTATTATTACAAAGTTGCATTGTATTCAGGTACATGTTACTAGTCGATTCAGGTACATCAATCGATAAAAACTTTGCGTTAAGTTCTTAGGGCGCGCGCAGACTGTAGCTGAAAGCAGAGCTGAAAACGGCGCTGAAAGCTCTAAGCTTTTTTCACACAGAATCAGCCGGCAGGTGCGTACACTGTCGACTGAGTTGAAAGATGAACTGATAGCAATGCGTCCGTCTGTTTCTACTAAACTAATATTTCACTTTAAGAACTATCTCCACAAAACGTTTCATGTACATAGCTATATTTTATGACTTTATCAAGCATTTTTTCGAATGGTGCAGATCGGATATCTATATCTATATAAAGTTATTTTTTCTATGAAAAACTTCTTTATTTTTTAAAGTAGTCAGCCCATTTGTGTAATTACCTTATTGTACATAACGCACGAAAATTTGGTGAAATTCGGACCACTATATCGCATAGAAAGATAACATTGATGGTAACTATCAGCAATCCGCTTGCTGAAAAAACAAACATGCTTGTTCGATCAAACAAAGCTGAGCTGATTTCAGGGAGCTTTTTCAGCTTTAAGCTCATCTCAGTCAGCAATGTGCGCACTTGCACCGATGGAGTGTGTTTGTTTTTTTGGAGCTGAAAAAAAGCTATTAGCTCTGCTTTCAGCTCCGCTTTCAGCTACAGTGTGCGCGCGCCCTAATATTGTCTTCATTCGTCTGTTTACATTTCCCTATATCCAAGGCATTCATTTCCTTCCACCTTTGTTTAATGGAGGAACAATTCTGAAACTTAGAATTAAAGAGATCTTATACTTATACTCTTGTTAACAGTTGCTCTTAATATTTTTTACATGATACGAAACTCCTCAGTTTTGTATCGCTTCCATTTAAGGAAATCGACGTCTCGCTGATGTGTTAGTTTTTTAATATTACTGCTGAACCATAGATTTTGTCTTGGTTTGGTGACTTTTGTTTTGAGAGGTACAAATTTGTTGAACAGGTACTGTACGTTGTTGTTTAAAACACTCAATTGAAAATCAACATCGGGAGAATTGTAAATGGAAGCCCAGTCACATGCATTATATTCTAGTTCTAGTTCATGAAGGTCAATATTTGTATAGTCTCTATAGATAAATGAATCAGTTTTATAATGTAAAGTCAAGTCAAATGTCAGGAAAATTCGAATCGTTCGGGTATTAGTTAATAACTTCTAAACTAAGCAAGATTTTTTAATGCGTTTTTTTTTATTCATTAAAAAAATTTATTTACACCCCTAGAAACATTTTTGGAAAAAAGAACGTAACACCGCCAACCCATTCAAAAAAATATTTTTTTTTAATTTAAAATAATTATATTAATGATCATTGACTATAGTACTCTTTTAAACATAAAAATAAAGTTTTAATATTAAAAACCCAATTTTGTTGAAATTCAGGAGCTAAAGAATAGTTAGTATTAATGGAAATTTTCTTCATTTTCAATGTCTTCATCACACGGAAAAAATTACCGTCAAATTCATCGTCGAAATCCTCGAAAATTGTATGTGGGCCTTCAATTTCACATGATAAGGAGGTTAACAATATCGATGGGAAGGGCTTTTTGATGAAATAATTGGATTGGAGGAATCCATAGCGTGATAAGGTCTGTCTTCTTTATAGATATTTTTTCGTTATTCAGCTGCTTCTTACTTTCTGATAGATTTGGAAATTTACAAATTTTAAAGCAATTGTGTTTTTTTTTTGTTTTGTTTTTTTTTTTTAACCAGAAGGGGACTCCCTGAATTTGAATATCCATGGGCTTAATCCCTAGATCCGGCTTCTAATTACGCCTCCACACTCCCGTCCACAACTCACGGGAGTAATGAGGCAGTTCGCGGGGCGATTTGCTTCACGTCACGGCTGAATTTCACCAAAAATTAAAAAAAAACGCAGAGGAAACTCCAATCAAATTTGCCCCGGAATCGACCCGAATTGTGTCTGTTTGTGGATATTCGATCGTATTTCATAGAAAACAATTGAGCGGAGAAGGCGCGTGGTGCTGGCAGGGCGTGAAATTGCTGCCAATTATCGGAAGAGACCGGGACCGGTACAGGGACGGAGAGCTCTTCATAATTTTCCCGGCGGCAGTCATCTCTGCGGTGGAACCTGAGATCCCAGTGAATCCACTCCACTTGATCATCGTCTTCGCCCAATGCAATGGTAGAATGGTGGAATGGGGGATGCTTCTGGAGCACTGATGATGAGCAGATTACGAGGGCGCGCATCTATTAATAGCGGGACAGGCGAGAGCAAACGAACCCATAAGTCAAATCGAACGGCAACAGTCCAAAAATGTAGAAACGTCTGCGCGCCTCCGGCTCCTCCGAGCTCCATCTTTGTCTGGTCTGCTCTGCTCTGCTCTGTTTTTTAGGGCTTAAGTGGGCTTAGCTCCAACGACAAATGGTGCAACGTATCGTGTCCGTGTCCCATGTCTCATGCCCCGTGCTGGAACAGTTTTAGTTGCAACTGCCGCTGGCTGCTGCATGCAACATGCAACGTGGGCTTAAGTAGGCTTAACTGTCGCTGCAGAGCCGCATTATATTTTTGGCTGCAAAGAAATTTCTACCATTGCGGCGCAGCATTCTTCAGTGGATCTCTTCGGAGGCTGATTTTCTCTTGATTTGCGTCAAGTTCAGCTAAGATTTCCATTGCTTACTCTGGCACTGCCTGCCACTCTCGCTTTTCTCCATTCGCGCCATTAAGTTAATGCCTCAAATGTCCTTGCCGCGGTTCTCCTCTCCCCTCCCCCCATCTTTCCACTGTCTCTGCGGCCAAATTAAAGTGTTTTCTGTGCACTTTATGTGGAGGGGTGCACGAAAGTGCGTCCAGGCCCGTGCCCCACTCCTAATGACACTCCCCTGCTACCTCTCTCTCTCTCTCTGGTTCCCTCCCTTGGCTCATCTACATAGCAATAAAGCAAGTGGGAAGGCTATCCCAGACATTCCGACTATTAGATACCCGCTAATTTATTGCAAGCAGTCGAATCGTGAAGGCGCACTATGACCTAGGAGTCGCTCAGATCTAGGCTTTCAAACAGAATCGGCTTAGCCCAATATACCCTTGTTCTCCACCGACTACCACATACAATAAAATTCGCTAGCATCTTTCCTTTTTCCAACTTTGTTTCGGTCGGGGCCCAACGGGGCTGTGGATGCTGTGGACAAAAATCGAACTTTGCTTAGGGGTAGCTTTGGCAGAGAAATCTCCGATTTTTATGGCTGATAAGGTATCTATTTCCTTTGTAAGGAATGCTTAATAAGCCTCATTATCCTTCTGGTTGCATCCAGACCTTAGGTATGTTTTTTAGAGGTAGTGCTTCTTTTTATACCCGGTACTCGAAGAGTAAAGGGGTATATTAGATTTGTGCAAAAAGTGTATGTGTGTAACACCCAGAAGAAAGCGTTTCCGACCCCATAAAGTATATATATTCTTGATCAGCATCAATAGCCAAATCGATATAGCTATGTCTGTCTGTCCGTCCGCCTGTCCGTCTGTCCTTCTGTCCGTCTGTCCATCTTCATTAGCGCCTATAGCTCAAAGACTATAAAAGCTAGAGGAACACAATTTTGTATCCAGACTCCTGTCCTATCGCACTGTTACAAGTGTATTTCAAAATTTCGCCCCGCCCCTTTCCGCCCACTCAAAGAACGAAAATCTGTGGCTTGCACAATTTTAAAGATACGAGAAAACTAAAAACGCAGAATCATAGAGAATGAGCATATCTTTCAGAGTGTTGATTCTGGATCAGATCGGATTATAAATGTAGCCGCAATGAAGAAAACCATTTCGAAATGCATCGTTCCCTCTCGCTCTCTCTCACACACCGGGGTGGGCGCTATGCCTGATCGAATTTTTTGACGCCTAGTTCTCAGAGACTATAAGAGATCAACCAAACTTTCTATCCAAGCTCCTGTGATATCAAACCGAGACGAGTTTGTTTCAAAATTTATCCCCTTCCGCCCCCACAAAAGACGAAAATCTACAATTTTGAAGATACGGGAAAACCAAAAACGCAGAATCATAGAAAATTACCATATCTAACAGAGTATTGAATCTGAATCAGATCGGATCATAAATATAGTCAGACGGAACAAATGAAATTTCAGTGGCCTTCCAAGCGCAGACTCATTCCGCGCAGACTCATTCTATCAGAGTGTTAAATCTGGATCATCTAGGATCATTATTATAGCCAGTAGGAAGAAATGAAATTTCAGTGGCAATCCAAGCGCAGACTCATTCCCTTTCTCTCTCACACACATCTCCACGAGTCGTAGTTAAGACGTACATATGTAGATGTATAAATGTAGACAAAAAAGATGTAGAAAACAAATGTAAACAAAAATGGAAAGGGTTCGACTTTATTTTTCTCTCTAAATTTCTTTTTTTGGCAATTATCCAATTTTTTTGTACCCTGCACTCGAAGAGTATAGGGGTATATTAGATTTGTGGAGATAACGGTTGTGTGTAACACCCAGAAGGAAGCGTTTCCGACCCCATCAAGTATATATATTCTTAATCAGCATCAATAGCCGAGTCGATATAGCTATGTCTGTCTGTCCGTCAGAGACTATAAAAGCTAGATCAACTAAACTTTCTATTCAAGCTCCTGTGATATCAAACCGAGACAAGTTTATTTCAAAATTGGGCCACGCTCCCTTCGGCCCCTACAAAAGACGAAAATCTGTGGCATGCACAATTTTTAAGATACGAGAAAACTTAAGACGCAGAATAATAGAGAATGGCCATATCTATCAGAGTTTTGAATATGGCTCAGGTCGGATCATTATTATAGCCACAAGGAGCAAATGAAATTTCAGTGGACTTCCAAGCGCTTACTAATTTTCTCTCTCACTCGCACACAGGCGTAGTTAAGACTTATGTAGAAGTCGAAATGTTGAGAAGACAGATGTAAAAAACAAATGCAAACAGTAATGGAAAGGGTTTGACGTTATTTTTGTCTCTAAATTTCCTTTTTTGGCAATTATTCAATTTTTTACGCACTTATAATAAATTGCATAAATCTTAAGCCACATATATTCTGACTGAGTACCGGGTATAAAGTAGAGCCGGCCCTAGCCGCGGCTCACAACGTTCCCTCTTGTTTTTTTATGGTTTAGTTTTTGTACCCGGTACTCTTAGAGTAAAGGGGTATATTAGATTTGTTGAAAAAATTGATGTGTGTAACACCCAGAAGCAAGCGTTTTCGACCCCATAAAGTATATAGATTCTTGATCAGCATCAATAGCCGAGTCGATATATCTATGTCTGTCTGTCCGTCCGTTTGTCCGTCAGTCCGTCCGTCTTCATTAGCGCCTATAGCTCAGAGACTGTAAAAGCTAGAGCAACCTAGTTTTGCATCCAGACTCCTGTCCTATCACACTGTTACAAGTATATTTCAAAATTCAATCAAAAGACGAAAATTTGTGGCATGCACAATTTTAAAGATACGAGAAAACTAAAAACGCAAAATCATAGAGAATGATCATATCTATCAGCGTGTTGAATCTGGATCAGATTGGGTCATTAGTATAGCCAGAAGGGACAAATGAAATTTCAGTGGCCTTCCAAGCGCAGACTCATTCCCTCTCTCTCTCGCACACAGCCGTGTATGTATATGTAGGAAGTAGATTTTTTCTTTTTTGGCTAAAATTAATTTTGTTTCTTCTTACATAAATACTGACTGAGTACCGAGTATAAAGTAGAGCCGTGGCCGTAGTCGCGGCTCCCAACGTTCCCCATCGTTTTTTTCAGAATTTGTGAAATTATGTATGGTTTTTAATGTTTTTTCCAGAGGTAGTGCTTCTATTTTTCACATAACTTAAGCATCTTACATTTGGCGCTTCTGAAAAACTGACAAATGCAGCTATAAACCAGACCTCAACACTTTATAGCTGCATTTTGCCGTCAGAAGATTTCATAATTTTTGGCGAAATTTTTTTTGGAAATTTTGGTTTTGAAAACTCAGGAAAAGTCTAAAAAAATATATCTTGGCTAGCATTTTTGATTTTAGATAGGTACTTTAACTAGGCGTCTTTTAAGTTATCGTTTGTAAGAATCAATGGATAAACGGCTATGGTGGAGCCGTTTCACCAAGCCTGGGCGTGCCAAGTTTTGCTGATAAATTCCGTTAGTCGACATATAGCCGTTATTTTTCTTACAAAAAATATCAAAAATCATTTTTTGTAACAGTTGTTACACCTTGTGATATGAATAGGTCTAGCTGACCAAAATGACGAACAAAGGCTATGGTATCTTCCACGTTAAAGTAGTCAGTCAACCAACTGGAAGAACAACTCTCTTCATTGCTGTGTTGATCTCTTGACGACTATCCAGCTGCTCCTCCATATCGCCCATGAAATATATTTGTAGGAATTTATGTTGTGCATCTTCAAGAGGTTGTACTGATCCAATTCGATGGTGAATCTGGCCTTCAATCTATAAGTCGAGAGCAAAGTCATTACAATGATTTAAAATTGTGAGGGAGTGACCCTCACAACAACAGGATAACGATCACCTTTAACTTTAAGACACTTAGGCCATCGCTAAGAAACTTCATACCCCGCCAAGAGAACAAAACGAGCTGAAACCAAAAGAGAGGGTTCCAACAGCAGCTGCAACTCGAAATAGAGTAGTCGATCGCGATAGCTGCCTTCACTATCACGCCCACCGAGATTTCAGAGTTGGGAAGCCTATTTACACACGCATTTATTCCCCCTGCGCCTGCAGGGTCCACCAATATACATTTTCTGTAGGTGGACCGGGCCCTGAGAGACATATGTTTGTACCCCAGCCGAGATCACTTCCTTACAAAATGGAAATTTACTGTTAAACATAAATTACCTTGAATATTGGACTAAATCCATATACTTCTGGAACTCCCAATCCAAATGAAGTTATTTCAAAACAGTCATTGTATTCTTGATTGTTCGCTAGAAAATGTCGTGATTCTGGTGTTTCGCAACGAATCAAGGAATGCAATGACTCTGGTGACGGAATCAGTAATGGCACTTTCACTTTTCCATTAAGGCAGCACAATCCAGGCGTTTCTCCAGCAAACTTCAATGCCGCACCATGCTTGCAAACTATGTCCATTAAACCAATGCAAACGAAAGGATTAAGGCTGTGACCAATTGTGTAATCGTATAGAAATGCAGCTAATCGAGGTACTCAACACTTGACATATTTTTTCATTCACTTCGAAGACTATCTCTGCGAATAGCTATACGATTTCTCATTTCTTGTCTAGATGTTTCACGAGCTACCTCTCTTTGATCTTGTGTTTGACAATCACGCTGTTGTGCCATAACAACGCGGCGCTCTTCTCATGTAATTTGTCGTTCTTCATCAGCTAATTGATTCGTAATTGAATTACGGCTCCGTTGTAAAAGATTAGATCCTAGACATCTTAACCTCGAATTCGCCAGTACCGGCAGCCACAATCAAGACAGCGCAATCAGGTAGGGAGGTAACAGTGATCATGTTCTTGATGAAATTTATATAGCACTTTCAACACAATTTCCCGACTTATTGAACCATCTGAGTAACTATCAACAAACAAAATCAATTTTAGATTTTTGTAACTTTCATCACGGCCTGCTTTCTGAGTATATTTCATATATCACTTTCCATTTGAAAAAGCAAATGGGATTTTCCAACTTTTTCGCGAATTTTCCATTCTTCATAATAGTTATTCTGCTATTCCAGATATACAAAATTCCAATAAATCAGGAATGTTTGGATGTTCCTAAACCGCACGTTTCTATGCGATATTTAGCCAATGTTTTCAATTGTAACTCTGAAAAATTGGCATTCACAACAAAAAAATTGAATTCACTGCGAAAATGTAAACAATCTGTCTTACAATATTTCTTATGCTTTCATGAGGCTAAGCAGCCGAAGCAGCGCAACAGTGTATTACAGTGCGTACTTCGTCATTCTTGATGACTCTGTATACGCTGGGCTTTGAAGCTTTTTCTAGATATTTCCTAGATAGATATTGTCTAGATATTTTCCTGCGCAGGATTTTTGTCTACTTTGAAATCGTGTGACTTTATTTATATTTCCTTTTATATCTTGTAGTTCTTTGATGGTTATTTTTGATAACGCATCAGCTACGTAGTTGTCCTTACCCTTTAGATACTCTACTGTAAAATTATATTCCTCTAATTCAAGCCTCATACGTGTTAATTTGAAACTTTGGTTGACCATTGAAAATAGGTATGTAAGCAGTCTATGATTCGTTTTGACAGTGAAGTGTCTACCATAAATGTATGGTCTGAAATGCGTTATTGCCCAATGAATTGCTGCTAATTCATGTTCAGTTGTACTTTTGTTACTTTCGCCCTTGGTGAACGATCTGGATGCATATGCAACTGGAAGTTGGAGTCCGTTATGGTTTTGAGTCAAAACCGCTCCACACGCTTGCTTACTTGCATCCGTTATTGTGCAAAATTCTCTTGTGAAGAGTTGGTTTAATGAGCTGATCTTTTAAATTAAAGAATGCGTTTTGGCAATCATCTGTCCATTTAAATGGAACATTCTTCTTACATAATCTAGCTATGTGCCATGAATAGTTGACGAAGTTTTTGATAAATCATCTATAATAATTGCAAAATGCAACGAAACGCCTACGATATCTGCGTCGTGTGGAACTGGGTAGTTTTTAATGACGTCAAACTTCTTGTCGTCTGGTAAGATTCCTTTATCTGTGCATTTTTGTCCCAGAAATGTGACCTCATGCATAAAAAATGAACATTTTTCAGGATTTAGTTGTAAGTTGTATTTCCTGCAATTTTCAAAAACATCGGTCAAGTTTTTAACCATATGTTTTTCGGAACAACCAATTACTATTAAGTCATCCATATAAAGGAATGCTTGTGATGGATCAAGTCCAGAGAATACTATTGTCATCATTCTCTGGAATGAATTAGGTGCTATTTTTAAACCAAATGGTAATCGCGTAAAGCGATAACAGCCATTGCTCTTAGAAAAAGACGATATATTCCTTGAATTATTTTCGAGATCAATTTGGTGGAAACCTGACATTAAGTCAAGGCATAAAAAGTATTTTGCTCTACCTAGTTGATCTAAAATGTCATAAATTCTAGGTAACGGGAATTTATCTGATAGCAGTTTTTTATTGATTTGACGATAGTCAAATACTAATAGCCATTTTTTCTTATTAGTTTCAGAATGAGATTTCTTCGGTACTAATAAAAGTGGGCTATTATATTCTGATACAGATGGTTCTACTATTTTGTCGTTAATTAATTTTTGAACCTGGGCTTGGATTTCTTCTTTTTGGCTGTGAGAACTTCTATAATTTTTTATGTATACTGGCTCATTATCTTTCAATCTTAGCTTTTGTTTATAAAATTTGTTGGTTGAGATGGATTCGGGTTCAAGTCCGAATATATCTGTATAACCAGTGCATAATTCTGTTAATTTAGCTTTGTTTGGACGTTGACGTGCAATGCCTGCAACATCAAGTGGCCCATAGGACACCAGCCGAATGCTGTTACGCAGCCCTCCTCCTACCCAAGCGACCGAGGGGCGCTGCCGCATAACGCGCGACTCGTTAACCGAACCGATTGCTATTATGCAGGAAAGATAGATGTTAGACTAGTATTCGAGGAAAATTAGAACTAATGCATGCATTAAAACTATCGTACTCAACTTACAATTTCTAACTACGAGAAAGGTATGTGAGTATTAGTAATTTGAGAAGAGGAAGGGAATTAGTTGCCGATATAATATGGTAGAGGGAATTATAATCCGAGCATAAAATTCTAAAAGGTTCATGCAAGGAATAATTCCATCTACAAATCGGAAGGAACAAAGGTATATAATTTCTAGTAATTCTAATAGGAATCGTGAAGTTTATGCGGCTCAACAAGTCAGGGCTAACTACGTCACCCTTGATCAAGTTTTTTTTTTTTTTTTTTTTTTTTTTTTTTTTTTGCGCGAATCCCAGGCCAAAACGCAGCCCTCCTCCCACCCAATCGACCGAGGGGCGCTGTCGCAAAACGCGCGACTCGTTAACCGAACCGATCGCGATCATGCAGGAAAGATAGATGTTAGACTAGTATTCGAGGAAAATTAGAACTAATCTTACTAAAGGAGTTAATCATGCATTAAAACTATCGTACACCACAACTACAATTACTAACTACGAGAAAGGTATGTGAGTATTAGTAATTTGAGAAGAGGAAGGGAATTAGTTGCCGATATAATATGGTAGAGGGAATTATAATCCGAGCATAAAACTCTAAAAGGTTCATGCAAGGAATAATTCCATCTACAAATCGGAAGGAACAAAGGTATATAATTTCTAGTAATTCTAATAGGAATCGTGAAGTTTATGCGGCTCAACAAGTCAGGGCTATCTACGTCACCCTTGATCAAGTTGTGCACAAAAATCACACCAAGCATTGTTCTACGGTTAACTAAAGATGGAAGGTTTATTAAAAGCGATCTACTAGAGTAAGACGGCAGTCTCACACTTGCATCCCAGTTGAGGCCGCGTAGAGCGAAAATTAAAAAGTTTTTCTGGACTGATTCTATACGGTCCTGGTGTACTTTGTACTGAGGGCACCATACACAAGAACCATATTCTAAAATCGGACGAACAAGCGATACATAGAGAGTCTTTGTTATATAGGGGTCGTCAAATTCCTTTGACCACCTCTTTATAAACCCAAGCACGCCCATGGCCTTATTTACCATGGTAGAAATGTGTTCAGAAAACCATTACATAGCGAGAGAGAGAAGAAGGAGAGCCAACTTCTTGAAATTTTTTGTAAAGTCTTGATTTTAAGTTTTTTAGACTGGATAACTCTTTGTGTTGTGCACAAAAATCACACCAAGCATCTTTCTACGGTTAACTAAGGATGGAAGGGTTATTAAGAGCAATCTATTGGGGTAAGACGGCAATCTAACACTTGCATCCCAGTTGAGGCCACGTAGAGCGAAAATTAAAACGTTTTTCTGTACTGATTCTATACGGTCCTGGTGTACTTTGTACTGAGGGCATCATACACAAGAACCATATTCTAAAATCGGACGAACAAGCGATATATAGAGAGTCTTTGTTATATAAGGGTCGTCAAATTCCTTTGACCACCTCTTTATAAACCCCAACACGCCCATGGCCTTATTTACCAAATTATTTAAAAATGTGTTCAGAAAACTTTAACTTGGGATCTAGAAGAACACCAAGATCATCAACTAGGGTAATTCTCTCGAGAAAATTCCCGCCTAGTGTGTAAGGAGCCAGAAAGGCGCTGGAGCGATGAAATGTCATTACTTAACATTTCGAAGCATTAAAGTATAACAGATTTGAACAACACCATGACTGAAAGTTATTAAGATCGGATTGCAACCTGGAGTGAAATAAGTTATCCTTGAACTGGACACACAGCATACATAAGTACTCGGGAGTGTGTTAATACCGAAGGCAGGTCATTTATAAAGAGTGTAAAGAGTAGGGGGCCTAGATGGCTGCCGTGTGGTACGCCCGAAGTAAGCAGTTTTTGAAGACGACTCTTTGGGATCTGGAACAAAGGTAGCTAGAAATCCATCTCAAGAGATTGGGTGGAAACCCTAAAAGGTCAAGTTTTTGTGCTAGAAGAGAGTGGTTTACAGAGTCGAACGCTTTACTGAAATCTGTGTAAATGACGTCCATCTGTGTAGCATTCATGTGAATAGGTTGCTTGAAAGAATTGGGCAAAAAGATTGGCCATTGCCTGATCAGTATTTCCCCACGTATTAAGAAATGATAGCGAGGATGGACGGATGGATCGACGCTGTAAAACTGCTTAGGGTCCTGAGAAAAACGTATCCTGCATCTAGATAGGTAGTTCTTATAGCACTGGGAATTGAGAACTGCAAAGTTTGACCAAGCCATTACATAGCGAGAGAGAAAAGAAAGAAAGCCAACTTCTTGAAATTTGTTGTAAAGTCTTGATTTTAAGTTTTTTAGACTGGATAACTCTTTGGTAAACCAAGGGGGCTTCCCAGATCTAATAGGACAGGAAAGTGGGACACAAGACTCAAAAAGTGAGTCAAGTGCATCGTAGAAAATGTTTGTGCATATCGTAACATCAGTGCACAAATACAAAGCGGACCAATCAAAATCCCTAATGAGGTTATTAAGCTTCGCAAACTCGGCTTTACGAAAGCAGCGGACACATCGAGGTAGCCTACCCGACCGATCCAATGCGGTTGGTCCTATATCGAGCGACACTTCAAATGTAGGATGGTAGGCGTCTTCAGGTATAGTGAGCGGAGGGACTCGGGTTAACGACGCTATGGTCGGATCCGTTACAAAGCACAGATCAAGCAATCGACCCAAGGAAATTTTCACATGGTTGACCTGAGACAGGGATAAGTCATGTAAGCCGTCTATAAAGTCAATTGGAGTAGTCGGAGTCGGTTGTTCGGCAACGGGCGGCTGAGGGACAGTTGGGGCTTGCAGATCCCGCGGAGTGACCTTTTTGCGCCTAGGAGACTCATTCAGCAGTTGCAAACTGCTAAACTGAGACTCCATGGCTAGGAGCTGATCATACTGCTTTTTAAAGCCAATGGTCAGCTCCTTAAAGCCATTCCGCGTCTGCCTCATAAACCTGCCCATCTCTATGTGGGGGCTCACATGCATGCCTCACAACAGTAGAACAAGCCATTATGTTTGGAAATTGCATCACCCACGAGGCCTGAGTACCCAGCGCACTTTGCGTGCACTACTTTTCCGCAGAGATAGCAGGGGATACTCGGCTGAGCAAGGGTGACCACCTGTTTGCAGGTTTTTTGGTACAGATAATAGGGGATTCCATTTTAAATGCAATAGAGAAACAAAAGAGAAACGACAAAAACAAAATAAGTGAAAAATGAGCGGAGCGCAGATTAGACGATTGAATTGTTGTGGAAAATTTATCGATAATCGAGCCATGACATCTTCTTTTCTATTTTCTGAGTCTGTTTGAACTACCTCGTAGTTCGAAAGTGATTCGTGTTTGAGACTATTTATGCTGACTAATTGATCGGTAATTATTACTAATTATTCAGTAATCGGACAAATGCATTTTTAGTGACGGCTATTTTTCGGACGACTTGTGATCTTGCTGGTACAAGTATGGTATTATTGCCAGAACTTTATGTTATTGGAACATGAATTAGGAAATTTAAGTCATTGGGTCTGATTATAAGCCAATCTTCTGTCGGCTTGAAGTCTTATTGGCAATTGAATTTTTTTATGAAGTCAATACCTATTATACCATTACAAGGTATTACGAACTGCAAATGTACTATATGAAAACTGTGTGGGATTATATAGTTATGTGTCGCTATTGAGGCTAATCCTTTGCATTGGATTACTCCTTGGTTTATCCCTTATATTGATTCTATTATCATATTGAATGTGCTGAAAGACATCAGAATTTTGCTTTAGAATTGATATATCTGCACCGGTGTCTATTAGAAAGATTAATTTTTTTTCTGTTTCTCCATGTGTAAATGATACGAATATATTTAAGCTAAGATTGATCGTGTGTACCTTTTTGTTTCCTACTGTAGTGTATCTAAGGGTGGCTGGGAGTTTCCCGAAGTATTTTGTGAAATCCTGACATTACTTCGGTGCTTTGTATTGGTGGCATTGGGTCTGTTTATGTTTTGATAGTTCCTGTTGGAATTACCACGATCTCTGCAGTTCTCTACCTTGGTAATTACCTCTAAAGTTATTACCTCGTTTAGAAAACAGTACTGTGTTTGCATCTCCTGTAACTCTTGTGCTTGCACGAATGTATTAACTTATGGCTACATTCATTGTGGTACAAGATTCTGACTCCAGAACGTTTTATATGCTCTGTTTATATGTTCTGTTTTCTGAATCATCATATCCATCGCCTCACTAGTGCTTCGAGCCTCAGCTTGGTCTGCTGCGTATCCCTCATCAATATACGAAGCTTCGAAAAGCTTTTGTACATTACTGATTTCGGTTGTGAATTGTGCAGCCGTTTTGCCTCTCTGTTGTACAGTGGCTAGTTTGGCTCTCACACTTCGCGATGTTTCACCTACGATAGTGGTCTGCAATTTGTTTATTATCGCGTCTAATTTTCTTTCATCCTTTACTTTAGGGTTGTGCCTAATATTTTAGATTTTATTACCTCAACTACAAGTTCTTCAAATTGTCCTTTTTTTCAGGTTTACCAATTTTATTGCAGTAATAAATCTATGTACATTTTTTTTTTTCCCATCAAACTCTGGTGCTGTTACTGCTACTTCTTTTATATACGCCCTCTGGGCGGCTGAATTGTCAGTCACTGTGACTGGTTTATTATCAGAGTTGTCTGAATCTAAATCCTCCTCAGGTATTGTTTGTAATTCGTCCACCATTAGTACCGCAGGAGTGGTCAGATCGTGTAGATTTTTTTTCGTTTATTTCGTCGTCAGAGTCGTCCGACGAGTGGAATTCCTGTTGCGGATCAATCTCTTTTGGTATCGAATCTGGTTCTTCATCAGTTTCGACCGTCAGAGGAGTGTCTAGGATAGACGGTATCAATATATTCAGATTATATTTTTCCTTAACAGAAAAATGTACGTGCCTGATTAAAACATAATAACAAGGTGGTAGCGTGCTTATTCGCGATCACGTCTTGAATGTTCCTATTCTGTCCTAAATATTTACATGATTTATCGAAATTATCCCTAATTTCCTTAAGCTGGGCATATATTAGATTCCAGTCCATTCTGTCCTATGATCAGGTAGTATATGTTCTTAATTACTGATCGCATTTAGCAAACATCTATATATATATACATATGTAATTCTTGTCTTGTTTATTTATTTCTATTTGTTTTATATATCATTTAAATTATTTTTTTTTCTATTGTATGTTTTTGTATTGTATCTTTTTCAAACATCATTGTTATTTATCAACATTTTAGATGTTGTCTAGATAATTTCTTTACTCATATATTTTTTTGGAGACATCTATTATGTAGCTTGTTTATTTTTAAAAATACACCAGCTGACATTAATATAACAATGATGATCAATAATGTACTTATTAAATGCAAGCCTAATTTTTCGACTTCAACCTTGTTTACAATATTTGCGGTTGAGTCGACTACTTTATTGTCTACTAAGCTAACCATTTTAGGTGCGTTCTGTTTTTCTGAGCGTCTTTCTAACTACGAGAAAGATATGTGAGTAATAGTGATTTAAGAAGAGGAAGGGAATTAGTTGCCGATATGATATGGTAGAGGGAATTATAATCCGAGCATAAAACTCTAAAAGGTTCATGCAAGGAATAATTAGATCTACAAATCGGAAGGAACAAAGGTATATACCTATCTAGTAATTCTAATAGGAATCGTGAAGTTTATGCGGCTCAACAAGTCAGGGCTAACTACGTCACCCTTGATCAAGTTGTGCACAAAAATCACACCAAGCATCTTTCTACGGTTAACTAAGGATGGAAGGGTTATTAAGAGCAATCTATTGGGGTAAGACGGCAATCTAACACTTGCATCCCAGTTGAGGCCACGTAGAGCGAAAATTAAAACGTTTTTCTGTACTGATTCTATACGGTCCTGGTGTACTTTGTACTGAGGGCATCATACACAAGAACCATATTCTAAAATCGGACGAACAAGCGATATATAGAGAGTCTTTGTTATATAAGGGTCGTCAAATTCCTTTGACCACCTCTTTATAAACCCCAACACGCCCATGGCCTTATTTACCAAATTATTTAAAAATGTGTTCAGAAAACTTTAACTTGGGATCTAGAAGAACACCAAGATCATCAACTAGGGTAATTCTCTCGAGAAAATTCCCGCCTAGTGTGTAAGGAGCCAGAAAGGCGCTGGAGCGATGAAATGTCATTACTTAACATTTCGAAGCATTAAAGTATAACAGATTTGAACAACACCATGACTGAAAGTTATTAAGATCGGATTGCAACCTGGAGTGAAATAAGTTATCCTTGAACTGGACACACAGCATACATAAGTACTCGGGAGTGTGTTAATACCGAAGGCAGGTCATTTATAAAGAGTGTAAAGAGTAGGGGGCCTAGATGGCTGCCGTGTGGTACGCCCGAAGTAAGCAGTTTTTGAAGACGACTCTTTGGGATCTGGAACAAAGGTAGCTAGAAATCCATCTCAAGAGATTGGGTGGAAACCCTAAAAGGTCAAGTTTTTGTGCTAGAAGAGAGTGGTTTACAGAGTCGAACGCTTTACTGAAATCTGTGTAAATGACGTCCATCTGTGTAGCATTCATGTGAATAGGTTGCTTGAAAGAATTGGGCAAAAAGATTGGCCATTGCCTGATCAGTATTTCCCCACGTATTAAGAAATGATAGCGAGGATGGACGGATGGATCGACGCTGTAAAACTGCTTAGGGTCCTGAGAAAAACGTATCCTGCATCTAGATAGGTAGTTCTTATAGCACTGGGAATTGAGAACTGCAAAGTTTGACCAAGCCATTACATAGCGAGAGAGAAAAGAAAGAAAGCCAACTTCTTGAAATTTGTTGTAAAGTCTTGATTTTAAGTTTTTTAGACTGGATAACTCTTTGGTAAACCAAGGGGGCTTCCCAGATCTAATAGGACAGGAAAGTGGGACACAAGACTCAAAAAGTGAGTCAAGTGCATCGTAGAAAATGTTTGTGCATATCGTAACATCAGTGCACAAATACAAAGCGGACCAATCAAAATCCCTAATGAGGTTATTAAGCTTCGCAAACTCGGCTTTACGAAAGCAGCGGACACATCGAGGTAGCCTACCCGACCGATCCAATGCGGTTGGTCCTATATCGAGCGACACTTCAAATGTAGGATGGTAGGCGTCTTCAGGTATAGTGAGCGGAGGGACTCAAGTTAACGACGCTATGGTCGGATCCGTTACAAAGCACAGATCAAGCAATCGACCCAAGGAAATTTTCACATGGTTGACCTGAGACAGGGATAAGTCATGTAAGCCGTCTATAAAGTCAATTGGAGTAGTCGGAGTCGGTTGTTCGGCAACGGGCGGCTGAGGGACAGTTGGGGCTTGCAGATCCCGCGGAGTGACCTTTTTGCGCCTAGGAGACTCATTCAGCAGTTGCAAACTGCTAAACTGAGACTCCATGGCTAGGAGCTGATCATACTGCTTTTTAAAGCCAATGGTCAGCTCCTTAAAGCCATTCCGCGTCTGCCTCATAAACCTGCCCATCTCTATGTGGGGGCTCACATGCATGCCTCACAACAGTAGAACAAGCCATTATGTTTGGAAATTGCATCACCCACGAGGCCTGAGTACCCAGCGCACTTTGCGTGCACTACTTTTCCGCAGAGATAGCAGGGGATACTCGGCTGAGCAAGGGTGACCACCTGTTTGCAGGTTTTTTGGTACAGATAATAGGGGATTCCATTTTAAATGCAATAGAGAAACAAAAGAGAAACGACAAAAACAAAATAAGTGAAAAATGAGCGGAGCGCAGATTAGACGATTGAATTGCTGTGGAAAATTTATCGATAATCGAGCCATGACATCTTCTTTTCTATTTTCTGAGTCTGTTTGAACTACCTCGTAGTTCGAAAGTGATTCGTGTTTGAGACTATTTATGCTGACTAATTGATCGGTAATTATTACTAATTATTCAGTAATCGGACAAATGCATTTTTAGTGACGGCTATTTTTCGGACGACTTGTGATCTTGCTGGTACAAGTATGGTATTATTGCCAGAACTTTATGTTATTGGAACATGAATTAGGAAATTTAAGTCATTGGGTCTGATTATAAGCCAATCTTCTGTCGGCTTGAAGTCTTATTGGCAATTGAATTTTTTTATGAAGTCAATACCTATTATACCATTACAAAGTATTACGAACTGCAAATCTACTATATGAAAACTGTGTGGGATTATATATTTATGTGTCGCTATTGAGGCTAATCCTTTGCATTGGATTACTCCTTGGCTTATCCCTTATATTGATTCTATTATCATATTGAATGTGCTGAAAGACATCAGAATTTTGCTTTAGAATTGATATATCTGCACCGGTGTCTATTAGAAAGATTAATTTTTTTTCTGTTTCTCCATGTGTAAATGATACGAATATATTTAAGCTAAGATTGATCGTGTGTACCTTTTTGTTTCCTACTGTAGTGTATCTAAGGGTGGCTGGGAGTTTCCCGAAGTATTTTGTGAAATCCTGACATTACTTCGGTGCTTTGTATTGGTGGCATTGGGTCTGTTTATGTTTTGATAGTTCCTGTTGGAATTACCACGATCTCTGCAGTTGTTACTACTATTGGGCGTAATTATTGCCTCTATTCTGGTTGTTATTATTATTATAACGAAAATGTTCTCTACCTTGGTAATTACCTCTAAAGTTATTACCTCGTTTAGAAAACAGTACTGTGTTTGCATCTACTGTAACTCTTGTGCTTGCACGAATGTATTAACTTATGGCTACATTCATTGTGGTACAAGATGCTGACTCCAGAACGTTTTATATGCTCTGTTTATATGTTCTGTTTTCTGAATCATCATATCCATCGCCTCACTAGTGCTTCGAGCCTCAGCTTGGTCTGCTGCGTATCCCTCATCAATATACGAAGCTTCGAAAAGCTTTTGTACATTACTGATTTCGGTTGTGAATTGTGCAGCCGTTTTGCCTCTCTGTTGTACAGTGGCTAGTTTGGCTCTCACACTTCGCGATGTTTCACCTACGATAGTGGTCTGCAATTTGTTTATTATCGCGTCTAATTTTCTTTCATCCTTTACTTTAGGGTTGTGCCTAATATTTTAGATTTTATTACCTCAACTACAAGTTCTTCAAATTGTCCTTTTTTTCAGGTTTACCAATTTTATTGCAGTAATAAATCTATGTACATTTTTTTTTTCCCCATCAAACTCTGGTGCTGTTACTGCTACTTCTTTTATATACGCCCTCTGGGCGGCTGAATTGTCAGTCACTGTGACTGGTTTATTATCAGAGTTGTCTGAATCTAAATCCTCCTCAGGTATTGTTTGTAATTCGTCCACCATTAGTACCGCAGGAGTGGTCAGATCGTGTAGATTTTTTTTCGTTTATTTCGTCGTCAGAGTCGTCCGACGAGTGGAATTCCTGTTGCGGATCAATCTCTTTTGGTATCGAATCTGGTTCTTCATCAGTTTCGACCGTCAGAGGAGTGTCTAGGATAGACGGTATCAATATATTCAGATTATATTTTTCCTTAACAGAAAAATGTACGTGCCTGATTAAAACATAATAACAAGGTGGTAGCGTGCTTATTCGCGATCACGTCTTGAATGTTCCTATTCTGTCCTAAATATTTACATGATTTATCGAAATTATCCCTAATTTCCTTAAGCTGGGCATATATTAGATTCCAGTCCATTCTGTCCTATGATCAGGTAGTATATGTTCTTAATTACTGATCGCATTTAGCAAACATCTATATATATATACATATGTAATTCTTGTCTTGTTTATTTATTTCTATTTGTTTTATATATCATTTAAATTATTTTTTTTTCTATTGTATGTTTTTGTATTGTATCTTTTTCAAACATCATTGTTATTTATCAACATTTTAGATGTTGTCTAGATAATTTCTTTACTCATATATTTTTTTGGAGACATCTATTATGTAGCTTGTTTATTTTTAAAAATACACCAGCTGACATTAATATAACAATGATGATCAATAATGTACTTATTAAATGCAAGCCTAATTTTTCGACTTCAACCTTGTTTACAATATTTGCGGTTGAGTCGACTACTTTATTGTCTACTAAGCTAACCATTTTAGGTGCGTTCTGTTTTTCTGAGCGTTGCGTTAATAATATGTCATGTATATATGGCTTAGGTTCTATTTTACTGAATATTTTGCCCATGCTTACCAATATTTTGCATACGAAATAGGGAGCAATTTTTGTAATTAAAAAAAATAATTTTTTTTGTAATTTAAATTCTTTGAATGCCATTTGGCCAAATATTTTTTTAATGTTTTTAGATTGATATGTTTCCCTTCCTAGCGTTAGATATTTCCGAGCGGTTTTCATAGACAGCCCGAAAGTACATACAATAATTTTTTCTTATAATGGTTAATGCATATTTTATTAGCTGTCATTTCTTGCTGCTGTTCGGGGCCTATGGCTCGGGCGGTACCTTTGCTGTTCCTCGCGAAGTTGTGTTTTCTGCTGCTGATGTTCGGGGTCTATGGGCTCAGGCGGTACCTTTGCTGGTCCTAGCGAAGGTGTGTTTTCTGCTGCTGTTGTCCAGGGCCTATGGGCTCAGCCGGTGGTGGTGCTGGTATTCGCACAGGTCATTTTCTGCTGTGTGTGTATGCAGGTCTATTCACACGCCGGTGTGTATAGTGGTCCCTCGCAGTCTCCCGTCAAGTGTTCTTCAGTTGTGATACTTGTTTTACTGTTTGCGTATGAGTTTTTATTACTTCTTTGAACAGAGTATTAATGTTCTTAGTTAAGTTTTCAAGTGTTGGGTTTCGTTTAGTTGTCGTTTATCGTACATTATCAAATTTGAATTTGAAAGCCTAATATTTTCCGGAATGTACGCTGAAGCTGTAAAGTGTTTGGGTCTGATTTATAGCTTCTGTTCGGAGTAGCAGTCGTTAGTAGCTCTTAAGAGCGCGATCTACTCTCGTGCTCTCGGTGCCTACGCACACACACGTTCATGGTCCACGTATGTACTGCTTATATTGCAGTGCGTCGCGTAACTCACTTTGACAAATTCGTCGTCGAACGCAGCATCGCGTATCATACCGTCCAATACACCTCGTCATAACGGCCTCTTTTTCGTTTACTTAAATACAAATTGTCCATAATTTCTAAACACCTCGAACTCACGGGCACTCCCTCTAACATCGTAAAATTAATAAAAACAAAACTTTAAACTAAAAAAACCGGAGAAATTTTATTTTGTAAATGTTGACTCAGTGCGGCCGAAATAGCTCGGTAGCTTCCAACATTTTGGTGACCCCAACGTGATCCCTGTGACCTTTCGAGTGAAAAAAGTGTTTAAAACATTACGTTAAAAATGTGTCGAAGATTTAACCCAACATTCGTCGAAAAAGTAGCGAACCAAAAGTCGTTGTGGCCGACCGTGACAGTTTCTAGCGATCCGCTATTCGTTTTCGTGTTCTCTTTCGCCGTCTGCTTCAGCCTGCGTAACGCACTGTCGAGACCGGCTGCATAGAGTTAGTTTTCTTCGTCTCTTCTTTCGTCGTTTGCTTCAGCCAGCGCTCGTGAGGAGCTGTATACCTAGAACTCTCTTTCGAACTCGAATTCGAAATCGTTCTCTTGTGCATAACTGTTGGTTTTCGGTCGTTGCTTCGCCGCAGTATCGGTCGTCGCTTTTGCCCTCTGTGCCGGTGCAGTGCATATACAGACATATACACACACATACATTGTTTCGCCTTCGCTCTCGTCGCTTCGTTTCGTTGCTTGCCGGTGCAAATATTTCGCATATAAATTACCGCAAAAGTGAACATAAAAACGTTTGAGCTCTTCAAACATATTAACTGTGATCGACTAACACACTCCGCGTCAACTGACCAAAACCATGAGCAAGAAGAAAAATAGCAGAAGAATTGGATCGTTTGCTATGGGCAATGATATGGATTCTGTGGCCGTTGGCGCTGCTCCATCTGCCGAAAATGTTTGTGAGAACGCAGCTAGCCCCCAATCATCTGCATCTCGGATTTCCTTCATGAAGCTGAAGGTTCAAGCCATTTTCGACCGGTTAGAAGTCATACGAACAGAGATGGATAGTGAAAGGCTGTGCCAAATGGATGAGTATGACCTTCAAGCACTGTTCGAATCGCTGACGGAGCTGAAATCTAGTTTTGTGGCGGCACACACCAGCTTGGAGAAAGTGGATTTTGAATCCATGTCCAGTGAAATACCTGGGAAATTCGACTCTTCCATACTATCGTTGAGGACTGTTCTGCAGCGTGAGTTAGGGAGGCGTTCTCAGCCCGCTCATTGCTCCACGCTGCGAGTGAATCCAAACGATTCCCAATTCTTCATGTACATGGCCAATCGATCGCGCCTGCCACAACTGCAGTTGCCCAAGTTCAGTGGAGAATACACGGAGTGGACAAGCTTCTACTCCATGATCCACAGCGGTCATTGATAGTGAAGCAGAGCTGACTTCTATCGAGAAGCTACAGCATTTGCGGTCCTGCTTGAGCGGAGCTGCATTGCTTGCCATCAGCTCGTTGGAGATGATCGAGGCTAACTATAACAAGGCGTTAAAAATTCAAAAAAACTGATTTGATAACAAGCGTCTTATTCTACAGGCACACATCAGACAGGTATTTGGCCTGACGCGTATTGACTCATCACCTTCCAAGTTGAGGGCGTTCGTTGACATCGTCACCTCACATTCGCGCGTTAGAATCGGTGGGAACTAAGGAGGAGATTGCAGATGCTATATTCGTCCATGCAGTCTGGCGTAACTTGGACAAGTCGACTCAAGCTAAATGGGAAGCAGCTTCATCGGATCACGGTCTTCCATCCTGGGAGAAACTTTCTGCCTTTCTGGAACATAGATGTCATACCCTTGAAAGCATTCATCATTCCATGCAAGGGCAAGATGGTCCTGTTGGCAAGTCTGAAAAAACCGTGAGTACGAAACATAGAAAGGCTTTCGTAGCATCGAGCGCTCCCATTCCGGTGTCTTGTGTGTTGTGCGAGGGCACGAACCACACGATTGCAAATTGTGAACGTTTTAAAGGTTTATCGCCGGATGAGCGCCACAAGGAATCAAAGAGGCTAGGTTTATGCGGCAATCGCCTACGAAAGGGCCATCGCGTGAAGGATTGCAAATCAGGTCCCTGCCGTACGTGCCGATTGATGCACCACTCGATCAGAAACAGCCCAATCTACTTCTCCCAGTGAAGCTTCACAAGCCCCACTAAGTCAGACCGCCATAGTTGCATTCTCGCCCTCAGTAACGCAAGCCCTCATATCCCAAAGCCTCTGATGCTGTGCTATTAGCCACTGTCGTCGTTCTCGTCAAAAACAGCACTGGAGCTTTTGTGCCATGTCGCCAAATCGCTTGCCGCAGTCTCTGGCATCGCCGATGCTAGCTTCTCAACTGAAGGTATATCGGTGGATCTCGATCTGAACTCTCGGGTTTCAAAGTTTATTACTAGCATCACTGCCGTCGTTGTCCAGAAGATTACGGATCATCAACCTCGCGCGTCGATTAGCACAGCTAATTGGCGTATACCGTCGCGTATCCGGCTTGCTGACCCTTCTTTCCAACAGCCGCACGGGATTGATCTGCTCATCGGAGTTAGACGTTTCTTCGAGCTGCTGTAAGTGGAAAAATTCAGCTAGAGCCTGGATTGCCTTTGCTGCAGAAAACACATTTCGGATGGATTCTGTCTGGTGGCGGGTACTCGGCCCCCACTCTCTCGTCGTTTATCGCAACCCAGTTTGCGGATGACACCACCCACAGCTCTCGGCTCGATGACTTGGTTCGTCAATTTTGGGAAGTGGGGCACATCTTTGAGCCGATCGCTAGGGCCACAAAGGAGGAACATCACTGCGAGGAACATTTCATCAACAATCACACTCGTTTGCCCTCAGGGGAATCCAGCTCTTCATGCACAATACTCAGAATTTATAAAGGAGTACCTGTCCCTTGATCACATGTCTCCGGTACCCAGCGAAGATAGGCACAAATGCAAATATTTCTTGCCCCATTATTGTGTCATCAAAGAGGACAGCTCCACCACAAAGCTGATGGTCGTATTCGACAGCTCTGCAGCCACCACATCTTGTCTTTTGCTAAACGATCTGCTCATGTTAGGTCCTAACATTCAAGCCAAGCTATTTCATACACTCATTCGTTTTCGTACATTTTCCATTGCTCTTACAGGTGATATCGGTAAAATGTATAGGTGAGTGCGTGTCTCAATGCCTGACACCATGCTCCAGTGCATCTTCTGGCGGGACTCGATTGACGACGACATACAGATCTTCAAATTAAACACAGTCACCTATGGAACTAAGCCTGCATAATTTTTAGCTATTCGAGCTATGCATCAGCTGGCCATTCAACATGACTTCTATGTGGATGACATGATATCTGAAGGAAATTCGGTCGATGAAGTGCTAGATATTATGCGCCAAACCACGGATCTTCTTGCTCGAGGCAATTTTCAATTGCAAAAATGGTGTTCGAACTCTTCCGCACTTTCTGAAGCTTGATGATGGCAGTGATGTAACAAAGGCGCTTGGACTCATTTGGGAGCCCCATGAGGACTGCTTTCTGTTTAAATTTAATTCTCGACTCGGTGTTGGCAAGCACACCAAGCGTTCAGTATTGTCAACTATTGCACGGTGCTATGATCCTATGGGATGATCGGACCTACTTTGACCAGAGCTAAATCCTCATGTAGCGCATGTGGAGAGACAAGCTGCATTGGGTTGAGAGCCTTTCTCAGTCTCTGGATTCGGCATGGACTGAGTTTTGCAAGGATTTCTCCACTGTGGGTCATGCTACATTTCCTCGCTACGTACTTCAACCCAAGGCAAGGTTTGACTTGCATGCCTTCTGTGATGCCAGTCTCCATGCCTATGGGGCTTGGAATTTGAAATTCAACAACTTACGATAGGCATGGATTGGCGCTATGTGCCAACTGAGATGAACCCGGCTGACATTCTTTCAAAAGGATCAGCACTTCAGGATCTCCTGCATTCCAGGTAATGGATGAATGGACCTATCTTCCTGCAAAGCGAACAAAGCTGCTGGCCTGAACGGTGCTCGCCAGAAAGCAACCTTCCGGAAATTCGACAACGGGTATTGCTGTCGTCTGAGCATGCCGACATTTCGCTTTCGTTTAAGCACATCAACTCATTTAAAGCCATGATGTGCATGATGCGGCTACGTTCACAAATTCATCAATAGGACGAAGTCTGATGAGATATCCAGAGGACCTTCGCAAAGGCTCACATTTGTTATGCCGCATCGTTCAACGGGCCCACCTGTATCCTTAGTATCTTGCTCTGAGGAAAAGGAACTGCGTGGATTCTTCCAGTAGTATCGTATCGCTCTCGCCATTCATAGATGATTTTGGACTGATTCGTGTTGGCGGCCGCCTGCGGCACTCATCTCTCGGCCTCACTCCACCCAATCATTCTGCCCAGGGGTCATCTTTTGACGTTCGCTATCATCGCTCACTTTCATCGAAAGCATCACCCTGCTGGTTCGCAGTCGCTACTTGGAGGGATTCGCTTGCAGTTCTGGCCCATCGGCGGCCTGAAGACCGTGGCTAGTGCCTTACGGAAATGCGCCATCTGCTGCAAATCCAGGCCTCGTCGTGTGGAGCACTTCATGACTGGTCTACCGAAGTTTCGAATACGGGATTCGCCTGCACTCAGCATCACCGGAATTGACTATTGCGGTCCCTTCTACTATAAGCCAGATGGGCGCTACCGAACTCCTTTTAATGCTACATTAGCGTCTTCATTTGTTTTGCAACAAAGGCCGTCTGGTTGGAATTGGTGAAGGATTTAACCACTGCAGCTTTCTTGAGTGCTCTCAAGCGCTTCGTTGCTACGCGCGGCATTCCCCGATGCATTTGGTCGGACAATGCCACCAATTTCGTGGGCTCAAGGAACGAGTAAGAGGACGTTGGGCGGCTATTTATGAGCAAAAAGCATCGTGCTGAAGTTTATAATCATTGCATTAACAACGGCTTCGATTGGAAATTCATACCGTCCCGCTCGCCTCATTTCGGGGGCTTGTGGGAGGCAGCAGTGAAGATGGCCAAACATCACCTCATGAGCACCTTCGATGAGCTGCGGACATTGGCCTGCCAAATCCAGGCAATGATCAATACTCGTCCTCTCATATCAATTTCAGAAAACCCTGAAGATCTGGCGTCCTTACACCAGGACATTTCTTAATCGGTCGTCCGCTAATGGAGATTCCCGAGCCACACGTTCCTGGTATCAACTTCAATTGACTCGATCGTTGTCATCGTGTCACCTGTTCCCAGCAGTTTTTTTGGAATCTTTGGAGTGAGGAGTACTTGACTCTGCTCCAGCAAAGTATCAAGTGGCGCGCACCACAACCATCGATTCAGGTCAACGACGTCGTCTGCATCAAGGACGAAAACTTGCCACCATTGAAGTGGGCCTTAGCACGGGTGAGGTCATCGCTGGAGCTGATGGGGCTGTGCGAGTGAGTTGCCATCCTGCGGACACGATCTGGAACCACTTGTCGAGCTGTCAACAAGCTGTGCGTCCTTCCGGTTAAGGATCCTGTTAAAAACCCTGGTCGTTCAACGGGGGGAGTATGTTCGGAGTAGCAGCCGTCAGTTGCTCTTAAGAGAGCACACACACGCACACACACGTTCATGGTCCACGTATGTACTGCTTATGTTGCAGTGCGTCGCGTAACTCACCCCCACTTTGTCAAATTCGTCGTCGAACGCAGCATCGCGTATCATACCGTCCAATACACCTCGTCATAACGGCCCTTTTTTCGCTTCAACAAATGAAATGGGCGACCAGGGCATAGACATAGTCAAAGAGCTTAGTGAGCTGATACAGACACTTGCCAGACGCGGCTGGTGTTGTCAGAGTAGCCAACGAACAGGGTCTGGCCGTCGGTGGACCAGGCCAGGGACAGGCACTGGGGCTGATCGGCCTTGGATGTGGGCGATACGACCTCGGGGTGCAGCTCCTCGACGGTCTTCTTGCATGCCAGATTCCAGATCTTGATGGATGGGCCGTAGGCGACGCACAGCCAGTAGCGGTTGGGCGAGAAGCACAAGGCATTGATGATGTCGTTGTGCTCCAGGGTGTACAGGTTCTTGCCGTCATTCAGATTCCACAGCAGAGCCTTGGAGTCCTTGCCGCCGGAGGTGCACAGCGAGCCGTCGGGCGAAACGTTGACGGTGTTCAGGTAGCCGTTGTGGCCGTGATGGTTGTTCTTCAGCTTGCAGTTGGCCAAGTTCCAGACCTTGACGGTGCGATCCGATGATGGGATTCGAGTGGTTGGGCGAGAAACGCACGCACGACTCCCAATCGGTGTGGCCATCCTCCTGGATGGTGAACTTGCACTCGGCCAGGGTGTTCCACAGCATGATGGTCTTGTCCCGAGGACCAGACACATCCTTGGTGTGTCCCTCGAAGCGGCGAGTGGTCTTGCCGGCAGTCAGATCCCACAGGCGAAGGGTCTGATCCCAGGAGCCGGACAGAGCATAGTTGCCATCGGACGAGAGGACAACATCGCTGATGAAGTGAGAGTAGCCGTAGAGGCGCTTCTGGGGATAGCCATAGTTGGTGTCCTCATCGCGGGTCAGCTTCCAGACGATCAGGGTCTTGTCACGGAAGGCCGAGATGATGGTGTCGGGATCCTTGGGGTTGGTGGCGATCTGGGTGACCCAGCCATTGTGGCCGATCAGGGTACCACGCAATTGCAATGTCTCGGACATCTTCAGTCAATTAAATATTTGCAACGGGAGCGCAATTAAAACACGTCAAAGGCGCTGCAAGCTGGCAGAAAACAAGTCATTTCGTTTACTTAAATAAAAATTGTCCATAATTTCCAAACACCTTGAACTCACGGGCACGCCCTCTAACATCGTAAAATCAATAAAAACAAAACTTTAAACTAAAAAAAAACGGAGTCATTTTATTTTGTAAATGTGGAGTCAGAGCGGCCGAAAAAGCTCGGAAGCTTCCAACAGCTTCATTTGTCAGTTTTTCAGAATTGCAAAACAAATCAGATTTTAAAAAATTCTTCAAAAAAAAACTGAGCCATTAAAAAAAAACCATAATTGCTTAAAAATTTAAAAATCCCCAAATCTATCAGAAAAAGTCATTTTGGGCCACAGCGGAAATGTTGTGTTTACTAGTGTATGTATTCCGCTATTTCCGATAGACAACAAATCAAAAACCATGAAAATCTGTCCAGCCGTTTTAGAATTAAAAGTGGTCTAACTAATACAACTTTTTTTATAACCGGTACTCGAAGAGTAAAGGAAAAGGGGTATATTAGATTTGTTGAAAAAATGAATGTGTGTAACACCCAGAAGGAAGCGTTTCCGACCCCATAAAGTATATATATTCTTGATCAGCATCAATAGCCGAGTCGATATAGCTATGTCTGTCTGTCCGTCCGTCTGTCCGTCTTCATTAGCGCCTATAGCTCAACGACTTTAAAAGCTTGTATCCAGACTCCTGTCCTATCACACTGTTACAAGTGTATTTCGCCCCGCCCCCTTCCAAACCACTCAAAGGACGAAAATCTGTGGCATGCACAATTTTAAAGATACGAGAAAACTAAAAACGCAGAATCATAGAGAATGAGCATATCTATCAGAGTGTTGAATCTGAATCAGATCGGATCATAAATATAGCCACAATAAAGAAAACCATTTCGAAATACATCGTTCCCTCTCGCTCTCTCTCACACAACGGGGTGGGCGCTATGCCTGATCGAATTTTTTGACGCCTAGTTCTCAAAAACTATAAGAGCTAGATCAACCAAACTTTTTATCAAAGCTCCTGTGATATCAAACCGAGACGAGTTTGTTTTAAAATTAGGCCACGCTCCCCTCCGCCCCCACAAAGGACGAAAATCTACAATTTTGAAGATACGGGAAACCAAAAACCCAGAATCATAGAAAGTGACCATATCAAACAGAGTGTTGAATCTGGATCAGATCGGATCATTAGTATAGCCAGAAGGAACAAATAAAATTTCAGTGGCCTTCCAAGCGCAGACTCATTCCCTCTCTCTCTCGCACGCAGCCGTGTATGTATATGCAGGAAGTAGATTTAGACATGTAGAAAAGACAGATGTAAAAAAGTATGTAAACAAATATAGAAACATCTAATAGATAAAAATCTCCGAAAAGGTGCGACTTAATTACCTTTTTCTTTTTTGGCTAAAATTAAATGTGTCCCTTTTGCTAATATGTAATAAATTACAACAAGCTCACATACATATATACTGACTGAATACCGGGTATACAGTATAGCTGCGGCGGAGACGCGGCTCACAACGTTCCCCCTCGTTTTTTTTTTATTTTTGGTTAAAATTCAATTTTTTTCTGTTGCGAACATGTAATAAATTATCATATATCGTAAGCTCACATACATATATACTGACTTAGTACTGGATATAAAGTAGAGCCGCGGCCGTAGACGCGGGTCACAACGTTCCCTCTCGTTTTTATATAAATATATGTATATGTCGGATCATAAAATTGTTTGCAGTGTACAGTGTATTCTGGATTATTCACTACGAAATTGCTCGCAGTGTTCCCTTCTATCGTCTTCTTAGCGAAAGCCGTGTTACGACGGCATTAAGTGAACGCAGTTCAACAACGGTTTAAGCTGCGAGAACGAAGGCACCGTCGGCCATTTTGTTAAGTCTCTGTCGTGTGCTGTGTATGTATGCTGTGTATGCTGTTCGCAGGTGTGGCGCATATGGCAAATTTCGACAGTCGCTAGCAGCGGCTTACAATTCAAACCTCAACGTGACAACCAGAACCAAACTTCAAACAGAGCCAATGGCGTTTTCATTTGCGCTTCATGTCTGAGCCCAAGAGAAGTATGATATAGCGAGCTATGATCTTTCTGATTTTTTTTTTTTTAATTTTTGAGCCGAATGCTCACTTTTGAAAGAGATTATAACGTACTAATTGGACGAGAAATTCTAAAAGAAAGTTTAGTGTTTTACTTTCTGTAAATATTTGAACACCATATGTATGAACTGCCATGTGGTCTGGCCATGTGGTTTGGTCTGTAGTCGACAGAGCTGATTAGCAATTGTTTGGACGTTGACGTGCAATGACTGCACCATCAAGTGGCCCATGGGACACCAGCCGAATGCTGTTACGCGCGAATCCCAGGCCAAAACGCAGCCCTCCTCCCACCCAACCGACCGAGGGGCGCTGTCGCAAAACACGCGACTCGTTAACCGAACCGATCGCGATCATGCAGGAAAGATAGATGTTAGACTAGTATTCGAGGAAAATTAGAACTAATCTTACTAAAGGAGATTAATCATGCATTAAAACTATCGTACACCACAACTACAATTACTAACTACGAGAAAGGTATGTGAGTATTAGTAATTTGAGAAGAGGAAGGGAATTAGTTGCCGATATAATATGGTAGAGGGAATTATAATCCGAGCATAAAACTCTAAAAGGTTCATGCAAGGAATAATTCGATCTACAAATCGGAAGGAACAAAGGTATATAATTTCTAGTAATTCTAATAGGAATCGTGAAGTTTATGCGGCTCAACAAGTCAGGGCTATCTACGTCACCCTTGATCAAGTTGTGCACAAAAATCACACCAAGCATTGTTCTACGGTTAACTAAAGATGGAAGGTTTATTAAAAGCGATCTACTAGAGTAAGACGGCAGTCTCACACTTGCATCCCAGTTGAGGCCGCGTAGAGCGAAAATTAAAAAGTTTTTCTGGACTGATTCTATACGGTCCTGGTGTACTTTGTACTGAGGGCACCATACACAAGAACCGTATTCTAAAATCGGACGAACAAGCGAAATATAGAGAGTCTTTGTTATATAGGGGTCGTCAAATTCCTTTGACCACCTCTTTATAAACCCAAGCACGCCCATGGCCTTATTTACCATGGTAGAAATGTGTTCAGAAAACTTTAACTTGGGATCTAGAAGAACACCAAGATCATCAACTAGGGTAATTCTCTCGAGAGAACCCCCGCCTAGTGTGTAAGGAGCCAGAAAGGCGCTGGAGCGATGAAATGTCATTACTTTACATTTCGAAGCATTAAGGTATAACAAATGTGCACAACACCATGACTGAAAGGTATTAAGATCGGATTGCAACCTGGAGTGAGATAAGCTGTCCTTGAACTGGACACACAGCTTAACATCATCCGCATACATAAGTACTCGAGAGTATGTTAATACCGAAGGCAGGTCATTTATAAAGAGTGTAAAGAGTAGGGGGCCTAGATGGCTGCCCTGTGGTACGCCCGAAGTAACCATAACTGGTGAAGATAGGGAGTTTTTGAAGAGGACTCTTTGGGACCTGGAACAAAGGTAGCTAGAAATCCATCTCAAGAGATTGGGTGGAAACCCTAAAAGGTCAAGTTTTTGTGCTAGGAGAGTGTGGTTTACAGAGTCGAATGCTTTACTGAAATCTGTGTAAATGACATCCGTCTGTAGATTACCTTGGAAGCCTTTAATGATAAAGGAGGTGAACTCCAATAAATTCGTGGTTGTTGATCTCCGCCTTATAAATCCATGCTGGGCTGGAGATATAAGTGATCTGCAAAGATGCTGCAGGTGCGGAGTTAAAATTTTCTCAAACACTTTAGGAATTGCGGATAACTTTGATATACCTCTGTAGTTCTTCGCGTCAGACTTACTACCTTTCTTATGGAGAGGAATAATGAACGACTCCTTCCATATGGAGGGGAAGCATGAAGAGTTAATGGACAGGCTGAATAGTTTAAGCAACGGTCCACACAGAGACTCGGCGCAGTATCTAAGTACGCAGCCGGGAACTCCGTCCGGACCCGGTGAAAACACCGGCTTAACTTTCCGGAGGTCAAGAAGCAGAGAGCTTTCATTTAGCAAGGGACTGAAGATGCCGTTCGACCTGGGTAAACCGTATGGGTACGGCTGCCCGGAGTAGCATTCCTGAGAATAGGTTGTTTGGAAGTATTGGGCAAAAAGATCGGCAATTGCCTGATCAGTGTTTGCCGACGTATTAAGAAATGATAGCGAGGATGGATGAGCGGACGTTTTACGCTTACTGTTTACGAAGCTGTAAAACTGCTTAGGGTCCTGAGAAAAACGTATCCTGCATCTAGATAGGTAGTTCTTATAACACTGGGAATTAAGAACTGAAAAGTTTGACCGAGCCATTACATAGCGAGAGAGAGAAGCAGGAGAGCCAACTTCTTGAAATTTTTTGTAAAGTCTTGATTTTAAGTTTTTTAGACTGGATAACTCTTTGGTAAACCAAGGGGGCTTCCCAGATCTAATAGGACAGGAAAGTGGAACACAAGACTCAAAAAGTGAGTCAAGTGCATCATAGAAAATGTTTGTGCATATTGTAACATCAGTGCACAAATACAAAGCGGACCAATCAAAATCCCTAATGAGGTTATTAAGCTTCGCAAACTCGGCTTTACGAAAGCAGCGGACACATTGAGGTAGCCTACCCGACCGATCCAATGCGGTTGGTCCTATATCGAGCGACACTTCAAGTGTAGGATGGTAGGCGTCTTCAGGTATAGTGAGCGGAGGGACTCGGGTTAACAACGCAATGGTCGGATCCGTTACAAAGCACAGATCAAGCAATCGACCCAGGGAATTTTTCACATGGTTGACTTGAGACAGGGATAAGTCGAGTAAGCCATCTATAAAGTCATGTCGTGACATGGGGACTAGGTTATTAGACTCGTTTACCGAAGACCAAACAGTTCCTGGTAAATTGAAATCCCCAAGAACTATCATATGATCTTTATTCGATAGCGAGGAAGAAACAGCGCTTAAGGCGGACAAGTGCTGCTCATAAATTGCGATATCCGAAGAAGGTGGAATATACGAGCATGTAATAAAGACTGAAAAAGCGGGAAGAATCAGTTTTATACACAGGAATTCCAGTTCTTGTTGAATCTGGACTGTAAAATGTTCCGACGTGAAGTTAGAGTCCACTGCAATCAGAACCCCACCTGCACGTCGAGACGAACGGTCATTTCTAAAGATTGTGTACCGACCTGCCAAAACTTCAGAACTAAGAATTTCCGGTTTTAACCAGGTCTCTGTAAACACAATTACATGGGATGCAAATGCGACGCTATCCCGAAACAGAGTGCTGAGCTTACTACGCAAGCCTCTAACATTCTGGTAGGTGATTAAGAGAAAGGAAGTTAGTTTTTTGGATGGGTGGACTGGGAAGATGAGGATGGAGCACTGGCCTGACTAGTATTAAGAGTTATTGGGGGCCTACTCTTCTTCTTTGCCTTAAACTCCTTCACCACCATGTTCTCTGGCCAAAATTTGGCAGAGCAAATGGTGTCAAAATGAGTTGGGGAGACGCTTATTTTAAATGAAGCTACATCCCTGGCATAAGAGAAGTTAAACTTCTCCACCTTTAAACCATCGGCTTGTATATTGCTTTGAATAAAAGCAGTAACGTCATCTATAGTGGTGTAAGGGGCAAGCCGTGAGACAAATATTTGTCGTTTAGGTGTAGGTGTGATCACCACCAATCTTGGGTTTGGCACCACAGACCTTGTACCTGTGATGGCAATACCCGGTGGTCCGGGTCGTATGTTTGTTGGCGGGATCGAAGTGGACGGGATATTAGTAATGCTGGCGGGCTCGACGGACACGGACGCTACGGAAATTTCTGGTTGTACGTTCTCCGAAGTGATAAATTCGGCTGCCGAATTTGCATCACCAGCAGCTGTCGTTGCCCTTGGAATAGCAAACGATATCGGCTGCTGCACAATTGGAGTGGTCGGAGTCGGTTGTTCGGCAACGGGCGGCAGAGGGACAGTTGGGGCTTGCAGATCCCGCGGAGTGACCTTTTTCCGCCTAGGAGACTCATTCAGCAGTTGCAAACTGCTAAACAAAGACTCCATGGCTAGGAGCCGATCGTACTGCTTTTTAAAGCCCACAGTCAGCTCCTTAAAGCCATTCCGCGTCTGCCCCATAAACCTGGCAATCTCTATGTGAGCCCCCCGGCATGCCTCACAACAGTAGAACAAGCCATTATGCTTGGAAATTGCATGACCCACGAGGCCTGAGTACCCAGCGCACTTTGCGTGCATTGCTTTTCTGCAAAGGTAGCAGGGGATACTCGACTGATCAGGGGTGACCACGTGTTTGCAGGTTTTTTTTGTACAGATAATAGGTGATTCCATAATAAACAATAAACAAAATTTATTTCAAAACAAATAGAAATCAGACCAGTGTGCCAGGCAAACGCTTAAAGCGGAATTAGTAAAAACTGAGCGGAGAGAGGAGAGCGGTTGCAGCAGCTGCAATGAGAGAGAGAGAGCGCTACTACACGGAAAGTATTGAGAGCGAGAGAAGAAGAACAGTTATTTATGTTTGGGTTATAGGGAGAGAGTGATGCTAAAGCACAGACTACAAGATGAGAGCGGGCTAAATTCAATGTGAGAGCGTACTTACGAAAAGCAACAACAAAAACACAATGTTAACCGACGCAAAAAAGAATTATTAAATTATGATTTACACAGTAAATAGGCATGCACTCGCGATTCAGGATAGACTTTAAGTTAGCAAGTTAATTTGTTAGTTCGCAAGAGATTTATTTTGGACAAACACCGGTTGTTTATACAAAATAAGTGAAAATTGAGCGGAGCGCAATGAAAAAAATGGGAAAGACAAGAAAATTAAATTTGTTGAACAATATTCTTCAGCTTTCATTAATGGAACACCGTTCATCATTGTTAGCACTGGTGAAATGAGAATACGATTAATTGACCCCAATAAAACGGTGAAGCGGAGACTCAGTCCTGAATAAAAACAAACAGTTCGGACACAGATAAGAGAGTTAGTGAAATGTAACACCTGGCTTGGCTCTTCCATACGTTTACATGGATGATATAATAACGGTTTCATTTTGAGTTGGGCCTGGAAAAATGGAGGATTAATCTGGATTTGTTGAATAAGGTTAGAATCTTATTCAACATTAGTGAGTGTCGCTGTTTGAAAACGGCTGTTCAGTATTTGGATATGAGGTGTGAGCGGAAGATATAAAGCCAAATCCAAGTAAAGTTATTGTATTAAGCTCCTTGTCTCCAGCAGGGTTAGTAAGCTTGACACAGCACGTCGGTTTGGCTTCGTATTTTTGTAAATTTGTGTCCAGAGTTTCTCAGAAGATGAAATTACCCTATTCGCTTGCATCAGCGAAGTCAAATTTTATTTGAAAAGTAAAGAAGTAAAGGAAAAAAGTCAAGTTGAAAGAATGGCATCGGCATTCTTATAAATGACCCAGTTTTTGTAATTTTAAACTTAAAATATTCTATATCCTATCGAATTGCATACAGATGCAATAGATGGAGCTATGAATCAATGGTAGTCCTCATGTAGTGGAATATTTTAGCAAAACAACTTTCTTTTCTGAGTCAATATTTCATTCTAATGAAAATTCTATTTGAAAATTTTGAAAGTCGTTGAAGCCCTAACGCGTTACTGTAACTATCTGCTCGGCTGTAATTATAAGGTATACACCGATTGTAACTTTATAAAAGAATTCCCGCTCTGAATTAGACATGACCCCTAGAGTGTATTGCTGGCAGGCTTATTTGTAGTGCTTAAAATTTTACATTTAGTATCTGGAAAGAAAATGTATGGTCCACGTTGATATCTTATCGAGAAGTCCCATTCAATTTAAAACGGACTCTATTAGTTATGCTCCGGTTATCGCAAATTTTTACGATTACGATTTCGGAAAAAATTCGTACGAATTAAAATTGATGAGCTCTGGTTTTCGCAGCTTTTTGTTATCGACAGTGATGTTTTTGATATATTTTCTCATGAAAACAGCTGTTTTCTCTGGGCAATCAGTTGGCAAATTTTTCTTTGAATATGTCTTTTGTATTCGTAATTTCCATCCAAAAAGCCCAAAAAAGACGAATAATTCGCTAATTAAGGCGCAGGTGACATTTGCGGGATAGTGTATCCGTACACATTTTTACAAAATACTTATATTCTGATTCAATTGCGTTTAGTAAACAGTTGACAGGGCTGCCGCCTAAAAAATATTATTTTCTTGGCGACTATCGGAAATTAAACTTTTATAACAACTTATTTCCACTTTAATGTACACTACTCTTAAATTTTTTACCATTATTAATGTTAGTTGATTTATTTAAATAATGAATACAGAGTTTTATCAAGTGATCCGTTTTTTTACCCATTCCCCTTGTAATTTGTCAACCCTTGCCAACTATTGATACCGATATTTTATCTGTCAAAGAAAATTCGCAATTTGTTGTTGTTTTGGTTTTTTTGGGTGGGGTAAAATTTGAGGTGTCATTAGAAATAAATTAATAAATAATAAGTTTATATTTTTTTCCCGCTCATACAAATTTGCATTTATCAGCTATCTGCAATTCCTTTTTGAAATCGCTAGCTGATTAGCAACCGTTTTTAAATCGAATTGCGAAAACCAGATCGCACTTTTTGCGATATGTCAGTCAATACGCAATTTTTTGAAATTTGCGTTAACCAGAGCATTGCTGTATATTCGAAATTTCTTAAAAAAGAGAGTGAATGACAGCGCTTTCCAGGGATTTGCTTTTCGCTGAATAGCGACTTGAATCCAATCTGATTGGTATTGTCAACAAACTCAACGAGGGGGAACGTTGTGAGCCGCTTCTACGGCAGCGGCTCTACTTTATACCCGTTACTCAGTCAGTATATATGTATGTGAGCTTGTTGTAATTTATTACATGTTCGCAAAAGGGATACATTTAATTTTAGCCGAAAAAAAAAACAAAATTAAGTCAACATTTTCGGAGATTTGTATATATTAGATGTTTCTATATTTGTTTACATACTTTTTTACATCTGCCTTTTCTACATGTCTAAATCTACTTCCTGCATAAACATACACGGCTGTGTGCGAGAGAGAGAGGGAATGAGTCTGCGCTTGTAAGGCCAATGAAATTTCATTTGTTCCTACTGGCTATACTAATGATCCGATCTGATCCAGATTCAACACTCTGATTGAAAATTGTAGATTTTCGTCCTTTGTGGAGGCGGAAGTGGGCGTGGCCAAATTTTGAAACAAAATCGTCTCAGTTTGATATCACAGGAGCTTGGATAGAAAATTTGGTTGATCTAGCTCTGGTAGTCTCTGAGATCTAGGCGTCAAAAAATTCGATCAGGTATAGCGCCCCCCCCCCCGGTGTGTGAGAGAGAGCGAGAGGGAACGATGCATTTCGAAATAGATTTTTTCATTGTGGCTATATTTATGATCTGATCTGATCCAGATTCAACACTCTGATAGATATCGTCCATGTCTATGATTCAGCGTTTTTAGTTTTCTCGTATCTTTAAAATTGTGCATGCCACAGATTTTCGTCCTTTGAGTGGTTTGGAAGGGGGCGGGGCGTAATTTTGAAATACACTTGTAACAGTGTGATAAGACAGGAGTCTGGTTGGTCTAGCTTTTACAGTCTCTGAGCTATAGGCGCTAATGAAGACGGACGGACGGACGGACGGACGGACGGACGGACGGACGGACGGACTTGAATCGATGAGGCACTTAGGTTTTAGAAAACGCTTGATAAAGTTTATTGTTTGGAGAAAGTAAATGAAAGTGTACAAATCTTTGGTGATAATTGGGTTACTTGCAAGACTGTTAAAGGTTCTTTGGGAAAAGTTCAGGCAGAGCCTCACCCCATTTTGAAAGTAAATAAGCCCTAGTTTTACTGGAAAACTAAACGAAGGATGGTTTCGCCAAGTTTGTTTATTTGTTCAACACCCACTAGTTGGATACTGAGAGCTGAGTGAAATCTATGAAAACATCCATATCTTTCTTTGGCAAAGATGCTCATGGAAGAGACCGGTGTAATGTGACGATGAAATATCAAACGTGTGTTACTTCAGCGGGTCGATGAGTGACCCATGAGTGACCCCATGAGTGACTATTTTTGACCCATTTTGGAAAGACCACGAGTCCAGTAGAGACTGAGTATATTCCGTCTTGGAGAGACGATAAGTCCAAGAGAGACTGACTGTCATCCATCTTTGAGAGACTCTGAGTCCAGGAGGGACTAAGCGTGTTCCGCCTGTGGGACGATTAGTCGAGTTATGACTAAGTGAGACCCATTTTGGTGAGACGATGAGTCCAGTTGGGACTTGGTGTGCTCCGTCTAATGGGACGATGAATTCAGATGGGACTTAGTGTTATCCGTCCTGGTCAGACGATGAGTATCATGTGATTAGTGTTGTCTGTCCTGGTCGGACGATGAGTTTAAATGGACTTGAAAGACAGGATAATGATTATCCGGACGATGTGTAGTGTTTTATTGAAATTGCGAGTAAGGAAAATGTTGGCGAAGGTAACATTAACTTTTTAAGTAATTACTTGTGAAGATATTTGTTTTATAAGTAACGCGAAACTGTAGTTGAATCAAGCCAACGATATTGACAATATGCTCTGTGAGAAACACAACTGGCCCTAAATTGTACAATCAGCCGTGTAGCTGGAGTGAGTCCTTTAGAGCTTCTAATTGGCAAAGAAGCTTGTTCTATGGGTTTTATTTCACAATACGATACAGAAGCTCAGTTTGATCTAAAGAGTGTGAGAACTCAATCATCTAGTAATATGAGAGATATGGCTAGCTATGAAAAATCTAGACTTGATAAGACTAGTGCAACTGTAACAGACACAAAGTATGTGACTATGTTTTGCTGAAAAGTGATGAAAGGCATCGGACAAAGTTGGATGCAAAGGTTAAAAGCCCGTCTATTGTATTGGAGGAGCTAGATGGGGATCGGTATATGTTGAAATGGCTGCATAGGAATCGAACGAATAAGGAATAACGAAAAATGCCAGATGGTCACATTCAGAATGAATTAGGTTACAGTGGAGACGAGTTGAACTAAATGGCAGTCGTATAACAAGGGTATAATGTAATCAAGTAATGATGAGTGAGTTCAGTCCAGGTGGGAAGAAAAGTACAGGTGGGATAAGGAGTCCAGATGGGACTAAATTAATGAATGATGAAAAATGTCTGCTCTGAGGTCTAACCGTCTTGTAAGATATACTGAAAAATTTTGTGTGACAGTATTGTAATTTGTGTTGATTTAAAAGAAAAATTGAAAAACTGTCAAGCTAGAAAAGCGATTAACTGATGTAACTAAAACTTCTAATGATACTACTATGGAAAAAATCTATTCATGAATACAGTGTAACCATATTACTTTATGTATAATCAGTTTATTGAAATGATTATACAAGAACGTGTAAAAGTCAGGATGGCCGTGTTGGATCATATAATTGTTTGCAGTGTATTCTGGATTATTCACTACGAAATAGCTCGCAGTGTTCCCTTCTATCGTCTTTTTTGCACTTTGCCGGGGAGAGAGGGAGAGAGATAAATTGAGAGAGCCACATGAAATGGCGTCGCAGCCAATGAGCGGCTGAATGGGTTGGTTCTCGATACTCTCTAGTCAGTCGAATTTTTGAAGCTCTCCCAAGCAGTTGCTAGCGGAGAAACTCAGCTATTTGTGCGACGACTCTTCAAGCGTGTTATAGAAAATGGAGTCCAACAACGCCGAAAACCCTTGCGGGAATTTTGAAATAATTCCTTATCCGACATATATATGTCGCGTGATCGAGATAAAAATTGATTGCGCTCTGTTATGGAAAAAAATCTTAGCCGTACAATAGTACGCGAAGTGGCAAAATCAGTTCCAAACTCGAGATATTAGTCTCCATGGACGAAACAATCAATTCAGCTATTTGCTTGACTAATGACTGCTATTAGAAATTCGACAAATAGTTACTAGAAGAAGAATTTTACTAGAAAAATGTTACTAGAAGACGTAAACTCAGACTTGAATCTCACTGCTCTTGAATACTACTCCGCAATCGCCTATAAAGTTTTTCGGTTACATTCGTTTCTGTATCGAAATACAAGGTTATAAATTAAAATGGCATTTTTAAAATGAACATCTCTTCTCATTTTTTTAATTCGAAATTGCTTCCAAACATTTACATTCAAGTTGTTCAAAACAGCTTGGGAAACAATGCATTCTGATGACCACAAAATCGTTATCAAAGTACACAAAAGATCCGCTGGAACCCATGCAAGATAATTGAATGCTCCAACACTATGCAATACCAAATTTTCTGCTGTGAAGCAAACCGACTTTCTCTTATCGATTTTGGAGCTTCACAAACTTTGAATACTTTTTTTTCCAGGCTTAGATTTTTTTTCAATTTTTTAAAAATGATATTTTTTCAGAGGTAGTACCTTTTTTTCACATAACTTAATTATCTGACATCTGGTTGTTTTAAAGTTTGCAATTCTGAAAAACTGATAGATCAATCAGACCCAAAAACTTTGTAGATCAGCTTACCGTCTGGAAATAATTAAGCTTTCAAATTAATAGCCTATTTACACTACAGTGAGTTACCTATCGATAACCGAGGAAACTCAATAACTCAGAACTGGTGTCTACACTACACAAAAGTTGAGTTATTGAGTTATTGAGTTTTGGCTTGCTGGCAAACACGAGTGTGCGTTGTTTTTTAAATTATTAAATTACGCAAATATGAACTTCGAGGAAACATTTATGTTGTATTCGGCGCAGCTAGAAGCAGCGATGGTGTGATGTATTGATTTGGCGACAATGTGTGCACAAACTGTGGAGTATTTGGATAAATTTTAAATACACGCATTTGGACCCTGGTAAGAAATTGGCATTTCATTTTCAAGTGCTTCTATTTTATAATAATATTGAATTATAATAGCCGCGATATGGATCATTTTGCGAGGAGGACGTTGCGAAGAACTCTGATGCCTTTTTTAAGGAAAATTTCCGCCTGGAATGGCATGCGTTCAACATACTTGATGGACTGTTGCCCAAACTCCAAAAGAAAGACACTCCTTTTCGACTGACAATCCCTCTGTAGAAGAGAATAGCCATTGCCTAGGATCCTCTGCGGAATATCATACTGTAGTGTGTCTATTTGCTGTGTCAAACGCCATTTCATGAACATATATATAAATAAAAATTTAAAAAAGTACAATTTTGTTTCATTTATTTGCTTATTTATTTTTAAAAATGTGCCAAAATTCCTGGAATGCCTGTAAGGCCTTAAGTGACCAAACAAATCTCGTATCTAGGGATAAAATTGTATTAAAAGTATTGTTTTTAGGAAATATTTGTTTGTTTACCTTTTTTCTCCATAATCACATTTGTTTTTTGTTGTTTTTTTAGTGGTGATATTTCCACGATAGGCAGATCAGGGTTGAAATATTCGGAAAATCGGAAAACTCGACTGAAACTCAACCTAAACTCAACTTTTTTGCCACCTCTAGGGCCCCTATGCTGCCCCATGTAAATGAAACTCGAGTTTTGCCCGAAACTCAATAACTCAATAACTCAACTGTAGTGTAAACAGGCTATAAAATTTGAAACTTTTCTGCGGTATATTTTTTTTTCGAAATGTTCACTTTAAAAATTTGGAACTATCGAAAAAAAAATGATTTTTTGGGTTGTTTTTGTTTTAAGATAGGTGAATTAATTAGGCGTCGTTTGTAAGAATCGATTAATAAACGGTCCAACTGACTGAAACCTCATTTTACCTGAAAGAATACCGTTTGGTATGTTGCTGGCCCAACTGCGTATAAAAAACTAATAGGCTATTCACACTGGGCACCGTTTACCGTCTATTTCCTAGACGGTGCGTAAGGTTTCGCCGTTCTGAAAATTTCTCAGTTAGTTCCACCGTCTACTTTGGATGTTCCTAAACCGCACGTTTCTTTGCGATATTTATCCTATTGTTTTCAAATGCAACTCTAAATAATTGGCACTCACAGCGAAAAAATAAAATTCACTGCGAAATGGTAAACAATGACTGACAAGAAAAACTATAAACAACAACAAAAAACACAGCACATTTCAATTTCAATGCAGATGCAGGAGTTAATAAACAGCCAAACAAAATTCTAGAGCGATCCTATAAGTTTTTTAAATGATGGAAATAAATAAACAGTTTTTTGTTATTTTATTTTTTATTTATTAGGATTTACACAATATTTTGCTATTGCAGATCGTATCTGTATCGGGCTTTTCCCTCTGATCTACTGTTAAAACCTCCCAATTTAAATTAATACCGCCGTTGTGCACATTCAACAAGTGAAGTATGCAACGGCACGATATTATTGAGCCTATGTTCTTATGGTTGGCTGCCAAGACCTTTTCATTAATTATCCCAAATCGAGCCTCTCTTTTTTTCTCTCAAAATATCCCGAACAGCTTCTACAAAACATAAGACCTTGTAATTAAGACTTTGGTTGGATTTAGTAGAAGTACTCACAAATGACCACAACCTTCCCCTTCCTGCCTTTTTTTTAGTGCAGATACCCAGTCAAGAAGTTTATTCATCATCAATGTCACCATCCAACAACGTGAATAGTTTTTGCATTAAAATATTTTGCTGTTGCACTACATTTATTATCCATTTTCCAAAAAACTAAAAAAATCTTCCGTTCAAATACTCAGTTTTTGTTTTTGTCATCAGCTGTTAGACGGTAGACGGTGCCAGTGTGAATCAGAGTTTCACCATCTGTCCAAAATCCCAACGTTCCCCCGTGACGGGCGCAGTGTGCAGAGGGTATAAGATATAGGATTTCATGCTTTAAACCAGGGGTGCCCAAAGCCAGCATACGGAAGAGCAATCACCAACACTCACAAAGAAAAACACTAATACCAAGAGGCGAACGATTTTTTTAATTTCAATTTGTGCACTGGAAGAAAAGAGTTTGCATACATTCACTTATGTGAAAAATATGGTTTACCAAATGATTAAATTTTGTATTCAAAATCAATTTTGTAGGATATATAATGCACTGCTATTCGCAACAATAGTTTTGAGCGAAACAAAATGTACTCAAACATGCGCTATTAAACATTTTGCCGGCAGGTTGAACACAACAAAGGTTTTTTTCAGTGCAAGCTCGAAGATAAGGCAGAAGCAAAATGAGTAAGAAAACAACAAAAGCATCGAAATTGTTGTTGGTCAGTTTGCGTTCGCGAGCAACGACGACCCACACAAGCAAACAGAAACGGTTTCGGTTCCACGCATAGCATACACTCACATCATTTTTGCATGTGTTGGGTTTTCTTATTCTTGGTGCCGTTCATGTATACGTTCTGTGAGTTCCTATCCCAAGAGTAAAAACAAAAACAAAGCGAGCCCAAGAGCATAGGCCTGGGCACCCCTGCTTTAAACCATTAAACAATCAGTAATTTTCAATCTTTTCAGTTAATTTTAATTAAATAAAGAATTTTGTATTTTTTTTTATTCAAGTGCTATGTTTCTACAATTTTGTCTATCCTCCTTCGTCATTAGAGTCAGATTCTCTTATAAGAGTCCACGCATAATCGCCCAACATATTCTGATTCCAAACACCTTGATACCGTTGTTTCATAGCTGTTAATTGTTGGTGAAATCTCTCTCCGTGTTAATCAGTACCACACAGACAGGGCGGGTCTATTTAGGTTCAGCGTCCTCGATGATTTTATCTTTAACCCACTTTTAAATTTGGTCGTCAATTACTCACCTTTAGGAATCTACGTGGACGCAAATACAACGGAGTGACATTTTTCAACAAGATACGCATCTTTCTGTTATTCCATGAGATCGGTAACCTCCCGTTTTTCATGTGTGCACGCACTGTCTTCAATATCAATGCTCACATTTTCTGCATTTTCCGCGTAGATTTCCATTCGCATTCCATTCCATTTTACCGCATTAGTGATGTCAATACCGGGATATTGGAAATTTTTTTGAAACAACTGGCTGTCAATTTTAAATTCTACATTAAACTATTCTTATCCTCAATAAGTTTTGGATGCCGAAGCCGATGAAAAAAAGTCATCCGTCATTGAATTCGCTTTGTTTGTCACTTACAAAGTTGTATTTACTGTCAGTATCAAAGAGAGCAATGAACTTGTTGTTTTGCAATTAAATTTGCTTAAACATGGACTTGGTATTAAACACTTTTTGCGTATTGCTTGGTTTTATATCATGTTAGCAGAGCGGAAGCGAGTCCATCGATCTTTCGACATTATTGTAACGTCAACATTAACTAAAATTAATTTTGAGTTAAATTCTCAACGGTGTCATTCGGGCGGGCACCGTTTTTCACTTTTGCAAGTGAATTTTAATTTACTCCTGAAAATGAAAGAACTGGTGCCTGGTTTTGTTCAAAACGCGAGTTATTTCCGTTTTCAATACGGGAACCTTTTTTCAACGAAATTAAAAGTAATAGCCTATTTTCACAGGTCACCATCCATTCGGGGAGATTTTGCCATCCCGAAAATTTTCCAGATATTCCACCAGGCCTCTGGGATGTTCCTAAGCCGCACGTTTCTTTGCGATATTAGCCAATAATTTACAAATTGATAATTTCTTTTTTATTTATTTACTTATTAACATCCTAGTGCTAAAAGTTCCAAGAAACTAAAATTTATGGCACAAAAACCAGATTATTAATTAAGGGAACAAAGCAAGACAAAAAAAAAAAAATAAAATTAAATTATTTAAATTATTTAAAAGAAAACTAAAGGAACAGTCTTGCCTTTAAAAAGAATACAAATCATAGTTTTAGTGTAATATAAATTAAATTAAAATTATTTTAGGGTTAGATATTATTTTGTAAATGCATCAGAAGGCTGCGCTTAAATAGTGGTGCGCTTTTGCTGCATTCATAATATGTGTATCTGGATTTAAAATTGCCGGAATTCGAATTTTGACAAATTTTGGATTAATAACATAGATTCAAGGACTTCATAATTTCGGACACACCTGAAACTAAAGCTAATATCACAGTTAGGAGGATCTTTTTTTTTTTTTTTGTTGATTGTGTTGTTTTATTACATAAAAATTTCACAAAATATTAAAATCAATAACATTACTTGCTGTAACTAATTAGCTACTTCTGTAATGGGCTGGGAGACATTTCAATAGATGATTAGATGTAATCGCATGCTAAGGGCATTAGGTCGTTAATTATTACAATTAAAAATCAGTTAACTAAATCGTCCTGTTTGGCAGGTCGATGGGGTGTATTTTTCGGATTCGTCTTCTGTGTGCAGCTCTGGCTAACCTTCTCGCCAACGCGTTGGGATGGATTCTGAGCTTGTCTACGTACTTCTGAGCTTGTCCGTTTAAAATATCTCCGACATGGGGAACGTTGAGGTCTCTGGCTATGTCCTTGTTTCGCAGGAACCACTCTGCTGCGCTGACTTGTCTTAGAATTTGGCAGCTATTCCGTATATTTGGATACCATATCTCCATATTGGAACCAATATGGTTTTGTAAATCAGGACCTTATTCTTGAGGCTTAGCTTGTTTCTTGCATTAAGAAGCCAGTAGAGCTTCCTGGCTTTTACCTCCATCTTCCCTCGTATTTGTTTGGTGTGTTCGGCAAAGGTTAGCCTTGAGTCCAGGACTATTCCCAAGTATGTGTGGCTCTTTTTCTGCTCTAATAGCTCCACATACATAATACTATTAAAGACAACATTGAGCCTGTGCTTATTAGCAGCGTCGGGGTTTGAGAAAATTTCTACTCCATAAAAAAGAGTCGGTATTAGGTAATTCTTAGCAACAATGAGTTTAATGTTAATTGTCAAGAGATGCTATGTCAGGTACAAGATTCTTAAGGCTGCATATGGTCTATCTATAGTATTAATTATATGATCACTCCACCACAGAGTCTTATTAAATATTATGCTAAGGTTGGCTACCCTATCTAAGTAGTCAATAGTATTAATATCAATTTTTATTTTTTCCAAGCTTACAGTAACTATGGACTTTTTGTATATAATGGACTTGTACATATAACATTTAGTTTTGGACGTGTTTAGACCAAGTCCATTATTTCGTGACCACTCGCTCACCTTTTCCAATTCTCTGTTCTTCTTGACAAAGGACTACAGCAACTGCACATCATCGGCATACTTGTGGACATTACATTCGGAGAAGACATTGGACAAATCATTAACATAACACGAGTACAGTAACGGCCCAAGAACTGATCCTTGTGGCACTCCACGGCTTAAAGACAGAAATTACGAGAAGCTTAACGGTGTGACAACAGCTTGTAGACGATTTACTAAGTATGAGCGTAATAAAGAATAGGCTGTGGCTGTATAACTATATAGCTTTTCCATTTTAGTGCATAGGATCTCATGGTTGACAGTATCAAAAGCTTTGCTATAGTCAAGCAGTGTCAAGAACGTAACATTGCCATTATCCATATTTCTATGTATGTCCTCAACAATATTAAGGATTGCTGTAGTGCAGCTTCTGTTTTTTCTAAATCCGGATTGGTTTTTGCTGAGTAAACTGTTGGTTACCATATATTCGTTAATTTGACTAGCTAGTAAATTTTCAAACATTTTGGACAGAAAAGGAAGAACTGAGATTGTTCTGAAGTTTCCATTGCCTTTTAGGACAGGTGTAATCTTAGCGAGTTTCCATTTTTCAGGAAATACTGAAGTGATGATTGCTGTATTCATAATATGTGTAACTTGATTAAAAATTGACAAATTTTGGACTCACATCATCAAGTCCAAATGCATTCGATTTGACATTTAACATAGATTCAAGGACTTCATAATTTCTAACACACCTGAAACTAAAGCTAATATCACAGTTAGGAGGATCACAGTTAGGGTATTCATTGGCTAGGGCCCCAGGTACCGCGCAGTTGACAAACTTTTGATTAAGCTCTTCAGTATTTACTTCAACACTAGGTCTAACTTTTTGCTTTGCACTCCAATTTAATTTATAACTTTCCATTTATCTCTTGACGAGATGGATTGGTGAAATTTCTGGGCATAGAACAGCTTCTTACTTTTTATCTTTCTTTTATCAATTTAACAACTGTGTGTCGTAAAATATTGAAAGTATCATACAAAAAGTCAGTCTTAAATCTCTTTCATTTCTTATAGGCTTCATTTCTTTTTTCCCTTTCCCTTTATTTGCCTTTTAACGAAATGTATTAGCCAGGGCTTGTCACTAGGCAGGGGACATTTAGTTTTCAACGGGACGGAAGTATTATATAGATCTACTATTCTACCTTGCAGATATTCAACCTGATCTTCAACTGAGGTTATGTTATATATTAAGGTCCAATCATATTTATTAAATTCGTCGGTCAAAAAGTTCCTATCGATATTTCTTAAGTTTCTATATGTGTAGGTCAGGTCCAGCTTATTAATACAAACGTCATAAGACAAAAAACAAGATCGTATTTGGAGAAACAAAAGACTGCAAGTTGGTCATACAAAAGGGTTTTTATAGGATTACTGACAAAGACCAAATCCAAGAGTGTACTACAAGTGGAAGTAAAGTGGGTTGGATTGGTCAAATTGACTAAGTGTAAGCCAAGCGATTCCATGTTGTTAGTGAGCTGGTTCTGGTACAACACATAGCTATTAAAATCCCCCAGGATCGCAATGTCAATGTAGGAAACAGTTAACGTAGAAATTAAAGAAATTATATTTGTGTATGACGCTGTGCGATTCGGACCATAGACACAACCAACAAGCTTTTTAAGAAAATATTTTGGACAGCTGATTTCCACAAAGATAAACTCTGTTTTACTTCCCTCCTTAAGCTTACATATAAACTTGAATCGCAGCTTATTATTAACAAAAATGCCACGCCCCCCAACACGATCTGCACGAAATACAGTAAAACCGTCACATGAGACTAACTGATCACACATTTGAGTCATAAACCATGTTTCCGATACACACACTACATCAAAATTTGACTTTACAAACATATATCTGAACTCATCCATCTTTTTGACTAAACTTTGAGCATTAATATGGCAAATGTTAAGCCCATTGTGTTGCTTGGCCAGAATTCGAAGCATCACATTACTGTTCGCTATTGGATCAATCATATTATGCAGCATATAAGATAAGACCTAAGGTTAGAAACGCACCAGAAAAACTTAAAGCTAGTGTCTAACTCACTAAAAATTAAACGTTGACAAATAAAAGGTTTTGGGATACTTAAATAACTAAAAATACAGACTCGAGCTTGTTTATTGAGAACGAAGTAGGTTCCCCACAGTTGAAGAGGCCAGGTCCGAAGAGCCAGTAACCAAAGTTTTGTCCACCACGCCGTTGGTCGAAAGAGGTAAAAGCTCTCCCATGCTCTTAATACAGATGCACTCGCTGCCTCTGCCTTGCCTGACATACACCTGAGCGGAGCGCGTACAGGCCGCCTAAAATGCTTTATGCTTTTTAAGCTTAAGCTTAAGTTGAGTCCCACGAGATTAAGACTCAGTGGCAGCTTGGAGATCCGTCGGTGTGCTCCCGCTGCATGTAATAGTGCCCTCTTGTCTCGCAAGGTACCAAACTTGACGATCACAGTTGGGTCTAAAACGGTGTGTGTCGGGCCGCTTGGTTTTATTCTAAAGTGAGGTTGCGTGAGAAAAATAGTCTATGTATGAGTGTTTTTAGGTTTTCATCATCACTCATTGGGATACCATGGATGCGAACATAATTCGCAATGTTGGCATTCTCCTCTGCCTCGAGATCAGACACCCTTTCCTGTAGTGCCTGAGTGTTTTCCTCCTCGAAATGCTGGACTCTCTTGGCAAGTAGCTCAAGGTCACCTGCAATGCAACTGAGCTTGGTGTCGAGCTCCTTCAAAATTCTCCCCACAGCTTCCCGGATGTTTGTACTGATGAGTTTCGCCTGCTCAAAGAACCGTTCGTTGATTAGTTCAACCAACAGTGGAGAAAGTATATCAGTATATCGGCCAACAAGATCAGCAGTCGACTCGCTTCTCACACGATTAGCAGCTGTTTTCGACATTTCGTTCTTCGTTAAGTTCTCTCTCTCTCGCGATTATTCTTTGTGCTTATTCAGTTTCGGTTATACGGTTATGATTTGTTTTTTTTTATTTTGTGTTTCGAGTGTTTCGGCTTGTAGCTTATGAGAGTTAGTGTCACAGATTGTTATTGTTGTTTTACTTTTAGCTTTTGCCGCGCTTAGCCAGGAACGAATTTTTGTATACTTTTTTTTGTTATTATTTGTACAAATTAATGAAACGGCTATGCTACCTTTTTTGTAAACCACTATAAAAAGTTTATTTTTTTTTGAGTTCGTAAACCAATTTATATGCAGGAAATTAGTTGGAATTAATGAAAAGAACGCAGCGCACAAACAAACGCATCTATTCACTCGGATGTTTGACTCGGTATTGGCTTCGCGCCTAAACTAAATATATTTTAAAACAAAACTCCAATTTCAGATCGTTTGTTTTATCTAATAGTGATAGTTAGATTTAGCGACGAGTTATTATTATTATTATTATTTAATGCTAATAAATAGTTAAAACTAAGTATTAACATGGGCTAGGGCTATAGCTGCTGAGGCCTTAAGCTCACTAGAGAATTGGATTAAGTATGTACAAAGGTGTTAGTTGATCCGATCGATTCAAGACGGGTTCGGATTGAAGAAGCCGGGACCGTTCAAGACAGTGTTAGATTGAAGATAAATTGTGCGATTGCTAGGTGCAGACTAATTTCAAAGGCGATAGATAGGCGAAAGAAAGAAAGAAGACGCGCGAAAACGCCTGCCGTGCAGTAGTATATGTATGTAAGATGCAGTGGGCAAGCTTGCCCATTGAAGGAGCACGGTTGGCGACGGCGAACAGCAGATCAAAAGCAGTAACAGCAGCAGCAGCGGAACAACAGCAGAACATGAACAGAACGACTTCAACAGCAGATGAATAGGAGATAAACAGCAGATAAACAGCAACAGCAGAGGGAGAACATAGCAGGGAAGAAAAGCAGCAGAAGGAAAGTGGTAAGGAGAGTAGTAAGAAGAGAATCGAAGCAGCCAGACGTAATTCAGCAGCAGCAGCAGAAACCTGTCGAGACCAAACCGTGAGATTAAAGCACAATTGTTCTTATATTTACCCGTCTACCACGATTTAATAATTAGGCAGGTTCCTGGTTTCACTTACTATCGCGTTTTACTTTTTAAACCAAATCGTTTCCTTTTCATTTTGAAGAGCTTCCTCTAACACATTTTCTTGTTATGTTTCATTTTCTCATCGATTCTGGCAAACAAGAAGCAGACAACGGTAGAAAGAGCTTGCTTTACGTAGATCAAGATCTCTGAGATGCAATACATGTGTATTTAATATGTCTGATGAACTGTAAGTAATACCATGCAAATTTAAAATTAAATTGATAATGGTCAAATATTTAATTGTTGCACTTACATTTTGAATTAAATTTGTCGGGAAACATCTGTCTTTAGCCAACTTTTCTGTTATCGCATATTGCGAGCAAGTCCAAGCTGTTATTTAATATTTTATTTTTGCTGTTATGCGCAAAAATGTATTTTTTACCAGTTACGATAAACGAATCGACATTCATCAGCTGTTACCAGGAATCCGAAAAGTTTTTTGCCCTCACCAATAAGTCATCTGTTTTTATCCTTTTGCAATTAAGATTCGTTTTGTTGTACAAAAAACCGTTTTGTTTAAATTTTGTAGAGGAAAGGGTTGACGTTTTGAAAAGTAAAAAATCTTTCGTATTTTGAGCGTAAGAGCGCTAATTTATGTGAATTCAAAAGTAGATGTAAAAATGTATGTGAAAGTGAATCCCGGAACCTGCCTGAATATCCATAAACTATATCTAAGTAATATATTACGTTTGGGGGCTCAACCGTGCACCTATTGCCAGTGTAAAGGGAAAATAAATTTTGTGTCCGCATGTCTCAGAAGCCGCCAGCACAGAAAGGAAGACGGAAAAAAAAAACGGTAAAACGGTTTGATGAAAAATAGCTGCGTTAACTGAGACAGCGAGTAAGTGAAAAGAAAAACAGAGAAAAAACGGTTGTTTTAAGCAGGCTTGATTCACCACCCGAGAATATGTAGCAAAACGAAGGCCCAAGTTAATCAAGGACAGGCGGGCACAAAAATGGAAGCGACGAGTTCAATAAGCCTAGAAGAAAATACACAGACGCTAGCTGGGTCAACTTCTCTCGAAATTATTACAGACTTCAGAAGACAATATGTTAGTACATCAGAGGTGCACAATCAGTTGTCTGTGCGAGTGAATTCTAGCAATGAACGTTTTCACGAATGTATAACAACAATAACAATAAACACGGAGTCAGTGATTCGATACATTGTCGGCGGATTGAGGTTAAGAACGGATTACAAGTACACTTTGTATGGATGCAGTTCATAGCAGAAAGAGAAATACGAAATCTGTGAAAAGCCAATGAGGCGTTGACCCTGAAAAAGAAAGACACCAACTATGGGAGGAGGCAGCACAGTTATAATTGTGGATCCCAGGAGCAGTTCATGGCAGAAGTGGAGATCGACGGAATGTGTCTGGCATTCAAGTTCCTTTTGGTGGCCGATCATGCCGTCGAATTCGAATTTCTGCTGGGACACGATTTTATATCAAAGTTCACAATAATGTCAACGCCAGCAGTATATCAGTTTTCTGAACTGTGTGGACACCAAACAGATAAGTATTTGCAATGTGGTTGAAGCTGTTACTGATAAAGATGATCCATCGCAGTACAGAGATCCCGGCCAATCGATGCAGGCCGGATGCAAACAGCGAAGCCGACGTTGTCAACCAGCTGTCCACAAAAGCGTCATAGGAAACTGCCAGACTCGCGGGCGCAGATCATGTCGCAGTGGTTACCGCAGAAGATACTAGCACGAAGGAGCAGGAGTGGTCACGTTCGGCCTCGTCAGATGATATACCCATACCGAAGCAGATACTGCTGAGCAGCGGGATCACCGTCGACAAATGCCCAATCAGAATACAGAAGAAATCCCAAAGCTCACTCAGATGTTAATATACATCGATGGTTAATACACTAAGACTCTGTAATAAAATTGTCATCTCTAATGAACAGAACTCTAAATTTTTGCTTCAATTTAATATGCAATGAACACTGAAGTATAATCGAGTCTATTTCATTCTACTGCCTGGAATCTACTGCTAATAAATCTTATCGGTTTCTCATCACATTTTGTACACCAAAACGAATCTTAATTGGAAAAGAAAATACAGGCAGGCTCCGGTTTTTACTTTCACAAATTTTGTACTCTTGCAAAAACATACATTTGTGCTCCAGTTTATACAAAACAAAATATTTCAAAACAAAAATATTTTCCTCATCGAAATGAAAAGTAGTCCGATCTTTATACAACAAAACGAATCCACTAAGATTGTTTGAGATGCCAAGCTTTTTTGGCACCTATTTTTTTCCAGAAAGAAATAAAACGATTTAAATTAAAGTTATAATATTTATTCATACTGGTGACTTAACTGAAGCTCATTGCCCGTCTAGATAAATATTTGTTTTATACCGAGTTCTGTATGCAACCAATGCGCAGAGAGTTTATCATAGAACTGACTTGGGCATTGTCGGCGGATCAAAGCAAGAGCCGAAGCGATGGCTGCTGAGCACTCTTTACAGAGAGAGTGCAGCAGCGCTGCCAAACGCTAGCATTTGCAGTGTTATACAAATTACGATGATTCTGGCCTGAATAGGGAAATTTAGCTTGGGCCTTCTTTATAAATAATTTTTTTTAACCCAATCTCCAATTTTATTCAAAACAAGCAATTGAAAAAATAAACTCATTTTTATTACGCTGTATATTTACGAAGCAACTAGGTCAGCTGTTATTTTTCTCTACCGGAATCGATGAGAAAATAAAACATCGATTACAAAAATTTGTGAAAACGGGAGCACCTTAAAATGAAAACGAAACATTTTGGTTGAAAAAGTAAATCGCAAAAGTAAGTGAAACCCGGAGCGTGCGTGATAAAATTTATTTTTTTTACACCCAGAGCTATTTAGCTTGTGCCTTTTTAAAATGACTGTTTTAACCGACATTAAAGTTTTATATTGAACTAGCGTGGCTACTTGGGGTATACAAAATGTTTTTATCTTTTCGACCATCTTGACTTGATCGCCTCCCGTTATCGCCATTGCTGAATTCCCGTTATCTTCTGTTGATCGCCTCTCGTTCCTGCCGTGCGGAATTCCTGCCATCTACAGTTGATTCTCATCTGGTCGTGCCCTGCCGACTTTCCACCATAATTTTTTGATCGTCTCCCATTCCTGGCGTACCAAATTCCCGCTGTTGATGCTTCTGCCCGGAAGGCCCGCCTTCCTTAAATGGAGTGTTGTACATAGAAACTAACACGATACATTTTACATATGCCTTTTATATTTTCTTTTAGGTGAACAGAATGGATATAACATACCGGAAATGATATGTGTTCCCGAATTAACACAGTGGCTTTCCGATGAAGGTGCGCGCTCTATTAATGAAACATCACCCAATGATAAAGTTCTACCTGATCACGCCAAGCGCATTTTTTGCGATGCCTATATGTGTCTGTATCAAAGCACAGACACTATGATGTACCAGTAATAAAATTAATAAATATCGTATGTTTTTAATTCATGCCTAAAAATGGTTTGTTATTTTTAGATTTAAATTTGTTACATTTTGAAAACAATTTCATCTTCGACGTTCCAGGTAAGGTAATGGTCGTGGTTGGTCCACCGGTATCTCGAAGCCATGCGGCTGATGACCCCTTATGAATCCTGTCTATGTTAATATCAAAGAAATTTGTATAAAAACATAAAAACTGCCTTGCCAGCCGAGCCACTCGGCAAGGTCGTGCTGAAGAGAGCAATTATATTTGCTTGCAGGTGTGTTTGTTTGGACGTTGACGTGCAATGACTGCACCATAGTGTGGCCCATGGAACACCAGCCAAATGCTGTTACGCGCGAATCCCAGGCCGAAAAGCAGCCCTCCTCCCCCCCAACCGACCGAGGGGAGCTGCCGCAAAACGCGCGACTCGTTAACCGAACCGATCGCGATCATGCAGGAAAGATAGATTTTAGACTAGTATTCGAGGAAAATTAGAACTAATCTTACTAAAGGAATTAAGCATGGATTAAAACTTTCGTACTCAACAACTACAATTTCTAACTACGAGAAAGGTATGTGAGTAATAGTGATTTAAGAAGAGGAAGGGAATTAGTTGCCGATATGATATGGTAGAGGGAATCATAATCCGAGCATAAAACTCTAAAAGGTTCATGAAAGGAATAATTCGATCTACAAATCGGAAGGAACAAAGGTATATAATTTCTAGTAATTCTAATAGGAATCGTGAAGTTTATGCGGCTCAACAAGTCAGGGCTATCTGCGTCACCCTTGATCAAGTTGTGCACAAAAATCACACCAAGCATCTTTCTACGGTTAACTAAGGATGGAAGGGTTATTAAAAGCGATCTACTAGAGTAAGACGGCAGTCTCACACTTGCATCCCAGTTGAGGCCGCGTAGAGCGAAAATTAAAACGTTTTTCTGTACTGATTCTATACGGTCCTGGTGTACTTTGTACTGAGGGCACCATACACAAGAACCATATTCTAAAATCGGACGAACAAGCGATATATAGAGAGTCTTTGTTATATAAGGGTCGTCAAATTCCTTTGACCACCTCTTTATAAACCCCAACACGCCCAAGGCCTTATTTACCAAATTATTTAAAAATGTGTTCAGAAAACTTTAACTTGGGATCTAAAGGAACACCAAGATCATCAACTAGGGTAATTCTCTCGAGAGAACTCCCGCCTAGTGTGTAAGGAGCCAGAAAGGCGCTGGAGCGATGAAATGTCATTACTTAACATTTCGAAGCATTAAGGCATAACAGATTTGAGCAACACCATGACTGAAAGCTATTAAGATCGGATTGCAACCTGGAGTGAGATAAGCTGTCCTTGAACTGGACACACAGCTTAACATCATCCGCATACATAAGTACTCGAGAGTATGTTAATACCGAAGGCAGGTCATTTATAAAGAGTGTAAAGAGTAGGGTTCCTAGATGGCTGCCCTGTGGTACGCCCGAAGTAACCATAACTGGTGAAGATATGGAGTTTTTGAAGACGACTCTTTGGGATCTGGAACAAAGGTAGCTAGAAATCCATCTCAAGAGATTGGGTGGAAACCCTAAAAGGTCAAGTTTTTGTGCTAGAAGAGTGTGGTTTACAGAGTCGAACGCTTTACTGAAATATGTGTAAATGACATACCTTGGAAGCCTTTAATAATGAAGGAGGTGAACTCCAATAAATTCGTGGTTGTTGAACTCCGCCTTATAACTCCATGCTGGGCAGGAGATATAAGTGATCTGCAAAGATGCTGCAGGTGCGGAGTTAACATTTTCTCAAACACTTTAGGAATAGCTGATAACTTGGACTCGCGTCAGACTTACTACCTTTCTTATGGAGAGGAATTATGAACGACTCCTTCCATATGAACAGGCTGAATAGTTTAAGCATCGGTCCACACAGAGACTCGGCGCAGTACCTAAGTACACAGCCGGGAACTCCGTCCGGACCCGGTGAAAACACCGGCTTAACTTTCCGGAGATCATGAAGCAGAGAGCTTTCATTTAGCAAGGGACTGAAGATGCCGTTCGACCTCGGTAGACCGTATGGGTACGGCTGACAGGAGTAGCATTCCTGTGAATAGGTTGTTTGAAAGAATTGGGCAAAAAGATTGGCCATTGCCTGATCAGTATTTCCCCACGTATTAGGAAATGATAGCGAGGATGGATGTGCGTTTTACGCTTACTGTTTACGAAGCTGTAAAACTGCTTAGGGTCCTGAGAAAAACGTATCCTGCATCTAGATAGGTAGTTCTTATAGCACTGGGAATTGAGAACTGAAAAGTTTGACCAAGCCCCTTTGGTAAACCAAGGGGGCTTCCCAGATCTAATAGGACAGGAAAGTGGGACACAAGACTCAAAAAGTGAGTCAAATGCATCGTAGAAAATGTTTGTGCATATCGTAACATCAGTGCACAAATATAAAGCGGACCAATCAAAATCCCTAATGAGGTTATTAAGCTTCGCAAACTCGGCTTTACGAAAGCAGCGGACACATCGAGGTAGCTTACCCGACCGATCCAATGCGGTTGGTCCTATATCGAGCGACACTTCAAGTGTAGGATGGTAGACGTCTACAGGTATAGTGAGCGGAGGGACTCGGGTTAACAACGCTATGGTCGGATCCGTTACAAAGCACAGATCAAGCAATCGACCCAGGGAATTTTTGACATGGTTGACTTGAGACAGGGATAAGTCGAATAAGCCGTCTATAAAGTCATGTCGTGACATGGGCACTAGGTTATTAGACTCGTTTACCGAAGACCAAACAGTTCCTGGCAAATTTAAATCCCCAAGAACTATCATATCATCTTTATCAGAAAGCGAGGAAGAAACAGCGCTTAAGGCGGACAAGTGCTGCTCATAAATTGCGATATCCAAAGAGGGTGGAATATACGAGCATGTAATAAAGACTGAAAAGCGGGAAGAATCAGTTTTATACACAGGAATTTTCGAAATTCTATTTGGAGAGAGGAGAGTATAGACGCGTTTTTCTTGTGCTCCACTATTTTCACTAATTTACCTCGATTTATTTGATAAAATTATCACAAAAAACACAAAAATTAATAAACTAAGGACCGGCAACTAAACCGTGTTTAAATTTTATAAAAATCTACACATCCACAACTTTAAAGTCGATATTACTAATAACGCAAAGCCTAGCGCGGTGTAAGTAAACACAAGCGCAAACAAAAACAAAGCACAAAAGAGAAACACCAAAACAGTACAAAAAAAAGCAAAAACAATGTCATCCACTGCACCGCCAACAAAGCGCATACGCAATAATGCTGGAACATCGAGTGAGCGCCTCTCCGACGCCCCTTCGCCCCAACTATTGGAATTGTTGAAGGTTTGCTTCCAAGAGCAGACCAACATGATCGTGTCCCATGTCCAGGAGGCAGAGAAGCGCATACTCAGCAGCCTCATGGAGCGCCTGGACTCGATCGCTGGTAAGGTCACGCGGATGGGTGCCCGTGTCATGGCATTGGAGAGTGAGGTGGTCGACCTTCGCTCTCAGAGAGAGCATCTGGGAGAGCGGGTCGAGCGGCTGGACCGGGAGGTAATGGATTTGCGAGCACTGAGTAAGAGAGTGGGAGGCATCGAGAAGCAATTGGTGACCGACCACATCGCAACCAGCGCGTGTGATCTGCGCATCCACGGTGTCCCTTATGTGGAGGGAGAGAATGCCAGAGCGCTATACAACAAGCTCTGCTTCAATCTACAGCTGACCCCACCACCTATGGATGTGCACGCACAAATACAAATAAAGGAATTCGCACTCACACATGTAACGATCACTTTTTTGTTATTTCAATGTGTACACAGAAAAAAATAGGAACATGTTTCTTCAAAAATAAACAAATGCGTCTCATGGTTTACAACGAAGTGAACTTTTTCGTTTTTCAGTGTACAGCAAACGAAGAGACAACAACAAAATATATTCGGGATAGGGACGGCAAAACGAAACAATAAAATTGTTGTTGCTTTGCCAGCAACTAAAGTTGACGCAAAGCGAAAAGTAAAAAATTGTTTGTGTAATTGTCAATGTGCAAAATAACCTTACCAGTGAGTAAGCTCACACACTTCCAATATGCTATGTGCAAAACAAAAAAAAATGTGCATCGTGAGCATAGGCACTGCGCACCCCTGCTCTAGAAGTAGATAGCCCAACTCAATATGTGAAGGTTCTTGGAATACGCTGGGACCCAGCCGTAGACGATTTCTCCTTCAAGCTGACCATTCCGGACGCCACAATATCTCTGACGAAACGGATCTTGCTATCTGAGCTTGCCAAGATCTACGATCCCCTGGGTTTACTTCTTCTCTTTCAAGATAGTTGGCTGAGCTCGGTCGAATGGAACGAACCACTACCCATACAGCTGTGTGCACGTTCGCAACAGTTTGTAGCTGAAGTTCATTTATTGGAAACTTGTCGCATACCTCGTTACCCATCATTACCACTTCAAGCAACTGAGCTGCACGGATTTGCGATGCTTCGTCTCATGCATACGCCGCTGTTATTTACAGAATTGGCTCTCGTCACCCGCGCGGATCTGGAACACTTATGTTAGCAATCGCACTGCTGAGATTCTGGAAGTTTGTCCACGTAGCTGCTGGCAACACATTCGCACTGGAGACAATCCCGCGGACCGTGCATCACGCGGACTTCTACCGAGAAAGCTTGTAGACAATCAACTGTGGTGGTATGGACCACCGTGGCTTTCCCAGTCACGTCTCACTTTGCTACCTGCTAAGCCCAAGTTCGCATCTTCGACTGAGGAGGCTGCGCGCATGGAAGTAAAGGTCAAGCCTCAAACCAATCTACACATTTCCGATGAATGAAATCTTCTTCCTCCTGGTCACATCTCTTACGGAAAATTTGCTACTGCTTTCGCTTCGTTCATCGCCTTCGTTGCGAGGACCGCCTGTCATCATTTCTATCGTCACGGGAGCTTCAATATGCACGCTGTAGAGTAATCAAACATGTTCAGATGGAGTTCTTCCAAGTAGAGTACAAGCAGCTGAGCACTGATTCGTTACACTCCATTTCTTGACAAACAAGGAATAATGCGCGTAGGAGGACGCATCGACAATTCAATAGCATCTTACGATGCGAAAATCCCATACTTACCAGTCGCTGTTATACTAGCTAGACACCAGCATATCACATCGCTACACGCTGGAGTTGAATTCATGTTCCACACTTTGAGACAGAAGTATTGGGTACTCTGTGCCCCCAACATAGTCCGGAAAATTGTATTCAACTGCAAGATTTGTTTCCTACAGCGCAAAGGTACGAGCACACAACTCATGGCTGATCTTCCCGCTTTTCGAATCCAGCCCACCCGCTGTTTTCTACATTCTGGATTGGATTACGCTGGACCAGTTAACATCAAGACATCGGCAGACCAAACACCAAAGTTTGGCAAAGCTTGGTTTTCTTTCTTTCTTTGTCTGTCCATCAAAGTAATTCATCTCGAGCTCGTCAGTGACTTGACAACTCCCGCATTTATCGCCGCGTTCAAACAATTCTGGTCTTGACGTGGACATATTTCCGATTTATACTCAGACAATGGCACCACATTCTATGGAGCCTGAAAGGATCTAACGGAAATGCAACGGATAGCTGTATCCCAAAGTCAAGACGAGGAAATTGCAAGTTTTCTCACGAGTCATGAAATCAACTGGCACTTCATTCCGCCGTCTGCTTCGCATTTTTGAGGTATTTAGGAGACTGGCGTACGATCAATCAAGCTTATGCCTTCGCCGAGTAATTGGTAGCAGTGCGTTAACATTTGAAGAATATTCAACAATTTTAACCCAGATTAAAAGTCTACTCAACTCTCGCCCACTGTGCGCTCCCAGCGACTACAGCTTGGATCCCCTTACCCCCGTTCATATTCTTACAGGTCAACTTCACATGTCGGTGCCAGAGCCGTCCTTCTTGGACGTCAACGTTAACAGACTACAGCGTCGGAGACAACTGCAAGCCAAGTTCTAGGGTTCTGGAAGAGCTGGAATCTCGAATACCTTGCTTCCTTGCAATCATGCAGGAAATGGCAGCAAGAGACCAACAACATAGCAGTGGATACTCTTGTGGTATTGAAGGAGCCGAATCAACCGCCTAGCAAGTGGCTGCTTGGCCGAATCACCGAAGTTCATCCTGGTCAAGACGAGAGAGTTCGAGTGGTCACCGTAAAGACTGCCCGAGGATTGTACAAGAGAGCTATCACCAAAATTGCTGTGCTTCCCTTGAACTGAACAGTCGATCAGGGGGGCCATATGTTGAGAAATTAGCCGCCTAGCTTAGTTGTCATATTCGTTCATATTTTGACCAACCCCATTCATATGCTCATAATAGTATTGCCCCGTTTATGCTCCTATTCTTACGCGCATAAGTGTGTTTTTATTGCTTGTGCCCAAACCATAACTGTAACGCTCTTACACGTATAGCTAGAACCGCAACTGCACACGCATACATTGATGCTGCATTGGTCCGTCGCCTCGAATGATCTTCCAATTCTCTTTGGCTCGAGTTCTGTTCATGGAGTTGGAGCAGTAAGCACGCGTATCGCTTAACCGCCCCAACCGCACCGAACCGCTGCAAACAAATACAGTCCACTCATTCATCACCAACTTATATGAAAGCTAATTAAATATAGGGGTCCCTAACGGAGCGTTTTTTTCGAAAATATTTGTATCAATTTTATCAATTTATCAACTCAATTTTTACTCAATTGAGTCTTGAGTACAACCACATCCATGCTGCTCCGGAAGCATTAAGGAGAGGTTACCGTCAGAGCCAAACAAAAAATCGTTGTTTTTTTTAACCTAATTAGTATCCTTATTCTATGGAGAATACGTGGGTTATTTCGCTATCTTATGTAGTTCTCGAGATATACTCGATCTACTACATAAAACTTTAAACGCGTTCTTCTCGATGCAACCTTCTACAGCTTCGAGGAGTCAACCGATTTCAACGATTTACTTATATGCAAGCTAATTAAATATGGGGTGCCCTGACGGAGCGATTTTTCGAAAATATTTTAATAAATATAAAAATATCTTTTTTTAACATTAAAGCGCAAAAAAGAGCTTGAACAACGAACTTTTTTTTTGATTGGCCGCCATTTGGTTTTTAAAGTTTTTGCCAAAAATCTGAATTGGTCACCTATTTTGTTTGGTTTTTAAATTTCAGATGGCATTTGGTGTCTGTAGAAGGTACTGCGTGGGGTCACCTCGTGCCGGCTTCTTGGCGGGAGTAGAAAAAGCCTTGTTAAAAAAAAATTTTATAAAAAGAATGTAATAAATTACTTCTTTCAAACAACTTTCTTTTGACTCAAACAAATTTTTTTTTAAAAGTAGTCAATTTTTGGGCCTTAGGACGGTTATCTCCCCTTAATAAAATAGCTGGAACCAATTAATACGGTGAAAGGCCAGTGCGAAAAAACCCGGCATCTTTTACTATGAATGTCGAAAAACTGGGGAATCTTAACCTTCAGTTTCTTATCCAAATAAAACGGCAATTTTTTAGGACCCGGAGTGAAGCCGCGAATGAAAATCCAAATTTACTAAGTGAAACCAAATTGCTGTTTGACGACTACGCGTTTTTGCAAGAATACGAAACTTCGAAAAAAAAAAACCAGCAACCTTTTTATAGGTACACAATATTGGAAGAAAACTTCGCCTAAAAAAAGACGAGAGGAACGCCACTGACGGAACGTTTTTTATGGTTCAATTTCAATACGGTTTAATCAATTACTTATTTTCCAGCACCTGTTTGCATTTTTAAGCTCCAACTTTTTTAAGTTTCAGCCGTAAAACTTTACGATAGACTATGATATGACTCTGAGAAAAGAGTTAAAAACTATTTTCTTAATGGAAACGTTAAATGCCTGCTGGTTTCATTATTGTCAAGCTTTGAGGCGCAACAGCTGGAAGTTTGCAGATTTGGGAGCGATTTTGAAAGGAGACGGCAGCTGCTATAACCGCGCTTAAAGAGAGGTTCTCCTAAATATTATTATTTATTTTTATTATTTTATCACATTTAATTTTTTTAATTTGTTCGACTTGTGAAGCATTTGATGCCATAATTCGTCATAGATGTTTTGTTTGTTTAACTTTTTTGATTTCGCCCAGAGCAGCAGTCAGTTTTAGAATTTTCTTGTTGTCGTTAGTCATGGCCAAAGCCACCGTCTCATCGGTATTGAAACGCATGCCTAAATCATTGCATAACATTTCAAAATCATTAATTTTACTTTGTAACTTATTTTCTGTGTATTTAAAAATTCTGTTAATTGACATGATGACAAAATCATCTCCAAATTGAAACAGCGATGTAGAGTTATCCTGAATCTGGTGTAGCATTTTCATGTATAGATTAAATACCACTGGTGACAGGCAGCTACATTGTTTATTGATTTAGCAAAAACTGAAATGGGTGCAATTAGTCTGAGGTTTTTGTAATTAGATAAGTCTTTGTCTTTTTTAGGAATTCGAACTATTTTAATGTTTCTGCAATTGTCTGGAATTTTCTTTGAATAGTCTATCATACTGTTTTAGTAGGTGACACTTAGCCCATGAGCACACGATTTAGATCTTCTTAAAACTTAAAATCTTTAATTGGGCCTCCATCCGTACTTAGGTCAGAGATCTCTGAGCTAGAGTTGACAGTTGGAATTTGTTCTTCTAAAAAGTAAAGATATTTAGCCTGATCAGAGATATTCAATTGAGAGCTATTTGCTGAATTGCAATTTTTTAGAGCTTTCAGGAACCTCCACGCAGCTCTGCTAGATGGTAGTTCGTTTACTAATTCTACTTTTTCTTGTATGCTTCACCTTTGGCAATTTTAATAACTTTTTTCCAATTCTGCTTAACATTTACAGCTAATACATAATGCTCCATTGATGAATGCCTATTTGCAAGAATTTTTGTAGTGTTATTGTTGGGTTCCGCAGCCTGATAGAACCCAGGAATTTGTAGAACCTAGCCAGTGGTGCAGCAGTAAAGTAAATTCCTATAATTGTTGTTTCTTATTTGTACTGCCCACTGTACATCATTGTCATACCTACATATATATGCTCCCGCACTCTCTCGTCTTTCTTTCTTTCTTTCGTCTTCGCTATCCCTCTCTCGATCATCTCGCTCTCGCTTGCATTAGGGCACGGGCAATTCGGCCTGTCTGCCCTTCATCAGTCTGGATATCGTCGCGCTCGCATTAGGGCACGGGCAATTCGGCCAACCTGCCCTTGACCTGTCTGTATCAATCAAGTCGCTCCTCAACCGACACTGTCTCGAACCGACCCCTCGCGTCTTCGTTATGACCCCGTCTTGAGTCAAGCTAAGCAAAACACCAGGCTCGTCGTGATTTGTCAAATATCCAACTCAAATTGTGCAATAAACTATACTGATATACCCTGACTCCCAATAAACCATATCTAACCGAACCACCACTGAGTTATTATTTAATATATCGCAAAATACGCTGCTGAAAAAGCTCAGTAGCTCAACAGTTATATATATTAAACAGTAGATCTAACTCCTTGTTCCACCACATCTTGGGCGTTTTGTTATCTTTGATGACAAAAGTAGATTTCTTAATATTTTCTTTCGAAGTGTGTGAGATGTTGTTGATGTCTCCATCTAAGGCTGCGTTTACACTCAGGCTGCGTCTTGCTTCTCTGCGTCTTGCCAGAGAAGCAGTTTTTTTTACATAGGGCCCTAGTGGTGGCAAAAAGTTGCGTCGGTTTCCGACGCAGTTGCCTCTATTCGATATATTCGATTGTTTTTGCGCCTAACAGCACATTTTCGTACTTATCTGCCATCGGCCAAACTATCACCACTAGCAACAACAAAAAATAGCAGATCTAAAATCAACTTTTGGCGCGTAAAAATTATGGCTGAGGGAAAAGGTACAAATATACATATAATCCTTACAAATTCTGCTGGCATACACACGTCAGCGAGTTCAGTAGTCACATCCGGACAAAATTCTATCAATATTTTACACACAATGGCTTTGGACACAACGAATAAATTCCCTATTGTGCGATATTCCGAAGAGGATCCCAGGCAATATAGCACTATGGCTATCCTTTTCTCCAAAGGGATTGCCTGTCGAAAATTCGTATCCTGCTTTCGGAGATTAGCCAGCAGTCCCAAAAGAATGTCGAAAGTAGTCCCAAAAGAATGTCGAAAGTACTCCTCTTCATGCGGAAGTTTTCTTTAAAAAACGCGTCGGAGTTGTTTACAACATCTTCCTCCCAAAATGAACCATATCGTGGCTATTGCAATTTAGAATACATTATTTAATTGAAAAGAGAACATTATAATCCCTTTTTTTACATGGGTCCAAACGCGTGGAGGACATTGTAATTTTAAGACAAATTGTGACTTCTCTGCAGATGACACCGCCGGGATTTTTTGAACCTCGATTCCCACAGGCCACCATCCCCCATCCTTTGAAAAACCAGCTGTCAAAAACAGACAAAACATTTCTGCTCTGCATTTTGTCAAAATTAAACAACAAATATGGAAAATTTAATTATTGTTTCGACTGTGGTTAAACAGCAACAAATGTTGTTGCAAAAATTGATGGTGGAGAAAACCCAATATGAGGATGAGGAAGAACTTTTTGCAATGCTAAATTATTTTGGTAAATGCATGCCAAGAAGGAGGTGACTAGTTGTTAGTAAATTGAAATCCAAGTATAATTGTATGTACAAGACTATGCTTTATGTATTTTAGAAGCGGTACGGCACTTTTTGTCTTCGTCATAGTCTTCAAAATCTATTTCATTACAATTTACTTCAGATATAGATTTACGCAAGTGAACATGGGCTTTCCAGGAAGGTGCAACGATTCGACATTATATCAAAAGTCGAGCCTTGCACAACGGATTGAAGCGTCGGCAATATTGGAGGAAAAATCCAAGGAGATTTGCCGAGTGTCAGTACAAGTAATAAGCAAAACATTGCTTAAACAAATTGTGGGGATAATGGTTTTTATCCCCGATCGGCCGAATAATTATTTCGAATAAGCAAAGACACGGCGCACAAATAAAATTACAAAGCTCTTTAATGCGTCAAATCAGAATTGCAAGTGTCTCTTGCTTGCCCTTTACATTATATCATTGCCGCTCCGATCGCTAAGCGCAGCTTCGCTTGGAAACATAGATAAACATAGAACATAAATGACGAAGAGCGAGCTTTGAGAGAGGGTAGGCAAACAAAAGCTTTAACAAACATATTGGCTATATGTTTATTACATCTAACTTTGGTCGTAAAAAATATGCTGCTGAAGGCCAATTATTAGCTGCTATTTCGCAAGCAACTAATCGGTGGGGGTCTGCCCCGAACATGCACCCCCCGTTGGAAGGCAAAGGTTTTCAAGAGATCCATTCTGAAGGGGCAGGACCGCTATCTTTCCAACGGCCCTCTTGAATAGGCCTCTTTGGGTACGGATGACGGCAACTCTGATGGTTCCATCTTTTCCTGGGATGACGCTCTCAATGCGGCCAGGTGGCCACTTTAACGGTGGCAGCGTTTCTTCCTCGATCATGACGAGCGCTCCTGGCATGATATTTGCCGCCACTTGCCCCGCTCCTCACGTCTGGCTCGTCGAATGCAGCAATTGGTGCTCCATTAAGAAAATGGTTTGGCGTGAGCACATCCAGATCGTCAGGACTTTCTGTAATTGAATAAAGTGGTCGAGAGTTTAGCAAAGCAGAGATTTCACAGGTCAGGGTCTGAATTTCATCAAGGGTGAAAATGTAGGTGCCAACGATGCGATGAAAATGATATTTGGCTGCTTTCACAGCAGCCTCCCACATGCCCCCAAAATGAGGTGAGCGAGGGGGGATGAACTTCCAATCAATTCCACTAGAAACGTATAGATTCGATACAGCCGACGTATGAGGATCACTGAGGAACAGCTGCCGAAGTTCCAATAGTTCATTTTTTGCTCCTACAAAATTTGTCGCGTTGTCTGACCAGATGATTCGAGGTTTGGATGGCAGACTTATAAAACGTCTCAATGCTGCCAAAAAAGATTCTGTGGACAAATCCCGAACAACTTCCAAGTGAGTCGCTATGGTTCTGAAACATACGAAGACAGCGATATAGCATTTGATTGGAGGCCTGCTTCTTAATTCCGACTTGTAATAAAAGGCTCCGCAAAAATCAACACCCGTTGTTTGGAATGCTGGATTAGTCCTGACGCGATCAGCAGGCAAACTTCCCATGATATGCTCCCTCAGCACTGGCTTCAACCGAAAACATCGAACACATCTGCGAATGATGCGTCCGCCGATAGGCCAGAATTTTTGCCGAAGCAATCCTAGCAATCCTTGAGCTCCTGCATGGAGAAATTTTTCGCAAAAAAATACGATAATAGAGACAGTGACAGGATGCCCCTTGGGCAGCAAGGTTGGGTGTTTTGCGTCGTAGTCCAAATCGGAATTTTGGAGTCGGCCTCCAACTCGAATCAATCCAAACCTGTCCAGAAATGGATTCTCTGAGGCCATCGTTTTTTTTTTTTGGTAAAGACTTCTTGTTGGTGAGAGCTCTTATCTCTTCCGAAAATTGTTGTTGCTGTATTGCCCTTATGAGTAAATGCGTGACGTTCTTGATGTCGCTTACGGTAAGTTGTCCTCTCGACCGCGGTAAGCTTCTGTCCCTAAGAATGCAAAATCGATATATATAAGCAAACACGCGCTGCATTGATCCGAATGAGTTTTGAAATTTGCAATCGTATGATATATCCCTTTCCTTTGAAACAATTAATGCTAAACGACGACGTTCTGGTACATCCGTTGGCAATTGCAAGCCTGCAGGCCAGTCTGAGCACGCACGAAGCAAAAATGGTGGTCCAGAAATCCAAAGGCTGTTATCCATTAGTTTAGTAGGCGTGGAGCCATGCGATATGATGTCGGCCGGGTTCAACTTCATGGGCACGTGATGCCAAGTCATTCCAGCAGTGAGCTCCTGTATCCGCTCAACCCGATTAGAGACAAATATATTAAAGTTCAATGGCGATTTCCGAATCCAGGCAAGAGCTATGGAAGAATCCGACCAGCAATGCACTTGGCATGGGACCAGAATTTTTGCCGAAGCAATCCTAGCAATCCTTGAGCTCCTGCATGAAGATACGATAATACGATAATAGAGACAGTGACAGGATGCCCCTTGGGCAGCAAGGTTGGGTGTTTTGCGTCGTAGTCCAAATCGGAATTTTGGAGTCGGCCTCCAACTCGAATCAATCCAAACCTGTCCAGAAATGGATTCTCTGAGGCCATCGTTTTTTTTTTTGGTAAAGACTTCTTGTTGGTGAGAGCTCTTATCTCTTCCGAAAATTGTTGTTGCTGTATTGCCCTTATGAGTAAATGCGTGCCGCTCTTGATGTCGCTTACGGTAAGTTGTCCTCTCGACCGCGGTAAGCTTCTGTCCCTAAGAATTCAAAATCGATATATATAAGCAAACACGCGCTGCATTGATCCGAATGAGTTTTGAAATTTGCAATCGTATGATATATCCCTTTCCTTTGAAACAATTAATGCTAAACGACGACGTTCTGGTACATCCGTTGGCAATTGCAAGCCTGCAGGCCAGTCTGAGCTCGCACGAAGCAAAAATGGTGGTCCAGAAATCCAAAGGCTGTTATCCATTAGTTCAGTAGGCGTGGAGCCATGCGATATGATGTCGGCCGGGTTCAACTTCATGGGCACGTGCTGCCAAGTCATTCCAGCAGTGAGCTCCTGTATCCGCTCAACCCGATTAGAGACAAATATATTAAAGTTCAATGGCGATTCCCGAATCCAGGCAAGAGCTATGGAAAAATCCGACAAGCAATGCACTTGGCATGGGACCAGAATTTTTGCCGAAGCAATCCTAGCAATCCTTGAGCTCCTGCATGAAGATACGATAATACGATAATAGAGACAGTGACAAGATGCCCCTTGGGCAGCAAGATTGTGTGTTTTGCGTCGTAGTCCAAATCGGAATTTTGGAGTCGGCCTCCAACTCGAATCAATCCAAACCTGTCCAGAAGTGGATTCAGTGAGGCCATCGTTTTTTTTGGTGGTAAAGACTTCTTGTTGGTGAGAGCTCTTATCTCTTCCGAAAATTGTTGTTGCTGTATTGCCCTTATGAGTAAATGCGTGCCGTTCTTGATGTCCCTAAGAATGCAAAATCGATATATATAAGCAAACACGCGCTGCATTGATCCGAATGAGTTTTGAAATTTGCAATCGTATGATATATCCCTTTCCTTTGAAACAATTAATGCTAAACGACGACGTTCTGGTACATCCGTTGGCAATTGCAAGCCTGCAGGCCAGTCTGAGCTCGCACGAAGCAAAAATGGTGGTCCAGAAATCCAAAGGCTGTTATCCATTAGTTCAGTAGGCGTGGAGCCACGCGATATGATGTCGGCCGGGTTTAACTTCATGGGCACGTGATGCCAAGTCATTCCAGCAGTGAGCTCCTGTATCCGCTCAACCCGATTAGAGACAAATATATTAAAATTCAATGGCGATTCCCGAATCCAGGCAAGAGCTTTGGAAGAATCCGACCAGCAATGCACTTGGCATGGGACCGATAATTCCTCAATTATGGTGGAAACTAGTTCAGCTAATACGAGGTAGCCGGGGGGGATCCCAGACTAGACCAAGGGCTTTAGTGACCTCTGTCCCGTCGTGAAAAGTAAGGAACTTTTCGCGATCCGTCTCAGACTCGCCTTCCAAAGTAGCGACTTCATTTGAGCACCATTTACGTATGGGAAAACATCCTTTCGAAAGTAGCTCCTTTACCTGATGACAAATCTCAATGATCGACTCAATGCTGTCCCCTCCTGACATAAAAATTTCTTCGAACAATGTCCGCACCAAGCGGAAAAAATGACTTCCCATCATTTTCCAATTGATGCATAGCACGAATTGCCAAGAAGGCGGCAGGTTTGGTCCCATAAGTGACAGTCTCCAACTTGAATCTCCTCCTTCGGGTCGTTACGCCATAGGATGCACTGTACATGGAGATCGGGATGGGAGACGCGTACACAGCGGTTCATTTTGCAGATGTCGCCACACAAGGCAACTTTGAAGAAGCGAAAACGAAGCAGTGTTATTAGAATTTTAGGTTGGATAGTGGGTCCGGCCATTAGCGCATCATTTAGTGATATTCCAGACGCTGTTTGGGCAGAACCATCGAACACTACGCGTAATTTTGTGGTTGTACTCTCCTGCTTGTAGACGCAATGGTGAGGCAAAAAGTACTGAGGGAGGTCTAACTGTCGTGCAGTTGGACACATGTGTCCTAAATCCAGGTACTCCTGGAGAAATGTAGTATATTTTACCTTAAGTTCTGAATTCGGCGATACTAGAGGACTCTTCAACAATTGCTAGCGCCGCACGGCTATTCGCGGAGTTGCTAATGCTTCCCGACACTATCCAGCCAAGTTTCGTCTTCTGCAATGTTGGTAACTGGCCCGACAGTCGAATCTGTCCGACGCACATTAAATCGAAAAACAAACCAGCACCTATCAACAGGTCGAATCGCTGGGGCTTAGGAGAAGTTAGGGTCAGCTAGCTTTATATTGTTCGGCATTGGCCAATCATTTGCGTCTAGGCCAAACTTGGGCTGCAATCCTGTGATTGAGGCAGTGATAATTGCAGAGAGAGAACCGCGATAGCTTGCGTCTTGAGATTGCAGAACGATATCTACAGCCTTGCTCGAAGGTAGAACTGACTCCCCAATACCGGCAATTTGAACATGAGACGGATGAGGATCCAACTGGAGCTGATTGGCGAGTCTCGATGTTACAAAGTAAACCTGAGAAGCAGAATCCAAAATGGCACGACATGGTATAGGCGAATTATAACGGCCCTTTATATATACGATTGCGGTAGCTAGCAACACGTGTTGGCTAGGAATTTCGGGCTTGAGGGGGGAGGGCTAGGAGATTTGCTTGCTACTAGGGCACTTGCAGCTCGCAGCTCGCACTCGCACTCGTCGCTCGATTCCGTGCTCGGCGACGGCAACTCAACATCGGCGCCCGCTTGCATGTGGTGCAGTGTGTGATGCTTGGCCTGACACTGCCTACATGTCCCTGACCTGCAACGTTGCAATGGATGACCCTTTTTGAGGCAGTTTAGGCATAAGTGGCTTTTCTTCGCCTCCTTGTATCGCGGCATGACAGGGAGATTTAAAAACGCCTGACATCGGGATATGTAATGATCGGAGGATTTACAATAATTGCATATAAAGTTAGTATGGTCCTGAATGGATGTGACAAGGGAACTGGGTTTATTTTCTCCCACCTGCTGGTTAGGACTTGCTACCATATTCATATCCGCTGCCACATTCTCGAGCATCCGAAATTTCCAAGAATGAGGCCATGTCTTTCCACAGAGGCAATCTCGACTTGGGCACGCTCTCCTCCCATTTCACCTTCGTCTTGTAGTCTAATTTCGTGCACACGATGTAAACCAGCAACCAATCCGAAATCTCCTGAAGTGTAGTCAAGGTCCGAAGAGCACGTAAGTGCGCATTGATTTTGTCGCTGAGCGCACGCAAACCGATGGCCGAGCCCTTCTCCACCCCTTGCAGCTTGAAAATAGCCTTAATATGTGCCTGAAAATGCATGAGCTTATTATCAAATCGCAACTTTAATAAATTCAAAGCCTCTTCGTAATTTTCCTCAGAAGGGCTCAACGAACGAATCCTATCCAGCTTGAAAATTCCCGTCAATTCCCGTGACAGCTTGGACCTGACCTTGACATAGATATTGGCGAGGACCAGTCGGGCATTATTGGCCAACTGCAGCAAGTCCAGCCTTTCCAGGCTCGTTTGAGCGTCATCGCTGACCGCATGACCGCGTTCGCGACATTGTCAGGCTCAGGTGCTGCCATTTTGGGTTTTTTTTTTTAAAGTCACTTAGCACGATAGAAAAGACACCCTGTATACGTGTAAAAGTGGGAACCGCAAGCGAAGGGATTACAGCTAATGCGTTTAGCTGTGCGATCTGCCCGATTCCGCTTTGTGCTCGGTTTGTGTGTGTTAGTTAGTTCACTGCACTGCCCAATGCACTGCAATGACCGAATTACCGCGACAGAGAATCGTATAGCCAGCCATTGCGTTGCTATGTATGTAGGTTTCAGCACCGAATTATGCTCGAAACGACGAAAAAATTGACAATGTTTAGCTAATTGACTCTGCAATTCAGAGATCACGTCGGGGTCACCAAATTTTATGTGGGGATAATGGTTTTTATATCCGATCGGTCGAATAATTATTTCGAATAAACAAAGACACGACGCACAAATAAAATTACAAAGCTCTTTAATGCGTTAAATCAGAATTGCAAGTGTCTCTTGCTTGCCCTTTATATTATATCATTGCCGCTCCGATCGCTGAGCGCAGCTTCGCTCGGAAACATAGATAAACATAGAACATAGATGACGAAGAGCGAGCTTTGAGAGAAGGTAGGCAAACATATTACATCTAACTTTGGTCGTAAAAAATATGCTGCTGAAGGCCAATTATTAGCTGCTATTTCGCAAGCAACTAATCAGTGGGGGTCTGCCCCGAACACAAATAAAAACATTTGTAAAACTACAATTGTTTCTTTTTATTTATTCGCCTTCTTCTCCCGAAACAATTTGAACATTTCTAATTGAAAATTGAGCATCTGCTATTGAAAACCTCCTGGCTCTTCGCCATTTGCTGGAGAATAATAGTTATTCTCATCAGTCATTGTTTACATTTTCACAGTGAATTCGATTTTTTCGCTGTGAATGTCAATTTTTCAGAGTTATATTTGAAAACATCGGCTAAATATCGCATAGAAACGTGTGGCTTAGGAACATCCAAAACGGATGGTGGAACTAACTGGGAAATTTTCGGAACGGTAAAATCTTACGGACCGTCCCCGAAATGGATGGGGGATGGTGGATGGTTGCCTGTGGGAACAGGCTATTTATCTATTTTTGGCTAAGAAAGTTCTGGATTTTTCCATAAATTTTAACACTTGTATGTTTACAAGACCAACAAAATCGGCATGCATTCCCATAACGGTTTAAGAAAAAGCCAGACCTAGCACAGAACTCTGCGTTGTCCATGGACTCAAACAGGAATTTCCCTCTAGCAATACAGCTATAGTTTCCTGCTAATCTGTTTCTAGCATTGAAATCGCCCATTATGAATACGTTGCTAGGACTTTCTGAAAATTCGAAGAGATTTTTTTATTCTATTTTAAACTCATCCATACTCAAGGATGGTTCAAAAAAGTATTGTAATGTTTGGAATTAGGTGCTAGCAATATTGACATCATTTGGAGAGTTGTGTGGAATTTCGTTAAATCTTATGTGTTTTTTTAAAGCAATAGCGACTCCACTATAATTGTCTCTTCTGTGCTTTTTTCTATGTTGAAGTATGCAATCCTTCTGCGATTGACTCCTACCATCATGAGAAATCATCTCGGAATGCACTGCAATATCAAAGTATTCACTATTAAGAACAAACTCAATATCGTTTTTATTTCATGAATGTGATTGTACAATTGTGTTGATAATCTTTAATTTTCTTCATTATAATTCCAAGAATGATTATTTACTATGTTTTGTAGGGTAGAGTTCCATTTTTCGTGTGTTCGGTTATTAAGTTTGTTCTTAATGTGCATGATATTCCTTAATATTTCTGATTTTCCTTCGGCCAGAGAAATTAGCTCAGTAATCAACTCGTTTGAGCTGTTTTCATTGTTCCTTTCTGAAAATGTATATTTCCAATCTGATTTAATTGGTCTATAACTCTCCAGTTGAGAGAAGATTGGATTCATTTTTGGAACTACTGGTTTCCTTACCAGACTAGACGAGTACGAATGTTTTTTAAGGGAGTTATTTGCTACTATATCTCTGTTAAACCGTAGCTGGTTTGTTCACATGACTCAATTTTGGAAACTGTTCTTCATACTTATTGAAAGTTTGAAATTCATTGGGGACTGAGTATTTTTCCTCCTTAACAAGCTCCAAAAACAATTGGGTGCTCGTGGTGAAACACCCAAATGCTTTTTCCGTTTTCCACATTTAATAGTAAATCGCTCATTATTTTGAGAATTTCTTTACATTTTAATAGTAATGATTTGCTCTATTCTTCTTACCCACCTCGTTTCTTTACTTTAGCAGGCCGAACAGCTGACAAATGCTGCGAAAAATGCAGTGGCTCGCAGCATTTTTCCGCAGCTTCGTCAATGCTGCGGCAGTGTAAAAAGGCTATTAACCTCTTCCAGTGTGGTGACACGCATTTTTGATTTTTGGCAATGAGGTTAGGTTCACATGGACTCATTTTGTTTATCGCCATAAATTTGAGCAAGCTTCAGCATGTCTTTATCTATTAGAATGAGTTTTCTTTTCTTTGAATCATCATTTCGACCTGCTTTTTATTTACTCCACTACAATCACTATGGTCATTGTTCTGGCCAGCATCATCGTAATTCAAAACCACTATAATTGTATAATTAACAACATATGTAAACGCTGGTCTGATGAGCCGGTGAGGTGGCTCAAAGGGGGCCCAGCTGAGGTCACCGGACGGGTCGCAGGTTACGGATAGCATACGGCCTACCTCGATAGGTAGGTCAGCTGCGAATAAACGGGCATCCCTATGGAGAGTACCGAAAATAAGCAGTCCCGGACAGCCAGCGGGTGTTCGCGAAGTAGCAACACTGACGATGCGCTTGTGGTGCCGCCTCGTATAAGTAGCTCACACAATCCCATCCCAACATACTACCTACCCACATCCCAACCCCCACACTTAATTCACACCGGGCCGGACTAAGGTGTCATTCGACCCGTGCCGAGAGTCAGCCTGGCTGAGGCCCCGGTTTTTAAAACTAGCTCAGTCGTTAACGGAGAGCTCAGGGACTTGGCAGCCCCCTGTTCTAATGATGCCTTATCCGGGCAACGTGAATCTCTGCCTGGACGGACCGTCCTTTCTTTGCAAATCGTGGGATCTAATATGGAAAACAACAAAACAACAACAAAAAGCAAAAGGCCTGGCCAAACCAGCTCAACATCAGGAAAGACCTGCTCGGTGGAAGGCGCTGGTACGAACCCGAGGGGGTCCCAACCTGAATCTGGGGTGGGTGGCAAAGCACCTCCCAAAACCAAAGGCAGCAAAGCATCAGTGCGGGTGCCCGACCTCTTGGTAAAGTGGCGGGGGCTGACTTGCCATCGACAAGTGCCCAAGCCAGGAAGTTCTCGTTTGCCGAAAGGAGGAATGCCGGGCAAATACTCCGTCGGATAAACGCGAACAAAACAGCAAGCCCATCAGCCAACTGGCTGAATAAGGTAAAGTGGGCCTCGGCAGTGCTCCCAGATTTCACCACGGAGCGACAACAGGCGCCACGTCTACGCTGGGGCGAAGCTCGTCGCAGTAGACTGGAGCGAGGTGCCCAGTAGACCGCGGGCAAGACTATGGGTGCCGGCTACCTTCAAGGAGCCTGAGCGCATCCTCAAAATGCTGCAAAGGTGCAATCCACAACTTCCAACTACAAACTGGAAGGTAGTAAGGGCTGAGACGACGCAGGGACCGATGAACCAGGCTGTGCTCGTACTCAACAAGGAGTCGCTGGCCCCGATAGAGGCAGCTAAGGGCGAGCTGAACTTCGGTTTCACCTCGTTCACCATAAAGGTGTATAAGTCGGACGCAGTGGCCGAGGCCCATCCGGTCGACAACCCAGTCGAGCAGGACGTTGCCTTGGAGATCGAAACACCCGACAACGAGCTGGAGCAGGCCAAAGAAGGCTACTCGTCCGAGGCAGAGCTACTGCTCGATTTTGAGGCAATGTGTCGCGAGGAAGTATCCGACGACTCAGACGGCGACATCACAGTGGTGGGGATTCTGGAAGATGTCTCTGAGACTCCTACAGATAAATCTCCACCACAGTAAAGCATCATCCGCTTCCCTCATACTCCGCTTGATCGAGAGCGGAGCCGACATAGTCCTAGTCCTGTAGCCTTGGATAGTACGAGATAAGGTCTGTGGACTAGCGACGAAGGAGTACAAGCTTATTGTAACCCAAAAAGAAGGTAAAATTCGTACATGCATTCTTGCAAGAAAACATTTTTCTGCTCCATAACTTTAGCAATGGCGACAACACCGCTGTAAGCCTAGAGTTGGAGGGGACGCATCTTAGACTGATGTCGTCCTACATGACTCACGAGGAATGCGATCCTTCGAGTGACCTCGTTCGCAAGCTAGCCAGCGATAGCGAGAGGTCAAACGTAGGCCTAAAAATAGGCTGCGATGCCAACGCTCACCACAGCCAATGGGGGAGCTCGGACATAAACGTAAGGGGTGAGTCACTGTTCAGCTTCATCCTAAACTCTAGCCTATTAATGACCCTACATTTATAATAAAGAACCGGCAAGAGGTTATCGACCTCACACTAGTGTCTCACAAACTGTCAGACACAGTCAAGAGTTGGAAAGTCCTAAATGAACATTCCTTCTCTGACCACAGGTACATCGAGATGATACTATCTCTCGAGAGCCCAAAACTCACTGACTACATTAATCCCAGGAAAGCCAACTGGGAAAAATATAGTACAGAAATGGAAAAACTTCTTTCCCCCGAAGCACCAGTATGCCCGAACACAGAGGACGACTTAAACCGTCTAGTGGAAAGGCTCACTGAAGCATGCAACCAAGCCTTCACAGCAGCATGCCCCCCAAACAGACATAAGGGAAAAAAAAACCCCCCTGGTGGTCAAAAAAAATAGATATCCTACGGAAAAGCTGCAGGACTCTCTTCAACAGAGCCAAAAGCGCTAACGGGGAGGAACACTGGGCAGACTATAAGACCAGTCTGTCCCTTATCCAAAAAAAAGAAACAAGGAAGGCAAAAAGAGCCTCTTGGCAAAAATTTTGCTCTGAAATCGAAGAAACGTCGGAAGCCGCAAGGCTACGCAAGATGGTCATGCTCATCGATCAATTGCTCACATGCCTCACTGTCCTTGACATCATCAATGGGATCGTCCACCCAGTCAAGGTATGTCAACAGAGGCACACCGCAAGGTGGTGTCCTTTCTCCTCTTCTATGGAACATAGCAGTCAACAAGATCCTATGTGACCTGGAGGGAGGGGGCTGCAAAGTTGTGGCATACGCGGATGACGTTGTGGTTATCTTTTCGAGGAAATACCCGCAAACACTCTGCGACCTAATGACCGCTAAGCTCGCGAAACTGTCTGAATGGACGGAATCTCGAGGTCTGGGAGTTAACCCCTCGAAAACGGAACTTGCGTTATTTACAAATAAATATAAGATTTCGCCTCTCAACCCCCCCTCACTAAACGGCTGCAAGCTCTCCTTCAGCGACAGTGCCAGTTACTTAGGGTTGGTAATTGACAAGAAGCTAAACTGGAACCTGAACACAAAGGACAGAGTAAAAAAGGCTACGATAGCCCTCTATACATGCAAAAAAGCTATTGGCTTAAAATGGGGCATGAACCCAAGCATAGTCCAATTTATATATCTAGCAATAGATAGACCTATACTACTCTATGGAGTTACAGTGTGGTGGCCGGCCCTATCAAAAAGGACGATCACCAAACAATTGAGCAAAGTCGAAAGAACTGCTGCCTTAAGCATCAGTGGAGCTCTTCGCACCACACCGAATGATGCATTAAATGCCATCCTATGCCTCCAGAGCCTCGACCTGGCAGGAAAAGAGCGTGCAGAAATGGCAGCTATACGTCTGAGAGACTCTGACCAATGGGCTCCACAGCTCATCGGTCACTTATCAATATTGAATAGCGGTACTGTTCCCACAAAAACAGACTACTGCGTCCCAAGGGAGCACACAGACACCCCCTTCAATAAAATCATCCCCAAAAGAGACGAATGGCTCGAGGGACATCCAGGCGCACAAAGGGCCATAAACATCTTCACAGATGGATCGAAGCTGGATAACAAAGTCGGAGGAGGAATCTACTCCGAACAGCTAAGCATACGGCACTCCTTCAGGCTTCCAGATCACTGCAGCGTCTTCCAGGCGGAGGTCATTGCAATCAGGGAAGAACTGAACTGCCTTCAGGAAGTTACCATCTTGGTAACCAATGTAAACATATACAGCGACAGCCAAGCCGCGATCAAATCGCTAAATGCGATTTCCTCGAGCTCGGCCACCGTGGCAGACTGCCTCAAATCTCTTCACGAGATGGCTCAGCAATTTGCTATCAACCTTATATACGTCCCGGGTCATCGGGACATCGAAGGTAACTGCATAGCAGACGAGTTGGCCAGATCTGGCACTACTATCCCCCTCCTTCAAGATAAGGAAGATATTTGTATGCCTATGGCCACCTGTAATTTCATCATAAAAGAGCAATATAAGCGACTAAGAGAACACATGTGGCAATCGGTACCACGATGTCGAATAACCCGGCAAACATGACCGACTATAGACAGAAAGCGCACCTCTGAGCTATGCAGGCTCGGAAGAAGAAGGTGTAGCCCTGTCATACGCTCCCTTACGGGACACTGGCTAATAGGCACCCATGCAAACAGGCTGGGCGCCCCATATAACGATTTTTGCCGAAGCTGCAGAGACGAGGAAGAAGAAGAGACGGTGGAGCATCTGTTCTGCTCCTGTCCAGCTCTCAGCAGAACAAGGCTACAACATATAGGCTCGCCCTTCATAGCAGACATTTCAGAAATGTCCACAATCTGTCCCAGGAAGATAGCAAACTTCATAAGAGCAGCCGGATGGGATAACTGCTGACATTAAGGTCTCACGACGCGGAAAGGGGAAAGATTCTCTTGCGGTATCACAACGGGCCGTAATCGGCCTATGTGTGGTGGGCTCCTGGCGAGCCTGGCAACCGCTTCTACCTAACCTAACCTAAACGCTAACGTTCGGCAGCGCTTCTTCGCTCTTTCTGGTAAGTGCGTTCTTTAGCCACCGCTTCGGCTCTAGCTTTGATCTGCCGAAGTTGCTAAATTCGGTTCTATGCTAATCTTTCTGCGCATTGGTTGCATATCGATCTCGTGTACATTTATCTGGCTAAATATTATAAACTTGAAATCAATTCGTTCTCATTTTGTTTCTGGACATAAAATAGGGGCCAAAAAAGCTTGGCATCTCAAACATTGGTGACCCCGACGTGATTAAAGCCATTTGATAATTTCGTTTCATTAAAAACATTAAATTATCAAACACTTTCGATACTGTGCAGTTTCACTACCAGCAAATACATTTGGTGCCAAATAAAGAACAGTTTTATGTGCAAAGTCAGTGAGAGTGCCGTTCGTCTGAGATTTCGTTAGTTGAACCGTCGAATCTCTCATTCTATGCTCGACCGCAGCCACGGTTCTTGACTTTTCGTGTTTCTCATTCTCCCATTCTCCGTTGTTTCGTCGCATTGCACACCGCTAACCATGGATAGCGAGCCGAATACAGGCGCGGGCGGGAATATTGTGACGGTTGATTCCAGGCGGAATCTTTACAAGCGTAAAGTTCAGTCTGTATATGATCGGATTCACAGGCTTGGCGAATCATTCGCCGGCGATAAACTCAACAAATTATCCGTCGCGAAAATCGACGTTCGCATCGATATGTTGGAAGAAATGCGAGAGGAGTTTAATAAGTCCCACAATGAGCTGGAAGCTCTCAATTAAGATAAGATTATGAGTGAGATCATTGAAAGCTGAGTTGCTTGCTGCTCTCGAAATAGGCCACTCACGCGCTCTCTTCAGTGCCAATTATCGTGCGGCTATTCTTGATACCCGTTTTAATAAAAAACGACTTGTTTTTCAGGCACACATGAAGAAGGTTCTGAGGCACAAAAGGGTAGATTCGATCGCAATCGCCAAAAAAGCTGCGGGAGTTTTCGAATGCAGTCAATCTACATATGCGTGCGTTGTGGACATTAAGAACAGATGAGGAGATCTCTGTCTTCAATTAACGGGCTGCTGCAGAAGCTGGATGTTAGGACGCAAAGGAAATGGGAGGACAATGTGTCGGATGACATTCCTACAGCAGTCAAGCTCTACGAATTCTTGGAGAAGCGCTACCCGAGAGCTTGGAATACGCTACAGTGACACCCTCCAGTAGCGCTCAGGTGGGAAAAAACCATTCTACTCCTCATCTAAAGAAAACGTTTGTTGCCTCCAATTCTTCCGTCGACCCGTCACAATTCTCCGGAGTCGGAATTTAACATGGATTCAAGGTTGGATAAAACAATTCGTATGTTTTAGGAATTATAATTATATTGTGAAGAGCACTTCGTAAGCCACTTTTCAAGTTTGCCATCGGGGGAGTATTCAGTTCTTCTCCCATTAAAACATAATACTGATCCCTAAGGGGAATCCTATACACAGGCGTATCAACGATTCATCAATTTGGAGCGCAAATTGGATCGCAACCCAACGCTCAAGGACCAGTACTCCGCCTTTATGAGGAATAACATTGATTTGAAGTATATGTCTCCAGTCAAACCTGATTGCCGTGGCCTCTGCAAATATTTCTTGCCTTCTTGTCCTAAAGGAGGATAGTATGACGTCAAAACTCTGTGTCGATTTCGATAGCTCCGCAGATACCTCAGCTAGATGTTCTCTGTTATTCAGCCTGCATTGTTCAACATACTAGATCGCTTTCGTACATATCCAGTCGCTCTCATTGGGGACATTTGTAAAATGTACCTCTGCGTACGAAAGTCTCCACCTGATAACTATTATCAGTGTATTTTGTGGCGAGGCTCTATCCAGTCCGAGGTTCAAGTCTACACATTAGACACAGTCACATACGGTACTAGGGCTGCATCATTTTTTGCAGTTCGCCCAATGCACCAGCTGGACATCGACGAGGGTGAGTCCCACCCTCTTGGCTCAGCTGCTCTGCAACAGGAGTTCTACGTGGATGATCTCATTTCTGGCGGCAACTCAGTTTCCGAGGTCATGGAGAAGATGCACCAAACTTCCGCCCTAATGTCTCGCGGAACCTTCAAACTTAAGAAGTGGTTTTCTAGTCACCAGGAAGGACTTGAGGGAATCCCTGAAAAGGACATAGAGAAATTCTTAAGGTTTCATGGTGGAAGCGAAATAACTTAAACTCTTGGCTTAGCATGGGACACTGTTTCAGATCAGATGCTTTTCGCCTTATCTGCGCTGGACACAAATTTAAAACCATCCAAGCGATCGGTTTTGTCTACGATTGCTCGTTTCTACGACCCTCTTGGATTGATATGTCCTGTCATTGTCAGGTGTAAAATCTTCCTTCAGCAGCTTTGGAGAGAGCATTTGGATGGAACGAAAGCCTGCCCTCAGCGTTGCATTCAGCTGGGATGGATTCGAGAACCAGTTTGCCAAGCATCTCTCCGATATCGTTTCCTCGCGTGGTTCATCATTCTACTGCGGTTATAGAGGTTCACGGAAGAGGAAGAAGAGGAAGAGGTTTATAGAAGCATATGGCGCTTGCATATATATCGTGTCAAGGGAAGGGCAGTCGTCGAGAAATGTTTCGTGCTCAAAATCTCAAGTGGCGCCATTAAAAACATTATCAATTCCTAAGCTGGAATTAAGTAAGCACATTTGCTTGCGAAAATTATGCATAATTTGAAGGAGAATGGAACTTTTCCAAATTTCAAGTTTTCGTGGCAAGACGAGTGGCATCAATTCAGGATTTGACGGCAGCTGTGGAATGGCGCTATTTTCCCTTATCTTTAAACATTGCTGATATTCTCTCAAGAGACTCGCTTTCCAACCACCTTATCCAATCAGAGCTGTGGTTTCACGTTCCATCGTTTTTGGTAGGCTCCAAGGAAGAGTGGCCTGTGTTCCCTGTTCCTGAAACACCGACTATAGAGCTCCGCAAGCGAGCATTGTTGATCGCGTCTCCACATACTGATCTTACCTCAGGATGCAAATTTGAAAACTCATTTTTTGGCATGCAGCACACCTTCGCCTACATTCATAAATTCGCACATCGTCTTCGGCACTCTGCAAGCAACGCACCTCCTAATTCGACACATTCAGCTGGCAACCTTGTGGATGGACATAAAGGAGATTCAGTGCAACGGTCAAGTCACGAAATCCAGTTCCATCAGCTCGCTCTCTCCGTTCATCGATCAGTCTGGACTACTTAGAGTTGGAGGTCGCCTTGACAACTAATCGGTAGGATTTGATGCTCAGCACCCGCTTTTTGTGCCAAAGGGACATCTCATAACCTGTGCTCTAATAAGATATCACATCTAGGAACCTTCATGCCGAACCTCGCGCCCTGGTTGGGCGCCGAATTAAGGCAGTGTCAAATGAAGTCAGCAAGTGTGTAAAATGCTTCAGGACTAAGCCGCGCATGGTTCAGCAGGATTGGATTTGGAAGGATCTCAACCCTTTGAAGTCCCTGAAGTGGATTATTGTGGGCCCTTCATGTACCGATTACAAATCCGCACGGGGTCTCCGATCAAGTGCTACATCAATCTATTAATTTGCTTCAATTCCAAGGTAATACACATGGAGCTCGTAAAGGACCTGACCACCGCTTCGTTTCTAGGCGCATTAAAGCGTTTTACTGCCACTCAAGGAAGGCCAAGTCGAATTTGGTCTGACAATGCGACAAACTTCGTTGGCGCCAAGCGTGCGCTTTTGGAGCTAAAGAAGCTTTTCATGAGCGACTCGCATATGAAGGAGGTCCATGAATCCTGTTTGGCTGACTCGATCGACTGGCGTTTCATCCCACCACGCTCTCCGCATTTTGGCGGATTGTGAGAAGCAGCCGTGAAGACTACAAAACATCACCTGTGCCGCCGTGTTGGGCCCTCTGTGCTTGGCTTCGACGAGCTGCGTACTCTGATCTGCCAGATCACGGAAATTGTTAATTCTCGCCCTTTGCTCACACTTCCAGAAAATCCTGATGATCTAAATGTCTTGACCCTGCTCATAACTGCTCCGCATCATCTTAATTCAAACCCACTGTAATTGTATAATTAACAACATATGTAAACGCTTCAGCCGCCGCTTCGGCTTTAGCTTTGATCTGCCGAAGTTTCTAAAATCAGTTCTATGCAAATTGTTAATGTGTGTGTGTGCGTGTATGAAGCTGGGTTGTATACGGTACATAAACCGTCTACAGTTCGGTCGTCGCAACTAGAACTTGAACCAGTTGGACTGCGGAGAGGGTATCCTGCGGTGCGCAATTGAGGATCTGAAGACACGGCGACAGCCTCTGATGATTGCGATGGAAATGGTATCCCTTATTGTGCAGGGGAGGGTCTGAAGACACAGCGACAGCCTCTGATGATTGCAGTGGGAATTGAGTGACAGGCAGCTTTGGTACTGTTTTTGATACTGATTTTATTCAACAAAACTTAACTCTATTTATAGGTAACAAAAGGTACAAAAAGTGCTGATTTAAAAGGAATATGGTTAAATAGTAAAAAATAATTAATGTGAAATTAATATTGATTTAATATGATTTTATTGGCTGGTGTGCAAATTGTGCAATTGTGATGGTCAGCAATTGCACCAGTGTTGTTGGTCTCTGAGGAATGATCGCATTGTCAGCAGAATTCGCTGCCGAGCCGGTTTATTGTTGACTCAGCTATAATGCTGAGTCGTGATATTTCCTGTTGACCGGATGAGCTTTATTTGTTTTGGTAAAGGTGTCATGTGTATTACATAATATGTCTACATTGTTATGTATGTATGTATCATGTTACTTATGCATAATTCCCCGACTGAACATTCTCCCGGCCGTTGAACTGGTGTTCAACCATCGCCTAAGTTGATGGAAAATTGGCGGGACCTTGGGGTAGGAGCTGAAGATCCACGCCGTTCTTGGGTTGATGTCCGTGGCTTCCATGATCGATACTTTTTCCGGAAAATGTAGTTAATAATCAATAGAATTGACATGGCTAGGGCAGCATAGGCAGCAATTTGGTGGTGCTGCACTGCGGTGATATGGTGTGGCAGCTCGTGCTGATTGATTGCTGCTAGTTGCTGGTGTAGATTATCAAGTTTTTGAAGATAGTCTGAAGTCTGGTTCAGCTGGTGTACCATTGGTGGTGAAGGAGATGTCACCACTGAACTTATGTCTCCATTTGTTCGGTTGCTGAGTTCTTGTCCACAACATGTCCGCCTTTGAATGAATAACGTGACATAATGCTGTTGTTTTGTTGTTAAACAACTGGAACTCGCAGCGATTATCAACGTTAAAGACCGTTTGATGAATTCTTCGTTGGGCAGTCTGAAGCAGCGTCGAAATTCCTCTGGAGTAAAACCGATGAACTGATCTCGATGTGTGTTTACTGTAATTAAAGTTGTTTTGAGATCAAACAAGCTCCAACTTGTTGAGTCCCAGGTAGGAATCGGGATGATGCTGAAAGTTTCAAGCTGAACTGTTGAAACTAGAGGTAGCGTTACCTTGAATACGACGTGGGTTGCAGTTGGTGTTCCTTCGGCCCGCATGATTCTGTATAGATGAATGACATTTTTTGTTGTAACCGGCAGCATTTGATCGGGTGGCAAATGATCCCGTATTTGCTCTAGTTGATCTCTTAATTGTTCAGGAGAAACTAGCGTAGGGCCTATTGTCCGATGGTGAATACCGATTAGTACATCAGCTATATCGGACTGCATACGTTGAAGACTCGTTGTCAACAGAGTTAATTGTGCTGTGAGTCCTAGCTATGCCTGAGTGAGATGATTGCCGTGATATGTTCCTCTTTCTCTGTTGATGGTAGCCACTTGCCGTTCCAACACCTTCAGGCGATTGTCCGTTGCTGACTTATCTTTCCTGACAACATTGATTGTGGAGTCGACATTCGAGGTTTGATTTCGCAGTAGATGTAGTAGAAAGTCCTCATTTGTTTTTACCTTTTCGATTACTTCGGCCATTTTCTCAGCGTATTTGGAGTCAAGAACACCGAACAAATTGTTTGCCACGTTTCCTACTATATCAAGCGGTGAACGGCGTTGTCGAGAGGTTTTCATTAACATATTTCCTGTTTGTAGCTCATTGTACAAATGTTGAAAATGTTGAAATATGGAATTGCATGCTGGAACATTTTTTAGTTCCGGGCACATGTGTCTTAGTTCGGACACTCCGGTGGACATTACTTGCATATCTTTCCAATATGGATCCAGGTCATAGTATATGATCATGGTCCATTCAGACGTTGTCATTCTTGAGGTTCCAATTTTCTCATAGATTATTCTAGGTTTGGTCGCGAATTGTGTCACATTTATTGACTGTGACAACGCTAATGGAAGCATGAGAAGCATCACTAGCAATGTTGATATTATTGAAGGTGAAACTGCCTTTCTGCGCTGTGGTGGTGGCTCATCAGGCCTTGCCATGTCGTTGATGACGGTGTTGGAGCGTTTGATCGCCACGTCTTCTGGAAATAAGGGTGCTAGACGAGTGATGGAGCGATTGTATACCCCTGATGCTGTTTTAGCATCAACCACTCGGACGTGGTTGTCTTGTCCAGGATAGGTCTTAATGATGCGACCCATTGGCCACTTCATTACTGGAAGGTTGTCTTCCTTCACCAAAACAAGGAGTCCTTCGGGCACGTTTGGTTAAGCGGTTTTCCACTTGTGCCGTGTTTGTAGTTCTTGGAGGTATTCCATAGACCATTGTTTCCACAATAAATGTTTTAAGCGTGAGACCAATTCCCAGCGCTTTACCAGTGTTTTTTCTTGATGCTCAGTGTTGACGTCCGGTGGGGTTGTCAATGGTTCACCAATAAAAAAGTGTCCTGGGGTGAGCGCTGTCATGTCAGTTGGATCGTTTGAATTTGGAGTAATGGGTCGAGAATTGAGAATTGCTTCAATTTCAATAATTACTGTGTTTAGTTCCTCAAATGTCAAGGATGCTGTGTTTGTGGTTGTGATCAGAAGCTTTTATGCTGATTTAACCGCAGCTTCCCAAAGGCCTCCAAACGATGGGGCCCGGGGAGGAATGAATTTAAAGTCCACTTGTCTTTTGTTGCAGTGATTCGTTATTAGATCATGTGCCTTTTCGCTGAAGATGGTTTCTTTTAATTCCTTTAGTTGATTGTTTGCGCCTATGAAGTTGGTTTTATTGTCGCAATGAATAGTCCTGCATTTCCCACGCCTGCTTAAGAATCGACGGATCGTAGGAGAGCTGCCAAGAATGCATCTGTGGTTAGGTCGCTCACCATTTCTAGGTGCACTGCCTTTGTGGAAAAGCAGCAGAACACGGCGATGTATGCCTTGTCTGGCCCTTTTCCTTGGATCTTATGGTGGATCGCAATCGGTCCACAGTAGTCAACGCCTGCATTAAGAAATGGGCGTGCTTGTGTGACTCTTTGTGCTGGAAGATTGCCCATAATCTGATTCATTAGCTTTGGTCTGGCTCTGGTGCATCTAACAAAGCTGTGAATGATGTTTCTAGCCATCGTTATGTCGTTGATGATCCAATACTGTTGTCTTGCTATTGCCATTAGGGCTTGGGCACCGCAATGCATGTTCGCCTCATGGAGTTCTCGCATAATCACTTTGACTATCGGATCATTGTATGGCAGTAGAATTGGATGTTAAGCGATGTACGGAAGTAGAGCTTCTTCTAGTCTACCGCCAACTCGGATGAGCCCATCTTCTCTTAGTAATGATAATGATATGATCGAGCTCTTTTTGTCCACAGTCTTATAGCGTTGTAGCTGCCTTAAGTCTGCGGTAAGCTCGACTTGTTGGATAGTTCGCAAGATTATAGCGCGAGCACTATTCAATTCTCCTGTGCAGAGTGTTGTTGTAGCCGCTCTATTGGTTTTGTAGCAAAAGCGTAACATGTATGCTACAATGCGTTGAAGCTTGTAAAATGAGTTGCTATGTCTGCATGTGTATAGTTTTTCTCCAAGTGCGCTAGGTGTGATTGGCAAGCTGACATGCTTCGCCTTTCTCTCGAGATTAGTAGGCTCACTGATTGTTGCTGTCGGCCATTTGTCTCGGGATCCGTGAAGGAATAGCGGTCCGGATTGTGATCTGCTAATCTGCTTGCTACAATTCCTCTTGACAGTACATCGGCTGAGTTATTGGTCGATGAAATGTGACGACATTGTAGTTGGTTAGACAATGCCTGTATTTTGGCTATTCGATTTGCTACAAACGTATGGTATGTCGATGCCCGTGCTTTTATCCAGGATAGCACAATGGTGGAGTCAGTCCAAAAACATCCTGAAACCGTGTTGATGTCCATATGAAGATCCGTTCGGACTCGGTGTGTGAGTTCGGCACCAAGGACTGCAGTGCAAAGTTCTAACCGTGGTATTGATTGCTTGGCTGTCGGTGCGATACGTGACTAGGAGCAGAGCAGTCGCACTGACGCTTGGTTGTTTTTGTATATAGCGCGAGCATATATTGATGCGCCATAGGCTCTTTCTGATGCGTCTACAAAATTATGTAGTTCTTGGGTAACTGGAACCTTGCCGTCATAGACATGCCGGGGAATCTGCATCTCGTTCAATGCTTGTAGGTCTTCCCGGTGGTCTTTCCATTCGTGTTTGAGCTGTAGCGGTAATTCGTCATCCCAGTCCAGTTTTAACTCCCAAAGTTGTTGCATGAAGATCTTGGCCATGACCACCACCGGTGCAAAAAGTCCTAATGGGTCAAAGACTTGGGCTAGCTCGGAGCATACCACTCGTTTTGTGATGCGTGCAGCTTGGCTTTTATGGGTTCTTCCGCGTAGTTGATCCTTCTTTGGCATCCAGATGAGACCTAGGGTTTTAACGCTGTAGTGATCTAGTGTCTCTCCCAGTTTGACATCGCTTACAATGTCCTCTTTGGGGATTCCTTGAAGAAGTTGCTCATTGTTGGAGCACCATTTGCGGAGTTTAAATCCGCGAGTTGACAATATCCTTGTGAGTTCTTGTTGCACATGGATCGTTCTGGAATCGTGTTTTCCCCAGTAAGACAATCGTCGACGTAGAAATCATTCTTTAATGTTGATATTCTACTGGTAGTCTGTCTTTGTCTTGTATTGCCAAGTGATCCAGACATTTGGTTGCCAGAAACGGAGCAGCTGTTGTCCCGTATGTGACAGTTTTTAGCCGATAGTACTTGATTTCCTCAGACGGATTGTTTCTCCAGACGATCATCTGATGGAATTGATCCTCCGGATTTATTGTGTAGCACAATCTTAACATACTGCATCAGCCTCACACCGACTTATATTTTACCTTTCTTTTCCACAAATATTTCTTTTTCATCACTTTTACAATGAGCTCCTGCTGTGCTAAACGGTGCGACGCTGGCCGTACGGTTGCCACCCGTCAAACCTTCATCTACTGCTGGTTGTGTTATAATACGGCACACGCTACCTGTGCGGGTCTTGGTCACTACAGTGGTCGCATTGTTGATGTGGTCAAGACTCGCTGCGGTCTCAACAGGACCTGTTTTGATTGCAGGCCACTTGAGGCCGACATGCGAATCTTTATGAGACAAACTCATAATGAATTCGCCAGTCTCCACACCGAATTCCAGCGATTACAGGATAAGTTTCTCTCAACGGAGACTCATTTTAAAAACTTAAAAATGATAAATGAGTCTCCTAAGAGAAGAAAGGTTACTCGTACTTCGCCGTGTGCTAAAACCCTTAATTCTCTTGCAGTCAACGATATGCCCGCTTCGCCAATAACCTCGCCAGCCATGATCGACTCTGGTGCTAAGGAAACCGATGGCATGATTACCGGCGATAACGATCCTGCTTCGATGAGGATGGCTGCACTCGGCCCCTCTCCTGCAGCCTCCCTGGTGCCAACTGTCCAATTGGAAGTTAATGACGATCATGTCGCTGGTACTCCATTGCCCTCAATTGATGCCGACGACACCGTTGATAGAATGGAAGTTGAAGCCCCTTCAACTTCTGCTTCCATCGCCATCTCCTCGGACCTTTCTGCTCTATCTGAACTCGCCCCTCGGGTTGTTCCCACTTCCGCCTTACCTATTAAACATGTGACCCCTCCACTTATTCTTCTTGCTCGTGCTCCTCTGAAATCTATTTTTGTGTCCCGCCTCTTAGACTCGACTACGGTTGTTCTCGTTAGGGACTACATCTATTTTAAACTCAATATTGATGATTCCTCTGGCCTAGAAGTTACCAAATTTAACTTTAAAGAAAACTTATCCACACTCGTCGGTACATCTTTTCTTTGTCCGCTGTGAATACGTATTTATGAGTCCGAAATCGTAATAGAATGGACAGAAGTTCACTCAGAACTGTGGGTCCAGCATGTCGTTCAGGGACTTTCCGCTTGCTGATTTGCATGATGCATCAAATCCACTCGCAGCTTTGTTGTGGTACTTTCGGGCTTGAGCACACAGTGATGTGGTATGAAGTAATGCCTTTCCGGAATGTATGATGCTGGGACCATCTTCATGTGTCCTAGATCTTCATATTCGTTCATGAACTCCACATAGCTCTTCCAAGTGTCTGGTGAAGTCCGTCGCTCTAGTGCCAGAAATCTTTTAGTTGCGATTTCCAAAGACCCCCCCCCAGGGCTGAAGAGTGTTCGGAAAATGGGAGTTTCACTATAAGCCGGCCATCAGCTGCAGTTTGTAAGTTTCCTAAGAAATGAGCTTCGCATTGTGACTCGAGCGGTGTGCGTGGTTTTTCGTCTGTCTCAAGGTTATCCAGAGTCCAGAATCGTTCCATGAGTTCATTTATTCCCGTTGCACAAATGTGCGAAGAACTTTTTTCATTTCATTTTTCCTGCTATAATCCATCCCAATTTCGTATTTTGCATCAAAGGGCCTCCTACCTTAAGGTGATGTTGATTTGGGAGGAGCAGGGAATAATGGAATGGAAGTTCGGGTCCGCCAGTGGGAACTTGGTTGGTATATTTAAGTTCACCGAATCGAGTGCCTGAGCTGGTTGCTATAATCCATGCCAATTTCGTATTTTGCATCAACGGGCCTCGTATTTTAAGACGATGTTGATTTGGGAGCAACAGGGAATAAGAATATTCTGCTCCGATGAGCATGTCGATTTTTCCTGGGTTATGGAAGTTCGGGTCACCGAATCGAGAGCCTGAGCTGGTTGATCTGCTATTATTTGAGGCAGTACAAATGCTTAAATTCTTTGCTTAAAACCGCTGTGAAGAGATGCAGCATAAGCACATTTACTCGTGCTCTGCTGGTTTTTGATTGACCTCCAATTCCTTCGATGCGCAATGTTGTGTTATTAAGTTTAAACGACAACATTGATGCCATTCGTTCGGAGATCAAATTTATCTGTGATCCCGAGTCTAGCAATGCTTGAAGTTAGCAACCTGTCCGTTGGTAGCTTCTACTGCCACTCTTGCTGTGGCCAGTAGGTTGTAACTAATGTTACTTGCTGCAAAAACCATTGGTGCCTTTGGTTCTGTGGATGCGAATGATGCTGTTTCCAGATGCAGCATCGTGTTGTGTTTTTTGTCGCACTTGAGGCAGGTTCGACCTGGGCATGCGTTTGTTTTGTAATTTGTTCTAAAACAATTAACGCACATTTTTTGCTTTTGTACCCAGTTTAGACGTTCTGCTGGAGATCTGGAACGAAACTCTTCGCATGCGTAAAGCCGATGGTTTGCCTTTTTGCAAAACGAACACAACGGTGATTGTGCACGTCCTGTGTTTGCTGATGCGCAGGCCGTGCCTTTTGGCTCTTTCTTCAATGTTTGTGGCTTCCGACCACTTCCTAGAACTCGAATTCTCTGCACTAGGAACTGAAGTATTGTGTCCCATGGCTGTATATCTTTTGAGCTTCCCAATGATTGCTCATACAAGGCCTTTTTTTTTACATCTAGTTTGTTTCTGATTATGGCAATCAATATGGATCCCATGTGAATATGTTGATGCCGAACCCTTTTGAGGATGCAAGTGACTCTATTGTTGTTATGTACAACTCTTTCAATGACTTGGGATCGTCATTGACTGTACTATGATTGAGGAAACGGTTCAGTACCGTATTTGCAACATCTCTGGTATTGTTGTATGTTTTAACAAGAATGTCCCAGGCTCAATCAATCTTTCTGACTCCCCAGTAACGGTGGTTTTAAGGTACCACATCTTCCGTACTGTGGGCATGTTTGTTTCATGAATCATACATGAGAACGTCGTAGAACTGGGACCATTTCAGTATGTCCCTATCAAACTTTGGAATGGTGATGCGATGAAGCTGCGCGTCATCATTTTTTGATGTGGCTGGGTTCGCCAATGCCCTTTGAGCGTCTTTTTCCAGTGATAGGTACGATTTTATGTCGTATCCTCTTGCTACTGGGTTCTCATATTCTTCATGAATGCTGAAATGGACTTCTTGTGCTTGAGTCCATAGTGATTTTATCAAATCACTTGAGGAACGTCCTCCCGCCTCTGAAAATAGTTTCAGATTGCGTTTTTTGGCATCGACTATGGCTTTTTGTCGGCGACATAGCGAAGGAAATTTGCTTAAATCTACATTTGACTGCTGATTGAGGTCATTTTCTTTGGAGATGGGCTGACTTTCTCCAAGATTGTGTGATGTCTGTTCCAGCTTGTCCAGGTTCTCAGTAAAGATCGCAACGTATTTTTCATATGTGTTACGTAGGTCAATAGAGAACTTTATGTATTTTTCAGTTTTATCTTCCTCTCGAATTGTGGAGTCGTTTGAGTTGAAACGATTCCATGCATTTTCAAGTGCTGATATTTTGGCTTGAAAGTATGAAGCTTTTTGCTTCCTTTCTTGAGTATCTTTTTTGAAGTTTCGAATGTACTTCGAGATTTCCTCGCCAATTTCTTACTGCATATTGAATGCCTTTGTGGCGGCAGCTTGTTCCTCCTGTGGATTATCCATTCTGTCAATTCGTCTCTTTGTACTTCTGAACCGATGGGAGTGTTTTATTTGCCTTGCAGCTAGATTACGCTCCGAATCGCAACCGTTGTTGGTCAAAGAAGTACAAGCAGACTTGACCTATTGGATGGAGGGGGTTGTGCTGGTTCCAGTTGATGGAAGGCACGTACAGCAGATAATTTCGATCGCTTGGTTAGCAATCGAACATAGATTTCTTGCTGTTGGCTTTACTCTGAATGTGTCAGAATTGCCGAATTGATAAGTGATATATATCAATGTTGTTGTATGTGGCTTATGCCGTTTGCGTCGAATCCTTTCTCTGTCGCCTTGTTGACAGCATGGAAAGGATGACTGAGGTCGGGGTCACCAAATGTCAATGTGTGTGTGTGCGTGTATGAAGCTGGGTTGTATACGGTACATAAACCGTCTACAGTTAGGTCGTCGCAACTAGAACTTGAACCAGTTGGACTGCGGAGAGGGTATCCTGCGGTGCGCAATTGAGGATCTGAAGACACGGCGACAGCCTCTGATGATTGCGATGGAAATGGTATCCCTTAATGTGCGACTTAATGTTCTACGCTCCATCACAGTCGTATTTTGCTAAAACTTTTCGTTGGAATCACACTTCACTTCACTTCCCTTTTTTTTTTTTGTTACAACCAAAAAAATTTCCAAAAAAATTTCAGTCGAGAAAATGTATTATTAAATGAACCTTAAAATTTATTTTACGATCGAATTTAGATGATTTTCGACGACTGACTGGTTTTGAATGACCACCCTTGTTAGTTTAAAAAATATTTAACTTAAAAAGGTAAAGAAACACTGTTCTGTTAGCTCGCTATTAAAATCAGCTGATTATGTACCACACGTTTTATATGAAATTAGCCGGAAAAATTGTAATACTTCATTGTTTGTTCCATGGAATGTTTACACAAAAGTAAGGGGATTACTATGAAAAACGTTTCTCCAGGTATGTACAAATTTAGTTTACCAATATTTGTATCGATGTTTTGTGATTCTGTCGAATTGTGGCTTGTTTTGTCTATTTGTAGTTCAAGAACGACCTTAACAAACAACCAAAGTGTATAAATTAATGAGAATCTAATCCTCATTGTCCGAATCCACACGTTCTCGTAAAAATCAAATTTTTCTAGTTCAATATGTGCTCAGTCGTGCTGAGCTGGCAGACATTTGGAGCAAAAATAATCGCCCAAAAGACGCAGTACGACATCGTATATAAAAAAAATTACACAAAAACATTTATATGACGAGAATATTAGGTTAATAAATGAAAAAGTGAAAGCTTTCGTCAATTATATAGAAGAGGCGACGCAAGAAAATGCAGACGACTAGGAAATATCACAGATGTTTTCAATAGATCCATGAATAGATCTGATCCCTTGTTGTCCAGCACCTATGTAAAAGATCTACCGAATTCAATAAAAACAAAAACCATACCAGCAGAAGTCATATCTCTAGCATAAGCACCACTTTTATAAATTCAAAAGGAACAAATTTCTAACAGAATTATTTCGACAAAGACTATGAAGAACAAGATGCATTTGAGGTTATTGCTTTAGAAGAAGAATAGTTTGAACTAGAAGAACTTCGTAGGTTATCTTGGGATCTTATATTACCTTTACAATGAAAATTTCAAATCAATATCTTTATAAACTAAAAAGTTTGGGCAGGTCGGCCAGATCGGTTATATGGCAGCTATATGAAATAGTGCCCCACTAATACAATCCAAACTTCAGACTTTATTTAGACTTTATGCCAAAAAAAAACAAAACGAGAAAAAAACCACTGTTCACCAGGCGGACCTTATCCCTTTGGATGTCGATACTGTAGCTCTGCGATCTTGTCCATTTTTCGCTGTTACAACGTCACTAATACGCCCCTAATCCTGGCCAGCTGGTCGTCAATAACGATGAATATATCTATATATAGCTACTGGCAGGTGTTTGGTTAAAAACTTGCGGTGTCTAGTGTTGGTGTGTATTCTTTTACCCAACGCTTCCAGAATTTAACGGCGAAAAGTTGCGATTGATGATAGTGCAGCCTTAAATCAGCGTTATCTTTCTGTCATTGATTTGTAATCATTCGATGATCCCAGAAGCAGGTGATTTGGAGTAAGGGTATCATCGTCTGCTGAATCTAGGGAGACAAAGGTTAGTGGTCTGGTTTTAATAATGGTTTCAGCTTCCATTAGAGCGGCTCGGAGAGTCTCCTCATTGAAATTATTTGATGGGCAGATCGATTTTAAGACAGTCTTCACAGATCTAACTAGATGTTCCCACGCTCCTCCCATGTGGGGTGTAGCTGGTGGGTTGAAACGCCATTTAATAGCTTCGTAGTGGATGGTGATTTCATCAAAGTCGATTTGCCTCATCAGTGGGTGTGAAGTGGGTTCCATTATCGGAAAAGATTTCATTTGGAGTTACACGGAGGGCGATGAAGCTCTTCAGGCCCATTAAACATTAGCTTATGTCAAGCTTGTGTGACACTTCTATGAGTATAGCTCTTAATGTGAGAAAAGTAAATAGGACTCCCCAACGCTTTTCCTTGTGCCTTCCAACGTTCACTAATATGGGAATGAAATAAAAGACCCCCGTATATGTAAAGGCCCTATCGAAGCAAGCCAGTCTGGCAGCTGGTACAGGTTCCATTTGGGGTACTTTTGGTGTCGAATTGACGATTTTCCATTTTTGACATCCCTTACGCATGGTTTTGTACAATACTCGTAGACGGGGTGTATAAAATATGCTCTTTTTTGCCAATACGAAGGCGTCTTCTTTTGGATTCAGGCGATCTGCTCTTCCTTGTACACGTATCCTCTTCTGCGTCTAGGTAAACGTTCTGAGCCATTTATGGGCTTGACTTGTCCACAACTGAATGGTGTTTAAGGGAGCTGATTTCCATAGAATATGATTTTGACTGCGACTGTTTAAATAACCACGACTTTGCTGCATGTCTGATTTCAGCAGTGAGAAATTTTGACAGTGATTTTCCGGTGCATTTGGCTGGCAGCCTTTGGATATATAGGATGAAGTTCGCTACGGCTCTATAAAGACGCCTCCAGTCCGAAAAGTAGTCCACTGCAAAATCAAAATGCTTGAGCTTAGTTATTATGAAGACATGCCTACTTATTTCGGGTTGGTCGGTATTTGTACCAAAAACGACATCTTGGTGTGGCCATTTGTCTTCCGATTGTCTAAAGAATTGTGGGCCTTGAAAAATGTTGTAGCTGAGTCTGCAACGTTTGCTTTAGTAGGAATCCAGCGCCACTGTTTTCGGTTGGTGTTATTCATGATCTCACCAGCTCTATGCATAACGAAGGATTAAAAATTTGGTGGTGTGGTGGTGTGATTGGATCTACTTTAAAACTCTTCTTAACCGCTTTGTCGATTTGCGTCCAATTACAGCTACAATGATGCAAGGAAATATGTCTGTTTACAGAACAGTACTCCTCGGATGCTCCATCCTGGTGTACGTCGTCCTTCAAGAATTTTATGGGGTACTGTTGGCACCAATTAGCAGCATTGGTTGAGCGTTTGAGTACGATTTTGTTGGCAATCTTTGTAGGTGAGAATATTTGTTGCATAGTTTGTTGACATCGACGCTTTGTTTTGGTAGCGCAAGATTTTTTATTGAACGCACATTATTGAGCCATAGCATTTTTTGTCTTCCCAGTTCTGATATTTTAACGTGAGCTCTAGCGGATGTGTTCTCCACTCGAGTGGTTTCGCTGGTCCATTGCAGGCAAGGTAGTTCGGGAGTCGAAGAAACATGAAGAATTGCCATAATGCTGTCATCGCTAAGTGTAACTAATGAGCCTTCATCCAGAAAGGCGTAAGTGTCAAGCATTACTCCGTTTCCGTGTTGCGCGACGGGCAAAATTCGGAAGTATTGTTCTTCTATGTTTTTTTTATATATTTAGACGTTGATATGCAATGACTGCACCATAAAGCGGCCCATGGGGCACCAGCCGAATGCTGTAACGCGCAAATCCCAGGCCGAAACGCAGCCCTCCTCCCACCCAACCGACCGACGGGTGCTGACGCGCGATTCGTTAACCGAACCGATCGCGATCATGCAGGAAAAATAGATGTTAGTCTAATATTCGAGGAAAATATAACTTATCTTAATAAAGGAACTAAGCATGCCTTCAAAATATTGTACACTTACAATTTCTAACTATGAGAAAGGTATGTGAATTTAAGTGATTTAAGAAGAGGAAGGGAATTAGTAGTCGATATGATATGGTAGAGGGAATTATAATCCGAACATAAAACTCTAAAAGGTTCAAGCAAGGATTAATTCGATCTAAAAATCGGAAGGAACAACGGTATATAGTGTAAAGGGCCGTTGGCCGGGTTCGTCTACAAGAAATTTATACTTCCTTCGAGACCTTGAGACGGGGTCAGGTTTACGGTCACCCCTCCTTCGATACGGACGCACCTGCCGATTTCCCTTTCGATACGGTGGCTGCGCCCATGTATACCGTTCAACGAGGGCAGCCTACACTCAATGTCTTTCGGTGTCAGGAAAGGAGGGGGGTAGGGTCTACCGGTGTGTCGGTAAAGGGCTTGGACTCACCACTTTATCCTCCTTCGTCCCGAAACGAAACAAATCAAAACCACGCCGATCACTTTGGTTGGGGAATTTTTCTCTTTTATTCCTTTCAGATTAGTAGTTCCTTCTTCTTTCTCCGTTTTCTGTTTCCTCTTCTCTATCACTTTACTTCTCTTTCACTCATCTTCGCTTCAGTTGCGGCCTTACACGCCCCCCATTCCTCACTCCGAAAATACCGTGATGGCGCTGCCCATTTCCACGTGACGTGGTAGGCCAATCCCTCCTCCAGCAGGGTCGCCCACCTCCTGCCCTGGATCCCTCCCCGCCGTCGCCGCGTCCTCTCTGCCTTGATCTGGCAGTAGAATCGGCCCGGTAGCTCCGCCGGACCGCCACAGATCGTATACGCCTCCGGCACCGGACCCCCTCCTCTGTAGCCAGTTATAACTCTTCCAGCGGCTGCCTCGACAGCGCGTCAGCCACTACGATCAGCTTTCCTCGCCGATAGCGTACGTTGAACTGGTACTGCTGAAGTTCGAGGGCCCATCGGGCGATTCTACCAGAAGGGCTCTTAATGGAGTTCAGTCATTTCAAGGACAAGTGGTCCGTCACGACCTCGAAGTGATACCCCTCCAGATAGCACATCAGCTTCCTCATGGACCATACTATAGCCAAGCACTTCTCCGTCGCGGAGTAGTTCTGCTCCGCCAGCAGCAACTTGCGGCTCGCGTACGCTATCACTTTCTCCTGATCGGCAATTGTTCGAGTCAGCACGGCTCCCAGGCCGAAATCACTAGCGTCAGTCTGGAGGGCGAACTTTTCTTCAAAGTCCGGACACGTCAGTACCGGGGCCGTAGTGAGCTTTTCTTTGAGCAGATCCAAGGCGGCCTGCTGCTCCTGCCGCCAACATCACTTGACGCCCTTTTTGAGTAGTTCAGACAGCGGCTGTACCAAGTCCGCGAAGTTCGGCACGAATCTTCGGTAACAGGACGAAATGCCGATACACTGCCTCAGCTCCCTGAGATTAAAGGGGCATTTCCTTATAACCTCCACTTTTGCTGGGTCCGTTCCAATGACGTCCCCGGTAACCATGTGGCCTAGATACCGCATCTCCTGCCGAAAGAAGTCACTCTTCTTGCGGTTGACCCTCAAGTAAGCGGCTCGCAGCCGCTGAAATGCCTCCCTGAGGTTGGCTACGTGTTGCTCCTTGGTTTCCCCGACAACTATAATATCGTCCAGGTACGCGAAAGCATATGGCTCCAACTCCGGCCCGATCACCGTATCCAACGCCCTCTTAAACGTGGCACTGGCAGAATGTAACCCAAATAGCATTACCCGCCATTGGAACAGGCCTCTCCCCGGTACCGTAAAAGCCGTGCATTCCCTACTGTCCGGGGCCATTGGGATCTGCCAGTAACCGCTACCATACCTATCATCATTCTTTGCTACACGCATTCCACCTGCGTCGCCACCGCGCCCAAGAAATCCATACCCAGAATCAAAGGTTCGACCATCGACGGCATTACCAGCAGTGATAGACTCACCACTTGCCCCCAAGCCCCGATTTCCGCTCTGAGCGATCGGTCGGTGTCCAGGGAAGAGCCGTCTGCTAATCTTATACGCGTTTTCGAGGTCTCTATCTCAGCCACGGCCGCACTCTTCGTTCGCGAAGCTCCGCATTGCGCCGGTGTCGAGGGTGGCAGAGAGGAGCCGACCCCCGTTCTCCACCCCCGCCACGATCCGACCCCCTGCGACCATCAATCGGTCTTTGTCCCCCAAGACTGCTTTGCTCATGCCTCCATCCGGTCCTGTCTGGAATGGGGCTGGGATCCGTTTCCCAAGCCTCCCTTCGGACAGCACTCCCTGGTCAGCACGTTCCGTTTCCCGCAGCCTATACAGAAGACGATCCGAGGGTTTGAGCATTCACGCGCGTAATGCTGTTTCTCGGCGCATCTACGGCACGCCCGTCAGGGGTCGTAGGGATGCCCGCCGGCTTGAGCGGCCGCACGGTTTGCCACCTCAGCGTTTTGAGTCGTTCCCGGGCCATCCCGGAAAGGATTCCGCGGCCCTCGCCCACCCTATCTGTCAGTCGTCACGTTAGGCGGTTCGATCGGCCCCGCCTCGAAACTAGGGTCCCTCATCCATATGCACTCTACCTCTGCCGCCCTCTGAGTGAGCTGGCTGAGATTTGTATAGTCGTTCGGTCGGATAAACATCTTATACATGGCGCCCATGACCCGCCGGGTTGGCTCTCAGCCACAGTGCGGCAGAGTCCACGCAGAGCTCGTTTCTCGCACTGGGCATCTCATTCTATTCTATGTCTAGAACATTCTCTCCTCTACCTCTTCAATGAATGACAAGGGGTCCGTCAGCCCGTCGAAACCAAACGCTAACGTTGGCCTCTACCTCGCCATTTTTCGGCCTCTCTCTCTCGTTCCCCGCCTACCGAACCGCGATGCGCGCTGGCTGAAATGAAAGAAAGGCCGATAGTGACAAATTTTCGGTTCTTTACGCCGACTATGTGTCACCGCCTTGCCGTCTCAAGTCCCTGCTCGGACGCAACTTGTAAAGGGCCTCTTCATAAATATGAACAGGACATATCACCGGGCAAAGGGGCGATTACCACAAACCTGGCGTACCGCGAGCAATATTTTCATACACATGAACAGGACCCAAGAGCAGACGACGCCAAACAAAATACAGTCCACTTGAAGCAGGCCAACAAACTCGCAGTTATCACATCTTTAACGATCCGTGGGTAATATGTTCATAAACATGAACATTCCTATATATAGTGCATAAGTTTCGAAAATAAAACAGTTCGAATTTACAACTCAACAACATCAACATTTGCTGCTTCGAGCCGGATTCATCATTGATCTGGAGAATAGAAGCAGCATCAACATTTGATCCATCGAGCCTCTGTGTTTCCCCCACCCGTGGTAAGAAATTCAGAAGTATCAGCGCCAGGAAAAGCATAAACCCTTGTCAATAGTAAGGTCTAAAACTAAAAAACTCCAATCCTCTGTTCTTCCTCACCAATGGTAAGAGACAGAAAAGCGTAAATCCTTGAATTTTATAACAAGGTGCTAGCGGCAATAAAAACAGAATAGCTTAATCCCTTGGGTTTCAACAACAAGGTCACTATCAATAATTAAAAAAGACGACAATAAATTATTGATCTCACCCACCAGTGGTAAGAGACACAGTAAATAAAGTCGCGAAAAGGTCACGGATCTCCACCACTAGTAGTAAGAGACACAGTAGATAAAGTCACAAAGAGGAAGCTGATCTCCCCCACCAGAAGTAAGAGAAACAGTATATAAAGTCGCAAAAAGGACACTGATCTCCCCCACCAGCTGTAAGAGATACAGTAAATTAAATCGCAAAATAACCTCAGCCTAAGTGAACACATCCAAGTTGTGAGTCGGAGCACAACGTAGTAAACAAAGCGAAAACAATAAAAACACCCCCAACGGTTCACTTAGAACTAAAAGGATTTTAAAAAAAAGTCCACGATTCGGCAAAAGTTCCTAGAAGAACAGGAGCAGTTGGAGGAAAAAATGTTAAAGCTTCAGAAAAAAAACAGCTTACCAAAATCGTAACAGTAGACTGCCTTAAAAGTTGGGAAACGTTAAAAAGAGCTATCGTAGCAAATTACGAAAAATTAACGAAGGATGGTGTTGGAAAGGAGGAATATTTTGAACGAAAAATATTCTATTTCTTAATGGAAAAATACATGAAACTAAACTGACAACTGAATGGTGAGAAAGGTGCGATATTAGATAGAAACATCTTAGACGAAAGGCACTACAGAAGAAACATGCAAAAAAGGCTGAACGCGCTCGGATTAGAATACAACATCTTAGATGAAAGGCACTACAGAAGAAAAATCCTAAAAGAAAAGTCCTGCAGAACAAACAAAACAGCCGGAAGTTTCGAAGAAAAGTTCTTAGACATCACCATAAACCAATCTGTAAGTCAGAAAGCAACTTGTCAGAACAGTAGACAGGCAGAGGAACTACTACGCCTTTGCAACGAGATAAAATGTGAGATAGACGACCGTATGTATCCAGACGTCACCCAATACAATCTCAATTTAATTGAAGATAAATTATCGAAAATGAGAAGACTTTATATTGAATCGAAACGCCTCTCAGAAGACGTCACAAAAATGTATCGCAAGACATGCATGGGATGTGGGCGAAAATTAGAAGCATTAAAAAAACAGTAAAATCAGGAAACTAAAACCGCCAGAACGCGTCCTTTCACGCTGGCCTCTCCGAAGTCCGAAAATTATGTTGAGACCGCCAAAACAAGTAAAAATACGCATCCAGGCCGCAGGTCCACGCCGAGCCGAGGAACACTCGAACGAGGAAGCAGAGGTAGATCCCCGGGAGGCCTGACCGTGCTAATCTGACATCTCGGAGGCCAGTAACCAAGAAGAAGGCACAGTACCGCGATGCAACGAACCAGAATCCGACCAAAGGTCCGTCATAAGCCTTGGGTTTGTGCCTCAGGGAAATCAACGGGGGAAAGCAGCATACCGACGCCCATATATCGTCACCCCACCGCCACATATAGTCCATGGGGTCGACCCACCACAACACTCTCTTTATACGGAATGCAGCCATCCTCTAGGGTTCGAGGAGACAGCCGACCTGCTGCAACTGTTCCGACTCCACCCAGGGATAGCGCCGGAGATCGAAGATGCTGATGCAGAGTACATAGTACATTTCATGCTCAAGCGGATGAAACTACCGAGTCCAAGCAGAAAAAGATATCCATCTCGGGGATCAGCGATATTGCGACTGGGCAGGAAGAGGAGCAGAAGAAAGACGCCAAACAGAAAGTAACAGAGTAAGAGAAAGTCGTCGAAAAAAAAAGAAACCGACGCAAATGAAGAATTCAACGAAAAAAGAGAATCCGTTGAAAACAAAAAAGATAACCTACTGGATAGAGATATCGTTCTTATTAAAAACGAAGAAACTCAACCGTCAAAATGGCCACTAGCTCCGCAAGCCCACCCAGCCAAAGACGGTCGTACGAGTCGTATCGTTGAAAGTAAAAAAAACTACGATCAAGCGACCAATACATAAAATGTAAACAATCTGATGATAAGCGACTAAAACTTAAGGGACTCAACTTTCATACCAAACAGGAGTACAGCGGATTCTTTCCACTGATGCTGTATATACAGAATAAAGTCAAATTAAAAGACAGTTCCCAGAACCCTGGTAAATCGCCGTCAAGATGTTCAAATATGAACAGAACCGTACACCAAACTACAACGCTATAATCACAAAATTTTTGAGAACCGCGACAATTGTGAGTATTTTTAAAAGGAATATTGAAGTTTATGCGGCTCAAAAAATCAGGGCTATCCACGTCACCCTTGATCAAGTTATACACAAAAATCACGCCAAGTATTTTTTTACGATTTACCAAGGATGTAAGGTTCATTAAAAGAAATCTATAAGAGTAAGACGGCAGTCTCACACTTGCATCACAGTTAAGGCCGCGTAGAGCGAAAATTAAAAGGTTTTTCTGGACTGACTCTATACGGTCCTGGTGTACTTTGTACTGAGGGCACCATGCACAAGAACCGTATTCTAAATTCGGACAAACAAGCCATATAAAGAGAGTATTTGTTATATTGGGGTCGTCAAATTCCTTTGACCACCTCTTTATAAACCCAAGCACTACCATGACCTTATTTACCATGGTAGAAATGTGTTCAGAAAACTTTAGCTTGGGATGAAATGTCATTACTTTACATTTAAAAGCATAACAAATTTGCACAACACCATGACTGAAGGTTATTAAGATCGGATTGCAAGCTGGATTGAGATAAACTATCCTTGTACTGGACGCATAGCTTAACATCATCCACATACATAAGTACTCGAGAGTATTTTAATACCAGAGGCATTAATTCCAACTAATAACTCATAACAACTCATAACCGTAAAACCGAAAACAAAGAATAATCGCGAGAGAGTGAGAACTTAACGAAGAACGAAATGTCGAAAACAGCTGCTAAACGTGTGAGAAGCGAGTCGACTGCTGATCTTGTTGGCCGATATACTGATATACTTTCTCCACTGTTGGTTGAACTAATCAACGAACGGTTCTTTGAGCAGGCGAAACTCATCAGTACAAACATCCGGGAAGCTGTGGGGAGAATTTTGAAGGAGCTCGACACCAAGCTCAGTTGCATTGCAGGTGACCTTGAGCTACTTGCCAAGAGAGTCCAGCATTTCGAGGAGGAAAACACTCAGGCACTACAGGAAAGGGTGTCTGATCTCGAGGCAGAGGAGAATGCCAACATTGCGAATTATGTTCGCATCCATGGTATCCCAATGAGTGATGATGAAAACCTAAAAACACTCATACATAGATTATTTTTCTCACGCAACCTTACTTCCCCGCCGCCGAGAATAAGAGAGGTCTTTAGAATAAAACCAAGCGGCCCGACACACGCCGTTTTAGACCCAACTGTGATCTTCAAGTTTGGTACCTTGCGAGACAAGAGGGCACTATTACATGCAGCGGGAGCACACCGACGGATCTCCAAGCTGCCACTGAGTCTTAATCTCGTGGGACTCAACTCTCAAGCGCCCTTTTACATCAATGAGCAACTGTCAAAGCTCAACTAAAATATTTTTAAAGAGGCGCTTAAGCTTAAAAAGCATAAAGCATTTTAGGCGGCCTGTACGCGCTCCGCTCAGGTGTATGTCAGGCAAGGCAGAGGCAGCGAGTGCATCTGTATTAAGAGCATGGGAGAGCTTTTACCTTTTTCGACCAACGGCGTGGTGGACAAAACTTTGGTTACTGGCTCTTCGGACCTGGCCTCTTCAACTGTGGGGAACCTACTTCGTTCTCAATAAACAAGCTCGAGTCTTTATTTTTGGTTATTTATGTATCCCAAAAACTTTTATTTGTCAACGTTTAATTTGTAGGGAGTAAGACATTAGCTTTAAGTTTCTCTGGTGCGTTTATAAACTTAGGTCTTATCTTATATGCTGGATAATATGATTGATCCAATGGCGAACAGTAATGTGATGCTTCGAATTGTGGCTAAGCAACACAATGGGCTTACCATTTGCCATATTAATGCTCAAAGTTTAGTCAAAAAGATGGATAAGTTCAGATATATGTTTGTTAAGTCAAATTTTGATGTAGTGTGTGTATCGGAAACATGGTTTATGACTCAAATGTGTGATCAGTTAGTCTCATGTGACGGTTTTACTGTATTTCGTGCAGATCGTGTTGTGGGGCGTGCCATTTTTGTTAATAATAAGCTGCGATTCAAGTTTATATGTAAGCTTGAGGAAGGAAGTAAAACAGAGTTTATCTTTGTGGAAATTAGCTGTCCAAAATATTTTCGTAAAATGGTTGTTGGTTGTGTCTATCGTCCGAATCGCACAGCGTCATACACTAATATAATTTCTTTGATTTCTACGTTAACTGTTTCCTACATTGACATTGCGATCCTGGAGGATTTTAATAGCAATGTGTTGCACCAGAACCAGCTCACTAACAACATGGAATCGCTTGGCTTACACTTAGTCAATTCGACCAACCAATCCACTTTAGTTCCACTTGTAGTACACTCTTGGATTTGGTCTTTGTCCGCAATCCTATACAAACCCTTTTGTATGACCAACTTCCCGTCTCTTGTTTCTCCAAACACGATCTTGTTTTTGTGTCTTATGATGTTTGTATTAATAAGCTGGACCTGACCTATAAATATAGAGACTTTAGAAATATCGATCTGAACTTTTCAACTGACGAATTTAATAAATATGATTGGACATTATTATATAACACAACCTCAGTTGACGATCGGGTTCAATAACTTCAAGGTAGAATAGTAGATCTGTATAATACTTGCGTCCCGTTGAAATCTAAATGTCCCCTGGCTAGTGAGAAGCCTTGGCTAACACATTTCGTTAAAGGGACAATACTAAAAAGAAATGAAGCCTATAGCAAATAGGGGAGACTTAAGACTGATTTTTTGTTTGATACCTTCAAAAGTTTAATTGATAAAAGATGGTAAGAAGCTGTTCTATTCCCAGAAATTCCAACAATCAATCTCGTCAAGAGATAAATGGAAATTTATAACTGAAATTGGAGTGGGAGCGCAAAAAGTTAGCCCTAGTGTTGAAGTTAGACACTAGCTTTAAGTTTCTCTGGAGCGTTGCTAAACTTAGGTCTACAGTAATGTGATGCTTCGATTTCGAGCTTAATCAAAAGTTCGTCAACTGCGCTGTACCTGGGGCCCTAGCCAATGAATACCTTAACTGTGATCCTCCTAGCTGTGATATTAGCTTTAGTTTCAGGTGTGTCTGAAATTATGAATTCCTTGAATCTATTTTAAATGTCAAATCAAGTGTAGTTGGACTTTATAATGTAAACCCAAAATTTGTCAAAATTCTAGTTCCGGCAATTTTAAATCAAGTTACACATATTATGAATACTGCAATCACCACTTCAGTATGTCCTGAAAAATGGATACTCGCTAAGATCACCCCTGTCCTAAAAGGCAATGGAGAGTTCAGACCAATCTCAGTTCTTCCTTTTCTGTCCAAAGTGTTTGAAAATTTACTAGCTAGTCAAATTAACGAATATATGGTAACCAACAGTCTAACAGTCAAACAGAAGCTGCACTACAGCAATCCTTAATATTGTTGAGGACATACCTAGAAATATGGATAATGGCAATGTTACGTTCTTGACACTGCTTTACTACAGCAAAGCTTTTGATACTGTCAACCATGAGATACTATGCACTAAAATGGAAAAGCCATATAGTTTTACAGCCACAGTCTATTCTTTTTTACGATCATACTTAGTAAATCGTCTACAAGCTGTTGTCATACCGTTAAGCTCCTCGTCATTTCTGTCTTTAAGCCGTGAAGTGCCACAAGGATCAGTTCTTGATTTGTCCAATGTCTTCTCTGAATGTAATGTCTACATGTATGCCGATGATGTGTAGTTGTATTGCTGTAGTCCATATTCAAGAATTGATGAATGTGTAAGTGTAACCAACAGAGATTTCGAAAAGGTGAGCGAGTGGTCACGAAATAATGGCCTTGGTCTAAACACGTCCAAAACTAAGTGTATAGTTATATACAACAAGTCCATAGATACTCTAAGCTTAAAAAAAATACAAATTTACAATAATACTATTGACTACGGAGATCGGGTAGCAAAACTAGGCATAATGTTTAATAAGACTCTGTCGTGGAGTGGCCATAAAATTAAAACTATAGCTAGAAAATATTCAGCCTTCAGAATCTTTTATCTGACACAGCATCTCTTGCCAATTAACATTAAACTCACTTTTATAGAGTACAAATTTTCTCAAACCCCAACGCTGCTAGTAAGCACAGGCTCAATGTTGTCTTTAATAGGAAGCAGAGACCATTTTACACCATATGCATTTAAAATATATAACCTTAGCTTGCAAAATTGGATTGAATCTAGAGCGTTAATAATGTTACACAAAGTAATAAATACAAAAGAGCCCAGTTATCTCTACAATTAATTGTGTTTTCGTCACGTCGGACGAATAACTTAATATCAGTACGTCATCGACTATCAGTATCCGAACAGCACTACTTCACACACACTGTTCGCCTGTGGAACAATTTGCCACACGACCTTAAGATAAATAGAAGCTCACAATTTAAACGCAGCCTTCTGCTGCATTTAAAAAATAATAACCCTAAAATAATTTTAACTTAATTTATATTTCACAAAAACTATGCTTAGGATTTGTATTCTTTTTAATTGGAAGACTGTCGTTTCAGTTTTCTTTTGAATAATTTAAATTCATTATTTTTTTTTCTTTTGTCTTGCTTTGTTCTTTAATTAATAATTTGGTTTTTGTGAATAGTGCCTTAAATTTAAGTTTCTTGGAACTTGTAGCACTAGGATGTTAATAAGTAAATAAATAAATTAAATGGCTGATTATAAATTAAATTATATATATATTATAAATTATATGGCTGATCAAGTTGTGCACAGAAATCTAACCAATCAGTTTTCTACTGTTAACTAAGGATGGAAGGTTTATTAAAAGCAATCTACTAGAGTAAGACGGCAGTCTCACACTTGCATCCCAGTTGAGTCCGCGCAGAGCGAAAATAAAAAAGTTTTTCTGAACTGATTCTATACGGTCCTGGTGTACTTTTGTACTGAGAACACCATACACAAGAACCATATTCTAAAATCGGACGAACAAGCGATAAATAGAGAGTCTTTGTTATATAGGGGTCGTCAAATTCTTTTGACCACCTCTTTATAAACCCAAGCACTCCCATGGCCTTATTTACCATGGTAGAAATGTGTTCAGAAAACTTTTACTTGGGATCTAAAAGAACACCAAGATCATTAACTAGGGTAATTCTCTCGAGAAAACCCCCGCCTAGTGTGTAGGGAGCCAGAAAGGCGCTGGAACGATGAAATATCATTAATTTACATTTCGAAGCATTAAGATATAACAGATTTGCACAACACCATGACTGAAAGCTATTAAGATCGGATTGCAACCTGGAGTGAGATAAGCTATCCTTGTACTGGACACACAGCTTAACATCATCAGCATATATTATTACTCGAGAGTATGTTAATACCGAAGGCAGGTCATTAATAAAGAGTGTAAAGAGTAAGTTGCCTAGATGGCTGCCCTGTGGTACACCCAAAGTAACCATAACTGGTGAAGAAAGGGAGTTTTTGAAGAGGACTCTTTGGGACCTGGAACAAAGGTAGCTAATAATCCATCTGTGTAAATGACATCCATCTGTAAATCACCTTGGAAGCCATTAATGATGAAGAAGGTGAACTCCAATAAATTCGTGCTTGTTGATCACCGCTTTAAATAAATAAATGACTCCCACCATATCAATGGGAAGCATGATGTGTTAATGGACAGGCTGAATAGTTTAAGCAACGGTCCACACAGAGACTCGGCACAGTACCAGAGTACACAACCGGGAACTCCGTCAGGACATGCTGAAAACATCGGCTTTACTGTTCGGAGATCATGAAGCAGCAAGTTTCCATTTAGCAAGGGACTGAAAATGCCGTTCGACCTCGGTAAACCGTATGGGTACGGCTGACCGGAGTAGCATTCCTGAAAATAGGTTGTTTGGAAAAATTGGGCAAAAAAATCGGCAAATACCTGATCATTATTTGCCGACGTGTTAAGGAATGATAGCGAGGATGGATGTGCGAACGTTTTACGCTTACTGTTTACAAAACTGTAAAACTGCTAAGGGTTATGAGAAAAACGTATCCTGCATCGAGATAGGTAGTTCTTATAGCACTGAGAATTAAGAACTGAAATGTTTGACCGAGCCATTACATAGCGAGAGAGAGAAGAAAGAGAACCAACTTCTTTAAATTTTTTGTATAGTCTTGATTTTGAGTTTTTTAGACTGGATAACTCTTTGACTACCCAAAAGGGTTTCTCAGATCTAATACGACAGGAAAGTGGGACACAAGAATCAAATAGTGAGTCAATCAAAGACAATATCAATAGTAAGAAAAGCATCGCCCATGAAATTTCATTTTTTGAGCATCGATTATTTCTGTATATGCCTTAGTCCGCGCTGTCTCGCTTGCACGAAGTTGCTTATTCTAAAAATAGAATAAGCTTGCATGTGTGAGTACACACAGAGCTGCAGGCACATCTGTGTTCGTATTTGTGCCGAGCTTCCGAGAGCTGTTCGCTCTCTGTCTCTCTGACTATCTGTCTCTCTCTATTTCGTTGCGGAATCGAAATTGGATTCCACACAACCAAAATCGACTTAAAAAATGTTGAATGGAGATGCTCATCTTACTTTTTATATTGTCTTTGGTCAATGCATCGTAGAAAATGTTTGTGCCTATCGTAACGACTGTGCACAAATACAAAGCGGCCGGAATCCCTAATGAAGGGAGCTTCGTAAGCTTCGCAAACTCAGCTTTACGAAAGCAGCGGACACATTGAGGGAGCCTACCCGACCGATTCAATGGGGTTGGTCCTATATCGAGCGACAATCCGAAAGTAAGATGGTAGGCGTCTTCAGGCTTAGTAAGCGAACTCACATCGTTGACTTGAGACAGGGATAAGTGAAGTAAGCCGTCAATAAAGTCATGTCGTGACATGGGCAATAAATTATTAGACTCGTTTACCGAAGACCAAACAGTTCCTGGCATGTTGTAATCACCAAGAACTATCAAATGATCTTTGTCAAATAGCAAGGAAGAAACAGCATTAAAAACGGACAAGCGCTGCTCTTAAATTGCAATATCCGAAGAAGGTGGAATATACGAGCCAGTAATGAAAACTGAAAAAGCGGGAAAAATCAGTTTTACACACAGGAATTCCAGTTCTTGTTGAATCTGGACTGTGAAATGTTCCGACGTGAAATTTGAGTCCACTGCAATCAGAACCCCACTTGCACGTCGAGACAAACAGTCATTCCTAAAGGTTGTGTACCGACCTGCCAAAATTTCAAAACTAAGAAATTCCAGCTTTAACCGGGTCTCGGTAAACACAATACTATCCCGCTATCGCGGTACGCAGTGCTGAGCTTACTACGTAACTAACATTCTCGTAAGTAATTAAATGAGAGGAAGTTAGTGTCGGGTTTCCCACCCCAAAATGACGTCGTCTTATTATTATTAAATTATAGTCAGTGGTGCGGCCTAAAGTAAATTCAGATTATTTTTTGTCACTTGCAATGCCCACTGTAAAATTGATTGTTTCCGCATATGCTTATGCACGGCAGCGGTGTTCTTTCGCCTCTTTATATCGCCTCTTTCGATCTTCGCACTCGGCTTAGCAGCAGCCCGAGCTGTTTTACTCTCGCCTTTATCGCGCTCTCTCGCTCTATTTAAGCATTGCTTCATAAGGCACGGCAATTAAGCCGCCAGCCTTTGCAATCATTCGGTAACTGAGCTTCGTCGCCACCGGGATAAATTAATATCCATCGGTCATACCACAACATTGTTCTACATACATATACAATAAATCACTCTTGTTATTTAAACGCTTGACTTTATTTAAACATTACTTCGCAACAGCTGGTGAAAAACCTCACTAGCTTAACAGTTAGTTTTTTAGACGGTAGGAGGTAGAACCGGAAGATGAGGATATAGCACTGGCCTGATTTGTAGTTAGAGGTAATGGGGGCCTATTCTCCTTCTTAGCCTTAAACTCTTTCACAACCAAATGCTCTGGCCAATATTTGGCAGAGCAAATGGTGTCAAGCTGAGTTGGGGAGACGCTGGCATAAGAGAAGTTAAGCTTCTCCACTTTTGAGCCGACGGCTTTTATTTAGCTATGTATAAAAGCAGTCACATCATTAATAGTGGAGTCAGGGGCCAGCCGTGAGACAACAACTTTTCGTTTAGGTGGGATCACCACCAATCTTGGTCTTGGAACCACTGGCCTGGTACCTGTGATGGCAGTACCCGGTGGTCCGGGTCGTATATTTGTTGGTGGGATCGGAATGGATAGGATAGCTAGTTGGTTGGCGGACTCAACGGACATGGACGCTACAGCAGTTTCTGGCTGTATGTTGTGCGAGGTGATAAATTCGGCAGCCGAATTTGCATCACCAGCAGTAGTCGTTGCCCTTGGAGTAGCAAACGATATCGGCTGCTGCACAATTGGAGTGGTCGGAGTCGGTTGTTCGACAACGGGCGGCTGAGGGACAGTTGGAGCTTGCAAATTCCGCGGAGTAACCTTTTTGCGCCTAGGAGACTCATTCAGCAGTTTCCATCTCAATATGAACCACCCGGCATGCCTCGCAACAGTAATACAAGCCATTATGTTTAGAAATGGCATCACCCACGATGCCTGAATACCCAACGCACTTTGCGTGCGCTACTTTTTCGCAGATATAGCAGGGGATATTCGGCTGAGCAGGGGTGACCACCTGTTTGCAGGTTTTTTTGGTACAGATCATAGGGCATTCCATTTTAAATACAATAAAGAAACAAATTTATTTCAAAACGAATAGAAATCAGACAAGTGTGCCAAACAAACGCTTAAAGCGGAATCAGTAAAAACTGATCGGATAGGGGAGAGCGGTTGCAACAGTTGCAATCAGAAAGAGAGCGCTACTGCACGGAAAGTATCGAGAGCAAGAGAGGAAGAACAGTTATTTAATTTTGGGTTATAGGGAGAGTGTGATGCTAAAGCACACACTATACGATGAGAGCGCGCTTAATGCAATGTGAGATCGTACTTACAAATAGCAACAACAAAACACAAAACAAAACAACCGACAAAAAAAATAATAATTAAATTATGTTATTACACAATTACACAGGCATCCACTCGCGGTTTAGTATAGATTCTGTAATAGAAAGCTAATTTGCAAGTTTATCAAAAGTTTATTTTGAAAAAACACCGGCTGTTTAGCAAAATAAATGAAAAATGAGCGGAGCGCAAAGAAAAAACACGTCTGAACACTACGGAAGAAATAGGCAATTATTATTATTGCTGAAGTGAATGTGAAAAATGGAGTCAAAAATTGGGCGGATAACCAAAAAATGTCAATTTTCAACGTGAGGAGAAGATTGCTTTAATAAAAGTAGCTGTGGCAAGGCCATGTCTTTGGCGGATTACGGAAAATGAGAATTTTGATGATTTTGACATTTTGGTGCACAGTGGGACATCAGACGAAAAGAGGTGGCAAAAGTATAAGAATTTTTTGAGAGCTTTGGATAAAATGTATACACGCATTTTTACAATCCCTACTCTCGAAAATTCGGCGTTTGGCCTCTAGATCTACAGTAGCGGACAAAGAAATCCGGACACCTAGGCATGGCCTCTATTTGCAAGCTTTGAACGGACGTAAAATATGTAAAAAGGGTTCAATCGGTTAAATATTTAGTTTTAAAATACCACCTAGTTTGGTGCATACTAAGCTTTTGATGTGCAAAAAAAAAATAAAAAGTGAAACATGTCGAAAATGACTGAAACTGATAAAGGTGTCATATTTGCTTTGAGATCGGAAAATGTAAGCCTCCGTGATATAAGCTCTAAAGTTGGCTTTAGTAAATCTTCTGTCGGGGATTTCTTAAATAATTTTGAAAAAACCGGAACTCTGAAGCGAAATTGCGGGACAGGAAGAAAGAAGAAGACCAACGACCAGGAAGATCGTATTCTGAAGCGCTTAAGCATGGCCAATCGATTTAAAATTGCAGAAGATATAAGATTCGAGTTTGTTCAGTCGGAAGGAGTCGATATTAGCACTCGAACAGTACGAAGACGCCTTCAGGATGCAGGACTTAATGGTCCGGTTTTGACCGTTAAAATTCGTAAAAAACGGCTACAATGGGCTAAAAACCGCGAATCTTGGACCTTAAACGATTGGATGAACGTTATATTTTCAGATGAGTCCAATTTAAACCTTTTTGGTTCCGATGGTATATCCTACGTGAGACGTAAAGATTACAAAATATTTGAAGCTGGTTGGGATAACTTCATTAAACTGGCCAGGCAATAGTCCTGATTTAAATCTGATTGAGAATCTTTGACATATTTAAAAGGTTAAAATAACGAAGAAGAAAAATGTTTGGTACAACGATTTGATCGTTGAAACAATACAGCATCTAGTGGATTCTATTCCGACAAGGATAAAGGCGGTCATCAAAAATAAAAGAGGTCCAACAAAATATTGAAAACTAATTTTTTAAGTAGAATAATATTCCATTAAAAAATATTATTTCAAATAATTTGTAACCTGCATTTAAAGTAGAAAATATTAGAAATTTTGATATATTATCAATAATTTTAATTTACCATTTTTTCGAAAAAACAAACATCACTGGAATCAAAAAAGGAGTTGTTTTGGTTAGCAAATACATTCATTTAATAAGTTTAATACAAATTTGTCTGAAACAATAAACACAATTTGAAAAAATTTACGAAACGAAATTTGTTCTTGCCTGTCCGGATTTCTTTGTCTGCTACTGTATTTAAGTCACCCTACCTCGATCGAAAAACAGGGAAAAAAGGGTTGTCGCAGGTGCTAAATCCCATAAAAAATCGTATTTTGACCGTTTTTCGTGCGAGGTAGACTCATTTAAATCGATCTAGAAGCCAAACGCCTAATTTCCTAAGTGGGGATTGTAAACATAGGTAAAGGCATATTCATAAACATTTAGAAACATTATACATATGCCGCCACCAACACAATCGATTCGGCGTCAGAATCCACATTTTTCCTTTTTCAATTTTATTTTAACTATCACAATTGGTTATTACAAAACACAACCGAATTATGACAGCAAAATCAACCTTTTTTAGGTACTTGGTCACACTGTTCCAGTTTCGTTCCACACAAACGAAATAAATATCAGATTTCTGGCAGTAATTTTCCGCAGTGCTGGAGACAGGTCTTTTGCAATGAAGATTTAGAAAGAACGGACAATGCATACAATCGATTAAATTCGATTAAATGGTGTTTAGTCCACACGCTACTACAGTCCACCACGATCAGAAGATCAGTCACTAAGAACCAGTCAGGGTTAGCATAAGGCTTTCCCGGTGAAAACGGATATTTGGAAATTCCGCCAAGAATTTGCTGAAAAACCAACAATCTGATTCCCATCGCCATATGGGAGAATCTAAGAACCCAAAACAAGCAATCACATATTTTGTGTGTATTATTAGACAAAAACCATTGTGATTGCTTCTTTGCTGTCGGCTCGCGCCATACGCCGAACACTTCCTGTACCGAGCCTAGCCATTATCGAAAGTTTCGATAGTGGATAGTGGAAAAAGCCGATAGTAGTCGATCGTACTTTCGGAAAATGTTAACCCTCTGGTTTTGCTTGAAAAGTTAATTTTTTCTGAAGCTCAATTAAATTTAAAATTATCTATATATCAATGATTTTGTTTAAAAACAGTAGTTTGTCAACATTTGATGTCTTTAGCAACGTCCTTTTTGCTGGCTGGATCTATCGATGGTCGGCTCGATTTAGATTTTTTTTCTAACCGTAACTTAACCTGTTCACAGTAGACTTTTCATGTATTCACTTTTGTTTTTTTTTTTTCATTAGCTTCATCAGCTTGGGGAAGCGTATTAAATATTAGTCCGTCGAAGCAGACTCGATCGAACGCTGTAGAAGTATCGAGAAATATCGCAGTGCGGAACAAATTAATTAGATGATAGGTCCGAAAGTGATTCGACACTTATCAGATTGCATGGAAAGTTCTTTGTCACTGTGAAGTCTATTGAATCTGGTGGCTTTTTATGATCCTCTGGCCGATATGTACATATACCGGAGCAAAAGTAGTCTAGAGTGTTTGAAAATTCCGGGTATAATTATTTACCATTGGGATTCTCAAGGCGAGATTCCCAGTGCGTGGGCTGTAGAAGCTGCAGTTTCTAGATCAGGTGGACTTCATTATTCTTCAAACTACCGATGTCTAGCTGAAATTCGATTTTAAAGAGTGCCAAAAAGAGTGCTTTTATTCTTTTAACGGTCCCTTTCGGTCTGCCTAGAATAATGAAAACAATTTTCTATAGCTGACTAACCATGCCACGCTCTCGCTACATCTCTCTCTCACACACACTCCTCCTCATCCAGTGTGCGCCCCTGGCAAAGTGAGCGAGATAGAGATGTGGAGATGTTTATGGTGTAATTAGATGGATTGGTATATCTCCAGGAATTTCTAAAAACGTACTTGTTGGAATTGAGCTTGAAGACGAACCTTCCTTAAAGAACCCCCCTTCGTCAGATGGAAGTTATAATAGCGTTCGGTAAAAATTTATTTACGTATTCGTAATAAAAATATGTAGGTAGTAAAAAAATGATTAAATTGATGTGCATTTTTTTTAGACTTAATTTATATCGTATGTAATTTGAGTCTCTGAATCTTTCCCAACGCTATGGTTCCGATACTAGAGGAGTATATGGTGTGCTATCACCCTGAATCAAGTTTGTTACAAAAAAGACGAATATCTGGCATCTTAAATACGAGATACGAGATACAAGAAAACTAAAAACGCAGAGTCATAGAGAATAACCATATCTACCAGAACAACACTTTATTAAAAACAGGCAAAATTAAAAAAAAAAATGTTTTTAATATTAAAAACACAAGCTTTTCTCTGAATTTTTAACTTGTTAAAAGAACCATGAAATGAACACAATTAATTAAAAAATGTTGGTGCCCCTAATCTATCAGTAAAATTGACCTCGGAAATTTTGCACATAACTGAGAATATCGGGTATTTTAATGGAAAGGGTAGGCACGTAACCCTCCGTAAAAGGATCATGAACTTCAGCTCGTCGTATTGATTAATTTTTATTAAGAATGTATTAATTAATATTAATAAATGATTTATATTAATTGATATTTTAAATAATATTTTTGCTCTAAATTTTCAGCTTATTTATGTGTCAACAAGGTCGGGCTATTTTTGTAACGCCCGACAGGTGCAAAACCGATCGACGATTTACTGATACAGACAGCTACAATTTAGGAAACAAGGTCACAAACAACCATGAGATAAAATTCGGTGTCGTCGCGTGCCCTTCTATTTCTGGTTCAGTACCGCCATTACGTAAGTAAACCCTTGCATCCTCAACACTTTAAATTGTAACTACTCTTTATGAAGATAACACACCGATATTTTCCGTCCTTTTGAAAGAAAAATATATTGAGAATACACTGTAATAGCCTGTTTACACTACAGTTGAGTTATTGAGTTTTGGGCAAAACTCGAGTTTCATTTACATGGGGAAGCATAGGGGCTTTAGAGGTGGCAAAAAAGTTGAGTTTTGGTTGAGTTTCAATCGAGTTTGTCCGATTTTCCGAATATTTCAACCCTGATCTGCCCATCGTGGAACTATCACCACTAAAAAAACAACAAAAACATATGTGAGTATGGAGAAAAAAGGTAAACAAACAAATATTTCCTAAAAACAATACTTTTAATACAATTTTAACTAGATACGGGATTTGTTTGGTCACTTAAGGCCTTACAGGCATTCCTGGACTTTTGGCGAATTTTTAAAAATAAATAAAGAAATAAATGAAACAGAATTGTACTTTTTTCAATTTTTATTTATATTTATGTTCATGAAATGGCTTTTGACACAGCAAGTAGACTCACTACCGTACGATATTCCGCAGAGGATCCTAGGCAATGGCTATTCTCTTCTCCAGAGGGATTGTCAGCCGAAAAGAAGTGTCTTTCTTTTGGAGTTTGGGCAACAGTCCATCAAGTATGTTGAACGCACGCCTTTCCATGCGGAAATTTTCCTTAAAAAAGGCATCAGAGTTCTTCGCAACGTCCTCCTCGCAAAAAGATCCATATCGCGGCTATTATATTCCAATATTATTATAAAATAGAAGCACTTGAAAATGAAATGCCAATTTCTTACCAGGGTCCAAATGCGTGTATTTAAAATTTCATCAAAATACTCTATAGTTCGTGCAGACATTGTCGGCAAATCAATACATCGCACCATCATTGCATCTATCTGCGCCGAATACAACATAAATGTTTCCTCGAAGTTCATATTTGTGTAATTTAATAATTTAAACAAAACAACGCAAGCTCGTGTTTGCCAGCAAGCCAAAACTCAATAACTCAACTTTTGTGTAGTGTAGACACTAGTTCTGAGTTATTGAGTTTCCTCGGTTATCGATAGGTAACTCACTGTAGTGTAAATTGGCTATAAGACTAAAATTCATAGTCCATAGTCGAGAGCGGGCCGAAAGCGTGCTTCATCAATTTCAAAATACTTAAACGCATTTTTCACGAAACATCGTTTTCTGTATCGGCCATGGGTCTAGCAAAAAAAACTATTTAACCGATTGCATATAAAATTGAATATGTAATTATACACGTCTGTTTCGTCGTTCCTCCTCTGTTTTTTTGTAAATAATTGTGGAATCTAATTTGAATTGTATGAAGTCTAGTGTAAGTTAGTTTAGGGCAAGGCGGGAGCGAAATAAAGCTTACTCTCTCGCTCTTGGCGAATTCGCCCCGCTTCGCCAACGTAGGTTAGTTAGGCTAGAGAAAAATTGGAATTAGACATTCGTTGAAATTGATTTGATCGAGCGCACGTATTATTCATCTCGTCCCGCCTCTTAAATAAAATTACAGCCACCCAAAGTTTTCCGGTTTCGCATTTAGAAAAACTATTCTAAATTTTCATGGCGCCCCCGGGTGGACTGTAAATTAAATTAAAGGCAACAAATAAAAGTGACAGTGACACGTAAAGAAGTGCTCAAGTGGTTCAAATATATACATATATATATACATAATTCTATTTTTTAGAATCAAGCGTATCGTTGCCCGCGTCGTGTTGTTGTGTGTTAACAAAAACAGCAATTAAAACCTTTCTTAAGCAATCGTGTCGGTCGCAAAATACCCAGCCTAATCTTCGCCGTTCGTTTCTGCTACCGCCGAGGGATGCCCTGCACGGACTGCAAGAGGAAAGTAGCAGCTGGACGTAAAGATCCAACCGCAGAGGCAGAGGTATTTGTGCAATAATTGAAAGCTAGAGCTGAAGACAGATATAATCTTTTTAAATTGTCTTGTGCTAGAAAAATTGCACCTCGCTTTCAATTCTTGGCACAGACGTATAACATAGTAGAGCTTGAATTGCATGCATTTAGACTATTATATTCTTGCAAATATATACACATATAACACCAACAATATACGCACATACATATTTATTGACATACATTATACATATATCATAACCTATGTGAACCGCTAGTTGGATGCAACCGTCATTTATTGTTTACTGCAATCACTGTCGCCCCCCCCCTTACCCCTTTTCGTTGTTTGAATCTCGCCAAAAGGTTGGTTTGTTAACCCAAGCCGCGGCGTATAACACTTACATATATCTATCCATACATACATACATACAAGCAGCAGCATCGGTGCACTCTCTCGTTTTCGCTTTCGCCTTTCCACCGTTGCTTGCGTTGTATTTGTTGGGAGAATATTTTTCGTTTGCCGCGCTTGATCTTAACGGAACGCCAAGTGACGCGCTACCCTGTTTTTCGAGGGTATATTGTTTTTGGGTGTTACTTACCAGTGACGCGCTACCCTGCTTTTCGAGGGTGTATGGTTTTCAGCTGTCACTTGCAACCATATTATATATTGATACCTCGTGCCTCGCAGTTCAATTATTATTTGTTTTCGATTGCCGTTCTTGCTTTGAACATTTATTTATTTGTTTGTTTTCTTTGTTTGAGCATATTATAAATATAAAAAATATGGCAGAAGACAATAAGTCAGTTCTTAAAAACTTGAAATCTAAGCTCCAAAGTCAAGTTAATAGCATTCGCCGCTTAGAAGTACGATTAGATGAAGGTTCGATTCCTATACAATTGACAGAGCTACAATGTAGGCTCGATTCCTTGAATGAGTCAATCCAAAAGGCTAAACAATTACAAGAAAAAATAGAAGAAATAGATGGCGACGATGAATTCGCAGCCGAGTTGGAAGAGTTATCTATCGTAACTAAGGCAAAGATAATGTCGCTTATCTGCGCCTTTGATGTATCAAGCGATACGACGCTAACAATACCAGCCTGTGGTGCCCCAACTCGTGCTCGACTCCCGAAATTGGCATTACCAAAATTTAGTGGTAAGCATTCGGATTTTAAAAATTTCATCAGCCCTTTTGAGACTCTAGTTCATAGCGACGCAAGCATACCGGTGACCGAGAAATTTAATCACTTGATCTCGTGCCTCTCGGATGAAGCATTAGGAACAATTAAGGCGTTCAAAGTCACCGAAGCCAACTATGAAAAGGCCATGGATAGTCTCAAACGAGTATATGATAACGAGTATCTGATTTTTACAAACAATATTTCCACATTGTTTAATCTGCCAAAAATCTCGCAGCAGTCCGCATCGTCCCTCAGGAACCTCATCGATACTGTTTCATCGATTTATGGTTCATTACTGTCGATAGGAGACGATACCAAAATCTCGAATGCAATGCTCATTCATCTCGTTTTGAACAGAGTCGACCCAGTGACTAAACAAAAGTGGGATGAACAACTGACTTACGAAAAGTTGCCGCTTTGGTCCGACCTTGAGAAAGTTTTGAATCGTCGATACCAGTATTTGTCTGCTGAAGAGTCGACGAAGCCAAAGCCGGACAAGGTTGTACCAATCAAGCAGCATAATCGTAGCTCATTTGCTTGTTCTTCTCATTCCACCAACAGAGTTCAGCGAACTTGCAGCTATTGCAATTCGGACGACCATGTAGTGTCGAAATGCACTCCATTTTTGCGACTCTCGGTCATGCAAAGGTTCGAGTTCGCTAAATCTGCACCCTTATGCATTAATTGTCTGCAAAAAGGCCATGCTGTTGTAAGATGTAAGGCCAATAAATGTCGAGTGTGCGGCCGCTCACATCACACCTTATTGCATAGATACACAGTGTCTGCTAATAGTCTCGCGTTGCCACCACCCCAAGAGAGTGCCTCTCCTCCTTCAAACCAGGATCAACCTTCCACGTCCCATGCTCTGCATGCGACATCGTTGGATAGGGTACTTCTGGCTACGTCGATCGTAAGTGTCCGAACGAAGAGCGGTGACCACATTCTGGCCAGAGCTCTTCTGGACTCTGGATCTCAAACCAATTTCATAACAGAGGACCTTGCCTACCGCTTACAGATCCGTAAAGAGGAGTCATGTATTAGCTTGCTTGGTATTGGTGAATCCAATTCTCAAGTAAAAGATAAAATACATACGGTGGTGAAGTCGCGATTAAATGGTAGTGAGTTATCCTTCGATTTTTGGATTTTGAAATCGATTTCAGGTTATCATCCTGACCAGTCAGTGAATGTGAGTGACTGGAGAATCCCAAAGAACCTACCTCTAGCAGACCCATATTTCAACAAGCCACAAAGAATAGATATGCTGATAGGAGCAGAATCATTTTTTGAACTATTAGCTGTTGGTCAAATTAAGCAAGGTCCGGACTATCCAACTCTTCAGAAGACCCTTCTTGGCTGGGTTGTTTCGGGAAGATATGTTCCCAAAAGTTCTGTTCCCCAAATTACAAATAGTTTGAGTTGCAGTGAAGAGTTGCTAGTGTCTATCGATCGGACCTTGCAAAAGTTTTGGTCACTGGAAGAAATGCCATCTCAAAAGAAAGTTGCTACGCCTGAGCACAAGTTATGTGAAGATCACTATCGGAAGACGACTCAGGTATTGCCATCAGGTCGGTTTGAAGTAAGACTGCCGTTTAAATCAGATCCAATCTGTTTAGGCAACTCCTTTGAGGTTGCTAAACGGCGGTTTTTGTCGCTTGAAAGAAGATTGCATCGTGACCCTGAGTTGAAGAAAATGTACTTGGAATTTATGGAAGAGTACCTCTCCTTAGGCCATATGTCTCCTACCGACAATACGATACCTTCAACTCCACACTATGTAATTCCACATCAGTGTGTTCTAAGGCCCCAAAGTACGTCTACCAAGCTTCGCGTCGTTTTCGATGCGTCGTCCAAGACGTCCTCTCAGGTGGCCTTGAATGATATTCTGATGGTCGGACCTACCATTCAAGAGGAGCTATACTCGACACTGCTGCGCTTCCGTCTGCACAGGTTTGCCCTGACTGCCGATGTTAAAAAAATGTATCGCCAAGTAATGGTGAATGAAGCTGATAGGCAGTTTCAACTCATAGTGTGGAGAAGAGACCCATCTGAATCCTTGAGATTGTACAAGCTTAACACCGTAACTTATGGGACTGGACCAGCCCCATTTTTGGCTATCCGGTGTTTAAAAAGGTTGAGTGAGTCTGCAAAGCTCTCATTCCCTAAAGCTGCTGACGTTATCGGGTCCGACTTTTACGTCGATGACATGTTGACTTGTGCTGCATGCGTAAAGGAGCTAAGGGCAATTAAGTCCGAAGTGTCTCAGGTTCTTCAGACTGCAGGTTTTGAGTTGGCAAAGTGGTTTTCAAACTCACCTGAGATCACCGCATCTGAGAGCACAGCAAAGCCCATAACGATCTCGGATTCAGAGTCGACTAAGGCGTTAGGAATCTCATGGTTGCCTAATGAAGATGCCTTCAAATTTAAAATTGACGATTCAGTCATGGGTCTCCGAGCGACAAAACGGAACATTCTATCGGTGACATCGAAGTTATTCGACCCCCTTGGTTTGTTAAGCCCTATCATCATAACAGGCAAGATCCTATTGCAGGAACTTTGGCTTAACAAATTAGATTGGGATGAGTCGATTCCGCTGCATTTAGAAACAGCATGGAATATGTTGAAAAACACATTGTCTCACTTGGAAGAGATATCCATACCTCGGTTCGTGTTTACCGATCCGATGTCACCAGTGCAAATACATGCCTTTGCTGACGCCTCCATGAGAGCTTATGGAGCGTGCGTCTATATACGTAGCAAAACTGCAGAAGGTTTTAAAATATCGTTATTGACTTCCAAGTCCAAAGTAGCGCCGGTCAAGACCAAAACGCACCCAAGGCTTGAGTTATGTGCCGCTCACCTTCTCGCAGATCTCTGTCACAGAATCAAGCCCCTATGAAAGGTCCCTATCGAACGAACTGTTTATTGGTCGGATTCCGAAGTAACTCTTCATTGGATTCGATCTCATCCATCCTCGTTGTCGACGTTCGTTTCAAATAGAGTGGCTGAGATTCAAGAGTGGTCAGATGAAGCTACGTGGCGGCATGTACCCACGAAACAGAACCCAGCAGATATTGTCTCAAGAGGTTGTGACGTCAACGAAATCGTCCAGTCAATCTGGTTCGAAGGACCATTATTTTTGAAGGATGACGAAGAAAACTGGCCCAAAAACTCTCATTTCGAGCTTCCAAAAGACGCTCAGCTGGAGAAGAGGAAGGCTGCGGTCGGACTGACCGCCGCTGTACAAGGTTCAGAGCTGGTAGATGTCATCGAAGGCTTTTCGTCACACCTCAAGTTGCTAAGAGTGTTTGCATATATGTTCCGCTTCATAAGAAAATGCAAAGACCCAACTATAAAGTTTGGAAAAATTGTTTCACCGACCGAATATAATGAAGCTTTCCATAAAATTGTTGAGATTATACAACATCACGATTATAAAGAAGAAATCGAAAAGGTTCGGAAAGGATCTAGAGTTGGTCCTAGTCTTCAGCGGTTGAACACATTCATCCATGAAGACACAGGTACTTGGTGTACTTTTTCGTTGTTGCGAGTAGGGGGGCGACTAGCTAAAGCTCCTACATCATATGATGCCAAGTTTCCTTTGCTTTTGACAAAGCGCTCCCAATTTGTGCGGAGCTACGTGCGTCATCTGCACCATGCGAATTTTCATGTCGGCCCACGAGCACTGGTGAGCATCCTCCGACAGAGTGTTTGGATAGTGAACGCTCAGGAGGTCTGCAGTCGGACTTTAAACGCTGCTTTAAATGCAAGCCTCGATTGCTGACTCAACTTATGGGGAATTTACCCGCAGATCGACTCCGTGCTCTCCGCCCATTTGCAATTTGCGGCGTGGATTTTTGTGGACCAGTATATACGACATTGAAAATTCGAGGAAGGCCCCCATACAAGTCATACATCGCGCTTTTTGTTTGTTTTGCGTCCAAAGCGGTTCACCTAGAAGTTGTATCAGATCTGTCCACTGACTCTTTTTTATTGGCTTTTCAAAGGTTCGTCGGGCGCCGAGGATATCCCCAAATCGTGCACTGCGACAACGCGACTAACTTCGTCGGAGCCAGCCGCCACCTCAGCGGTCTACGGATGAGGATAGAGGAGCAGGAGGACGCAGTTCGCGAATTCGCATCAAAAAGCGGATGCGAATTTGCGTTCATACCGCCACGAGCGCCTCACATGGGAGGCCTTTGGGAGGCAGGTGTAAAAACTGCCAAGAGCCTACTCCTACGGGCGGTAGGCAGCGCGCTCCTAAACGCCGAAGAGCTCGCCACAGTCCTCGTCGGGATCGAAGCGGCAATGAACTCCAGGCCGCTGGGAGCTCTCAGCCAGGACCCAAGCGACGGCGAGGTACTAACGCCCGGGCACCTGCTGATAGGCGGGTCGCTCATCGCCCCCCCAGCACTGCGGACTCCGGACCAGGGGAGTCTCAGCTGCTTGCGGCGATGGCGACTTGTCTCGTCAGTCAGCCAAGCGTTTTGGCGGCGATGGTCCCGCGAATATGTCCTGGGGCTCCAAATTCGGGGCAAATGGCACCAGCAGCAACCCAACCCAGAGGAAGGAGACCTCGTCCTCGTGGCCGAGGACAATCTTCCGCCGCAGGAGTGGCTCGTCGGGAGGATCATCGCCACGCACGCAGGGGAGGACGGCATGGTCAGGGTCGTTGACCTAAGGAGGAGTGACGGAGCAGAGTTCCGGCGGGCCATCCACAAGTTGGCACCGCTGCCATTGGCTTGAAGCCCTGCAGGCCTTCAACGGGGCCGGTGTTTCGTCGTTTCTCGTCTGTTTTTTTGTAAATAATTGTAGAATCTAATTTGAATTGTATGAAGTCTAGTGTAAGTTAGTTTAGGGCAAGGCGGGAGCGAAATAAAGCTTACTCTCTCGCTCTTGGCGAATACGCCCCGCTTTGCCAACGTAGGTTAGTTAGGCTAGAGAAAAATTGGAATTAGACATTCGTTGAAATTGATTTGATCGAGCGCACGTATTATTCATCTCGTCCCGCCTCTTAAATAAAATTACAGCCACCCAAAGTTTTCCGGTTTCGCATTTAGAAAAACTATTCTAAATTTTCAACGTCTATGGCTATATGTGCTAAGAGGTCATATATTCGGCAGCCGAATTTGCATCACCAGCAGCTGTCGTTGCCCTTGGAGTAGCAAACGATATCAGCTGCTGCACAATTGGAGTGGTCGGAGTCGGTTGTTCGGCGACGGCTGGCTGAGGGACAGTTGGAATTTGCAGATTCCGCGAAGTGGCATTCTTGCGCCTATGAGACTCATTTAGCAGTTGCCAACTGCTAAATTGAGACTCCATGGCTAGGAGCTGATCATACTGCTTTTTAAAGCCAATCCGCGTCTGCCTCAGAAAACTGGCCATCTCAATATGAACCACCCGGCATGCCTCGCAACAGTAATACAAGCCATTACGTTTGGAAATGGCATCACCCACGATCACCAACGCCCTTTGCGTGCACTACGTTTTCGCAGAGATAGCAGGTGATATTCGGCTGATCAGGGGTGATCTGCTTTCTGTAAGTTTTCTTGGCACAGACCACAGAGAATTCCATTTTAAATACAATAAAAAAAATTAAATTGAAAACAAATAGATATCAGACCAGTGTGCCAGACAAACGCTTAAAGCGGAAGAAAGGAGAGCGGTTGCAGCAGCTGCTAATGAGAGAAAGAACGCAACTGCACGGAAAGTACCGAAAGGAAAAATAGTTATTTAAGTTTGGGTTATAGGGAGGGAGTGATACTAAGGCAAAGACGACAAGACGAGAGCGGGCTGAATGCAATGTCAGAGCGTACTTACAGAAAGCAACAACAAAAACACAAAAAATAATTAATAAATTATGTTATTGTACAATTACACAGGCATACACTCTCTGCTTAGGATAGATTCTGTAATATTTATTTTGAGCCAACACCAGCTGTTTAGAAAAATAAATAAAAGATGAGCGGAGCTCATGATGAGGATGCAAATAAAAAACACGTCTGATCACTACGAAAGAGATAGCCGATGACGAAAGAGTTAGGCGATGTTGCTATCCGTAAGGTGGGCACTGACGAGTTCGGCCTTGGGTGCATTTCTATGAAGAAGTGGGTTATGTTTAGATTGGCGGTTATCGACGCCACATTCTTGTTTAGAGAAAAATTTTCGGTGGTGGGTCTTCAGGCATAGATAGCACGCCTTGCTGTCGTTGATAATGTGCTGCCTCTCCTCGACGGTCAACATCTGAAATTTCTCACACTGGACAGCATGATGCTCGGTGGACTTGAACATTACACATTCATCTTCTGACTGAGAGCTTTCCTTATTTTCCAATCCATGGCAAACCTGTGCGTGAGTGTTGACGGTGCTGGCCGTCCCCACTGCACCGCCAACAAAGCGCACTCGCAATATTGCTAAAAAAGCGAGTGAGCGCCTCTCCGACGCCTTTTCGCCACAATTACTGGATATTTTGAATGTTCGCTTTCAAGAGCAGACCAACATGATTGTGTCCCATGTCCAAGAAGCAGAGAAGCGGATCCTCAGCATCCTTATGGAGCGCCTGGACACGGTCGCTAGTGAGGTCAAGCAGATGGGTGCCCGTGTCATGGAGTTGGAGAGGGAGGTGGTTGATCTCCGCTTTCAAAGAGACCAACTGGGAGACCGGGTCGAGCGGCTGGACCAGGAGGTGGCAGACTTGTACATACTGGGTGAGAGAGTGGTAGGCATAGAGGCGAGGCAGACGGCCGAACACATGGCAGCTAGCGCAAGCGAACTCCGAATACACGGTGTTCCCTACGCAAACGGAAAGAATGTCAGAGCGATCTTCAATAAGCTCTGCTTTAACCTCCAGCTCACCCCTTCACCAAGAATCCGGGATGTTTTCAGGGCCCGTAAAACTCAACAAACAAAAGTGGATCCCATCATCATTATACAATTTGAAAACGTTCGAGAAAAAATCAATCTTCTGAGGAAAATTGTGCTGTACCGGCGCGAGAGCAAGAAACAACTGAGCTGGCAGCTTGTTGGATTTGACTCTTAAGCTCCAATTTATGCCAACAGGCAGCTGTTAAGAGAGCATTACCTAATATTCAAAGTGGCTATGAGAATGAAGAAGCACCGTAATGCATTTAACGCATGGAGGAGCTTTTGTTACTCGCACCAGCAAGAGAGTCCGTATTTACTGCGCACCCACTGGCGCTTCGGCTGGATCGGGAGACGCAGGAGGCATCTCAAATAGCTTTCTCTTTTAAGCATCTACTCTTAGTTTTAATAGTTAGTCCATTTACTTTATTACTACTTCACTTCAATCGAACTATTTTTTTTCCAAATATTGAGATTGCGCCCCTAATATTTTCTCACTGCATTAATGAATGGTGAGACAGGTAGTTTTTTAAGCGGTGGATTGATTAAAATTATTAGCGATCATAGAAATGTTATATATGTGTCTGGGACGTGGTTTGTACCTGAATTATGTGACCTGTCAAATGTGTGTGACGGCTATGTTGTTTTTCGTTCGGATCGTATTGGACATGCAGGTGGTGTTGTTATATATGTTAATACTAGATTAAAATGTATTGTTATATGTAAGCAACCTGGTGAATGTCCCATTGAATATCCAATGTGGAATGAATATGAAAATTTTATTCGACTGTATATACCAACCCCATCGGCCAATAGACTATGAGCCAAAAAAAAATATTATCTCGGACATTTCTGTGTCATACACTGACATTATTCTGGCTGGCGATCTCAATATCAATTTCTTGTTAGAGAGTCATCTATTGGATAGCTTTGCTTCCTTGGGGCTGAATGCCGTAAATGTAACTATGCCTACACACTTTACCAGTACCTGTGATACACTTCTTGACGTTTTTCTCATTAATGACCTAAGTAAGACTCTACTTTATGACCAGATCTCAGTACCAGCGTTTTCTTAGCATGACCCTATTTTTCTGACATTTGACTTGACTTTAGATTATAAAACTGATTGATTTAACTATACAGACTATTCAAATATTGACCTTCATTAACTAGAGCTAGAATATAATGCTTGTGACTGGGCTTCCCGATGTTACAATTTTCCCGATGTTGATTATCAATTGTATCAAATGTATTCGTTTACACACGAAAGTTGACTATGAATTCAGCCTGAATTCATGAAATGGTGTTCAAATAAGTGACGATGAAACAAAAAAATTAATAGAAAATGTATGTGGAATCAAAGAGATCCCTTTTGACTGATGCCGAGGTGAATGAGCATCTTACGCTGGTGAAGGAGGAAGATGTTACTTCAAAATTGCTGCCAAATTACACGTCTGGCAACTCTGCTGATATAATTTCATGTATTTGTCTCCTTCGGATAAATAGGTGCTACTTTAATTTCACGTATTCTAGAATTCATGAAATTTGTAGCATAAACATAGTATTTTTTTGTGTTCTGCCCTTAGCTGAGTGATTTTTAACAGTACACTAGGAATATAAACTAAATAGAAACGCCTCCAGTGGCTCCAGATGAGGTGTATTCTAATGTTGTCGTGGGGTAAATGCTCTAGGGCTGGCATAACAGCTGTCACTCAGGGCTGGCGAGTACTCTGTTGCTTGTAAGGACAGATTGGATCCTTAAACCCCCCCTCTCCCTTTCTTCCGGGGTGGACAGAAAGGCGGCCGTTCCTGGCGCGGGTGGTCGGTTCCTAAAACATGTTCCTGGGCTTAACAAAATAGACGGGTTATATAAATCTGATTTGCTTATGCTTATTGGTCTCGGTGGTGCAGTCTTACAAACATTTCCTACTTTCATATGCTTACTGACGACAGGGTACAATGGAATACAATGGTTGATGTGATTATTACTATGTAATGGTATACATGTGGTCAACCAGGCGGGGGCGTCTTCGGGGTTGGTCGTGCTGGCATGGTCTTCGGTGTCTTAGTTGTCATGGAGCTCTCGGACGTCGGACATATTCGCGGTTCTTCGTTTTAGGTTCGCTTGGTGCTGGAGGCGGACGACGTTTGGCGAGTTGAAGCACTATAGTCGGTAGCACCTTGTCTATGAACTCGTGGATATGATGTGCTATGTCTGAGGGCCAGGGTTGTTTGTCCTTTTCTGACTCGCCTTCTGCAAGTCTCTTAATTCCTGGGTCGAAGGTTTGATTGGTATACTCTGGAAGGATGGTCGTGTCGAAAAGGCTGGAGGAGTCTGGGCTATTGCGATCTTCAGTAATGTTGGCAGTGATAGGAGTATAAGATAGGATAGGACAGGATAGGAGTAATGTTGGCAGTGATAGGAGTAGTGTCGGCCATGATCGCGGGATACCGCGGTAAGAGTTCTGGTTCTATCTGGGTCTCGAGTACCGGTGTACCCTCGTCCCACGGTGCCGTAATGTTTCCGTCTTCCATCATCTCCGCTGGTATCCTGGTTCTCATGATCTCCGTTGAAGTTACAGTGTGGATGCATTGCGTTAGTATTCCCTCGTTCGTTGTCTCGGTTGCAGCCGTCACGCTCGTTGTCCTCGTGGATATCTCCTGATCGTGTGCACCGTCGACGTCCTTGTACCAGAAATTTCCGTTGACATTATGGTAATCATGTTTCCAGTTGGGGTCCTTGTACTCGTAGTCTCCGTTGATATTCTCGTGGTCCTGTTCTCCGTGGGTGCTGTTGTGCTCGTGGTCTCTGTTGATATGCTCGTGGTCGTGTTTTCGGTTGGTGTCCTTATACTCGTAGTTTCTGTTTGTATGCTCGTGGTCTTGTTCTCCGTGTGTGTCGTTATGCTCGTGGTCTCCGTTGATATGTTCGTGGTCGTGTTCTCGGGAGTTTGGTTCTGGATTCGATGCTCTGTGGGTGACGGCGTGGTCGTGTTCTCTGGTGCTTGTCTCTGAGTCTGGTTCTCGGTGGGTGACGGCGTGGCCGTGTTTTCTGGTGCTTGTCTCTGGGTCTGGTTCTCGATGGATGACGGCGTGGCCGTGTTCTCTGGTGCTTGTCTTTGGGTAATTTTCTCGGTAGGTGACGGCGTGGCCGTGTTCTTTGGTGCTTGTCTCTGGGTTATGTTCTCGGTAGGTAATCTCGTAGCCATGTTCTCCGTCGTTAGTTTTCGATTCTCGTTCTGGGTTGGGGGTCTCGTAGCCGTGGTCTCCGTCGTTCGTTTTCGATTCTCGTTCTGGGTTGGGGATCTCGTAGCCGTGGTCTTTGTTGCAGGTGTCATATCCATGTTCTCTGTCACTGTTGTCGCAGCCGTGCTCTCTGTTGAAGGTGTCGTAGGCGTGTTCTCTGTTGATTGTGTCGCCGCCGTGTTCTCTGTTGCTGGTGTCGTCGCCGTGGTCTCTGTTGCTTGTCTTTGCATCTTGTTCTCCGCTGGTGATTTCGTAACCGTTGTCTCTGTTGCTTGTCTTGGATTCACTTTATCTGTTGATGATTTCGTAGCCGTTGTCTCGGTCTCTTGTCTTGGTTCTTCCTTCTGCGGCCCTTGGACTTGTACGTGTCTGATGGTAGCCACTGATTCGTTGGTACCGATGCAATAACCTCGTAAAGGTAGAATTTCAGAGCCGCATTGCATCGTGGTTTCCATGGAGCAAAAAAAGTCCATTCCTAGAATAACGCTCTCCACCATGTTGGGTAGTATTAGGAGGGGTATCTGTACCTTGCGCGTGTGTAGTTGGGTCGATGCGAGCAAAATTTGTGTTATTTTCCTCACTGACCCATCAACTAGCCGGATTTGCATCAATGGGGCGTGTACGTTTGTGCTCGTGGTCAGTTGTTGCGCCAGTTCTTCGCTCACGAAGCTTCGGGTTGCGCCCGTGTCGTCGGTGGCCTCCGTTGTTCGTCCTTCGATCGTCGCCATCGCCATTATCCGGCCGTCGTCTACATGCAAGGGTTTCTTTCGTCTTGGGTTTGTAGTGGCGTCGCTGATCCGGCTGATCCCGTCTCAGTCGATGATGCGACTAGTTTCCCGAGGCTTTGGAAACAGCATTGGATGGACCTCACGTTCCGCTCGCCACATACCCAACAGAAAAGAATGGGATTATTTTGGCAGTTGCCCGACAGGTGATTTTGTTCACCGCAGCGACGGCATGCTGTGCGTGCGTTGGCGATGGGGGGTACGTCGTGCTGGATCATGTTGTTGGACGCCTCCGTCACTGGTGTACTGACCTGAGTTGAACCCGGATTACTGTCTGATTCAGCTCAGCTAACAGGAGTTTGGCGGAATGGGTTCCGGCTTTGGGGCGACCCTGGTTTCCTGTACTCGGTGGTTGAGTGTGTCTGGTGGTGCCAGTTTCATGTGTTGCTTCGCGCCTGAATGCTCTCGAACTCCACGGCTTGTTGTGTAAGCTGGGCCAGGTCTCGTAGCTCGTGTTATCGTTATCGTATATGCGATTGAGTTCATACCCCGCATGGTGCATGAGTAGGCGGATCTCGATGACGAAGTCTTTGAATAACTCGCCCACCGACTGTTTACGTGCCCGAATCTTGTCTTCCAATTGCTCGTAATACCGGGGCGGGAGGAAAAAGCTGAGTCGACTGGTGCGGAACCAACGACTAGCTCTTTTAGTGAGGAGTTCGGCCATGGCTCGAGGGAGGTGGTTCGTGTCGACACCATATGAGAGAGCGCGCTCTCTACTGGACTACTGGTGGCATGTGGTTTATGCCAAAGGTGGGCGGGGGAACCTGCAGACCAGGTTTTTGCTCCGTGGACTGCGGTTTCTCTGACGGGGCTTTGGTGGCGGGATGCGGTGATTTGGACTGGCTCCGAGGCTTGGCAAACTGGCTTTTGAGTTCCGCTAGGCGGGCCCAAACGGAAGGTGCGAGTCTGCCGGTCATGAACGTAGCGAAGTTCCTCCTCAGGTCGTCGACATTGCCTTGTTTGTCGAAGCCGAACTCATCTGCGTACTCGTCGAGTTCGTTTCGACGGCGTTGGTATATCCAACTGGTACCCACCCCAGGATTCTCAATTACTTCTGTGGTTCAATACTCACTATGATCGCTATCACCGCTTTGATCCATGACTGGAAGTGGTATCTGGTATTCGTGCGGAATTAGGAACTGAGCGTAGCTGTCCCCTTCACTGATTACTGTTGGTTTTCTTTTGAATGTTTTTGTTTTACACTGTTTCGTTTGGTTTATTGGATTACTTGTTGCTCGTCTTTTTGTAGTGTTGCACGATCACTGTAGGGTATTTGACCACGGTAGGTGGGCACTGCGTGTGTTTTTCTTCTGCACTGAGTGTGTTATTCTTTGGCACGGAGCTTTGGGATTGTATTTTAGAATGTTTTGCACTGGAGTTTGACTTTTGGTTGGCACTGTACTTGCACTATGACCACTTTTCTGACCGGCACTGTAATTGGGGCTGTTTGTCAAAATTTTGCGGTGAGACGGTTTTTCTGACCGCCACTGTACTGGGAGTGGGCTGTTTTTCGAGATCGGCACTGCGATGGTTTTCTGTACCGGCACTGTACTTGCACTACGAAAACCTTTTGACCGGCACTGTGATTGGGGCGGGCTGTTTGTACTGCGACGGTTTTTCTGACTGGTACTGTACTTGATTTGCACTGCGATGGTTCGTCTGACCGGTACTGTACTTGTTTTCGCGATTGGCGTGATCACGATGCGTGTGTGTGTGTGAGGTATCTGCACGTGTATTTTCGACTCGTGCCGTGGGTTTCTTGTTGAGCCTGCGGGCGAGCCTCGGTGTGTGTTCTTGTCTGTGTGTGCGCGTGTTTTTGCGTGTCTGGCGGCGTGGCGTCGTTTGCTCTGACTGTACTTCAGCGCGTGGTGTGCGGGTGCGGATTTTGGCTATTCTAACTGTTTCTTTCCCCTTTTGGTAATGTCTCCCTAAAGTTCCTGCTCGGGCGCCACTTGTAAGGAACCTATTTCAGGCTGGGGTGAGATCAGCTTGTCCAGGGTCCTCTACAAGAAATTTGTAGTTGATAGGGGGACTTTAGGCGACGGAAAGAATAGGTGGCGTAATCGAGGTGGTGCGGGAGCGTGAGCTCTAGCTTTGTGTGGAGTACCAAGGGTATGCCGGGGGAGTCGAAGGGATGACCACGTGGCGTGGGAGAGATCCGTCGGGCTGTTGACCCAGGGGAGAAGAATTTTCCAGAGCGATGAATCGTCTCTAAACTCCCGGGGCTACGAGTCTGAGAGGGCGGAGACGGGATGTAGAACGATGCGTAGTCGCTAAAGTTCACAAAACTACTAGCCTGAGGGACGGAAACGGGATATAGAACGATGCGTAGTCGCTAAAGATCTCAAAACTACAGGTCGAGGGGCTGAGACGGGGTATAGAACGATGCGTAGTCGCTAAAGTTCCCAAAAATACTGGTCAGAGGGGTGGAGACGTGATATAGAACGATGCGTAGTCGCTAAAGTTCGAAATTCCACGACTCGGAGGGGCGGGGATGGGATATGGAGCGGTTACTGAAGAAATAATAACGCCAGGAGTTATGCCGTTTCTCATGGTATCTTTATTGCTAGGTAGGGGGCCTAAACTGCGACCCTGGCTGCACCATTTGATCTAGTATCAGACTTACGTGTAAGGATAATTATTTTCTCAGCGACTTCGATGGTGTTTAACGCGGGATCGCGGACGCGCGTAGACATAGGTTGAGGCGGCGCGGGGCAAAGAAATGCGAATGTTCGGCGGAAGTAACAGTCGGGAACAGAGACGGAAGCAAAACACCTTATTTCGTGCACGTGTTGCAGGCTGTTTGTGTGTCTCGTGGCGTGTTCCGGGCGGAAGGCTTTTCGGTGCGTGCGCGACGCTCTCTGGCTCTCGTCGAAATGAAAGATCGCCGGTCGGTCGGCTCCCTTACCTCCTCTTTCGATATTTTTTCTTTAACTTAACGCCTTCATTGGCAGACTAATTTACATACTAATACTGCGTTTCAGTGCGCACTTAACACTAACTTACTGGCTAAGAAAATCATAATAGTCGAGAAGGAATATAAACTAAATAGAAACGCCTCCAGTGGCTCCAGATGAGGTGTATTCTAATGTTGTCGGGGGGTATATGCTCTAGGGCTGGCATAACAGCTGTTACCCAGGGCTGGCGAGTACTCTGTGGCTTATAAGGACCGATTGGATCCTTAAAAGTTTTTAAGACCAAAATATAGAAGTACATTCAAAAAAAAGGGACAAGTTTGAGTACAATTATTCGAATCTGACAAGGCACTTTGGTGGTATTGATGATGTTTCATAGAGCATATCCCGTAAAGTGTTATTTTTTTTGGGATATCCGAACCTCCAAAACCAATTTTCCCTGTTTCGTCGGAGAAACTAATTGGCACCCCTTTAACTATACCAAAATATCCCACATAATCCCTAGGCATAAAGGCAACTGTATTCATTTTATTTTATTCTTCATTAAAAACCAGACTATGTGCAGCACTAGAATTAGTAACATAAATCTTATACGAAGTGGCAGTCACAATTTCGTTAACTCCTGCAATATTCAAATGTCTAATTTTTCCGAATAGAAAAGGGCCTTTTTTGGTATTTTCGTTCTCGAAAGCAACATTTTTTGTTAAAACAAGTACAACTTCAGCACCAATATGACTCTCATTATACAACGTTAATTTTCTTTTAATACCATTATCATTGGTAATCGGTTTGGTAATAATGTCAATATTTCCCAAATAACTATTTGTTACATTTGTATTATGTACGGTCACAATGTTCGAGGTCACATCTGTCATTTTTTCGATAGCATGTTGATATTAGTTACACCTTTGCTTTTGTCTTGCATATCCATATCCTCCTCATTTACATTTGTATGCACATGATCATCTTGACTATATTTGTTTGCTGAGGATATTTCTTTGGTTAGTTTGTGGAGTACTTTTGCTTTTCACTTGGATTCAAGCTCCTGAGATTCCTTTCTATTTTATCTTTTGATTGTCTTTTGCTGCTGTAAGCCTCCTGATCGGGAGGTGTCAATTTGGCAGATACCGAGTGATCGGCGTCCGCCATCTTGCATCGATTTTTTAATTTGCCAAAGACTCACCTCGCCTTTGGGAAAAAACAAAAGACAACTGAGAAATGTCTATTCTTAGAATGAATTTTTGCAGTGTCTTCCTTTTAATAAGTTAGAACACTGAATGTTTAATTGTGTAAATGATAGATATAATTTACTTTATTCATACGACTTGGTTTTTTAAGTTTAAAAATTTATGCGTGCGATTTGTACGAGATGATGGGCGCGACTGATTTTGGCGATATATTACCACTCTCCTCTTTTATAGCCTGTTCGCACAGGCGACCATCCACTATCCCGCACCCATTTCGGGGATGGTCCGGAAGGTTTTGCCGTTCCGAAATTTCCCAGTTAGTTCCACCAGCCATTTTGGATGTTCCTAAACCACAAGTTTCTATGCGATATTTAAACGATGTTTTCAATTACAACTCTGAAAAATTGGCATTCACTCTGAAAAAAATGAAATTCACTGCGAATTTGTAAAAATGATTGTCAAAAATAACGAAAAACAACAACTGCCACAGCCAGAAAAGACAATTTCAAAATAATTTGGAAAAAAATGGAAGGCACGTTAGAAAATGCAGCAGGTGGTAAGTTTAATAGATATATGTATATATATTTTTTTTTTATTAATTCACAATTGATAATGAGGCACACAAAAGAACAGCGAGCGGAAGATTGAAGTGGTCTGAAAATATGGAGATCCTTCTCATTGATATCTGGCAGGAGCAAGAAAGAACTCCCATGTCTACATGGAAATGGCCGAGTCCATGAAGGAGGCTGGATTTGAGCTAGGCTGGTCAGAAGTACGCACCAAACTAGAGAATATGACCAAAAAATACTGGTTAATATTATTATTGTATTTGGCAAACCTACTAATGCACTATACTCTGAAGGCTCGAAAAAAATAAAATTGGGCCAAGCGGAGGTACTCCATCTACTTGGCAGCACTATAATAGGATCAACGCGTTCTTGGGATCCTTTAGTGTTCATAATATGGAACATAATACTTTGGAACACCACAGTACGTTAAAATAAATATATATTAACAATATTATAATAATTGGGCTTCATTTGCAGACATTGAGGAATACTTTTTAGAGAGCGTCGAGGTCGACCCTGACGGATCCAACTGCAGCTCAAGCATACAATCTACGGTCAGTGCGCCCCCACCGAAGCGGACGAAACACGACGCACAGACAATGCTGCTGAGGATTGCGCAGGAACGGCTAGTGGTGCAGAAAGCACAAGCTGATCTTTTCCAGCAAATGGTGACGAGCCAGGAATCGTATCAATCCAAGATGTTACATTTTCAATCTGAAACGCTCCAATTTCTTCGGCACAAGGAGGCAAAAAAATAAAATTATAGAAAAGTAATTTTAAAATTTATTTTATTTGTTTAAGAAATGTTTTGGAATGGCAGATCTTATTACTTCTGCAGACTGATTAAAGTCAGCAGATGTGTTGCTTCGATCGGGCTGTTCGGGTTGCTCACTTGAATTCATCAGAACCCAATTCTCATTAATGGAGCTGTTGTGAACATTTAAAATATTGTGGAGTATGCAACAGGTCATTATTATGGCGTTATTGTTCCTTACGTGGCTATCAAGGTCTTTGCCAATGAATCTAAAGCGTGCCTTTAAATGGCCAAAGGCATTTTCCACAACCCTCCTAGCTTTAGAAAGGTTGCAAAAGTCCGCTGTTCCAATGAAGCGGATGTGGAGAATGGGTATGGCTTCTAAAGTTTTTTGGAAAACCTGAAAGCCGAATACCCGATCAGCATTACTGGGACCGACACTCCAAAAATTTCCTTCGATTTTTCCTCCAATAATGACCACGCTTCGATCCGTTGTGCAAGGCTCGACTTTTGTTAAATTGTAGAATCGTTGCACCTTCCTGGAGAGCCAATGTTCACATACGTAAATCTATATCTGAAGTAAATTGTAATGAAATACATTTGGAAGACTATAAACCACTTAATAGACTTAATATATCTTACCTATAATCCACTAGGGCAAACAAAACTGTTGAGTACCAGCCTTTATAATTATGGAAGTCGACTGCCTCATCTGCTGGTGGCTTTATTTTCATATGACATCCATCTAGAATAAAAATGAAGTGTATATACCAATTCACATATAATACATAATGAAAATCCAATTGCTTCAAAGCCCTGGACGCATTCATCAACTTTTTCTGATGTCAAATAATCCGCAGACATATACTCGTCAGAAAACTGGGTAATTACAGCTGCGCAAAATGAATGCAGAACTTTGCAGACACTGATGGCTTCCACTCCGAAGAGCCTACCAACTACTCGCTATTTAGAGGAAGACCCCAAGGTGTAGAGGGCAATTTCAATTCGCTTCTCTAACGGAATTGCATCGCTCCAGTTGGTGTCTTTCTTTCGAAGAACGTCATACCGGCTTACTAACAAACAGAAGGTGGACTTCTCCAACCTGAAACTTTCTTTGAAGAACTCCTCGTTGTTCTCCAGAACATCCTTCTTCCAAAAAGTGCCGTACCGCTTTTAAAACACATAAAACATAGTCTTTTACATACAATTTTACTTGGATTATAATTTACTTACAACCGTCAGAACACTTCTTGGCATAGTTTCATTAAAATAATTCAGCATTGCAATATATTCTTCCATTCTTGCATAAATATTTGTTGCTGTTGAAGCGCAGTCGAAACCATAAATAAATGTTCCATATTTGTTGTTTATTTTCACAAAAATGTAGAGCACAAATTTTTAGTTTATTATTGTCAGCTGTTTTTTCGGTGGATGGGGGATGGGCGATGGTGGCCTGTGGGAATCGAGGTTTCACATCTGTCAAAAAATCCCACCGTTCCCCATCAATGTACTGTGTGGGAAGAGGCTATTAGTTGCAACTGAGCACGATATCTATCGATATCCATTGGAGCAGAGACAGAGGCATAATAATAATTCTGATGTTCTTTGTCACTCCGCTACGTATACCACATCCTGCACTCGGTCCTCCTGACGCATGATTCGTTCCGAAGGGCTTCATATACTCAGCTACTGTCAAAATCTTGTACTTACTTGTCTTCTCCTTCTCCAACATTTTCAACTTCATATCGGCCATGGTTATTGACTTTGACTTTATTATATAGCCCTAGATACTTTCCCTTCATTTTTAATCCAGTGCCAAACAGGGTGCGTTTAATGGCTACTAAATCATTGAGCTTAAACTTCTTTTCTAACTTTCTCTTGGCATCGAAAGCCCTCTTGTTCTCAGCTTGTATATTCTGAATATTCTCTCTCGCTTCTTTTCTCAAGATATCTCGCTCATCATCTAATTCCGAAATCAGACACACCTGAATTAATTCCTTGAGCTGCACATCCCCTGCAATACGCAAATCCAAACCAGTTAGCAGTTTGAACGGCAAAACTTTAGTACTCCTCGGCTCGGTATTATTTATGATCTGCTGTACTCTACCTACATGCTTATACCAGCATCCTGGACTTTCATGACTCATTTCAGATAACATTGGGACAACTATCTTATGCATGCGCTCGACTTGTCCATTCCCCCTAGGTACACCTGTTGCAATTAGTAAATGTTGAATCTCCTCCCTATCGCAATATTCCTTAAACAGATGCGAGGTGAAAGCAGCCCCGCGATCTGAAACGATTCTGTATGGGTTTCCAAAGCAAATAGCCTGACGTTCTAAACAACTCAATACTTCTTCAACTCCTGTACTTCGAGTAGAATACAACCAAACGTATTAAGAAAAGCCATCTAAAATCACGAAAATGTGATTATAACGGTTTTGAGTCAACTCCATCGGACCAACATGATCAACGTGGTAAGTAACGAGCGGCTTATCCCCCTTACCGATCGGTGTAAGGAACCCTTCTTGCCTGCCTTTGCATTAACGAGGATAAATTCTACGCAGCTATCAACAACTCGTGCTACTTTCTCCTTGAACTTGGGAATATAGTATGACTTCTCAATCAAATCCTGAGTCTTTTTACCGGAAAATTAACCTTGTTGGTGACTGATTCGAATGATTTCATTTTCCATGAGTGAAGGTACTACTAGCAACTCCTTGTTGGGATCTTTGAATAGAACTTTATTCAATACGTAGAAATCCTCAAACCCTTTGGTCTCGACAACACTTTTGACCACCTTTGTCCAATCATCTAACATCTGGGCCTCCTTCAAATGATGCAACAAGCTATCAGTCAAAACATAACACGATACCCTGCTCAACGCATCCACGTGTCTCATCTTAGAACCGGACCTATGCTCTATCTCATAGTCGAAATCTTGGAGATTGCCCATCTCGACACTCTGAGCGGAATCTCCTTCTTCTTCATAATCATGGTGAAAGCGTTAAAATCAGTAACTATCTTGAACTTCTTCCCTAAGACGTACAGCCGCCACTTCACCAAAGCTCCAATAATCGCAAGTACTTCGAGTTCATACGAAGGCTTGGTTTTACGACTCATATAGAAAACTGGGTGTCACAAAATATCAAAGGAATCTCGCTGAAGCTTAACGGCTCCGAATCCAAATTTTGAAGCGTCCGTATGAATTTCCGTTTCAAACGAATGATCATAAAGCTTTAGAACTGGTCCACTAATCAACGCTCCTTTCAATTTCTCGAATGCTACTAAATGTTTCTCCTAAAATTTGAAATTCACCTCTTTGCGCAACAAGTCGGACAAGGGCTTTGCAATTAAAGCATATCCTTCCATAAATCTATGAAAATATGACGTCAATCCTAGAAATCGTATTATCCCCTTCTTATCGCGTGGAACCGAAAAATCAGCAACTGCTCGAGTTTTCTCAACCTCTGGTTTAATTCTACCGTTTTCGAACACATACCCTAAGAAATTTACCATATGCTTCAATATCTGACACTTGCTCCAATTTATACGCAAGCCATTTCTCTCTGCTACTTCTAAAAAACGTTTCAATTTCAGCACTCTCTCTTCGATACTCTTACTTGCAATCAGCACATCGTCCATGTACACAACCGCATCTTCAATCTGGATTAAATCACGCATAACTGCCATGATAAACCTGGTTAAAATATAGTGCCATTCTTGGTTACCATCATATTGACGTTTTCTAAGATCGTTGTGCCCAAAATTGCCTTGTACTTCATGTCTTCATCAGGAATGACATGAAACTCAACCATCATATCGATACCATTAATATTGACCTCTAATCTGAAACTTACAAAAGTCAGTACCTGGCTCTCACCGATCCCTGTCAAAACTCTCTGGCGCCCTATCGGACTTCCAATGCCTACGCCTAGTATCAAGTATACAAGTAATATTTAAATACAAAGCGGGTATTCGATATGAAGTATTATTTATTTGATTAAACTTGCAATGAATACAGTGAGAAATTAATACCCGCAAGGCGAGACGTAAGACGTGAATGCCACTCGGCAGATAATTAATAACTAAATTAAGAACCTAAACCTCCGAGCTGCGGACCCTTAGCTGCCAGTCACGGCGCTTGTCGCTGTCCAGCAAAAGTGCTGACCTTGCGCCTCTTGTGTGGTGTCCAGTGGCGGCCGGCATCCGGCGACCGCGACGACGACGATCCCACGGGTGACGAAACTTCTTATCTTGCAATATCGCAGAATTCGTTCAACCCAATGGACAATTCAGTTAACTCTTGTTAACTCAGAATTCGTCCAACCCAATGGACAATTCAGTTAACTCTTGTTAACTACTCCCTCCTTCAAGACTTGACCGTCCTCGGTCAAGCCCATGCCTTTCAGCATCTGCTCGATCGCGATGGTGTTACCCTTCTGCTGCCTGCGCCGTATCCACCAGGAAACTCCGATTTGAGCAGCGCACACGGCCACGCCCACGGCAGCGGCCAATGCGGAACCGATTGTAAGGTTTGTTCGGATTTTGGTCAGGTGCTGCAGATTTTCTTCATTCAGCTTGTGAAGATACGGCAGGCTCAACAGCGTTGAGCTACGCCCGGGACTCTCTTTGGTGCATTGCTGAAGTTTGTGTATTTTTTCCCGTTGACGTGTGCGACCTGGCCAAAGGTTACCAGGTACGTTCCCGTAACATTTCGCTCGGGGCCGTCGTCGGTGGTCACAATTGATTACCACAATACCCTCATCTATCTCCAAGATCGGGGGCAGGTTGTTCGGCTGGGTGCCGCAGTGGGCCACGGCGCCAAAATGCAGCTCTTGAGCGCAGCTATTCGCCGGTGCCTCCTTACAAAAGGCTGATGATGGGGGCCCAATGCATGATGAGACAGCGGTGACCTTGCTGCCGCATTCTGCTATAGTGTCCTCGGGCAGCCGGATCGTTACCCCATTGCGTGCGACTGGGAAGATGGTTATTTTCTTACAAATAAGCTTAGGTCTAGGCATTTCCATTACAAATATGATCAATTCCTTATTAGCTAGTGCCCTCACATTTGCAGCGCCCAAAAGTTGGGTTACACTGATATCCGTGGAACCTTTCTTCAGAATCGCCTCTAAATCATTACTATCGATAATAGCTGGATTTACTACATTTATTTTAGCCAGAGTAGTGGCGATCATTAGGTTCTGCAATTCGAGCGTCAATATGATGTCTCTGGTTAAGAGGGTTCCATATAGATGGGAAGTGTTAAGTGTTTCGGTGAGGGCATTTATCTGTGTTTGAGTCCTTGAGTTTATGGTTATCTGTTTATTGTTTGAATCATACTCGACCTGTCTCGTTTGTTGTAAGTCAAGGTCAAGGTTGCTAGGAGGCAGATATATTCAACGGGTGACCTACAAGAAATGAGAGACACAACGGCTTATTAACTATACCTTCTTTAATCCTACTATAATTTGTCCTAGTGGACCTGAACTTAGTGCTATGAATCCCGGTTTCCTATACCTAATTCCTTACCTACCTCAAAATGTCTTTGTGGACCACCCTCCCTTTAATAAGAACGGTGGTTCCCAGGTCTGCCTCTACCTTTTGTTCAGCGCAGAGCGGAGTTAGCTTGTTCCCTAACCTCCTATTGGTTTTCACTAGGACCTGCTCGCCTACATCAAAGGTCCTATTTTGCCTGGTCGGGTTGTTCCTATCGAGCTGTTCTTGTTGGGCTTCCGTTACGTTAGTGAGCGAGGCTTCACTATGAATTGTTGCTGCGTCGGATCGACTCTGACTTTCTAACGCATTGATGTTTTGTCGCGACAGCGCATCTGCTACGTTATTGTCCCTGCCTGGTTTGTATAAGACTCTTGCGCCGCACTCATCAATTCTCACCTTCCATCGCTTTATCTTGGAATTTGGGTTTCTATCTGAAACCGCGAAAATCAGTGGCTGATGGTCTGTGTAGATGTTGATGTCACTCTTTCCATACAGGTAGTGACGAAGCGTGTCTAGGGCCCAGACTATGTCCAGAAGCTCCCTTTCATTGGTCGCATAGTTTAGTTCTCTGTCTTTCAGAGTCCTAGAAATCATGGTTATGGGTCTATTATTTTGCGACAGTACCGCCCCGATACCACTGGACGAGGCATCAGTGGTTAGGTCGAATGGTTGATTGAAGTCTGGGTAGTGGAGGATGACGTCTTCCGACGCCAAAATGTTCCTGAGTTTATCAAAGGCCTGTTTCTGAACCTCATCAAACTGTATGGGAATGGCTTTCGAGCGTTGTTTGCTAGAGATAGGTCTTGCTATTTGAGCGAAGTCCTTTATAAAACACCTGTAGTAGCTGGCAAGACCCAGGAATGATCTTACCGCAAACAGGGTGGAGGGTTGTCTAAACCCCTGAATAGTCTTGACCTTATCAGGGCTTGTTCTCGTGCCCTCTGTTGATACCACAAACCCAAGGAATTCCACCTGTCCCTTGAAGAACTGGGACTTTTCCTTTGACACCCTCATGTTCGCGTCGTGGAGGCTGCCAAGCACGGTGTCAATGTCTCTGACATGATCTGCCTCACTCTTTGAGAATACGATGACGTCGTCAACATACACGTAACATATCTTACCAATATGCTCCCGTAATACGTCATCGATGGCCCGTTGAAAGATGCTTGATGCATTTCTGAGGCCAAATGGCAAACGGCAGAACTCATATTTGCCTCCGTTTACCGAAAATGAGGTCTTTTCACGATCGCGTTCAGCTAACGTGATTTGGTGGTACCCTGACTTTAGGTCAAGGGTAGTGAAGTATCTTGCCTTCCCCAGATTTGAAAGTATCATGGAGATACAAGGCATTGGATACTTGTCTGGTATGGTCTTTGAGTTAAGCTTGCGGAAGTCTATGACTAGCCGCTTCTTGTTTGAGCCCGAGTCGTCAGTGCCTTTTTTTACAACAACCCATATGGGGTTGTTGTACGGAGACCTGGAAGGCCAAATGATTTTGTTCCGCAATAGGTCCTTCACCTCGTCATTGACGAAATCAGTGGCTCCTACAGGGAAGGGGTACATTTTCGAGTAGATTGGCTCTTCGTCCTCGGTCCTAATTGTGGCTACCACGGCTGTGTTGAAGGGTAGCATTTCAGTCGGATCTGCAAATGACTTTATACGGCTGGACATCATTCTGAGAAACTCGTCCCTTATTTCTGGCGGGACTTCGATGTCGTCTACTTTTGTGAAGTTAACGCTGGGGCATTTGTGGAATAGGATCTTTTCAGATTCCTGTCCAAAGTGGAGATTTTTTGTCCCCAGGTTTATATTGACACCAGCTTTCGTTAGCGTGTCGAGCCCTATGATGCCATCAAAGGTTGATAGCTCCGGCAAAATAAAGAACGGGCATTTTATGCCGAATATGGTTAGGAGACATTTTTGCTCTACTTTGTTAAAGCCGTGCAGGGATTTTACGACAAATGGGGCCTCTACAGGGATAATTCCCTTGAGTTCTTTTAATGGTTTGATATAATTTTTTGCAGCCCCAGTGTCTATTAAAAGGTTTAGTGTTCTCCCTGCTACTGTTCGTTTGATGAACGGGAGCAGGTACTCTCCCCTAAAAAATTGACAGTATCACTCTCGTATCCTGCACTATTCTCTTCATCAATCTCCGCCACTGCTTCCGATGCTAACTGCTCATATTGTTGCTCGTATTTGTCCGGGTCCACCTGAGCGAGGTGATTTACCCTCTGCCTGCGCTGGTCGGAGAATCTCTGGGATCCAGCCGACCTTTTATACGCACCCTGCTGGTGCCCGCTATTAGGGTTTCCTGTAGCTGGTAGGCCTGGGTTGTGCCCCTGCTGCTTCTGAAAGCTAGTTGGCTGGCGGAATTTAGAGGAAGATGGATCAACATCCATCATCTCTACTTTGTCTTGGCTACGATGACCACCTGCTTGATGGATCCTATGGTTGTTCGTGTAGAACGGGTTCTTCGATTGCCTTTTGTCGTGATCGGGCTCATTCTGTCCGCCCTGCCTATACTTTGCTCGGTTCTGTGGCTTGCTTTCTAAAGCTCTTGCGTAATTCGTTGCAAAGTCGTGCCTATCATGGTTGGCCTCAATTTCTTGGGCCAAGGCCAAGGCTGACGGCAAGTCGGCAGGCTGTGCCGCAAATAATGTATCCGTGAAGCCTCTTCTTAAGCCTGAGACGAAGACACGGAGTGCGTCAGCCCTATACTTCTCGTTAATGTATTGCGCCTGTGCGGCGTCTTGTGACATGATCGTCTTATTTGTGAGAAGAGTGAGCTTCTTCTCGACCTTTTCGTAAAACTGAGTGATGGACAGTCCGCCCTGCCGAAGTGTGGCAAGCTCTTGCTCTAGCAAGTGTATCGGACGCTTGTCCGAATATGTAAAATCGAGGCGATTGATGATCGCCTCAAAGTTCAACACTGTGTTGAACGACGCTAAGAGCGAGTCAGCGGTCCCTCTTATCTTGTTCCTGATTATTAAAACCGCTTGGTAGTGCTTTGAACTCCCTACAAATCCCTCGTATAGCTTATAGGCAGCTTTTGCTGCTTGGCGCCAGGAAACATATTGATCCTGGGCCCCGTTGAATTCTGGCAGCGTTTTTACCGCATCCAAAGCTTCATCGCACCTTACCGCTCGGTCCAAGGTGATCGCCTCGTAGGCCCTGGCCTCGGGGACCTGAACTCTTGCAGCCTGCAGCTGGTCAGTTACAGCCTGCAGACGTCGATTAAAGTCAGCTTTTTGTATTTCTAGCGCAGCGCTGACCGCCGCCTCTATAACGGCTCTGATCTGATCAGGGTCCATTCTTTCTTCTCTTCCCTCGGGTTCTATTTCAAGGTCTACACTGAGTCCGCCGAACAATCTCGCTAATTCAGAAATGGGCATGAACGGTCCCTAACGTTTCGTTTGTCTTTCTCGTAGGTCAGGACCAGCTCTGCCGGCCAGTTGCTTCTGTTTATTTTCTTTAGGAATCAAATTCAAGTTCCCTCAAACACAGATCTCGTTGTTGTTGCCCGCCGACAACAATGTATTTGTGGTGTGGTGTTACGTTTCTTACTTGCGTTTATTGCAACCACAAAAGAAAAAGGGGGGGCCAAAAAATTCTGAGAACAACGACGGCCGAATATTTCTGAATATATTTTAGTTTCGTTTTATTTCTTTGGCTTTATTTTTTTTTGATCTATTATTGGGCGATAACTGAAGAAAAGTTTCACTTACATGCTCCTCTTTTATTCTCTTCTACTCGGTGTGTTGATTTTAGCCGGCACAACTTTTGGTGGCTACTCCTTTACTATTCTGCGTTGTTTTTCTTCTCTCGTCTATCGTCGCCGCTGCCCAAAGCCGTCCGCTCTGGTGTAACAGTTTGGGGTTGATTAAATGCCTTTTATTTACACTCGAGGCTACGAGCTTTTGCGTGCAATTGATGTACGCACTTTTTTTCACCGTAATTTTTTTATTTTGGTGTTGTGTTGCGGTGGTCTATTTACAGATCTCCCGCGGGCGTGGCTTTTTGATAATAATTTCTGTTTTTTGAGCGGGCGTTGTCTCCGCGCTCCACAGTTTCCACTTTATTTTTAACGTTTTTGTTCTTTTTTGAGTGGGCGTTGTCTCCGCACTCGATGCTGTCTATCTTTCGGTTTTTTGTTTTGCACTTTTCACCGATTTTCACTTAGCGGGCGTTGTCTCCGCACTAAATGATTTTCACTTTACTTTTACAAATTTTGTTCTTTCCTGAGTGGGCGTTGTCTCCGCACTCGATGCTGTCGATCTTTAAGTTTTTTGTTTCGCACTTTTCACCGATTTTCACTTAGCGGGCGTTGTCTCCGCACTAATTTACTCTCTCGGGGGTGGTTTTCGATCGCGTTGGGCGCCAGTAATCTTTAAATACAAAGCGGGTATTCGATATGAAGTATTATTTATTTGATTAAACTTGCAATGAATACAGTGAGAGATTAATACCCGCAAGGCGAGACGTAAGACGTGAATGCCACTCGGCAGATAATTAATAACTAACTTAAGAACCTAAACCTCCGAGCTGCGGACCCTTAGCTGCCAGTCACGGCGCTTGTCGCTGTCCAGCAAAAGTGCTGACCTTGCGCCTCGTGTGTGGTGTCCAGTGGCGGCCGGCATCCGGCGACCGCGACGACGGCGATCCCACGGGTGACGAAACTGCTTATCTTGCAATATCGCAGAATTCGTTCAACCCAATGGACAATTCAGTTAACTCTTGTTAACTCAGAATTCGTCCAACCCAATGGACAATTCAGTTAACTCTTGTTAACTTACACACCTACGCAACAAACACAACTCAGCTCCTGTATCCACATGTCCTTTGATCATACAAGTTACCGATTTTAGTTCAAGACTCGAAGAAAATGGTGCACAAGATGGTTTTGAAACGGCTTTTCCGTCCTGAACTGCGTTTGTTTCTCTCTCTGTCTGTACTATTACTGTTTCTTTACACTGTGCTGCTCGGTGTTCTGGTTGACCACATTTGAAACAATTCTACTTTACAGGGCAATCTCTTTTCATGTGTGACGAGTCTCCACACCTGAAACACTTCCTAATCGATCCAACTACCACTTCACTTGCCCTATCGTTCACATTCTTACTGCTCGGTACACCGTACTTGCTTGGCGGCTTAGAAGAACCACGAGATTTTTGGTATGCCTCAATTTGTAACTTTAGATCTTTGAGGCTTCTAGCCTGATATAACATCGCTTTGTTTGACCTTGCATCTGGGATACCCTCTTCAAAATATTCGATCAAACTTTCTTCTTCCAACTGAATGGGCTTGGCTATCTCCATTAGAGAGTATAGAAACTCGTGCAAAGAATTACCCTTATGCTGCCGACGTTTTCCTAACCTGCGATGAACTTCTGCTGATGAAACCTTGACTCCAAACTCCTCCAACAAGACAGACTTCAAACTTTCCCATTCCTTTATGTTTCTCTGGCTACCCACAAACATTTTCGCTGATCCACAAAGCAACTGTTTTGCATACACGAATAAGTATAGCTGCTTCGAATCAACTCTAGCTGCACAATCTTTTAGCTCTTCTATCCAATGATCGATATCTGGGGACTTCGATCTTGAAAATTGTGTAACACTGAACTCGACATCTTTCAACGTGAACCACGGTCGACCTTGCCTCTCTATTCCTAACCCTTGATGCCAGCTTGCTCAATTTAGCCGATTGATAGCAGTTGACGCGGATGACACTTATTTATCGTCTTCACAATTGTTGCCGGCCGATAGTCGGTCGCGATAGGCGCTGCCGGTATATCTAGTAATTAGTAATTAATAATTAGTAATATTATTTGATGTATGTATTTTTGAGCCGTTCTGTGAACGGGCATATTTTTCAAGGGCCATGAGTTGCCGCCATATTTTAAGCTTCGCATTTATATTGTAGCGTGGTTTAAGTGCAGGAGGAGATACTGCGGTAAGAATATTGTCTAGCATATTAGAAGTTATGTAACGGAATGTTCCTATCGAATAAAACGGTTTTAGCGGACCCCAACGGGCGTACCCAGCAGTGGGCTACTCGCGCCCCAGTCTTACTGAAACAAGCTGCTTTTCCTTGTGGGATTACGGGACCACCGACAGGATCTTTTATTCGCAGTCCTAAGCAAGACGACTGCAAGGACAATTTGAGCTGAAGTACATGCAGGCAGCCACCTACTGTTAGAGAGTTGCCAGGAACGCGGACAGCGCTGAGATTTGCACAGGGCCGCAGACAGACGCAGACAGCGTAGATCAGAGCAGACGCAGACACGTCGATTGGAGCAGACGCATACAGCGTCGATTGGACAGGGCCACAGGCAGCGACCCAGAGCAGACGCAGGCAGCGCTGATCAGCGAGACTTTCTGGGCAGAATAGAAGGATGCAACATTCACCCAGATAGAGTCACCTACTGACCGAAGGGCAAGCGACCCCTACAACAATAAGTGCGGCGCCCCAACCTGGAAGCAGCGGTGCAGCCAACAGGCCGCCAAAGCCGAAGGTCGTTGTTACGTCAGCCCCGCCGATTCCCAGCCAAACCATCATGGCTGCCGTAGTAACTTCCCAGGCTTGAAGTACTACGACCACAGCTGCAGCCTCTGCACCAGGACAGAGCCAGCCACCAACATTGCTGGATCTCTTGGAGAGAATCGCAGCATTTGAGAAGGAGCTAGAAGGATCCGATCCCACCTAACGGGGTCGGTGTGAGCAGTGCAGCCGCCATCTTGGAGCGGTCCGTTATTGTCTGTGAGCAGCAATCCGCTCCCACCTAACGGGGTCGGAGTGAGCGGTGCAGCATGTGTGCAGCAGCCATCTTTTAGCGGAGCGTCACTGCTTACGAGCAGGTTATGCAACGCCATTTTGCGCAACTAGCGCCGCGCAGACAGCGCATGGAGTCGTGCCGCCGGGTGTAGGCATCTACAACGCCATGATGCCGACGTCCCTATCTGGATTATATGGAATTATATGCCACGCAAGCTTCCCAATCTGATAGTATTCGGAGGTCAGCCCGAAGATTGGCCGATCTTCATCTGTGCGTACACTGAGAAAACTCAAGCGTACAACTGTTCGGATCTGGAGAATAACCAACGCTTGCAGAAAGCGCTGAAGGATGAAGCTCGGGAGACTGTCAAGTCGCTCCTGATTCATCCAAGTAACGTCCACGCTGTTGTGGAGCAGCTGCGCTTTAGGTATGGCCGACCGGAACAACTTATACGCAGTCAGCTGAATGGATTAAGAGAGGTGCCCCCTATTTCGGAGCACAACCTGGCAAAGATTGTTCCCTTCGCAACCCGTGTGAGCAATCTCATTGCCTTATTGCAGTCAGCGAAGGCAGATCAGCATCTGGCGGACCCAACCCTCATGGAAGACCTTGTGTCCAAGGTCCCTACCAGCAAACGGGCAAGGCATGCTGCGACGATTATTCCCTTTCCAACCATTGTGCATTTCAGTGCGGGGCTGACAGAGTACGCCAAAGTGGTATGCACTATTGTAGATGTCGAAGGGAAGGAACCAAGGCGTCGAGTGCTACATGCAAGCATCGACCAGGACCGAGGCGAGCAAGAAGAGAGCCATCTCAGAAGTTGTCCAATCTGTGAAGGACAACATGCAATTAAGGACTGCGGAGACTTCAAAGGAGCTTCACTACCAGACTGGTGTAGGCATGTCAGGAGGCATCGACTATGCTTCACATGCCTACGAAGTGGTCACATGACTAGATTCTGCAATTCGCATGGTTAGTGTCAATTCAACGGGCGCCGGAAGAGGCATTACCGTCTGCTACATGGAGCGGACGGCGAGCGCAGAAGATCGCCGCATCGAGGCGGTGATAGAGGCAACAGGCAGCGAAACCAGCAGTCAGCAGTTTCTATAGGTAGACTGAACAGAGGCGCACCGCAGGCAGCGGACGCGCCCGTACAGAGAATATTGAATTGTGTCGACGCAGAACGAGGTCGCCTGCTGTTCCGTATACTGCCAGTAACGCTGTACGGAGCCGGCCGACGGGTGGATACGTACGCACTCCTGGATGAAGGTTCATCTGTGACGATAATCGACGATGATCTCAGGAGGGATCTGGGCGTGCAAGGTGAGCGTCTACATCTCAATATCCAGGGGCTTGGAGGTAGATCCACCAGGGAACCTACCAACTTGGAAAGCCTGCAGATCAGTGGAGCAGGCAAGCCAACTCGCCATGCATTGCGAAACGTGTATGCCGTTTCGAACCTGAGCCTGCCGATGCAGCCTCTTGACCATGCATAAGGATGACCGCCTGCCAATGAGGCCCTACAACAACGCGGTGCCGAAATTACTCATTGGCCTGGATCATGGACACTTGGGATTTCCACTTAGGACCAGACGGTTTGTCAGACAGGGACCGTATGCGGCCGCAACCGAGCTGGGCTGGGTTGTCTTTGTGCGAGTAAGTGGACAATCAACTACGCCTTCACCGAGGTCTTGCCTCCTAGCTGTGACACTATTCAGAGAATGGTGAAAGATTACTTCGATGTCGAGATCTTTGGTGAAGCCTGCGCAACCAGTTGCAGGCAGCGACGACGTGCGGGCATAGAAGATACTCGAAGACACCACGGTGAGATTGGGCCAACGTTTCCAGACAGGATTACTATGGAAGGATGACCACTGTGCTGCCACATTGTTCTGTGAACAGAAAATTCTGGGAATGTATTGGCAGGCCGCTACGGATGACTTCAGGCTCCGTGTGAAGTACCATCGAGTTCCGAGCAGCGTATTGGACGGAAATCGAGTCCCTACCAAGAGGGAGTAATTGAGCTTGGTCATGTCTACGTTCGATCCCCTGGAATTCCTGTGTTACCTCATGATAACAGCGAAATTGTTGCCACGAGAGATTTGGAGGCAGCAGATCCAGTGGGACGAACGACTCGCGGGAAATGGACACCGTGGGACGATTCCAACGTCCTGGCCACTACTTTGGGCGTGGATTCGTGCGCGCTATAGAGATGCACGTCTTCGTGGATGCAAGTCAGTCTGCCTTCGCGGCATTGGCCTACTGGAGGGTAACCTATGAAAATGACGACGAGCTGGTGAGCTTCGTGAGTGCGAAGACGAAGTGCGCGCCGGTGAGAACGATGTGAATCCCAAGGTTGGAGCTGCAGGCAGCAGTTCTTGGAACCAGACTGATGGACACTGTTTAGAAGGAACACAGTGGGGCCATCAGGGATATTGTGCTATGGACGGACTCCAAGACGGTTCTAAGTTGGATTGGCAGCACCCACCGCCGGTATAAGCAGTTTGTCGGCAATCGAGTGGCAGAGATCTTGGAGTCGACGAAGGTATCCCAATGGAGATGGGTACCAATAGCCGACAATGCGGCGGATGATGCAACGCGTTCGCAGTGCCACGTGGACCTCAGTCAGTAGTCACGGTGGCTAGGCGGACCAGCATTTTTGAGGCAGCCAGCGGGCAGATGTCCACAGCCTGAATCCGGAATTGAGCAAGTTCCGGATGGTAACGACGATGAGGAGATGCTAGTGAGTTCTCGTTGGTTGGAGCAAATGACTTTTGTATTTCCTTTCAGAGATTCTCCAGCTACAGTCGGCTACTCAGAACTAAGAACTGGACCTTAGGATTCACGCGCTGGTGCCGTGGACAAAGAAGCGAGCTCGAGAGATACGGCCTCACTGCAGCAGAGTGTGAGGCCGCGGAGAACCTGTTGGTCAGACAGGCACAACGAGAGGCATTTCCTAACGAGATGCGGTCGACAGAAGACTACAAAATGGTCGCTAATGGAAGCGACATTCGAGGTATGGCGCCATATATAGATGGCCATGGAGTTCTGCGAGCCTACGGCAGAGTGGATGCCGCATTGTGGATGCCATACAGTGCGAGGAGGCCTATAATTCTGTCTCAAAGGCACAGTCTTACGGAGATGATTCTGCATCATTTCCACGCCAAGATGAAGCATCAGAATGTGGATGCTACGATCGCGGAGATCCGGACAAAGTTCTGGGTCACGAAGCTGAGACGTGTGCTGCGGAAGGTGATCTCAATGTGCAACATGTGCAAGTTGCTACGGGCGCGGCTGACGCCGCCAATAATGAGACCCCTGCCGGAGGATCGGCTGGAGGCGAATGGTTGTCCTTTCAAGAATACTGGATTGGACTACTTTGGACCACTATTGGTCACAGTTTCGCGCCACAAGGAGAAGCTATTGGTCGTGCTTCACGACCAGGGTGACACATTTGGAACTGGCACATGACCTGTCAACGGATTCCTGTATAATTGCGATACGGAATTTCGTCTGCCGTCGGGGGCCAGTACATAGACTGCGGGTGACAACAGCAAAAACTTCGTGGGAGCTGACAGGGAAGCTAGACGATTTGGCGACGTATTCGAGTGGGTATTCAATTGCCCCGTGAATCCATCTGAAGGAGGAGTCTGAGAACGGATGCTGCAGTGCGTAAAGAAGGTCCTGCGCCACACGCTGAAGGAGGTGGCGCCGAAGGATCATTATCGTGAATTCGCGTCCGCTTACCCACTTGCCGGTGGATGCGGACCAGGAAGAGGTGAGTCTTGGAGTACCTACCTACACTTGTGCGCCGCGAGAAATGGTGCAGTAGAACGGAGCTGCTTCGCCAGGGTGATATAGTCTTCGTCTGCGATCCAGCCTTGCCCCGAAGAGATTGGCGCGAGGGCATTGTGGAAGAGGTCTACAAAGGAGTGGATGTAGTCATTAGACGTGCTTGTGTGCGTGTGAGCGACACCGGCCTATCCCGGACTTTGATGCGACCAATCTTCACGGGATTGGGGATGCCGCCGGGCGATAGTTGGTCGCGATAGGCGCTGCCGGTATATCAAGTATCTAGTATTATTTGATGTATGTATTTTTGAGCCGTTCTGTGAACGGGCGTATTTTTCAAAGGCCATGAGATGCCGCCATATTTGTAATGCCACCATATGTAACAGAATGTTCCAATAGTCCGGTTTTACCGGACCCCAACGGGCGGACCCAGCAGTGGGCTAATCGCGCCTTAGTCTTACTGAAACAAGCTGCCTTTCCTTGCGGGAATACGGGCCGTTTAAAGGCAACTCTCGCGGGACCACCGACAACCATCATCCTCCGTATCCGACTCACCTTCGTTATTTGCTTCATAATGTGACAACAATCTCTGATGCAAATCCTCTTTTAATCCAATCGTACTCAATTGCAACTCCGACAACTTCTGACGCAACTCGTCAGCCTTCAATGCCAATATCTCTTTTCGCTCCATTTTACTATTTTAAGCTGCGGAAAATTTAGTTTGATATAATTTAAAACGTTTTTTTAAATCTCAAAAACAAAATGTAAATAGAATAACAGCCCTGTCCACCATAACGATGTTTTACAACCTTAGAATATAAATACTTTCCGGCAACGCTGCACCGCTAGATTGGTATCTCTCTCGATGATGCCACTGCTCACGTTGTCGTCCCGCTCTCTCGCACCGTTGTTCGTCGCCGTCCTGCTTTCTTCGTGTGCACCGCTTTTTCCGCCGTCCCACTCTTTGAAACTCAACTGGAACCTTCTGGTCGTCTTCGTCTGCTGGCAAAATTCGTCACCAGCCCTTGGCCTACACGATCCTGCACGCACGCAACGATGATACACCCAGATCCAATGTCTTGCTTGTTTTCCACTTCTCCACTTTTCTGCTTTGTATGTGTGAGTTGCCGCTACTCGGTGTCTGTATGAGGGTGCGTTCCTTTGCCTCGTTGCTTGCAATTGCTTTGCCGTTTTCTTTGTCGCACTCCAGCCAATTTGCTTATGCCGACTTTTCGATCTTCACCAGCCTCTTCTTTGCGAATTGCACATTCTTATTTGCCAAAAATTACTGAAAACTTTGTCGAATGGTAGGCCACTTCCCGGACGAGCCCCCAAAATTGCAGTGTCTTCCTTTTAATGAGTTAGAACACTGACTGTTTAATTGTTTAAATGATAGATGTAATGTAGTTTATTCATTCGACTTGGTTTTTTAAGTTTAACAAATTATGCGTGCGATATGTACGAGATTCGGGCCGTGACTGAGTCTGGCGATATATTACCACTCTCCTCATTTAGTTGCAACTGAGTACGATATCTATCGATATCTATTGGAGCAGAGACCGAGGCAGAATAAGTGAGACCGCTTCTGGTGTTCTTTGTCACACCGCTACCAATACCACATCCTACATTTTAATCGAAAAATATGCGTTTAAATTAAAAACCACTCTATTCTACCACTTTTTAATAAGCTTTTGTTGCTCGATAAAAAAAACCAATATTGTTTGTCAAAAAACACAAATTTCTAGCCACTGCTATGATTACAAGGGGTCTCGCTCGTGATTGAAAAGGAAGTGACGCTTGCTTTCATACAAAATTTGAATTTTCAACTGACCGTGTAGCATGCACATCTGGTCCTACTGGGTACAGAGTGAAATATAGGCTATTTTTTTGCTGCAAAATTTCTGCACAATCCCACCACAGAAATTAGACTATATTTTGCTCTTTGGGCATTGTGAATGCTCTAAGGTTACAATGTTTTGTGCTTGTTAAGAAATAAAATCGTATTTATACAAATGTTTTTACGAACAGTCAAGGATATTGTCAATTTCAACTTAATCATTGTTTTTTTGTCATATAATTTCAATGTTCTGACACAACTGCCAGAACCGTCAATACATTTTCGGAACACAAAGCACCTAGGTGGTTTTTTTAATGCAGTAATACTGCATTTGCAATAGCTACAGATCACTCTTGTGTTGTTTGTTTCGTGCTTCGCAACTAGGTTTGGAATTCTTTGCTGTTTAGCCATACATACCGGCATTTTTTTGTCTACCTGCATAGCAGAATTGTACGTACATGTATATCACTATTGGCGTTGGAAATACCTACTAAAAGAGATGGACATCGTACTCTGTGCATAAATCCTAGTACTCAGTTCCCTGCGTGCAGAAACAGGGATGATATTCGTATGGAAACGAAAAAAATATTCTGCCATCAGAACGGTTCTGCTAGTAGTACTCAGTTCGACAAAATTAATTACCTATGTATACTGGAAAATTATTTCATAGTATTTTTGGCGTTCTGCTAGGCACGGCGAATTATATTATCCCAGCATTATAGCCTGTTTCCACAGGCGACCATCCCCCATCCATTTCGGGGATGGTCCGAAAATTCCCAGATAGTTCCACCATCCATTTTGGATGTTCCTAAACCGCACATTTCTATGCGATATTTAGCGTATGTTTTCAAAAGCAACTCTGGAAAATTGGCATTCCCAGCGAAAAAATGGAATTCATTATGGGAACCGAGGTTTCACATCTGTCAAAAAATCCCACCCGTCCCCGTAAATGTGCTGTGTGGGAAAATGCTATAATATAAGTGGTGTTCGTGCATTATAAGGAATACAAAATATTTGATTTTATTTCTGCTCCGCAAAAATTGATTTATCCAGTATTGCAAAGCTGTCTATGTGCATTGTCGTTCTCCAGCGCCACAGAATTTTTAATTGATTTGATTTGTAAACAAATACAACATAGTGTAACCGTAGAGCATGCACATCAGGTCACACTGGTAACAGATCAAAATATAGGATACTTTCTGTCGACAGAAAATGTTGCGGATCTGAGTACTAGCAAAGACTATACAATAACAAGATGTCGCATGAGGGACCAAAAAGCTGTTTTATGGCGGGGTTTTATGTTACACCCCATAGACAGAGCTCGGGGCTTCAGTTCTTTTTTAGGCTATCCTTCCTCTCTGACTGCCGTTCGCTCCCTACCTACTCGAGCTCTACTACTCAGTTCGTCTCGGTCCGGGAATTTTTCGGCAACAACTATACAGTCTCGCACAAGGAAGACTCGAGACTCAATTACATTTCTTGGGCATGTTTCAGCGATTGTGCGATTGTGTCGCGCCACAGCAGTTAGAAACGAAGGATATACCAACATTTTTCCTGATGCACTATCTTGGTATTGTATTGTCTTTGGGACTAGGCTTTAACATATATTTTATCAGAATAAAAATATTATATTTTGTTTTAATTGATGTTAAAAAAAAAGGGCCTTCTTAAAATTTTTTAATTTTTTGTGCAGAATGGGTCTTACGATGCCCAAAACTGCCTCTAGGCGGCTTTGGGTAAGAAAGGCACACAAAATGTATGTATTGAAATTTATTTTTTTTTGCGCTTAGAGTGCTGTATTTTATTAAAACAAAACAACATTCATTACAAAAATTAGTTGAAAATTAACAAAAAGTTATGATTTAATTTTAATCAAAACTTTATACTTCATACTCAATACTTCACTCTCTTCAAATTTTTCATTTCCAAACTAACCTAATACAATTTTTTCTCAAAGTAACCGAAGACCGCCTATTGACGCTCAACCTTTGAAGAGCAATAAAGTTAATTACGAAAACATCTATTTTGCAATTAAAGCAATTTTTTTCTTTAAATTTTTATTAATACGCCAATAATTTTTGTTTTGAGCTGCGAACACTTTAAATTTTTTGTTTAGTTTCTTAAAAATAACACTTGTTGCAAAATAATCAATTTGTTCAAAAATCAAAATTTTGCAACTTCAAATCACTGCGACAGCCTATGCAAGCATTTGTATGTGTTGCAAATGCAATGAAGTTAATTTTTGGGATTCTCCGAGTTAGGAAGAATAAAAGAAGAGAGCAAAAAAAATATTTTAAAGCATATAAGTGTGCAATGAAATAATTCCATACAGAGGCGATCTTGGGCATCAGAGGGTTAAATCTAACCAAAATAAATCAATTTATCTAGAAGGGACAATTATTTGGAAAGCTCACAGATAGTTAATCTACTGCAAAAATATCAAAGAACAAAAGCTTCATCCTTGTTGGAATAGTATTGGAAAATGTTTGCATTTGATAAGGTAGCAGGAAGGACAGCTTTAGTTCTAGCCTCTTCTTACAGGCAATTATCCACCATCCATTTTGGGGATGGTCCGTAATAGCCTGTTCCCTCAGGTGACCATCCACCATCCATTTCGGGGATGGTCCGTAAGGTTTTGCCGTTCCGAAATTTCCCAGTTAGTTCCACCATCCATTTTGGATGTTCCGAAACCGCACGTTTCTATGTGATACTTAGCCGATGTTTTCAAAAGCAACTCTGGGAAATTGGCATTCACAGCGAAAAAATGGAATTCACTGTGAAAATGTAAACAATGACAGACAAGAATAACTGATATTCTCCAGCAAATGGCGAGGAGCTAGAAGGTTTTTCTATAGCAGATGCTCAAATTTCAATTAGATATGCTCAAATTTTTTCGGGAGAAGAAGACGAATAAATAAAAAGACACAATTTTAGTTTTACAGAAGTTGTTATGTGTTTAAGCAATGTTTTGCTTAATACTGGTACCGACACTCAACAAATTTCCTTGAATTTTTCATCCAATATGGCCGACGCTTCGATCCGTTGTGCAAGGCACGACTTTTGATATAATGTCGAATCATTACACCTTCCTGGTGAGCCCATGTTCACGTGCGTAAATCTATATCTGAAGTAAATTTATATTAAGTACATTTGGAAGAATATGACTAATATATTCTAGTATATTAGACCATCGCTACCATCAATTTTTGCAGCAACATTTGTTGCTAGTGATTCACAGTCGAAGCAATAATTAAATTTTCCATATATGTTGTTTATTTTCACAAAAATTTAGAGCACAAATTTTGTGTTTGTTATTGTCAACTGTATTTTCCATGGATGGTGGCATGTAGAAACGGAAATTTCGTAAATGTGCTGTGTGGAAAAAGGATATAATTTTTTGCCATACCGAAATTTCCCAGTTAGTCCAACTACCATTTTGAATGTTCCTTAATAGCCTCTTCCCACACAGTACATTAAAGGGGAACGGTGGGATTTTTTGACAGATGTGAAACCTCGATTCCCACAGGCCACCATCGCCCATCCCCCATCCACCGAAAAAACAGCTGACAATAATAAACTAAAAATTTGTGCTCTACATTTTTGTGAAAATAAACAACAAATATGGAACATTTATTTATGGTTTCGACTGCGCTTCAACAGCAACAAATATTTATGCAAGAATGGAAGAATATATTGCAATGCTGAATTATTTTAATGAAACTATGCCAAGAAGTGTTCTGACGGTTGTAAGTAAATTATAATCCAAGTAAAATTGTATGTAAAAGACTATGTTTTATGTGTTTTAAAAGCGGTACGGCACTTTTTGGAAGAAGGATGTTCTGGAGAACAACGAGGAGTTCTTCAAAGAAAGTTTCAGGTTGGAGAAGTCCACCTTCTGTTTGTTAGTAAGCCGGTATGACGTTCTTCGAAAGAAAGACACCAACTGGAGCGATGCAATTCCGTTAGAGAAGCGAATTGAAATTGCCCTCTACACCTTGGAGTCTTCCTCTAAATAGCGAGTAGTTGGTAGGCTCTTCGGAGTGGAAGCCATCAGTGTCTGCAAAGTTCTGCATTCATTTTGCGCAGCTGTAATTACCCAGTTTTCTGACGAGTATATGTCTGCGGATTATTTGACATCAGAAAAAGTTGATGAATGCGTCCAGGGCTTTGAAGCAATTGGATTTTCATTATGTATTATATGTGAATTGGTATATACACTTCATTTTTATTCTAGATGGATGTCATATGAAAATAAAGCCACCAGCAGATGAGGCAGTCGACTTCCATAATTATAAAGGCTGGTACTCAACAGTTTTGTTTGCCCTAGTGGATTATAGGTAAGATATATTAAGTCTATTAAGTGGTTTATAGTCTTCCAAATGTATTTCATTACAATTTACTTCAGATATAGATTTACGTATGTGAACATTGGCTCTCCAGGAAGGTGCAACGATTCGACAATTTAACAAAAGTCGAGCCTTGCACAACGGATCGAAGCGTGGTCATTATTGGAGGAAAAATCGAAGGAAATTTTTGGAGTGTCGGTCCCAGTAATGCTGATCGGGTATTCGGCTTTCAGGTTTTCCAAAAAACTTTAGAAGCCATACCCATTCTCCACATCCGCTTCATTGGAACAGCGGACTTTTGCAACCTTTCTAAAGCTAGGAGGGTTGTGGAAAATGCCTTTGGCCATTTAAAGGCACGCTTTAGATTCATTGGCAAAGACCTTGATAGCCACGTAAGGAACAATAACGCCATAATAATGACCTGTTGCATACTCCACAATATTTTAAATGTTCACAACAGCTCCATTAATGAGAATTGGGTTCTGATGAATTCAAGTGAGCAACCCGAACAGCCCGATCGAAGCAACACATCTGCTGACTTTAATCAGTCTGCAGAAGTAATAAGATCTGCCATTCCAAAACATTTCTTAAACAAATAAAATAAATTTTAAAATTACTTTTCTATATTTTTATTTTTTTACCTCCTTGTGCCGAAGAAATTGGAGCGTTTCAGATTGAAAATGTAACATCTTGGATTGATACGATTCCTGGCTCGTCACCATTTGCTGGAAAAGATCAGCTTGTGCTTTCTGCACCACTAGCCGTTCCTGCGCAATCCTTCTTCTGACCAGCCTAGCTCAAATCCAGCCTCCTTCATGGACTCGGCCATTTCCATGTAGACATGGGAGTTCTTTTTTGCTCCTGCCAGATATCAATGAGAAGGATCTCCATATTTTCAGACCACTTCAATCTTCCGCTCGCTGTTCTTTTGTGTGCCTCATTATCAATTGTGAATTAATAAAAAAAAAATATATATACATATATCTATTAAACTTACCTGCTGCATTTTCTACTCTGCCTTCCATTTTTTCAAATTCTTTTGAAATTGTCTTTTCTGGCTGTGGCAGCTGTTGTTTTTCGGTTTTTTTGACAGTCATTTTTACAAATTCGCAGTGAATTTCATTTTTTTCACTGTGAATGCCAATTTTTCAGAGTTGTAATTGAAAACATCGGCTAAATATCGCACAGAAACGTACGGTTTAGGAACATCCAAAAAGGATGGTGGAACTAACTGGGAAATTTCGGAACGGCAAAACCTTCCGGACCATCCCCGAAATGGATGGTGGATGGTCGCCTGTGGGAACAGGCTATAACCGTAAGTTTCTATGCGATATTTAGCCGATGTTTTCAAATGCAACTCTGAAAATTGGCATTCAATAACTGACAAAAATAAAAAATATTTTTCAGCATATGTCGAGAAGCCAGCATGTTTTTTAATCGCTGAAGCTCAATATTCTTCGGGAGAAGAAAGAAACAATTTTAGTTTTACCAAAGTTGTTATGTGTTTAAGCAATGTTTTGCATATTACTGGTACCGACACTCCGAAAATTTCCTTGGATTTTCCCCCCAATATTGCCGCTGCTTCGATACGTTGTGCAAGACTCGACTTTTGATATAATGTCGAATAGTGGCACCTTGCTGGAGAGCCTATGTTCACATATTTAAGTCTCTATCATAAGCAAATTGAAATGAAATACATTTACATTTACATGTCGAAGACAGAAAGTGCCGTACTGCTTCTTAAAAACATATAAGACATAGTATTCTACATACAATTTTACGTGGATTGCAATTTATTTACAACCACACACACCCTTCTTGGCATACATTCAGTAAAAAAATTTAGCATTGCAAAAAGTTCGAAATCATTTATTTGGTTTTCCCTTCTGTTGAACGCCACCATCAGGTTTGTAACAACATTTGTTACATCAGGAAGGAGGTGGGAGGACTGATGTCAACCAACCAGCACGCTTATACCAAAGGGAAATCGGTGGAAACAGCTCTACATTCACTAGTAGCTACCATCGAGAAGGCTCCCAACAATAAAATGTATGCACTAGGAGTATTCGTAGATATATCCGGAGCATTTAACAACGTAGCCACGAACGCAATAATGGATCGCCTAGAAGCGACCCACATACACCCCAAAATCGAGCTATGGATAAGGAACCACACAGAGTAACACCTCAGGGTAGAATCCTGTCGCCACTCCTGTGGAATCTGGTGGTCAACGACCTCATAAAGAGATTGGAGTGGAAGGCCCCAAAACTAACAACTTATGCAGACGACATAAGCATAATTATTACGGGTGTATGTCCATCGACCCTCAGCTCCATAACGGAACGAACACTCAGGGAGATATGCGAGTGGGCGGACGAAGAAGGACTCGATATCAACGCGGACAAGACGGACCTCATCCTCTTTACAAAGAGGTACAAGGTACCGGCATGGATCCCCCAAAAATCAACCAAACAAGGCTAACCCCGAAAACACAGATCAAATACCTCGGCACAGTACTGGATATCAAACTGGCATGGAAACCCAATGTAGTGGAAAGGGTGAAGAAGGCCACCATTGCGCTTTATGCATCCAAGAAGATGCTTAGCAGCACATGGGGCCTGTCACAAGGCTACAACTAAATTCCGCTGTGCAGTATACTCGTTGTCCGTTCTCTAAGTTTATCGCTAAGTATACTACGGTAGGGTATCTGTCATGTATAGGAAATTCTAACAACCTCCACACAGCTTCAGATGTACTGATGTACCGGAAATTAAAATAATTTTCAACTTCGTTATGAGCATTTGTGACACTGAAAGTTTCTTGATCAGTCTAAGTAATACGTGGCCTGCTTTGTTAACACCAAAAATTGAAAAAGTAAAAACAATGCCTCAACATCACCTCAACACCTCAACAACGTGGTGGTTATGCTGTATTGCGATATAGCCTATGTTACTCAAGGTGAATAAAGCTTTCTAATGGTGAAAGAATTATTGAAATCGGCTCAGTAGTTTTTCAATTTGTTCGTAACAAACATACAAAAATAAGAGTATTACCTTTTCTATTTATATATTAGTATATTGTAGGAGGCGGATCCGGGAGGTTTCCAAAGTATTCCAAATACCAAAAGATGCATCTTTATTTTCAATGTATTCACCAAATTCCTGTGTATATGTAAGTGTGGCCGATCGAAACAGGGGTAGAAGCGATATTAGAAAACTATGTATGCTTCAGCTTACAAAGTAGAGCCGCTCGAACGAAGTGTGGATTGTAAGAGAGCCCATGAGAGCACGCGAGAGCAAGGCGGGACCGGAGCGCACCCTACAGTGCGTGGCAGCAATCTGCGGCTGCCCTGAACATCGTCCCGCCCTTTGCAGGATTGCAAAGCATCGTCTCATAAGCCTTGGAACCCGTATCTACGACCACCAGCGCGACGGGTCGAGGCTCCAATGTTGTGGAAGAGAATCTACAGATAGCGCCGAGGCCCTGCTGCTCCAGCACCAAGTTTATAGGTACTCTGGAAACTTGGCTCGAAAATGATGCAATGCTATGGCTCGTGTTTTGCATTCTGGGCCAGTGAGTACCCAACTGGAAACCGTTTCTTGCCCAAGGAGAGAGCCACATATGTTAGTCTGGAACATTTATTTATGGTTTCGACTGCGCTTCAACAGCAACAAATATTTATGCAAGAATGGAAGAATATATTGCAATGCTGAATTATTTTAATGAAACTATGCCAAGAAGTGTTCTGACGGTTGTAAGTAAATTATAATCCAAGTAAAATTGTATGTAAAAGACTATGTTTTATGTGTTTTAAAAGCGGTACGGCACTTTTTGGAAGAAGGATGTTCTGGAGAACAACGAGGAGTTCTTCAAAGAAAGTTTCAAAGAACGGCTGTGACTTGCATCTGATCAGTGAGGTCTGCGACGCACTGTTCATACACCGCAAAACACTCATCGAATTTCAATTGAAGGTCCGTTTCAGCCTGCGGACCCTCTTCAGCCATCAATAAGGAGCAGGTCTCGAATTCAAAAACCTTTGCCTACATGCCTCTTATTTGGTCTCGGCGGACTAGTGGCGAGAGTGGTGGATGGGGTGCGGGTATTGGGAACGTTTATACTCTCTATGAAGTGAGACAGTCTGCCGATGGGCACTACGAATTTAGCCATCGCGGTAGTAGTAGCAGTTTGAGCCATTGTAATTGTGTGTGCCCGTAGGCTCAGCCGACCATCCAACGCACCTGAAGATACAGAAAAGGGACGAAACGCGACAACGACCCACCCAGGCGAAAAAGGCATAACGCAATCAAAATTGCTACCAAAGGAGACCTCTCCTACTTTGACATACTGAGAATGGTGACGAGTAGAGACGACTGGAAGTTGAAGGAGGTGGGGAAAAACGTGGCCCGGGTCCGTCACACAGCTAAGGGAAGAGCTCCTGCTCAAACTAAATGGCACGCAGAAAGAGAACACTGCCCAGCTGAAGGATTAAATTGGCCATTTGCTTGGTACACATGCAGGCATCAGGGCGCTGGTAAGTGAGACGTTTATTGAGATACGCGACATCGACGACCTTGCCACCAAAGAGGAGGTCGCCATAGCACTGTCTGCCCAGGTGGACCACCAAGTAGGAACAGAAAGCATTAGGGCCCTGCGGCTGGGCTACGGAGGTTCCCAGGGCGATGTGGACAAGCAGGCGTTCGAGCATCAAGCTGAGTCGGTACGCAAGGGAAATTACTATGTTCGAGCCAAGGTCGGCCAGCTCTGGCCATACAGCTGCTACCTTGCACCACGACTGTCGCTCAAGGAATTCGGCGCTGTACTCGACGAAGTAGCAGATGACGTACGGGGACGGCCAAGGGTCATCTTTGCAGGAGACTTCAACGCCTGGTCAGAGAAATGGGGTTCAAGGTTTACCAACGCCGGAGGTCACACACTTCTAGAAGCCTTTACCACACTGGAGATTACCCTTCTAAATACGAGAAACCTTCAACGCAAGAACCCTCAGGCCAGAGATTTTTCAGGCCCATCTGCCTGATAGACAACGTCAAAAAGCGGTCGTAGTGAAATTTATTGATTATGTTTTTTTTTTCAAAAAATTAATTCATCCCTTTTGCGAACAGCGACAACAAACGACACGTACAGCCATGCTTCAGTTATCGCAAAAGTGCGTGCTCCAATAAAAACGTTTTTCTCGGCAAATGGTTTTGATAGGAAAATTCCGCAGGCACTCAGATCGACACACAAAAATGCCAACAAATACAGGAAAAGTATTTCATGGTATTTAGGGTATTCTTCCAGACCCCTACATTTGTATTCAAATTTCAATAAAACTGAGGTTGTGTGCGTGCATATGTGTGAGTACGATAACAAAACAATGCTATGTAGTGCAAAAAAACGAAAACCAAACAAGCTATTAGAAGAATTTTGAGACGACGACATTTTATTTTATTTAGGGCATAAGCAGAGAATAGAAAATAGTTGTTAGCATTTCTGTTTCGCAAAAATTGATGTATCATACATTGCGGTTCTTTATCCGTTCATTGTCGACCTTCAGCGCCACAGCGCCCAGAAATAATACATAACTGTTTGCTTGGATATCAAATTTGAATTCTTAACTGATTTTATTTGTATATGTCGGAGATGTATAAGAAATGAAAAGATGTAAAGAAATGTAAGCAGAAATGTATAGCATCAAGAAAGAAGTACAGAAGCACTGCGTTAGACTCATCTGTTATTATTTCTGTTCGTGTTTCTGCTGAGAGCGAGGTTTGAGAGCGAGAGAGAGAAGTTCATCTCAGCCGAGTTTGGCGCAGCGGTGTTGTTGTCTCAGAGAGAGAGATAGAGAGAAGTTCAAAAGGGATTGCTGAAGGAGAGCAATTTATAAAGGCAATGCCGAGTCGGGTATTGCATAAGTGAAGAAAGGCTGGTACGAAAGAGAGTTGTTCAGTTTGCACATGAATTCAAAACGAGAGACACATCGTCGCTACTCACTGCGTTCGAGGTTGGAAACAATGCAAGAAGAAAAAGTACCTCCGCTCCTTCAGGAGCAGCATGAAAGCGTTTGGAAATCTTTATATGAGACACAAAACAAAAGATTCATGGAAATGTTAACGACAATGCAGAAGCGGGCTACTCGGTGCAGCTACACCGAGTGAAAAATCCATGAGGCTGCCAAAGTTCAATCTAGATGCGGCTGAAGCGGACGCAGGCGCATGGTGCAAAACAGCCGACATGATACTGTCAGAGCATCCTCTGGAGGGCAGTGCGCTGGTTATGTTTCTGAGCGGAGCATTGGATGGGAGCGCATCGCAATGGCTTTCACAAATCAGCTATGCTGGCATAACTTGGCCGCAATTCAAAGCATTGTTCGTACGGCAAGCGAGGCGAGCATCATGTTCCAGAACATTTGTTCAGTCCCGACAAAAAGAGGTATAAGGCACACACACCAAACAAGTGCCATTATTGTGGGAACCCTGGACATAAAATTCTGGAATGCCGTAAGAGGAAGGCAGAACAATCAAAGGCGAGTCAAACATACGGAAAACCGTTAGCGGGACGAGACAGAACTACAAATTACTACAATTACTACTACAAATTATAAAAATCTATTTGATAACTATTTGTAAACTTAAGAACATTCTAAACATGTCACGACAGGGGAATTAGAAATTCGTTTAGTAGATGTCAATAAGACTGTTCAGAAGCGTCCGTATCGGATTGGCGTGGATAAAAAAAATTTAGTGAGAGATAAAATCAAGGAAATGTTGACGGCTAACGTAATACGTCCAAGTAATTCTCCATTCACTAGTCCAATACTATTAATCAAGAAGAAAGATGGCAGTGATCGCTTATGCGTTGATTATCGAGAACTGAATTCAAATACGGTAGCTGATAAATACCCTTCTCTTGCTTAGACATGGCCAGCGGGTTTTATCAAATTCCAATAGACGATGCAAACTCTGTAGAACAAACCGCCTTTGTAACCTCCGAGGGCCAGTACGAGTTCCTATCTATGCCATTTGGGCTGAAAAATGCCTCTCCGATTTTTCAGTGAGCTATAGTACGAGCCCTTGGTGACTCAGCGTATTCCTATGCAATTTTGTATATTGATGACGTAGTAACAGTCGCGAGGTCCAAAGAGGAAGCGTTGGATAGATTGGGAATTGTGTTAAAGGCTCTATCGGAAGCAGGATTTTCATTCAACGTTAAAAAGTGCGCATTTCTCAAAACCGATATAGAATATCTTGGCTACGTGATTAAAGATGGTAGTATACAACCAAATTGCCGAAAAATACGAGCGCTGGCGGAATTATCTGAACCAAAGACTGTTACGCAGTTGAGACAATTTATAGCTTTAGCGTCGTACTTTCGCAAGTTTTTCCCACAGTTTTCTGAACAGATGAAGAATTCGGCGAGAACTTATGAGTTAAGAAAAGGAGTTCTATACGGAATATCCAGAGAAATTGTAAAACAAGGTGTCTACCTGTAATCCCGAGAGCCTTCACTTGGTCGGTGATAAATCATGTCCATGAAGCAATAATGCACCTGGGGTGGCAGAAAACGTTGGATAAAATTTATGAACAGTATTAGTTTGAGCACATGTCAAAGTATGTACGAAAATGTTTAGAGAATTGCATCACATGCAAATTTTCAAAGCCTCCATCGGGCAAAGTTCAAATGGAATTGCATACGATACCGAAAGTTGAAATACCATGGCATACTGTGCATATTGATATTAGCGGCAAGCTAAGTGGTACATATTATACAAAGGAATATAACATAGTGCAAATTGATGCGTTCGCTAAATTTTTTACTTGTATTAAGGCAGTAACACCTACAATATCACTTAAAGGAGTACCGAGTCGTATAATTGCAGATCAAGATAGGAGTTTCGCCTGTGCACAATTTCGAGAGTTCTGTTCAATGCATAAAATAGAGTTACATTTGATAGCGACAGGTGCGAGTAGAGCAAATGGCTAGGTTAAGAGAGTCATGAGCACGTTGAAAGGTATGTTGACGGCGGTAGAGACAGGCGAACGATCCTGGCAAGATGCACTAAGTGAAGTGCAGTTAGCTATGAATTGCACAACAAACAGGGTAACAAAGTTCAGCCCACTAGAACAATTGATTGGAAAAGAGGCTAGACCAATGGGCTTACTGCCTGGCAGAAAAAAATGCCAAAATTGTAAAACTGTTGGGGATCATGTCTTGCTTAGAAGAGAAGAACGACATCAAACCAAAATGGATCCAAAGTTCAAAGGACCTTTTGTGGTTGCAGAGTTCCTTGAAGGTGATCGTTAGAGAAGAGAAGAGCGACAGTGGAGAAAAAGCCCTGGGTCGTGAGTCCTTCTCTCTCACCTAAGAGAGGTGCATGGAACGTCAAACACAGGGGCCAGGTACAACAACAATAGTCATGCCTGTGTGACGGACGTTGGCACTGGAGGTGCAAAGCATCGCGAGAATGCGGCAAGAGCCTGATAACTGTGGTTTGCTAACGTGTATAGCCAAATGGGCGGGTTTGCGCAGAAGAAATGAAATGTGACAGCCTGCGAAACCGACATTTGAAGACGCATTGTTTGTAGTTGCGTGCTGTTTGAGCTTGTTTATTTAGTTTAGAATGGTATAAGATGTTAAGGCAAGAAATATGAAAAGACAATAAGAGTAAAGGAAGAATGATACCAACCTAGTGTTACAGTATGCACACGAGGACGTGTGAAAGTTAGGAAGTGTGGCGCGGCGTTGTTGTTGTCTCAGAGAGAGAGAGAGAGAGAGAAATTCAAAAGTGATTGCTGAAAGAGAGCAATTGAATGAGGCAATGCCAAGTCGAGTATTGCGTGAGGGAAGAAAGGCTGGTACGAAAGAGAGTAGTTAAGTCTGCACATGAATTCGAAACGAGAGACACATCGCCGCTACTCTCTGCGTTCGAGGCTGGAAACAATACAAGAAGAAGAAGTACCCCACGTTCCTTCGCCCCTGACATATACAATGTTATCGCAGGTCATGTACACCTGGTCACACTCGGCTGCTAGTATTTTTATATGAAACTGTTCGCCTTGCAAACGTTTTTGGGATCTGAGAACTAGGCTTAAAACCAAAAATACAGCAGAAAACATTTTTTTTTCTCGTTTTTTTCTAAGTTTTTAAAGTCAAAATTTCGGAAAAAAATAACACAAAAAGTTAACGAAATTGTATTTGAAAGTTAAAATCTTCAGGACGGTATCCGGTCTAATGAGCTAGTAAGGGGGTTCAGAAGGGACCTAGCTGAGGCAGGTTACGGATAGCGAACGGCCTACCTCGGCAGGTAGATCAGCTGCGAATAATCGCGCATTTCCCGATTCCCGGAAAAGTACCGAAAATAAGCAGTCCCGTACAGCCAGCGGGTGTTCGCGAAGCAGGAACACGGACGATGCGCTTGTGGTGCCGCCTCGTATATATAGCTCACACACTCCTTTCCCCACACACTACCTACCCACATCCCAACCTCCCACACTCACCTCACACCGGGCCAGACTAAGTGTGTTATTCGACCAGTGCCGAGAATCAGCTTGGCTGGGGGCCCTGTATAAAAGAAAGACATGGCAGAAACTTGAATCTCTGTCCGGACGGACTAACCCTTCTTTGTAAATCGTGGGATTAAATATGGAGAACAAAAACAAACAAAACGAGTCTGGCACTCCCCAATTGCGAACAGGGAGCAATCCCGTACAGGAAAAGGCAGTGGCCCAAAGTCCTGGGCAGACCCGCTACATAGCAGGTATAAACTGGGCGGCGGAAGACGCTAGTGCGAACACAAAGGGTCCCATTCTGAGCTTGGGGTGTGTGTCAGATCAGCCTCCAAAACTGTGGAGTAGCTATGCAATCCTGCAGCTGTCCTTCGACAAAGAGGCGCCGATGAAGGTCGCTGTATCAAAAGAAGCAGCGCTCTCTCCTGTACCAGCTCCAAAGCGCTCAAAGGTACTGGCCAATATCTCGTTCGCGCAGATTGCCAAAGAAACAACGCTGATCGGTATACTGAATAAAGGCAGCGCGGACGCCAAAATCCCCAGAAACCAATGGAAGTTGGTGAAAGCGGCACTGGCCGACCGCTGCTTCGAACTGCTGGAGAAACAGCCCCCCCTCCCAGTCTGCAAAGATATGGGATGTAAGCCGGCGAAGACGAGCATTCCGTAAAGCTATATAAAGCAGCGATAGCGCAAGTTGGGTAGGTCTACCCAGGGGCGAAGCACATCGCAGTCGACTGTGAGCGAAGTGCCAACTAGACCAAAGGCGAGAGTTTGGGTGCCCGCCTCCATGGAGGAGCTGGATCGCATCCTAAAGATCTTCCAGCGATGCAACCCACACCTTCCAACCTCCGACTGGAAGGTGGTCAAAGTTGGGAAGTTGCAGGGCCCAACAAAGCAGGCGGATGTCGTTCTCAACAAAAAATCGCTGGCCCCGATAGGGGAAGCTAAAGGCGAGCTAAACTTCGGCTTCAGCTCGGTCACCATAAAGGTATATAAGTCGGACGCAGCGGCCCAGGCTCGTCCTGTCGATAACCCAGTCGAGCAGGACGTTGCCTAGGAGATTGAAGCACCCGACAGCGAGCTGGGGCCGGTCAAAAAAGGCTATTCGACCGATAAGCTATTGCTCGATTTTGAGGCGATGTGTCGCTACGATACAGTCGAAGACGATTCAGACGCCGACCTTACAGTGGTGGAGAACTCTGAAGATGTCCCTGAGGCTTCTACAGATCAATCTCCATCTGATAGTCCGCTTGGATGAGAGCGGATCAGACATAGTTCTAGCCCAGGAGCCTTGGGTAATGGGAGACAAGGTCTGTGGACTAGCAAAGAAAGAGTATAAACTAATTGTAGCTCAAAAAGAAGGTCAAATCCGTTCCTGCATTCTTCCAAGAAAGCACTTAAACATCTTTCGGTCCCATAACTTGAGCAATGACGACGACACGGTGGTAAGCCTGAGTGGCAGGCGACACATCTGAGACTGATGTCGTCATATGTGGCTCACGAGGAAAGCTATCCTCCCAGTGACCTCGTTCGCAAGTCAGCTGGGTATGCTGAGAAGTGAGACACAGCCTTGATAAGAGGCAGCGACGCCAAAGCTTACCCCACCCAATGGTGGAGCTCAGACACAAATGTAAGGGGTGAGTAACTTTTCAGCTTCATCCTAAAATCTAACTTATTAATTTGTAATCGGGGCAATGACCCTAAAATTATAATAAAAAACCGACAAGAGGTTATCGACATCACATTAGTGTCTCACAAACGGTCAGGCATAGTCAAGAGCTGGAAAGTCCTAGAGGACAATTCCTTCTCTGACCACAGGTATATCGAGACGACTTTATCTCTCGAGAGCCCCGAACCCACTGAATATATTAATTCCAGGAAAGCCAAATGGGAAAAATATAGTACAATAATTGAGGAATTACTTCCCTCTAAAGCACCAATATGCCCGGACGACCTAAAACATCTAGTGAAAAGGTTCACTGAAAAATACAACTAAGCGTTCACGGCAGCATGCCCCTCAAACAAAGGAAGGGGGAAAAAGAAACCCCTCTGGTAGTCAAAACAAATAAACATCCTACGAAAAAGCTACAGGACTTTCTTTCACAGAGCCAAAAGCGCTAACGGGATGGAACACTGGGCAGACTACAAGACCTCAAACGAAGTGATGGTACGTGGACTAGCTCCAGCGAGGAGTCCTTCTTCTTTGCCTCGGAATACCCCGTGCCCCAACATTCTTTAAAAACACTTTCATTACGCACAAACAACAAACATAATCGTGAACCACGCTTGGATTTCAACAAATTTCGAAATACACAAAGCCGCACGCATACATAATTGCCTACATATACACACACAAGTGTAAAAGCCATGTATGTGTAAGACCATTGTTGTAGTAGTTCGCGCAGAATACAAAGTGCACAATTCTAGATTAAAATGCCTATAGAACGAGAGGTCTGCGGCGTCTGCAACAAGAGCCGTATAATAGAAGGCATCCAAAACTGGGTGCAATGCGACAAATGCAAGACTTGGCACCACTTTGCTTGTGTTGGTGTGAACAGCACTATTTCGCAGTTCTAATGGACATGCGCCGCATGCAAGGTCCCAACAAGTGATCGCGCTTCAGCCAGCAACGGTGGCGGATAGCCGAAAGATCCGGAAAACACCAGTCCTTTGGACACCATGCAAGTTGACCAAGTCAATGTTGATACATTAAAACTACTTTCAGAAACAAATCAGCTCAAGTTCCTTGATGTTGGCAATGCTGGAAGAGACACGCGAAGCTGAATAAAAATATATAGAGCAGAAATACATGGTTCTTGCAAAGGAGCAGGGAACACAGGCTATTTCATTCCCATCAATTGGACCAAGTGCCTCCCAGTTAGCTGCAAGACAAGTACTACCAACGGAACTGCCCACCTTTAACGGCAATTCGGAGGACTGGCCGATCTTCATAAGCATACACGAGAACAGCTGCGCAGTGGCCGGCTTTTCAAATGCAGAAAACATGCTTCGGCTATAGAAGTGTCTTAAGAGAAAATCGTATGAGTTGGTGCGTGATAAGCTGCTGCTGCCAGCAGCAGTTCCGGACGACCGGAACAAATCCTTGACCGTTTGATTGATAAAATTAGAAAAATCAACGTACACAAAGAAATAATTAAATCTTTTACAGACTTTGTAATGGCAGTACGCAACGATCAACAATAGCAAGGCGTGCTATAGATGCCTCAAGACCCACCGCCACAAATGTTTCTCTAAACGAAATTGTGGCATCGATAACTGTCAATCTAAGACGCACCCAAGGCCGAACTCGTCAGTGCCCACCTGAAAGATAGCAACATAGAAAAACAATACTTCCGTATTTTGCCCGTCACACTACACGGAAACGGAGTTGCGTTGAAACTTAAGCCTTTTTGGATGAAGGCTCATCCGTTACGCTAATCGATGGCAACATTATGGGAATTCTTCAGGTTTCCTCCCGAACCACTTGCCTGCAATGGACCAGCGAAACCACTCGAGTGGAGAAAACATCCGTTATAGCTCACATGAAAATATCAGAACCGGGAAGCCACAAAATGTTTTGGCTCAATATTATACGTTCAGTAAAAAATCTTAAGCTACCAAAACAAAGTGTCGATGTCAACAAACTATGCAACAAATATTGCCACCTACAAGGATTGCCAATAAAATCCTACTCAAACGCACAACCAATGCTCCTAAATGGTGCCAACAACTGGGCTTTGGCAGTACCTCATAAAATTCGTGAAGTACGACGACACGCACCCATCGCATCGAAGTGTAGACTAGGATGGTGCATCCAAGAAACAAGTAATACAAACAGACATCTTTCCTTGCATCATTGTAGCTGTAATTGGAGTGAAATCGACAAAGAGGTTAAGGAAAGTTTTAACGTAGACCCATCACACCACGGGAGCTCCACTCTGAAGATGACAAAAATTCCATGATATTCTCGAAGAAACTTGTAAAAAAGTTAACGGCCATTATCAAGTCGGCCTGCTTTGGCGAGATAAGGAAGCCATTCTGCCGGAAAACTACCCCGCTGCTTTGAAGCGCCTTGAATGTCTACGAGCTAAAATCAGCAAAGGTCCAGACCTGTTCGAAAAAATACAGGGCCAAATTGATAATCTGATATCAAAAGGGTACGCATTTGAACTCGAGCTCAAAGACGCAGTTAACCAGATGGGACGCGTATGGTATCTGCCAATCTTTATTGCCTTAAATCCAAATAAGCCAAGTAAAATAAGGCTAGTTTGTGATGCAGCTGCCAAGAGTCATGGAAAATCACTTAATGATTTTATATTAAACGGACATGACTATCTTATTCCACTAACCGATGTTCTAATGTCATTCAGAGTCGGACAAATTGCCGTGTGTGCAGACATCGCCGAAATGTTTCATCAAGTTAACATTCAAGATAGCGACATGCATGCTTAATGATTTGTATGGCTCCATAAAGGGAATAAAACTCCAAGAATATTCGTCATGCGCTCAATGACATTTGGAATTAGCTGCGCCCCATGCATTGCTCACCATGTACGCGACAAAAACGCGCAAGAATTCACAAATCTAAGCCCAAGAGCATACGAGTCCATTACAAAAGCGCGCTACATAGACGATCTCATTGACAGCTACAAAGACGACGATGAAGCAATTGCAGTTGCATCCGCAGTCCGAGATATCCATGCTAAAGGTTCAAGAAACTGGAGCTCAAACTCGACCTCTGTACTTCAATACTTTGGAAAACGACAAATCGACAACCAACACCCAAAAGAATTAGGGGGACCGGAAAAGGTACTTGGGATGTATTGGGAACCCTCCAGAGACGTTTTTATGTATATTTTCAGATTTGCGAGACTGAAAAGAGACGTTTTGAATAGTGAAACAGCCCCAACAAAACGCGAAGCCTTACTAGTATTGCTGTCCGTGTTCGACCCACTGGGCCTGTTATCATGCTACACCGTTGGTCTGAAGATGCTACTCCAAAAGCTATGGCGAGCTGGAATAACATGGGACGAAGAGCTTCCAGATACACTCCTTACATTTTGGACACAATGGAAAAGCGTACTTCTTCAAGCTGGAGAACTGGAATTTCCTCGCTACTACTCCAGCCTGCTGCTTAATGCAGACAAGATTGACGTGCATACATTTGTAGACGCAAGTGAAGACGCCTATGCCGCAGTCACCTACCTTCGCATAAAGAGAGGAGAAGACATCGACACAGTATTAGTAGCAGCCAAATGTAAAGTCGCACTATTGAACACGCACCACGCATGGAGCTTTTAGCAGCCGTAATGTGAGTGGGACTAACAAAAATAACCATGAACACTCGAGAACTTAGAGTCGATACAATCACATACTGGTCCGACTCTAAAACCGTCAATGGTTAACTATGGACCCTCGAAAATTTAAATCCTTCGTTATGCATAGAGTTGGTGAGATCATGGATAACACCAACTGTAATCAGTGGCGCTGGATTCCTACGAAGGAAAACGTTGAAGACTCAGCTACAAAATTCTTCAAAACTCCCGATGCCTCCAGGTGGATCCAAGGCCCACAATTCCTTAGACAATCGGAAGAAAAATGGCCACACCAAGATGTCGTTTTCGATAAGAATACCGACCAATCCGAATTACGTAAGCATGTCTTCATAATAACGAAACTGAAGCACTTCGATTTTGCAGTGGATTATTTTTCGGACTGGAGACGTCTATATAGGGCCGTAGCGATCTTCATCCTTCATATACAAAGGCTGCGAGCAAAATGCGCCGGAAAATCACTGCCAAAATCTCTCAGTCCTGAAATCATACATGCAGCAAAGTCGTGGCTATTTAAACAATCGCAGTCAAAAGCATATTCGATAGAAATCAGCTCCCTTAAACACAATTCCGCTGTGGACAAGTCAAGGCCATTAATTGATCTGAACGTTTACCTAGACGCAGAAGCCATCATACGTGCACAAGGAAGAGCAAATCGCCTGAATTGAAAAGAAGACTCCATCGTATTGTCAAAAAAGTGCAGAGTCACCTTTTTGGTAGCAAAGTACTACCACGAAAAATCTCACCACTTGCTCCACGAGTCAACTATCAACCTAATTTGAAGCACATTTTATATACCACGTCTACGAGTATTGTACAAAGCCGTGCGTAATGCAAAATCGCCAATTCGATACCAAAGGTACCCCAAAGCTTACCAAAAGCTGTACCAGCTGCCAGACTGGCCTGCTTTGAAAGACCCTTTATAGATACGGGTGTCGACTATTTCGGTCCCATATTTTTAAACGTTGGAAGGCACAAGGAAAAGCGTTGGGGAGTCCTATTTACAAGCCTCACATTGAGAGCAATACACTTAGAAGTGACACACAAGCTTGACGTAAGCTCAGGTATAATGTGCCTGAAGAATTTCATGGCCCTCCGTGGGACTCCAAACGAAATCTTCTCCGACCATGGAACTAACTTCAGAGCCACTGAAAAGGTCGTAAAGGAGGGACTGAAGCAAATCAACAAGCTATTAAATGGAGTTTCAACCCACCAGCTGCACCCCACATGGGAGGAGCGTGGGAACATCTAGTTAGATCTGTGAAGACTGTCTTAAAATCGATCTGCCCATCAAATAATTTTAATAATGAGACCGTCCGAGCCGCTCTAATGGAAGCTGAAACCATTATTAACTCCAGACCACTAACCTTTGTCTCCCTAGATTCAGCAAACGATGATGCCCTTACTCCAAATCAACTGCTTCTAGGATCACCGAGTGGCAACAAGCCAATGACAGACGACAACACTGATCTAAGGCTGCATTGGCGTCAATTGCGACTGTTCGCCGAAAAATTCTGGAAGCGTTGGGTAAAAGAATGTACACCAACACTGACTAGACGCAGCAAGTGGTTTACCAAACGCCCGCCAGTAGCTATAGGAGATATAGTCATCGTTATTGACGACCAGCTGCCTAGGAACCTGTGACCAAAGGGGCGTATTAGCGACGTAGTAACAGCCAAAGATGGACAAATTCGCAGAGATACAGTATGGCCACCCAAAGGGATAATGGTCCGCCCAGTGGCTAAATTAGCTGTCTTGGATGTCGGTTTTAAAGAAGGTGAACATCCGAAGGACCTGCACGGGGGGGAATGTTGCCGCCGAAATTTAAACAAAAACGGCCATGTAGGCGCATACGGCAACGCCACCATCCAGAAACAACACCATTGACAACACTACGAAATGACGAATGGGAAACGATAGAAAAACAGCTGGCGAATGCAGGAAAAACGCGAAGCAAAAATACAAAGTTCTTTTAAAGCTCTCTCTAAAAAAATGGAATGATACACGAATTTGTTTACTTCTTTGCTTCGGAATACTCCGTGCCTCAAAATCCCCATAGCGGAAAAAGCCAAATTCCTCAAACTCGGCCACAATGGCAGACTGCCGCAAATCTCTTCACGAGATGCTCAGCAGCTTGCAATCAGCTTTATGTGGGTCCCGGGCGACCGGGACATTGAAGGCAACTGCATAGCAGACGAGTTGGCCAGATCTGGCACAACAAGCCCCCTTCTAACAGATAAGGAAGATATTCGTATGCCAATGGCCACTTTTAGGCTTATCATAAAAGAGCAATATAAGCGACTAATAGACAACACGTGGCAATCAGTATCACAATGTCAAATATGACGGCATATCAGGTCTCCCGACGCGGAAAAAAGGAAGATTCCATGCGGTACAACAACGGGCCGAAACCGGCCTAAGTGTGATGGGCTCCTAGCGAGCCTGGCAGTCGCCTTTACATAGCCTAACCTAACTTCCCGACGGTAAGCTGCAGATACAAAGTGGTAGGTTCTGATTTTTAAAAATCGGTTTGGTTCACATCTGGACAAAAAGTACAATTTTGCTGACTGGTGTAATTTATAAAATATATTATATGTTCGCAAAAAAAACCAAATTGAATTAATGGCAAAAAACAACATTTTATTTTGTTTCCTGCAAATTAATGTCCTGCAAAAAATAGCGCTCAATAAAAAGGTTTATACCTTCGTCCTGAATGATGAGTTCTTCTCTATCAGTAACGTATACGATTCTAGGAACAACTCCTGAAAAAAAAATCCTTTAAGCTTTTTTGCAGTGACCATATGCTAAACTACTAAAAGCGATTTAGTTTCAGTTAGCAGGAAAAAAATAAACTATTGGAAAATAGTTTGTTCTTGCAGAACAAGTTTGGTCAAAGTACTAATTAACCGTTGGAAAAAATGTCGAAAAATGTTGTATTTTTCCTCAAAAGTTAGAAAATGAGTCAATAAAACTCAAATTTGAGACAAACTTACATTATGTTTGAACACCTATTTCATTTCATTTTGTGTCATTATATAGAACGGAACGTTTTATTTCATTTCATTTTCTGTCATTCTGTAAAACGAAACATTTTATGATCGATTTTTTGTTATAACTTTTTATGTGAAAAATTATTTCTGAAAAAAAGCAATTTGTGTAATTATATTCGTTGCTTTTGAAAATGTGTGCGTTTTAAATAAACCTGTATGGTTTTTAAAGTTAAATGTGGAGACAAAATTGAATTAAATTCATTTAGTAAGCAGCAAAACGCGCGAATCAGCTAGTTTATTATATTTTCGCAAAAGGGAAAAATGGAATTTAAGCCAAAAAAGAACAATTAAAAAAATTAAGTCCCACCATTTCGGAGATTTTTATATATTAGATGTTATCTATTTCAATTTTTGCTTACATATGTTTTTCTACATGTCTACATCTTAATCTTTACGTATATACAGCTCGTGGAAGTCTGTACGAGAGAGAGAGAGAGAGGGAATGAGTAAGCGCTTGGATGGCCACTGAAATTTCATTTGTTGCTTCTGGCTATTATAATGATCCGACCTGATCCAGATTCGGCAATCTGGTAAATACTGGTATTTTTCATGATTCTACTATTTTTGTTTTCACGTATCTTAAAAATTTTAAACTATTTTTGTCCTTTGTGGTCAATATACTTGTATTGAAGTAATATCACAGAATTTGTGCAGCCTCATGAGAATTTCTTGTTTGCATGGTCTTCAAAGTGTTGTAGATTGCCCAGAAAAACATGGTAGATCCTTGTTTATTACTTGTCTTATAGCTATCTGGCATTATAGCAAGGCATCTTTTCTGGCTCGTACTACCAGATTCCGACTGCTGACCATTGTACTCCGATGTCTTTTGTCACACAGTCGTCAATTCATGAACCTCGTGTCGCTCGAATATAAGAGATTAGCCTTTCTGTCAAATTGTATAAGAATAACTCTCCTGCAATGTCGAATCTCTCGTGACGAAGTTGACTATGTCGCACGCCGATCCTCTTTCTATCGGTCAAAGTAATTCGACTTGCACTCCGTTAAAGCGGTATCTTTTTTAGAACATTGCCGCGCCGCACAACGCCTCCAAATCTGGGGGCCGTACGTTTAACGAGTCTCTTAGCTGATCTTTTTGCAATTAAACATTTTCTTTATTCACAGGTTTTAAGGGTGGATAGTTATAGATAAATACTTTAACTAGGAATGTAGGAATGTAAATTATAATAAGGTTTATTGGAACTCAGTTTAATAACAATAGTTTCAGAATAATAGCTTGATTGATTGCGACTTTTTCGACTGCCGACAGATGATACGACTTTCTAAGACGACGGGTAACACCTTAATTACTTCACGGCTGACGACTGAACGAACTGAACTGCTCGTGTTCTCTCTCGAGTCGCCCAGCTCTCTCTAACTACCTCTCTCGTGATAAGCTTTCTGTTCTCTCACCATCGGAATAGGTTACGCGAGGTCACAGAGGGACCAGACTTCTTACATTCGGCCATCCTGACTCTCGTTATCAATCCCAGATGACAGCTTAAGATTGTCACAGCTAGTTGCTGTCACATTTGGTCCTGCTTTCTTTATGTCGTATCAGCCGTTCCGTTTGACGTTGATGATCTCATTCGGAAAAAGGTATGAACTAGCCAACTTTCGACATGATTTGTCCGAGGTCGCATTCATGGGACCCAAGTCGTCCATATGCACCGTATGGAGTGGTACGTCACCATTTTCAATGCAATACAAGCGATCTTCTTGCTTGCCCATCTTTCTGCTGTGAATTATGCAACTTGTATGATTAGATATAAAATTATTTACCCTTCCCTTTAAGTTGGTGATGTTAAGTTTCTGCTGTTTATATATTATCGTATTTCGTGCTGCGAAGTGACCGGCACTCTATAACGACCGCTCTTGCGCTTTCGTGATCCGCTCTCTGCTCTTTCTTCATCGTGATAGGGAACGCCAGCTCACAGAGGGACCAGACTGCTTACATTTATGTTAACAAAATAAAGTTAGCTAAAAATGTTGTACCGCTCGTACCCTTGCTTCTGCTATGCGCCCTTCTTAGCCCTTAGCTAATTTCTGTGCTGTTAGGTGCAAAGATATTTGGCTTTCCACTGCGATTCATGCCGAAACAATTTGGTTGTGCGAATGTCACGTCACGTAATTTTTTAACTTCTTAAGTAAATAGATTTTTGAAGAGAATCCATTAATAGTATTAATTTAATACAAATAAATTCAGCTAAGCTCCGGTCTTTGGCAATTTGTGCGAATAAAATTTCACAAACATTTAATAACTTCGTCGTCGGACATTTTTTTTTTAATCGTCGCACTATATTTTAGTCAAAGCATATGTGAAAAAAAATCAGTGTCAGATAAAAAAAATGTTCTGCACGTTAATTTTTAAAAAATTGCGCTAAATCGAGGATATTGTTTTTGAAAAAATCATATTTGTATTGTTATGTAAGTATTTATACAGTAGTGAGACTTATAGGAAGCCTCCGGTTTTTCGTTCTTTTTCGTTTTCAGCTGCTCAAAGGAGTTAAAAGACGCCTTTAGACATATACAGCTGCGTCCAAAATAATAGTAGTGCAAGTTTTCATACAAGTTTTCATTTTTCCTCAATATCAAGACTTAGAAGCGCTTCCCCGAAAGTACGTTACTATTTATAGCAACTTTGCTTATAACAGATTATAAAAATAGATAAGGACAATTTATTCCCCCAAAATTTTCAGAAATAATTTAAATTTAAAAATAAAGTCAATTTTTTCATAAGACTTTAAGGTCTAACAAAATTTTCTGAGAGTGTCTTTTATATCCGATATGAGACATCCATATTTGTAGTAAATTTTAATATTTAGTTGAGAAGCCTTCGATTTCTATAATGGCTGCACAGCGCTTTGGCATGGAGCTAAAAAAACTGTGGCATTTTTCTATTAATATCATGCGTCCCATGGTATATTTTTGTATTTATTAGACTTCTCTATTTACATTACAGAATAAATTATTAATTGGATTAAGATCGGTTGACCGATTCGCCCATTCCATTGGCTTTACTTGATTGGCAGCGAACCACTCTTTGTCGAATTCGTGAGTGTCCTTCGGATTGTTGTCCTCCTGGACCCCTCAAAATAGATGCATTTTTTATGAGACATAAGGTAGCAGCATATCGGCCAATATTCAAACCTATATATGACGATCCATTATGTTTTTAACACATATACTGGCCAAATTCCGTAGTGGGAAAATCTCGTTCAAACCACTATTGAAGACCCGCCGAATTTTACAGTTTCGTAAGTTTATTTTGGGGAAAATTCATATAGCTGTGGTCGTCTTCAAAACTAACGAGATCTACGGCCACAAAAAAAAAAACACCTCCGACAAAAAATATTTCTTCACTTATCCAATGGTCAATTTAAGTATTTCTTTCAAACTTCACCCTTGTGACTTCATGTTTTTTGTCAGTAAAAATTGTATTCTTGGGTTTTGTACTAATAAATTATAGTCTAGTGAAAAGGTGTTGCCAAACTAAACATTTATTGTTAGGTTGCAGCAGGGTCGAAGGCGTTGTACCTCGCCTGTCATAGTAGTCGATCGATTGATATTTTGCCGAATAACTTCGCCGTTCGCGGGTTTTATAGCCTGTTCCCACAGGCGACCATCCACCATCCATTTCGGGGATGGTCCTTAAGGTTTTGCCGTTCCGAAATTTCCCAGTTAGTTCCAGCATCCATTTTTGATGTTCCTAAACCGTACGTTTCTGTGCGATATTTAGCCGATGTTTTCAAATACAGCTCTAATAGCCTATTTACACTACAGTGAGTTACCTATCGATAAACGAGGAAACTCAATAACTCAGAACTGGTGTCTACACTACACAAAAGTTGAGTTATTGAGTTATTGAGTTTTGGCTTGCTGGCAAACACGAGCGTGCGTTGTTTTGTTTAAATTATTAAATTACGCAAATATGAACTTCGAGGAAACATTTATGTTGTATTCGGCGCAGCTAGAAGCAGCGATGGTGTGATGTATTGATTTGGCGACAATGTGTGCACAAACTGTGGAGTATTTGGATAACATTTTAAATACACTCATTTGGACCCTGGTAAGAAATTGGTATTTCATTTTCAAGTGCTTCTATTTCATAATAATATTGAATTATAATAGCCGCGATATGGATCTTTTTGGGAGGAGGACGTTGCGAAGAACTCTGATGCCTTTTTTAAGGAAAATTTCCGCCTGGAAAGGCATGCGTTCAACATACTTGATGGACTGTTGCCCAAACTCCAAAAGAAAGACACTCCTTTTCGACTGGCAATCCCTCTGTAGAAGAGAATAGCCATTGCCTAGGATCCTCTGCGGAATATCATACTGTAGTGTGTCTATTTGCTGTGTCAAACGCCATTTCATGAACATATATATAAATAAAAATTGAAAAAAGTACAATTTTGTTTCATTTATTTGCCTATTTATTTTTAAAAATGTGCCAAAAGTCCAGGAATGCCTGTAAGGCCTTAAGTGACCAAACAAATCTCGTATCTAGGGATAAAATTGTATTAAAAGTATTGTTTTTAGGAAATATTTGTTTGTTTACCTTTTTTCTCCATAATCACATTTGTTTTTTGTTGTTTTTTTAGTGGTGATATTTCCACGATAGGCAGATCAGGGTTGAAATATTCGGAAAATCGGAAAACTCGATTGAAACTCAACCTAAACTCAACTTTTTTGCCACCTCTAGGGCCCCTATGCTGCCCCATGTAAATGAAACTCGAGTTTTGCCCAAAACTCAATAACTCAACTGTAGTGTAAACAGGCTATAAGAAATGTACATTCACAGCGAAAAAATGGAATTCACTGAAATTGTAAACAATGAATGACATAAATAACTGATATTCTCCAGCAAATGGCGAGGAGCCAGGAGGTTTTTTAATGGCAGATTTTCAATTCGAAATGCTCCATTTTTTTCGGGAGAAGAAGGCGAATAAATAAAAAGAAACAATTGTAGCTTAACAAAAGTTTTTATTTGTTTAAACAATTATTTGCTTATTACTGGTACCGACGCTTCGATCCGTTGTGCAAGGCTCGACTTTTAATATAATGTCGAATCGTTACACCTTCCTGGAGAGCCCATGCTCACTTGCAAAAATCTATATCTGAAGTAAATTAAAATGAAGTAAATTTGGAAGACTTTGAATAATCTATTCTTCCTCATCGAATTCCTCATTTTTGACCAACGCCACCATCAATTTTTGCAGCAACATTTGTTGCTGGTGATTCACAGTCGAAGCCATAATTAAATTTTCAATATTTGTTATTTATTTCACAAAAATTGTGAGCAAAAATTTTGTGCTTGTTATTGTCAGCTGTGTTTTCAATGAATGGTGGAGGGGGGATGGTGGCCTGTGGGAATCGAGGTCTCACATATGTCAAAAAATCCTACCGTGCCTCGTAGATGTGCTGTGTGGGAAAATGCTATTACTTAATGGTTCTTTTTTAATGGCATTTGAAATAAAATTAACTAAACAAACAAAAATGTTTTTACTTAATTCGAGCCTTTCGGCACTATAGGGTTTGCCACGCCCCATGATACCGACACCAAATGACTAAAAAGGAAACTATAAAAGCTTAAGACTGTTAAACAAACAATTCAGGTATTATATAACACCAACATCTTTGATAAAGATTTAGTAGAGTTAATAATTTTCAAAAAATTTCTGTAGCACAACTGTTATTTTGAACGCATCGAAAAGGTGATACCTAGCGAAAAAGCTCAAGATATGCCGGAAAGGGAGATTTCAGAAAACTTTACTGTATTTTCAAGTAAGGCAATACTGTGCTATTTTCTTATTATTCTTATCAATTCGATTGTTACAGTTATTTCAGAGAAAATTAACAATATGTAAATTAAATAGTAGCACTGCTATTATTTTGGATGCAACTCTATGTATTGCTTTGTTATTGACAGTAAAATTTTACAATTAAGACCAAAACATTGTGGTTTTATGTTCATCAGCTGCTTTTTGACGAATGGTGGATGGTGCGAAGGTGTATCGGTGTTTCACATCTGTCAAATGTTCCGACCGTTACCCTGTGATGTGCTCAGTGTTCCAATTCTTAAGCCTAGTCCAGCACAGCGGAAACGAAAAATTACTGCCAAACTCCATATAAAAAAAACTAGACCAGGAATTTTTCGGTTGCGTTTTACTGGCCTCAGTACCCAGCAAGCTGATCGAAATACGCAGATTCTTATCGATAGTTAGCCAATCGACACAATTGTGGACTCCGAGATCAGGTATTCCCGGCAGTCAAATATATCCGCCTATTAATACTGAAGTGATTGTGAAAAATTGAGTCAAAAATTGGACGCAAAACCAAAAAGAGAGATGCAAACTACACTACTCGGCATAATTGGACATTTTTTTTTTTAGTTTTGTAAATATACAGTTCAAAAAAATTTTTTTTTTCGATATTTCCTGAGTTTTTTAAATCAAAATTTCCGGACAAAAATACAGAAAAAAATTATTACATTTTAAAGCTTAATATCTTCCAGTCGTTAAGCTGCAGCTACCATAAAACCATAAAAATAACCATAATTCCTTAAAAAATGTTAAATTCCGAAATCTATCAGAAAAAGTCATTTTGGGTCACAGCGGAAATGTCGTGTTGACTAGTGTTATCTACGTGAGGAGAAGATTGCTTTAATAAAAGCAGTTGAAGCACGACCATGTCTTTGGCGGATCACGGAAAATAAGAATTTTGATAATTTTGACATTCTGGTTCTTCCGTCTGCGTTGTATTTCTCGCTATATTTTGTTTGAAACAATATATGCCACCCCCAACTCAATAAATTCATCGTCACAGTCGATTTTTCTCCTTTTTCAATTTTAATTGAACTATCATATTTGGCGCTGTTTACAAAACACAGCTGATTCATCAGAGTGACCGATGGTGGTCTCACTATTTCAGATTCGTTCCTCACACACGAAATAAATAGCAGATTCCTTTCAGTAATTTTCCGCAGGGTTGAATTTTAGGCTTTAAGGAAAAAATTAAACCATGAAAGTCAATTAACAAAAAAAAAAACATGTCCGACTGCAAAATCGTTTTTATTAGTAAATACTCGATAAGTCGAGGTCCATCCAGAATATTTCATTCGCGATTTCCAAAAATTAAAATGCCTGCCATTTCAAAAAAACTGACTTTCAATGCACGTTTCAATTTTGATAAGTTTCAATGTGAACTTCAAAGTTCGATAATTTTGACGCTATTTTAACATTGCTTTATTCGTCGGTCATAGCTCCTCATCGACCCGGTTGAAATTATAAATATATTAATCTTAATTAAGATGTTTCGCGTGATAGATAGCACAATACCTCTTCTAATAGCCCTAATGGCGCTGATTTCTTGTTCATCTGTAATGGGAAGCGAATTCGAAGTTATGTCCATGTCTAAATTTGACGTCAATGGCCAACATTTTGGTATGTTCATATGTACATACATAGATTCTATTTTATTTAAGTAAATCTTTATTAATATTCGAACTGTTTATTAATTACATCGATGTGGCATTTCTTGTTGACTTTCGATTTTTATACACATACATGCGCCGGTCATATATACGCCGTTCACTCGGTGTCTGCCAAATTGAAACATCCTGATCAGGAGGCTTACAGCAGCAAAAGACAATCAAAAGAAATAATAGAAAGGAATCTAAGGAGCTTGAATCCAAGTGAAAAGCAAAAGTACTCGACAAACTAACCAAAGAAATATCATCAGCAAACAAATATAGTCAAGATGATCATTTGCATACAAATGTAAATGAGGAGGATATGGACATGCAAGACAAAAGCAAAGGTGTAACTAATATCAACATGCTATCGAAAAAATGACAGATGTGACCTCGAACATTGTGACCGTACATAATACAAATGTAACAAATAGTTATTTGGGAAATACTGACATTACCAAACCGATTACCAATGATAATGGTATTAAAAGAAAATTAACGTTGTATAATGAGAGTCATATTGGTGCTGAATCTGTACTTGTTTTAACAAAAAATTTTGCTTTCGAGAACGAAAATACCAAAAACGGCCTTTTTCTATTCGGAAAAATTAGACATTTGAATATTGCAGGAGTTAACGAAATTGTGACTCTTGCTGCCACTTCGTATAAGATTTATTTTACTAATTCTAGTGCTGCACATACAGTGGATAACATTAATATTCGGTTTTTTTTTTTTCAACTTTAAAGGCAAGAACAAAAATTTTAAAAATAGTATAGTAAAGCCTGGTTTATTACCTTTTCGTAGAGGTACATATATTATGACTTTATTTCAAAAAAAAGGAAGTAAACGTACAAAAACAAAAAAAAGCCCAAAATTTTCGTTACTTTAATATTCGGTTTTATCTTATAAAACTAACTTATAAACTATTTAACTAGGGAAAAAACTATGTCTAATATTTTGTATGGTACCCATTATTTAGAACAGTATCGTTTAGACGCTTGGGCATATTTTTGATAATTTTGCTGGTATAATCTTGTCCAATTTTAGCCCACTCTTCCTGAAGCCGTTTCTTCAAATCCGATATGGATGATATTGGCGTTTTGTGGACACGGCGGTCCAACTCACTCCACAAATTCTCTATGGGATTGAGATCAGGCGATTGGGGCGGCGTTTCCAAGACTTTTGGGCAGTTGTATAGCAACCAAGACCTGACTTTATGGGCCTTATGCTTAGGGTCATTGTCCTGATAGAGCTTGAAGGTGTCGAGGATTCCCATTTTCTCCGCCGACTGTTTCAAATTTTCCTTCAAAATTTTAAGGTACTGCTCTTGGTTCATTATGCCATTAATGAACACAAGATTTCCCACTCCTTTCGTCGAAATACAGCCCCAAATCATCACACTACCACCGCCGTGTTTCACGGTGGCTCTTAGGTGTTCCTTCTGCAGCTCAGTATTTGGCTTCCGCCATACCATTGTCTTCCCGTCACTGCCAAAAAGGTTGAATTTGCTCTCGTCCGAGAAAATCACGTCATCCCAAAAGGTTTCTTCCTCTTTAGAGTACTCCTGAGCAAACGACTTCCTCAATTTCCGGTTGCGCTCAGAAAGCAAAGGCTTTTTCCGAGCGACTCGGCCGTTGTACCCTTCTTTTTTGATTATACGTCGGATTTTTTGGGCTGAAACGGTCTTTCCGTGGTCGGCGAATAGTTCAGCTGTCAGTTCTGGAGCACTAAGTCGAGGGTTTACCTTTACTTTCTTTATAATCTCGGCTTCTTCGCGCTTAGTCAATTTCTTGGGTTGTCCAGTCTGCTTAATTGAGGCGATTCTTCCTTCATTTTTAAATCGCCGGACGATGTCACCGACAGTATTTGGCTTCATCTCAAGGATTTGGGCAGTTTCTTTATAAGACTTGCCCTCTAAATGCAACTGGAGCACAAGTTTTCGCTGCTCGAAGGACGAATTATTTCCTTTACGGCCCATTTTAAATTTAGGTGTGAAAGTTCAATTTTGCGGAATATTTGCTGTCAATGAATGTTAGTCAAGGTTTTGATTGTTCGGGGAAACCCATTTTTTGGGCCATTCGTGGCCTTTTGGAGTTGCCACAGGGTTTTATTATACGACTTCCCAAAAATACCGAATATTAAAGTAACGAAAATTTTGGGCTTTTTTTTGTTTTTGTACGTTTACTTCCTTTTTTTTGAAATAAAGTCCTTATATATGTACCTCTACGAAAAGGTAATAAACCAGGCTTTACTATACTATTTTTTAAATTTTTGTTCTTGTTAGTTTTATACATTTTATTCGCCTTTAAAGTTGAAAAAAAAAAAAACCGAATATTAATGTTATCCACTGTAGTCTGGTTAAAGAGGTGCCACTTAGTTTCTCCGACGAAACAGGGAAAATTGGTTTTGAAGGTTCGGATATCCCAAAAAAAATAAACCTTTACGGGATATGCTCTATGAAACTTCATCAATACAACCAAAGTGCCTTGTCAGATTCGAATAATTGTACTCAATCTTGTCTCTTTTTTTTTTTTGGAATGTACTTCTATATTTTGGTCTTAAAAACTAAAGTGCGGCAGAGTTTTAATTGCGGCAGGCTTGGACGCATCTCTGCCAGATGAAAATCGGCAAAAATCAAAAATGACCTTGCATTCTTTCATAACAACGGAAACTTCTATATACAGGGATGGAAAAAATAATAGAAACGACATATTTTTTTCGTATTTTTCAAAATTTTGTTCAGGGAAATTTTTTTCAAATTTAATAAGTTTTCTTGAAAGTCTATACAGTAAAGCAGGGGTGCGCAGTGCCTATGCTCACGATGCACATTTGTTTTTGTTTTGCACATAAAATATGGGAAGTGTTTGAGCTTACTCACTGGTAAGGTTATTTTGCACATTGCAAATTACACAAATAATTTTTCACTTTTCGCTTTGCGTCAACTTTAGTTGCTGGCAAAGCAACAACAATTTTATTGCTTCGTTTTGCTGTCCCCATTCCGAATATATTTTGTTGTTGTCTTTTCGTTTGCTGTACACTGAAAAATGAAAAAGTTCAATTCGTTGTAAACCATGAGACGCATATGTTTATTTTTGAAGAAACATGTTACTATTTTTTTCTGTGTACACATTGAAATAACAAAAAAGTGATCGTTACATGTGTGAGTGCGAATTCCTTTATTTTTATTTGTGCGTGCACATCCATAAGACAGCTTTGCGCATCCCTGCAGTAAAGCATAAAAATATAACAAAATATTAATTTTCAAAAAACCTAAACTAACAAAAATTAATTAAATTAATATTTGATTTTTTTTAGGCCTGGAAAAAATAATAGAAACGGGAGACTTGAGGCTAAGAAAAACAAATGTTTAGCTTCAAAGGCTAGTAGATTTACTTTTAACTTTAATATTTGGTTATGGCACTGTGATTTTTAGTGACTTCGGCACTTCGGCGACCTATGGAGTCGACCAGTTCGGCCCAAATTGATCAATGGAGTACCATTCGGATTGAACTTTTTTCCACAAATCATTTTAATTTTTGAACTTATAGCCTCCAATCCTATTCTTTAAGATCCCCCAAAACTGCCCTATAGGATTAAGGTCTGGTGGCTGTGCAGGCCATTTCATCAGTGGAACTTTGCTGACCCGAGGTCAGCATTTGGGAGTGTTTCGGGTCATTATCCTACGGGAAATCCCACTTTAATTGCATTTTCTATTCAGCATTATACTGTCCAGTATATTTACGTAGAGGAAGGTTTTCCTTTATCAAATATATTCGACCAACACCCGAATAAGAAACGCATCCCCACCGCACGATGTTTCTACCACCATGCCTAACCGTTTTAATAGAGTACCTTGGGTGGTGGAAAGCGATCTTTAAGTGCCTAATATGTGGTTTACCAACAAATCCAATCAAATTGATCTTAGTTTCATTCGACTACAACAAATATTTGCAATTTGGACAGCAAAAATGCACCTTCGCAAAATTTACTCGGTTTCTGAAATTTTTTTTTTTTAAGTCTGATACGTTTTGAGCTCTGTGGTCTTTTTAATTGACACCAATCAGACTATATATTATAGTACGGCTATTGACTGATGCATTTGGATCATTTCTCAGATCTTCCGATGACAGAAAAGGATTTTCTTTTTATTTTATAACAAGGAGGGTGTCGAATTTCTTTGATAATGCGCTCGTTTTTTCGCGTGTATTGGGGTTTTTTTGTAGTGAATAGCCGTAAACCCATTTTTTGAACAGTTTAGAATTGTGGCTGTGTCTGACTTATTTGTGCTTTCATTCCGTAGACTTAGAATCTGTTTTCTATCAATTGCCGTACAATGTACGTCTCGACCCATTCTGAAACGAATAAAAACAACAACCGAAACTGGATCACCAAGAATATGTATTCCTTATCTTCTTTTATCTTTATTTTATGGAATGTTACCTGTAATACACGATTTCAACCGATTTAAAACAAGATAAGAACAAAAGTTGAATGCGTTTCTATTATTTTTTCCAGGCCTAAAAAATTCAAAAATTAATTTAATTAATTTTTGTTAGTTTAGGTTTTTCGAAAATTATTAATTTTGTATATTTTTATGCGTTACTGTATAGACGTTCAAGTAAAATTATTAAATTTGAAAAAAAAAAATTCACTAAACAAAATTTTGAAAAATACGAAAAAAATATGTCGTTTCTATTATTTTTTCCATTACTGTAGCTATTCTGTCTGAAGTTTTTTCTCGTGACCTTAGCTACAGAAAATAAGCAAATTACAATCTCCTAAAAAAATACACAGATGATAGATATGGAGAAGTAGGGATAGCCTACAGGAAAGGTTTAAAACTAAAAAAAACTGCCATTCGAGACTAATAAAGATATTATAATAGCCAGCACTACTAACAACAATCAGAATCTTCTCATCTCCTTAGTTTACTTTGAACCATCGATTTCTCTTGAACCTTTTAAGCAAGCTATTGAAAATCTATTGGAAAAACTTGATTATGCTAATAACGTCATTGTTGCAGGTGATTTTATCGCAAGACACACTGATTTTGGAGACACGATAAATAGTGGAAAAGGTACCTTTTTAAAACAAGTTGAATAATGTAGGATACTATCTACCAAATAATCGCGATATAACTTTCAGGAGAAATATTGATTCAATTTCTGGGTCTGTTCTGGACTTAAACTTCGTGAAAGGAATCGGAATAGAGAAATGAAAATGTTAAAACTTTTTTCTGGGTGGTAGTCATAATCACCCAATAACTTTTGAAACAGTAGGAAATGAAGGTAGACTAACAAAGCTTTTAGCCAAGAACAGACCACTTAAAAAGTTAGGGCAGGTTGAGTTTAAGATGAACATAGAAGATCTTACTAAGAGCAAGAGAAACTTTTTAGCTTTTCCACTGTGTCAGAACCATCTTTTCCAAATTACTGATTATTTAGACCAGGGGTGCGCAGTGCCTATGCTCACGATGCACATTTGTTTTTGTTTTGCACATAGCATATGGGAAGTGTGTGAGCTTACTCACTGGTAAGGTTATTTTGCACATTGCAAATTACACAAACAATTTTTCACTTTTCGCTTTGCGTTAACTTTCGTTGCTGGCAAAGCAACAACAATTTTATTGCTTCGTTTTGCCGTCCCTATCCCGAATATATTTTGTTGTTCTCTCTTCGTTTGCTGTACACTGAAAAACGGAAAAGTTCACTTCGTTGTAAACCATGAGACGCATTTGTCTATTTTTTGAAGAAACTTGTTCCTATATTTTCTTGTGTACACATTGAAATAACAAAAAAGTGATCGTTACATGTGTGAGTGCGAATTCCTTTATTTGTATTTGTGCGTGCACATCCATAAGACAGCTTTGCACATCATTGATTTAGACCTTAAAATCAAAAGGTCAGGCTTGAAAAGCATATAACCGATTTTAAAGTACTACTTTACAGATCTTACGCCTATTAAAAAAACAAATCAGCTGCGAAATAAATGATGTTTTAAATGTAGTAGCCTCTAGAAACAAAAAAAAAAGGAACACGTGCTTGTTTCGGTTGATCTCAACGACGCCTACAACTGTATAAATCTAAACTTGCTTAAAATATTGTGAGAAAACGAAAGTTTTCGCAAAACCTACATTGACTGGATCATCAGTTTCATGTCCGTGAGACTGTTAAAATTGGGAGATGCTGTAAAAGTAGTGCAGGGTGGCATTCCTAAAGGCTCATGGCTGTCTCCGCTATTATTCAAAGTCTACACTAAAATACTACATCAAGTTAGGGATTACATGACTCACATGATGCAACTTGTTGATGCTTTGTTTCAACCTTAGCAAATCGTCGGTCATGAACATGGGCAAAGATAATGGGAATTGATTGAAGAATATTCGCTTTTTAGGTAGACTGATAAGTGCCACCATGTCCAACGTAAATCATGTAAAAATAATTTAAAAAGAAACTAAAAGAAGCGATTGACTTTTGCTACTAGCGACAACGATCAAAGCAGGACTGAAACCAATGACTGGTGCTAACATTTTCAAGTCTTTCATCAGAACAAAACAAGAATATGCAATCACCAGCTTCTCTAACATGAGTATGCAAAAAGTTAAAAAAAAAATATGGAAATTTCACAAGCGACACAAGTAAGCATGAGATTTTTGTTCTGGTGGGTGTCATGCCACCTTTTTTCAGATAATAAATTAGATAGATCAGATAGATAAATTACTTGCAAAAAACAAAGATTAGTACTCGGTTGAGGAGATCAGCTAGATTCTCCGAAATTATCGAAAAATATGCAAAGAAAGGCTGGAGCATAATTTCCACAGATGCCTCAGTCACACAAAGTGCATGTGGTATAGGTCTAGTAGAGATGCCCAGTGGCAGTACGTATCAATACAAGGTGGAAACCCAGCTCTCATCGGTGGGCGCTGAGTAGGGATTGAAAAATTGACTTTGACGACGAATTTATTATGTTGGGGGCGGAATTTATTGTTGCAAACAAAAAATAGGAGAAAGTACAGCAAAATGCTTATTTTCCGTGATCCGCCAAAGTCTTGCCTCAACTGCTTTTAATAAAACTATATTCTCCTCACGTTGCATTTCTCTTGTTTGTCTTACGCACATTTTTTGCCTCCATCTTTCACTTTTACTTCAGTAATATTATTCAAAATTCACCTAGCGACAAAAAAAGCCGCACTCTGAATTTTCATGCATCTTTGACTTCTCCAGCCTGGGGTTTGCCCAAATTTTACTCGTTTCGTCTATTTTTTTTAGTTCCGAGTTAATAAATCAATTCCTAACAAAAATACATGCTAGATTTTTATATGATTGGGTTTTGCAGGTCTTCTTAGTGTGGCTTCATTCTTCAGTGTCGGGGTCGTCGTGCACCTAATCATCTTTAGGAATGATGGACTCGTTGAGGCATCATGGCATATTAATTTAAATGAAATTTTTTTGTCTTCTTTGACCAATAATCAAAAATGTGTATATGTAACTATAAACTTTGTGTTGTTGTTGTTTTCATCATTTCTGTTTTTGGCGACGTTGGCGTTTTTAAAATACTGCTTCCTCTGCAGCTGCAAGGCCTTTCAGAGTTGGTCCACAGTTGACACAGTTCCATCGACCAAATTGATTGCATCTGGGAAAATTTAAATTTATTGATGCAAAACTACTATTATATAACACTTCCCACGTGAGGAACAAACTTCTTCTCTAAGCTCGAAAATAATTTGCTCAAGGCGCTCATTATTTGCAGCTGAATTGCGGTTGCAGCTGAATTTTAGTTCTGAAATTTAAAATATTTAATTTGTTTCTGTTCATTTATTTATATTTTGGCACTTACGTGTATTCGAAAACTCCAGTCGCCTAATTGTACCCAGTACTCGAAGAGTATAGGGGTATATTAGATTTGTTGAAAAAATGAATGGGTGTAACACCCAGAAGGAAGCGTTTCCGACCCCATAATGTATGTATATTCTTGATCAGCATCAATAGCCGAGTCGATATAGCTTTGACTGTCTGTCCGTCTTCATTAGCGCCTATAGCTCATAGACTATAAGAGCTAGATCCACCAAACTTGTTATCCAAACTCCTGTGATATCAAACCGAGACGAGTTTGTTTCTAAATTTGGCCACGCCCCCTTCCGCCCCCACAAAGGTCGAAAATCTGTGGAATCTACAATTTTTAAGATAAGAGAAAATTCAATCAGAGTGTTGAATCTGGATCAGGTCGGATCATTATTATAGCCAGAAGAAACAATTGAATTTTAGTGGCCTTCCAAGCGCAGACTCATTACCTCTCTCTCACACAAACATCTCCACGAGTCGTAGTTAAGACGTACATATGTAGATGTATAAATGTAGACAAAAAATATGTAAAAAACAAATGTAAACAAAAATGGAAAGGGTTGGACTTTATTTTTGTCTCTAAACTTCCTTTTTTGGGAATTATTCAATTTTTTGCGAACATATAATAAATGACATAAATCGTAGGCTCACATATATACTGACTGAGTACCGGTTATAAAGTAGAGACGAGGCCCTAGCCGCGGCTCACAACGTTCCCTCTCGTTTTTCTTTCCGGACTGACCGACATAGCTTTGATTTGTTTATGATATTTAAAACGAGTTAAGTTTTAAAAATTAAAAGTTAATTTATCTTTTATTTATTATGGACAAACTTGGGGAAGTCTTCGCCCCACGTCCCTCGACCGGCCTCCACAAGCTGCACGAATCGCTGCCCCTCTTGATCTTCTTGAAAAGTCCTCTCAAGTACGCCCTGAACGGTGCTGAGGTGACCAAGATTGTCATGCAGAGTCTGGTCAAGATTGACTTAATGGTTATATTTGCACTTTTAAACTTTAAGTAGAACTTGATACTTCGAACAAACAATACGAAAACAAACAAATGAAAATTTTAACGAAAATTAGAATCCGTTTTGGCAACTGTACAATTGTCATGTAAATGAAGTAATATTTTTTTACACATTTAAGCCTAGAATTCAGTAGCGAAGGAATGGCTATCGAGAGGAATCAGGGTTGATATTCGTATGAAACCGATAAAAATATTTTGCCAGCCGAATGATTCCTCTAGGGTCATTATTTTTTTGTTGTACTCAGTACGAGCAAAATAATTGCCGATATATGCTAAAAAAGTATTTAATAGTATTTGTGGTATTCCGCTAGGCACGACAAATTTATTTGGCCGGTGAAATAAATGAAGAGGTGTGCGTGCATATGTGTTTGATAACAATCAAAATCGAAACGTAAACACAAAGCTATGGAGTTCAAAAAGCAAAATATAAAAAGATTGGGGGAGTTTAGCGACGAGGAGATTATATTATTATTAAAGTTTCTATGATATTTGGCGGATAAAAAGCAATTTGATGCAAACGCAAATAAGGGGCGCATGGGAGTCTGTGGGTGCAGTGATGAATAGAGAGTGCAATTCCAAATAATTATAAAATGTAAATGAATGTTCATATGTATGTATTCCAGGTGATACGTGCAAAAAAGCTTGGAAATCGTTAAGGGATGAAATTTAGTAGACAAATGGGGAATACAAAATATTTCACTGCATTTCTGGTCCGCAAAAACGGATTTACCCAATATTGCGGTTCGTTATCCGTGTATTGTCGTCTTGCAGCGCCCACAGCGCCCCATACATTTCTGCTTGCTTTGATACAAAATTTGAATTGTTAACAGATTTTATTTGTTCACAGTGTAACCGTAGGGCATGCACACCTGGTCACACTCGGTCGCTAGTATTTTTATATTGCACATTCCGCCAGAGGAACTTTTGCTGGTCTGAGTACTAGGATTTAACACTGATATACAAGAGCTTAGTATTTTTGGTATCTTTTGGTAAAAGAGTTCCTTTTGGGCCAGTGATTATTGGTGCTGTTTCCAGATTTTCTGGATCGTCGTATTCTGTCAACGATTAATCATTATTTAAGTGGATCGGGAAAGTCCTGAAACTTCCAGTTTGCTCACCAACTGGGCATACTGTCCAGCTAGTTACATTTTTTGATTGATTATATTATATTATATTCTTTATTTATACTTTTAATTACAGAAGTATGTTTTTTTTCGCGTCGTTGTTGAAGAGATAGTGTTGCCAGACCGTCGTGTCGATGTCGCAATTGCTGCCACACCAGAGAACGACTCGTAGTTGCATTGTTGCTGAGGGGCTGCGATCTGGGCTGCCCCAGTACTCCCCCTAGAAAAGTCACAAATCTTCAATTTGGTTTTTTCTTCGCATATGTCCGTAATGGCACATTTGATGACTGATCTTCCAAAGGGCTGGCCTCGTAATTTGCTATAAAAGCAGGCTTAAGCCTGTCGATTGAAATGGCTGTCTCCTTTCCATTAATCCGACTAATGAAGACCCGGTCTGATGTCTTGGATGTAATCGGGTATGGCCCCTTGGATGGCGGCTCCAAGGGTTGTTTCACAGTACACATCTGCATGATTTCATCCAAATAGTCAATTGAATCAATCATTCTGAAAATGAGTACACGTTTTTTCTTTACAGTTTCAAGGTAGTGTGAGTGAATGTTGTCATATTTCCTGTACTGTACAGCTGTTAATGAGTACAGTAATTTTGGTGTACAGTTCATTCAGTGTACAGTGTATTGGTGTGCAGTTTACATACTGTACATACTGTAAATTCCCGTTATCAAAAACTTACATTTTCCTGTGAATTCATCGCGCCTGCGTTGTTTTCTTTGCAAGCCATGTCAATTTGTTTCAAAGTACTGAACCCATGTTCTCTACAAGCACTCATTTGTACAGTTGTGTGACAGAACACAAAATATGCACTCATCATTTTGTTTGGTGTACAACGTAGCACATTGAAAACACAGAACTCATTAATGGAGAGTACAACTATCACTGTCACTTACTTTCAGTGGGATCACCAAAATGCTGTACACTCTTTTTCCGAGTTATAGAATATACTGTACAGCAAGAAATGAGTGCAGTATTTATGAGTGCAGTATACTACTGTACAGTACTGTCGAGTAGGAAATGAATGTAATCATGCAGACCTCTATTTCACAGCATCAGTTCGGACGAAGACGTGTGAGCAATTGTGAATATCCTTAATCAGGAAGAGTTTTTGTTGACTTTACCACCTGCATTCTCCTTCTGAACTGGCTGGCAAAGTCCATTGGCTTCTAAGGTGCGTCCAAGTCAAAAAAGTATTCGTTGGGAAGACGTAGCGTACACCCATATAACATTTCTTCTGCTGATGCCTTAATGGCTCCTTGAAGCACGTGCGAAGGCTTGTTATGACAGTCAGAAGCAGCTTGGTCCATGGTGTATCCGGTTGGCACATCAAAGAGGCTTTCATGGACCTTTGCCAACGCTCGATCATGCCATTTGCATTTTGACTGCCATTTGCCATCGTGTGAATGTTGCTCGCTTCCCAGGATATTCAGTGACTTGAAGAGTGCAGATTCAAATTGAGTTCCTTGATCGGTTGCAATAGTCAACGGGCACCCGAAACGCGATATCCAGCGCGACCATATTGCATCACATATAGCATCAGAAAATCGGACAATATCTGTATCCGTCAATTAAGGGCATCACAACAATGTCTAGATGTATGTGATCAAACCTTCCATCGGGCACGGTGATGTTTTTTGGGATCAGAGCATTGTGCTTATGAATTTTGGCTCGTTGATACAGAAGGCAATTCCTTGACCACTGCAGAACGTTTTTACGCATAGACGGCCATACGTACTTTTGTGAGATTTGTTTGAGAGTAGACCTGCCACTTGGGTGCGACAGTCCGTGTACGTTTGAAAATACATGGAATCGCAAAGATTGAGGAATATATGGTCGAGCCAATTCGTATTTTTTTCAAGCACAGATCCGATGGCTATATCGGAAGCGTCGCACGTGAGACTTAGTTCTGCATAAAGGCTGGGGTGAGCAAGGTTTGCGTTAGCTATACTATTTTTGCGGTTTGTCGTTTTTCTTCCTGTTTCGTGTCAATTCGTTAAGCGGCGCTTGGTTTTCTGACGCATGAGGTACACAGCGGCGGTAATAGGTAACTATATCTAGAAAATTACCAAATTCGCAAATCGTTTGTGGCCGACTTTACTCAGTGATTGACTTCAGTCGATACTCTGGAGGCTTAATTCCATTGCCGTTGTTTGTGTAACTCAAGAATGTCACTTCAGGTTGTGCGAAATGACACTTCTCTTCTTCCATGCGCTTTTATGATTTATAAAATATTACCCACATGTTGTCTGTGCTCCTCCACTGATTTGGACATTATGAGAATGTCGTTAATGTAGCAGAACGCGTATTCAACCCCTTGGAAGATCTGATCCATGAAACGCTGGAAAGTTTGTGTCACATTTTTAAGTCGAAATGGCATTTTCACGAATTCAATAAGCCCAAATGGTGTGCATACTGCTGTTTTTTCGATGTCCTCTTGGGCCATCGGTATTTGATAGTATGCTCGCTCTAGATCTAGTGTAGTGAATATGCTATTGCCATATAGTCGGTCGGCAAAATCGTGAATGTGGGGAATCGGATAGCGATCTGGAATGGTAATGGCATTGAGATTGCGATAGTCACCGCATGCCCGCCATCCACCACTACTTTTTGCCCATGGACTTTTTGAGTATCTGCAGATTTTGTCGTCGATCAGTTGATGTATCTGTGCTTTTGCCACAGACAGTTTCTCCCCCATCAGGCACCTGGTCCGATCTGTTACGGGTGCCCCAGTTGTCGTTATGTAGTGGCAAACTGACGGTGAATCTGGTGAGTTCCAAGTTGTCGAGCGTGGAGTTATCGGTGTGCCGGTCTTTGCCTTGCATGCGTTTTATCGTTATTTGGCGAAGCCGAATCCTGCGAGATCACAGATATGCTCGTGCCGTTGGTAAGACGTTGTTTATTGATGTCCACGAGCAAATGGAAGAAGTGCTAAGAAGTCAGCGCCAATAATTGCAGTTTGCACATCAGCGACTACAAATGACCATTGAAACGAATGGTTCAGGCCGAGGTCGAGTTCCAGGTCCTCCTTCCCAAAGGTTCGTATGGTGGTCTGGTTTGCGGCATATAGTTTCAGTTTGTCTGCGCTTAGTTTACGTTGAGCCATGGTGCAGGGTACAACTGACACCACCGATCCTGAATCGATGAGAAAAGTCCGACTAGTGTTTTTATCTTGGATGTGCAGTCGGTGGTCGTAATTCACGGATGACTTGTCACTTGTCGTTGAGATGCTACTGCCTACCAGCTGAGTTAGCGGTAGCAGCTTTAGTTTAATTGTTGATAATATCGGCAAACTGGCCGGCACTTGCGTGAGTTACAGTCCCGTGACCGAGGGAGTAGAAGAGGTCTCATATACGAGTATGACTTTAGAAAATCCTGGAAGGAAGCTGTTGCTTGGAGTGCCAAATCAGAATGATATTTATTACAAAGAGGTCTGTACAAGTATGTGTGTGTTGTCAGAGTTGTGGCCTGTTGACGATTTTGTTGTTGTCCATCAGCGCTAGGCTTGCAGTGTGACCGTTACTGCGTTGTTTCCCTGTGGCCGGGGAGAGGAGGGGGCATGTTAACTCCTCCCCCCCCAGTCCGAAGAGAAGGCCATAGAGGGGGAATGGCCGGATCGGAGAAGGGCTAGGCGACGTGTTGTTAGTGTACGCCACGAACTCCGACGATATTTTGAATTTAAAAATTTTGTATCAAAAATGGGTATCTTAATGTTAAACATGAGGGATGTGTTGAAGGTGTAACATGATTTATAAATGTGTTCATCTAATGCTAACGTTACATTTTTTTTATTTATTATCTTTCTTATGTTGTATGTTTAGTTTACTGGTTAAGGGGCTATCAACTACGTTGTTTATGCCAGATCTTTGGAATTGGTTTGGATATTTTTCAGTTCCCCTAATATGTTTTGTCCGTCGTTATCATCTAGGTTCCCCGAGATTGATTTGAGTATGGTCCCCAGACCATTAATGAGACCTCTTTTGCTTCTAGTGTGCGGCAAGAATGTATCTATTTTGACTTCTACCTGTTTGATTTTGTTTCGTAGGACTTATAATGGTACTTTAAGGGTTGTGCGGTTATTAGAAGGATTCTGGAACTACGAGTCGGAGTACGTTGAGAATTATGTGTCGGTGTTAGTATTTGTTGCTAAAGCTGGCGATCCGGTGTTTGTAAATTTCCTGACTGTTTTTCTAATTTTTATACCCGGTACTCGAAGAGTAAAGCGGTATATTAGATTTGTGCAAAAAATTAATGTGTGTAACACCCAGAAGGAAGCGTTTCCGACCCCATAAAGTATATATATTCTTGATCAGCATCAATAGCCGAGTCGATATAGCTATGTCTGTCTGTCCGTCCGTCTGTCCGACCGTCCGTCTGTCCGTCTTCATTAGCGCCTATAGCTCAAAGACCATAAAAGCTAGAGGAACACTATTTTGTATCCAGACTCCTGTCCTATCGCACTGTTACAAGTGTATTTCAAAATTTCGCCCCGCCCCCTACCGCCCACTCCAAAGACGAAAATCTGTGGCATGCACAATTTTAAAGATACGAGAAAACTAAAAACGCAGAATCGTAGAGAATGACAATATCTATCAGAATGTTGAATCTGGGTCAGATCGACCCATAAATATAGCCACAATGAAGAAAACCATTTCGAAATGCATCGTTCCCTCTCGCTCTCTCTCACACACAAGGTTCGGCGCTGTGCCCATTCATCCAGATGAGCGCCTAGATCTCAGAGACTATAAGAGCTAGAGCAACCAAACTTTCTATCGATGTTCCTGTGATATCACGTCAGTACAAGTGTATTTCAAAATTTGGCCACGCCCCCTTCCGCCCCCACAAAAGATGAAAATCTACAATTTTGAAGATACGGGAAAACCAAAAATGCAGAATCATAGAAAATGACCATATCTATCAGAGTATTGAATCTGGATTAGATCGGATCATAAATATAGTCAGTAGGAACAAATGAAATTTCAGTGGCCTTCCAAGCGCAGACTCATTCCCTCTCTCTCTCGCACACAGCCGTGTATGTATATGTAGCAAGTAGATTTAGACATGTAGAAAAGACAGATGTAAAAAACGTATGTAAACAAAAATGGAAATAATATATATAAATCTCCGAAAAGGTTGACTTAATTTTTGTTTGTCTTTTTTGGCTAAAACTAAATTTATCCCTTTTGCGAACATGTAATAATGTAATTTATTACAAGCTCACATACATATATACTGACTGAGTACCGGATATAAAGTAGAGCCGCGGCGTAAGACGCGGCTCACAACGTTCCCCCTCGTTTGTTTGTGTGACTTTTGACCTTTAGTTGTTAGGAAGGTGACGCCTTTGTCTCTACCTAATTTGTGTAGTGAAAATCTCGGTGTTATCTTGTTTCTACGGTTTTCTTTTCTAAAGACCGTATCATTGGGCTCGACTTGGACCGGTGTCTCTCTGTCCTCGTTTAATTTAGCCAATCTTCTTTCTGTGGTCGCGTTTAAATGTTCCTGTACTTTTGGGTATATGTCTTTTCTAAATTCGTTTAATTTATTAAGGTAGTCGTGGTGATTGTCAAATGTTATTGTTTTGTTGAATATGTGAGTTCTTCCGTGGAATAGCTCGAAAGGGGTATAGGAAGTGCTGGATTGTATTACATTGTTATATGTTGCAACTGCTTCTTTGAGTATTTGGTCATGCCCGCATTCTAGGCGTGCTTCCATTCTTTTGTTCATGATTAAGGTGGAATGCAGTCTTTCGACCGAAGCGTTGCGCGTTGATTGTTAGAATGAAGTTGTATGAGCTGTTTTTTGGAATTGGGCTAAGAGGTCGTTGAATAGACTGCCCGAAAATTCCGCGCCCTGGTCGAAAATGATTTCCTTTGGTGCGCCGTAGTTATCGGCGACTTTTATTGAATTCCTATTGTTAAGGGGGTAGGCTTGCGCTAGCTTGGTAAATTTGTCGATAATGGTGAGGTTACAAGTATTGTTAATGAAATATATGTCTATATGCACGACCGCCAACGGTCCCTCGGGGGCGGTTTGGGTTTGCATCAGTGGTCTATGGGGGTGTCTATCGTACTTGAGGGTTAGGCAGGTATCGCAATTTTTTATAATTTTTGTGATAATGTCTTTTAAATGCGGAAAATAAATGTCCCTTTTTAAATGGTTATAAGTTTCATCTATCCCCCTATGATTGGTGTTAAAGTGGTATGCACGAATTTTGTTTTCCTGGTCATGGGGATTAGTGATTTCGGTTAGCCATATTTTGCAGCGGGAAATTTTGTATAAGTCATTTTCGAAGAAATAGTTATTATAGGACTCTTCTATTATTTTGAAAATATCGTCTGGTGCAAATATTGCGAATGTTTTATTCGGTTTCAGGATTGTTTGAAGGGTGTTTGTAACGGAGTCGAAAGTATGCACGGGTTCTGTGATTATGTGTCTTATTTTATGAACAAATGGTGTTTCTACTTGTCTTGAAGTTGTTGATCCGGTACGGAATATTATTTGGCTATTGAAGTGATTTAGTGGTTGTGAAGTGATTGGTATAATTTGTGGGTCTTCGTTTATGTTCAAGTTTGGTTCAATTCTGCTGAGTGCGTCAGCGACTACGTTTTGCGACCCTTTTTTGTATACGACTTCGTAGTCGTAAGCGGCCAGGATAGTTTTCCATCGAAGTAGTTTTGGATTCTGGCCTTTCAGATTTTCTAGCCAGATTAATGGCTTATGATCCGTGACTATTTTGAATCTACGCCAGAAGAGGTATGATCTGAAATGACCTACAGCCCAAATGATAGCTAGCATTTCTTTCTCTATCGTAGAATAGCGGATTTCCGTGTCCGATAGTGTCCTGCTAGCGAAAGATATGGGTCTGTCATTAGTGTCTGGGCCTTGTGACAACACAGAGCCTATCGCATAATTACTTGCGTCTGTGGTCAACGTAAACGGTTTGTTGAAATCAGGGTATATGAGTATGGGATCATTACAAAGAAGATCTTTCGACGTTTCGACTGCTTGTTTAAATTCATCGTCAGTTATTATTTCCTTTTAACTGTCTCGTTATGGGTTTAGTTATTTTCGCGAAGTCCTTTATGAATCTCCTGTAATACCGTAATAGTCCTAAAAATGACTTAATTTCCCTAGTTGTCTTTGGGCAGGGGAAGTCCTTGATGGCTTGAATCTTAAGTGGGTTTGGTTTGACTCCTTCCTGGGTGACGATGTGTCCCAGGAAGTCAATTTCCTTCCTTAAAAAGTTACACTTGCTCGGTTGCATTTTAAGATTTGCGTTCTGGAGTTTTGTGAATACAGATTTAATACCGGCTATATGTTTTTGTAGTGAGGGTGAGAATACAATTATGTCATCGAGATAGACGAGACAGACATTACCGACTAAGTCACCTAAGACGTTGTCCATAACGCGTTTAAACGTGGCAGGGGCGTTCTTGAGACCGAAGGGCATTCTCGTGAACTCATAATGCCCATTTTCGACGGTGAATGCCGTCTTGCTTGCGTCTCGTGGGTTCATTTGAATTTGGTGAAAGCCACTTGCTAAATATATTGTGAAATACATGGTCTTTCCTATGCTGTCTAGTATATCAGGAATTTTCGGGATAGGGTATCTATCAGAGACAGTTTTCTCATTTAATTTCCGAAAGTCGATTACCAAGCGCCACTTTTTTTCGCCTGTGATGTCACTTTTCTTAGGTATGACCCACACGGGGTGCACTCCAAGGGGAATGGCTGTTTTGTATGATGTTTTGTTCGAGCATTTTTGAAATTTGCTTTCGAACTTCGTCTTTATGTACAAATGGGTAACGGTAAGATTTTGTGTGAATCGGTATATTATCTGTCGTTGGTATAGAGTGTTTGACGGCGTTAGAGAACGTTAGTTGATTGTTTTCATCGTGGAAGAGTCTTTTGAATGACTTGCATAGTTTGAGTATTTGTTGTTTTTCCTCGTTGTTGAGGTGTTCCGTTTGAATGTTTAGTTGTTGGTCGTCCGGTCGTTCTGTATCTGTTGCCGCGGACATGCAGTTTAAGTATTGGTGGGTTCGTGGAGAGAACTCTTCTGCCTGTAACGGTTCTTCGAGATAAAGAGTTTGGATCTGGTCTGAGTTATTGCAGACTTCGAAATAGGCGGATCCTGCGATTGCGATGTATAAGCCGCCTGTTATGGATATTTGATTATCCAAATTCGTGGTTTCATATATAAAGTCTCCCTGCATGAAGTTTACTGAAAGCGGTAAAAGCATTTTGGTATTTTGTGGCAGGGTATGTAATGTGTCTACAGGGTTTGCGTCATCGTTAATGTTACATAGGTGAGCGCTTGGATTATGGTTGTTCCTGTCTCGGTGGTTTAGGGTCTGATCTGATTCATCGTTATTGTGGAAGGGGTTCCTGCCCAAATTTTGTTTATCGTGTCGACCATTACTATCGTTATTGGAATTATCTTGACGTGTGAAGCGTCTATAATTATTGTTGTTAAAGTTCTGTTGTCGCAGTGGGAAACCACCACTATTATTGTTGTTGAAATTTTGTTGTTGCTGTGTAAAGCGAATATTATTGTCATTGTTGGTGTTATCATGTCATGGTACATGTCGAGCGTTGTTGCCATTATTATAGTTCTGTTGTCGTGCTATTGTAGTCACTATTGGTTGGTTGTCTTTTCGCGTATGGGTGATTCCTGTATATTGAGCTGTCGCGTCGTCGGGTTTCTTGGTGTTTATTCAGGTTTCTAGAGAAGTTTAATTCGATCTGTCCGTACTCGTACGCTTTCTCGATTGTCTCTGGCTTTTGGTTCCTAATGGCTGACCTAAGTGGGGACCCACTTAGAACCCAAATAAGAATGTATTTAGGCAGAATCTGTCATATTGGTCGCGTTTGGTCGTGAGGGAGTGTCCACTAGGGTCTGCCTCTCTTGCCAGTGACATTAATTCGCTTCTTATTTTCGTGGCTGTATAATATAGTTTTCCCATACTGAGTCCGTCCGGAAGATTGTGTAGTTCTCTAACAAGCATTTCTTTTTTTTTTTTTGCTAGAGTAGAGTCGCTTGAGGTTTGTTTTGATATCATCCCAACTGAGGAGTACATCGCAGACACTCAGCGCTTCGTCTGCCCTGCCTTTAATTTTGGAATAGTTCCAAGTAAGTACTGTCCGCATGTTGTCTGGTCCACTGATCCGGCTAACAAAAGTAGCTGTTCTACTCTAGCTATAAATCTATCAAGATTGTCTGGTGGGCCTTCGTAAGTGGGTAGTTGATGTACGAGGGCTAGTAGTTGTTGTAGATTCAGGCTTGTGTTTGTAGATGTTAATGAATTGCTGACGGTGGGACTTAGTGGCTCTGATGCGTTACTGATGGTGGGATTATTGTTTTGGGATTGAGCTAACTGGTCTTTCTCTTTTGTTTTTATCGCTTTACTTATCTCAGATAGACTGGACCCGCTCCTTAGCCCTAATCTACCTTTAACCAAAGACAATATAAATAATAAGATGAGTATCGCCCGTACAATTTCAATCGTGAGCAGCGAAGTTTTCTGTATATGCCTAAGTGCGCGCTGTCTCGCTCGCACGAAAAAGATAAGAGAGAATGAGTTTGCATGTGTGAGTACACACAGAGCTGCAAGCACTTATGTGTGCGTATTTGTGCCGAGCTGCCGAATTTTGTCGAGACGTAAACAATACAGAAATGTATTTGCTGAGAATTGGGGAGGGGGGAAAAAAATTCGTTGGCGATTGACATTCGGATAATAAAATTGCATTATTCATTTAAATAGTAATAATAATATAATTCTTTAATATACTAATACTAATACTAATATAATATATTTACATTAAATATATGACCCATTTTGAACATTTGATATTAGGTATACAATTATTATGGTTTTAAAATTATCGAGTAATTCTATCCAACCTGTTCAATCGCAAAATCAACCCCTATAACGCAATTCGCCTTTCAAGAAATTGTATCAAATTGTCTTGTCTTCTTTGCACAAGTTTACGTACAAACGCACATACATGCATGCATAAGAACTTCAAAATTCTTTGCATATTAAGTCGACCCACAAATACCCAACAGACATTTTATCGAATGTGAAGTCATTTATCACATAGATTATGTATTTTTACATAGGTACATTCCTTCATTATATTCGCGTATAGTACATTAAACAAAATTTGCATATAAGGGGTATACAAAATACTACTTTTTTTGTATTATGAGCAAGCGTCTTCAAATAGTGTCATAGTCCGCAATGAATTCTAAGGTATTCGGTATTTCGTTGAGCGCGGCGTCGTCAACAACCAATACAAACAAGCAGACCTAACATGTGTGCACACGTACAGTTGAATCTCAGCCTCTCGTATGGGACGAGAGAGCGGTTCGTTCTCTTTCTCTCTGTCTATCTGTCTCTCTCTGTTTGTGAAAAGACACACGAAAAGACACCCAGCCAAAATGGACTCCAAAAATTTTGTATGGCGAGATTTATCTTACTATTTATATTGTCTTTGCTTTAACTGTGTTACTAGTGGTAGCCTCTTTTTTTTTTTTTTTTAACATTTACGTGTTCTGAGAAGAAATCTGTATTATTGTTTGCAAATAATCGTGAATAACTTATATATAGGGATATGGTAATGGTATGTATGTAGTGTATAGTGTGGTAATATAGTGTATTATAATATGTGATTTTATGTATATGTATCTATGTTTGGGTGCAAGAAAATTCGTATGTATGTACAGGGCCTCTATTTATATATATGTGTGGCAATATAGTACGTATTTGATGTGCAAGGAGAATTTATATGTATATATTTACGTTACGGGGGTTCTATTTGCGAATTCGCAATGTATTATGTATTCTTTCCTAAGTAAAAGAAAGCCTGTATGTGTGCATCCGCTACACAGCACTATGGGGAATTTTGCCACTTTTTCTGGACAAAACCCATTTTCCAAAAGTCGTTAAAATGAAATATTTTTAACCGCTTTGTACCAGAATAACATTAGTTTTCAATGTTATGTAGTCGAAATTTTAACAGAGCGAACCACTGTTAAGTTAACAGCTTTCAAAAACAGCTGTTTGCTAGCGATGTGCAATTTTTCATACAACGAGTAATTTTTCTCGTTAGTAACTGACCAATTTAAGTGCGATTTTTACAATGGATTTGAATCGAAGAGGTTTGTAATATGTATTTTTGTTTTTGAAAGGTACAAATACTCCTTATATTTCCTGTAATTGTTTATCGTTTACGGGTATCATTTTGTGACAAATATTAGTCTTTCAAGAGGCGTACAATATGAGTCCAACCTATTCCAACCATAAGATTTAATACATATTGTAGAGAATTCAATTCTCTTTTAAATGCATATCATATTAATGTGCACTTTTGCGCACTTTCTCTGAAATTTGATATTTTAGGCCCTAACCTAAGTTTGTCAAATTCAGAGTTGTTTCTCATGCGGCCATGATTATGATCCGATCTGATCCAGATTCAAGGCTCTGATAGATATGGCCATTCCTTATCGTTTCCCGTTTTTAGTTTTATCGAATATATACATTTTTGGATGCCACAGATTTTCTTCCTTTTTGTGGGCGGAGTAGGGCGGGCCGAAATTTTGAAATACACTTGTAATAATGGGATATGACAGGATATTGGATACAAAGTTTGGTTGATCTAGCGCTTATAGTCTCGCAGATCGAGGCGCTCAACGAGAGGGAACGATGCATTTCGAAATGGTTTTCTTCATTGTGGCTTTTCTTCTCGTAACTTTAAAATTGTGCATGTCACAGATTTTCGTCCTTTCAGTGGGCGGAAGGGGGCGGGTCGCAATTTTGAAATATACTTGGATTAGTGTGATAGGACATAGTGTTGGGTAAACATCGTTCAATTTACTGAATAAGTTCGTTCGTTCTTTTTTATTCTGTGAACTAAGTCGTTCTTTCAGTTCGTTCTTTCTTGTTCATCTTAATCGTTCTTTTTTGTTCATCGTTCGTTTTCGTTCGTTCTTTTTTGTTGCTCGTTCGTTTTCGTTCATTGATTTCTTTGTTCTCAGTTTAATTTTGAAGTCTAATTTCTATTCTTAAGATTATAGATAAATAATGTACTAGAATTTATTGCTCTTTTAAGTTGCGAAATTTATTTTAATTTGTACTTGGTACATCATATCGTCGAGGCACAGCCAACAGCCAACAAAAAAAACCAAAGAGGGCTGCCATACCAGCTCAAACAGAACCAAACAAAGAGGAACAAAAACGAACTAAGAAACATGAACAAAACGATGAACAAAACAGAACGAACGAAAACGAATGATGAACAAAAAAGAACGATTAACAAAAATGAACGAACTAAAAGAAACGATGAACAAAAAAGAACGATGAACAAAAAAGTACGATTAAGATGAACTTATTCAGTTCGTTCACTTCAGTGAATAGTTCTTTTTTGTTCGTTCGTTCATGAACTACCCAACACTAATAGGACAGAAGTCTGGATACACAATTTTGTTGCTCTAGCTTTTATAGTCTTTGAGATCTAGGCGCTCATGAAGACGGTACTCTCGAGTACCAGGTATAAAAAGGGCTGCCACGCCCATTTTTTCAAAATACCTTTCTTTTGCTATTACAAACTCATATCAAAAAACCAAACCAAAAAATATTGTTTCGTTTGGAAGTTATTAATTAATGCCACAAAAAGTGGCAAAATTCCCCATAGTGCACAGTTTCCTCTTTTTTGTGCTTCCCTGTGCTTAGTCTTAGTTGTATGTCATTCGTATAGTGCTGCTGTGTGTCCTTCCAGCTTTGTTGCTTTTTAATGGATGTTATCGACTTCAACTGTAATGTATGTGATTTAGTAAATATTCAATAGAGTGTTTTTTAGAGGTAAGTGAACATGTGACAGCAATAGACGTTAAGTTTTCTTTTTTGGATTGTTTTCTTGTTTCCTTTTTGTTGTTTTTTTCTTCTTTTTTTTCTCTTTGTTTTTTTTTTTTTTTATATATATATATATATACAATTTTTTTTTTAAAATTCATTTTATTGATTTTATTTTTCTGATGTGGTTCTATTTTCGTAGTGCGTAGTGTGCAAAAAGAATTCAAGCTAACGTGGCATCAAGTGGCGCTCCGCCACTCTGGCGGAGTCATCAGCTCTCGGCGGCAGCCAATACGCAGTGACGCAGCAAGAATCTCACAAGCGAGCGTAAGACAAGCACATACAGTATGTCAACTAATTGTTTGCAAAATGAAAAAAGTCACAAAATTTCAACTTTAACATCATTATTTATTAGGAAATGCACTTGTTTTCATGTTCAGTCTTCCACAATATTTTTCTTCAACGTATTCTTAAATGAAATATGTAACAAAAATAATAAAAAGATAAACAGAAACATAAAAATTCATAAAAACAAAAAAAAAACAGAAAATTTTAGCTGTCTATTAATTCTTTGCAAAATGCAAACATTAAATCTTAAAGACGCTATATATTTTGAACAATGTTCAATAATTGGCTAATATTTTGTATGCCCGCTATTGGCATCTATAACAGCCGTGAGGCGACGCGACATCGAGGATATAAGTTCATTTATATTATAATACTCCGGTATTTTTTGCCACTCCTCATTTATTGATTTTATCAAATGTAGTTTTGAAGTCGGACGACGTTTACCAACCCTTTTCTTCAGCAATGCCCACAAATTTTCGATTGGATTGAAATCCGGACTCTGGGCGGGCGTGTCGACCACTTTTGTACAATTGTACAGCAGCCAATTGCGACACAGGTACGATTTGTGCTTCGGATCGTTGTCTTGGTACAGCTTGTATTTGAGTTTGCTGCTGTTTTCTGGATCAACGAAGCCAAAACTCTGCGCACTTCTTGACAATTCGTTTTTTAAAATGTCCAAATAAAACTCCTTCGTCATAATGTCATTGAATATGCGCAGCTCTCCAACGCCTTTGGATGAAATGCAACCCCACACCATGACTGAAAGCTTGCCGAACTTAACAGTTGGCACTATGTTTTTGGCCTGGAGGGCTGTATTTGGTTTCCGCCAAACTTTGCTGGGTCCATCATGGTAGTACATCATGATCTTGGTCTCGTCACAAAAAATGACGTCATTCCAGTACTCCTGGGGACGGTTCACATTAAATGTTGCAAAGTTCAATCGCTTCTCAATGTTCGCAGCAGACAGCAATGGCTTCTTCCTAGCTACATGTGATGAGTACTTGTGGCGATTGAGTACTTTTCTGATGGTCTCATGGCACACGGTCTTCTTGCAGTCATTTTTTACATCGCTCGCCAGCTCCCTGAGGCTTGTTTGCGGTTTGTTTTCTATTGTTTTTAGGATTTTTGAGCAATCCCGCCGAGAAAGCTTTGGTGGTCTGCCTTGGGAGCTGTGTTATTCCAGCCTGTTCTCCTTTTCTGCGCGGTTTATAATATTGTAAACTGTTCTAAGTTTAATTTGGTATGTTTCAGCCAATTCTTTGGGTGTTTTTCCTTTATTAAAGTGAAAGAACACTAGCTGAATTAAATTTTCATCTGTGCGTTTGCCAGGCATTGCAAAAATCGTCAATGTAAGAGATACGTGACCGAACCAAAGCAAAATTTTTAACGAATAAGTGCAAGAAAGACTAGAAAAAACAATGCGATCGGTCGTGCTCGAATGGGCTGCCCCGTTAGTTTTTCTGTGGTCTTCTTTCAACCAGTGTTTGCATTTTGCAAAGAATTTATTGACAGCGTCGTAGGTGCCTCTGTTTTGTTTTCTTCATTTCTTTTACGTATTACTTGGGACTTTGTCATTTTTTTTTTGCCCAACTGTAGCTTATACATATCTTAATAATAAAAAACAAACAATGCCTTTCCTAACAAAAATTGATGTTAAAGTTGAAATTTTGTGACTTTTTTCATTTTGCAAACAATTAGTTGACATACTGTACATGTTTACTTGATATTTGCCGAAGGGAACAGTATCACTGTGTATGACTTTTATTTTTTATGTTTTGTATATTTGTGCAGGTTTAGTTTATTCATTCATTTTTATAGTATTCTTGTTTTTATGTACATCATAATAATAATTTTGCGTTCATGTAAATTGATACATGGAAACGATCCCGGTGCCTTAACACCGATTGTTGTACACATATACGGTCGTTAATCACACAACTTACATTTATCTTTGTAAACCACTGCGTGCAGATGGTCCCGGTGCTTTGTTGGTGATATTTGAGTGCACGTCGCTATTATATTCGCTTCTTGCGCAGCGAGTTTTGGTCACAAGGAAATCTAATGTTCGACTTATCCGTCTTCTTACTATTTTTCTCTTGTGTATAACAAACCACACTTGGCGACAGTGACAGCCAGGCTATCGCCCAGAGGTGGAGAAACATCGATGAAAACATCGATGCCTCCGAGAGTTTTGGAAACATCGATGCTTTATGGCGACTATCGATGTTTTTGTCACATCACCTAAGTAAGTACTTCGGCTTACCGAAGTCTTTTACCTTTTGAAGACATCGATGCCTCATCGATGCCTTTCCAAAAACATCAAAAACATAGACGCTTTTTCCATCGATGCCCCTGCATTCCTACTAGCGCCGCGACAAAACGGTTCCTCTCAAAACCACAACAACCAATCGCAATGCAACTATAGGCTGATGCAACATTGCCATAGTGGCAAAATTACTATTCTGATGAAATACCCAAAAAGCATACCCATACTCTTTCACACACGCACACCAAGTGTTCTCCGACACACACACACAGTCACCACACACAGCAGCTTGAGATGTCGAATTTTGGATTTCTTTACCATTTTTTCATTGTTTTCTTTTTATGAGTTGCTGTGTATGGACGATCCCGGTGCCTTATCAGCGATTGATGTACACATATACGGTCATCACACACAGCAACTTGTTGGTATAATTGTTGTAAATTATTCCGCACAAGCGATTCCGGTGCCTTATCAGCGATTGATGTACACATATACGGTCGCTTGCGTGGCAATAAGAATTTGATTTTGTTAGTTTTGTTTTTTTTTATTTGCACATTTTTTGTTGTGTGCGGATATGTATGCACATTTTTGTGTGTCACTCCCTTTTGAACTCCCATTTGCACTTGCACGTCATTATGTATTATTTTCCTTTGCAATTGTTCTCTCTTTTAAGCATGTATTATTATTATTTCACCACTCACTACTAAAATTTGCACAACCACTGCTGTCACTCGTTCACTCACCTCATCCTACAAGGAAATTAGAACGATAAGCGTAGTGGGCATGATTAATCCCTTGTTCGTAGTTCGGCTGCGCCAGTTACAGTCCCGTGACCGAGGGAGTAGAAGAGGTCTCATATACGAGTATGACTTTAGAAAATCCTGGAAGGAAGCTTGCAAATAAAACGACTGTGTTGCTTGGAGTGCCAAATCAGAATGATATTTATTACAAAGAGGTCTGTACAAGTATGTGTGTAAGTGTACAAGAATGTGTGTGTTCGTCAGAGTTGTGGCCTGTTGGCGATTTTGTTGTTGTCCATCAGCGCTAGGCTTGCAGTGTGACCGTTACTGCGTTGTTTCCCTGTGGCCGGGGAGAGGGGGCATTTTAACTCGTGCGCGATCACCGAAAGTGTTGTGGTAATAACAAAGAGATGCCTTGCTGCCGTCATCGTCCACGCTCGTGCCATGGGAAACCTTGGACTTTTCGGGGACGTGAATGTCCCGTTGCTTATCAACCTTCTGCGCAACGTCTTTTAATTTGGACTGTTGCTACTTACCGCATCCACGCTGTAATTACATTGCTCAGTGCCCTTAGGGTTGTGTTGACATAACACACATAGAGTCGACAGCACTGTTTTCGAGCATCTTATCGGCAATCTTTGCCAGCTTGTCCAGATCATCTTCCTTCCAAACCGAAATAAGCGGACGAATCGATGACGGCAACTCGGTGAAGAAGAGGTTGCGTATAACGGCTTCGCAGCCACTAGACGGTGCTAAAACGACGCAAGTGAAGCAAGATTTCAGATGGCTTCTTCCCAGTCATACCGCCACCCCGTAGGAGCCGTCTCATTTTCGAATCCTCTGACTCGCCAAAAGTTTCGAGCAGCCGACGCTTCATTGCGTTGTACTTGTTGTTAGAAGGTGGCCGAGTATTGAGATCTTCTAATGAGATCTTCATCTTCCTCCAGTTGAATTGACGCCAGGTCAAACTTGTGGTCATCGCGCACCACATTGTGCAAAAACAGAAGGCGCTGGCTTTGCGGTTGCTAATTGAAGTTGCTGCAGCTGCTCTTTCCACTTTTGCATCTCATTCTGTGTGGCATCCATATTTATTGCGTCGTAAAATTGGTCGCCGTGTTCTGCTGTGTTGTCTTTGATCTAGAAACGCAAAAAAAAATGCGGATTTCGCATTTGCGGTTGTTTTTAAACGTAGGGGTCACCACTTTGGCAGCTTGGCCAATGTACGCTCGATGTTGCTTTGATTATTATACCCGGTACTCGAAGATTATAGGGGTATATTAGATTTGTGCGAAAAGTGGATGTGTGTAACACCCAGAAGGAAGCGTTTTCGACCCCATAAAGTATATATATTCTTGATCAGCATCAATAGCCGAGTCGATATAGCTGTCTGTCTGTCCGTTAATCCGTCTTCATTAGCGCCTATAGCTCAGAGACTATATAAGCTAGAGGAACGCAATTCTGCATCCAGACTCCTGTCCTATCACACTGTAACAAGTGTATTTCAAAATTTCGGCCCGCCCCCTTCCGCCCACTCAAAGGACGAAAATCTGGGGCATGCACAATTTTAAAGATACGAGAAAACTAAAAACGCAATATCATAGACAATAACCATATCTATCAGAGTGTTTAATCTGGATCAGATCAGATCATAAATATAGCTACAATGAAGAAAACCCTTTCGAAATGCATCGTTCCCTCTCACTCTCTCTCACACACCGGGGTCGGTGCTATGCCTGATCGAATATTTTGACACCTAGATCTAAGAGACTATAAGAGCTAGATCAAGCAAATATTCTATCCAAGCTCCTGTGATATCAAACCTAGACGAGTTTGATTCAAAATTTGGCCACGCCCCCTTCCGCCCCCCACAAGGGACGAAAATCTGCAATTTTAAAGATACGGGAAAACCAAAAACACACAATCATAGAAAATGACCATATCTATCAGAATGTTGAATCTGGATCAGATCGGATCATTAGTATAGCCAAAAAGAACAAATGAAATTTCAGTGCAATTCTGCATCCAGACTCCTGTCCTATCACACTGTAACAAGTGTATTTCAAAATTTCGGCCCGCCCCCTTCCGCCCACTCAAAGGACGAAAATCTGGGGCATGCACAATTTTAAAGATACGAGAAAACTAAAAACGCAATATCATAGACAATAACCATATCTATCAGAGTGTTTAATCTGGATCAGATCAGATCATAAATATAGCTACAATGAAGAAAACCCTTTCGAAATGCATCGTTCCCTCTCACTCTCTCTCACACACCGGGGTCGGTGCTATGCCTGATCGAATATTTTGACACCTAGATCTAAGAGACTATAAGAGCTAGATCAAGCAAATATTCTATCCAAGCTCCTGTGATATCAAACCTAGACGAGTTTGATTCAAAATTTGGCCACGCCCCCTTCCGCCCCCCACAAGGGACGAAAATCTGCAATTTTAAAGATACGGGAAAACCAAAAACGCAGAATCTTTGAAAATTACCATATCTATCAGAGTGTCAAATCTGAATCAGATCGGATCATAAATATAGTCAGAAGGAACAAATGAAATTTCAGTGGCCTTCCAAGTGCAGACTCATTCCCTCTCTCTCTCGAACACAGCCGTGTATGCATATGTAGGAAGTAGATAAAGACATGTAGAAAAGGCAGATGTAAAAAATGTATGTAAACAAATATGGAAACATAAAATAGATCAAAATCTCCCAAAAGGTTGACTTAATTTTTGTTTTCTTTTTTGGCTAAAACTAAATTGATCTCTTTTGCGAACATGTAATAAATTACAACAAGCTCACATACATATATACTGACTGATTACCGGGTATAAAGTAGAGCCACGCCCGAAGACGCGGATCACAACGTTACCCCTCGTTTTACTTTTATTTTATTTTACTTTTTTATATATAATCGTTTTTAAATTTTTTTCAATTAAATCTTATTTAGGTCATTGGCCCTTGCATACCGTTTCTTTATTATCTTGTTATGTTTAATATACGAGGCCAATATGAATTGCGAAACTTGTACAATGGAAATTATTAGCAATAATATCCACAGTGATTTAATACCATCTGTGTGATCTATTATTTTTACGTTATTGACCACATTGGCCGTATTATCTTTTGCCTGATTATCAACGCCAAACCAAACCATTTTTTGTTTTGTTTAATTTTATATTTTGAAAAAGAATAATAAAAGGGAGGTTCATAAAAGGATCTTGTACAAATATTTGTTGTTCTGTTTTACAAATGTTCTTTTATACTTAGCCAACAAAGAAAAAACATTTTTTTTTTATCTTAGATCAATTTGGATTTATATTTTCTTCATTTCGTTTATATATATTCATAGTTTTTTGATTTGTTTTGGCTGAAGGCCTTAATTTAAATTTTTCAAATTGGCTACGTCGATCAACGCAGTGATTGCTAATTTATTCGCCAACTTTCTCCAATCAACATACTCCTCTCATATATACAGCTCATCCACTCCGTACCACTCATGCCAACAGAATTTTTCTTAAATATTTTGAGGAAAGCGTTGTTCTGGAAGCCTTGAAATCGTTGGACACTTCAATCTCTGCGGGTCCTGATAGATCCCTTTGCCAACGTTTGACCTTTCTTTTCAACCTATCTTTGGAACAATCTTGTCTCCCAATGATTTGGAACGAGTCCTACATCATTCCACTTCGTAAGAAAGGTTCACGATCCAACATCGAGAATTACCGAGGCATTGCAAAGCTTTCCGCCATCCCTAAGCTCTTTGACTTCTTGATCACCCGGCAATTGCAACACCTCTTCTCAAGCTTAATATTTCCGTCACAACACGGTTTTTTTATACATCGATCAACATCGACTTACCTTCTCGAGTTCTCGTTTATAATTAACAGCGGATTGTACACACACCTTCAGCTGGTTCTGAATGAACTCCTAATGTGGTGTTCAAACAATCTGCTATTTTTGAACTTTTCGAAATGCAAACTTATGACCTTTTATCGTCGCGCTCCACATTTTGTGTCATACTCTCTAGGAAACCACGGCCTAGATCGAATTTCTACTTCAAATGACCTTGGAGTCATTTCTGATCATAAATTTTGTTTTGACAGTCATTTAGCCTCAGCAGTGAACAAAGCTAAGGGTGTTTTAGCGTTTATTAAGCGGTGGTCCAAGGAGTTTGACGACCCGTATGTGACCAAACAACTCTATATTTCATTAGTGCGTCCGATATTGGAGTATTGTTCTTGTGTGTGGAGCCCGCCGTATAAAGAGCAACAAGCTGTCCTCGAATCAGTGCCAAAACAATTTTTAATTTTTGCGCTTCGTAATCTAAACTGGGACTCCGGTAGAATCTTACCACCTTACCTTCTTTTATTGCACTACCGCAGAATATGCAATGGGGTAATGTTCGTGCACAAGCTCCTTGGGACGGTGGACTCCCAAACTCTCTCAAATTAACTTTGCAGTTCCCTCGCGACCTACTTGTACCTTCCGGCCTATCAGATTACCCTCATGTAGGTCAAACTAAAACCTATATTTAATAATTACCACCACCTGAATACAAATAACACTGATCGACAGCCAAAATGTTTCAAAGATCGCACCCATATTTTCTTATAGGATTTGTATCGCTGATTTGCCTCCAAAAGTTTCCATCACGTTGAGATTTTGGGAAAAAATGGCGCACATAAAAAAGTTGGGCTACATGAACATTTGGACTGTTTCAAGGGTCTTTCGACTTGATTCATATAGTTGACAATTCAAACTTTAACTTAATCCTAATTAGGGACTTAATCCTAATTAGAACCTTTGGATTATTCCCTATACGTGATCAAAGAAGGGCAAAAACAGAGTTTTTAGGAACTTTGAGTCAATTTTTCTCAAAATCTCGACGTGATGGAAACTTTTGGAGGATTCGTGATCAGCGATGAAAATCCTATAAGAAAATGTGGGTGCGATCTTTGAAACAAAAAAAAGGTTTTATTTTGTAGACCAGTTTTTTTTTTGTCTTAATTCCTTCTCTACATTGTTATTAAGAACTTTTTAGCAGAAAATTGTTAAGGTTTCGATTTGTTCAATTTTTCTTGGGCTCTGACGTTAATTAATTAAATTAAATAAATAAAGAAATAGGGAAAACATGCCTATTGAAGGCACCACCCAGTTATAGGCACCCTCACGTAAACTTGGACAGCAATCAAAAGCTACAGATCTGAGTATGAGGAGTCGTGTTGGTTGTCGGTATGAAGTTTTCGTGCTGTTAACAAAACCAATATATGCATTTTTGTAGTAGCTGTGGGCATATTACAAAAAAGTTTCAATAAAAAAACACTAAAGATAATTATACCCGGTACTCGAAGAGTAAAGGGGTATATTAGATTTGTTGAAAAAATGTATGTGTGTAACACCCAGAAGGAAGCGTTTTCGACCCCATAAAGTATATATATTCTTGATCAGCATCAATAGCCGAGTCGATATAGCTATGTCTGTCTGTCCGTCCGTCTGGCCGTCTGTCCGTCCGTCCGTCCGTCCGTCTTCATTAGCGCCTATAGCTCAAAGACCATAAAAGCTAGAGGAACACAATTTTGTATCCAGACTCCTGTCCTATCACACTGTTACAAGTGTATTTCAAAATTTCGCCCCGCCTCATTCCGCCCACTCAAAGGACGAAAATCTGTGGCATGCACAATTTTAAAGATACGAGAAAACTAAAATCATAGAGAATGACCATATCTATCAGAGTGCTGAATCTGGATCAGATCAGATCATAAATATAGCCACAATGAAGAAAACCATTTCGAAATGCATCGTTCCCTCTCGCTCTCTCTCACACACAGGGGTAGGCGCTATGCCTGATCGAATTTTTTGGCGCCTAGTTCTCAGAGACTATAAGAGCTAGATCAACCAAACTTTCTTTCCAAGCTCCTGTGATATCAAATCGAGACCAGTTTTTTTCAAAATTTGGTCACGCCCCTTTTCGCCCCCACAAAAGATGAAAATCTACAATTTTGAAGATACGGGAAAACCAAAAACGCAGAATCTTTGAAAATTACCATATCTATCAGAGTGTCAAATCTGAATCAGATCGGATCATAAATATAGTCAGAAGGAACAAATGAAATTTCAGTGGCCTTCCAAGTGCAGACTCATTCCCTCTCTCTCTCGAACACAGCCGTGTATGCATATGTAGGAAGTAGATAAAGACATGTAGAAAAGGCAGATGTAAAAAATGTATGTAAACAAATATGGAAACATAAAATAGATCAAAATCTCCCAAAAGGTTGACTTAATTTTTGTTTTCTTTTTTGGCTAAAATTAAATTTGTCCCTTTTGCGAACATGTAATAAATTACAACAAGCTCACATACATATATAGTGGCTGAGTACCGGGTATAAAGTCGTTTCCTCCTCGTTTTTATTGTTTTCGAACAGCAATATATGGGTGTTACAAATTTTTTAAAAATGTGAGTGTTTCATTTTTTTGCAGTGTTGTCAATGTACTTTCTGATTTATCGTCGTTACATTAACCAAAATGTATGCATAACATAATTTTTTGTTCTCTTGAAATTATTATTGTTATATTCAAAGATAAACCGCTTCATATAGCACCATTTTTTTTGCGTATGATTGGCCGAGAAACTGCGTAATATAATTGTCTATGTTAACACCGTTAAAACTAAACGATGCCCATAACTGGTATGTTTCCCCTATATAAATAAAATACTTTGAGCAGCAACTCTGTCAGCTCTTAAAAGCAAGTTACAAGTTGAAAAAAGTTGCAAAAACAAAAAAGAAAAATAATTTGCACAACAAATGTGTCGTGTTCGCAAAAGTTTTCTAAAATCGAAGCATGACGAAGCATATGCACTAAAATTTTGTTTTCCGTTAATTTCTTACGAATATTTTAAAATTTTTTAAATATCTCATTAAATACAAAAAGCAAGCGCTGCAAGAGTAGCTCAAGTTACTTTTTTATTCGTTTGCGTTTTTGTCGAAACTCCATTTTTCGGAGCTATGTGCAAATTTCTTCTAAAACTTCTCGACCGATTCTCTTGAAAATGTGTATAAATTTTCTCAATAAGATTCTCTATGGCGTCACGTAGGATTTATTTAATACGATTTTTTTAAATGTTGTATTGATTTTTAAAGACAATTTTTTTTACCCAAAACTAAATAATTTTTTTTTTATTTTACATAAAATTCAATTTTTTAAATGCTTCTATTTACTTAAAAGTTTAATTTTTTCAATTCTCATAGGTAATTAGATATACATAGTTTAATAAAAATTTTGGTTGATAGGTAAAAATGGTAATCTTCAGCATGCACATTCTCTAGAAAAATTGCCTCAAAGTACTCGCCATATCTCCGCCAGTTTTCAATACTTTGCCTTAGCTTAGGGGGTTATCTTTGTAATCTTTTTACATTGTTTGTAAAGTTGAATACATGTTTTTAAAGACTTTTTATTAAAAAGTTGCATCTTTAATAGTTTTGTCAAAATTATTTTTTGAGGTACCGTTCAATTTTCAGGCGGTCATGGTTGCGTAACCCCCTAAGCTAAGGCTAAGGCGAAGCTTTACTGTACGTATTCATTGGTTCTTTCACGTTGTTGGGCAGCAGTCGGAAGGCCCTATATTATGTGCTTACACGTGTATAAAAGTGGTTAGCACCAATATAATATATGACTTGCATGACTTGTTTATGGTTGTATGCTCTGACTACAATAGACACATTATATCAACTGGATTAGTCTTCTTCTTTTTAAAATATTAATACTTATCTACCTAGTCCGTACTTATTACTAATATCTTACATTTATATTTTTATTTTATCAACAAGTGTATTACATTAAAAACATGCTCACAAACATTATGTGATTAATAAATTATTATTCAATTCTAATTTTTAGGTAGCCGGTTATCTTTAATTTCCCTAGAAGCGAGATCATTGTATTCATGGAATACCTCACGACATTGTGTTCTTACACGGTAAGTCCAAGGTACACACAGTGCTATACGCCCACGACATGATAAGGGATTTGGCTGGACAACAGCGTGAGTTCGTTATTGGCACTCACGGAGAAAATGTCCAACAACGCCAACAAGATAACGAAACCAATTTGTGCATTTTTATAGTAGCTGTGGGCATATTAAAAAAAAAAAAACAAAGTAACTGTTCGGGCCAGCAGCATCATGATAATTAGAACCCACTGTACTTAAAATTAATACAACAACATACACATGTAAACGCTAACATTCGGCAGCGCTGCTGCGCTCTCTCTGCATGCCAGGGCTCGGCACGGCCCTATCTAATGAGGATAGGAAAAAGTCTCTGCTGCTGCGCTGCCGCTCACGGACAGTATAAAAAAGCAGCAAGCCTTCGTGTGGCTTCGGCAATGCGACTTCGGCTGTTGCTATCTCGTTTTGTAGACTGCGTGTGCAGTAGAATGTTTTCAGTGGTTGCTGAGCCGTGGAGAATGCAAGACCACGCTGCGCAACTGTTTGATTTAACACTGGGAGAAAATTATGTTCAACGAGAAGTGGGAAGAAAATTCTTTTTTTCACCTAAAATATGGATGGCGATGCGCAATGCGTTATATGCTATTATATTGCCTGCAAATGCGATTCATTTGCTATTGAAAGACATTTTAATAATTTGTATTTTATACGACAGTTTCCGCATGAAACATTTGCCATTTAACTACAAATTTTGTCGCAGTGTAAAGCAGTAAACCGGTTTCGCCATCAGGCATGTTCGGGTTTTTGCTACACACACCAGCGTGATGAGTGTATGCGTGCCGAGCCCTGCTGTATGCTAAGGGCTCTCCGCAGCCGCCGCTTCGGCTCTAGCATTGATCTGCCGACGCTGCGGAATTTAGTGCTATGCTAATCTCTCTGCGCATTGGTTGCATATGATCTCGTGAACATTTATCTGGCTGGGCAAAGAGCAAGCAATCGGCTTCTGCTAGCCGCCTGTATAAATAAATATTAAACCTTTAAACAATCGTCCTCATTTTGTGTCTGGACATAAATAGGTGCCAAAAAAGCTTGGCATCTCAAACAGTAACTTTTATTGTTTTCGAATTGCGATTGTTTGTAGGAGGGCGGATCGGATGATAGATTCCAACGATGAGTACGGAATAAAAAGTCGGGGGCCAGTGATTTTCCTAGTATATATGTAATGTATTTGGAGCGGCTTGATTATGGACCAATGTACATATGTATGTCTCGAAACGGAGGTGGAAGCGAGAGTGTTCAGGCTCGAGCTTGCAGACTCGTCGAGACCGCGAAGCGTTGATCGGGAGAGCGCCCACGACCGCGCGAGAGCGGGAGAGCGCCCACGACCGCGCGAGAGCGGGATCGTGAGCGCCGCCCACAGTGCTGTTCACCAGTCTGCTGCTACCCTGAACATCCTCCCCCCCCCTTGCAGGATGCAAAAGTTTGGTCCTAGGGCTGCGTGCATGCCCCGGATACGATCCATCCGAAAACGGTGCTCTGCGCCACAGGAAGGCCCTCGTCGCGTGCAAGGAGCCCGGGTTGGATCACCTTCGGGTAAACGTCCGCTCCCAAGACCAGAGAGATGGTGGCAGGTCGATGGAATTGCTCGTCCGCGAGCCTAAGATCGTTGAACCGGGCTCGGACGGGGTCGCTCAACTGTCGGATCGGCGTGCGGATGCACAATCTGGGTTTGATCTTAAGCACCACGTCCAATCGGACCTCGCTCGCTTTGGACCGGATGACGGCGGTGCACACCTTTTCGTCGCCGACGTGAGTTGTAGCCAGCTTGAAGGCGTTAGCCAATGAATCGTCGATGCAGCTCACCGGAGTGCACGGATCGATGAGCGCCGCCGTCTCATAATTTTGGGAACCCGTATCCAGGACCACCAGTGCCGTCGGGAGGAGGTTGAGACTCCGATGTTGGAGAAGCGAGTGGACGGATGGCGCTGGGGCCCCTGCCATGTGTTGGCTCACGGGGAGACGCGGGTGGCGTTCGGCTTGGGATGTTGACACAGCGGGCGAGGGTGCGGCAGCTTTTCCGACAGGACGGCTGGGGCGGCGCCGAGGGCGGCGATTGACGTGGGACGGCGGAGGTGGCGACGTTGCTGCCGCGGAAGGGCGACGCGACGCGGGTAGGTGAAGCAGCGTGTGGTGGTTCTTGCCACACACCCTGCACAATCCGCCACTGCGACAGTCCCTGCCGGAGTGCTGATGCGCCAAGCAGTTCGCGCAGTATTTATTAATGAGCACGGCTCGGAGCCTCTTCACGGGGCTTAACCGGAGGAAGTGGTGGCAGGTCCTTAGCGGATGCACTCCTGGGCAGACTCGGCACTGGTAGGAACTGCGACTGCGAGCGCGTCGGCTCTCCATGATGCGGTCGGCACGAGATCGTGGGCCCATGTCTGGATGCGAAAAGAAACTAGAAGCGTATATAACAAAAAAAAACGAGGAGCATTAATAATGAGCTAGGAACGGATCAAATGGACGGAAATACGGGGTTCTCCTGGAGGGAGAACGACCTTTACAACGGGTCTTCTGACGACGCCGCGAGTCATGAAAATATCTACTAATTAAATTATTAATTAAATTAATTAAATATCTACATTATTGTTGGACGGAAGTACGGGGTTCTCCTGGAAGGAGAACGACTTTTACAACGGGTCTTCTGAGGACGCCGCGAGTCGTGAAAATATCTACTACCCGGACATTCCCATCGGTGCCGGGATATACGGACTGGATTCTCCCGAGTCGCCATTCATTGGAAGGCAGGTTGTCCTCCTTAATGACAACCATATCGCCCACCTGAAGGTTTGGAGTTGGCGTCTGCCACTTAGTGCGCTTGTGGAGTTCTCTGAGGTATTCTTCTTTCCACCTCTGGCAAAACTGTTGGTTGAGGGCCTTCAAATGCTGCCATCGATTGATTATCGACTTGAGGTCACTCCTCATTTCAGGCTCGGCCGCAGACATCAAAGGTCCCCCAATAAGGAAATGCCCGGGAGTGAGGGCCAACAGTTCGGTCGGATCTTCGGACATTGGAGAGAGCGGCCTGGAATTGAGGCATGCTTCAATCTTTGCGAGAAGCGTGGAAAGTTCCTCAAACGTGTATCGCCGTGTGGAAGTGGCCTTGTAAAATAAAGTTTTGAAACTTTTTACCCCGGCTTCCCACAGGCCTCCCATATGTGGAGCTCCTGGTGGAATGAACTGCCAAGAAACCCGCTGATGGCTGTACGTATTAGTCACCGAGTCCTTGACTGCGTCTAGGAAATCCCGGGAAAGCACAGACGCCGCACCAACGAACGTTTTACCGTTGTCTGAATGGATCCGCTGTGGACATCCACGTCGTGCGACGAAACGAGCGAAGGCAGCGAGAAACTTTTCGGTGGTGAGATCGGACGTGGCCTCCAGATGGATCGCCTTCGTGGAGAAGCACACGAATACGCACACATACCCTTTGGTAATCAGACACGCTCTCCCTGTAAAATTGCGTATCTCAAAGGGACCAGCATAGTCAACTCCTGTATGCGTGAACGGCCTGGAAAAGGAAGTCCGCTCCGCTGGAAGGTCTCCCATCATTTGGGTTTGCAACTTCCTTCGGTGGATAGTGCATACTTTGCAGGAGTTGACAACCCCTTTCATAAGCCTCTGAATCCGTGGAATCCAATACTTGGATCGAATCAGGCGCACCATTAGTTGGTTGCCGCCGTGGAGAGTTATCCGGTGCGTGAACTGAGCCAGAAGCCGGGACAGCCGACAACTGTACGAAAGAATAATTGGGTGCTGTTCGTCATACTTGAGAGCTTCCGAACCAGCGACACGGCCGCATGCTCTTATGAGCCCATGTCGGTCTAGGAACGGGTTCAGGGTCAGGATAGAGCTTGACCTTGGTACTGGGCGCTTAGCACTTAGGCTGTGATACTCGGTGGGATATTCGCGACGCTGAGTATCTAGGATAAGAGCTCGCTCAGCTTCGGCAATTTCTCCGCTGGTAAGATGGTCCTCCTTTGCGGTGGCCACCTTCCGACAACGGTTTATGAACCGAAAGACATACGCCCGGACTCGCAGCGCTCTCTCCCAGTTGGAGAACCGTTCAAGGAATTCTTCGGATGGGCTCGGTGCGAAGTGGACCTTCACTACCCGTTGCTCTAAGGTCGTACCGGAAGACCAGTCCACTTGTGCCGGCCATTGGTCTCTGGTTTTGCGCAGCCAATCTGGTCCGTGCCACCAGAGTTGGCTATCAACCAGGTCCTGCAAGGGCATGCCTCTACTGGCTAAGTCTGCGGGGTTTTGTTCGGATGGAACATGAAACCATTTCTCGGCCTCGGTGGCTTGCGATATTCGAGTAACCCGGTTGGCAACGAAGGTGGCCCAGTGGCACGCAGGCTTTCTCAGCCACGCCAGGACAATGGTAGAGTCAGTCCAGTAGAAACAAGTGGTGCTCGCCGTCGGCATGTTTGGCAGGACAGCCGTCGCCATTTCGGACAATAGTACCGCACCGCACAACTCCAATCGGGGGAGCGATACAGTCTTCACGGGTGCGACTCGGGTTTTTGCGGTAAGCAGTCGCACCTCTACACGATGGTCAACCTCCACGCGCACGTAGATTGCGGCACCGTACGCCTGTTCGGAAGCATCGCAGAAACCATGATGCTCGATGGTCACCGATGGTTGGGACATAATCCATCTGGGAATGCGGATCTGATTGAGCACGGAGTAGCTTTGCAGAAAGCTCTGCCAGCGCTGACACATCTCGCTAGGGAGATCGTCGTCCCATTCCAAATCTTGCAGCCAGATTTCCTGCATGAAGATTTTGGAACGGACAATGAAGGGGGCCAGCCACCCCGCCGGATCGAACAACTTCGCAATCTGGGAAAGAACTGCTCGCTTGGTATAGGAGGACTCAATCGCTAATTCGGGAGGGGCAAAGAAGAACTCGTCGGAGGTAGCGTTCCATCGAATCCCGAGGGTCTTGGCCATGCTCTCGGCCTCAAGCTCAAGGAAGTCGCGGTGTAGGAGATGGTCATGCGGAATGCTGGTCAAAACGTCCTTATGGTTGGACGTCCACTTTCGTAGCGGAAAGCCTGCAGAACTAAGCGCGGCCTGCAGCTCGCGGATGGCTCGCTGAGCCTCAGTGGTGGAATCTGCGCCTGCTAAGACATCGTCGACATACATGTAGGATCGGAGAATATGGCTTGCTTTCGGGAATCGGGACTGGACGTCGTCTGCCAGCTGCTGCAGCACCCGGATGGCGAGGAAGGGAGCACAATTGACTCCAAAGGTGACATTCTTTAGCTCGTAATCGCGGATTTCTCCATTCGTGTTTCGGAATAGTATGCGCTGGAACGGAGTGTGCTTCGGATCTACCCAAATCTGACGATACATCTTAGTGATATCGGCATTGAACACGACACGGAAATACCGCCATTTCAGGATCTGCAGAGTTAAGTCCGATTGTAGGACTGGACCAGCATGTAGAAGATCATTAAGGCTCACGCCGGTGGTCGAAGGGCTGGACGCGTTGAATACAACGCGGACTTTGGTGGTCGTGCTTTCGGGCTTGAGTACAGCGTGGTGCGGAAGATAGTAATTGGCGGAATCGTGAGCCGGAGGAACCTCGTTCATATGGTCAAGTTCTAAGTAGTCTTTGATCACGAAATCGTACTGCTCTTTTAAAGGAAAGTCTCTCCTTAAACGATTTTCGTTTCTCAGAAACTGAGCCAGTGCGATCGACCTTGAATACCCCAGACCTGATCCGGGATGGTCGGGGTCGCGGAATGGTAACGTGACGACATACTTTCCACTTGACGCTTTCGACGTGGTTCGACGGAAATTGCTTTCGCAGTAAGAATCAGATTCGCTTACCACCTTACTAGGTACATCCTCCACTTCCCAGAACCTCGTGAGAAGCCTATCTAATGGAGGCTCACATTCGGTGGACACCCGTGTCGAAAACGACGAGATGTTGCCTTGACCAGTAGTGGACACTGGGCCGGTAAGCACCCAGCCGAAAACAGTCTCCTGCCCGAAGAGAGACCCACAGATGTTGGGCTGTGCTCCGCTCAAAAGGATGGAAGGAAGGAGGTCAGCTCCAATCAGGACATCGATCTGGGAACTTTCGTAGAATGTAGGATCAGCCCATGGCAGGTTCGGCAAGTCTCGCATTGAATTCTGCGGGATCGGATAGGACGGAAGGTTGCCTGCCAGTTCCGGCAAAACGTAGGCGGCTGCGTCGAGCTGCCAGCTCGGTCTTTTCGGGGAACGGATGCAAAAATCACAAAGTTTCTGGGACCGAGCGGAAACTGTCTGATTAAGGCCCGAAATCTGTGCTTGGATAAGTCGGAATGGCAGCTTAATGATATTGAAGAGCCGCTCAGTAATGAACGTTGCCTCGGAACCCGGGTCGATAAGAGCGCGGGCTCGGAAATTCGTACCAAGCTGGCATATGTTAATGACCGCGGTGCCTAGAAGGACAGCCCGTTGGCCAGAAGCGAAGTAGTTTTGAACGCTGGGTTGCGGTTCAAAAGAGCTCGGATTCGAGACGGATGTGGACCGGGGTTCACTGGAACTTGGAATGCCCCGGTGCAGCAGCGAGTGGTGTCGTTCCCCACAAGTGACACAATTGTGGGCGCTTTGGCATTCACGCATCTGATGGCCTCTTGCGAAGCAGTTGAGGCACAGCTGTTTCTGCTTAATGTAGCTGGAACGAGCATCAGCGGTCATCTGGAGGAAGTGAGGGCACATCCGGATGGGGTGATTCTCCTTGGAGCAGAGATCACACGATCTCCTCTTTGGAACCACGGTAGTCTCGAACGAGTGAACCCTTCTTGGAACAGGGCTCCCCTGAGAACGGAACGGATTCGAATTGACCTTGGATACGTGCGTGGAAGGATTGCCCTCGATGGCTTCCCGCGTCAAATACCTTTGACTGAGGAAGGAGTCAATTTCGTTCCACGACGGCATCTCCTTCTTTGTGGTGACGGAGTCTTCCCACAAAGCCCGGGTCAACTTAGGAAGCTTGGATGCGCAAATCGTCACCAGCAAGCTGTCCCAGTTCTCGGTGGAGACCTTGGAGTGTGCCAGGGCGGTCAATACCCCATGGATCGTCCCTTGGAGCTCCTTCAAAGCACGACTCGACTCCGAGACGGCTGGGGACAATGAGAGGAGAATGTTAATCTGGTTGGTCACCAGGAGCCGGTTATTCTCGTACCGGTCACGGAGGGCATTCCATGCCGTCTCGAACCCGTCGTTGGTCAGCGGGGACTTCGCAACGATGGCCTTTGGGTCGCCACTGATCTTGGATGTTAAATGGTACAGCTTCTCCACTGGAGACAGTCGTGGATTGTTTATATAGATTGCTGTGAACAGATCCCGGAAGGTGGGCCAGCGGACGTAATCCCCAGTGAACACTTCGATGTCACATGGGGGCAATCGACAGCCGCCATGAGAGTTTGGCTGCGTAGAAGGAGGCTCTGTTGGACCGGCAGCTTGGACAGTGAGGTCAGCCATGTATCGCTCATAGCTGTCATAGCACTCGCGATACATGGCTTGGACTTCCCTTTTTGCCTCTATATCCTCGTCAACCATTGCTATGGAACAAGCCTCGAACTCAGCATCCACTTTCGCCCACATGCTTCGTAACTGGTCTCGGCGGATCAGAGAGATGGCGGGGGATGGGGTGCTGATACCCGGAGCGATGAATGGGGCTTTGAAAGTGGTCAGCCTGTCGATGGCTGTCTCGAACTTGGCCCGTGCGGAGCTGACGGAAGACTGGGCCATTTTGAGGGCGCGTTGAGAGCAGATAGGGCTGTTGTTAGTAGGTGCTGGCACCTTGAGCGTGACCGGCGAAGGGAACAGAACCGATTGGGTCCTCGCAACGGTGGATCTTGTGGGCTTGGGAGTACTTGGTGACTTGACCTTTTCGAACGCCGCAGTAGGTGTTCTCGGAACGGAAGAACTCCTGGGCTTGTTAGCACCTGGAGCGGGCAGCGACAAGGGTTTCTTGCTGTCCTTTTCACCAGTGGGCATATTCGGGCGTCACACGCCGAGGAAAGAGAAATCGGATGCGTGAGTGTCGGACGGATGGACACGACCTTTGTATGGATACGGAGAGCGGATGCAACAAAACGCTTGGTATTCGTCGCAATGTGGATTTATTTTCACGTCGGAAGTGTTTCGGTATGTTATGGAGATCGGGCGATAGCAATAAAAATAAATGTACAATCCAGAACGACAATAGGGACCGAACAGTAATATTGGAATTCGAGGCACGAGGTATCCAGGGAGAGGCGGTTGCAAATGACACCCGAAAATAATATACCCTTGGAATGTAGGGTAGAGTGTCACTTGGCAAGTATTAGCCGAAAACGATATACCCGCGGAATACAGGGTAGCGCGTCACTTGGCGCTCCGTTATGCTCAAGAGCGGCACTGATAATATGCTCTCCCAACAAATACAACGCGAGCAGCGGTGGAGAAACGAAAACGAAACGAGGAGAAGGCACCGCTATTGCTGCTTGTATGTACGTATGGCTGGAAATGAGCGTAATGTACCGCGGCTTGGTCGAACGAACTGATTATGTATATTTATATATGTAAAGGAAAATGCAAGTACGTATATGTTTGATAATTCGGAGTGGACTGTAGGAAACTTTATATTTTAATTGGACTCGGAATGAACATGAAATGAAACACAGGATAGTGTATTTATTGGACTGGGATTGCGTTGCTTATATATGTATGTATATATGTGGATATATTGCAAGTTACAGACGAAACGATATACCCGTGGAATATAGGGTAGCGCGTCACTTGGCGCTCCGTTATGCTCAAGAGCGGCACCGGTAATTTATTCTCCCAACAAATACAACGCGAGCAGCGGTGGAGAAGCGAAAGCGAGAAAAAGAGTGCACAGCTACTGCTGCTTGTATGTATGTTGGCGTATCTAAGTGTTATGTACCGCGGCTTGGGTTAACGAAATTCAGACGAGATGGTAACGGGGCGACGAAGATTAACGCTCAAATCTAACGCTCATGTTAGATATGTAAAATATGTAAATTTGTATGTAGGTACGTGTATTTTCGGATATATGTACATACTTATATGTATGTGCAAGAGTATGCAGTTTTTATATGTATATATGTAAAATTTGTATGTAGATATGTAAGTGTATTGTCGGAGATGTATACATATGTTCAAGAATATGCAGTTGTTATGTATACATATGTACGTGCCGGCGATTTAGTTTTTAGGTTCCCGCTGGCGGAGGCGTAGGCACAAACAAACGGAACTGGAAGAATTAGCGGATCACTTGAATGTACATATGTATGTCCGCAGATGGGAACGGAAGAGCGGAGAACGGCCGGAATGGCCGATAATATGCCGTCGTCGGAAATGGCATGCGAAAGGAAACAAGAGTGGATGACCCTTGCCGTATATGTATGGGTATATATATGTCGCGAAAGCTCGGGCTTGGATGCGGAAAACTTTCCCAAATCACTGCACTGGTGTCGGGCACCCGGAGCGTGGTACTTATCTTGGAAACTCTTTGATGATCCGCCGATGCGTGCTGGGATGGACTTCTCCTTCTGTTGATGGCGAAGATCCGGCTCGAAGGACCAATGTTTGTAGGAGGGCGGATCGGATGATAGATTCCAACGATGAGTACGGAATAAAAAGTCGGGGGCCAGTGATTTTCCTAGTATATATGTAATGTATTTGGAGCGGCTTGATTATGGACCAATGTACATATGTATGTCTCGAAACGGAGGTGGAAGCGAGAGTGTTCAGGCTCGAGCTTGCAGACTCGTCGAGACCGCGAAGCGTTGATCGGGAGAGCGCCCACGACCGCGCGAGAGCGGGAGAGCGCCCACGACCGCGCGAGAGCGGGATCGTGAGCGCCGCCCACAGTGCTGTTCACCAGTCTGCTGCTACCCTGAACAGCGATATACACTCATGGACAAAATAATAGGTGTGTTTTTTTTCCTTCTTTAATTTTGTATTTTTTATTCATATCTTCATTAATCCCATCAAATCAAAGTTTTTTCAAAACGTTTGTTAATTGTCTTCAAACTCAAAGTAAAAATGGTTTCACAAACCCTTTGATTTACAAAAAAATTAAATTTATCCATAAATCCGCCAGTTTTGGCTGGACACAATAATAGGTGTGCGAAGATAAATGTTTCAATTAAATCGATATTTCACTAGTTTTGGTCCTGGTTTATATTAATTTCAGTATATGGCAGTTAATAGCCGGTATATCCGCCATTATTTTGCAGGATTCGTCTTGGCATGGAGGATATTAACTTGCGACAAGTTGCAATCGGAATGTTGTACCATGCTTTTTGGACAGTATCCCAAAGTTGGTTTTTATTGTGACAAAAAGTCTTTCCGACTTCTCTTTTGAGTTCACCCCAGAGATTCTCAATGGGATTGAGGTCCGGGGATTGACTTAGCCACTCAAGAACATACACATTTTGCTCTCGGAACCAATCCTTTACTACTCGAGAGGCGTGCATCGGGTCATTATCCTGCTGGAACTTACATAAAAGTGGCATATTATCCTCGGCGTATGGTAGCATTACCGTCTCCAATAAATTTTTGTACACGAATCTGTCCATTATTCCGTCAATACGATGAATCGGACCAACACCATTCCATGAAAAGATGCCCCATACCATTAGGCTACCACCTCCATGTTTAACTGTTTTACATGTGTACCTGGAATCAAATTCTTTCCCTTTCGGACGAAGAACATTCCTTTTGGCATCATTACCGAATAAATTTATCTTAGTTTCGCCACTCCAGAGGATATTACGCCATTTTTTCTCACCCTCCGGTCCGCACCAGGTTCTACGATCTAATGCAAACTTTTTCCTCATCTGTAAATTTGCCGACCGAAGCAAGGGAACCCTACGAGCAATCCTACCTGATAGGTTTGCTGTCGTCGCCGAACGGTCCGTGATGAAACAATATTCCCAATTTCATTGGAAATCGTCCTGGAAGTCTTGAATGGGTTGCTCTTAACCAACTGAACCATGCGATCGTCGATCCTAGGTGTTGATTTTCTATGTGCTCCCCGAGTTTCACCTATTTTTTCCGGTTTTAAGGCATTTGTTATACAGTTTTGAGATCGTTTCATTAACATGGCAATGGATTTATACGTTTTTCCTTCATCTCGGAGTCGTCGAATGAGCCTTCGTTCCTCCGCACTGCAGTGACGCCCACGGCCCATATAATCATATTTGAATGGTTGTTAAGTCTCCATTTAGTTATATTTTCTTAATACCTTACCTTCTGCAACCAAATGATTATCTTAATTTACTAGTAGGTAAATGCTTTGCTTCATACACCTATTTCATTGACCAGCCTAATTTGCAGTCTAAGCAATAAAACAATCCACAATTTTGTCCCAAAGCTAATTAATTTGAGGAATTCACCCAATTCGCACCATAACAGTGTGACAATATTAAAAAAGTATTGTCTTCTTATAAAATGTTGTGTTTATATCGCTTTAAATCGATATCTTAAAAAAAAAATGTCAGACCTATTATCTTGTCCATGAGTGTATGGGTATATTTTAACACTGTTCTTATGCATTTTACGTCAAGTCAACACCGGCAGAATCCTTTAATTAAATATAATCAAATCAATTGGTTGAACAAAAATGAATTTTCATTTTCTAAGCCATAAGCTAAGCGCAGCAAGAAAGAGTAGGCCAGGGAAGGCCCTAAAAATTAATACATTTTAATTTGTTCCTATTTGTGGTGGTTTAAAAAAAATGATCACTTCAGTAAATTCTTAAAAACTTTTTTTATTCGAAGTAATCAATTTAGTTACACGTTTACTTAAGATATCTAGCTTTTTAATTCGTTCACATAAGTTTGTATAATATGCTTTTGGTCAAAAGTTATGAGGCAAAAACGAAGTGGTGCCCATAACTGGTATGTTTCCCCTACTAATAAGACATTTAATTATATCTCTGCATTCAAAAAACGCGAAAAGGAAAATAATTATATGTTTCGGAATAAAAGTACCAAAAAATTAAAAATCTACCGATTTTACTATGCAACAAAATATTACTTTTCCTCAGGCGTTAGTTTGCTTTTTTGAAGACCTACATCAAGCGACTTTTGACTTCTCCAGCCTGGGGTTTGCCAAAATGTTACTCGATTCGTCTATTTTTAGCTCCGAGTCAATAGATTAATTCCTAACAAAAGTACATTATAGATTTTTATACCCGGTACTCGAAGATTAAAGGGGTATATTAGTTTTGTGCAAAAAATGGATGTGTGTAACACCCAGAAGGAAGCATTTCCGACCCCATAATGTATATATATTCTTGATCAGCATCAATAGCCGAGTCGATATAGCTATGTCTGTCTGTCCGTCCGTCCGTCTGTCCGTCTGTCCGTCCGTCCGTCCGTCAGTATATATGTATGTGAGCTTGTAATAAATTACATTATTACATTTTCGCAAAAGGGATACAAAAGGGATAATTATCTACGATTCTGCGTTTTTGGTTTTCCCGTATCTTTAAAATTGTAGATTTTCGTCTTTTGTGGGGGCGGAAAGGGGCGTGACCAAATTTTGAAATACACTTGTACTGAAATGATATCACAAGAGCATGGATAGAGATTTTGGTTGCTCTAGCTCTCATAGTCTCTGAGATCTAGGCGCTCATCTGGACGACTGGGCACAGCACCCAACCCGGTGTGTGAGAGAGAGCGAGAGGGAACGATGCATTTCGAAATGGTTTTCTTCATTGTTGCTATATTTATGATCCGATCTGATCCAAATTCAACATTCTGATAGATATGATAATTTTCTATGATTCTGCGTTTTTGGTTTTCTCGTATCTTACAAATTGTAGATTTTCGTCTTTTGTGGGGGCGGAAGGGGGCGTGGCAAAATACACTTGTACTGAAGTGATAACACAGGAGCATGGATAGAGAGTTTGGTTGATCTAGCTCTAATAATCTCTGAGATCTAGGCGCTCATCTGGACGAATGGGCGCAGCGCCCACCCCTGTGTGTGAGAGAGAGCGAGAGGGAACGATGCATTTCGAAATGGTTTTCTTCATTGTGGCTATATTTACAATTTGATCTTATCCAGATTCAACACTCTGATAGATATTTTCATTCTCTACGATTCTGCGTTTTTAGTTTTCTCGTATCCTTAAAATTGTGCATGCCACAGATTTTCGTCCTTGGAGTGGGCGGAAGGGGGCGGGGCGAAATTTTGAAATACACTTGTAACAGTGTGATAGGACAGGAGTCTGGATGCAGAATTGCGTTCCTCTAGCTTTTATAGTCTCTGAGCTATAGGCGCTAATGAAGACGGACGGACGGACGGACAGACAGACATAGCTATATCGACTCGGCTATTGATGCTGATCAAGAATATATATACTTTATGGGGTCGGAAACGCTTCCTTCTGGGTATTACACACATCAATTTTTTCAACAAATCTAATATACCCCTTTACTTTTCGAGTACTGGGTATAAAAACCGCACTCTGAAATTTCATGCAATTTTGACTTCTCCAGCCTGGGGTTTGAACAAATTTTACTCGATTCGACTCTTTTTTTTAGTTCCAAGTCAATTAATCAACTCTTAACAAAAGTACATAAAAGATTTTTTTTATATCGTATTCATATAATTAAAAAAAAATAGTTTCCCAAATCAAACTTTTTTCTACGGTCATTTAGTAATTTGACCAAGCGAAGGAAAAAATTCAGTAAAATTATATTAACGGTTTATTCAACAAGAACTGAATATTTTCCAATAGTTTAGTTTGTTTCCTGCAAGTTAATAACAAATTCATTATAATTCAGAATTTATATTTTTATTTACCAATTAATTAACAATATTGACAATGCGTTAAGGAAAGATGATATTATTATAAAACGAGCCTCAGGATCAGTTGAGATAGCATCAGATGTGCAGCAAAGTTTTGTAAATAATATTTCGGCTCGAACTAATCCACGTCGCGACGCGCCTTCCAAAGGAAGTGACTTTATTGGCAAGGAAACGTGCCAAAAAGCCACTTCAACATTTTCAAATGAAAAAAAAATCACTTGAATTGACCAAAGGAGGTGAGGTCAAATTGGGGTGATTCTAAGTGGTCATTTTTTTTTTAATATGGGAACTTTAATACATTTTTTAGGGACTGCAAATAATGATTATTTTATTATTTTAAAATCAAAAAATCATTCACTTAGAATAACTTTAAGACAGCGAGAAATATACCAATATTCATATTTAAGCATCATTTATGCATGTCCACCATGATTTGCAATTTTTCATGTTTTATCGGTTTACTCACAAAATAATGATTAATTTTGAGTTATACTTTAACACTCAACCAATAATATTTATTTTTAAGCAAACAAATAAAACTCATTAAATAATAATTATTCCTTGAGTTTTATTTTTTGCTCAAAAAAAAAAGCTAAAGTTGTAATTTAGACTTTTTCTGACGAAGTAAGGAGAAAACGTATATATATTCCTAGACAGTGAGACAAGGCAAACCATTTTATTCAATATTAATTTTGTTTATTTAATATTTAATTTTACAGAAAGTAGCTTTTGCCACGGCTCCGAAGAGATAATACTGATAATACCAATCTGAGGGCAGAAAACGCCCTTTCGACATTCGAAAATAGTCGACGTTGATGGGATGGAGGACCCACATTCTGAATTCGTCAATGTGAAGGTGCTGTGGGAAAATATATCAAATTTAGAAATTGAAAAGAGGTTACATTTTTAAAACTTACATATTTTAATTTTTATTCTCCTTATTTTCTTTATCAAAATTGTATTTTTTTTCTGTTCCTTCTGTTCCGAGAATGTTTATGGAAATCAAATGAATCATCCGTGACCTGGATGTTATGTAATTTTAGACAACTTTTCAAAAGTTCTTTTCTAATAAAAACTTTGCCGTTTGGTTCGACAATGGCGACCCTCCAATAGGATGTTTTAGGTTCTTCATAGAAATACTTAGACCAGTTTTGCAGCATTCTGCTGTCAAAGACTTTAATTCCCGTTATTGTAGATGAAGAACCTAAAACATCCTATTGGAGGGTCGCCATTGTCGAACCAAACGGCAAAGTTTTCATTAGAAAACAACTTTTGAAAAGTTGTCTAAAATTACATAACATCCAGGACACGGATGATTCATTTGATTTCCATACACATTCTCGGAACAGAAGGAACAGAAAAAAAAAATGTAAAAGAAAATAGGGAGAATTAAAATTAAAATATGTAAATTTTAAAGATTTAACCTCTTTTCAATTTCTAAATTTGATATTTCCCACAGCACCACCTTCACATTGACGATTTCGGAATGTGGGTCCTCCATCCCATCAACGTCGACTATTCGAATGTCGAAAGGGCGTTTTCTGCCCTCAGACTGGTATTATCAGATCTGAGGTGCAACCTCTCTTCGGAGCCGTTGCAGAAGCTCCTTTCTGTCAAATAAATATTAAATAAATAAAATTAATATTGAATAAAATGGTTTGTCTTGTCTCACTGTCTAAGAATATATATACGTTTTTTCCTTACTTCGTAAAAAAAGGTGAAGTTACAACTTGAGCTTTTTTTTAGTTAAAAATAAAACTCAAGGAATATATATTATTTAATTAGTTTTATATTTTTGCTTAAAAATAATGATTATTGGTTGAGTGTTAAAGTATAACTCAAAATTAGTCATTATTTTGTGAGCAAATCAAAAAAAAATTGTAAATATTATAATAATTATAATCATTATTATATAATTTTTATAATAAAACTTATAATGAATACAGTCCCTGCATTTTTTTTGCTTGTGTAATATTTTATTATTTATTATTAACGTTGTACGCATGGTACACACAGGGCCGGTTTTAGGTGTTATGGCGCCCGGGGCGAACATGAGATTAGGCGACCTTTGATAATAGTTTTTATAATTTTTTTTTTTTATTAATAAAGCAAAGCAAACGCACCACAAAATTTTAAATTATATTATATTAGACCCGTGTTCTGACTATAAAAATATAAATTATTTAGCGTTTGGAATATAAATGTATGTATGAAGATGTAGATATGTGAAAATAATATAAATATTTTTTTGGAAATATAAGAAAGTGACATCGAACTTTGGCCTGCGTGAATTTTTCTGTGGTCCTCGATAAGTCAAGCTGGGTAGCAATCTCTTTCAATAGACAATGCAGTCAAAGAGTTTAGTCTATGTTGTGAAATAGTTGATCTTAGTTGTATGATTTCTTACTTTGTATCTTGTCTTTATTGTTAGGTATTGATCTAAGCTGGGGCCCTGGCTACGCCGTGAGATTTGTTCGACAGACTTACTTGGTCGTAATAACCTACTACGAGCGGGATTGTGTGAGATCAATGTGAAGCGAGGAGTACACTTTGCCATATACACGGGCGAGAGGGAACGAAGTGTCACGGGCGCGGCGCGTTTGAGGTTCTGTTCTAGCGGGTAATTATCTGCACGTGGTGTGGCTGCTCGAGTTGGCGAGGGCTCTTTTTTACGCGTCTGCTTGGTAGCGTGGTTCTCGGCGAAGTATTTTGGTACGTGCGCGTCGTTGTCTGGCTCTCGTCGAAGTGAGAGATCGCCGGTCGGTCGGCTACCTTTCTCGATATTTTTATAACCGGTACTCGAAGAGTAAAGGGGTATATTAGATTTGTGCAAAAAATTAATGTGTGTAACACCCAGAAGGAAGCGTTTCCGACCCCATAAAGTATATATATTCTTGATCAGCATCAACAGCCGAGTCGATATAGCTATGTTTGTCTGTCCGTCCGTCTGTCCGTCCGTCCGTCTGTCCGTCTTCATTAGCGCCTATAGCTCAAAGACCATAAAAGCTAGAGGAACACAATTTTGTATCCAGACTCCTGTCCTATCGCACTGTTACAAGTGTATTTTAAAATTTCGCCCCGCCCCCTTCCGCCCACTCCAAGGACGAAAATCTGTGGCATGCACAATTTTAAAGATACGGGAAAACCAAAAACGCAGAATCATAGAAAATGACTATATCTATCAGAGTATTGAATCTGGATCAGATCGGATCATAAATATAGTCAGAAGGAACAAATGAAATTTCAGTGGCCTTCCAAGCGCAGACTGATTCCCTCTCTCTCGCACACAGCTGTGTATGTATATGTAGGAAGTAAATAAGGACATGTGGAAATAGCAGATGTAAAAAATTTATATAAACAAATATGGAAACATCTAATAGATCAAAATCTCCGAAAAGGTTCGACTTAATTTTTTTTTGTCTTTTTTGGCTAAAACTAAATTTATCCCTTTTGCGAACATGTAATAATGTAATTTATTACAAGCTCACATACATATATACTGACTGAGTACCGGGTATAAAGTAAAGCCGCGGCGTAGACTCGGCTCACAACGTTCCCCCTCGTTCTTCCTATCGATCGCGGTTTGTAGGGTGACCGTGCAATATACCGTTCGGTATTTTTTTAATGTCTTAACGCCTTCATTAGCGGACTAGTCTAAAACTGTATTATTTCGTTTCAATATGCGCTTATAACTACTTTAATTGCTAAGAAAAATCATAGTAGTTGAGAAAGAACTAAAATTAAGTATCAACGCCTTCAGTGGCTCCTGATGAGGTGAGTGTTCGTTGTTGGGGAGGGGGTGGGTGATTTAGGGTTGGCAGCTGTTACCCAGGGCTGGCAGGTACTCTGTGGCTTGTGTACTATTTATGGGCTCTGTGGCGCTGGAGAAAGACAAAGAACATAAAACGCTCCGCAATATTGGATAAATCAGTATCTATTAAATTATAAATAAATATAATGTGTATCGTTTATAAAATTGATAAGAAACAATATCCATTTAATCGGCTTCAATGAGATTAAATTTGTTTTCATTATTGCAATTTTCTAGCCGGTGCAATTTTGTAGTGTCGATGACGACAGAATATAGAATAATTCTATCTTTCAGTCGAGCCCAGCAAATACCACCTTTTCTTTTTTAGTATATATCGTTGCCTTTCCAGTATTAATCGGTCATTTATTTTGCTTGTCTGAGTACTCGTTTGCAAAATTCTTGCGCAAGAATTACAGGCATGCATTTTTATCGTTTCCATACGAATATTATCCCTGATTCTTGCGCAAGAATATTTTGCTCGTCTGAGTACTAGGCTTAAGAACCGATGGGATCCTTACAAAAGGCAAGAGCTAATGTGTAAGAGTGCTCTTGTACACATTACCCTGCAGTACGGGTCAACAATGATTAATCTGCTTACACATCGATGTCACCGTCAGCACCCCCGATGACATAAGCGCTGAAACGGCATACGTTGAATTGTTCACTTTAACAATGGGATGTCCAACGTCGTTGGCGATGACAATGTAAGCGAGCTGTCCGGTATAATCATGCATTTAATAAGTGATGATTTTAAAGCTAATATCATGCATTTTATATGTGATGATTTTCTGGAAAAAATAAGGCATTTAATAAGTGATTATTTTTCTCGAAAAAGTAAGGCGTATAAATAGGTAGTATGTTCATTTATTTGCTTTTGTTCTTATTTAAAAATACAATTATGTTTGTTTTGAGGATCTCTGGCCTTTTCAGTTTGCTTGTTCGGGAACTTCAATTGCACCGCCACTAAAATAATATGGTTTAATTTATTATGTTTTTGTTTTAGTTTTTTGACTTGTTAAGACTCACTTTCCATGTCGTTCCAGGATGTTCCAGAAAATTTCGTGTCCACCGCAGATTACGCTTTAACATTATATTTGTTTATTCTTCTTTTAATCCTGACTATATTAGTCGGAGCATAAAGAAACATACAGGCAAGAAGAATAAATAAATATAGTGTGAATGAATCGATATATTGAACACAGTTTTTTCTTCACGATTTCCCAAATTTAACCAGAGCTCGTTTTTTGCAGGCGGTTATAAAAAAATATGTTGCCCTCGGACACGACAGAAAACGGAATCGAAAAAACACTTCGACTTCAAATGTTCTCAATACGCTCTTTGCTCGACCAGTCCAGGCCTAGCTATATGACCACCTCTAGCCCATGACCCACCCAGTTCAATGTAATTTCCCTATTCCATTTAACATGGGCATGCAGTGGACGTCTCCGCCGCTCTGCATCCATACGGACTGGTCCATAACAAGTCTATACGGACTGGTCCAGACTGGTCCATAAAAAGTCTATACGGACTGGTCCATAAGTAGTCTATACGGACTGGTCCATGGCAAGTCTATACAGACTGGTACATTCTTATTTCCACTATTCCTAGTCCATAAAAAATAATAAAATTTGGAATCCTTTTTTTTTTTTTTACAAAATTTAATTTTTTTAACTTTTTGAGATCCGTATTTTACGAAGGGCCCGTTTTTTCTGCAAAGCGTGTTTTCTAGATTTGTTAGTTCCTTGAGCGACTTCTTACCATGGACACCATCATAATCTTCACCTGTTGAAAAAGTAAACAGATTATTGAAATAACAATGACTAATTATGTATATTTAAATATATAAATAACAAATTCGTACATAATCAGAGCGGCGATCGTTTTGCAGCTTTGCATCTAGAGCTGTCAGGTCAGCGCTGCTCGTCATCGGTAATTTTCCGCGAAGTTCCTGCACACCCTTTTTCTCTACGGCTGAAATGCAGTGAAATAATAAAATAAAACAGAAATTTTCACAAATGCAGGGCCAAAAACAATTATGCATATGCTCTTTGATGCTAAATATCACTTTTACCCACCGATTAACTTTTATTAGGTTTAATTATTCGCGCACAGAAAAAACACACCGCAGCTCGTTCACTTCTTCCAGTCAATGCAACAGCAATTACCAAAATCACCAAGAATTAATAGTCAAAGAAAAGCATTATACCTGTTGCCGTGTCGTTTCCACTCACGCTGCCGCTGCAGAGGTGCACTGTGCGTTTGGAACATTTTAGAAAAAACATTTACCGAAAGCGAAGAAGGCGAAAAAGAGGAAAATAAAAATAATTAAACGGAGACAGACGGCCAGCTCGGTTCGGCGCTGTTTCAGTTTTACATTTCACTAACTCCGTTTTGTTCGGTAATCGGTTGCCCGGCTTGCAACCGTTGTTAAGCAAAAGGGCAAAAGAGTTTTTAAGCAAAGTCTCCCGGCGTTGCACCAGCATCGATTGGTCCACAACTAATTTACGTGGATCAGTTATGGGCCAAACCTGAGTGTCACGAGTGCCCCAACCAATGTATTTCTTTGCACCAGCCTATACTAGACCATAGACCATAGTTCATGTGAGCAAGTAGTCCAAGCCAGAACCACAGGGTCTCCTTAGGCCTCTGTTCAACTGAGACACTTTGCTGATAAAAATTTGCCGAAATTTTCTTTGTATGTGTGTGAGTTGCGGCAGTCACTGCCAATTCAATAGTTCAATTAGTTCAATATTAATTGTTAAACTTAATTCGTAATTAAAACAACGAAAATTCTATGAAATTGTTCCATTTTTTTGATTTTCAATAAAGAAAATTATGAAATTTGTTAAGTTTATTTATTTGTCTATCATTTCGCAAGAAAAATTCACAAGTTAGCGCCCTATCTCTTTCTCCCTTCCTCTTCCACGCTTTGCCTGCGATGAAATATAAAAGCAACAACACAAATCGAACGCAACTACGCAAAGACACTTTGGTCTTCCTTTTGGCTCGTTTTGTTTACCACGCGGGCAGCATACATTTTTATTTAAACACTGCACTTGCATGATAATAATACATAATATATAAATTTTTTTTCTACTGCACACTATCGGCAAATCCCATCTGTTACGGCATGCTCGGAATATAAAGAAACAGCGAGAAAATAAAGGGGTTCGTTTTGGCCGGCGTCAACGCCTAGATGACATCGAATACATTCGTCATCGCTCACTGCTGATACTGCAGGGTAGCCACTCGGCAGCCATTACGCACACAGCTTATCGTTCTCTCTACCAGAAAATCATAGGGAAAGTGATAGAAAAAAAAAAAACGGAGCTGACATTCCACGCTTTCTAAAAAGGTACAATTTGTTCAGTTTGGAAGACCAGAAATATTTTTAAAACAGTTTTGAGGGTGGTGAACACCGCTATTTTATTGAACACAGCTGTATATGCTCAACAAGACTATAAAAATGTCAATAAAGGTAATAGAAATGAAAAAAATGGCCAACGCAACGAATCTACCTTATATTGTCCTTGTGGACCACCCTCCCATTAATTAGAACTGTTGTTCCTAGGTCTGCTTCTACTCTTTTTTCTTCGCATAAAGTTGTCAGTTTCTTGCCGAGTCTTCTATTGCTCTTGACTAAGACTTTTTCTCCTACATCGAAAACTCTGTTCAGCCCCTCAGGGTTATTCCTTCGCAACTGCAACTGCTGAGCCTTTCCGATTCTGTTTTTTATCTCCTCCCTAAAGTCGTTTGTAGCTTCCACTATATCGATAGATATATCTCTTGCTTGTGACTGAATGTATCGTCCGGTTGTATGCCACGGTTGCTTGTAATATTAAATCAACCATTTCGTCGATTTTTTTTGTCTATCCTTAGACATCTACGTATCTCTGTAATTGTGCTGTGGAAACGCTCCACTGGTCCGTTTGACACGATGTGCAAGGGTCGCGCATTTACCATGTCTACGCAAAACAGGTTTTTTTTAAAGTGAAATGATTGTTTCTGAAGTAAAGGATGCTTCATTGTCACAATATATAGTTTTCGTTCTCGGACAAATTTTCATCAACTAGACTAGACGGTATGGGCTGAACCACCGCGAACTTCGAAAATTTATCGACGCAAATCAAAAAATATTTCCTTTCGGTACAGAAGATGTGTAGCATCTCGCCAACATAGGATAGTGTCGGAGTTTCACCCAGCTCCTGTTTCTTTGTGTTCGATCATATTTCCCTTTTGTGCAAATCCTACAGTTGGACACGATTTCATTGGCTAGCTTTGCAATGTTTGGAAAATAATATTCAGAAAAGATTTGCTCAATGTTTTTCTGTGCTGCTCTATGTGCACGAACGTGCTCCGTGACCACGATTCCTCTTCGCTCTTTTGGGTTGGGAATGTCTGTAACAATGTTATTGCAATGTCTAAACGTTGCACAATTCATGATGAATACAAGCTAATGTGGGCAAATCTCAATATATTGCGTTTGGGGGTTAATTGCCTGTTTTACATCGTCAATGCGAGATAGTCTGTCTGGGTAGTGAATGGTATGGCGCGGTTTTTTATCAAATAAAATTTATTTTCAGATAAAATTTCGCTTCCTCCAGGACTATTTGGTTTCGGAAGCAGTTGACCGGTGTCGACCGTTTCGATCGTATAAGCCAAGGACTGCTCACTATGAATAGTAGCTACGTCGGATTCCGGTTCACCTTGCAGTACGTGCAGATTTTTGTCGCGAAAGCGCACCTACAATAAAGTTTTCTTTGCCGGGCTTATAGTGGATTATTGCGTTATGTTCATCGATAAACGCTTTCCAACGCTTGATTTTGGCGTTGGATTCCTGTCGGCCGCCGCAAAAGACAGAGGCTGGTGATCGGTAAAGATATTAATGTCTTTAGTGCCATACAAATATTGTCAAAGCTTGCCTAAGGCCCACACTATAGCCAACAGCTCCCTTTTGTAGTAGTGTAGTATATTTAGTTCTATCAGTAGCCATTAAGCAATTAGTATTTAAATATTGTACGATGGGAGATACCGATAGGGATATAGATAGAGAGTATCGATAAGCGGGGAGGGAGACGGCCGATCGAAGCGGGCTCACTTTTTGACTAAGATTGAAAACCAAAAGACTTGTGACGGAAAGAAATATAATAAACCAGTGATTGAACCCTTTAAATTGTGTTTTCTGAGTAACTTGAAGGCCTCCTACACTTTCGTTAGTGGCAAAGTTTTTCTCATTATCCTTCAATGTCCTTGAGATCATTGTTATAGGCCCACCACCCAGCACCAATTCCATATGCAGAAGCGTCTGTCGTTAGATCGAACGGCTTCTTAAAATCGGGATACATAAGCATGACACCTTCGGATGCCTAAACAATTCGAATTCTTTCAAACGTGTCGCGCTGTTTGGTGTTGAAATTAATGGGAAGCTTTTTTCACATATTTTTGCTAACTGAGCCGTTCTCGCCTTTTAGGATTTCCGTAATTGGCGTTGCTATAGAGGCGAAATCTTTTTCGAAGCACCTATAATAGCTGGCCAACCCTAAAAAGGATCTAAGTGCAAACAAATTTATGGGTTCTACATATTCCTGAATGGCTCTGACCTTTTCTGGGTCTGTTTTTGCTTCACCTCTGGTGACTATGAACCCCAGGTACTCTACACTGGTTTTAAAAAATGTTGTCTTTTCCCTAGACACCTTCATGTTGACTTCTATTAAGCTTTTTAACACCCAATCTATGTGACTAACATGGTCTCTTTCGTTTTCGGAGAAGATCATTAGCTTCCAAACACACAAAGGACGAAAATTTGTGCCGTGAACAATTTTGAAGATACGAGAAAACTAAAAACGCAGAATCATAGAGAATGTCCTTATCTATCAAAGTGTTGAATCTGGATCAGATCGGAACATTAATATAGCCACAATGAAGAAAACCATTTCGAAAGGCATCGTTCCCTCTCGCTTTCTTTCACACGCGACCCCGTCTGCTGTGCCCATTTGTCCAGAGAGCGCCTAAATCTCAGAGATAATAAGAGCTAGATCAACCAAACTTTCTGTCCAGGCGCCTGTGATATCACTTCAATACAAGTGTATTTAGAAATACGCCACAAAAGACAGAAATCTATGGAGTCTACAATTTTTAAGATACAAGAATTCACAGAATCACGGAGAGTGGCCATATCTACCAGATTGCCGAATCTGGATCATTTTTATAGCCAGAAGTGAAATTTCAGTGGCTACGCAACGTCTTCCAAGCGCTTACTCATTCCCTCTCTCTCACACACGAATCGTATACATATATGTGTTTGGAATCTTTTATTAGGTATATTCATTAATCAATATATATTATCATTAATAATATATAATATTAATCTAATATATAACAATTTCGTGTCACGGTGTTTGTTAATGAACTCCTTTCCAAAACACAGAATCATAGAAAATTATCATATCTATCAGAATGTTGAATCTGGATCAGATCGGATCATTAGTATAGCCAGAGGGAACAAATGAAATTTCAGTGGCCTTCCAATCGCAGACTCATTCCGTCTCTCTCTCGCATACAGCCGTGTATATGGAAACATTTATTGTTCCTTTAAAAACTTCTAATAAAAAAAAAAAACCGCTTTTAACGAGGTAAAAAACTAGTGACGATCGCACCTTCAACATAAAAAAGTTCTGATATCAACTTTTGTGACGCCTGACTTGTGCAAGCGCTGCACTATGGTCCCCCCACAAAAGACAAAACTCTGTGGGATCCACAATTTTTAAGATACAAGAAATCTAAAAACGCAGAATAATAGAGAATGGTCATATCTATCTGAATCTGGATCAGGTCGGATCATTAATATAGCCAGAAGGAACAAATGAAATTTCAGTGGCCTTCCAAGCGCTTACTCATTCCCTCTCGCTCACAGCCGTGTATGTATATGTAGGAAGTAGATGTAGACATGTAGAGAATACATATGTTAAAACTTAGGTAAAGACGTGTATGTATATGTAGGAAGTAGATGTAGACATGCAGAGAATACAGATGTTAAAACTTATGTAAACAAAAATGGAAGCATCTAACATATAAAAATCTCCGAAACGGTTCGAATTAAATTTTTAAATTTTCTTATTCGGAAAATATTCAACTTTTCCCTTTTGTGAACATATATTAAAATACATATGTCGTAAGCTCACATAAATGCTGACTTAGTACCGGGTACAAAGTAGAGCCGCGGCTCACAACGTTTTCATTTGAATAAACTGTGACGTTGCTTCGGCCGGGGTATGCTCGCCGCGCCGTGGTTCACAGAAATTTGTTTGTTTCTGGGTGTGGTAACTATAAGTAGGAACTCTCCGGTCAAGAAGAAGGCGTAGGTTAAGCAGTATAATAAGATCGTATCTTTATTACAGGTTTGGTATTAAGTCGACTCGGGTCTTCCTTCTGGGTCTTCCTTCCGGGTCTTCCTTCTGAACTGGCTACTCGGCCGCACGTGGCTGTTTACTAAATGCTGGTCAATGTCGGTCGTTGTCGTCCGTAGGGAAGTGAGCTGAAACACCCGCTCAGTAGAGAATTTTGAGTAGTGAGGTGAAACACACGCTCAGCGATGCAGCTTTTATTTTCCAAAGTCAGCTGTTGTGCCTCTTGCTTGGGCCTAACGCGTCAGTGTATTACTAACGCGTTCTATTGGCTCAGCTGAGGGTGTGCCCGTTCGCTTTTCCGATACGGCCACACTATGCACAATCGGTCGGTAGTGGACTGTCTGCGGCTGTAGTCTGGTCTTACTGTGCAAGGCGGCGCGCCCTATTATTTGAATATTGATATATTTGTGGCGCTGGGCGTCACAAAACCTTAATGTACATCTATGCAATGACTCTTTCTAGGTTATGCATACACGAGTATTTCTTGTAATAACTCTTTATCCAGGCTAGAGTAATCGTAGAATCACTCCAAGCATAATCTCTGCTTCACTTCCAACCTCTATTTTTACCAGTTGAATCAATTTTGCTAGAAGATGAGCTGCACAAAGTTCTAATTTGGGAATGGTTTTCGGATTCTACTTCGGATTAACTTTGCTTTTGCTGGTTATTATAATCAAAGAACCATCTACCTTGGCATACACTACGACAGCATAAGCTTTCTCAGATGCGTAAGCGAAACCATGCATTTGCTTCGGATTACTATGCTGAGAATTAAGCCATCTTGGTATCCGAATTCTCTCTAATGCTGTTAAATTGTCTTTAAATGAATTCCATTCATGAGTATCTGATAGTTCTTCATCCCAATTTTTGTCTGACAACCAAAGTTTTTGCATAAACAATTTTCCAACAGTTATAACTGGAGACAACCAGCCTAAAGGGTCATACATTTTTGCTAATGTAGACAAAACTATTCTTTTGTTAGTTTTTTTAGTAGGTTCATAATGGAAGTTGAACCTAAACTCGTCTTTATCTGGCTCCCATTGAAGTCCTAATGTTTTGACGGATTCATTCTCTTAAATGGTTAATACTTTATTTTCTTCGTTATCTCTAACGTCCTTAACAATTTCTGGGATATTTGTTATCCACTTTCTTAAGTTAAACCCAACCTTATCATACTCCTGGGTAACTTCCTTTACATGCCTTTTGGCATCCAATATGGAATCATCAGGTCGTCCATATAAATATCATTTTTTATGATTTCTCTAATTGCTTTATTTCCGCAATTATCTGCTATTGCAACAAGCACCTTAGTAGCTAAGTAGGGTGCTGAAGCTGTACCGTACGTAACGGTTGTTAAATTATATTCTTTTAATTTTTCGTTTGGATCGTCTCTCCAGAATATATGCAAATAATGCTGATCTTCTTCATCATCTTGCCGGTTCATTTTTTCAATGTCCGCTGATACTACAAATGGCCACTTTCGCCATTTTACCATAATATCGAAAATATATTTTTGGACTCTTGGTCCCACCCACATGATATCATTTAAGCTTTTATTATTTGTGGTTTTTGCTGACGCATCAAAAACCACCCTGAGTTTAGTCGTTAGACTGGAATTACTTATGACTCCCTGATGGGGTAAATAATATTTTCCCTCTTTCTTGGACTCTACCATATGTCCTTCATTTTTATATTCATGCATGAACTTTATGTAATTTTCTTTTAACTTTTTATTTTTGCTGAGTTTCTTTTCTAAATTATAAAATCGCGCCATAGCTTGTGCCTTTGAATCTCCTAGATCTTTATCTTTTTTGAATGGTATTTTCACCACATACCTTCCATTTTCATCTCTTTTTGTAGTTTCTAAGAAATGCTTCTCACAAACATCTTCTTCCACGTCAGTACTTTCATTTTCCATTTCCCAGAAACGATCTAAGTCTCCGACTTTATTGTTTTCTCCACAATCAATTTATCACCTTTCGACTTGGTGCAGCCGGATATAATCCATCCGAATTCTGTATTTTGACCAAGTAGTCCATCTATTTTCACTACTCCGTCTTTTACAATATGGGCATACAAATTTACCCCAATTATTATATCCACCCTACTTGGTTTATTAAAGTTAGGGTCAGCCAACACATAATCTTTCCATTTCGATTTATCATAAGTTTGGGAGAATGATTGCTTCAATATTAAGAGTTTTTTTATCGGCATCCCGAGTTTTTACCGTTAAAGTTACCTTATACTTTGAAGTGGAAGAGTCTGTCGATGATACTCCACTCACCTCGGTGTTTTCCCGTTGCGCGCCACTTTTAATATTTGTGCTGCTTTCTCTGAAATGATGGTACATTGTGACCCACAATCAATTAGAGCTCGAATGTTTTAATAGCCACCATTCACAGCTCTTACTTTTATAAGTGCTGTGGTTAAAAACGCTTGTTTCTTTGTGAAAAAAGCATTTTCTTTTTTTTCATAGGGAATATGGAGCATCGTGTGATGGGATTTTTTACAAATCCCACAAACCATTTCCGAGGAGCATTTCTTATACATGTCGTGCCTACAACATCTTTTGCACAGGCGTTGCTTTTGAATAACCTGGCCTCTCTCTATCGGACTCTTTCTGTTAAGCCTATAGCATTGCATTATTGTATGGCCTGCCATTTTACACAGCGGACAACTTTCTTTAATGCTACTATATTGCACCACTTTTTTCAGCGGTTTTTCTCTGCATCCTGCGATGAGTACAGAGAAGTATACCTTTGTTCCAGAAATTCTATTACATCGGACAATGTTTGAATCTCTTTTGTCCTTTTTATATGACTTTTTTTTAATTGAAGGGCATTTTTCTCTAAATTATGTGGGCAAAAACCACATCAACTTCTTCTGTTAATTGTGACTTTAACTTTATTAAATGTATTGACTCATTTATCGAGTCAGAAAACAATTTAATATGTTTTGCTGAATCGTTGTCTAGCATTGGCAAATCTAGCAACCAATTCAGCTGATCTAAAAATATTTTGCTTTTATTTTCATACCGCTTGGTCAGCAATTCCCAAGCGGCATTATAATTTGCCAATGGCCCCGTTAATAAGTGGGCAACCATACTCCTTGCTTCACCCATTTATTGTCATTTTTAAATAATTGAATTTTAGAGATTTACTCAGCCCATCTCTATTATGAATTATTTCACAAAATAATTGTGAAAACCCATCCCATTCTTTTTCTTCTCCCGAAAATGTGTGTACTTCTGCCTTTGGTAGAACCGGAAAATCTTCATCTTCCTTCTTTGCTACTGACGCTTTACTAACGCTAGCTTTTTCCTCCATAACTTCCTGCATCCTTATTTCTAAGTTGCTTAACGTGTTCTGAATATCAAAGTCTAGCTCGGCGATCTGTTCGTCGAAGCTGTCATTTGTTTCATAAACATTATAGAATTCCTCAACTTTTTGGTTTAGTCTTTTACTAAAGAATTCAATTTTGGCTTTCTTAGGTTACACTCCCTTGTTTTAGCCTGATCTAACCTCTCCATACTTTCTTTTAAATAAGTTTTTAGATTTTCCAAAAATGTATTAATACTGTCCGATATTTTCTCAAGACTGTGGTCAACTTTTGGCTCCATATCTTCTTTCAAAGTTCCAGTCACCACTGGTTCTAACTTTGCTTTTTCTACTTTCCCTTTCATCGAAGTTTCAGTAGTAGTTTCATCATAGCTCTTTTCTATGTCCTCTATATTTTTTATAATTTCAACAAATAGATTTTTCTGGTAGTAGTCATGATCGACTACTCCACATATCAATAATGCATTGTTATTTGCTGCAGCCTTTTTTTTAAGCTCTCCTAGCCTACAGATTTCGTCATTGGTCAATATACCAGCTTCAATCCCTTTAACTTCATTTGCTACTACGGCCTGAGCCTCTATTAGCTTATAGATTTTATCCGACAACATCTTATTAAGTAAATTAGAAGTAATATCTATATATAAAAAAAAATTTCTGACTTAACTGAGGACATCTTCTTCTGCTGGTGCTGCTGCTGCTGCCGCTGCTGTATCTGCTGCTGCTTGATGCCGTAGTTGACGCTGCTGTGGATGCTGCTGTTGCTCGTTGCCGTCGTTGTCGATGCTGTTGTTTGCCGCTGTTATCTTCTGATACCGTTGATATGGTCTTCTACCGATTCCAGTATCGTTTTTTCGGTGCCACTGTATTGGGACTGCTGATGTCCGATACCTTGCTCGCTGTCACAGATTTTGCAATGGTGCAACACTAATTTTGGATGCTTATTGTGGTTGTACTTGCTTTTTGTGATTTTGTTGTGACTCACTTTTTTAAACACACACGAAATGTTTTGTTCTTTTTTATTTGTCACTTAGTCACTTTTATTATATTTGCATATTATTCGGCCGTTTACGTTTTTTCTTTATTGCTGACCTCCACTTCACCTAGCACTTTTCGAGTTGGGGATTTTTTTTTCACGTTCGATGTTTTTGGCCTCGAACACGCCACTTTCGCGTAAGTTTTATTTTACAAGACCAAATAGATATTTTTATTATCTATTAATAATACTGCCTGTACAGCATCTATTTTTTTTTTATTAATTGAAACTTACGTTTCATTAATTTTATACTCGGTTTCTTACTACAAGAAGGAAAACCAGAGCATTTTATTTTTGCCACCTTTAGCTGTAGGTTTACTAGAAACTTCTGCAGTCTTTAAGGAGCTCGTTGAACTCCGTGCTCTTACCACAGGGGGGAATCAATGGAGAGTCTCGAAGGACCAAAAGGTTCAGACCATAAAAGAAAAGTCAAAACACTTGCGAGTTGAGTTGTAAATTCAAACTAAATTTTATTCTTACGAATATTGGCCTTATATGTAATTTTATAGCGATGTAGAATTTCGGGCTCTATTAATATCGCTAGACCCACGGAACGGGATCGTCGTTAATGTGTGTGACCATTTGAGTTTCATACGAGCATAAGTATTTTTGGACTGCATTAGATACATAAGTGGCTCCACTTGACTTGGGCTATCGTATGTGTTAATAGGTTCACAGATTTTGTCTCCGCTTACACCCAAGCAGTCATAAAGTACTATCCTCCCTTATATATACATATATAGATCGGTTTTGTGTTTACATTAGTGAACGCGTACAGATTTCTTGTTCTTAAAATACAATAATATGTTCATGTTTTAACAAGAGTCGTTTTTGGAAAAATCAACCAAGTGAAAAAAAACGTTAATTTTTTTTTAATGGCCATAGTTTTTAATAAAAGATATTTAGACAAAATTAGTTTAGAAGCATGCATAGAGTTTTATATATATCTCAAGTCTCTAGTGTCCGGGGTTTAGAAGCTAGCTTTTAGCTTTTATAGCTTTTTTCCCGCTAAACTTGCGGGTTTTTCCAAAAGGGGTAGAACTAATGTTTCTTATATTGAGTTGTTTAACACAGATAAAATGATTCCAGGGCACTAAAATAACGTTTTGTATCAAACAGACAAAGACCCGGACAAAACTTTTAATTTTGAAAAGTCCCCCAAAATCTTTTTTTGGAAAAATCTTTTGAACGAAGCATCGGATTTAAACAAATTAGGTGTCATTCGACGCAAATTTCCAGCAAAAGTTCAACAATCCAAAAATAATTGAACATTCTCCACAACCGGCCCCAACAGCTCCAATTTACTAAATTTTTACTTATACATTTTCACCGCTCTTTCTCCTGAATCATTTATATTTCTTGGTATGGAATCCTTTTAGTTTTTGCAATACCTTTCGATTGGTGTATAACTCGTTATGATCGGACGGTCACAGCAGATTTTCATTTCTTCGTGTATATATGTATAGTAGTAGCCTTCGCACACTCTCCTAGTGCACTTCGTCACTACGTGGACTACCGTCCACACTGATTTCTCTTAGAAATTAAGATTGATAACGATTGCTATGAATGAAATAATACAAATACAAAACAATAACTTTTTAAACAATTTTTTAAGAAAAATAAATAACTTTAAAAGACCTACTGGGGGTTGGCAAACGATCGAAGCGAGTGAGCCGGGGGCTTGCCCCTAGTAATATTTATAATTTTTTCATCTCAATAATTATTTGTATAATACCTTAATCCTTTTTGTATTATAGATTAATTCATTTGTCTGTTCATGATTTTGACAAAATACGCCAAAGTGCAGGAGGCCTTGTTATTATGTTGCCACCGAATATTTTGAAATTGGACGTTGAAACTAAGGAACATATAACCATCTTAGAGCAAGCAATGCTCACACATACTGGGGCAGTGCCAATTTATTTCGCTACCCATAATATACATTTGGAAAAAATAATTGACGAGATCACGTATACAACTATAAAATCTCCTAGCCAAAATCACACATCGGTTGCACAATTGATTATGTCAGTTTCAGCCAATGGATATCATGCAACTGTAGGTGGTACTAATAAAGTCGCAAACAAAAACAGCAAAGTACCTATTGTCTACGGCGAGCTGTTATCGAATCAATTACTTTTAAAGGCCAATGAAAACGCTGTCGATGGACAAAAATTACCAGTAATATTAATAACGGCGACTATCAAAACATTTGGTGTATTTAATGTAAGTATTATGTTTTTTTTATATATGGCCTCTTTGTTTGCGTCTTTGTTGATTTTTCCTTATTCAATAATGTTCAGTATATTTCTTAAATTCTACTTAGCTTAGGGCAGTGTAGCTGCGCTGCCGGGAATGCCGGCAGCGGAGCGACCGGGGAGGGTGGGTTGGGCGAGAGGCATGCATACACATTCAAACGGATCATAGATTACGATCGTATTACCGTCGCACTCAAGATATTCCCGGTTCTTTATGATTACATAAACACTGCAACAAAGTGTTACAGTGTGTTGTCCCTTAAGTACTCTTGGTACAGTGGGTATTGCCTATGCATGCATACTACATCTCCCTCCTTTTGATAAATTACGTAATTTTATGATGTTATAAAATATATATATTTTTTTTAGTTTTTTTTTTTTAAATTTTTCTTACTAACAATATGAAAATGAAAATATGAAAATTTTAAAAAATATTTGTGTTTATGTATGGCCTTACCAAAATTGATTATGAAATCAACATTTTTAATCTAGCCTTATGAACTGTTTTCTTTTTATTTTTATACTCAGTTATTACGATATTATCTCTCTGAACTATTTCCGTCACTTTATACGGACCTGTATAATTTAAATCTAATTCATGACCTGTTTCGTTTTTTAGTAAAACTTTATCTCCTACTGATATACAGTTGCGAAAAAAATAATAGCACCACTACAACACATTTTGTACTTGATATAAAAAAAGCAATTACTGTCGCGATTTTTTTAAATTTTGAATTTTTTTATATTGTTTAGTATTCCCCATAAACAAAAACAGTGATAAAAAAGAGCTTAAAATAAATGTGACGGACGAAACAGTTTTCACATATCTTAGCCAACATAACTTAAAAACCTGCAGCCCAAGAAAGGCAACACTTTTAAACGCGACACATATTACTCAGCGCATGAAGTTTGTCAGGAATCATGAAAATTAGACATCCCAATAATGGAGGAATTTTCTATGGTCAGATGAGTCCAAAGTGTGTATGTTTGGTGGAAAGGTATCTCGATCATACGTTAGACGTCCAAGGAACACAGAATACAAACCCAAGAAAACCACAAAACCCATTAAGCATGGAGGGTGTAGGGTAATGGTATGGGCCGTATTCTCCTACTATGGAGTAGGTCCAATACATTGTATTAAAACCATAATGGATCAGCACGTCTACGTGAATATCATGGAGACTGTTATGATACCCTTTGCAGAATACGAAATGCCACTCCTATAAGTCTTTCAACAGGACAATGACCCCGAACACACCAGCAAGAAAGCAAAGGAATGGTTCAGGGCAAACTCTATCAACGTTTTGGAGTGGCCTGGTCAGTCGCCTGACCTGAATCCCATCGAAAATCTGTGGCCCGACGTAAAGAAGGCAGTTGCTGCTTCCAAGCCGACCACTATTGGATCACTTTGGGAAGAGATTAAAGAGTCCTGGTCCAAAATCCCCCTAAAACGATGCCAGGACTTACTTAATTCCATGCCAAGACGCTGCGCAGCTGTTATTGCCAATAAAGGACACTGCACTAAGTATTAAATGATAAATATAGACTTAGTACTAATAGTGAAAACTTGGTAACTAATGAATTTCTTCCTTATTGTTAATTTTTTTAATTTTAAATCCATTTTTGAAAAGTGGTGCTATTATTTTTTTCGCTTAGTTTTATCAATTTCAATAAATTTCTTTAAATAACTTTAAAACGTAAAAAAAAAAGATGATTTTTTTTTTATTCCCAGGTTTTTAAGAATCTTCCATTTCTAAAAATATGCTTAAGGTTTCCTTAAAGTTAAAAATCTTAGTTGGGCAACTATTTAAAAATTTCTTGTGGTGGTGGTGCTATTATTTTTTTTCGCAGCTGTATCTATGTTTCTTACTTTTTGATCATATAACTCTTTATTATTTTTCTTATGTTCTTCTATCATAATTCTAGCTCTTTTATATGCTATTTCCAATCTATATTTACTTTCTTTAGCATAATCATCTATATTATATAAGGTTTCTATGTTATCTATACTATTCAAATGTTTTGGTAAATTATTTGTTTTACCAAATACTAACTCATATGGACAATAATTATGTGCAATAGATGGTGTTGTGTTGAAACAGACGACAAAGTATTTAAGCCATACGTCCCAATCAGTTTTATCGACTGATATATATGAACGTATTTACTCATTAAAAGTTCTATGACTTCTTTCTACTGTTCCTACTGTCTGGTGGTGGTGCGCTGTTGACGTTATGTGTTCTGTTTTTAGATATTTACATAAGTCGTTAATGATTGAATTTTTATACCCGGTACACGAAAAGTAAAGGGGTATATTAGATTTGTGCAAAAAATTAATGTGTGTAACACCCAGAAGGAAGCGTTTCCGACCCCATAAAGTATATATAATCTTGATCAGCATCAATAGCCGAGTCGATATAGCTATGTCTGTCTGTCCGTCCGTCTGTCCGTCTGTCCGTCCGTCCGTCTGTCCGTCTTCATTAGCGCCTATAGCTCAAAGACCATAAAAGCTAGAGGAACACAATTTTGTATCCAGACTCCTGTCCTATCGCACTGTTACAAGTGTATTTCAAAATTTCGCCCCGCCCCCTTCCGCCCACTCCAAGGACGAAAATCTGGGGCATGCACAATTTTAAAGATACGAGAAAACTAAAAACGCAGAATCATAGAGAATGAGCATATCTATCAGAGTCTTGAATCTGGATCAGATCAGATCATAAATATAGCCACAATGAAGAAACCATTTCGAAATGCATCGTTCCCTCTCGCTCTCTCTCACACACCGTGGAAGGTGCTATGCCTGATCGAATTTTTTGACGCCTAGATCTCTGATACTATAAAAGCTAGATCAACCAAACTTTCAATCCAAGCTCCTGTGATATCAAACCGAAAAGGTTCGACTTAATTCTTTTTTTTTTTTTGTCTAAAATTACATTTTTCCCTTTTGCGAACATCTAATAAATTACAACAAGCTCACATACATATATACTGACTGAGTACCGGGTATAAAGTAGAGCCGCGGCGTAGACGCGGCTCACAACGTTCCCCCTCGTTAGTGGTGGATACAGTTCCGGGTGTTATTTATGCAAGAGAAACAATTTAAAAGCGATATTTGAAAACACCTGGTTGCAAATTAAGTGCAATGAAAATTGGTATTTAAATACCAAACGGCTTTGTGGATGGACCGAACACGCAATTTTATTGCTATGAGGCAAAACATATGTGGATTAACAACCAGATGAAAATACTAAAAACATTTTGTTAAAAACTGTAAAATGTTTGCAATAAAGAGTATAAGCGACGTATTAGAAGCTTAGCCGTCAAAGAAAACCAGAGCGCAGCCCAAATTTGTCACAAATTAGCTCTGCCTGTATCAAAGCCTCGAGTGCAACAAATTTTGAGGGCTGAACAAAACGTTTCGTACGAAAAAAGGCTAATTATTTGTGAACTACTCCCTCCTCATAAAGTTGCCCGAATGCAATTTTCGGAAACTCATAGGTTTTGGACTTAGAGTGGCAAAATATCATCTTCAGTGATGAGAAAAAATTAAATTTAGATGGTCCAGATGGCTACCAATAGAATTATAGAGATACTAGGGCTCCAAAGCAGGTGTAAATATCGCGTAATTTCCAAAGTGTGTCGCTTATGGTGTGAGCTGAATTTGGATATGCTGGAAAGAGTCCAATATGTTTTGTAACACACAAAATGAACTCTGAGAATTATGTTGAACTACTAGACGAAGTACTTATTGATTTTGGAGAAAGATGTTATGGAGATTCATGGACTTTTCAACAGGACAATGCTCCGATCCATGTCTCGAAGTATACAAAACAAAATTTTGATGAAAAAAGAGTCCCGGTTTTAGAATGGCCAGCAAAAAGTCCAGACCTAAACCCAATAGAAAACCTTTGGGGCATTCTTTCCAGCAAAGTCTACATGCACGGAAGACAATTTAGTACATTAAAAGAGTTAAATGAGGCTATAGTGAAAGAGTGGGCGAAATTGGAGGTATCCTTACTCCAAAATTTAATACATTCAATGCCAGGGCGTATAACAAAGACCTTAAATGGCAAGGAAGGGCACATTTAAGTAATAAAAGTTAATTAAAAAATATTTAGTTTAGGTTAATTTAAGAAAATGACATACTTATGAAATTATCAGTTCATTTATTTCGCTCCGGAAAATATTAATTTAATTTTTGAAAAATGTTACCTAAACTTAAAAAAACTTTCGTTGACCTTTTTTGAATTGCTTTTTTGTTAACTTTAAGGTAATATTAGAAAAGAAAATAAATCTTGAAAATTATTGTCTTAATAATGGTTTCTATGTTTGTAAGTTCAATTATTTCGGACACCTTATATATATTATTCTATAGATACGACTATATAGATATACTATATTTTTGTTTGTTGATTTAAACGTTTTTTTTTCAGGATTATCCGGTTAATGCTGATATAACAGTCTTACTGGCACTCATAGAAATGTTTAGTAAGCTGCATTCTACGACAAATATGGCTCCAAATTACCGTCTGCTTTTTTTGATTTCGGATACCGGTCTACTTCTTAACTTTCAAGGTTCGAAGAAATGGCTTGAAATAGACGATAATTCTGCTCTACAGGTAACACACTCACATAATGTGAGAAACATTTGTATCTGTGAAAATAAAATTTTCAGCGATGACGTTTTTTTTCAGCAACGCATAGGCAGGTCCGTCGAAAGTACTTTTGGGGGTCGGTTCTGAAAAATCACGGGCCCATATACTCACATACATACATACATATATGAAAAAAAAAAGCATACCTCGTATCATAAAAGAAAATCCTTTTCAACACTAATACCGTTTAAAATTCTAAACAAAAAGGAAAAGATCTTCGCGCTGTGTCCGTCGTTGGTACTCCCACTGCTGTTTTGTTTTGGCATGGAAAAAAAACTGGCCTCCTGTTGCTTGGTTTGGCTAGTGTTGCCTTCCGACCACGCTTTTTCTGGAGAGAAACATATGCCTGCATATCTGGTCTCTTAGCCGCTCTCTTAGCTGCTTTTTCCTTCAAAGAAGAAATGATTTTAGGAGAAGATAGCACGTTGCAGATTGTGCCGAGGAATGCCATATGCTTTTGCAGTCCCTGTAATAGGTTTCTTGTCCTCAACACTTGCAACAGCGCATTAAAATTAATTTTGTATTAAATTAATTAAATTAGAATTGGTTAGATTTAATTAAATGATTCTGACGGTGTTGAATTGACTCCAAATGCATAAAAACAGTGTTAAAATATGTCACGTTAACATAGACAATTATATTACGCAGTTTCTCGACCAAACACGCAAAAGTATGGTGCTTTATGAGAGGGCCTATACTTGGAAATAGTTAGTTATTTTTATACCCGGTACTCGAAGAGTAAAGGGGTATATTAGATTTGTGCAAAAAATTAATGTGTGTAACACCCAGAAGGAAGCGTTTCCGACCCCATAAAGTATATATATTCTTGATCAGCATCAATAGCCGAGTCGATATAGCTATGTCTGTCTGTCCGTCCGTCTGTCCGTCTGTCCGTCTGTCCGTCTTCATTAGCGCCTATAGCTCATAGACCATAAAAGCTAGAGGAACACTATTTTGTATCCAGACTCCTGTCTTATCGCACTGTTACAAGTGTATTTCAAAATTTCGCCCCGCCCCCTTCCGCCCACTCCAAGGACGAAAATCTGTGGCATGCACAATTTTAAAGATACGAGAAAACTAAAAACGCAGAATCGTAGAGAATGACAATATCTATCTGATTGTAGAATCTGGATCAGATCGGATAATAAATATAGCCACAATGAAGAAAACCATTTCGAAATGCATCGTTCCCTCTCGCTCTCTCTCACACACAGGGGTAGGCGCTATGCCTGATCGAATTTTTTGACGCCTAGTTCTCAGAGACTATAAGAGCTAGAACCACCAAACTTTCTATCCAAGCTCCTGTGATATCAAACCGAGACGAGTTTGTTTTAAAATTTGGCCACGCCCCCTTCCGCCCCCACAATAGATGAAAATCTACAATTTTGAAGATACGGGAAAACCAAAAACGCAGAATCATAGAAAATGACTATATCTATCAGAGTATTGAATTTGGATCAGATCGGATCATTAATATAGTCAGAAGGAACAAATGAAATTTCAGTGGCCTCCCTAGCGCAGACTGATTCCCTCTCTCTCTCGCACACAGTCGTGTATGTATATGTAGGAAGTAGATAAGAACATGTAGAAATGGCAGATGTAAAAAATTTATGTAAACAAATATGGAAACATCTAATAGATCAAAATCTCCGAAAAGGTTCGACTTAAATTGTTTTTTTTTTGGCTAAAATTAAATTTTTTCCTTTTGCGAACATGTAATAAATTACAACAAGCTCACATACATACATACTGACTGAGTACCGGGTATAAAGTAGAGCCGCGGCGCAGACGCGGCTCATAACGTTCCCCCTGGTTTTTTTCCTGCAACTTTTTTAATATGGCCACAGCTACAACAAAAATGCATATATTGGTTTCGTTATCAGCACAAAAACTTCATACTGTCAACGAACACAACTCTTCATACACTTCTGCTTGCTGTCCAAGTTTTTCCCCTACATATATAGTTTCTGTTCAAAGTTTGACCGTTTTTCTGTTTTTGAAAACTTGGTGAAAAACGTGCTTAATTGGCAAAGTTAAATACATCTTTCTCAAAAATTACTTTCATACCATGGGTTGGTTAAATAAAGGTCGCTAAGAGGTGCAGCTCGTAAAGAATGTTGCAGTGATGTCTGAGGACAGGCTGATAAGTAATCCGTCTTACCAAAAGAACACATTTTTAACCCCCCATAAATACTTTAATCGATTAGTGTTTTTTAATATATGATTGCTAAGAAAGTTTCCGGCGATTTTTGTCAACACTTCGAAATTTTGGCGTCCATTCTTATACACGCGAGCTTTACGGTCATTACGGCCTCTGTTGACATACCTTGACTGGGTGGACGATTTCATCGATGATGTTTCCGTCCTGCATACGAGCATCACCATGTGAAGGTACACCTTACGACAGTCAGGGCTGCCGTAATGGAATCCGGTACCACGTTGTTAAAGGCCCCCTCGATATCGAGGAAAGCTATTAAGGAGTGTTCTTTGAGATGCATCGATTTCTCTACCGCTGAAATTACTCCGTCAAGTGCTGTTTCTGTGGAATTGCCTTCCCGGTAGGCATGTTGCTCGCCTGGCAACATCTAAGGATTTATAGTTGTCCTCAGTAGTAGCCCGAAGGTTAGGTTAGATAAGGTTAGCCCGGAAGGCCCTCAGCGGGGCCTGTCATAGGCTAATATGGCCCTCAGTTATACGGATGTGAATGGACCTTTACGGGGATTTTGGTGAGGTTTGAAAGTCCTCGAAAATCGAGGTGTGTTTAGCAAAGGCAAGTAATTCCTTTGGCGTCCTCTTGGAGGCATCCTCCAGTAATGCCATCTCCGGTGCGCCTAGGTATCTTTTCCTTGCCCGTGAAAGAGCCGGGCAGTTGCAGATTAGATGTTCCAGGGTTTCGATAGCCCCGGGTTCATTACATTTCCTACAGCTGTCTTTGTTGGTGATGCCTAGCTTGGCTGCGTGTGCCGCAGCCAGACAGTGATAGTGAGCTAGTTTTCCACTGCGCTCTTTGCACATGGTTCTCGAGGTTCTGCAGGTGGTTGTGTTCCTCCATCTGTTTTCGGTTCGTAGAGCGACCTGCATCTCCAGGTCACTTTGTAACGGTTTAAGGGAGACTGGCACTTAGCCAGACAATTCGCAGCTTCGTTTCCTTCGATGCCCTGGTGGCTGGGAACCCAGTAGATTCGCACTGACTTAGTCGAGCATAGTGAGTGTAGTGCCTCCCTGCTTGCCAGGATACTTCTGAAACTAACTGCGAACGACTGCATTGGTTTTATCGCCGCTTGGCTATCAACGAATATGTTAACCACATTGTGTGGTCGCTCTGTAAGCTGAGCGACCTCTGCTGCCTTGCGGATGGCGAAAACTTGCGCTGCATCGATCCGGTAGCTTGTATGACAACCTTATTTCGGGGTTTGTGTAATATAAGCCTGCTCCTACTCCTCCATCCATCTAGGAGGCGTCAGTGTATATGTTGAGCGGCTGAGTCTGGTCCCGTTCTGTTTTCCAGTCTTCGGGTCCAATACAGGTATTAGTTTTTACTTCGAGGCACGTTTGGGGGGTTATGTAGTTCCTAAAACTGGTCATGTCCCTGCCAATTGAACTGTGCCCGTATCCTTGGGGATACATGTTCCCCGATGCAATCAGGCGCTGTGCTGCTTTGCCTGCAGTCAGCCGAGCGTGGGTATCGAGGGGGTCGATTCCGAGTATGGTTTCGAGTGCTTTAGTTGAGGTCGACAGGACTCCACCCTGAGGTGTGCCTCTGTGTACTCCCTTTACCATGGAAGTGGTGCCCCACTCTGATTGCACCCGTCTACAACTCAGGAGGTTCTTTATCCATATGTTGATTGCTGGGTGTATGTTGGTCGCTTCTAGGTGATCCATTATTGCGTTCGTGGCTACTTTATTAAATGGTCCGGATATATCTACGAATACTCCCAGTGCATACTTTTTATTGTTGAGAGCTTTCTCGACGGTAGCTACTAACGAATGTAGAGCTGTCTCCACCGCTTTCCTTTTGGTATAAGCATGCTGGTTGGTCGACATCAGTCCCCCTACTTCATTCCTGATGTGTACATCCAGCAGCTTTTCCATTGTTTTTAGTGTAAAGGAGGTAAAGCTTATCGGTCTGTAATCCTTGGAATTGCCTTTGGGAGGAAGACAACTCTTGCTGTTCTCCATTCGATAGGGATATAGCCTGTGCTTAAACATGCCGAGTATATTTCGAAAAGCCATGGGACGATCGCCTCTTTGGTCGCTTGCAGCATGGCTGGGAGTATTCTGTCCAGTCCAGGTGCTTGTATGCCCGCAAAGGAATCTATGGCCTTTTCTATGGATTTTCTTATGGGTAATTAGATCTGTTCGGCGGTTTGGTTCCTCGGTTGCTAGGTCCTGTTGCGTTTCAGCATCAGTGACTTTAGTGCATCCTGAGAAGTGGGCCTCCATTGGTGCTGTCAGAGATTCTTCGCTGCCCTCTGACCACTGTCCGTTATTGAGCTGATTCTGCGTGGTGGGCTGCTTTGAGAGCAGCATCCTGAGTCTTGCTGTTTCAGGCACTTTCTCGATGTTGGAGCAGAAGTTCCTCCACGAGCTACGTTGTGCCTTACGTATATCCTTCTTTTAGTTTCTGAGTAGAGTCTTGTATCACTTCCTTTGCTTGTTTGGCTGGCTTGAAGAATTCCCCGAGGTTATTTTTTTGAAGAGAGAGGTCCCGGTTCCACCAGAGTGTCTTGGTCCTCTTTTTTGTTTTTGAGTGTGGGCATGATGCGTGGTAGGCATCTAGTAAAACGTTGGATAAAGTCTCCAGGGACTTTTCCATGTCTTCCGTGGATTTCACTGAGCCCCAATTCGCAAAATTGGAAGTGGCGGTCTTTTTAAAATTTCCCAGTTTGTGTTTCGGGGGTTTCTATAGACCAGGGGTGCGCAGTGCCTATGCTCACGATGCACATTTGTTTTTGTTTTGCACATAGCATATGGGAAGTGTGTGAGCTTACTCACTGGTAAGGTTATTTTGCACATTGCAAATTACACAAACAATTTTTCACTTTTCGCTTTGCGTCAACTTTTGTTGCTGGCAAGGCAACAACAATTTTATTGCTTCGTTTTGCTGTCCTTATCCCTAATATATTTTGTTGTTGTCTCTTCGTTTGCTGTACACTGAAAAACGAAAAAGTCCACTTCGTTGTAAACCATGAGACGCATTTGTTTATTTTTGAAGAAACATGTTCCTATTTTTTTCTGTGTACACATTGAAATAACAAAAAAGTGATCGTTACATGTGTGAGTGCGAATTCCTTTATTTGTATTTGTGCGTGCACATCCATAAGACAGCTTTGCGCATCCCTGCTATAGACTGTTACCTTCGGAGTGTATTTGAATTCGCACTTGAACTAAATGTACCTATGGTCCGAGAAGGATGGTCTTTCGAGGACTCTCTACTCAGATACTTGGGTACTATTTCCCGTTACGAGAGTTAAATCTAGCACGTTTGACGAGGTGGTACCTACTTATGTGTATTCCTCGCCCACATTTGCTACATCTATATTAGTTGATAGTATAAAGTCTAAGAGTGATTCACCTCGGTCGTTGATATCGGGGCTTCCCGACACATTGGGGTGGGCATTGGCATCCGTACCACTGATGAGTTGGTGGTCTTTGTCGGCTTCCTCCACCAGACTCCTTTGTTAACTCCGATGTTGGGTAGAACGAGTTGTAGTTTGCGGACTTTAGTCCGGCCACTGAATTGCCTGACGCAATCCAGGGCTCCTGGACCAAAGCTATGTCAGCGGGCCCTTGCTCCATGGCAATTTAGAGCTCCGCCGACACTCCTTGCTTTTATGCAAGTTGAGCTGCAGCACCCTCAGTGTCATGAGCGGTTGGCTCTACTGCACACGACGGGTTGACTACTATTGTCAGTTCACCGTCCTCATCTTCCTGAGAGTCATCTAGCGCCAGACCCTGGGCGGCCGCCACGATGGTGTCCAGACCGAGGTCCTTCTTCACCTCGCCTGCCTGTGTAGGGTGTATATGTCTGTACATACACACTGCCCATGCCCCATGCCATTTTCCCGTATCTGGGGTAGAGGATATCATCTGCGCCTTTGTTGATCTGGATCACATGCTGGCCCCCCTCGTTGGGTAGTGGGCTACCAGCGTGCAATACCTTCCAGTCAGTTGTCAGTACGTCGGGGTTCTGCCGCTGAAGGAGCTTCAGCGCACGGTCTCCTTGGATGGCGATGGGGAAGAATACCTTCGCCTTTGGTATGGACGGGATTAGCTCCCTGTCCAGCACCTCCAGCTTGGCCGCGTCAGCCACTTCAGCGTCGGATCGTCATTGCACTTACGGATTTTTAACCCGTTCAGCCACCCAGCCATCCAAGGTGGGCATGGGCGCTGTTGGGTCTTCCTCCATCCGTGCAAACAGGGAGTCAACGAGCCGCGCATGTACCAATTTCCACTGCGTTGCCGTCATCCTCTCGTTCTCATCACGTCTGTCGATGAGAGCTAGGATCAGTTGTCTCCTGTACACATCATTGATCTTCGCAGCACGGATCGACCTCTGCCTCGCTGTTTTCGGTTTTGGTGAAGGTTCCGCTCTCTTGGGCCTGCATTGCCGCTTGCAATCGCCAAACCGGCGATTGGTGGCATTGTCGATCGAGCGCTGCCTCTTGGTAGCTAGCAACTCTTCCACCTTGTTAGCGTGTTTGCTCGTCGAATCCTTCATCTGAGCAACGGTTCGTCGTAGTTGCGGCCCTCCTCTACCTTTAGCTCGGCCCAAGCTAGCTTGCATTTATCCTCCTGGTAGATATCCGCCTTGCCTTGGAGCCTGCTATATAGCTTCAGTTCCGCCTTATATTGTGATTTTGCCTTCATCCCCTCCTTCGAACGCTTCGGCCCTTCCCTACGCAGAGATCATGCGAAGCGACGGTCCAATGCAAAACGGCACACATCGATGTATTCGTGTGCAGTTACGGGTTCTGGCTATACGTGTGAGAGCGTTACAGTTAAATTTTAGACACAAGCAATAACAATACACCTATCCGCGTAAAGATAGGTGGTGGATATCAACTCAAACTAGGCGGCTAATTCCCCAACATACCGGCCACCTTGAACGACCGTTCAGTTCAAGGGAAGCACAGCAATTTTGTGATATGTCTTTTGTACAATACTTGGGCAGTCTTTACTGTGACCACTCGAACTCTCTCGTCTTGCCCAGGAGGAACTTCGGTGATTCGGCCACGCAGCCACTTGCTAGGCGATTGATTCGGCTCCTTCAATACCACAAGAGTATCCACTGCTATGTTGTTGGTCTCTTGCTGCCATTTCGTGCGTGATTGCAAAGAAGCAAGGTATTTGAGATGCCAGTGCTTCCAGAACCCTGGAACCTTGTCTTGCAGCTGTCTCCAACGCTGCAGTCTGTTAACGTTGACGTCCAAGAAGGACGGCTCTGGCACCGCCATGTGAAGTTGACCAGTTAGAAAATAATATCTAAAAAAATTGAACTCGTCTGAACTAGATATTCAGTCACCTTTGAATTATTTTGGTGTACAAAATATAAATAAGACGGATAAATTGAGAATTGTTTTTGACGCTGCTTCTAAGAGTCATTGGTATTGTCTGAATGAGTTTTTGTTGTCAGGACTTGACCTTTACAATCAATTATCATCCGTTCTTTTGAATTTCCGTGAACACAAAATAGTTTTTGTCGGGGACATAAAAGAAATGTTTCTACAAATAAAAGTTAAGCAGACAGATAAACCAGCCCAGATAATTTTGTGGCGAGAAAATAGGCGCAGGGTACTCCAGACGTGTACGAAATACAAGTTTAAATTTTTGGAGCCAAATGCAGTCCAAGTGTTGCACAGCAGGCTAGGAATAGAAATGCGCATGACTTTCAAAAAAATAATAAATAATAAAAATTTCCAAGGGCCTGCCAAGAAATCATATCAAAACATTACATGGACGACTACTTGCGAGGAGCAGATGAAATTATCAGTGCCGTCAAACTAATCAAAGATGTTACGTATGTACATCAGCAAGGTGGGTTTGAAATGTGCAATTGGATTTCAAAATCTTCAGAAGCTTTGGACCAGATAAGCCCGACAAGATGCAAGACAAATTTTGCATCTAATCAAAATATCATAAACTTAACCGAAGAATGTGTTTGGGATTACGAAAAAGACAGTTTTCGCTACAACTTAAATTTTGAAAAATCGTATAGTGAAATTAGAAAGGCGAACGACAAAACGTGAAGTGCTTAAAATTACAATGTCGATTTTTTATCCATTAGGTTTTCTTTCCAATTTGATCATATCAAATAAGATATAGCTACAAGCAATCTGGTTAAGTGAAATCAGCTGGGATGACTCTCTCACAGATGAACATTTCAATTGTTGGAAAGCATTATGTAATGCCTTTGACCAAATTAGTAACTTCAGTATATGAAGATTTATTACAACCGTTCAAATAAATAACTGTGAACCATAATTGCATGTATTTTGCGCTCACGTACGGTTCCAATACGACAAAAAAACTGAATGTAGTTTAATAACTGATAAACCACGAGTAGCTCCATTCAAAACAATGTCAATTCTACGTTTGGAATTGCAAGGAACTTTATTGGGAGCTACAATGAGTAGAATGATAAAAGAAACTTTGAACTTAAAAGTAAACATAACGCATTTGTGGACAGATTCGAAAATTGTTTTGTATTGGCTCAAATCAAGTGGCAAATGGTTGAAAACCTTTGTTTCCTATCGCTTAGGAGAAATACAAGAGATAACAAATGTAGGTGATTGAAAGTATGTTCCTTCTAAATTGAACCCGGCCAATAAGGCAACTAAAATATCTAAGCTAGACTTTGCAAACAACAATTTGTGGTTGACAGGTTCACAATTTTTGCATAATAATCAGTGGCCAGTAGGAAAGATCTCAGTTATCTCAAAAGATGACGATAAAATGAACAAAAAGTTGGTGAATGTCACTTCCATACCTAGAAATGAAATCGAAATAGCTGACGTTCTCAGATTCTCTCATTCTCAGATTCTGATTTATATAGAAAGATTTGGCCTAAGGGCTTCATTGTAAGGCAGGGCTCGGTACGGCCCCTTATAATGAGTAAAGGAAAAAGTATCTGCTGCTGCGGCGCTGCTCACGGACAGTATAAAAAAGCAGCAAGCCTTAGTGTGGCTTTGGCAATGCGACTTCGGCTCTTGCTATCTTGCTTTTTACGCAGATCGTTGACGAATATTCAATCAGTTGCAGTTCAGCCGTCCACAATGAAAGACCACGCTGCTCAGCTATTTAATGAAACACTTCGAGAAAAATGGTTCACTATAAAGTGGGAAGACAATTTTTTTCCAATTCAACATCTGATCAACATTTATCTGACTTATTGCGCATTAAAGAGTAAAATGGTGACATAGACAAAACGTATTTATGAGACATTTTTTCATCAACCTCCTCACCAAAGAGAGGTGGGAAGCGTCAGGTTCGCAAATTCGTGGCGTACATCTTTGTTAGCTGGCGTCCCCAAGGATGAGTGATGTTCTACGGAGAGAGTCAACTACTAGGGGGAAAACTCAGTTCGAGGAAGCCGTGGCATCCGCGTACACCTCCACTGGCGCTGTCCATCTGGTTCTGCTTCCGTGAAGAGTGCGAGGCGTGATCCTTGTGGCTTTTCACTTTTAATCGCGATATTTTTGCGCACTTCTAACTGCCTGGCTTGGGCTATTCATCACGACTCCCGATCTGCATTTTTTCCGAGTGTCTCCTAGGCCGGCAGCTCGAGCCTCTGCCCGCAGCCGCTTCTGCGGCCCGACGCTTTTGTCGCGTGCCATTTTATTCTCTTTGCTATCGCTCTCTTGGACATGCGTGGGTCGATCTTGGCGCAGCTTTCGCTCTTTCTGCCGTTGGTCTCTGCTCCGCTCTCTTAGGCATGCCTGGGTTGATTTTTGCGCAGCTTTCGCTCTCTCTCTGATATCTTCTGCTGCTGGTCTCTGCCCTACTTTCTGTCAATGATGCTCTCTGCCGCCGGTCTCTGCTCGCTGTCAGTGATGCCCTTCACCGTGGCTTGCCCATCTGCGATCAAGCATATCTTAAATGATACTTCCTTCTGTTCTTTTCTTACCCTTTAATTTCTTAAACTACTAATGATTAAATTAATGAAACTTACTTAATAGAAAACAAAGGGGAGAAATACAAATATTGTCACAGATCCGGTAATGAACTAAAAAATGAAAAGATTAGGAATGAAAACCACTGTCAGTAGTTTGACATCAGGGCTCCAGCCTGGTCCCGTGTACACCTTCGTCTCCAGGGTGAATGGTGCTAGACCGTGTGTCGTGTGTTGTGAAGGGTTTTGCCCTTTGCCCGATAGGCTCTGGAGCCGGGACATCGTTTCGATATCCCAGTTCTGAGGGAACTTCCAAAGGTGACTGAGCTCGGTCGGCTTCGGGTTCCGCCTCGGGTATCTCCTCGTCGTTGACGGCTTCCTTCTCGATAGGCTCTGGGGCCGGGACATCGTCTTGGTTTCCTAGTTCTGCGGGAACTGACAAGGGTGACTGAGGCCGGTTGGCTTCGGGTTCTGCTTCCGGCACGGATTCTGCGAAGGCCAAACCTGGGTCGATGCCGGACTCTGGTCGGAAGCGTATAATGGTGCTCTTGTCATACCCTAACGGGAACCGACCACTTCCGGCCGATCCCACGGATCCATCGCTATCCTCGTCCTGTAGGCTACCAATGTCAGAAGATGGCCCATGAGCTGGTCTGCGGGCGAATGCGCGCTGTGGTCAGTGCACGCGGGGAGCCCTAGCCTCGGCATGTGCTCTGGCTGGCTCCTCTTCGGCCTGTCTGCGGACTTCCGGGTTTTCAGCCCTCTCGGGCTCGGCTCCAGCGTGCTCCTGCCCCTCCAACCACTCCCGATCCGGTACGCCTAGTGCCTGCAAGTCCTCCCATGCCCCTGCATTGGGCATGGACTCCAGCGAGGGGTGTTGGTTCGAGCTTGAGGTGCTGGGTCGTCGTCCGTGCTTATATCTGAGTAGTGATACGGATTGGGTTTCGGTTTTAGCGGCATCCGTTTCTGTATCTTATTGCCACGCCCGTCGAGTTGCTCTGTTTCGTCGTCTTCACTGCTGCTCCACCTTGATCCGCGGCTCTAACCTGGTGCGGCGTCTAAGGGTGCGTCATGCCCACATTCGTGAGAAGAGCATCCACTGCCATGTTCTTGGTCTCCTGCTGCCAATTCGTGCGCAATAGCAAAAAAGCAAGGTATTCAAGATTAAAACGCTTCCAGAACCCTGGAACCTTGGCTTGCAGTTGTCTCCACCGCTGCAGTATGTCAATGTTGACTTCTAAAAAAGACGGCTCTGGCACCGACATGTGAGGTTTACCTGTAAGAAAATAAACGGGAGTAAGGGGATCCAAGCTGTGGTCCCACCGCGCAGTGGGCGAGAGTTGAGTAGACCTTCAATCCGGGTTAAAATTGTTGAATATTTAAAAATGAATGTCCAAAATGCGGGGAGCGTAGACCAAGCCTCGACCAAGCGAAAATCCAGCACAGCCTTCTGACGTTCATCGCTGAAAAACAGGCGTTTTAACTCCGGCAGCTCATTCCTTGCGCCGACAAAATTTGTTACGTTGTCTGACCATAAAGAAAACACACTGTAGATAAATCCTTGATCAGCTCCAGATGAAAAGCCTTGCTAGCGAAACAAGATTAAAATCTTGTTGCGTACCTCTGAATTGTAGAAAACGGAAAAGTTCACGTCTGTGATCTCAAAGGAATGAGAACCATTGAGCCGCTTCTTTTGCAGATTCGCCATAATATGCTCCAATACTCTAGGCTTTATTCGGAAGAATCTTACGCACTTGTTCACTGCCTTGTTTACGATCTTCCTGCCCCCAATGGGCCAATATTGGGATTAGTTCAAGAAAAGCTCGAAGACCAGCATGCAGATTTCGCTAATCAAAGCGGGAGATTATTCCAGGAGTAAGCGGACGGGTGCAGAGCAAGCGGAATGGATAATGGCCATCAAAATCCAAAGAAGAGTTCTTCAGTCGACCATCAACCCTGAGAAGTCCAAATTAATCCATGAACGGCGACAACGTGCAAGTGAGCTAGATGAAGAGACTGCTCCTTTGGCCGCAGTTACTTCATCTCCTTCCATAGCTCATTACGCTGGACTAGCCGAATCAATAAATAGGGCCATGTTGAGCGTCCGAGACAGTAAGTCCAGGACGTCGAATTTGGTTGAAAAACTTTTGAATGTATCCGAAAACGCGTTGCAAGGAAACAAACAAGCTCGCATACTTGGAATCATCCACAATGTCCATGTAGGGCGATTTAACCAGAAGAGGCTTTTCTTTCAGCGAAGTTCAGGGGTTGGCTTATCAAGTAACACCGTGGGCGGCCAGTGAGGTCCGCGAGCTCCATAAGCTCCATGAAATTAAAGAGGTAAAGGTCTCAGCCTCTCAGGGGGAGGGGCCTCTCGGTAGTTTTCTTTATTTCTTTAATTTATTGTCTGCCTGCTTCTCTATCTATGCATGTATGAGTGAAAAATCCTATTGCCTACGTCGCAAATATCCTGCTCTAACTCGCTTACGCTAGGCCAGCTTACCCCCCTTCCTCAGCATGGCTCGGGCCCTTTTTTCCTTCGTGGTTTTTCTTTTCCCGCACTCACGACTGTCTTTCTTTAAGGCTGGATTCCGACTCCCCGATCTGCCTAATTTTTTGGTGCTTGCTAAGCCGGCCGCTCGAGCCTCTGCTCGCAGCTTCTGCCGCGACCCGACGCTTTTGTCGCGTGTCAATTTTTCCATTCCTGCTCTCTCTTGGTGATGCGTGGGTTCTTGGCGCAGCTTTCGCTCTCTCTGTCGCTGGCCTCTGCCTTGCTCTCTCAGGCATGTGGATGTGGGTTTAGCGCATCTTTCGCTCTCTCGGTCGCTGGTCTCTGCTCCCGTGGCTGCGGCTGATCTCCGCTGATCTCTGCGTCGGCCTCTGCTGCTGTGTCTGCTGATTGTCTCTGTGCCGGCCTCTGCTGCTGTGTCTGCTGCTTGTCAGTGATGTTCTCTCTTGTGACTCGCCCCCCGTGATCAATCACCCCTTACTACATGTCTTCTTGCATGGAGTTCCTTCACAGAATACACTGCAATTGCTATCCTCGGGAGAGGCGCGTACATACCGAAACATCTTACAGATATCTCCCGTAATCGCAACTGCGTAAGATCGAGATCGAGCAAGAATGTGAAAAAGTTTATGTTGGACTACGAGGCCGGCGATTAAAACATTGTTCAAGGAATAGATGACCCAGGTGACCCAAAGCTTGGTCGTAGAGCTATCTTTCCTCATGACGAAATGGTGAGGCAAAAAATTTCGGCAGTTGCTGATTGATTAAGCAGGAACAGAAGACATATGGCCTCATATGGTACTCATTTGGGAAAGCAGCATACTGAGATTTCACATCTGGGCGATAATCAAACTTTCGCTCAAGGTAAAGGAATCTACGAAGACTTTACTATTGGTTCGATGCAATTCTCTACCCCCGAAAGCACCTCAAGTCGTTCCTCTGAATTATTATCCTCAGCAGCTACAGCCGGAGCACGAGAGACCATCAAAGGATAACCCTTAAAACGGGAATAACCTCCAGAAACGACATATCCCAAGCGAGTTCTCTGAATTGAAGGCAATCCTGGCAGTAGTTTGACCTGACCAACACAAAAGGAGTTCGTAAAACAGACTTGCTCCAATTAACAGGTCGACGCGCTGAGGCCTATAAAACTCCGGTTCCGCTAGTGGTATGTTCGCTGGAATGTTCCAGTTGTGAGTGTCATTTCCGAAGCCTGACTGACGATCGGTTATGTAAATAGCAGTGATGAGAGCTGTGTATTACGACGAGCTAGAGTGCAGGCTAACTTTGTCCGAAAATACATACGTGACGACGCTAGAGTCGCCTATTCCCGAAACTGCAGGCGATGATTTAATTTTTCGAAGCTGAAGCTGATTCGCGAAATGTGAAGTTATTAGATGCAACTGGGAGCCAGAATCCAGCAACGCTGGGCAGCGAACTAAGACTACGGACTGATTTTTGACCAAGACTGTGACCGTGGCAAGTAGAACAACACCATTACTGAGACCTTGGGCAATAAGAGCTGACGAGGTAGATAGCTCATCAATTGCCGCTGATTTCCCTACAGTAGCTTCAGGGTTACCGAAATGTAGAAGAGTGTGTTGCTTACCCCCGCAGGTACGACAGTGAGTCGGACTTAATCGATGCCCTGTTCTAAGACAGAATATACACAAGGAAAGCAGCTTGGCTTCCCTATGGCGCTTTGTTGGAGACAGCGCTTTAAACTTCTGACAGTACTGTACTTCATGACTTGTCGGAGCATAGCTTGCCATAGAGATATCCGATGTCTCCAATGACCTAAATCGCTACTCCAGGAACGAGGCCATAGTTCCCAACGACGGAATAATGTTAACAAATACTGGGTCCTCAAATGGCTCCTCTCACTTTGCTTGGCTCACTGAATCCAGTAGTCGGAGAAGCACCTGCACGATGATCCTACCTTCTGCGATCTTCTCAGGAGTTCCGAAAGCTCCCGAGACATAATCACTGACCCATGTTCCACAGTCTGGAGCGCCAGAATCTGATTAGTGTGTGCCTGAAAAATCAGTCGTCGAATATTAAACCTTGCCATCCGAAATTTCCAGCGACCGAACTGTCTTTAAATGCCGAATCCCGCATACAGGAACGCAAATGCTGGAACTTTTCTATGTTATTTAAGTTAGCACAATTGTCGATAATGGTGACAAAAATGGAGTAGAAGTCAGTCCAGTTCGCATAGCCTCCAATGAAAGTTGGCAATTGTATTGGTGGCCTTTCTACAGCAATGTAGAAATTGCGAGCCGGCAAACTCAGCGGTAGTATTTCCTCCAGCCAACGTATAATAAAACAGCATGTGACCGCATAATCGAAGCCTTTAGTGTACTGGAAAGTGATTTAAAGATGTCACAGAATCCACTATGAATCTCGTTTCGATCTAATTCCTCTAGAAGTAAAGAAGGTTCGATTTATTTCGCAATTTATTGGTAATCGAAAGCGTATGAAGCGCAAGGGCTGACGGGCCCTATGCAGCAACGCTTAGAAGAGAGCGAGAGAGTGCGATGGAAGGAGAGCGTTAGAGCAGCTTGGGGCTGCTACTAAACAGAGTATGAAATATCGACAGAGGCGATATAAAGAGACGAAAGACGGCTGCTACCGTGAGCAGTGCAAGTAGCAAACAAATATAATAGGAGAATTTACGCTAGGCCGCACCACTTGCTGTAATTTATAATAAATGAGCTTTATCTCTAGTTGAATCGCCTGCCTGACTGACCGGCTTTTAGCTTTTCGCACGGGATACTGATACTTCAATTCTCTTTTTTACTATGCCACTGGCCACTAACCGTAGCGGCGGCGACACTACATTTTGCTCCACATGTGCGATATCATATTTGCGATAATTTAATGTAAAGAGAGGATTTACATACATAAATATCATTGGCATAATTAACATAACATAACATAACGTTATGTATTTATAATGTTGCATTAGGGCGCAATATGCATTCATCAAATAAATACATACATATAAGCATATGCATTTTAGAATCAGGAAGCACTACTAAACAGAGTATGAAATATCGACAGAGGCGATATAACGAGACGAAAGACGGCTGCTACCGTGAGCAGTGCAAGTAGCAAACAAATATAATAGGAGAATTTACGCTAGGCCGCACCACTTGCTGTACACTACATTTTGCTCCACAAGTGCGATATCATATTTGCGATAATTTAATGTAAAGAGAGGATTTACATACATAAATATCATTGGCATAATTAACATAACATAACATAACGTTATGTATTTATAATGTTGCATTAGGGCGCAATATGCATTCATCAAATAAATACATACATATAAGCATATGCATTTTAGAATCAGGAAGCAATATGTATGAATCAATTAGAAAAATAATAAAATAATAAGTAAGAACGAGGGGGAACGTTGTGAGCCGCGTCTGCGGCCGGTATAAAGTAACCCGGTACTCAGTCAGTATATATGTATGTGAGCTTGTTGTAATTTATTACATGTTCGCAAAAGGGAAAAATTAAATTTTAGAAAAAAAAAAACAATTAAGTGGAACCTTTTCGGAGATTTTTATATATTAGATGTTTCCATTTTTGTTTACATACGTTTTTTACATCTGTCTTTTCTACATGTCTAATTTTACTTCCTGAAGGCCATTGAAACTTCATTTGTTCCATCTGGCTATACTAATGATCCGATCTGATCCAGATTCAACACTCTATGGTCATTTTCTATAATTCTGTGTTTTTTGTTTTCCCGTATCTTTAAAATTGTAGATTTTCGTCCTTTGTGGGGGCGGAAGGGGGCGTGGCCAAATTTTGAAACAAACTCGTCTCGGTTTGATAACACGGTTTGGTTGATCTAGCTCTTATAGTCTCTGAGATCTAGGCGTCAAAAAATTCGATCAGGCATTGCGCCTACCCCTGTGTGTGAGAGAGAGCGAGAGGGAACGATGCATTTCGAAATGGTTTTCTTCATTGTGGCTATATTTATGATCTGATCTGACCCAGATTCAACACTCTGATAGATATCGTCATTGTCTATGATTCTGCGTTTTTAGATTCCTCGTATCTTTAAAATTGTGCGAAATTTTGAAATACACTTGTAACAGTGTTATAGGACAGCAGTCTGGATACAAAATAAGGTTACTCTAGCTCTTACAGTCTCTGAGCTATAGGCGCTAATGAAGACAGACGGACGGACGGAAAGACAGACATAGCTATATCGACTCGGCTATTGATGCTGATCAAGAATATATATACTTTATGGGGTCGAAAACGCTTCGTTCTGGGTGTTACACACATCCATTTTTTCAACAAATGTAATCCCCCTTTACTCTTCGAGTACCGGGTATAAAAACAGAAAGAAATGAAATTTTATGTTTAAAAAATTAAACGAGTATTGCTGCGTCGGAAACTTACAAATATAGGAGACTACGACTGCTAAAGACGGACTATACTACTGAAATATTACTATATTAAATATTATGCTATTTCCTCAGTACAATTTTTTAAATTTATTATTTTTATACAGAATGTGGAATTTGTGCTTTGCTTGGATACGATCATAGAAAGTTTATCCTCCAATCCAGATTTGGCTATATATATGCATGTTTCTAAGCCACCCAAAGAAAAAACGTCAATAAGCTACTTTTTCAAACTACTTAAATCAACGGCAGAAAAATATAACATAACGGTAGAAGGTGTCCACAAGAAGATAAATTTAGCTGATGCAAAACTGGCATGGGAGCATGAGCGATTCAGCATAAAACGATATCCTTCTTTTACCTTATCTTCACTGAAAAGTCATCGAAGCCCAGCGCGAACTACAATATTCAAGGATGATGAAACACGTATTTTGACACATACACTGAACGCCTCAAGAATAATTGCAGAAGCCCTGGCTTGTTTCATGTATAAAATGGAACCAAAGAAGAGTATTTTTGACGGTCAATTTGTAAGTTCATGCCATTTACGACTATCTTCATATTATTTAATATATATTTATCTTTTTGTGCTTAAATTTTCAGGCTATAAAAGAAGAAAATGTCTTGCCATATTTTGGAATCAAATCAGTGCTGCATAACAATGATGTTAAAGATGCTTTTGAAAAGTATCTTAGCAATGTTAAAATCATATATGATAAGGCTGATAGTCGAGATCCTGATTTTATGTTCTACAACGAAAATGATGTGAAACTGAATGTTTACAGAGTTAAACCAGCTATTTTTGATATTTTCCTCACTATTTTAATAGGCTTTTATTTGATAACTGTATTTTTTGGTATACAATACTTTCCGCTCTTTTACGAAAAAGTTTCAAAACTTACTAAAGATGAGACTTTGGTACAAATTAATGGACACTACCTCGAACGACTTAAGTTTAAATGAAATTTTGTTAAAACTATATTAATATCAAAAAATGTGTGCTACATTAAAAAATAAAAATAGAAAATTAAATAAATGTAATGCAAGTTATTCTAGCTGGTAAACAGACTTTGTTAGTTTAATGCGACACTATTCTAGAAAGCTTCGACCTCATAAAGTATATGGTCAAAGTCGCAAAAAATCGAAACCACGTAATTTAATTTTTTTTTGATTTTGTGGGCTTTTGGTTGTTTTTCGGTTAAACTGGTCTCAATATATCATAAAACACAATTACCAGCCCGACATCTGTTGACTGTTTCAAAAATGTCCACTTCTTGGGTCGTTTCATCGGGGTGAGATAAAGTGAAAAAAACCTGGCACGTAACTAAAAGGTATGTAACACTAGTCAACACTACATTTCCACTGTGAACCAAACAGACTTTTTCTGATAGATTTGGGGCCTTACACATTTATAATGTAATCCCAGCACACGTGGACCTATTAAAGATCTGTTGTGATGCCGCATGGGCGTGAGCCCCTTCTTACTGCCTAGACCGTGGAAAGCAAAAGTTGCCGTTTTAGGGCCCGCCCCATCCGGTAGCTTGGATGTACTTGGACAAGAGCCTTGGTTGATTTCGGAAAGGTCCAAAATGTCCCTAAGAATACGGAGTCTACGTATGATGGTTTCCTCCTATCGCCTGCTTGCGAGTTGCACGAAAATTTCGTGCGTTTGAAGCCTACACGTAGCCTTTGGCCTCGCTAGTTGCTCCCTTTCCAATTGGAGAGGAATTGTAATGCCCTGCCTGGCCAGTTCGTCGGCAGCCTCATTTTCCTGGAAGTCCCTATGTCCGAGGACCCACATTAGGAAAAGTTCTAACTGCTCTGAGGTCTCATTTAGAGACCTACGGCAGGTATTTGCAGTCGTGGAGTTTGACGATATTGCGCCTAGTGCCTTAAAAATGGCTTAAATGCGTTAATGGCTGCCTGGCTATCAGAGAAGACGCATACAGAGCGCCCGTCAAGGGATAGTTTGGAGACAATAGAAATGGCCTCTTTGATTGCTTCAACCTCGGCTTGGGACACACTGCAGTGATCCGGGGGCCTAAAGCAGTAACTGATGTTGAGCTCGTCACAGTAGACCCCCCCTCCAACGCAGTTACTAATTTGGAGCCATCAGTATAAATGTGGACCGCATTCACAGGCCCAGGTTCGCCCATTTCCCAGTCCTTCCTAAGCGGGATCGATACCTGGAAAGGCGTCGAGAGGTGATCATTTTGCATACAGTAATCAGTCCTCTCTGGTAATTGCGGAAGTCTTGTCAAGTTCCAGAGTGCCTAGCCGCAGATGTTATCCACAGCCCGGTTTCTCTCATTCTGAGAGCGGAAAGTGTTGCCACCTTCTTTCCGATAAGATCCACGGGAAGAAGGTCCAACACGGTGTCCAGAGCTTCTTTTGGAGTAGTGCGAAGTCCGCCTGTGATGCATAGCGTTGCCATGCGTTCAACTCGCCTGAGTTTATTGAGACAAGATCTCTTGTCTAATCCTGGCCACCATACCACCACTTCATGAGCATTATTGGTCTAATGATGGCAGTGTAGAGCCACCAAACTGCACGTATAGAGGGCCACTGTGGCTTTCTTTACCCTGTCCTCTATTCTCAGTTTCCTGTCGAGCTTTCTGTCGAGGACCAGAACAAGATACTTGGCATTGTTGCTGAAGACCAGCGATTCCCCGCCAAGTTTGGGGGGAATGAGTGTCAGAATTTTGTACTTTCGCGAGAAAAACACCAGTTCCGTTTTGGACGGGTTAACACCTAACCCGCAATTATCAGCCCATCTTGACATCTTTTTAAGAGTATTTGTCATACACTCACATGGAGTCTGCGGGAATCTCCTAGAGACCGCTACAGCAACATCATCCGCGTAAGTCAGCACGCGGCCACCCCTCTCTATCTCACGCAGCAGTTCGTTCACCGCTACGTTCCATAGGAGGGGCGAGAGGACTCCACCCTGCGGTGTGCCTCTGCTGACAAACCTGTTTGACGTCGATGTCCCCAGTGATGCCTCAACGGTCCTGCATTTTAGCATCTGATCGATGAGGCTCATGGATTTGGCCTGCATGGATCAGTTGGCCATTTGTTCCAGCAGACTTGTAGGGCTTAAAGCTCTTGATTGCTCAGGAAATGTGCTCGTAACTTAACAGGCTTAGGATGGAACTGGAGGCAACAGACGGGGGCGCTTTGTAGTCAGGTCTGTTCACATTGCAGCCCGAGAAATGGGTGTCAAGGAGAAGGTTTAGCGACTCTTTGCTGGAAGTTGTCCAGGACTGGTCGGCTTTCTTCAGGTAGCCCAGGGTGAGTGTTGTCTTAGAGAGATCTTTACGCAGGCGTGAGGCCTCTGAGTTGCTCTCGACTTCGCTGCATAACTTTCGCGCTTTTCTTTCCTGAGTTCTTTATTTTAGGTTGACAGACTGGTCTTGTACTCGACCCAGTTCTGCTCAACATTAACCGCCTTAGCTTTGTTGAAGAGTCTCCGCGAAGCGTTGCGAAGTTCCCCTTATATTGAAGTCCACCATTCAGGTTTCTTCCGGCCTCTGGTTCTACTAGAGGAACAAGATTTATCAAGCGCCTCAGTACAGGCGTCGGTAAATGTTTTAACAAGTAGGTTCGTGGCCTCCCGCGAGAACCCCTCTTCCGGGGGGGGCTCAGGGAGGATACCGCCCAGGTGATTTGAATACCGAGTTTAGTTTGTCCGCCTGAGATTGGGCTGGACTCGGTACTGAGAAAGAGAGTACAGCTTCCACGTACCCGATTTAGTATAATCATCTGAGGAGTGAGTAGGTAACTAAAGAGGAACTCACCCCGTTCATTTTTGTCAGTGCTTACCCACTGACAGTGATGTGCATTGGCGTCGCACCCGACAATTAGGCCTATGTCTTTGGCCTTGCAGTCGGAAATGAGCGCAGAGGGGCGCATGTGGGGGTGGGCTGGGTTGGTCATGACCCATGTAGGCGGAACGAAGCCTCAGTGAGTCCTCCTGGCCTTCGAGGCTCACTGCTGTATGGTCTTCATTGTTGAAATTTTGGAGCAAAACTAAGTGTAACTCTTTATTTTCGAGAATACAGGTATGTGTTTTACCTGTGGTGTCAGCTACATATTGCTTATATTCTCGGGTGCTCAAACCGGAGACCCTGTTTCCGGGGATTCAGGGTTCCTGCACGAGGACTATATCGGCTCCACCCTTGGCTAGGTGGAGCAGGAGAGCAGAGCATGCTGCTTTAAAATGGTGGAGGTTGATTTGCAGGATTGTCAGAGACATTCCTTAGGCCCACCTCCACCATTGTCTTGTCTGGGTCTCAATCGGGGGACTCCACCTCCTCCCCGACGTCGATAAGCCTGAGACCACTGGCTAGGTCGCTTTCATCGTAGCAGTAGCCGCCCAGGATGTCGTCTGACACCACAGACCCTGCGTCCGATGTTGTGGGATTGGCTTCCGCGTCCGGCGTCTCTGTGGGCTCCAGGTGTGGCTCGACATCCGGATGCCTGCCCTTGGAATCGGACTTGTAGGGGACCACGGTTACCGTCATATACCCGTAGTCCACCACACCGCCCGTGACCTCAAGCAGCCCCACCGACTCCTAGTTAATGACGAGGATCACCTGGCGCCTCTGGCGAGATGCTTCCTCCATCTTGACCACTTTCCAATTGTCTGTAGGAAGGTGGGAGTTACAGACCTGCAGGAGCCTGAGAATCCTCTCAGGTTCCGCAGGTTTCGCCAATACTCACACCCGTGCTCTCGGCATGCTCGGGACGTCTTTCCAGTTTACGGCCTCCAGCTTGGCTCCTGGGTAGGCCTCACCTAGCGCCGCACCGCCTTAATGAAAACGGCCGAGGAACGAGCATCCTGATGCCACCCGGCGTCCTCACATTTAGGGGACGGGCCTCCGTTTACCTCCAACTCCTGGAGGAAACGGTCTTGGAGCTCGTTCTCCACCAGATGCCATTTGTCTCGAAAGATCAGCCCATCACTGGAGCACCTGTCTAGGACGCCAATGAGGGTCTTACCCCTCGCCACCTCGGCGAACGAGCGGTTGCCTTGAACCGATTTTGTCCGCTTGGGCTGTTGGACTTGTGTGGCGGTGTCTTCCGCCGATCGTTGCCGTTATGTAGGAGCCTTGGCAGCCACCCCGGTAGCCGGTTCGCCCCTAAGTCCCCCCGACGTAGATTGTCCCAATTATCTTTTCGGACCTATCCCCGCAGCGCTTACTGCCTCGAGACGGTGGACCGACTTAGTCTTCTTCCACGACTTGTTTGGCACTGGTTTCATATGTGCGAATATAGAGGGATGGTTTTGTCTCTCTGGGACTTTAAGAGGAGTACCGAGCTTCTTTGTGGTTGTATTTGTCGGTTTTAAATTGTTTGGCATGTTTTGGTCCCACGAGGAGGTGGGAAGGGGTTAGTCACCCGTGGCATAGCCCGCTTGCCCTGGGAAGCCTTATTGAAACTGGACGTCGGCAGGTATCCAGAGTCCGCGTATTAGCGACCGAGCACCCCCTCTGCCATGCATCCATCGGCTTATGACAGTGTCACCTTGGATTGGGGTAATTTCACTGAGAGTTTTCTTCTCTCCGCCCGACTACCATTCGCCAGAATCCTGGCAGAGACATGACCGTACCAAGACCTGCTACCAGCCGTCCTCACGGGGAGAGTATAGTCGCACTTCCGCCGGTTACGGCGGGTAACGTGTTGCTCGTGATCCCCCTCTATTCTATGGCAGATTGAACACGATTGCCTCTTGATTTGAATTTGAAAGCTTAATATCTTCCAGAGGTTAAGCTTCAGCTACAAAGTGTCTGGGTGGGTCTTATAGCTGTATTTGTCAGCTTTTCAAAACTGCAAAGTTTTATGCAACCAGATATAAGATACTTATGTTATGTGCAAAATAGGAGCACTACCTCTGAAAAAAATTGACAAAAATCCCAAATATGGAAAAAAATATGAAGAAACAATTAATTCACATATTTCAAAAGGGTATCTAAAAAAATTGAACTCGTCTGAACTAGATATTCAGTCACCTTTGAATTATTTTGGTGTACAAAATATAAATAAGACAGATAAATTGAGAATTGTTTTTGACGCTGCTTCTAAGAGTCATTGGTATTGTCTGAATGAGTTTTTGTTGTCAGGACTTGACCTTTACAATCAATTATCATCCGTTCTTTTGAATTTCCGTGAACACAAAATAGTTTTTGTCGGGGACATGAAAGAAATGTTTCTACAAATAAAAGTTCAGCAGACAGATAAACCAGCCCAGATAATTTTGTGGCGAGAAAATAGACGCAGGGTACTCCAGACGTGTACGAAATACAAGTTTAAACTTTTGGGAGCCAAATGCAGTCCAAGTGTTGCACAGCAGGCTAGGAATAGAAATGCGCATGACTTTGAAAAAATAATAAATAATAAAAATAATTTCCAAGGGCCTGCCAAGAAATCATATCAAAACATTACATGGACGACTACTTGCGAGGAGCAGATGAAATTATCAGTGCCGTCAAACTAATCAAAGATGTTACGTATGTACATCAGCAAGGTGGGTTTGAAATGTGCAATTGGATTTCAAAATCTTCAGAAGCTTTGGACCAGATAAGCCCGACAAGATGAAAGACAAATTTTGTATCTAATTAAAATATCATAAACTTAACCGAAGAATGTGTTTGGGATTACGAAAAAGACAGTTTTCGCTACAACTTAAATTTTGAAAAATCGTATAGACCGACAAAACGTGAAGTGCTTAAAATTACAATGTCGATTTTTTATCCATTAGGTTTTCTTTCCAATTTGATCATATCAAATAAGATATAGCTACAAGCAATCTGGTTAAGTGGAATCAGCTGGGATGACTCTCTCACAGATGAACATTTCAATTGTTGGAAAGCATTAGCAACCGTTCAAATAAATAACTGTGAACCATAATTGCATGTATTTTGCGCTCACGTACGGTTCCAATACGACAAAAAAACTGAATGTAGTTTAATAACTGATAAACCACGAGTAGCTCCATTCAAAACAATGTCAATTCTACGGTTGGAATTGCAAAGAGCTTTATTGGGAGCTACAATGAGTGGAATGATAAAAGTAACTTTGAACTTAAAAATAAACATAACGCATTTGTGGACAGATTCGGAAATTGTTTTGTATTGGCTCAAATCAAGTGACAAATGGTTCAAAACCTTTTTTTCCCATCGCTTAGGAGAAATACAAGAGATAACAAATGTAGGTGATTGAAAGTATGTTCCTTCTAAATTGAACCCGGCCAATAAGGCAACTAAAATATCTAAGCTAGACTTTGCAAACAACAATTTGTGGTTGACAGGTTCACAATTTTTGCATAATAATCAGTGGCCAGTAGGAAAGATCTCAGTTATCTCAGAAGATGACGATAAAATGAACAAAAAGTTGGTGAATGTCACTTCCATACCTAGAAATGAAATCGAATTAGCTGACGTTCTCAGATTCTCTCATTCTCAGATTCTGATTTATATAGAAAGATTTGGCCTAAGGGCATCATTGTAAGGCAGGGCTCGGTACGGCCACTTATAATGAGTAAAGGAAAAAGTATCTGCTGCTGCGGCGCTGCTCACGGACAGTATAAAAAAGCAGCAAGCCTTCGTGTGGCTTTGGCAATGCGACTTCGGCTCTTGCTATCTTGCTTTTTACGCAGATCGTTGACGAATATTCAATCAGTTGCAGTTCAGCCGTCCACAATGAAAGACCACGCTGCTCAGCTATTTAATGAAACACTTCGAGAAAAATGGTTCACTATAAAGTGGGAAGACAATTTTTTTCCAATTCAACATCTGATCAACATTTATCTGACTTATTGCGCATTAAAGAGTAAAATGGTGACATAGACAAAAGAGAGGTGGGAAGCGTCAGGTTCGCAAATTCGTGGCGTACATCTTTGTTAGCTGGCGTCCCCAAGGATGAGTGATGTTCTACGGAGAGAGTCAACTACTAGGGGGAAAACTCAGTTCGAGGAAGCCGTGGCATCCGCGTACACCTCCACTGGCGCTGTCCATCTGGTTCTGCTTCCGTGAAGAGTGCGAGGCGTGATCCTTGTGGCTTTTCACTTTTAATCGCGATATTTTTGCGCACTTCTAACTGCCTGGCTTGGGCTAATCATCACGACTCCCGATCTGCATTTTTTCCGAGTGTCTCCTAGGCCGGCAGCTCGAGCCTCTGCCCGCAGCCGCTTCTGCGGCCCGACGCTTTTGTCGCGTGCCATTTTATTCTCTTTGCTATCGCTCTCTTGGACATGCGTGGGTCGATCTTGGCGCAGCTTTCGCTCTTTCTGCCGTTGGTCTCTGCTCCGCTCTCTTAGGCATGCCTGGGTTGATTTTTGCGCAGCTTTCGCTCTCTCTCTGATATCTTCTGCTGCTGGTCTCTGCCCTACTTTCTGTCAATGATGCTCTCTGCCGCCGGTCTCTGCTCGCTGTCAGTGATGCCCTTCACCGTGGCTTGCCCATCTGCGATCAAGCATATCTTAAATGATACTTCCTTCTGTTCTTTTCTTACCCTTTAATTTCTTAAACTACTAATGATTAAATTAATGAAACTTACTTAATAGAAAACAATAATTAATCAAGGGGAGAAATACAAATATTGTCACAGATCCGGTAATGAACTAAAAAATGAAAAGATTAGGAATGAAAACCACTGTCAGTAGTTTGACATCAGGGCTCCAGCCTGGTCCCGTGTACACCTTCGTCTCCAGGGTGAATGGTGCTAGACCGTGTGTCGTGTGTTGTGAAGGGTTTTGCCCTTTGCCCGATAGGCTCTGGAGCCGGGACATCGTTTCGATATCCCAGTTCTGAGGGAACTTCCAAAGGTGACTGAGCTCGGTCGGCTTCGGGTTCCGCCTCGGGTATCTCCTCGTCGTTGACGGCTTCCGCCTCGATAGGCTCTGGGGCCGGGACATCGTCTTGGTTTCCTAGTTCTGCGGGAACTGACAAGGGTGACTGAGGCCGGTTGGCTTCGGGTTCTGCTTCCGGCACGGATTCTGCGAAGGCCAAACCTGGGTCGATGCCGGACTCTGGTCGGAAGCGTATATTGGTGCTTTTGTCATACCCTAACGGGAACCAACCACTTCCGGCCGATCCCACGGATCCATCGCTATCCTCGTCCTGTAGGCTACCAATGTCAGAAGATGGCCCATGAGCTGGTCTGCGGGCGAATGCGCGCTGTGGTCAGTGCACGCGCGGAGCCCTGGCCTCGGCATGTGCTCTGGCTGGCTCCTCTTCGGCCTGTCTGCGGACTTCCGGGTTTTCAGCCCTCTCGGGCTCGGCTCCAGCGTGCTCCTGCCCCTCCAACCACTCCCGATCCGGTACGCCTAGTGCCTGCAAGTCCTCCCATGCCCCTGCATTGGGCATGGACTCCAGCGAGGGGTGTTGGTTCGAGCTTGAGGTGCTGGGTCGTCGTCCGTGCTTATATCTGAGTAGTGATACGGATTGGGTTTCGGTTTTAGCGGCATCCGTTTCTGTATCTTATTGCCACGCCCGTCGAGTTGCTCTGTTTCGTCGTCTTCACTGCTGCTCCAGCTTGATCCGCGGCTCTAACCTGGTGCGGCGTCTACGGGTGCGTCATGCCCTTCGTCCTACATTCGTGAGTAGAGTATCTACTGCCATGTTGTTGGTCTCCTGCTGCCAATTCCTGCGCAATAGCAAAAAAGCAAGGTAATCAAGATTCCAACGCTTTCAGAACCCTGTAACCTTGGCTTGCAGTTGTGCCCAAACGCTGCAGTATGTCAATTGTAGTATGCACCTGATGCACACAAGAATACAACGGTCTGATCAACCAACAAAAAAAAAAGAAAAAAAAAACATTTTCATTAATTTCATTTATATAAAAATGAATCATTTTTATAAAATAACTTCATTATATTACGTTATTTTTCAAAAGGAGGGAGATGTAGTATGCATCGATTACCCACTGTAAAGGGTACTTATAGAAAACACACTGTAACACTCTGTTGCAATGTTTATGTCCAAAGACCCATGCATATCCAAGTGGGTCGATACACGATCACCTCAATATGCATCGGGCGAAATAAGTGCACCATCAGCACTATCAGCACAATAAGCCATTGGCACAGTTAATATGAGCCTCCTCATGTGCACATATATCTACCCTCGCGCTCCAGCTTTTAGCAGCGCCGAGCATATATACATACACATATACATTATTACTGCGGCCGCTCCGCTGCCGGCGTTTCCGAACAGTGCAGTTGCGCAGCCCTAGCTTTACTCAAAAATTATATCAATGGAGCCAGTGAACCGGCTGCAGCTGCCCCAAAATATAAAAGAAATCGGGGAAGCATACAGCTCTGCATAAAAAAACGGAAAGCTGAGATAGCCAAGATCCTGAACAATATCAGAGATCCCCCTAATTGGAACGACGCTTACAGATTAGCAAATGAGCTCGATTTTCTAGACGAGCAGGCAAAATTAATGAAAATACACACAAATATATCATCTCCTCAAACAATAACGAACATAGCTGAACAAAATGCCAATTTACAAACAGAAGAGAAGCAGCTACCACAACAAACAAGGAAGTGCCCTGGAGACTGCAAAGGCCCGCTAGACAGCCCTTACTGCATTGGCACCTGCCAACGAAGAAATTGGAACCAGAAGAATCTCAAAAATATGAGCCCCAAAGGACCGCCTCTTGTACCAACGGTTGGACCCACACTTTGAATGTGCGAAAGACTAGGACCGTCTTTTGCGCCGCTGTTGGATATCAAAGTGAGAGTGGCATAGAGGCTGCCCCTCTCACAACCGAGGGACCACAATGAAAAAAAAATACAACAAATACATTAATTAAGCTACTTAAGAAAAAAACAAATTTATCGAACTTTGTAATGTTTGCGCACTATGTTGTGTGCATCAAGGTAGAGCGCAACCTAATAAGTTGTGTGCAAATTGGACAGGAGATCACTGCGTTGATCGACGTAGCCAATTTCAAAAATTGAAAATAAGTCCTTCAGCCAAAACAAATCAAAAAAGTATGAATATATATAAACGAAATGAAGAAAATATAAATCCAAATTGATCTTAGATAAAAAAAAAATGTTTTTTCTTTGTTGGCTAAGTATAAAAGAACATTTGTAAAACAGAACAAAAAATATTTGTACAAGAGCCTTTTATGAACATTCCTTTTATTATTCTTTTCCAAAATATAAAATTAAACAGAACAAAAAAAAAATGGTTTGGTTTGGCGCTGATAATCAGGCAAAAGATAATACGGCCAATGTGGTCAATAACGTAAAAATAATAGATCACACAGATGGTATTAAATCACTGTGGATATTATTGCTAATAATTTCCATTGTACAAGTTTCGCAATTCATATTGGCCTCGTATATTAAACATAACAAGATAATAAAGAAACGGTATGCAAGGGCCAATGACCTAAATAAAATTAGGAAATAAGATAAAAACGATTATATATAAAAAAGTAAAATAAAATAAAAGTAAAACGAGGGGTAACGTTGTGAGCCGCGTCTACGGGCGCGGCTCTACTTTATACCCGGTAATCAGTCAGTATATATGTATGTGAGCTTGTTGTAATTTATTACATGTTCGCAAAAGAGATCAATTTAGTTTTAGCCAAAAAAGAAAACAAAAATTAAGTCAACCTTTTGGGAGATTTTTATCTATTAGATGTTTCTATTTTTTTTTCCAATAATTTTTTACATCTGCCTTTTCTACATGTCTTTATCTACTTCTTACATATGCATACCCGGTTGTGTGCGAGAGAGAGAGAGGGAATGAGTCTGCGCTTGGAAGGCCACTGAAATTTAATTTGTTCCTTTTGGCTATACTAATGATCCGGTCTGATCCAGATTCAACATTCTGAAAGATATGGTAATTTTCTATGATTCTGCGTTTTTCCCGTATCTTCAAAATTGTAGATTTTCGACCCGACTTTCGAATCGGACTTGTAGGGGACCACCCTTACCGTCCTATACCCGTAGTCCACCACACCGCCCGTGACCTCAAGCAGCCCCACCGACTCCTCGTTATTGACGAGGATCACCTGGCGCCTCTGGCCAGATGCTTCCTCCATCTTGACCACCTTCCAATTGTCTGTAGGAAGGTGGGAATTACAGACCTGCAGGAGCCTGAGAATCCTCTCAGGTTCCGCAGGTTTCGCCAATACCCACACCCGTGTCCTCGGCATGCTCGGGACGTCTTCCCAGTTTACGGCCTCCAGCTTGGCTTCTGGGTAGGCTTCACCTAGCGCCGCACCGCCTTAATGAAAACCGCCGAGGAGCGAGCATCCTGATGCCACCCGGCGTCCTCACATTTAGGGGACGGGCCTCCGTTTACCTCCAACTCCTGGAGGAAACGGTCTTGGAGCTCGTTCTCCACCAGATGCCATTTGTCTCGAGAGATCAGCCCATCACTGGAGCACCTGTCTAGGACGCCAATGATGGTCTTACCCCTCGCCACCTCGGCGAACGAGCGGTTGCCTTGAACCGATTTTGTCCGCTTGGGCTGTTGGATTTGTGTGGCGGTGTCTTCCGCCGATCGTTGCCGTTATGTAGGAGCCTTGGCAGTCACCCCGGTAGCCGGTTCGCCCCTAAGTCCCCCCGACGTAGATTGTCCCAATTATCTTTTCGGACCTATCCCCGCAGCGCTTACTGCCTCGAGACGGTGGACCGACTTAGTCTTCTTCCACGACTTGTTTGGCACTGGTTTCATATGTGCGAATATAGAGGGATGGTTTTGTCTCTCTGGGACTTTAAGAGGAGTACCGAGCTCCTTTGTGGTTGTATTTTTCGGTTTTTAATTGTTTGGCATGTTTTGGTCCCACGAGAAGGTGGAAAGTGGTTAGTCACATGTGGCATAGCCCGCTTGCCCTGGGAAGCCTTATTGAAACTGGACGTCGGCAGGTATCCAGAGTCCGCGTATTAGCGACCGAGCACCCCCTCTGCCATGCATCCATCGGCATATGAAAGTGTCACCTTGGATTGGGGTAATTTCACTGAGAGTTTCTTCTCTCCGCCCGACTACCATTAGCCAGAATCCTGGCAGAGACATGACCGTACCAAAACCTGCTACCAGCCGTCCTCACGGGGAGAGTATAGTCGCACTTCCGCCGGTTACGGCGGGTAACGTGTTGCTCGTGATCCCCCTCTATTCTATGGCAGCTTGAACACGATTGCCTCTTGATTTTAATTTGAAAGCTTAATATCTTCCAGAGGTTAAGCTTCAGCTACAAAGTGTCTGGGGTGGGTCTTATAGCTGTATTTGTCAGCTTTTTAAAACTGCAAAGTTGTATGCAACCAGATATAAGATACTTTTGTTATGTGCAAAATAGGAGCACTACCTCTGAAAAAAACATGAAAAAATACCAGATTTTAAAAAATATTTTCAAGAAAAACTAAACCATAAAAAAAATCATAATTCTTTTAAAAATTTTCAATTTCGAAATCTATCAGAAAAAGTCATTTTGGGTCACAGCGAAAATGTCGTGTTGACTAGTGTTACTGCCGTGATGTGGCATAACAGCGTCCGTAAATCGTCAAGTCCAAGAACTGAGCTCCCTATCGCACGGTAGAGGAATCTGTGTTGGCCATCTTCACTGCAGCATCTTATGGGCCATCAAAATGCGGGGAGCGTAGACCGAGCTTCGACTAAGCGAAAATCCAGCACAGCCCTCTGAAGTTCATCGCTGAAGAACAGGCGTTTTAGCTCCGGCATATCATTCCGTGCGCCGACAAAATTTTTTACGTTGTCTGACAATGAAAAAAAACCAACTGTAGATAACTGTAGACACAGAATGGAAACAAATTATTCTTTCCATATAAACAACAATTGTTTAAAAGACCAAGAATATGATGATTTGGATGCTTTCCATAACCTTGTCCAATATTATTGGTCAATTGAGAGCGAAATAACGACTCAGCACGACTATTCCATGTCACTTGACGACAAAAGGTGCTTAGAAATTGTGAATAGATCTCTAAAGCGTGTAAAAGACAGATTTGAATGCGGTCTATTTTGGAAACTCGAAGACATACCACTTCCTTTCGTGCGAAAGGAAAATTGACAAAAATCCCAAATATGGAAAAAAATATGAAGAAACAATTAATTCACATATTTCAAAAGGGTATCTAAAAAAATTGAACTCGTCTGAACTAGATATTCAGTCACCTTTGACTTATTTTGGTGTACAAAATATAAATAAGACAGATAAATTGAGAATTGTTTTTGACGCTGCTTCTAAGAGTCATTGGTATTGTCTGAATGAGTTTTTGTTGTCAGGACTTGACCTTTACAATATATTATCATAGTGGAATCAGCTGGGATGACTCTCTCACAGATGAACATTTCAATTGTTGGAATATAATGCCTTTGACCAAATTAGTAACTTCAGTATATCAAGATTTATGACAACCGTTCAAATAAATAACTGTGAACCTGTGCATTATTTTGCGCTCACGTACGGTTCCAATACGACAAAAAAACTGAATGTAGTTTAATAACTGATAAACCACGAGTAGCTCCATTCAAAACAATGTCAATTCTACGTTTGGAATTGCAAGGAACTTTATTGGGAGCTACAATGAGTAGAATGATAAAAGAAACTTTGAACTTAAAAGTAAACATAACGCATTTGTGGACAGATTCGGAAATTGTTTTGTATTGGCTCAAATCAAGTGGCAAATGGTTGAAAACCTTTGTTTCCTATCGCTTAGGAGAAATACAAGAGATAACAAATGTAGGTGATTGAAAGTATGTTCCTTCTAAATTGAACCCGGCCAATAAAGCAACTAAAATATCTAAGCTAGACTTTGCAAAAAACAATTTGTGGTTGACAGGTTCACAATTTTTGCATAATAATCAGTGGCCAGTAGGAAAGATCTCAGTTATCTCAGAAGATGACGATAAAATGAACAAAAAGTTGGTGAATGTCACTTCCATACCTAGAAATGAAATCGAATTAGCTGACGTTCTCAGATTCTCTCATTCTCAGATTCTGATTTATATAGAAAGATTTGGCCTAAGGGCATCATTGTAAGGCAGGGCTCGGTACGGCCCCTTATAATGAGTAAAGGAAAAAGTATCTGCTGCTGCGGCGCTGCTCACGGACAGTATAAAAAAGCAGCAAGCCTTCGTGTGGCTTTGGCAATGCGACTTCGGCTCTTGCTATCTTGCTTTTTACGCAGATCGTTGACGAATATTCAATCAGTTGCAGTTCAGCCGTCCACAATGAAAGACCACGCTGCTCAGCTATTTAATGAAACACTTCGAGAAAAATGGTTCACTATAAAGTGGGAAGACAATTTTTTTCCAATTCAACATCTGATCAACATTTATCTGACTTATTGCGCATTAAAGAGTAAAATGGTGACATAGACAAAAGAGAGGTGGGAAGCGTCAGGTTCGCAAATTCGTGGCGTACATCTTTGTTAGCTGGCGTCCCCAAGGATGAGTGATGTTCTACGGAGAGAGTCAACTACTAGGGGGAAAACTCAGTTCGAGGAAGCCGTGGCATCCGCGTACACCTCCACTGGCGCTGTCCATCTGGTTCTGCTTCCGTGAAGAGTGCGAGGCGTGATCCTTGTGGCTTTTCACTTTTAATCGCGATATTTTTGCGCACTTCTAACTGCCTGGCTTGGGCTATTCATCACGACTCCCGATCTGCATTTTTTCCGAGTGTCTCCTAGGCCGGCAGCTCGAGCCTCTGCCCGCAGCCGCTTCTGCGGCCCGACGCTTTTGTCGCGTGCCATTTTATTCTCTTTGCTATCGCTCTCTTGGACATGCGTGGGTCGATCTTGGCGCAGCTTTCGCTCTTTCTGCCGTTGGTCTCTGCTCCGCTCTCTTAGGCATGCCTGGGTTGATTTTTGCGCAGCTTTCGCTCTCTCTCTGATATCTTCTGCTGCTGGTCTCTGCCCTACTTTCTGTCAATGATGCTCTCTGCCGCCGGTCTCTGCTCGCTGTCAGTGATGCCCTTCACCGTGGCTTGCCCATCTGCGATCAAGCATATCTTAAATGATACTTCCTTCTGTTCTTTTCTTACCCTTTAATTTCTTAAACTACTAATGATTAAATTAATGAAACTTACTTAATAGAAAACAATAATTAATCAAGGGGAGAAATACAAATATTGTCACAGATCCGGTAATGAACTAAAAAATGAAAAGATTAGGAATGAAAACCACTGTCAGTAGTTTGACATCAGGGCTCCAGCCTGGTCCCGTGTACACCTTCGTCTCCAGGGTGAATGGTGCTAGACCGTGTGTCGTGTGTTGTGAAGGGTTTTGCCCCTTCACACTCCCTTCCTACTTTGGGGGCCGAATAGACACTCTTCCTCGACGGCCTCCTCTGGTGGTGGCTCGGGCATCTCATCGCCGTGGACGGCTTCCTTCTCGATAGGCTCTGGAGCCGGGACATCGTTTCGATATCCCAGTTCTGAGGGAATTTCCAAAGGTGACTGAGCTCGGTCGGCTTCGGGTTCCGCCTCGGGTATCTCCTCGTCGTTGACGGCTTCCGCCTCGATAGGCTCTGGGGCCGGGACATCGTCTTGGTTTCCTAGTTCTGCGGGAACTGACAAGGGTGACTGAGGCCGGTTGGCTTCGGGTTCTGCTTCCGGCACGGATTCTGCGAAGGCCAAACCTGGGTCGATGCCGGACTCTGGTCGGAAGCGTATATTGGTGCTTTTGTCATACCCTAACGGGAACCAACCACTTCCGGCCGATCCCACGGATCCATCGCTATCCTCGTCCTGTAGGCTACCAATGTCAGAAGATGGCCCATGAGCTGGTCTGCGGGCGAATGCGCGCTGTGGTCAGTGCACGCGCGGAGCCCTGGCCTCGGCATGTGCTCTGGCTGGCTCCTCTTCGGCCTGTCTGCGGACTTCCGGGTTTTCAGCCCTCTCGGGCTCGGCTCCAGCGTGCTCCTGCCCCTCCAACCACTCCCGATCCGGTACGCCTAGTGCCTGCAAGTCCTCCCATGCCCCTGCATTGGGCATGGACTCCAGCGAGGGGTGTTGGTTCGAGCTTGAGGTGCTGGGTCGTCGTCCGTGCTTATATCTGAGTAGTGATACGGATTGGGTTTCGGTTTTAGCGGCATCCGTTTCTGTATCTTATTGCCACGCCCGTCGAGTTGCTCTGTTTCGTCGTCTTCACTGCTGCTCCACCTTGATCCGCGGCTCTAACCTGGTGCGGCGTCTACGGGTGCGTCATGCCCTTCGTCCTACATTCGTGAGTAGAGTATCTACTGCCATGTTGTTGGTCTCCTGCTGCCAATTCCTGCGCAATAGCAAAAAAGCAAGGTAATCAAGATTCCAACGCTTTCAGAACCCTGTAACCTTGGCTTGCAGTTGTGCCCAAACGCTGCAGTATGTCAATTGTAGTATGCACCTGATGCACACAAGAATACAACGGTCTGATCAACCAACAAAAAAAAAAGAATAAAAAAACATTTTCATTAATTTCATTTATATAAAAATGAATCATTTTTATAAAATAACTTCATTATATTACGTTATTTTTCAAAAGGAGGGAGATGTAGTATGCATCGATTACCCACTGTAAAGGGTACTTATAGAAAACACACTGTAACACTCTGTTGCAATGTTTATGTCCAAAGACCCATGCATATCCAAGTGGGTCGATACACGATCACCCCAATATGCATCGGGCGAAATAAGTGCACCATCAGCACTATCAGCACAATAAGCCATTGGCACAGTTAATATGAGCCTCCTCATGTGCACATATATCTACCCTCGCGCTCCAGCTTTTAGCAGCGCCGAGCATATATACATACACATATATTTATTACTGCGGCCGCTCCGCTGCCGGCGTTTCCGAACAGTGCAGTTGCGCAGCCCTAGCTTTACTCAAAAATTATATCAATGGAGCCAGTGAACCGGCTGCAGCTGCCCCAAAATATAAAAGAAATCGGGGAAGCATACAGCTCTGCATAAAAAAACGGAAAGCTGAGATAGCCAAGATCCTGAACAATATCAGAGATCCCCCTAATTGGAACGACGCTTACAGATTAGCAAATGAGCTCGATTTTCTAGACGAGCAGGCAAAATTAATGAAAATACACACAAATATATCATCTCCTCAAACAATAACGAACATAGCTGAACAAAATGCCAATTTACAAACAGAAGAGAAGCAGCTACCACAACAAACAAGGAAGTGCCCTGGAGACTGCAAAGGCCCGCTAGACAGCCCTTACTGCATTGGCACCTGCCAACGAAGAAATTGGAACCAGAAGAATCTCAAAAATATGAGCCCCAAAGGACCGCCTCTTGTACCAACGGTTGGACCCACACTTTGAATGTGCGAAAGACTAGGACCGTCTTTTGCGCCGCTGTTGGATATCAAAGTGAGAGTGGCATAGAGGCTGCCCCTCTCACAACCGAGGGACCACAATGAAAAAAAAATACAACAAATACATTAATTAAGCTACTTAAGAAAAAAACAAATTTATCGAACTTTGTAATGTTTGCGCACTATGTTGTGTGCATCAAGGTAGAGCGCAACCTAATAAGTTGTGTGCAAATTGGACAGGAGATCACTGCGTTGATCGACGTAGCCAATTTCAAAAATTGAAAATAAGTCCTTCAGCCAAAACAAATCAAAAAAGTATGAATATATATAAACGAAATGAAGAAAATATAAATCCAAATTGATCTTAGATAAAAAAAAAATGTTTTTTCTTTGTTGGCTAAGTATAAAAGAACATTTGTAAAACAGAACAAAAAATATTTGTACAAGAGCCTTTTATGAACATTCCTTTTATTATTCTTTTCCAAAATATAAAATTAAACAGAACAAAAAAAAAATGGTTTGGTTTGGCGCTGATAATCAGGCAAAAGATAATACGGCCAATGTGGTCAATAACGTAAAAATAATAGATCACACAGATGGTATTAAATCACTGTGGATATTATTGCTAATAATTTCCATTGTACAAGTTTCGCAATTCATATTGGCCTCGTATATTAAACATAATAAGATAATAAAGAAACGGTATGCAAGGGCCAATGACCTAAATAAAATTAGGAAATAAGATAAAAACGATTATATATAAAAAAGTAAAATAAAATAAAAGTAAAACGAGGGGTAACGTTGTGAGCCGCGTCTACGGGCGCGGCTCTACTTTATACCCGGTAATCAGTCAGTATATATGTATGTGAGCTTGTTGTAATTTATTACATGTTCGCAAAAGAGATCAATTTAGTTTTAGCCAAAAAAGAAAACAAAAATTAAGTCAACCTTTTGGGAGATTTTTATCTATTAGATGTTTCTATTTTTTTTTCCAATAATTTTTTACATCTGCCTTTTCTACATGTCTTTATCTACTTCTTACATATGCATACCCGGTTGTGTGCGAGAGAGAGAGAGGGAATGAGTCTGCGCTTGGAAGGCCACTGAAATTTAATTTGTTCCTTTTGGCTATACTAATGATCCGGTCTGATCCAGATTCAACATTCTGAAAGATATGGTAATTTTCTATGATTCTGCGTTTTTCCCGTATCTTCAAAATTGTAGATTTTCGACCCGACTTTCGAATCGGACTTGTAGGGGACCACCCTTACCGTCCTATACCCGTAGTCCACCACACCGCCCGTGACCTCAAGCAGCCCCACCGACTCCTCGTTATTGACGAGGATCACCTGGCGCCTCTGGCCAGATGCTTCCTCCATCTTGACCACCTTCCAATTGTCTGTAGGAAGGTGGGAATTACAGACCTGCAGGAGCCTGAGAATCCTCTCAGGTTCCGCAGGTTTCGCCAATACCCACACCCGTGTCCTCGGCATGCTCGGGACGTCTTCCCAGTTTACGGCCTCCAGCTTGGCTTCTGGGTAGGCTTCACCTAGCGCCGCACCGCCTTAATGAAAACCGCCGAGGAGCGAGCATCCTGATGCCACCCGGCGTCCTCACATTTAGGGGACGGGCCTCCGTTTACCTCCAACTCCTGGAGGAAACGGTCTTGGAGCTCGTTCTCCACCAGATGCCATTTGTCTCGAGAGATCAGCCCATCACTGGAGCACCTGTCTAGGACGCCAATGATGGTCTTACCCCTCGCCACCTCGGCGAACGAGCGGTTGCCTTGAACCGATTTTGTCCGCTTGGGCTGTTGGACTTGTGTGGCGGTGTCTTCCGCCGATCGTTGCCGTTATGTAGGAGCCTTGGCAGTCACCCCGGTAGCCGGTTCGCCCCTAAGTCCCCCCGACGTAGATTGTCCCAATTATCTTTTCGGACCTATCCCCGCAGCGCTTACTGCCTCGAGACGGTGGACCGACTTAGTCTTCTTCCACGACTTGTTTGGCACTGGTTTCATATGTGCGAATATAGAGGGATGGTTTTGTCTCTCTGGGACTTTAAGAGGAGTACCGAGCTCCTTTGTGTTTTAATTGTTTGGCATGTTTTGGTCCCACGAGAAGGTGGAAAGTGGTTAGTCACATGTGGCATAGCCCGCTTGCCCTGGGAAGCCTTATTGAAACTGGACGTCGGCAGGTATCCAGAGTCCGCGTATTAGCGACCGAGCACCCCCTCTGCCATGCATCCATCGGCATATGAAAGTGTCACCTTGGATTGGGGTAATTTCACTGAGAGTTTCTTCTCTCCGCCCGACTACCATTAGCCGGAATCCTGGCAGAGACATGACCGTACCAAAACCTGCTACCAGCCGTCCTCACGGGGAGAGTATAGTCGCACTTCCGCCGGTTACGGCGGGTAACGTGTTGCTCGTGATCCCCCTCTATTCTATGGCAGCTTGAACACGATTGCCTCTTGATTTTAATTTGAAAGCTTAATATCTTCCAGAGGTTAAGCTTCAGCTACAAAGTGTCTGGGGTGGGTCTTATAGCTGTATTTGTCAGCTTTTTAAAACTGCAAAGTTGTATGCAACCAGATATAAGATACTTTTGTTATGTGCAAAATAGGAGCACTACCTCTGAAAAAAACATGAAAAAATACCAGATTTTAAAAAATATTTTCAAGAAAAACTAAACCATAAAAAAAATCATAATTCTTTTAAAAATTTTCAATTTCGAAATCTATCAGAAAAAGTCATTTTGGGTCACAGCGAAAATGTCGTGTTGACTAGTGTTACTGCCGTGATGTGGCATAACAGCGTCCGTAAATCGTCAAGTCCAAGAACTGAGCTCCCTATCGCACGGTAGAGGAATCTGTGTTGGCCATCTTCACTGCAGCATCTTATGGGCCATCAAAATGCGGGGAGCGTAGACCGAGCTTCGACTAAGCGAAAATCCAGCACAGCCCTCTGAAGTTCATCGCTGAAGAACAGGCGTTTTAGCTCCGGCATATCATTCCGTGCGCCGACAAAATTTTTTACGTTGTCTGACAATGAAAAAAAACCAACTGTAGATAACTGTAGACACAGAATGGAAACAAATTAATCTTTCCATATAAACAACAATTGTTTAAAAGACCAAGAATATGATGATTTGGATGCTTTCCATAACCTTGTCCAATATTATTGGTCAATTGAGAGCGAAATAACGACTCAGCACGACTATTCCATGTCACTTGACGACAAAAGGTGCTTAGAAATTGTGAATAGATCTCTAAAGCGTGTAAAAGACAGATTTGAATGCGGTCTATTTTGGAAACTCGAAGACATACCACTTCCTTTCGTGCGAAAGGAAAATTGACAAAAATCCCAAATATGGAAAAAAATATGAAGAAACAATTAATTCACATATTTCAAAAGGGTATCTAAAAAAATTGAACTCGTCTGAACTAGATATTCAGTCACCTTTGACTTATTTTGGTGTACAAAATATAAATAAGACAGATAAATTGAGAATTGTTTTTGACGCTGCTTCTAAGAGTCATTGGTATTGTCTGAATGAGTTTTTGTTGTCAGGACTTGACCTTTACAATATATTATCATAGTGGAATCAGCTGGGATGACTCTCTCACAGATGAACATTTCAATTGTTGGAATATAATGCCTTTGACCAAATTAGTAACTTCAGTATATCAAGATTTATGACAACCGTTCAAATAAATAACTGTGAACCTGTGCATTATTTTGCGCTCACGTACGGTTCCAATACGACAAAAAAACTGAATGTAGTTTAATAACTGATAAACCACGAGTAGCTCCATTCAAAACAATGTCAATTCTACGTTTGGAATTGCAAGGAACTTTATTGGGAGCTACAATGAGTAGAATGATAAAAGAAACTTTGAACTTAAAAGTAAACATAACGCATTTGTGGACAGATTCGGAAATTGTTTTGTATTGGCTCAAATCAAGTGGCAAATGGTTGAAAACCTTTGTTTCCTATCGCTTAGGAGAAATACAAGAGATAACAAATGTAGGTGATTGAAAGTATGTTCCTTCTAAATTGAACCCGGCCAATAAGGCAACTAAAATATCTAAGCTAGACTTTGCAAAAAACAATTTGTGGTTGACAGGTTCACAATTTTTGCATAATAATCAGTGGCCAGTAGGAAAGATCTCAGTTATCTCAGTGGGAAGACAATTTTTTTCCAATTCAACATCTGATCAACATTTATCTGACTTATTGCGCATTAAAGAGTAAAATGGTGACATAGACAAAAGAGAGGTGGGAAGCGTCAGGTTCGCAAATTCGTGGCGTACATCTTTGTTAGCTGGCGTCCCCAAGGATGAGTGATGTTCTACGGAGAGAGTCAACTACTAGGGGGAAAACTCAGTTCGAGGAAGCCGTGGCATCCGCGTACACCTCCACTGGCGCTGTCCATCTGGTTCTGCTTCCGTGAAGAGTGCGAGGCGTGATCCTTGTGGCTTTTCACTTTTAATCGCGATATTTTTGCGCACTTCTAACTGCCTGGCTTGGGCTATTCATCACGACTCCCGATCTGCATTTTTTCCGAGTGTCTCCTAGGCCGGCAGCTCGAGCCTCTGCCCGCAGCCGCTTCTGCGGCCCGACGCTTTTGTCGCGTGCCATTTTATTCTCTTTGCTATCGCTCTCTTGGACATGCGTGGGTCGATCTTGGCGCAGCTTTCGCTCTTTCTGCCGTTGGTCTCTGCTCCGCTCTCTTAGGCATGACTGGGTTGATTTTTGCGCAGCTTTCGCTCTCTCTCTGATATCTTCTGCTGCTGGTCTCTGCCCTACTTTCTGTCAATGATGCTCTCTGCCGCCGGTCTCTGCTCGCTGTCAGTGATGCCCTTCACCGTGGCTTGCCCATCTGCGATCAAGCATATCTTAAATGATACTTCCTTCTGTTCTTTTCTTACCCTTTAATTTCTTAAACTACTAATGATTAAATTAATGAAACTTACTTAATAGAAAACAATAATTAATCAAGGGGAGAAATACAAATATTGTCACAGATCCGGTAATGAACTAAAAAATGAAAAGATTAGGAATGAAAACCACTGTCAGTAGTTTGACATCAGGGCTCCAGCCTGGTCCCGTGTACACCTTCGTCTCCAGGCTGAATGGTGCTAGACCGTGTGTCGTGTGTTGTGAAGGGTTTTGCCCCTTCACACTCCCTTCCTACTTTGGGGGCCGAATAGACACTCTTCCTCGACGGCCTCCTCTGGTGGTGGCTCGGGCATCTCATCGCCGTGGACGGCTTCCTTCTCGATAGGCTCTGGAGCCGGGACATCGTTTCGATATCCCAGTTCTGAGGGAACTTCCAAAGGTGACTGAGCTCGGTCGGCTTCGGGTTCCGCCTCGGGTATCTCCTCGTCGTTGACGGCTTCCGCCTCGATAGGCTCTGGGGCCGGGACATCGTCTTGGTTTCCTAGTTCTGCGGGAACTGACAAGGGTGACTGAGGCCGGTTGGCTTCGGGTTCTGCTTCCGGCACGGATTCAGCGAAGGCCAAACCTGGGTCGATGCCGGACTCTGGTCGGAAGCGTATATTGGTGCTTTTGTCATACCCTAACGGGAACCAACCACTTCCGGCCGATCCCACGGATCCATCGCTATCCTCGTCCTGTAGGCTACCAATGTCAGAAGATGGCCCATGAGCTGGTCTGCGGGCGAATGCGCGCTGTGGTCAGTGCACGCGCGGAGCCCTGGCCTCGGCATGTGCTCTGGCTGGCTCCTCTTCGGCCTGTCTGCGGACTTCCGGGTTTTCAGCCCTCTCGGGCTCGGCTCCAGCGTGCTCCTGCCCCTCCAACCACTCCCGATCCGGTACGCCTAGTGCCTGCAAGTCCTCCCATGCCCCTGCATTGGGCATGGACTCCAGCGAGGGGTGTTGGTTCGAGCTTGAGGTGCTGGGTCGTCGTCCGTGCTTATATCTGAGTAGTGATACGGATTGGGTTTCGGTTTTAGCGGCATCCGTTTCTGTATCTTATTGCCACGCCCGTCGAGTTGCTCTGTTTCGTCGTCTTCACTGCTGCTCCACCTTGATCCGCGGCTCTAACCTGGTGCGGCGTCTACGGGTGCGTCATGCCCTTCGTCCTACATTCGTGAGTAGAGTATCTACTGCCATGTTGTTGGTCTCCTGCTGCCAATTCCTGCGCAATAGCAAAAAAGCAAGGTAATCAAGATTCCAACGCTTTCAGAACCCTGTAACCTTGGCTTGCAGTTGTGCCCAAACGCTGCAGTATGTCAATTGTAGTATGCACCTGATGCACACAAGAATACAACGGTCTGATCAACCAACAAAAAAAAAAGAAAAAAAAAACATTTTCATTAATTTCATTTATATAAAAATGAATCATTTTTATAAAATAACTTCATTATATTACGTTATTTTTCAAAAGGAGGGAGATGTAGTATGCATCGATTACCCACTGTAAAGGGTACTTATAGAAAACACACTGTAACACTCTGTTGCAATGTTTATGTCCAAAGACCCATGCATATCCAAGTGGGTCGATACACGATCACCCCAATATGCATCGGGCGAAATAAGTGCACCATCAGCACTATCAGCACAATAAGCCATTGGCACAGTTAATATGAGCCTCCTCATGTGCACATATATCTACCCTCGCGCTCCAGCTTTTAGCAGCGCCGAGCATATATACATACACATATACATTATTACTGCGGCCGCTCCGCTGCCGGCGTTTCCGAACAGTGCAGTTGCGCAGCCCTAGCTTTACTCAAAAATTATATCAATGGAGCCAGTGAACCGGCTGCAGCTGCCCCAAAATATAAAAGAAATCGGGGAAGCATACAGCTCTGCATAAAAAAACGGAAAGCTGAGATAGCCAAGATCCTGAACAATATCAGAGATCCCCCTAATTGGAACGACGCTTACAGATTAGCAAATGAGCTCGATTTTCTAGACGAGCAGGCAAAATTAATGAAAATACACACAAATATATCATCTCCTCAAACAATAACGAACATAGCTGAACAAAATGCCAATTTACAAACAGAAGAGAAGCAGCTACCACAACAAACAAGGAAGTGCCCTGGAGACTGCAAAGGCCCGCTAGACAGCCCTTACTGCATTGGCACCTGCCAACGAAGAAATTGGAACCAGAAGAATCTCAAAAATATGAGCCCCAAAGGACCGCCTCTTGTACCAACGGTTGGACCCACACTTTGAATGTGCGAAAGACTAGGACCGTCTTTTGCGCCGCTGTTGGATATCAAAGTGAGAGTGGCATAGAGGCTGCCCCTCTCACAACCGAGGGACCACAATGAAAAAAAAATACAACAAATACATTAATTAAGCTACTTAAGAAAAAAACAAATTTATCGAACTTTGTAATGTTTGCGCACTATGTTGTGTGCATCAAGGTAGAGCGCAACCTAATAAGTTGTGTGCAAATTGGACAGGAGATCACTGCGTTGATCGACGTAGCCAATTTCAAAAATTGAAAATAAGTCCTTCAGCCAAAACAAATCAAAAAAGTATGAATATATATAAACGAAATGAAGAAAATATAAATCCAAATTGATCTTAGATAAAAAAAAAATGTTTTTTCTTTGTTGGCTAAGTATAAAAGAACATTTGTAAAACAGAACAAAAAATATTTGTACAAGAGCCTTTTATGAACATTCCTTTTATTATTCTTTTCCAAAATATAAAATTAAACAGAACAAAAAAAAAATGGTTTGGTTTGGCGCTGATAATCAGGCAAAAGATAATACGGCCAATGTGGTCAATAACGTAAAAATAATAGATCACACAGATGGTATTAAATCACTGTGGATATTATTGCTAATAATTTCCATTGTACAAGTTTCGCAATTCATATTGGCCTCGTATATTAAACATAACAAGATAATAAAGAAACGGTATGCAAGGGCCAATGACCTAAATAAAATTAGGAAATAAGATAAAAACGATTATATATAAAAAAGTAAAATAAAATAAAAGTAAAACGAGGGGTAACGTTGTGAGCCGCGTCTACGGGCGCGGCTCTACTTTATACCCGGTAATCAGTCAGTATATATGTATGTGAGCTTGTTGTAATTTATTACATGTTCGCAAAGGAGATCAATTTAGTTTTAGCCAAAAAAGAAAACAAAAATTAAGTCAACCTTTTGGGAGATTTTTATCTATTAGATGTTTCTATTTTTTTTTCCAATAATTTTTTACATCTGCCTTTTCTACATGTCTTTATCTACTTCTTACATATGCATACCCGGTTGTGTGCGAGAGAGAGAGAGGGAATGAGTCTGCGCTTGGAAGGACACTGAAATTTAATTTGTTCCTTTTGGCTATACTAATGATCCGGTCTGATCCAGATTCAACATTCTGAAAGATATGGTAATTTTCTATGATTCTGCGTTTTTCCCGTATCTTCAAAATTGTAGATTTTCATCCTTTATCCCGACGTCGATAAGCCTGAGACCACTGGCTAGGTTGCTTTCATCGTAGCCGTAGCCGCCCAGGATGTCGTCTGACACCACAGACCCTGCGTCCGATGTTGTGGGATTGGCTTCCGCGTCCGGCGTCTCTGTGGGCTCCAGGTGTGGCTCGACATCCGGATGCCTGCCCTTGGAATCGGACTTGTAGGGGACCACCCTTACCGTCCTATACCCGTAGTCCACCACACTTCCCGTTTCCTCGAGCAGCCCCACCGACTCCTCGTTAATGACGAGGATCACCTGGCGCCTCTGGCGAGATGCTTCCTCAATCTTGACCACCTTCCAATTGTCTGTAGGAAGGTGGGAGTTACAGACCTGCAGGAACCTGAGAATCCTCTCAGGTTCCGCAGGTTTCGCCAATACCCACACCCGTGTCCTCGGCATGCTCGGGACGTCTTCCCAGTTTACGGCCTCCAGCTTGGCTCCTGGGTAGGCCTCACCTAGCGCCGCACCGCCTTAATGAAAACGGCCGAGGAGCGAGCATCCTGATGCCACCCGGCGTCCTCACATTTGGGGGACGGGCCTCCGTTTACCTCCAACTCCTGGAGGAAACGGTCTTGGAGCTCATTCTCCACCAGATGCCATTTGTCTCGAGAGATCAGCCCATCACTGGAGCACCTGTCTAGGACGCCAATGATGGTCTTACCCCTCGCCACCTCGGCGAACGAGCGGTTGCCTTGAACCGGTTTTGTCCGCTTGGGCTGTTGGACTTGTGTGGCGGGGTCTTCCGCCGATCGTTGCCGTTATGTAGGAGCCTTGGCAGCCACCCCGGTAGCCGGTTCGCCCCTAAGTCCCCCCGACGTAGATTGTCCCAATTATTTTTTCGGACCTATCCCCGCAGCGCTTACTGCCTCGAGACGGTGGACCGACTTAGTCTTCTTCCACGACTTGTTTGGCACTGGTTTCATATGTGCGGATATAGAGGGATGGCCTTGTCTCTCTGGGACTTTAAGAGGAGTACCGAGCTCCTTTGTGTTTTAATTGTTTGGCATGTTTTGGTCCCACGAGAAGGTGGAAAGGGGTTAGTCACATGTGGCATAGCCCGCTTGCCCTGGGAAGCCTTATTGAAACTGGACGTCGGCAGGTATCCAGAGTCCGCATATTAGCGACCGAGCACCCCCTCTGCCATGCATCCATCGGCATATGAAAGTGTCACCTTGGATTGGGGTAATTTCACTGAGAGTTTTCTTCTCTCCGCCCGACTACCATTAGCCAGAATCCTGGCAGAGACATGACCGTACCAAGACCTGCTACCAGCCGTCCTCACGGGGAGAGTATAGTCGCACTTCCGCCGGTTACGGCGGGTAACGTGTTGCTCGTGATCCCCCTCTATTCTATGGCAGCTTGAACACGATTGCCTCTTGATTTGAATTTGAAAGCTTCAGCTACAAAGTGTCTGGGTGGGTCTTATAGCTGTATTTGTCAGCTTTTCAAAACTGCAAAGTTTTATGCAACCAGATAAAAGATACTTATGTTATGTGCAAAATAGGAGCACTACCTCTGAAAAAAACATGAAAAAAATACGAGATTTTAAAAAATATTTTCAAGAAAAACTAAACCATAAAAAAAATCATAATTCTTTTAAAAATTTTCAATTTCGAAATCTATCAGAAAAAGTCATTTTGGGTCACAGCGAAAATGTCGTGTTGACTAGTGTTACTGCCGTGATGTGGCATAACAGCGTCCGTAAATCGTCAAGTCCAAGAACTGAGCTCCCTATCGCACGGTAGAGGAATCTGTGTTGGCCATCTTCACTGCAGCCTCTCATGGGCCATCAAAATGCGGGGAGCGTAGACCGAGCTTCGACTAAGCGAAAATCCAGCACAGCCCTCTGAAGTTCATCGCTGAAGAACAGGCGTTTTAGCTCCGGCATATCATTCCGTGCGCCGACAAAATTTTTTACGTTGTCTGACAATGAAAAAAACCTACTGTAGATAACTGTAGACACAGAATGGAAACAAATTATTCTTTCCATATCAACAACAATTGTTTAAAAGACCAAGAATATGATGATTTTGATGCTTTCCATAACCTTGTCCAATATTATTGGTCAATTGAGAGCGAATTAACGACTCAGCACGACTATTCCATGTCACTTGACGACAAAAGGTGCTTAGAAATTGTGAAAAGATCTCTAAAGCGTGTAAAAGACAGATTTGAATGCGGTCTATTTTGGAAACTTGAAGACATACCACTTCCTTTCGTGCGAAAGGAAAATTGACAAAAATCCCAAATATGGAAAAAAATATGAAGAAACAATTAATTCAAATATTTCAAAAGGGTATTTAAAAAAGTTGAACTCGCCTGAACTAGATATTCAGTCACCTTTGACTTATTTTGGTGTACAAAATATAAATAAGACAGATAAATTGAGAATTGTTTTTGACGCTGCTTCTAAGAGTCATTGGTATTGTCTGAATGAGTTTTTGTTGTCAGGACTTGAGTCATTGGTATTGTCTGAATGAGTTTTTGTTGTCAGGACTTGACCTTTACAATCAATTATCATCCGTTCTTTTGAATTTCCGTGAACACAAAATAGTTTTTGTCGGGGACATAAAAGAAATGTTTCTACAAATAAAAGTTCAGCAGACAGATAAACCAGCACAGATAATTTTGTGGCGAGAAAATAGGCGCAGGGTACTCCAGACGTGTACGAAATACAAGTTTAAATTTTTGGAGCCAAATGCAGTCCAAGTGTTTCACAGCAGGCTAGGAATAGAAATGCGAATGACTTTGAAAAAATAATAAATAATAAAAATAATTTCCAAGGGCCAGCCAAGAAATAATATCAAAACATTACATGGTCAAAAAAGAAAACAATAATTAAGTTAAACTTTTCGGAGATTTTTATCTATTAGATGTTTATATTTTTTTTTACATAAATTTTTTACATCTCCCTTTTCTACATGTCTTTATCTACTTCCTACATATGCATACCCGGCTATGTGCGAGAGAGAGAGAGGGAATGAGTCTGCGCTTGGAAGGCCACTGAAATTTCAATTGTTCTTTTTGGCTATACTAATGATCCGATCTGATCCAGATTCAACATTCTGATAGATTTGGTCATTTTCTATGATTCTGCGTTTTTCCCGTATCTTCAAAATTGTAGATTTTCGTCCTTTGTGGGGGCGGAAGGCAGCGTGGCCAAATTTTTAAATAAACTCGTCTTGGTTTGATATCACAGGAGCTTGGATAGAAAATTTGGTTGATCTAGCTCTTATAGTCTCTGAGGACTAGGCGTCAAAAAATTCGATCAAGCATAGCGCCAACCTCTGTGTGTGAGAGAGAGCGAGAAGGATTGTCTCTATATTTAAGATCTGATCTGATCCAGATTCAACACTCTGATAGCTATCGTCCATGTCTATGATTCAGCGTTTTTAGTTTTCTCGTATCTTTAAAATTGTGCATGCTACAGATTTTCGTCCTTTGAGTGGGCGGAAGGGGGCGGGGCGAAATTTGGAAATACGCTTTTATGGTCTTTGAGCTATAGGCGCTAATGAAGACGGACAGACGGACGGAAAAAAAATTGTAAGTCACGATAAAAAACGAGGGGGAACGTTGTGAGCCGCGTCTACGCCGCGGCTCTACTTTATACCCGGTACTCAGTCAATATATATGTATGTGAGCTTGTTGTAATTTATTACATGTTCGCAAAAGGGAAAAAATTTAATTTTAGCCAAAAAAAAAAAATTTAAGTTGAACCTTTTCGGAGATTTTGATCTATTAGATGTTTCCATATTTGTTTACATAAATTTTTTACTTCTGCCATTTCTACATGTTTTTATCTACTTCCTACATATACATACACGACTGTGTGCGAGAGAGAGAGTGAATCAGTCTGCGCTTGGGAGGCCACTGAAATTTCATTTGTTCCTTCTGACTATATTTATGATCCGATCTGATTCAAATTCAATACTCTGATAGATATAGTCATTTTCTATGATTCTGCGTTTTTGGTTTTCCCGTATCTTCAAAGTTGTAGATTTTCATCTCTTGTGGGGGCGGAAGAGGGCGTGGCCGAATTTTAAAACAAACTCGTCTCGGTTTGATATCACAGGAGCTTGTATAGAAAGTTTGGTGGATCTAGCTCTTATAGTCTCTGAGAACTAGGCGTCAAAAAATTCGATCAGGCATAGCGCCTATCCCTGTATGTGAGAGAGAGCGAGAGGGAACGATGCATTCCGAAATGGTTTTCTTCATTGTGGCTATATTTATTATCCGATCTGATCTAGATTCAACACTCTGATAGATAAGGTCAGTGTCTATGTTTCTGCGTTTTTAGTTTTCTCGTATCTTTAAAATTGTGCATGCCACAGATTTTCGTCCTTGGAGTGGTCGGTAGGGGGCGGGGCGAAATTTGGAAATACGCTTTTATGGTCTTTGAGCTATAGGCGCTAATGAAGACGGACAGACGGACGGACAGACAGACATAGCTATATCGACTCGGCTATTGATGCTGATCAAGAATATATATACTTTATGGCAGGGGTGCGCAGTGCCTATGCTCACGATGCACATTTGTTTTTGTTTTGCACATAGCATTTGGGAAGTGTGTGATCTTACTCACTGGTAAGGTTATTTTGCACATTGACAATTACACAAACAATTTTTCACTTTTCGCTTTGCGTCAACTTTCGTTGCTGGCAAAGCAACAACAATTTTATTGCTTCGTTTTGCCGTCCCTATCCCGAATATATTTTGTTGTTGTCTCTTCGTTTGCTGTACACTGAAAAACGGAAAAGTTCACTTCGTTGTAAACCATGAGACGCATTTGTTTATTTTTGAAGAAACATGTTCCTATTTTTTTCTGTGTACACATTGAAATAACAAAAAAGTGATCGTTACATGTGTGAGTGCGAATGCCTTTATTTGTATTTGTGCGTGCACATCCATAAGACAGCTTTGCGCATCCCTGCTTTATGGGGTCGGAAACGCTTCCTTCTGAGTGTTACACACATTAATTTTTTGCACAAACCTAATATACCCCTTTACTCTTCGAGTACCGGGTATAAAAAGCACACTTGCAGCGCTGCTATTACCATTAACTAAAATTTTGATTTTTTCTTTATCTACATACATTGTAATTATAAAACCCATCCATCTAGTGTAATCAATATACCAACTATTTAGTCCAACCTAGAATAATGTAATAATTACCATACGAATTTATATTCCCCTGTATTTTGTTAAGCTTTGGAAACATGGCTTTCGAGTGGAACATATATTTACGTATTGTTGAGAATGGATATGGAATAGAGTAAAAAGGGAAATAGGGTATTGGGAGAGGAACATGTAAAGAATAAGGGTTAACACGGAAAGAAAAGATCAGTGTTGACATGGTTGGGCGGGTAAATTGGAGTTGCAACATCTGACTCCGAGCGATGCATACAACGATTCGACTTACAATTGAACACCTAACGGCCAGGTTAGCACGACTTCTTCTTGTATGTGGTAACTAGGACAACAGAAAGATCCCCCCCCCCCCCCATCCGACGAGCCCTAGCCGAAAGATTCCCCCTGTGCTAACCATGATCTTAGAAATGTTGACTAGTTTGTGGTATGTGTTATAGCAATCGCCACAGCAGACACACCAGAATCGTGAGGCACACGACACAATAACAACGATAAGTATAACTTTGTGTCCCATTGATTGTCAGCAAGTAGAATTTATTTGCGTTCTTTCTTTTCTGGAAAACTGCAATGGTTGGTGTTAGTCACAGCCCATTCTGTCCGAATCGATAAGGGAACAGCAAGTCTATATGCGTGACAGTAACTAGGTGGAAGAAAATTGTACTAATATCTGTGGAAATCTTTACGGTTTACAATGCTAGTCATTAAATCTTCTGAAGCTTCAGTTCCTGTTTGAGACAATAATATTTTCTAATAATATCTTTTGGAAACAAGTCGGAGGGTTGTATGTATTGCCGTAATCTTTACATGTTCTAGATCGTAATACCATAAACGATTGATGGTTATTATTTTTTTTGAGTAAAGTTTTTTTTTGATCATTTTTTCGTTGAAATTCTTAGAGATTGTTTTTGTGCACCATGGCCGTAAGACGTAGTTTGGATATGACTACTTCCACAAATAACGAGCAAGTTTGCAAAGTTTGTTCAAACCCAATGATTTCTTTGGATTTAAAACTCATAGCACGTTGCCAACATATTTTTCACAGGACGTGTATATTGAATTGGCTCTACAAGTCACGATCTTGTCCGATATGGCAAAACAATGTAACAAGAAAAAGCTTACTAGATGTTCTTACCGAAAATAGTGCAGACCCCAATCTAAGCCCAGAAAAAAACAATGTGGAGAGGATTTTGTTGACGAATAGTCAGAAGAAGAAAATGAAACAGTCACAGAAATCTAATGGGATCGTAGATCTCAATGATAACAGCAATGTATTGTCTAATTCTGCTTCTGTGAATAACCCATGCCAAGATGTAGGTTTGTTAGAGCAGCGAATATTATCACAGGTAGATCACCGAGTAACTTCGTAAATTAGTGAAATGCAGTCCATGATTTCGGATGAAGCCGTACCTAATTTCGATACCGATGCAGATGATAACGGCCATAACAACGAACCTGATTGGGGAAGAAGAACTACTAGAGATTCATTATTTAGTCTAGATAGAGATGCACCCGCTTTCATGCCCAATGGATATAGGAATAATAACAATCTACCTGAGAGAAATAGTAATTTTAATCTAAGTCACGATGTTGGGAAAGTAGCAAATTGGATCAGTAGTTGGAAAGTGCAGTATAATGGCTCGCGCAATGGCATGCAAGTAGGAAACAGCTTTAACAAAGAATAGCTTACAAGGAAGCAAGTGAATGGTTCTGGAGGTACAGACGCACTGTCGACAGAGTAAACTGGTCCGATCTTTGCAAGTCGGTGAATTTCTACTTTCTTGAACCGCTATCAGACGACGATGTCAGAGAGTTGATAAGAGATCGCAAGCAGCAAATCAATGAAAGCTTTGATGAATTTCATAATGGAGTTATGCACCTAGTAGATCGCTTGCAATACCCAATTAGCGAGAGTCAGCTAGTGTCAATATTGAAACGAAATCTGAGACCGTTTATGAGAAAAGAGTTGTTCTATATAGAAATCAATTCGGTTAGCCAGTTGAGAAAATTAGTTGATAGACGTGAAGCTTTTGATAAGGAGTATAGTACCTCTGACCTGAAATCAAACAAACGAATTTGATTATGACAAGGAATGTTCAGATGACTATATAGAAGAACAAGAGATTTGTGAACTGAAAAGAGCTAGAGCACTAGAGGAGAAGAAAGAAATGCAATGTTGGACTTGTCATAGGTTTGGCCATAAACATGATTGAAAATCTGACAAGAAGATATTTTGCTTAGGTTGTGGAGCTGAAAACATAATAAGACCAAATTACTAAATCTGTCAGGAAAACCGACGGTTGAGCGGCAACAAAAACAGCAGTTACCGCTCAAATCCTCAACAGTAAATAAAGAGCATCCATATTCTCCGAAAGTCGGTATACTTCCTAAATATTTAAATTCTAAAAATATTCAAGGTAACTCGTATCAAATAGTCCCGTATCATGTATGACTTCGAAACTATGAAGAGATAAGAAATAAAATATTTGGTAGCAAGATAGATTCAGTAGAAAACACCAGTTGTATCAGAACGAAAAGAAATACCATTCGTCTCCGTAACTTTATAAGAAAAGTTAAGGATAGAATGAGGGTTATATCGTCAAGCCTAGATTCAATTGTTGATATGAAAAGAGATACTAGACCATTTGTAGAAATAAGTATCTTTGGTAAAACGTATGGAGGATTATTAGATTCCGGTGCGTCAGTTTCATGCCTCAGTGGGGAAGCCGCAAAGGAATTTATAAGCATGAATATGCCCTATATTTCAAGACAGTCGCAAGTTGAAACTGCTGGAGGACAAAAATACAACATTTTTGGTTACGTGAACACGGAAGTAAGCTTAAGGAATCAGACCAGATTATTAACCATATATATAATTCCAGATTTGAAACAAAACCTATATCTAGGAATGAATTTTTGGAATACTTTTGGCCTGATGGAGAAGCTAGTGAAAACGTTGTCAATAAATGAAATTGATTTGCCAGGATTGTTAAATGCAAAACAACAACATTGTATGGAAAAGGTTGTAGCTTTTCACAGCTTATCCACAGCCCAAGAAAAATTGTATTTTATCAAGGCTACCGAAAGCGGAATTTATCTCATGCCTATATCTAAAGGCTTTTGGCAAATAAATCTGAAGGAATCTTGTAGAGATCTAACTGCCTTCACTGTACCAAATCGTCCCTTGTACAGATTCCGAGTCATGCTTTTTGGATTGACGAACGCGGCGCAAAACAATGTGTCGATTAATGGACATAAAAATTCCACCCCATTTCAAAAAATAGAGTCTTTGTCTATCTGGATGATCTGTTGTTAGTTAGTGAAACGTTTGAGGATCACATGAGACTATTAACAGAAAGAAGTTCGGTATCTTGGTTATGTGATAGGTGAAGGTTGCATTAAGGTAGATTCAGAAAAGGTCTCCGCCATCAGAAATTTGGTTCCACCTTCGTCAGTTAAAGAACTTCGTAAGTTTTTAGGTTATGCGGGTTGGTATCGCAGATTTATAGAATACTATGCATCCCTGACAGCACCGCTGACAGATCTGACCGAGAAGGCCAAGTCTTTTAAATGGTCTGAGGACGCTCAACAAGCCTTTGAAGAGGTAAAACATCGATTAACCTCAGCACCGTTATAAGTCACACCCAATTTCGATAAACCTTTTATAATTCAATGCGATGCATCAAATATCGGAGTCGGTGGAGTTCTAGCTCAGTTGGACGAAGATGGCATAGAAAGGCCAATCACATATTTTTCTTACAAGCTTAATCAAGCCCAACAGAAATACTGTGTAACTGAATTAGAGTGCTTAGCTGCAGTGCTTAATGCACACGCACCTCCTTATAGTTCTCATGGCGGCATCGGAAAAACATTGGAAAGGCTTCGTCGAAACATATTTTGGCCAAGTATGGTCAAAGACGTCAGAGATTTTGTTTCGAGATGCGAAGTTTGTAAGCAAGTGAAAGCTCCAAACGTAACTCTTAAACCTCCAATGTGAAATCTAGTAGTCTCTGAACGACCATTCCAATGGCTATAAATGGATTTTTTAGGACCCTATCCTAAATCGAAGCAGGGAAACATAGGTGTATATGTTGTTTTGGATCATCTAACAAAGTTTAATTTTTTGAAGCCATTGAGGAAATTTACCCCGGATCTGACTATAGAATTCCTAAAAACAAATGTATTCCATGTATTCGGTATACCAGAATTTAAAGTTACAGATAACGGGAGCCAGTTTAAGTCGAATTTGTTTCCGACATTCTTGCAAAAGTATGGAATAAAGCATATATTTACCGCAATTTATAGCCCACAGTCTAATGCATCAGAGCGTCTTAATAGATCAATAATATCTGGTATTAGGGCTTATCTAGGGAAAGACCAACGTTTATGGGATGATAAACTCGGTGAAATATCGTTGGCATTGAGATCTTCGCATCATAACTCAATTGGATTTTCACCATATTTTGCTTTGTTTGGTAATCATATGATAACGCACGCAGACAATTATGAGCTGCTGAGGAGAATAGAAATGCTAAAAGAGGGCGAGAATATCTTGACTACAGACAAACTGCAAATTTTTAGAACCAAAGTAATGGAAAACATAAGTAGGGCATATTAAGCAAATAAAAGAGCGTACGGTTTGCGGACTAGATATATTAAATTTGAACCAGGTGAACATGTCTTTAGGAGAAACTTCACTCAAAGTAATAAAATCAAGTCATTTAATGCAAAATTAATTCCTAAATTTGTGAAGGCAACTGTAGTTCGAAGGTTTGGTAACCACTGTTATGAGTTAGAAGAAGATGGTCAACTGATAGGAAAGTTCCATGCTAAAGACCTTCAGAAATGCGTAACTTAAAGATGACCGATTTCAAGCTTATTTTGATCCAGTAGAACAGTTTAAAAACGAGGGAGAACGTTGTGAGCCGCGTCTACCGCCGCGGCTCTACTTTATACCCGGTACTCAGTCAGTATATACAGTCAGCACAAAATTTATTCGGACACCCTTGTTTTTCAACTTTATTCATTAATAACGTAAAAGAAACATAAGTTAAAATAAAATCAAATAATTCATATCGAAGATCAACATTCTTAACATATATTTTAGGCATAAAATTATGCTATTTCAGCTTAAACATTAGATAAATTCTTCAATTAAATAAAAAAGGAACTTTTTTTCGCACAAAAATTATTCGTACACTTCATAAAATATTGAAAAACATCTTATTTTTTTAAGTTTTTAAGTCGTTTAATACTTAGTGGACCCTCCCTTAGCATCGATGACAGCTTTTAAACGTCGACCCATACTTTTAATTAAATTGTTTGTATCATTAGCGCCTATTTTGTCCCATTCAGCTTGCAATGCCGTTTTCAAGGATACCTTTGATGAAATGCTGTGCTTCCTTATCCTTTTTTCAAGTATGTCCCAAACATGCTCTATAGGATTCAAATCCGGTGATTGAGGAGGTGTTTTTAGCTGCTTGCAGTGATATAAAAGCCACTCTTGCACCAAATATGATGTATGTTTAGGGTCATTATCTTGTTGAAACAAGAAAGCCTTGGGATCAAGCCCAAGTTTGGTCGCACTAAGAATCAAATTTTGGCTTAAAATATTTTTATACGTTTCCTTATTCATTTTATCGTCTATAAAGACCATTTTACCGACTCCACCGGCAGCTACACACCCCCAAACCATTACATTTCCACCACCATGTTTAACGGTAGGGATCAAGTTTTTCTCGTTCAAGGCTTCATTTGCTTTCCTCCATACTTTAGAGGGGCCATCGTGTCCGAATATGTTAAATTTGGATTCGTCACTAAAAAGTACTTTCTCCCAAAACGAATCCGGCTTGTTGACATTAAGTTTTGCGAACTCCAATCGCTTCTTTTTGTTGATGGCAGAAATATAAGGTTTTCGACGAGCAACTCTTCCATGTAAACCAGCCTTGTGAAGGTAGTTTCGAATGGTTTGGACACAAACTTTTTTTTTTGTCGCTTCCTCTATATTCTTGCGAATTATTGTAGATGTTGTTCTAGGATTTTGCAAGACTGTAGACACAACTTTACGTTCTTCGCGAGGTGTCAGTATCTTAGTCCTTCCAGCTTTCCCGTGATTTGCCGCTAATTCTCCTGTGTTTAAGTATTTTTTTATCACACTATGAATTGTGGAAGGTGCTTTGCCAATGATTCTACCGATTTCACGAAAACTACGATTTTCCAAATGTAATTTTAGTATGGATTTTCGCAAATCTAGTGATATATCTTGACCTCGTCCCATTTTGTCCATTCGTAGCAAGAAACTCAGTGAAACTAACAAACAAAATAAAAAAAACGCACTCAGATGCCCGATCCGTAGTAATTCTAAGAAAATCGCAAAGAAGAATCGCCGATTACCGTTGTTTTCAGATGTAGAAGAGAATAAACGAAAATTGTACGAATAATTTTTGTGCCGCATTTTAAGTACTTTTTTCGCTTTTATTTGAATATTTTTGTTGGAAATAATAAAAGTTAAATTTTTTTGTTACTTATATCCTTAGAAAATAACTGTTTCCATGATGTGTTAAAAAAAAGTAGCTAAAATTGCGAAAGTTCCAAGATATAAGCAGTTAAACTGAATAGTACAGAGTGTCCGAATAAATGTTGTGCTGACTGTATGTATGTGAGCTTGTAATACATTACATTATTACATTTTCGCAAAAAGGAATAAATTTAGTTTTAGCCAAAAAAGAACAACAAATTAAGTCAATTTTTTCGGAGATTTTTATATATTAGATGTTTCCATTTTTGTTTACATACGTTTTTTACATCTGTTTTTTCTGCATGTCTAAATCTACTTTCTACATATACATACACGGCTGTGTGCGAGAGAGAATGAGTCTGCGCTTGGAAGGCCACTGAAATATCATTTGTTCCTTCTGGCTATATTTATGATCTTATCTGATCCAGATTCAACAGTCTGATAGATATGCTCATTCTCTATGATTCTGCGTTTTTAGTTTTCCCGTATCCTTAAAATTGAGCATGCCACAGATTTTCGTCCTTGGAGTGGGCGGAAGGGGGCGGGCCGAAATTTTGAAATACACTTGTAACAGTATGATAGGACAGGAACCTGGATACAAAATTGTGTTCCTCTAGCTTTTATAGTCTCTGAGCTATAGGCGCTAATGAAGACGGACGGACGGACAGACGGCCAGACGTATGGACAGACAGACATAGCTATATCGACTCGGCTATTGATGCTGATCAAGAATATATATACTTTATGGGGTCGGAAACGCTTCCATCTGGGTGTTACACACATCCATTTTTTCAACAAATCTAATATACCCCTTTACTCTTCGAGTACCGGGTATAATTCAGTCGAACCCTTTCCCTTTTTTTTTGCATTAATTTTTTAAATCAGTCTTCTCTACATTTCCATATCTACATACATACGTCTTTACTACTACTCATCATTGCTACGACTCGTCTTTACTACGCGCTTGGAAGGCGTTGCGTGGCCACTGAAATTTCATTTGTTCTTTCTGGCTATAATAATGATCCGACCTGATCCAGATTCGGCAATCTGGTACATTTTGTTATTTGCCATGATTCTGCTTTTTTAGTTTTCTCGTATCTTAAAAATTGTGGATTTTCGTCCTTTGTGGGGGCGGAAGGGGGCGTGTCAAAATTTTTGAAATACACTTGTACTGAAGTGATATCACAGGAGCATGGATAGAGAGTTTTGTTGCTCTAGCTCTTATAGTCTCCGAGATCTAGGCGCTCATCTGGACGAATGGGCATAGCGCTCACCCCGGTGTGTGAGAGAGATCGAGAGGGAACGATGCATTTCGAAATGGTTTTCTTCATTCTGGCTATATTTATGATTCGATCTGATCCAGATTCAACACTCTGATAGATATTTTCATTCTCTACGATTCTGCGTTTTCAGTTTTCTCGTATCTTTAAAATTGTGCATGCCACAGATTTTCGTCCTTGGAGTGGGCGGAAGGGGGCGGGGCGAAATTTTGAAATACACTTGCAACAGTGTGATATGACAGGAGTCTGGATGCAAAATTGTGTTCCTGTAGCTTTTATAGTCTCGGAGCTATAGGCGCTAATGAAGACGGACGGACGGACGGACAGACGGACGGACGGACGGACGAAAGAACGGACGGACGGACTCTTTATTATCTGCCAATCCAACTCTCGGCTTTGCATTGACCTTTTGCTAACCTTGGAAAACACACGGGTACTCTCCAACAGTACAGTCAACAAGTACAACGGACAATTTTGTGAATCTGGAAAGACATCCTCGTACTGGATGTTGGAAAAGGAGCAAAGGATGGATCAGTAAATTACACCATTGATTTAAATTTATTTGTTTTTCTTGTGCTTAACTCCATTTATATACTTTATACACATGATATTCTTGGCTAGGAACGTCAATGCATGCAAATTGTAAGTCACGATAAAAAAAAAGCACACTTGCAGAGCTGCTATTACCATTAACTAAAATTTTGATGTCTTCTCTATCTAAATACTTTGTAATTATATAACCCACCTATCTATTGTAATCAATATACCAACTATATAGTCCAACCTAGAATAATGTAATAATTAACATAAGAATTTATATTCCCCTGTATTTTGATAAGCTTTTGAAACATGTCTTTCGAGTGGAAAATATATTGAAGTATTGTTGAGAGTTGATATGGAATAGAGTAAAAAGAGAAATAGGGTATTGGGAAAGGAACATGTAAAGAATAAGGGTTAACACGGAAAGAAAAGATCAGAGTTGACATGGTTGGGCGGGTAAATTGGAGTTGCAACATTTGACTCCGAGCGGCGATGCATACAACGATTCGACTTACAATTGAACACCTAACGGCCAGGTTAGCACGACTTCTTCTTGTATGTGGTAACTAGGACAGCAGAAAGATCCCCCCCCCCCCATCCGACGAGCCCTAGCTGAAAGATTTCCCCCTGTGCTAACCATGATCTTAGAAACGTTGACTAGTTTGTGGTATGTGTTATAGCAATCGCCACACCAGAACACCAGGCCACATTACACGTAATACAGGCAAAATTGGAAAGTGTATGCCAAAACGGCAAAACAGCCACCCAATTTACCAAAGAAATTTATGATTTGCGAAGACTCCTTGAAGCTTCGTATATCGATGAGAGATTGCCAGCAAATTTTGCCGAGAAATTCAGCGGAAAAGAAGCGGTCAAAACAATGGTTAAACATTTGAGCACGGCAGGTTAAAAACCATATTGGGCGCAGGCACATTCCCAACAATGAATTTTGTCATAGAAGAATACATCCACTGCAGCTCAGAAATAACTGGCAGCAGTAGTTCATTACTGTTCTCCCAAAGAGGACATGCAAGCCGCGGTAATAACTATGTAGGTAATTATCTTGGTGGAAGAAACGGCCGTGGTTACAACCACTACAATTTTAACCAGGGACCGTAACGATTATAATTTGTATACAAAAAATTAATAAAAATAGGAATTATTTTTAAATTAAAAAAAATAATTTTTTTTTTTAATTATTAAAATAAATTTATATGATACAAATAAAAAATAATTGTTATAATTAATTTTTAAATAAGAAACTAAAACATAACTTAAACTTTCAATTTTTATAATAATAATTTAAATTAAAAATTGTTTTTCAATTTTTGTTTTAAAAATTGAAAATAAAAATTGAATTGAAATATCCTTTGAATCGAATAAGCCAGATCATATACATGGGCACGTCGAAACCAAATCTATTAACACATGTGGTTTGCATGTAGTAGGTGTCATTAGAAGGGATGAGCGTGGGAACAAGTTCCGCACATCCCACCTTTTCTTATCGTTGGTCTTAGTTTTAATTACCTTATATTTTCCTATATATAGTGGATAAGTTTTGAAAATAAAACAGTTTGAATTTACATCTCAACTCGCAAGTGTTTAGACTTTTCTTTTAAGGTCTTAACAATTATCTTTGTGTTCTTTCTTTTCTACTTTATATGGTCCTATGTATTCTGAATCTAGCTTATGACCTGTTTCGTTTCTTACTAAAACTTTATCTCCTATTTTTAATTTTATGTCATTTACTTTCCTGTCATACAGAGGTTTTTTTTCTGCTTGTTCTGTTCAAGCATTATTCTAGCTCTTTTATAGGCTAACTTGTAAGAAAATGAGCGGGGGTAAGGGGATCCAAGCTGTGGTCGCTGGGAGCGCACAGTGGGCGAGAGTTGAGTAGACCTTCAATTTGGGTTAAAATTGTTTAATATTCTTCAAAGGCGAAGGTGCAGCTTTATTGATAGTACGTCAGTCTCCCAAATTCTTCCAAAATGCGGGGCAGATGGCGGATTGTGGTGCCAGTTGATTTCTTTACTCGTCAGAAAACTCGCAATTTCCTCGTCTTGACTTTGAGAAACAGCTATCCGTTGCATTTCCGTAGTTCCTTTCTGGCTCCATGGAATGTTGTGCCATTGTCTGAGTATAAATCGGATATACCGCCACGTCAAGGTCAGAATCGTTTGAAAGCGGCGATAAATGTGGGAGTTGTCAAGTCACTGACGAGCTCGATAGGAATTGCTTTGGTGGACAGACAAACTAAAATAGCACACCAAGCTTTTCCAAATTTCGGTGCTCGGCCTGCCGATGTCTGGATGGTAACTGGTCCAATCCAGAAAGTAGAAAACAGCGTGTGGGCTAGACTCGGAAAGCGGGAAGATCAGCCATGAGTTGTGCGCTCGTACCTTTGCGCTGTGGGAAACAAATCTAGCTTGGTAAAGACAGATGTTACCCGCCACATTTATATGTTTTTTGTTTGTCAGAAACGATGATAAAATTAAAGATATCTGTTGAGTTACTAAGCGGTTTTAAAAACTGTTGTAAGTTACAATAAAAGTGAAGAAGTTTCGATTTATATATGTAAAATTTATTGGTAATCGAAAGCGTATGGTTTGTTGTGTTTATGTTGGCTGTATGTAGGATGTGCAAAGAGACGAAAGAAGGCCGCTGACGAGCGTAAGCATATGCGATAACAAATGATTTTTACAGTGGGCAGTGCAATTAGCAAACAAATATAATAAGGGAATTTACTCTACGCCATACCACCGCCTATAAATTCTAATATTTATGCTGCTTGACAGACTCCCCTCGTTGGAAACGTGACTGAAATCGAAACTAAAGGTTTTGTATTAATGTTTTTTTTTTTTGATGTTTGGACGTTGACGTGCAATGACTGCACCATCAAGTGGCCCATGGCACACCAGCCGAATGCTGTTACGCGCGAATCCCAGGCCGAAACGCAGCACTCCTCCCACCCAACCGACCGAGGGGCGCTGCCGCAAAACGCGCGACTCGTTAACCGAACCGATCGCGATCATGCAGGAAAGATAGATGTTAGACTAGTATTCGAGGAAAATTAGAACTAATCTTACTAAAAGAATTAATCATGCATTAAAACTATCGTACTCCACAACTACAATTACTAACTACGAGAAAGGTATGTGAGTAATAGTAATTTAAGAAAAGAAAGGGAATTAGTTGCCGATATGATATGGCAGAGGGAATTATAATCCGAGCATAAAACTCTAAAAGGTTCATGCAAGGAATAATTCGATCTACAAATCGGAAGGAACAAAGGTATATAATTTTTAGTAATTCTAATAGGAATCGTGAAGTTTATGCGGCTCAACAAGTCAGGGCTATCTACGTCACCCTTGATCAAGTTGTGCACAAAAATCACACCAAGCATTTTTCTACGGTTAACTAAAGATGGAAGGTTTATTAAAAGCGATCTACTAGAGTAAGACGGCAGTCTCACACTTGCATCCCAGTTGAGGCCGCGTAGAGCGAAAATTAAAAAGTTTTTCTGTACTGATTCTATACGGTCCTGGTGTACTTTGTACTGAGGGCACCATACACAAGAACCATATGCTAAAATAGGGGTCGTCAAATTCCTTTGACCACCTCTTTATAAACCCAATCATGCCCATGGCCTTATTTACCATGGTAGAAATGTGTTCAGAAAACTTTAACTTGGGATCTAAAAGAACACCAAGATCATCAATTAGGGTAATTCACCACGACTGAAAGCTATTAAGATCGGATTGCAACCTGGAGTGAGATAAGCTGTCCTTGAACTGGACACACAGCTTAACATCATCCGCATACAGAAGTACTCGACAGTATGTTAATACCGAAGGCAGGTCATTAATAAAGAGTGTAAAGAGTAGGGGGCTGCCCTGTGGTACGCCCGAAGTAACCATAACTGGTGAAGATAGGGAGTTTTTGAAGACGACTCTTTGGGACCTGGAACAAAGGTAGCTAGAAATCTATCTCAAGAGATTGGGTGGAAACCCTAAAAGGTCAAGTTTTTGTGCTAGGAGAGTGTGGTTTACAGAGTCGAATGCTTTACTGAAATCTGTTTAAATGACATCCGTCTGTAGATTATCTTGGAAGCCTTTAATGATAAAGGAGGTGAACTCCAATAAATTCGTGGTTGTTGATCTCCGCCTTATAAATCCATGCTGGGCAGGAGATATAAGTGATCTGCAAAGATGCTGCAGGTTCGGAGTTAAAATTTTCTCAAACACTTTGGGAATTGCTGATAACTTTGATATACCTCTGTAGTTCTTCGCATCAGACTTACTACCTTTCTTATGGCGAGGAATTATGAACGACTCCTTCCATATAGAGGGGAAGCATGAAGAGTTTATGGACAGGCTGAATAGTTTAAGCAACGGTCCACACAGAGACTCGGCGCAGTACCTAAGTACACGGCCGGGAACTCCGTCCGGACCCGGTGAAAACACCGGCTTAATTTTCCGGAGATCATGAAGCAGAGAGCTTTCATTTTGCAAGGGACTGAAGATGCCGTTCGACCTGTGTAAACCGTATGGGTACGGCTGACCGGAGTAGCATTCCTGTGAATAGGTTGTTTGAAAGAATTGGGAAAAAAGATCGGCCATTGCCTGATCAGTATTTGCCGACGTATTAAGAAATGATAGCGAGGATGGATGAGCGGACGTTTTACGCTTACTGTTTACGAAACTGTAAAAATTACTGCCGTGATATGGCATAACAGCGTCCGCAGCTCGTCAAATCCAAGAACCGAGTTCCCTATCGCACGGTAGAGGAATCTGCGTTGGCCATCTCCCCTGCGGTCTCTTATGGGCCAGCAAAATGCGGGGAGCGTGAACCAAGCCTCGACCAAGCGAAAATCCAGCACAGCCTTCTGACGATCATCGCGGAAGAGCATACGTTTTAACTCCGGCAGCTCATTCCTTGAGCAAACAAAATTTGTTACGTTGTCTGACCATGAAGAAAACCAACTGTAGATAGATCCTTGATCAGCTCAAGATGAAAACCCTTGCTATCGAAACAAATGACTTCGCAGACGTATCACTGATTAAAATCTTGTTGCGTACCTCTGGATTGTAGAAAACGGAAAAGTTCACGTCTGTGATCTCAAAGGCATGAGAACCGTTGAGCCGCTTATTTGGCAGCTCCGCCATAATATGCTCCAATACTCTAGGCTTTATTCGGAAGCATCTTACGCACTTGTTCACTGCCTTGTTTACTATCTTCCTCCCCCCAATGAGCCAATATTGGGATTAGTCCAAGAAAAGCTCTAAGACCAGCATGCAGATTTCGCTCATGAAAGTGGTAGATTATTCCAGGAGTAAGCGGATGGCTGCAGATCAAGATGAATGGATGATGGCCATCAAAATCCAAAGAAGAGTTCTTCAGTCGACCATTGACCCTGAGAAGTCCAAACTAATCCATGAACGGCGACAACGTGCAAGTGAGCTAGATGAGGAGACTGCTCCTTTGGCCCGCAGTTACTTCATCTCCTTCCATAGCAAAAAATGGGGCCCATGTTGAGACAGTAAGCCCAGATATGAACCTAGCCAGAAACTCTGCTCTACAAAGCTCCAACTTTGGTACCGTAAGTGTCTTCAAAGGAGCAACACTAGGTTGACTGCTGGAAGGCTGACCCTTTCACACGACATAAATGCATGCACCATAAGCCTCGATGCTGCCATCGCAAAATCTGTGAATTTCTTGCTCAAAGTCTGGAAGGAGTACTGGCCGACGAAATTCATGTCGACGAATCTGACCAAATTTAATACATATTTCCTGCCACTCGGTGGTATGTGCGGCTCGAAAGCTTTCATCCAAACCAGTTAGTCCGAGAGGAACACAGAACAAAGCTATGGTTATAAAAAAAGCGCCTGCAATCGTCGGAGACGATTGTAGGGCCGAGAACGGAAATAAAAGTTGATAAGGAACTGGATCCCCAAGCAAGCCCTAATGCTTTAGTAAACTGGCTGCATTCGTCGAACTTCAAATAAGTTTCCTTCTTCGAACAACATTTCCTCAATCTGAACTAACCTCTAGAGAGCAGAGAGCAGCAACCCCTAGAGAGATGGCTCTAGATATCAAGTCATCCAAGTAGTAGTCACGGCGAAGAATTTCAGATCCAATAGGAAACCCTATCTGCCTATCCATTGCCATCTGATGCATCACTCGCACTGATAAATTTTAAGGCAGGCTTCTGCAACATGTCCAGCTGAAACACGCGCAAGTTCTCTTGCATGGAGTTCGTCCACAGAATACAGAGTCCAGAGAGCTGACTCCAGATATCAAGTCATCCACGTTGAAGTCACGGCGAAGGATTTAAGATCCAGAACACTCTATCGTCCCATAAGCAACGGTGTCCAAACACACGAAAGTCTTCTTGCATGGAGTTCCTTCACAGAATACACTGCAATTGCTATCCTCGGGAGAGACGCGTACATTCCGATACATCTTACAGATATCTCCCGTAATCGCAACTGCGTAAGATCGAGATCGAGCAAGAATGTGAAAAAGTTTATGTTGGACTACGAGGCCGGCGATTAAAACATTGTTCAAGGAATAGATGACCCAGGTGACCCAAAGTTTGGTCGTAGAGCTATCTTTCCTCATGACGAAATGGTGAGGCAAAAAATTTCGGCAGTTGCTGATTGATTGAGCAGGAACAGAAGACATATGGCCTCATATGGTACTCATTTGGGAAAGCAGCATACTGAGATTTCACATCTGGGTGATAATCAAACTTTCGCTCAAGGTAAAGGAATCTACGAAGACTTTACTATTGGTTCGATGCAATTCTCTACCCCCGAAAAGCACCTCAAGTCGTTCCTCTGGATTAATATCCTCAGCAGCTACAGCCGGAGCACGAGAGACCATCAAAGAATAACCCTTAAAACGGTAATAACCTCCAGAAACGACATATCCCAAGCGAGTTCTCTGAATTGAAGGCCATCCTGGCAGTAGTTTGACCTGACCAACACAAAGGAGTTCGTAAATAAGACTTGCTCCAATTAACAGGTCGACGCGCTGAGGCCTATAAAACTCCGGTTCCGCTAGTGGTATGTTCGCTGGAATGTTCCAGTTATGAGTGTCATTTCCGAAGCTTGACTTACGATCGGTTATGTAAATAGCAGTGAGGAGAGTTGTGTATTACGACGAGCGAGAGTGCAGGCTAACGTTGTCCGAAAATACATACGTGACGACGCTAGAGTCGCCTATTCCCGAAACTGCAGGCGATGAATTAATTTTTCGAAGCTGAAGCTGATTCTCGAAATGTGAAGTTTTTAGATGCAACTGGGAGCCAGAATCCAGTATGTTGCTTACTCCCGCAGGTAAAACAGTGAGTCGGACTTAATCGATGCCCTGTTCTAAGACAGAATATACACAAGGAAAGCAGCTTGGCTTCTTTATGGCGCTTTGTGGGGGACAGCGCTTTAAACTTTTGACAGTACTGTACTTCATGAGAGCTATCGTTGCAAAGCTCGCAACCTGATTAGATTTGGTTAGTTGCAACCAATGTGGACCTAGAATTGTTGTTTTCTATTTCTGCCCACCTGACTTGTCGGCGCATAGCTTGCCATAGAGATATCCGATGTCTCCAATGACCTAAATCGCTACTCCAGGAACGAGGCCATAGTTCCCAACGACGGAATAATGTTAACAAATGCTGGGTCCTCAAATCGCTCCTCTCACTTTGCTTGGCTCAGTGAATACAGTAGTCGGAGAAGCACCTGCACGATGATCCTACCTTCTGCGATCTTCTCAGGAGTTCCGAAAGCTCCCGAAACATAATCACTGACACATGTTCCACAGTCTGGAGCGCCAGAATCTGATTAGTGTGTGTCTGAAAAATAAATCGTCGAATATTAAACCTTGCCATCCGAAATATCCAGCGACCGAACTGTCTTCAATGCAGAATCCAGCAGACAGGAACGCAAATGCTAGAACTTTTCGAAGTTGGTTAAGTTAGCATAATTGTCGATAATGGTGACAAACATGGAGTAGAAGTCCGTCCAGTTCGCATAGCCTCCAATGAAAGTTGGCAATTGTATTGGTGGCCTTTCTACGGCGATGTAGAAATTGTGAGCCGGCAAACTCAGCGGTAGTATTTCCTCCAGCCAACGTATAATAAAACAGCATGTGACCGCATAATCGAAGCATTTAGTGTACTGGAAAGTGATTTAAAGGTGTCACAGAATCCACTATGAATCTCGTTTCGATCTAATTCCTCTAGAAGTAAAGAAGGTTCGATTTATTTCGCAATTTATTGGTAATCGAAAGCGTATGAAGCGCAAGGGCTGACGGGCCCTATGCAGCAACGCTTAGAAGAGAGCGAGAGAGTGCGATGGAAGGAGACCGTTAGAGCAGCTTGGGGCTGCTACTAAACAGAGTATGAAATATCGACAGAGGCGATATAAAGAGACGAAAGACGGCTGCTACCGTGAGCAGTGCAAGTAGCAAACAAATATAATAGGAGAATTTACGCTAGGCCGCACCACTTGCTGTAATTTATAATAAATGAGCTTTATCTCTAGTTGAATCGCCTGCCTGACTGACCGGCTTTTAGCTTTTCGCACGGGATACTGATACTTCAATTCTCTTTTTATACCCGGTACTCTAAGAGTAAAGGGGTATATTAGATTTGTGCAAAAAATTGATGTGTGTAACACCCAGAAGGAAGCGTTTCCGATCCCATAAAGTACATATATTCTTGATCAGCATCAATAGCCGAGTCGATATAACTATGTCTGTCTGTCCGTCCGTCCGTCCGTCTGTCCGTCTGTCCGTCTTCATTAGCGCCTATAGCTCCGAGACTATAAAAGCTAGAGGAACACAATTTTGTATCCAGACTCCTGTCCTATCACACTGTTACAAGTGTATTTCAAAATCTCGCCCACTCAAAGGACGAAAATCTGTGGCAAGCACAATTTTAAAGATTCGAGAAAACTAAAAACGCAGAATCATAGAGAATGACAATTCTATCAGAGTGTTGAATCTGGATCAGATCGAATCATAAATATAGCCACAATGAAGAAAACCATTTCGAAATGCATCGTTCCCTCTCGCTCTCTCTTACACACGGGGGAGGGTGCTGTGCCCATTCGTCCAGATGAGCGCCTAGATCTCAGAGACTATAAGAGCTAGAGCAACCGAATTCTCTATCCATGCTCCTGTGATATCACGTCAGTACAAGTGTATTTCAAAATTTTGCCACGCCCCCTTCCGCCCCCACAAAAGACGAAAATCTACAATTTTGAAGATACGGGAAAACAAAAAACCCAGAATCATAGAAAATGACCATATCTATCAGAGTATTGAAAATGGATCAGATCGGATCATAAATATAGTCAGAAGGAACAAATGAAATTTCAGTGGCCTTCCAAGCGCAGACTCATTCCCTCTCTCTCTCGCACACAGCCGTGTATGTATATGTAGGAAGTAGATAAAAACATGTAGAAAAGGCAGATGTAAAAAAGTATGTAAACAAATATGGAAACATCTAATATATAAAAATCTCCGAAAAGGTTGACTTAATTTTTTTTTGTCTTTTTTGGCTAAAACTAAATTTATCCCTTTTGCGAACTTGTAATAATGTAATTTATTACAAGCTCACATACATATATACTGACTGAGTACCGGGTATAAAGTAGAGCCGCGGCGGTAGACGCGGCTCACAACGTTCCCCCTCGTTTACTATGCCACTGGCCACTAACCGTAGCGGCGGCGACACTACATTTTGCTCCAAAAGTGCGATATCATATTTGCGATAATTTAATGTAAAGAGAGGATTTAAATACATAAATATCATTGGCATAATTAACATAACATAACGTTATGTATTTACAATGTTGCATTAGGGCGCAATATGCATTCATCAAATAAATACATACATATAAGCATATGCATTTTAGAATCAGGAAGCAATATGTATGAATCAATAAGAAAAATAATAAAATAATAAGTAAGAACGAGGGGGAACGTTGTGAGCCGCGTCTACGGCCGGTATAAAGTAACCCGGTACTCAGTCAGTATATATGTATGTGAGCTTGTTGTAATTTATTACATGTTCGCAAAAGGGAAAAATTTAATTTTAGAAAAAAAAAGAATTAAGTGGAACCTTTTCGGAGATTTTTATATATTAGATGTTTCCATTTTTGTTTACATACGTTTTTTACATCTGTATTTTCTACATGTCTAATTTTACTTCCTAAAGGCCATTGAAACTTCATTTGTTCCTTCTGGCTATACTAATGATCCGATTTGATCCAGATTCAACACTCTATGGTCATTTTCTATGATTCTTTGTTTTTTGTTTTCCCGTATCTTCAAAATTGTAGATTTTCGTCCTTTGTGGGGGCGGAAGGGGGCGTGGCCGAAATTTTGAAATACACTTGTAACAGTGTGATAGGACAGCAGTCTGGATACAAAATAAGGTTGCTCTAGCTCTTACAGTCTCTGAGCTATAGGCGCTAATGAAGACAGATGGACGGACGGAAAGACAGACATAGCTATATCGACTCGGCTATTAATGCTGATCAAGAATATATATACTTTATGTGGTCGAAAACGCTTCGTTCTGGGTGTTACACACATCCATTTTTTCAACAAATCTAATCCCCCTTTACTCTTCAAGTACATGTATAAAATGCAACCAAAGAAGAGTATTTTTGACGGTCAATTTGTAAGTTCATGCCATTTACGAGTATCTTCATATTATTTAATATATATTTATCTTTTTGTGCTTAATTTTCAGGCTATAAAAGAAGAAAATGACTTGCCATATTTTCGAATCAAATCAGTGCTGCATAACAATGATGTTAAAGATGCTTTTGAAAAGTATCTTAGCAATGTTAAAATCATATATGATAAAGCTGATAGTCGAGATCCTGATTTTATGTTCTAGAACGAAAATGATGTGAAACTGAATGTTTACCAGTTAAACCAGCTATTTTTGATATTTTCCTCACTATTTTAATAGGGTTTTATTTGATAACTGTATTCTTTGGTATACAATACTTTCCGCTCTTTTACAAAAAAGATTCAAGACAATATGCGGCAGCGCCCCTCGGTCGTTTGGGTGGGAGGAGGGCTGCGTTTCGGCCTGGGATTTGCGCGTAACAGGTGGTGTCCCATGGGGCACTTGATGGTGCAGTCATTGCACGTCAACGTCCAAACAAAAAACAAAAAAAAAATAAAAATATAATCATTCCCAAAAAAGACGAATGGCTCGAGGGACCTCCAGGCCCACAAAGGGCCATAAAAATCTTCACAGATGGATCGAAGCTGGATAACAAGGTTGGAGGAGGAATCTACGCCGAACAGCTAAACATACGGCACTCCTTCAGGCTTCCAGATCACTGTAGCGTCTTCCAACCTACAAATCTTCTAACCTAACCTACTAGAGACGAGACTTTGGTACAAATTAATGGAACTCGAACGACTTAAGTTTAAATGAAATTTCGTTAAGACTATATCAATATCAAAAAATGTGTGCTACATTAAAAAATTAATTAATGCAAGTTGGTACCAAAGATGTTTTTTAAATGTTTTTGTCTAAATTCTTTGCACTGTACTCCTTATTCTAGCTGGTAAACAGACTTTGTTAGTTTAATGCGACACTATTCTAGAAAGCTTCGACCTCATAAAGTATATGGTCAAAATCACGTAATTAAATTTTTTTTAATATGTGAGCTTTTTGTTGTTTTTCGGTTAAACTGGTCTCAATATATTATAAAACACAATTACCAACCCGACATCTGTTGACAGTTTCAAAAATGTTCGCTTCTTGGGTAGTTGCATCGGGGTGAGATAAAATGAAAAAACCTGGCACGTAACAAAAAGGTATGTAACACTAGTCAACACTACATTTCCACTGTGAACCAAACCGACTTTTCCTGATAGATTTGGGGCTTTACTGAATTTTTAATGTATATTTTTTTTATGGCTTACTTTTTATTATCAAAATTAAAAAAAAATATTTTATTTTGTTTTATTTTCAGAGGTATTGCTTTTTTACCACATAACTTAAGTCTCTGTCGGGCTTAGAATTAATCCCGGATTCCCGAGTTGCTCCGCGAACAACTGCTTGGGCGAGCTTCTACAATTCAACTATCCAGAGAGCATCGAGAACCGACCCTTTCAGCCGCTCATTGTCTGTGACGCCATTTCATGTAGCTCTCTCTATTTATCTCTTTCTCTCTTTCTCTCTCTCTCTCTAAGCCGCTTGCTGCAGAGAAACTCACTTGTGCGCTCTCTCTCCATTTCGTGTCCTTTTTGTTCCATTCTGAACGTTGTCGCCCTCCCTACGCTAACTCCCACATCACCAACACAAAACAGTGCGTGCCTGGCATAGGGATAAGCAGCGACCAATAACAAACGGCAAAGTGCAAAGACGACGATAGAAGGGAATACTGCGAGCAATTTCGTAGTGAATAACCAAGAATACACTGTAAACAATTTCATGATCCGACATATTTAACATCTGCTTGCATTGAACCTTACAATTGTGAAATCGGACCCAAACACATTGTAGCTGTAGCTTACCGTCTGGAAAATATTAAGCTTTCAAATTTTATAATTTTTTCGGGAAATCATTTCAAAATTTTGACTGCTTGGAAAAAGTTGGATTGGTTCACAGCGGCAATGTGGTGTTGCATATGTAATGTTGCAAAAATACATTTCTGTGCATAACATTACAAATAATACTAAATAGCAGCTCGGATTGTGCTCGCAACATGCGCGTAACAGATTAGCCGGGCAAAGACAGATGTTTCCAGCCACATTTATATCAAAATATAAGTGCAACCAATTAATTTAAATACAAAGGTGTTGCATCTAAGATGTCTTGATATTCTTAAATCGTGTACTTTCTGTCGTCGTTTTGCAGAACAGACAGGTCAGTTTTTTTTGTTTGTCATAAACGATGATAAAATTAAAGATATCTGTTGAGTTACTAAGCGTTTTTAAAAACTGTTGCAAGTTACAATAAAAGTAAAGAAGTTTCGATTTATATATGTAAAATTGGTAATCGAAAGCGTATGGTTAGTTGCGTTTATGTTCGTTGTATGTATGATGTATAAAGAGCTGAAAGAAGGCCGCTGACGTGCGTAAGCATATGCGGTAACAAATGATTTTTACAGTGGGCAGTGCAAAAAAATATAATAAGGGAATTTACTCTACGCCGTACCACTGTCTATAATTTCTAATATTTATGCTGCTTGACATACTTCCCCCCGTTGGAAACGTAACGGAATCGAAACTAAAGGTTTTGCATTAATTAGACTACTCGACAAAATTGAATTTTTTTTTCGGTGTGGCCCATAATTACTTTTTATGCTTTATTTTTTTTTTAAATTTGTTATTTTTTTATGTTTTTTCCAAAGGTAGCGCTTCTATTTTTCACATAACTTATGTATCTAATATCTGGTTGCATAGAACTTATGTCGACTAATGGAATTTAACGGCAAAATTCGGCATATGAAGGTTTGGTCAAACGGCTGCAATTTAGCCGTTTATCAATCGATTTTTACAAACGATGCCTTAAACGACGCCTAATTAATAAGCCCATCTAAAACCAAAAATACAGCGCAAGAAATATTTTTTTTCGACTTTTCCAAAGTTGTAAAAGTCAAAACTTTGAGAAAAAATACCGCAAAAAATGATCAAATTTGAATTTACACAAGGATTTAAGTCGCTTAATTAATTAATTTTTGTACTAAAATCTTAGGTTGCATTTTTCTTTTTTTCTGTGTATCATGTCCTACGCTCTCTTCCCAAGAGTCGTTATTCCGCCGCTATTTTGGTCAGCGGCGAATCCTCTCCCCTTCCCTTTTTGGGGTAAATATGAGTGCGTTGGCTTCAAGCAAATAAATATATAAATATCTATAATGAATTGCTGTTCGTTAGTCTCACTAAAACTCGAGAACGGCTAAACGGATTTATCTTATCTTAGTCTTGAAATGTTCGTGGAGGTCTAGGAAAGGTTTTAAAGGCGAGAAAAAATCGAATAATTTCCGGGAAAACCCTAAAAACAGCCCTTTTCTATTTCCCATAAAAACGTTTTCTAGAATCAATTTGAACATTATTGCTTTTCAATAAAGTTCATATTAAATTATAATCACTCACTGTTGTCTAAGCAATTTAGGTGTGTTCCTAACGTCAAAGAGTCAATTTTGAATTTATTACCGCTGCATAAAGTTCAAATTCAATCATATCTATGAAAATAGTCTTCGCGTGCGCTTTGGAAGATCTAATGTCGCGTTCCGAAAATAAACAAAAGTGAATCGCGAACGCGACAAAAAATGTAATAAACTATTAGTAGTACTGATTTCCAGTTTTGTAAGGAAGGGCCACATTTTTTTTTCATATTTCGACCTATGTTCTTTGGGGAAAGTTGTTGAGTTTCATGAGCACATTCACCTCCTTCAGGGTTGATACCCCCCTTCCGTTACATATGAAATAATTAATGGACAACATTTAAAATATTACAGATACAAGGACAAATTTAATTAATATCAAAATGGTAAATCAAGTAACAGGTAAATAAATTGAGCAGGATTAAATAATATTTTTAAATTGAATTAATCTAAGTAACATTTATCATTTTTGATTGCATGTGCTGAAACCAACATACATATTCCGTCAAGGTGAAATAAATCATATTTTGATGTGTCAACGACTTTTTCATCAGTTTGCAGTTGACATGTATGTCAAAATTGAGACTGAACGATTAACATACATCCGTTTGAACCAACGACAGCTACGATCAGAGGAATACATTCATCTCCGCGATGCTATAAATGCCGATGGCAATGTGAATAATGTAGGAAGAATGACAATTTTGCCAGCCAGTTATATAGGAAGCCCACGCCACATGCACGAATATGCTCAGGATGCTATGTCATATGTTAGGCATTATGGCCGCCCAGACTTATTTGTTACATTCACATGTAACCCAAATTGGTCCGAAATCAAGAAGAATTGCTACATAGCCAAACACCAGTTGTTGGACATGATATAATTGCCAGAGTTTTTAAACAAAAATTAAAATCTCTGATGAATTTCTTAATAAAGCATTGTGTGTATGGCCGAGTCCGTTGTTGGATGTACTCTGTAGAATGACAAAAGCGTGGATTGCCACATGCGAACATTTTACTCTGGTTAGTGGACAAAATAAGGCCAGATGAGATTGATTCCATAATTTCAGCTGAAACAGTTGACCCAAAATTGCATGCAGTAGTTACCAAACACATGATACATGGACCTTGCGGACTTTTCAACTACAATTCACCCTGCATGGTCGACGGCAAGTGTTCCAAGCGATACCCAAGAGACCTGCTTGCTGAAACCATAACGGGAAATTATGGATACCCATTGTATCGTCGGCGATCAGTTGCGGACAATGGGCAATCGGTAGTTGTGAAAGTAAGAGGACAAAATGTTTATGTAGACAATCGTTGGATTGTGCCATACTCGCCAATATTGTCCAAAGCTTTTGAGACTCACATCAATGTGGAATATTGTAACTCTGTAAAGTCGATAAAGTACATATGTAAATATGTTAACGAAGGCAGCGATATGGCTGTCTTCGCTGTAACCAATGCAAATGATGAAATATCACAGTACCAGATGGGGCGCTATGTAAGTAGCTACGAAGCAATTTGGCGTATATTTTCATTTGCGATCCATGAAAGATACCCTACAGTAGTTCATTTGGCGGTACATTTAGAAAATGGTCAACGAGTTTATTTTAATGAATCGAACGCGGCAGACAGAGCGGCACGTCCACCATCGACAACATTAACAAGTTTCTTCACAGTCTGTCAAACTGATGATTTTGCTCGCACTTTGCTGTATGCTGACATGCCATGCTATTACATATGGAATGCATCATCGAAATCGTTTCAGCATCGAAAACAAGGAACACCAGTTGAAGGACATCCAAATGTATTTGCTTCAGACGCTCTGGGTCGCATCTACACAGTACATCCAAATAACGATGAATGTTATTATCTGCGATTGTTGTTGGTAAATTTTCGTGGTCCGACATCGTTCAAACAACTGAGAACAGTTAATGGACAGCTGTGTGCGACTTACCGTGAGGCATGCCATTTATTACATTTACTTGAGAACGATTCGCACTGGGATGATACGCTCAAAGATTCCGTAATATCTTCATCGCCGCATCAAATACATTGTTTGCGATTATCATATCGACATGTTTCCCCTCGAATCCGAAAGATTTGTGTGTTGAGTATAGAGATGACATGTTTAAGGATGTTTTGCATCGTGTGCGCCGTGAAACTTTGAATCCTACACTACAAATGACTGAAGAAATTTACAATGAGACATTGATCATGATAGAAGATATGTGTTTATTGATAGCAAATAAAGTATTGTCGTGTTTGGGAATGACAGCACCCAATCGTCATATGCACGATGCATTAAACCACGAGTTGCAAAGGGAACAACAGTACGGCATTGAAGCATGGGCCGAAACAGTTCGTACAAATGTTCCACAATTAAGCCAACAACAAAGAATTGCGACACTTTGATAGAAGCTGTGAACTGTGGATCTGGGGGAATTTATTTCCTTGATGCTCCCGGAGGAACCGGAAAAACGTTCTTTATTTCATTGCTTTTGGCGAGGATCAGATCGCGAAATGATGTTGCTCTAGCGTTGGCTTCATCTGGAATAGCTGCGAATCTGCTAGAAGGCGGACGAACTGCGCATTCTGCCTTGAAATGACCATTAAACATGCAAATCACCGAAACACCAATTTTCAACATCGCCAAAAATAGCGCAATGGCCAAGATCCTAGAGGTATGTAAATTAATTGTTTGGGATGAATGCACAATGGCCCATAAGATGTTACTGGAGGCGCTGGACAGAACATTCAAAGATCTTCGTGACAACCAAAATATTTTTGGTGGGGCCATGATTTTGTTGTCAGGTGATTTTCGACTCTTCCAGTTATTCCCCGATCAACTGTTGCTTTTGAACTAAATGCATGCCTAAAATCATCGAATTTGTGGCAGTACCTAAAGACACTCCAATTAACAACTAACATGCGATTATTTTTGCAAACTGCAAATGTGTTTGCGAAGCAGTTGTTAGATATTGGAAATAATAAAGTTGCAATGGACACGTCGACCGGATTCATCACATTACCCACAGATTTCTGTCACATCACAGATTCAAAAGAGGAGCTTATTCCGCGTGTTTTCCCTGATATAGCGCAAAAGTTCAATAACCATAATTGGCTGGGTGAACGAGCAATATTGGCAGCGAAAAATAAAGATGTCTAGGATCTCATTATGACCATTCAGAATTTTCTTCCAGAACAGTTGGTTTCCTTCAAATCAGTCGACACCATTATGAACCAGGATGACGTAGTCAACTATCCCACGGAGTTTTTAAATTCACTGGAATTGCCTGGATTACCACCTCACAATTTGCAGTTAAAAGTAGGATCAGTTGTCATCATGCTGCGTAACATTAATCAACCTCGACTAAGCACTGGAACAAGACTGGCTGTGAAAATGCTGATGAATAACGTCATTGAGGCAACAATCATAAAAAGAAAATACAAAGGAGAGGATGTCTTGATCCCGCAAATACCGATGATTCAAATGGCTTTACCATTCGATTTTAAACGCTTACAATTTCCAGTACGTCTGTTCTTTGCGATGACAATAAATAAATCGCAAGGACAGTCTTAAAAGTTTGCGGAATCAACTTGAAGTTTCCCTGTTTCGCGCATGAACAATTATACGTCGCGTGTTCGCGCGTCGGAAAACCGTCTTCTTTGTTTATTTACGCACCACAAAACAAAACAAAAAATATAGTTTATGAGAAAGCTTTAAATTGATTAACAAACTGTATCATAACAGTGTGTGTCTGTTAATAAAAATGTAAACCTTATAAATAGTCAGTATAACAGGAAAACTCCGTTTTTTTAAGTAAGCAACATGATGCGTCGAAAATAATATTAATGACTAAATGGACATGGACGACTGACGAGCGGGTGTGGACGGAAAAATTTGCCGGACTACATATACATATACATGCGGGAGACAAAATTTGTTGGCCGGGAAATCCCGCGGGGCCGGAAAATTGGTCCAGGAAAATCCCGCGGACAAGAACCAGTTGGCCAGGACAATTTCCGCGGTCCGAATGTTTAGAGGTCCCATGGAGTTTATAAGTTTTTGTAGGGTTTTTTCTTTTTCCCCTTTTGGAGCGGACTCAATTATATTATTTTTTTTTGGTATTCCCAGGATCTGATTCTAATTTTCCCCGCTGAATTGCTCGACTTTTCGCCGTATATTTTGTCTGGGTCTCCTGGAATCATATATTTGTTTGAACGATATACTTCGAATGCAACACCTAGCGAAAATTCGGACGACAATTGGCGAGGAGAATTATTCGCAAACATCGAAGTGTCTACAGGCGATTACAAACTAACTCCACGGCCTTGCGGTTCTCTAAGAATGGTCATCTCGCAGCGCCCAACGTAGGCATCCACCCACTTTTATTCCAGCTTCTACGTGAGTGCGATTCCCTTCTTCCTATCCTAGTCTAGTTATTTCTTCTTTTTCCTCCAGATATTTTAGCTCACAATTTTAGTCCTTTGGCTTGAAAAATCACCACAGGCTTTCCCGACAGATCCTCCAGCTCGTAGGCGTTGTTCCCTACTGGCCGTACGACCCGGCACTTTATTAATTTCCGAGCGAGCTTGGCATTGTAGCTTTTGCTGAAGATACTAAGGGTAAAGTTGCGCCTGTAGACTTCTTGGCCAGGCCTGGCGAAGAAGACTCGGGACCTTTTGTTTAAAGATCTGACGTTTATTCGCGGGTTCTAAAGCTTGCACCTCATGCTCCGTCGAGGACTGCAGTTTCTCGCCAGTTTATAGCAGTTCCCATTCGGGAACATTTGTTGACCAAAAACTACGAATAACAGCGTTACACCTGTGGCTTCGTGTACTGAGTCGCGGATGAACACTACGATTTCCGGTAAGTACATGTCCCAGTCTCTTTGATCCTTCTCTAAATACGTCCTTATCGTAGCCAGTACCGTCCGGTTCACCCTTTCGGCTGCATTGCTTTGCGGCGAGTAGAATGCTGTGCGCATGTGTTGGATGCCGAAGGCATTGGTCATGTCCTGGAACGTCTTCGACAGGAATTGCTTGCCATTGTTGGAGTGGATCACTTCTGGTACCCCGAATTCATAGAACACTTCTTGCACTAGGAATTGCACTACGTTCGTCGCGGTCGCTTCTCTCATCGTTTTCAGGAAGGTGAATTTGGAGAAGTGGTTCACCACGACGAATATCCAGGCCTGTCCCTTTTTCGACCTTGGATACTTCCCAAGAAAATCTATATAGATCTTCTGGAATGGCCTCTCCGTGACTACTTCCTGACCGATCCCCACCTGGCTACGATAGTTTGGTGCTTTGGACTCCTTACATTCGTTGCAGTTTCGGACATATGCCCGCACTTGTGTTGTCATTGCTGGCCAGTAATAATGCCTCCTTAACCGATGCTGGGTCTTTTTCATACCACCGCACAGTGGGACATTCTGCCCTTTCAGCTTGCTAAATTAATAACTTCTGAACAAATAAAGATATTTTCATGAAATAAACAGCATTTGAAAGATACATTTTTCAAAATTTTGTATGCAATATTACGTGGCGCTACATTGTTAAGAAGCTTACCTATAAAAAGCCAAAGTTAAACTTTGTTGCCGGTGCATATTTTCCTATGTAATGTGCTGAATTTAAATTTGTTTGGATCGATAAAGAACTTTTATTGGCCAATTTTACTATACATAATTATTTCACATCATTTTTTTTAGCTCAATCTGATTTCACAAAAAAAAAATGTTTATTCTGGAATTTGGTTTAATTTATTGTTTTCTGTAAAATATGCCTCCACTTCCAATTTAGAGGGAGGAATATCTAACAAACTTAACATTTCTAAAGAATAACTATTTACCGGTTTTTTTTTAGATCTCACATGTCTATGGATGAAATATATGAATCTGAAGAGGCTGCTGGCATGTTGAAAAGATCCCTGTTTTGGGTTTTTCGTGATATCTTGCACGTATTCATGTACCTGTATTTCTTGTAATCCTTGTTTCTCGCTTCCTGTGCTTCCTCTGACATCTCTCCAATTGGTAAGCTCTGATATTCAATTAAAATTTGACCATATGTCAAAATTTTATGAAGCGTATGAGTAAGTTTATTTTCTGCAGTCTTCGAGGCATATTCACCAAATTTGTGGGTGTTAATTTTGTTCTTGCAGTTTAAAACATTCAAAATGACACCCAATCTTTTGATTATGTCAATATCCACACTAGCTATTTCTGCAGTAATTTCAACTTTTTCAAAGAACATCCGTGATGAGTTTGTGTTTCCGTATCCTTGTTTTGGGGCAGTCCACCTTCAGTGATAGATTTTCAACGAATTTTTCTTGAATAATTTGTTTCCTATTGTTTTGTTTTTCCTTAGCTGTTGTGCTTTTGTCAGAAGATTCTCCCTCTCGCGGAATGTTATATGCAAGTTTTAAAATGAACTCCATACATCTTATTCTTGCATGCAATGGGGAAATACCATATTCCAAATTTTCCTCTTCAACTATGGAATCATCCAAATTTTTCAAATCCTTTTGGGTTTTCTTGCAAAATGCACATTTCAAGGTAGATTAAGTATTAGTTAGTTCGTTAAGTACTTTTCCATCAATCATTGTAAGGAAAAATTCAAAATTGACATGAATGGTTTTTTCCTCCTTGATTATTTTTACCGGCCTTAAATAAGAAATCTGGTTTTTAATATCTTTTACTATGGGCTTTATTAACTCCGAAGATTCTTTGGCGTATTTTAATATAAATTTTATAGGGCGGCTATATTGAGAAGACGAAGGTCGCGGATATTTCCAATATTCCGATGTATCAGATTTAATCCGCAGGTGTACAAGAGAAGCCATAAACATGTTAGAATCTGTTATGGTTTTATCGTCTGTGGATATTGCTTGCTTATATTCACTTTACCCAGAAGATCCACTACAGCCCCATTTGCTGATCAATATGAGATTTTGCGGAAGACTCTCAATCTGATGGTGATGTAAACTCGCAATGAGCCGTTTCGCAGTGTGCTCCATCAGATCATGAAGTTTGTCTTCCGCTGATATCTCTGTCGTTCTTGTTGATTCCGGCACTGCCTTTAGTTTTGCTTGTGTAATGTTTCTGTATTCAGGCAGAATGTCTACATTATGATGGATTAAGGAATTCCGCAATATTGAAAATTTCTCTTTGACATTTCCAAATCCGAAAACAATGCTAAAGCCTCTTCAAATGTGTACTTCCTCGGTTGTCAATTTGGTGGAGTGAGGATGCTATCTTTGATCCTGTCAAGTCTCACCGGGCTTGCATTATAAACAGCTTTTGTAATACACGACCTCTTGTTTTCCTTGTCGTTCGTATATTTGATTGACAGTGACTCTGATAAATGATCCGTACGTATATGACATGTTGCATCTAAAAGTTTTCTCTTTCTTGTATAATCTGAACAGTCATCCAAGGTTTTTGTTGGTTTTCCTGTGACTCGTCCTGTAGAGGTGGAGGGTACATCGTATAGCAAGCTGTTTTCAATAAACCAGTTTGCATTGTTTTTATTAAAAATGTAAGTCTTATGTTTAAAAATTGTAGCTTTTGTTGAAGATACTGAGGGTAAGGTTGCGCCGGTAGACTTTTTGGCCAGGCCTGGCGAAGAAGACTCGGGACCTTCTGTTGAAAGATCACTGCTTATACGCAACTGGATGCTTAAGAAGTCAAAAATAGACTAACGTGCTCAAAAAAGGAATGCAATATATACACTTATGTATGTACCAAACTTTGGCATAATAAAAGACAGGTTATAAAACCTGGTCAAGCAAATTAGGTCAGAGGTGAAAAGACTAACCTGCATATTCATTAATAACCATCAACATCATTTATGTAGCGCAAAATTTCAACTTTTTAAATATTAAGTGTACCTGAGTTCATATCACTAGTACCTAATTTTTGGACTGTTTTCAGCTTTGACCTGCACTTACAAAACAAGTTTATCAAATTTTCCCGAGATATTTTTTGTATATGTTTATTGAATATTTCTTTACCAAACTTCCCAATTCCATTTCGGGAGATTGAGGCGATTGGCCTCTAGATCGATTTAAGTGACACTACCTTGCTCAAAAAACGCAAAAATATGATTTTGTATGGGATTTAGCACCCGCGAAAACCTTTTTTTGCCTGTTTTTTCGAGCGAGGCAGCGTCATTTAAATTGATCTAGAAACCAAACGCCTCAATCTGTCAAAATAGGATTGGGAAGTTTGGTAAATAAATATTCAGTGAACATACACAAAAAATATCTCAAGAAAATTTGATGAACTTTTTTTGTAAAGTCATTAAAGTTGAAAAACAGCTCAAGAATTAGATAGTTTTGAACATACAAATATTACTGTCCATGCAATAGAAAAGGTTTTTATTGATTACTATTAACAATAACTAGACCTAAATGGAAACACTAAAAACAGAATCATACGTAACGCAGTTTACTTTTAATTCATCCACAAAAATGCAACAAGTGAAAAAAAGTTGAATACATTTGTGCACACTGAAATAATTTTGAATGCTCATATCTCCTAAACTAAAAGTTATCTTGAAATTTGTTTGTGTTTTTGAAAGCTTTTCGAAATTCTCTGTTAGATACGTGTATACGTGATGTCCCACTGTGTTCAGGGTAGCAGCAGATTGTTGCCGCGCACTGTGCGCTCCGATCCCAAGTTGCTCTCGCACGCTCGTGGGCGCTCTCGCGATCCACACGTCGCTCTCTCCACTAGTTTGTAAGCATAGCTTGGACATAGTTTTAGTTACGTTTCCAGCCCCGTTTCGAGACATACATATGTACATTGGTGCATAATCAAGCCGCTCCAAATACATTATATATATACTAGAAAAATCACTGCCCCCCCGACTCTTTATTTCTCCGTACTCATCGTTGGAATCTATCATCCGATCCGCCCTCCTACAAGCATTGGTCCTTCGAGCCGGATATTCGCCAAATCAAGAAAGGAGAAGTCCATCCCAGCACTCATCGGCGGATCCTCCCAGAATCAAAAGATAAGTAAGATCAATCCTAAGCCAACAGTGCAGTGCTTGTGTGTTTCCAGCCCGGTCCGAGTCCCGTAACACTTGTATTTACATACAGCGGTATACCAATATCGCTATATCATTGTACACCTTCGTTTTTTTCCGCGCCTTCCTTTTCGGTGGCATATTATCGGCTATTCCGGCCGTTCTCCGATCTTCCGTTCCGATCCTCCGTTCCGTGGGTCTGTGTTTTCTGTGTTCCGTGGTCTGTGCCGGCTCCTCTGCCATTGTGCAGTCCAATTATTTAAAAAAAACAAATAATAAATCAAGCCCATACATAGATACACAGACATCCACATATATACATACATATATAAGCAACGCAATCCCTGTCAAATAAATACACTATTCTGCGTTTCATTTCATATTCATTCCTAGTCCAAATAAAATATAAAAAAATTCCTACAGTCCACTCCGAATTATCGAAAATATACGTACTTACATATTCCTTTACATATATATACACATAATCGGTTCGTTAGCACAAGCCGAGGTACATAACGCTCATACCCAACCATACGTACATACAAGCAGCAATAGCGGTGCCTTCTCCTCGTGTCGCTTTCGTCGCTCCACCGCTGCTCGCGTTGTATTTTTTGGGAGAGTATATGTGCGGTGCTGCTTTTGAGCATAACGGAGTACCAAGTGACGCGCTACCTTATATTCCGAGGGTTAATCTTTTTCGCCTGTGACTTGCCAAGTGACGCGCTACCCTATATTCCGCGGGTATATCGTTTTCGTCTGTGACTTGCCAAGTGACGCGCTACCCTATATTCCGCGGGTATACTATTGTTACTGGTAACATTCCGTATCCATCCGTCCGACCCTCCCGCATCCGATTTCTTTTTCTCGGGGTGTGACGTTCAAATATGTCCACTGGTGCCGAGGATACCAAGAAACCCTTGTCGTTGTCCGCTCCAGGTGCTAAAAAGGTCCGGAGCTCGTCCGCCCCGGGAACACCTACCTCGGCGTTTCGCAGAGTAAAGTCGCCAGGCTCTCCAAAGCCCACAAGCTCCACTGTTGCGAAGACCCAATCCGTTCGTTTCCCTTCGCCAGTCACGCTCAAGGTGCCAGCACCCACTAACAGCAGTCCCATCTGCACTCAACGCACCCGTACAATGGCTCAATCTGGCTTCATCTCCGTACGGGCGAAATTCGTGGCAGCAATCGACAGGCTGACACATTTGGAAGCGCGTTTTACTGCTCATGATACCAGCCCACCATCCGCCAATATCTGTCGGGTCCGTTGTGACCAATTACGGAGCATGTGGGCAAAGGTGGAGGCTGAGTTCGAGGCCTGTTCCGTCGCAATGGTCGATGAGGATCCAGAGGCTAAGAAGGAGATTCAGGATATGTACTGCGATTGTTATGAGGGCTATGAACGATACATAGCTGACATCAATGTCCAAGCTGCCGGTCCAACAGTCCCTCCTTCTACACAGCCAAACTCTCATGGTGGCTGTCGATTGCCCCCATGTGATATAGAAGTTTTCACTGGAGATTACGTCCGCTGGCCTACATTCCGTGATCTTTTTACCGTGATTTACATCCAAAATCCCAGGCTTTCTCCGGTGGAGAAGCTGTACCACCTCGCCACTAAGACCAGCGGTGAGCCTAAGGCCATAGTGGAAAAGTCCCCACTCACTAATGACGGTTTCGATGCGGCATGGGATGCCTTCCGTGACCGATACGAAAACAGACGGCTCCTGGTGACCAACCAGATTAACCTTCTCCTCTCCTTGCCTCACATCGGTTCCGAGTCAAGTCGTGCTCTGAAAGAGCTTCAAAGCACGATCCAAAGGGTTCTAACCGCACTTGCTCATTCCAAGGTCTCCACCGAAAATTGGGATGGCTTACTTGTTACCATTTGCGCTTCTAAGTTGCCGAGGTTGACCAGCGCACTGTGGGAAGAATCCGTGACCGACAAGAAGGAAATGCCACCATGGAAGGAGATGGACTCCTTCCTAAGTCAGAGGTACCTGACGCTAGAGGCAATCGAGGGCAACCCTTCCATTCCATACTGTTCGAAAGGCGTTCTGAATTCGCCACCTTCCAGAAACTATCCGTTCCGTTCCCAAGGGAGTCCTGTTCCAAGGAGGGTTCACTCGTTTGAGACTACGGTGAATCCGAAGACAAGGACGTGCGATCTCTGCTCAAAAGAGAATCACCCAATCCGTGTATGTCCTCACTTCCTCCAAATGACCGCTGATGCTCGTTCCAGCTGCATTAAGCAAAAACAGCTTTGCTTGAACTGCTTCGCAAGAAGCCATCAGAGCCGAGAATGCCAAAGTGCCCACAACTGCATCACATATGGAGAACGGCACCACACACTGCTACACCGTGGCAATCCGATATCCAGCAAGTCCACTTCCACATCCGTTCCAAATCCAAGTGCTTCCGAATCCCAGCCCAACGTTCAGGCTTATTTCACGTCCGGCACAAGTGCCGTTCTTCTGGGCACGGCCATGATTAATATTTGCCACCTGGGAACAAATTTCCGCGCCCGCGCTTTGATCGACTCTGGCTCCGAGGCAACGTTCATTACGGAACGTCTGGTCAACATGATCAAATTGCCATTCCAACGCATCCAGGCACAGGTCTCCGGCATCAATCATACCGTATCCACCCAGTCCAAGAAGCTCTGTAATTTTTCCATCCGCTCTGCGACTAGGCCGGGCTTACAGTTAACCGCCACAGCATACGTTATTCCGGAATTGGCACATTCCATCGCATCCGATCTCGCAAGGTTTCTTGAGAGACTTGCCGAGCCTTCCATTTGCGGACCCTACATTTTTCGAGAGCTCACCCATCGATGTTCTGATTGGAGCTGACATCCTACCATCTGTACTGTTGAGCGGCTTACAGACTAACATTTGTGGCTCTCTCCTCGGGCAAGAAACAGTTTTCGGTTGGGTACTCACTGGCCTAGTGTCCAATGCGGCGAGGCATAACATTGCATCCTCTTCAAGCCAAGTTTCCAGAGGACCTATCAACATGGTAGGAGACTCGGATTTCTGCTACGAAAGCAATTTCCTTCCAGACCCCTCCACAGAATTTCTCAAACGATTTCCTACGCTTGACCGAAGAGAAAATTTCCAAAATAGCTTTATTCCTTATATAGACCAACGTAGCCTCATCAGTAGTAGCAGTGGGCCCGTTTCCAATGTCCTACGTCTGCCCTTAACACGTTCCAAGCTCCTTTCTTATGCATCTTCGACTGCTTTATTTCATCCTAGCCCTCCACATCTAGAACTGGATACTCGTTCCTGCGCCGACCGTATCATGGAGAGCCGACGGGGTCGCGGTCTCAATTCCTACCAGTGCCGAGTCTGCCCAGGGGTGCATCCACTACGGACCTGCCATCGCTTTCTCCGTTTGAGCCCCGTTCAAAGGAACCGAGCCGTCTTCCTACAAAAATATTGTGTGAACTGCCTGGCTCAGCAACACTCCGGCAAAAACTGTCGCAGTGGCGGGCTGTGCAGAGTGTGTAGCAAAAGCCACCACACGCTGCTTCACATACCAGCGTCTCGTCTTCCAGCCATCTGAACCACGGCAGTATCGTCGCCAGCTTCTGCACCCCACGTCTAACGCCGCCCACGGCGCCCCGCCAACCGGCCAGCTGGAAGAACTGTGGCACCATCGCCTTCGACTTCAGCGTCCCGCGCAGAGCGCTGCCTTCGTCTCCCCGTGAGCCACTCCATGGCAGGGACCCCGGCGCCATCCGTAGACTCCCTACAACCTCAGAGTCTCAACCTCCTCCAAACGGCGCTGGTGGTTCTGGATACGGGTTCCGAAAAGAGACACTGCGTTTATAGGCCTCTGCCCCCATTATTCTTTGCAATCCTGCAAGGGGGGGGGAGGATGTTCACGGTAGCAGCAGATTGTTGCCGCGCACTGTGCGCTCCGATCCCAAGTTGCTCTCGCACGCTCGTGGGCGCTCTCGAGATCCACACGTCGCTCTCTCCACTAGTTTGTAAGCATAGCTTGGAAATAAGTTTTAGTTACGTTTCCACCCCCGTTTCGAGACATACATATGTACATTGGTGCATAATCAAGCCGCTCCAAATACATTACATATATACTAGAAAAATCACTGCCCCCCGACTTTTTATTTCTCCGTACTCATCGTTGGAATCTATCATCCGATCCGCCCTCCTACAAACACACTGTGCACCGTGTCCAGCTGTATGATCTTCTTGTGCCTTCGCGACGAGAGTTTCTGTTAAAGCCGTGGGAATCCGTAACTTCCAAATGGAACCTTCCACTTGATCATTAAATTGGGCGAAGGCCATTCACTTGAATATCAAGTGTGCTTCCACTCGCAGATCTGGAATTAGTTCCTTATTCTTGCGGATTTCTCCCTTTATCTCTGGATATTCCGCTGAATCGAATTCCGTCGTCAGGAATCCGAGGATCTCCGTTGGATCTAATTAGTTCCTTATTCTTGCGGATTTCTCCCTTTATCTCCTGATATTCCGCTGAATCGAATTCCGTCGTCAGGAATCCGAGGATCTCCGTTGGATCTCCATCTTCTCGATGGAGCGTGAGAGCTTATCAGCCACGATGTTGTTGACTCCTTTGCGATGTTCAATATAAAATTGAAACCTCTGCAGCCGCAAGGACCATCTCGCCAGACGCCAGTTCAGATCCTTGAGCGACATTAGCACCTTCAGGCTGGCGTGATTAGGATCGGTGATTACAACACTGCAGCTAAGCATTCCTTCTCCGTCACCGAATAGTTTAGCTGGTGCTTGTTCAACTTGGAGGAGAAACATCCAGCTGGAACAGCACTGTTCCTACCCCAAAGTTCGAGGCGTCGCACAGAATGTAAAAATGACATATTAAATCCGCATGTACTAGTATAGGAACCGTGGTGAGCGCCTTCTTCAGGGATTCTACAGCCTCCTCAGCTTCCACCGACAACGAGAACTCGCCACGCGGGTGCTTCTTCAGTGCATCTGTGAGCGGTTCTAATATGGGCGCGAAATCCTTTATGAAGCGCCTGTACCATCCTGCGGTTCCTATGAAGCTTCGGAGCTTCTTTACGGAAGTCTGATTCGGAATCCTTTGGATCGCCAAAACTCTCTCCCGATCCATTTGCAACGTGCCGGCTCCTATGATAAAACCTAAGTATTTCAGCGACCTGAAACAGAATTTGGATTTTTGTAAACCAATCGTCAAATTCGCTCTTTTCAGGCACTGGGCCACCAATCGAAGATATCGCAGATGCGTCTGAAAATCAGGGGCTATCACCAATAGGTCATCCAGATAAACAAAAACGTTTTATCTGAGTTGGGTCGGGATTACCTTATCCATCACTCTGCACAACCTCTGGGCAGCGTTACACAGACCGAAGGGCATCATCACAAATTGGTACAGCGGACGACCTGCCACGGTAAATGCAGTGCATTTCCGGCTTTCTGGGTGTAGCTAAATTTGCCAGAACGCGAATTTGAGGTCGACGCTGAAGATATAATAGGTCTGGTCAATCCTGGACAATCTGCCCTCGATGCTAGGAAGAGGGTAAGCATCTTTCGCGGTGAGCTGGTTCAACTTTCGCGCATCCGAACAAAATCTATTTTTATTTGGCTTGCGCACCACCGTAGTACGGTTGCTCCACGGACTATCGCTTACTTCTATCACTCTTAATTCTAGCATTTTATCCACCTCGGTCCAAACTGCTGGGGATTGCGGATAATGCCGATCCTTGAATGGTTCATCGCCCTCCACAAACCGGATCCAGTGCTGTTCAACATTCGTCATCCCTAATCCGGCATCTTCGTAGGTCAGGAACTCTCTCTTTACGTTTTTCAGTTCCTCACTCTCATTCTCGTCCAGATCCCAAGCGTCCACTTTCACTTTCTCCTCGCGATCCTCGGCATATTGGCTGATTTGTGACATTTGGACCTCCGATACTTGGGCCTCGCAAAGTATACCTGGCTCCTGACGGTTAAAGCCAACGCAAACGACCTTCAGAAGTCAACACCCAGGTACATAGCTTGCTCTAGGTGTGGACATATGTAGAATAATACTTCCTTACTCCTTCCATCATATTCTACCGAGAGTTGTATCCTTCTAATTATAGGCTTGTCTTCTCCCGAGGCGGTCTTGACTATTAAAACATTACTCTGCTTCTCTGCTCCTCCTGCCAGGAGCTCCCGACTGCCCTTACCTAGGACACTTACGGATGCCCCAGCATCTAGGAGTACAGCAATCCGATGTCCTCGGATCTGCACGATCTGTAAGATTTTTAACTTATTACTATCTAAAACTTTTGAATTATTATTATACTTAATTTATATTTAATTCGATGGACCATCGTTCATTTCCGCGCGGGCTTCTGTCCCGAGCGCTTTTCTGCCTTCATCATGTCCGTTCGTGCGTTTCCCGAACAATTGGGACACGTTGGCTTATAAGTCTCAGGCTTCCCGCAGCGGTAACAAAATATTTTGCGCTCCTTCGCCAAACAGTCTCGGAACCCGTGGTCCAACTGCCCACAATTCCAGCAACACAGCATAGATTTGTTCGCCAGGTGAGCTTCCTCTACCACCACTGCTTCCTCTTCTTCCAACGGCTCCGCTTCTGGCTCTATTTCCTCAACCCGCTTGTTAGCGGATGCGAATTTTGGCGTCGGGCGAAATACCGACTGAGATTCGCGTCTGCGAAAGTGATGCTCCTCCTCCAAACACTCCTCCCGTAGCTGCTCCATGTTGCGGATTCGGATCGCGTAGACGACCCGGAAGACAAAATCCTCCACTGTCATCTTATTTGGGTCTCCATCTCCGTCAAAATGGACCACCTGTCGACCCGTCCCCATCTTGCTACTCTCCAATCCTCTCGCCTTTCATAACGATCCTCCCCCGTCTCCCGATGTATTTCGGCTTAGTCTTCCGGCACATGGGTCGAGATGTGCCTCCGCCATTCTGCTTCGCCAGTTTTGACTCAGCCTCGTCGGCTTCCTTGGAGGCGGCTTGGGATTCTGCTTATTCTGCTTGGCCTTTGATTGATGAAATCTGGCGCGTGTGCTGATCTCCGCCATTCGAGTCAATGTCGTCACCTCCGATCATGCCTTTCCCTAATCCCATATCTGGGATAAGTTCTACACTCTGGCGCAAGGGCGCCATCGCCTCCGTTATCGCCCCCATTAGCTCCATAAAGCCGCGACGGATCTCCTCCTTCTTCGTCCTGCTTAAAGTATCAGACATGCCTCCTCTCCACGTCTCCTGAGCTTGTGCTATCGCGACGTTTCCTCCAGAATGAATCTCGGAGGGCAGTGGGGCTGGATTCCAACTGTCATCCTGCTCTCCCACGGCGCCTAACTCGAACTATCCTATATATATCTAATCCGTATTTACCTTTATCTTTTTATCACAGAACAACTCACTGATTTTCAATGAAAACACAGAAAATTTCCAATACAACACAACAAATATAATTACAGGGGGAAGGAACCAAAACCACTACTGGAGCCGTCTCTACACCTGGTTTTCTACGTCCTACCTCATCCATGGTCTGGAATTTTGCGAGCGCTGTTGACCGATCTCATTTTCTGCTGAAGATTTAGAGTCAAGGGCGCTCACTTGTTACTTTCATCGCTTTTTGCCCACTACCCTACTGGTAGCCGGTCCGAGTGCAACGCGTGACCGATTTAAGTCCCCACGAGCCACTCAAGCCGGTTGCTTACTGGTTGTGGATTCTCCTCTGCCAGTGCCAAACCAAATCCCCATCTGAGAAATCCTGCATCGCGTTGTCAGATAAGTTCTCAAACCAAAAAAAAACAAAAAAAACAAATTTACTTTGCGGATTCAGATCCTTCAGCACCGTGCTTCTGTGAGCCAACTTCTCACAGGCCACCGGAACACCGACGGACCCAGATTGCAGGATACCACCCGAGATCGCTCTTATCAGTTGGATATTTCTATCTTCTTCGAAATTCGTCTGACTCGCAGTCATACTCTCTCACTTTCGTGATGAGCAGGGACTGCGGCTCCTCTTCCTGTCTAAGATTGGGCGCCATTTATTGTTACGAACCTCTAAGTGGTGGGGCAAGGCCTGCTAGCCAGTCATTCCAGAACTGGGTGCTTCCCAAGCCCTCCGGTCGCATAACAAACCAACAAATAGTACATCTCGCACAACAATTGAAACAGACAGAGAAAAAAGCGACAATTAAAAAACAAAAAAAAACGGACTCTACTGGATAGACGATCTAACATTTTCCCTAAACAGACGTGGATCAGGCCGATGTGTCGATCTCATACCTCCGACGTACCCACCCTACCTGAAATCCGGATCAGTGCGTCGTTTTGTATCTGCCATGGGCAGAAGTCTTATTACTCACTCATCCCGTGGTTGTTCCTTCCCCCCATATTAAACACTCAGCAATTCTTCATCATTTTACCAGTTCAACATATATTTTTTTTGGACTCACACATCATTATTCAATTTTCGGTGACAGTCTGGACAGCTAAGGGGAGTTTTATTTTACTACAATTGGATTTTTCTTCCATTAGTTCCCACCCATACCAATGATTGCCCGTTACCAATCGCGTAGGTGATATCTCTTATTGATGCCCTACCTATTTTGAGCTCCAACAGGGGTCAGATTTATTACTGTGAGAGTCATGGACTATATCGAGGCCCACTGGTATATATGGTTCATCAGGCAAGATGATATCAAAATTTAAATTAATTGTTCATCTTTTCCAAAGTTCCTCGACGGTCACGAATTTACACCACGATTACATTCATACATTTTTCTAACATACGCTTAATTAATTTTTTATAACCGGTACTCGAAGAGTTAAGGGGTATATTAGATCTGTGCAAAAAGTGGATGTGTGTAACACCCAGAAGGAAGCGTTTCCGACCCCAAAAAGTATATATATTCTTGTAGAAAAGGCAGATGAAAAAATATTATATAAACAAATATGGAACATCATGTAATAAAATACAACAAGCTCACATGCATATATACTGACTGAGTACCGGGTATAAAGTAGAGCCGCGGCGGTAGACGCGGCTCACAACGTTACCCCTCGTTTTTGTACTTAAATCTAAGGTTGCATTTTTCTTTTTTTCTTTGTATCGTGTATCATGTATCAGCTCTCTTCCTAAGAGTCGTTATTCCGCCGCTATTTTGGTCAGCGGCGATCCCACTAATTCGCCCCCTTCCCCTTCACTTTTTGGAGTACATATGTAGTGCGTGGGTTTCAAGCAAATAAACATATAAATAAAAATATATAAATATAAATAAATAAATAAATAGGGGGGGTGAATAAATATTAATGACTAAATGGACATGGACAGCTGACGAGCAGGTTTGGACGGAAAAATTCGCCGGACTACATATACATATACATGCGGGAACAAAAATTTGTTGGCCGGAAAATTTCGCGTGGCCGGAAAATTGGTCCAGGAAAATCCCGCGGATCAGGATTAGTTGGCCAGGACATTTTCCGCGGGCCGAATGTTTAGAGGTCCAATGGAGTTTAGAAATTTTTGTAGGGTTTTTTCTTTTTCCCCTTTTGGAGCGGACTCACTAATTTTATTTTTTTTTGTATTCCCAGGATCTGATTCCAATCTTCCCCACTGAATTGCTCAACTCTTCGCCGTATATTTTGTCTGGGTCTCCTGGAATCAAATATTTGTTTGAACGCACTTCAATTAGTCGGCACCACTCCTCATCGCACTCACTTTGTTCAGAAAAAAAACACAATACACGGAACTACATTTTAGTTGGGGTGACCACCGGAGGTTTCTTTCTTTTGTCTCTCTGGCTCTGCTTAGCAGTCCCTTATATTGGTTCTAGAACCACCGATTCCTATTATTCTCTTACATTGCATAGCCTAATATTCGGTGATGATGGATCTTTTTCTTTGATGGTGATGGTGTATTCCCACCGGGACTCTACTGTAGGTGAGCGTGAATACAAGAGCGTGCGGATCTCTTGCACTCGAGGATCAACCGAACAGGTGGCGCCACTCCGCTGCACCCTTTCCCTTAAAATTTTGCCTTGCCACCCTGTTTGGAAATCATTCCCCCTCCTCGCTACTATGGTAGGCCTTGCAGTTCTCTAAGAATGGTTATCTCGCAGCGCCCAATGTAGGCATCACAATTTTGAGTCTTTGGCGTGAAAAATCACCAAAGGCTTCCCCGAGAGATCCTCCAGCTCGTAGGCGTTGTTCCCTACTGGGCGTACGACCCGGCACTTTATGAATTTTCAAACGAACGTGGCATTGGCATTCAGCTTTTGCTGAAGTTACTGAGGGTAAAGTTGCGCCTGTAGACTTTTTGGCCAGGTCTGGCGAAGAAGACTCGGGCCCTTTTGTTGTGGCGATGGAGTTTTTGTCGGATGTGCTCACGAATGATGCTTGCACCTCATGCTCCGTCAAGGACTGCAGTTTCTCGCCAGTTTGTAGCAGTTCTCATTCGGGAACATTTGTTGACCAAAAACTGCGAAAAACAGCGTTACACCTGTGGCTTCGTGTACTGAGTCGCGGATGAACACTACGATTTCCGGTAAGTACATGTCCCAGTCTCTTTGATCCTTCTCTAAATACGTCCTTATCGTAGCCAGTACCGTCCGGTTCACCCTTTCGGCTGCATTGCTTTGCGGCGAGTAGAATGCTGTGCGCATGTGTTGGATGCCGAAGGCATTGGTCATGTCCTGGAACGTCTTCGACAGGAATTGCTTGCCATTGTTGGAGTGGATCACTTCTGGTACCCCGAATTCATAGAACACTTCTTGCACTAGGAATTGCACTACGTTCGTCGCGGTCGCTTCTCTCATCGTTTTCAGGAAGGTGAATTTGGAGAAGTGGTTCACCACGACGAATATCCAGGCCTGTCCCTTTTTCGACCTTGGATACTTCCCAAGAAAATCTATATAGATCTTCTGGAATGGCCTCTCCGTGACTACTTCCTGACCGATCCCCACCTGGCTACGATAGTTTGGTGCTTTGGACTCCTTACATTCGTTGCAGTTTCGGACATATGCCCGCACTTGTGTTGTCATTGCTGGCCAGTAATAATGCCTCCTTAACCGATGCTGGGTCTTTTTCATACCACCGTGGCCAGCTGTGTGATCTTCGTGTTCCTTCGCGACGATAGTTTCTTTTAAAACCGTTAGAGTCCGTTACTTCCAAATGGAACCTTCCACTTGATCATCAAATTGGGCGAAGGCTATTCGCTTGAATATCAAGTCTCGTTCCACTCGCAGATCTGGTAATAGTTCCTTATTCTAGCAGATTTCTCCCTTTATCTCCTGATATTCCGCTGAATCGAATTCCGTCGTCTGGAATCCGAGGATCTCCGTTGGATCTAAAGCCATCTCCTCGATGCAGCGTGAGAGCTTAACAGCCACGATGTTGTTGACTCCTTTGCGATGTTCAATATAAAAATGAAACCACTGCAGCTGCAAGGACCGTCGGTGATTACAACACTGAAGCTAAGCATTCCTTCTCCGTCACCGAATAGTTTAGCTGGTGCTTGCTCAACTTGGAGGAGAAAAACGCCACTGGACGCTCTGCTCGAACATCCAGCTGGAACAGTACTGCTCCTACCCCAAAATTCGAGGCGTTGCACTGAATGTAAAATTGACGTATTAAATCCGCATGTACTAGTATAGGAGCCGAGGTGACCGCCTTCTTCAGGGATTCTACAGCCTCCTCAGCTTCCACTGACAAAGAGAACTTGCCACGCGGGTGCTTCTTCAGTGCATCTGTGAGCGGTACTGCGATGGACGCGAAATCTTTTATGAAGCGCCAGTACCATCCTGCGGTTCCTATGAAGCTTGTGACGCCTAGCGCCACAAATATATCAATATTCAAATAATAGCGCGCGTCGCCTTTCACAGTAAGACCAGACTACAGCCGCAGACGTTCACACTACCGACCGATCGTACATAGTGTAGCAGTAGCGCAAAAGCGAACCAGCACACCCTCAGCTGAGCCAATAGAACGCGTTACACTGACGAGTTGGGCCCAAGCAAAAGGCACAACAGCTGACGTTCGGGAATAAAAGGAGCCTCGCTAGTTCGAATCGGGGCAGTCCATCTGGACCCGCCAACCCGCCTGGGTCTCACAACCCAAATATTTTCTAAAGTGGCTCTAGTACCAAAAGGTCGTTCTTTACTTTTGCACTGGTCCATTTCCCATTCCTACTTCCCAAACTCTTCGACTGAGCGTGTGTTTCACCTCACAGCCAACTTCTCTACTGAGCGTGTATTTCACCTCACACCCAAACTTCTCTACTGAGCGTGGTTTTCACCTCACATCCAAACTTCTCTACTAAGCGTGTGTTTCACCTCACACCCAAATTCTCTACTGAGCGTGTGTTTCACCACACAGCCAACTTCTCTACTGAGCGTGTGTCACCTCACATCCAAACTTCTCTACTGAGCGTGTGTTTCACCTCACAGACAAGCTTCTCTACTGAGCGTGTGTTTCACCTCACCCCCCAAACCTCTACACTGAGCTTGTGTTTCACCTCACTGCTCTACTGACGACCACGACCGACATTGACCAGCACGCAGCCAACAGCCCCGTGCGGTCGAGTAGCCAGTTAAGAAGGAAGACCCTGAAGGAAGACGCTGAAGGAAGACCCGAGACCTCGTCGACCTAATACCAAACCTGTAGTTTTAAGAATAATATAGATCCGATCTTATTGTACTGCTTAACCTACGCCTTCTTCTGGACCCGAGATTTCCTACTATAGTTACAACACCCAGAAACAAAACAAATTTCTGTGAACCCCGGCGCGGCGAGCATACCCCGGCCGAAGCAACGTCAGAAGCTTCGTAGCTCCTTTACGGAATTCGGATTCGGAATCCTTTGGATCGCCAAAACTCTCTCCGGATCCATTTGCAACGTGCCGGCTCCTATGATAAAACCTAAGTATTTCAGCGACCTGAAACAGAATTTGGATTTTTGTAAACCAATCGTCAAATTCGCTCTTTTCAGGCACTGGGCCACCAATCGAAGATATCGCAGATGCGTCTGAAAATCAGGGGCTATCACCAATAGGTCATCCAGATAAACAAAAACGTTTTATCTGAGTTGGGTCGGGATTACCTTATCCATCACTCTGCACAACCTCTGGGCAGCGTTGCACAGACCGAAGGGCATCATCACAAATTGGTACAGCAGACGACCGCCACGGTAAATGCAGTGCATTTCCGGCTTTCTGGGTGTAGCTAAATTTGCCAGAACGCGAATTTGAGGTCGACGCTGAAGATATAATAGGTCTGGTCAATCCTGGACAATCTGCCCTCGATGCTAGGAAGAGGGCAAGCATCTTTCGCGGTGAGCTGGTTCAACTTTCGCGCATCCGAACAAAATCTATTTTTATTTGGCTTGCGCACCACCGTAGTACGGTTGCTCCACGGACTATCGCTAACTTCCATCACTCTTAATTCTATCCACCTCGGTCCAAACCGCTGGGGATTGCGGATAATGCCGATCCTTGAATGGTTCATCGCCCTCCACAAACCGGATCCAGTGCTGTTCAACATTCGTCATCCCTAATCCGGCATCTTCGTAGGTCAGGAACTCTCTCTTTACGTTTTTCAGTTCCTCACTCTCATTCTCATCCAGATCCCAAGCGTCCACTTTCACTTTCTCCTCGCGATCCTCGGCATATTGGCTGATTTGTGACATTTGGACCTCCGCTACTTGGGCCTCGCAAGGTGTACATGGCTCCTCTCCTAAGACGGTTAAAGCCAACGCAAACGACCTTCAGAAGTCAACACCCAGGTACATAGCTTGCTCTAGGTGTGGACATATGTAGAATAATACCTCCTTACCATTTCCATCATATTCTACCGAGAGTTGTATCCTTCTAATTATAGGCTTGTCTTCTCCCGAGGCGGTCTTGACTATGAAAACATTACTCTGCATCTCTGCTCCTCCTGCCAGAAGCTTCCGACTGCCCTTTCCTAGGACACTTACGGATGCCCCAGTATCTAGGAGTACAGCAATCCAATGACCTCGGATCTGCACGATCTGTAAGAATTTTAACTTATTACTATCTAAAACTTTTGAATTATTATTATACTTAATTTATATTTTATTCGATGGACCATCGTTCATTTCCGCGCGGGCTTCTGTCCCGAGCGCTTTCTGCCTTCATCATGTCCGTTCGTGCGTTTCCCGAACAATTGGGACACGTTGGCTTATAAGTCTCAGGCTTCCCGCAGCGGTAACAAAATATTTTGCGCTCCTTCGCCAAACAGTCTCGGAACCCGTGGTCTAACTGCCCACAATTCCAGCAACACAGCATAGATTTGTTCGCCAGGTGAGCTTCCTCTACCACCACTGCTTCCTCTTCTTCCAACGGCTCCGCTTCTGGCTCTATTTCCTCAACCCGCTTGTTAGCGGATGCGAATTTTGGCGTCGGGCGAAATACCGACTGAGATTCGCGTCTGCGAAAGTGATGCTCCTCCTCCAAACACTCCTCCCGTAGCTGCTCCATGTTGCGGATTCGGATCGCGTAGACGACCCGGAAGACAAAATCCTCCACTGTCATCTTATTTGGGTCTCCATCTCCGTCAAAATGGACCACCTGTCGACCCGTCCCCATCTTGCTACTCTCCAATCCTCTCGCCTTTCATAACGATCCTCCCCCGTCTCCCGATGTATTTCGGCTTAGTCTTCCGGCACATGGGTCGAGATGTGCCTCCGCCATTCTGCTTCGCCAGTTTTGACTCAGCCTCGTCGGCTTCCTTGGAGGCGGCTTGGGATTCTGCTTATTCTGCTTGGCCTTTGATTGATGAAATCTGGCGCGTGTGCTGATCTCCGCCATTCGCGTCAATGTCGTCACCTCCGATCATGCCTTTCCCTAATCCCATATCTGGGATAAGTTCTACACTCTGGCGCAAGGGCGCCATCGCCTCCGTTATCGCCCCCATTAGCTCCATAAAGCCGCGACGGATCTCCTCCTTCTTCGTCCTGCTTAAAGTATCAGACATGCCTTCTCTCCACGTCTCCTGAGCTTGTGCTATCGCGACGTTTCCTCCAGAATGAATCTCGGAGGGCAGTGGGGCTGGATTCCAACTGTCATCCTGCTCTCCCACGGCGCCTAACTCGAACTATCCTATATATATCTAATCCGTATTTACCTTTATCTTTTTACCACAGAACAACTCACTGATTTTCAATGAAAACACAGAAAATTTCCAATACAACACAACAAAAAATATAATTACAGGGGGAAGGAACCAAAACCACTACTGGAGCCGTCTCTACACCTGGTTTTCTACGTCCTACCTCATCCATGGTCTGGAATTTTGCGAGCGCTGTTGACCGATCTCATCTTCTGCTGAAGATTGAGAGTCAAGGGCGCTCACTTGTTACTTTCATCACTTCTTGCCCACTACCCTACTGGATATTTGTTCCTCAAGTCGTAGCCGTTCCGAGTGCACAACCACTATTGTCGGCGTGTCCGATTTAAGTTCCCACGGTCCCCCAGCGGTAAGTAGGAGAAGCAACTCATCTAACTAAGTATATTTTTTTTTCTTCTCAGCTCTCAATTCGCACACCAGGCATCGGCCCTGTTGCTAATTGGCTGCGGATTCTCTTCTGCCAGTGCCAAACTAAATCCCCATCTGAGAGATCCTGCATCGCGTTGTCAGATAAGTTCTCAAACCAAAAAAGAACAAAAAAAACAAATTTACTTTGTGGATTCAGATCCTTCAGCGCCGTGCTTCTATGAGCCTACTTCTCGAGTTTCTCACAGTCCCCTGGAACATCGACGGACCCAGATTGCAGGTTACCACCCGAGATCGCTCCTCTCAGTTGGATATTTCTATCTTCTTCGAAATTCGTGTGACTCGCAGTCATACTCTCTCACTTTCGTGATGAGCAGGGACTGCGGCTCCTCTTCCTGTCTAAGATTGGGCGCCATTTATTGTTACGAACCTCTAAGTGGTGGGGCAAGGCCTGCTAGCCAGTCTTCCCAGGGCTGTGTGTTTCCCAAGCCCTCCGGTCGCACAATAAACCAACAAAAAAAAAAAACGATAATTCAAAAAAAAAAAAACGGATTCTACCCGACAGATGATCTAACACCCACCCTGCCTGAGATCCGGATCAGTGCGTCGTTTTGTATCTGCCATGGGCAGAAGTCTTATTACTCCCTCATCTCGTGGTTGTTCCTTCCCCCCATATTAAACACTCAGCAATTCTTCATCATTTTACCAGTTCAACATATATTTCTTTTGGACTCACACATCATTATCCAATTTTCGGTGACAGTCTGGACAGCTAAGGGGAGTTCTACTTTACTAAAATTGGATTTTTCTTCCACTAGTTCCCATCCATACCAATGATTGCCCGTTTCCAATCGCGTAGGCGATATCTCTTATTGATGCTACCCATTTGGAGCTCCAACAGGGGTCAGATTTATTACTGTGGGGGTCACGGATTATATCGAGGCACACTGGTATATATGGTTCATCGGGCAAGTTAATATAAAAATTTAAATTAATTGTTCTTCCTTCCCAAAGTTCCGCGACGGTCACGAATTTACACAATGATTACATTTATAAATTTTCCTAACATATTTTTTTTCACTAATTCGCCCCCTTCCCCATTACTTTTTGGAGTACATATGTAGTCTGTTTCAAGCAAATAAATATATAAATAGAAATAAATAAATATAAATAAATAAATAAATATGGGGGGGGGGGGGTGAATAAATATTATTGACTAAATGGACATGGACGGCTGACGAGCAGGTGTGGACGGAAAAATTTGCCGGACTACATATACATATACATGCGGGAGCAAAAATTTTGTTAGCCGGGAAATTCCGCGGGGCCAGAAAATTGGTCCAGGAAATTCCCGCGCACCAGGACCAGTTGGCCAAGACAATTTCCGCGGTCCGAATGTTTAGAGGTCGTATGGAGTTTACAAATTTTTGTAGGGTTTTTTTTTCTCCCCTTTTGGAGCGGACTCACTTATTTTATTTTTTTTTTGTATTCCCAGGATCTGATTCCAATCTTCCCCGCTGAATACACGGAACTACCTTTTAGTTGGGGTTACCACCGGAGGTTTCTTTCTTTGTCTCCCTGACTCTCTTTCTTTCGGGGTATGGGTGTATTCCCACCGGGACTCTGCTGTGGGTGAGGCTGCCTGTCCCGAACCGGAATCCAAGAGCGTGCGGATCTCTTCCACTCCAGGATCTAAGCCCTTGCCCTTAAATTTTTGCCTTGCCACCCTGCTTGGAAATCATTCCCCCTCCTCGCTAATATGGTATTTTTGTCTCTCGATATACTTCGAATGCAACAATATCTTTCAGACGTTAACCTTCAGCTATAAAGTGTCTGGGTAGGACTTATAGCTTCAGTTGTCAGTTTTGCAGAACTGCAAAATTCTATGCAGCCAGATTTAAGATACTTAATATATGTAAAAAATAGGAGCACTACCTCTGAAAAAAAAACATGAAAAAATAACAGACTTTACAAAATTCTTTTAAAAAAATCTGAACCATAAAAAAACCATAAAAAAAATCTATCAGAATAAGTAAATTTGGGTCACAGCGAAAATTTCGTGTTGACTAGTGTTACTGCCGTGATGTGGCATAACAGCGTCCGCAGCTCGTCAAATCCAAGAACCGAGTTCCCTATCGCACGGTAGAGGAATGTGTGTTGGCCATCTCCACTGCAGCCTCTCATGGGCCATCAAAATGCGGGGAGCGTAGACCGAGCTTCGACTAAGCGAAAATCCAGCACAGCCCTCTGAAGTTCATCGCTGAAGAACAGGCGTTTTAGCTCCGGCATATCATTCCGTGCGCCGACAAAATTTTTTACGTTGTCTGACAATGAAAAAAACCAACTGTAGATAACTGTAGACACAGAATGGAAACAAATTATTCTTTCCATATAAACAACAATTGTTTAAAAGACCAAGAATATGATGATTTGGATTTGGTCAATTGAGAGCGAATTAACGACTCAGCGCGACTACTCCATGTCACTTGACGACAAAAGGTGCTTAAAAATTGTGAATAGATCTCTAAAGCGTGTAAAAGACAGATTTGAATGCGGTCTATTTTGGAAACCCGAAGACATACCACTTCCTTTCGTGCGAAAGGAAAATTGACAAAAAACACAAATATGGAAAAAAATATGAAGAAACAATTAATTCAAATATTTCAAAAAGATATCTAAAAAAATTGAACTCGTCTGAACTAGATATTTAGTCACCTTTGACTTATTTTGGTTTACAAAATATAAATAAGACAGATAAATTGAGAATTGTTTCTGACGCTGCTTCTAAGAGTCATTGGTATTGTCTAAATGAGTTTTTGTTGTCAGGACTTGACCTTTACAATCAATTATCATCTGTTCTTTTGAATTTCCGTGAACACAAAATAGTTTTTGTCGGGGACATAAAAGAAATGTTTCTACAAATAAAAGTTCAGCAGACAGATAAACCAGCCCAGAGAATTTTGTTGCGAGAAAATAGGCGCAGGGTACACAAGACGTGTACGAAATACATTTTTACATTTTTGAAGCCAAATGCAGTCTAAGTGTTGCACAGCAGGTAAGGAATAGGAATGCGCGTGACTTTGAAAAAATAATAAATAATAAAAATAATTTCCAAGGGCCTGCCAAGACATAATATCAATACATTACACGGACGACTACTTGCGATTAGGATCAAAAATGCCACGTATGTACATCAGCAAGGTGGCTTTGAAATGTGCAATTGGATTTCAAAATCTTCAGAAGCTTTGGACCAGATAAGCCCGACAAGATGCAAGACAAATTTTGTATCTAATCAAAATATCATAAACTTAACCGAAGAATGTGTTTGATATTACGAAAAAGACAGTTTTCGCTATAACTTCAATTTTGAAAAATCGCATAGTGAAATTAGAAAGGCGACCGACAAAACGTGAAGTGCTTAAAATTACAATGTCGATTTTTTATCCATTAGGTTTTCTTTCCAATTTGATCATATCAAATAAGATATAGCTACAAGCAATCTGGTAAAGTGGAATCAGCTGGGATGACTCTCTCACAGATGAACATTTCAATTGTTGGAAAGCATTATGTAATGCCTTTGACCAAATTAGTAACTTCAGTATATCAAGATTAATGACAACCGTTCAAATAAATAACTTTGAACCAGAATTGCATGTATTTTGCGCTCACGTACGGTTCCAATACGACAAAAAAACTGATTGTAGTTTAATAACTGATAAACCACGATTAGCTCCATTCAAAACAATGTCAATTCTACGGTTGGAATTGCAAGGAACTTTATTGGGAGCTACAATGAGTAGAATGATAAAAGAAACTTTGAACTTAAAAGTAAACATAACGCATTTGTGGACAGATTCGGAAATTGTTTTGTATTGGCTCAAATCAAGTGGCAAATGGTTCAAAACCTTTGTTTCCCATCGCTTAGGAGAAATACAAGAGATAACAAACAGTTATCTCAGAAGATGACGATAAAATGAATAAAAAGTTGGTGAATGTCACTTCCATACCTAGAAATGAAATCGAATTAGCTGACGTTCTCAGATTCTCTCATTCTCAGATTCTGATTTATATAGAAAGATTTGGCCTGAGGGCATCATTGTAAGGCAGGGCTCGGTACGGCCCCTTATAATGAGTAAAGGAAAAAGTATCTGCTGCTGCGGCGCTGCTCACGGACAGTATTAAAAAGCTGCAAGACTTCGTGTGGCTTTGGCAATGCGACTTCGGCTCTTGCTATCTTGCTTTTTACGCAGATCGTTGACGAATATTCAATCAGTTGCTGTTCAGCCGTCGACAATGAAAGACCACGCTGCTCAGCTATTTAATGAAACACTTCGAGAAAAATGGTTCACTATAAAGTGGGAAGACAATTTTTTTCCAATTCAACATCTGATCAACATTTATCTGACTTATTGCGCATTAAAGAGTAAAATGGTGAAATAGACAAAACGTATTTATGAGACATTTTTTCATCAAGCTCCTCACCAAAGGGAGGTGGGAAGCGTCAGGTTCGCAAATTCGTGGCGTACAACTTTGCTAGCTGGCGTCCCCAAGGATGAGGGATGTTTTACGGAGAGAGTCAACTACTAGGGGGAAAACTCAGTTCGTGGAAGCCGGGGCATCCGCGTACAGCTCCACTAGCGCTGTCCGTCTGCTCCTGCTACCGTGAAGAGTACGAGGCGTGATCCTTGTGGCTTTTCACTTTTAGTCGAGAGATTGATACTTCCTTCTGTTCTTTTCTTACCCTTTAATTTCTTAAACTACTAATGATAAAATGAATGAAACTTACTTGCTAGAGAACAATAATTAATCAAGTGGAGAAATACAAATATTGTTACAGATCCGGTATCAGGGCTCCAGCCTGATCAAGTTATACGTGAACAATTATTGTTCAGTCGGGGAATTATGCATAAGTAACATGATACATACATACATACATAACAATGTAGACATATTATGTAATACACATGACACCTTTACCAAAACAAATAAAGCTCATCCGGTCAATAGGAAATATCACGACTCAGCATTAAAGCTGAGTCAACAACAAACCACCTCGGCAGCGAATTCTGCTGACAATGCGATCATTCCTCAGAAACCAACAACACTCGTGCAATTGCTGACCATTACACACACATCACCATCACACCAGCCAATAAAATCATATTAAATCAATATTAATTTCACATTAATTATTTTTTACCATTTTACCATATTTCTATTAAATCAGCACTTTTTGTACCTTTTGTTACCTATAAATAGAGTTAAGTTTTGTTAAATAAAATCAGTATCAGAAACATTCCCAAAGCTGCCTGTCACACACAGGCTGTCGCCGTGTCTTCAGATCCTCAATTGCGCACCGCAGGATACCCTCTCCGTAGTCCAACAGGTTCAAGTTCTAGTTGCGACGACCTAACTGTAGACGGTTTATGTACCGTATACAACCCAGCTTCATACACGCACACACTCACATTAACATTTGGTGACCCCGACCTCAGTCATCCTTTCCATCCTGACAACAAGGCGACAGAGAAAGGATTCGACGCAAACGGCATCAGCCACATACAACAACATTTATATCACTTATCAATTCGGCAATTCTGACACATTCAGAGTAAAGCCAACAGCAAGAAATCTATGTTCGATTGCTAACCAAGCGATCGACATTATCTGCTGTACGTGCGTTCCATCAACTGGAACCAACACAACTCTCTCCATCCAATATTTCAAGTCTACATGTACTTCTTTGACCAAAAACGATTCGATTCGGAGCGTAATCAAGCTGCAAAGCAAATAAAACACTCCCATCGGGTCAGAAGTACAAAGAGACGAATTGACAGAATGGATAGTCCACAGGAGGAACAAGCTGCCGCCACAGAGGCATTCAATATGCAGCAGCAAATTTGCGAGGAAATCTCGAAGTGCCTTCGAAACTTTAAAAAATATCCTCAAGAATGGAAGCAAAAAGCTTCATATTTTCAAGCCAAAATATCAGCACTCGAAAATGCATGGAATCGTTTCAACACAAACGACTCTACAATTCGAGAGGAAGATAAAACTAAAAAATACATAAAGTTCTCTATTGACATACGTAACTCATACGAAAAATACGTTGCGATCTTTACTGAGAACCTGGACAAGCTGGAACAGGCATCAAGCAATCTTGGGGAAAGTCAGCCCATCTCCAGAGAAAATGACTTCCATCAGCAGATTGCAGCAAATTGCCTTCGCTATGTCGCCGACAAAAAGCCATAATCGAAGCCATAAAACGCAATCTGAAACTCTTTTCAGAGGCGGGAGGACGTTCCTCAAGTGGTTTGATAAAATCACTATGATCTCAAGCACAAGATGTCCATTTCAGCATTCATGAAGAATATGAGAACCCTGTAGCAGGAGGATACGACATAAAATCGTACCTATCACTGGAAAAAGACGCTCAAAGGGCATTGGCGAACCCAGCCACATCAAAAAATGATTACGCGCAGCTTCCACGCATCACCATTACAAACTTTGATGGGGACATACTGAAATGGTCCCAGTTCTACGACTTGTTCTCATGTATGATTCATGAAACAAACATGCCCACAGTACGGAAGATGTGGTACCTTAAAACCACCGTTACTGGGGAGGCAGAAAGATTGATACGACGCATCGATCTAAAAGAGGACAACTATCTAATAGCCTGGGACATTCTTGTTGAAACATACAACAATCCCAGAGATGTTGCAAATACGGTACTGAACCGTTTCCTCAATCATAGTACAATCAATGACCATCCCAAGTCATTGAAAGAGTTGTACATAACAACGATAGAGTCACTTGCATCCTTAAAAGGGCTCGGCATCAACATATCCACATGGGATCCAATATTGATTGCCATAATCAGAAACAAACCAAATGTCAAAAATAAGGCCTTGTATGAGCAATCATTGGGAAGCTCAAAAGATATACAGCCATTGGACACAATACTTCAGTCCCTAGAGCAGAGAATTCGAGTTCTAGGAAGTGGTCGGAAGCCACAAACATTGAAGAAAGAGCCAAAAGGCACGGCCTGCGCATCAGCAAATACAGGACATGCACAATCACCGTTATGTTCATTTTGCAAGGAGGCAAACCATCGACTTTACGCATGCGAAGAGTTTCGTTCCAGATCTCCAGCAGAACGACTAAACTGGGTACAAAAGCAAAAAATGTGCGTTAATTGTTTTAGAACAAATTACAAAACAAACGCATGCCCAGGTCGAACCTGCCTCAAGTGCGACAAAAAACACAACACGATGCTGCATCTGGAGACAGCATCATTCGCATCCACAGAACCAAAGGCACCAATGGTTTTTGCAGCAAGTAAAAATAGTTAAAACTACTGGCCACAGCAAGAGTGGCAGTAGAAGCTACCAAAGGACAGGTTGCTAACTTCAGAGCGTTGCTAGACTCTGGATCACAGATAAATTTGATCTCCGAACGAATGGCATCAATGTTGTCGTTTAAACTTAATAACACGACATTGCGCATCGAAGGAATTGGAGGTCAATCAAAAACCAGCAGAGCACGAGTAAATGTGCTTATGCTGCATCTCTTCACAGCGGTTTCAAGCAAAGAATTTAAGCATTTGTACTGCCTCAAATAATAGCAGATCAACCAGCTCAGGCACTCGATTCGGTGATCCGAACTTCCATAACCCAGGAAAAATCGACATGCTCACCGAGCAGAACATTCTTATTCCCTGTTGCTCCCAAATAAACATCGTCTTAAAATACGAGGCCCGTTGATGCAAAATACGAAATTGGGATGGATTATAGCAGGAAAAATGAAGTCTGCCTACAGTTCTTCGCACATTTGTGGAACGGGAATTAATGATGGAACGATTCTGGACTCTGGATAACCTCGAGACAGACGAAAAACACCGCACACCGCTCGTGACACAATGCGAAGCTCATTTCTTAGAAAACTTACAAACTGCAGCTGATGGCCGGCTTACAGCGAAACTCCCATTTTCCGAACACTCTTCAGCCCTGGGGGGTCTTTGGAAATTGCAACTAAAAGATTTCTGGTACTAGAGCGACGGACCTCACCAGACACTTGGAAGAGCTATGTGGAGTTCATGAACGAATATGAAGATCTAGGACACAGCGGACATAGAAAAGATGTACCGACAAGTGTGGATAAATCCGGAGGATCAATTCCATCAGATGATCGTCTGGAGAAACAATCCGTCTGAGGACATCAAGTACTATCGGCTACAAGACAAGGACAGACTACCAGTAGGATCATCAACATTAAAGAATGATTTCTACGTCGACGATTGTTTTACTGGGGCAAACATGATTCCAGAAGCGATCTAAGTGGAACAAGAACTCACAAAGGTATTGTCACCTCGCGGATTTAAACTCCGCAAATGGTGCTCCAACAATGAGCAACTTCTTCAATTAATCCCCAAAGAGGACATTGTAAGCGATGTCAAACTGGGAGAGACACTAGATCACTACAGCGTCAAAACTCTAGGTCTTATCTGGATGCCAAAGAAGGATCCACTGTGCGGAAGAACCCATAAAAGCCAAGCTGCACGCATCACAAAACGAGTGGTGTGCTCCGAGCTAGCCCAAGTCTTTGAAAGTTTAATAAAGAAATATTCAATAAACATATACAAAAAATATCTCGGGAAAATTTGATGAACATTTTTTGTAAAGTCAGGTCAAAGTTGAAAAACAGCTCAAAAATGAGATCCATATGCTAATACATGCATGTATTTTATATATAAGACATGGGAGACACCAAAATAAATAGGCAAATAAATATTCTTTAGTAAATTTAATCTTATAAGATACTATTTCAAATTTAGATAAAAATTAAAAAAAAAAAAATTAACAAACTTTTTATTCAAGAAATTTTTTTTTTTTGTAAATTTTCAAAAAAAATATATATTTTATCAAAAATGAAATATAAAATATTTTTTTTTTGTAAAATTTACATTTCAAAGTTCTTTATTGAAAAAAAAAATCTAAAAAAATTTTTTTTATATAGAAAAATATGCACCGAAAAAAGTTCAACTTTGACAATGTGTTGTTAAGCTTTCTGACATTGGAGCAAAATGTACTTTCGCATGCTAAATTTTGAAAGAATAATCTTTCAAATGCAGTTTATTTCATGAAGATATCTATATTTGTTCTAAAGTTATTAGTTTAGTAAGCTGAAATGGCCGAATGTCCCACTGTGCGGTGGTGGTCAAGGCCAAGATCCTCATGCAACAACTTTGGGAGTTAAAGTTGGACTGGGATTACCGAATTACCGCTACAGCTCCAACACGAATGGAAAGACTACCGTGAAGACCTATAAGCATTGAACGAGATGCAGATTCCCCGGCATGTCTATGACGGCAAGGTTCCAGTTACCCAAGAACTACACACTTTTGTAAACGATTCAGAAAGAGCCTATGGCGTATCAATATACGCATGCGCTAGATACAAAAACAACCAAGTGTCAGTGCGACTGCTCTGCTCCAAGTCACGTGTGGCACCGACAGCCAAGCAATCAATACCACGGTTAGAACTTTGCGCTGTAGTCCTTGGTGCCGAACTCACACACCGAGTTCGAACGGATCTTCATATGGACATCAACAAGGTTTCAGGATGTTTTTGGACTAACTTCACCATTGTGCTGTCCTGGATAAACGCACCGGCATCGACATACCATACGTTTGTGGCCAATCGAATAGCCAAAATACAAGCATTGTCTAACCAACTACAATGGCGTCACGTTTCATCGACCAATAACTCAGCCGATGTACTGTCAAGAGGAATTGCAGCAAGCAGATTAGCAGATCAAAATCTGTGGTTATACGGAACACTCTTCCTCCACGGATCCCGAGACAAATGGCCGACTGCACCAATCAGTGGGCCTACTAATCTCGAGAGAAAGGCAAATCATTTCAGCTTGCCAATGGCACCCAGCGCACTTGGAGAAGAACTATACACATGCAGACATAGCAACTCATTTTAAAAACTTCAACGCATTGTAGCATACATGTTACGCTTTTGCTACAAAACCAATAGAGCGGCTACAACAAAACTCTGCACAGGAGAACTGAATAGTGCTCGCGCTATAATCTTGCGAACTATCCAACAAGTCGAGTTTACCGCAGACTTAAAGCAGTTACAACGCTATAATACTGTGGACAAAAAGAGCTCATTATCATTACTAAGAGAAGATGGGCTCATCCGAGTTGGCGGTAGACTAGAAGAAGCTCTACTTCCGTACATCGCTTAACATCCAATTCTACTGCCATACAATGATCCGATAGTCAAAATGATTATGCGAGAACTCCATGAGGCGAACATGCATTGCGGTTCCCAAGCCCTAATGGCAATAGCAAGACAACAGTATTGGATCATCAACGACATAACGATGGCTAGAAACATCATTCACAGCTGTGTTAGATGCACCAGAGCCAGACCAAAGCTAATGAATCAGATTATGGGCAATCTTCCAGCACAAAGAGTCACACAAGCACGCCCATTTCTTAATGCAGGCGTTGACTACTGTGGACCGATTGCGATTCACCATAAGATCCGAGGAAAAAGACCAGACAAGGCATACATCGCCGTGTTCTGCTGCTTTTCCACAAAGGCAATGCACCTAGAATTGGTGAGCGACCTAACCACAGATGCATTCTTGGCAGCTCTCCGTCGATTCCTAAGCAGGCGTGGGAAATGCCAGACTATTCATTGCGACAATGCAACCAACTTCATAGGCGCAAACAATCAACTAAATGAATTAAAAGAAGCCATCTACAGCGAAAAGGCATATGATCTAATAACGAATCACTGCAACAGAAGACAAGTGGACTTCAAATTCATTCCTCCCCGGGCCCCATCGTTTGGAGGCCTTTGGGAAGCTGCGGTTAAATCAGCATAAAAGCTTCTGATCACAACCACAAACACAGCATCCTTGACATTTGAGGAACTAAACACAGTAATTATTGAAATTGAAGCAATTCTCAATTCTCGACCCATTACTCCAATGTCAAACGATCCAACTGACATGACAGCGCTCACCCTAGGACACTTTTTTATTGGTGAACCATTGACAACCCCACCGGACGTCAACACTGAGCATCAAGAAAAAACACTGGTAAGGCGCTGGGAATTGGTATCACGCTTAAAACATTCATTCTGGAAACAATGGTCTATGGAATACCTCCAAGAACTACAAACACGGCACAAGTGGAAAACCGATTCACCAAACGTGCCCGAAAGACTACTTGTTTTGGTGAAGGAAGACAACCTTCCAGTAATGAAGTGGCAAATGGGTCGCATCATTAAGATCTATCCTGGACAAGACATATGTTAATGGAAACCTCTCGACAACGCCGTTCACCGCTTGATATAGTAGGAAACGTGGCAAACAATTTGTTCGGTGTTCTTGATTCCAAATACGCTGAGAAAATGGCCGAAGTAATCGAAAAGGTAAAAACAAACGAAGACTTTCTACTACATCTACTGCGAAATCAAACCTCGATTGTCGACTCCACAATCAATGTTGTCAGGAAAGATAAGTCAGCAACGGACAATCGCCTGAAGGTGTTGGAACGGCAAGTGGCTACCATCAACAGAGAAAAAGGAACATATCCCGGCGATCATCTCACTCAGGCATACCTAGGACTCACAGCACAATTAACTACGTTGACAACGAGTCTTCAACGTATGAAGTCCGATTTAGATGATGTACTAATCGGTATTCACCATCGGACAATAAGCCCTACGCTAGTTTCTCCTGAACAATTAAGAGATCAACTAGACCAAATACGGGATCATTTCCCACCCGATCAAATGCGGCAGGTTACAGCAAAAAATGTCATTCATCTATACAGAATCATGCGGGCCGAAGGAACACCAACTGCAACCCACGTCGTATTCAAGGTAACGCTACCTCTAGTTTCAACAGTTCAGCTTGAAACTTTCAGCATCATCCCAATTCCTACCTGGGACTCAACAAGTTGGAGCTTGTTCGATCTCAAAACAACTGTAATTACAGTAAACACACATCGAGATCAGTTCATGGGTTTTACTCCAGAGGAATTTCGACGCTGCTTCAGACTGCCCAACGCAGAATTCATCTGTTTTGATCATCAAACGGTCTTAAACGTTGATAATCGCTGCGAGTTCAAGTTGTTTAACAACAAAACAACAAAATTATGTCACGTCATTCATTCAAAGGCTGACATGTTGTGGACAAGAACTCAGCAACCAAAAAAATTGATCTTTGCAACACACTCTACAATGAGACTTCAAGCAGTCTGCAACGGATCTCCATCAACCATACAGTTGGAAGGAACCGGCTTACTTTCGCTATCTCCTGGATGTACTGCTCGCAGTACAGAATAAGCATCAGCACCTTCAGCACTACACACAGCGAGGTAAAATCAATCTACACTCGATTTGGAGACATAAGTTCAGCGGTGACATCTCCTTCACCACCAATGGTACACCAGCTGAACCAGACTTCAGACTATCTCCAAGAACTTGATGATTTACGCCAGCAACTAGCAGCAATCAATCAGCACGAGCTGCCACACCATATCACCGCAGTGCACCACCACCAAATTGCTGCCTATGCTGCCCTAGCCATGTCAATTCTAATGGCTACATTTTCCGGAAAAAGTATCAATCATGGAAGCCACGGACAGCAATCCAAGAACGGCGCGGATCTTCAGCTCCTAAAAGGTCACGCCAATTTTCCATCCACTTAGGCGATGGTTGAACACCAGTTCAAGAGTCGGAGAATTATGCATAAGCAACATGATACATACATACGTAACAATGCAGACATATTATGTAATACACATGACACTTTTACCAAAACAACAACTTCACCCGGTCAACAGGAAATATGACGACTCAGCATTATAGCTGAGTCAACAATAAACCGCCTCGGCAGCGAATTCTGCTGACAATGCGATCATTCCTCAGAAGCCAAAACACTGGTGCAATTGCTGACCATCACAATTGCCCAAATTGAGCACCAGCCAATAAAATCATATAACATCAATATTCATTCCACATTAATTATCATTTTTACCATTGTATCATATTCTTATTAAATCAGCACTTTTTGTACCTTTTTTTACCTATAAATAGAGTTCAGTTTTTTTGAATAAAATCAGTATCAGAAAAAGTACCAAAGCTGCCTGTCACTCAATTCCCACTGCAATCATCAGAGGCTGTCGCTGTGTCTTCAGACCCTCACCTGCACATTAAGGGATACCATTTCCATCGCAATCATCAGAGGCTGTCGCCGTGTCTTCAGATCCTCAATTGCGCACCGCAGGATACCCTCTACGCAGTCCAACTGGTTTAAGTTCTAGTTGCGACAACCTAACTGTAGACGGTTTATGTTCCGTATACAACCGTATATACCGTATATACCGTAACAAGTATCTTACGAACGAAAAAATGAAAAGATTAAGAATGAAAACCACTGTCAGTAGTTTGACATCAAGGCTCCAGCCTGGTGTACACCTTCGCCTCCAGGGTGTCGTGTGTTGTGAAGGGTTTTGCCCCTTCACACTCCCTTCCTACTTCGGTGGCCGAATAGACATTCTTCCTCGACGGCCTCCTCTGGTGATGGCTCGGGCATCTCATATCCGTGGACGGCTTCCGTCTCGATAGGCTCTGGAGCCGGGACATCGTCTTGATATCCCAGTTCTGAGGGGACTGGCAAAGGTGACTGAGCTCGGTCGGCTTCGGATTCCGCCTCGGGTATCTCCTCGTCGTTGACGGCTTCCGCCTCGATAGGCTTTGGTGCCGGGACATCGTCTTGGTTTCCTAGTTCTGCGGGAACTGGCAAGGGTGACTGAGGTCGGTTGGCTTCGGCGCCAGCATGCTCCTGACCCTCCGACCACTCTCCGACAAGCCACTCCCGATCCGGTACGTCTAGTGCCTGCAAGTCCTCCCATGCCCCTGCATCTAGCATGGACTCCAGCGAGGGGATGTTGGTTCGAGCTTGAGGTGCCGGGTCGTCGTCCGAGCTGATATCTGAGTAGTGATGCGGATTGGGTTTCGGTTTTAGCAGCACCCGTTTCTGTATCTTATTGCCATGCCCGTCGAGTCGCTCTGCTTCGTCGTCTTCGCTGCTGCCCCACCTTGATCCGCGGCTCCAACCTGGTGCGGCGTCAATGGGTGCGTCATGCCTTTCGTCCCACATTCGTGACGCTCGTTGGGGCTTTGGGCAGGGGTCGATTCGGCTTCGTTCGGTTGCTGGGGGTTGGGGTGATTTCAACCGTCTTGTGTTGCGTCTTGTTCGGCGTTCGTAGGCGTGCGGCCACGCCATGTGGGGTGGTAACGGCTGCTGCTTCTGGGCGCGCGCCGTCCTTGGATCGCTCGATGGCACTGGAGCTCGGCTTTGGTAGTGATCGGCCTGGGATCGCGCTAGCTGCTGGCACAGATCCCACAGGCGTTCCACTCCTCGGAGCACTTGATTCTGCACGCATAATCGCATAATCCGCCTGGGGGTTCCCATGGTGATGGTCCGTCTCCGGCCGCGTAGAGGCGTCGCCGGGCGTCGCAGGACGCCCAAAATCATCGGGTCCCTCCCCGGATAAACGATTTTGCCTGGCCATTGCGAAGTTGGTAGCTCGAAGGCGTTGGACGGCGTTTCTTAGGATCGAAGAAATGACGGGGCCGCCTGGCTGGGGCGGTGATAGAGGTTGTGCATTTGGGTCTCTGGTTATCGTTGGCGTGATGGCCTGGTATTGGCGTGGAGTTGCTGACATGCCTCAATGAAGGCCTGGTGCCCGGTAAAGCTTGGTGGATGGCAAGGGGGGTCCTGTTGTGGTAAATGGTTGGACGTCGTGTGACATCTCTGGTGGCAACGCGTCTCTAGGGTGTCCTTGGTGATCACCTTCTGCCCTTAGAGGCTGTGCGTCGTCCGCTTGGGTGATATTCATGTTGTCGTTCCCACGGGGAGAAACCTTCGGGGCTAAAACCTGGCTAGCTATGATATTATTCTGTTCCCTGCCCTACCTATAGGTGCGACTAACATTTTGGGAGCTAGATCTAAGGTAATATAATGGTATGACAATGGTATGGCTTATGACTAGTCCCGTAGGGGAGTTAAATTTTTTTTACTGTGGTCATATTTGCGGCTGCCTCTTGCAGGGCGTGTACGTTAGGATAGCGCACTGCCCCAAGTGGCCCTCATGAACTCACGTTTGCGTGGACTCGTCCGCCCGGAAAGTCTTCATCTGCGGTGTCTTCATTGTTGTCATCATCGTGGTGTTCCGAGCTCCGGGTAACCGTGGCTCACGTCCAGTACGATGAACGCCGGGCTGAAGCCTGTCGTAGCAGAGGCGCTGCTGTTGATTGCCAGGCTGAGTTCGGAAAGCAGATCGTGCATTTGTGCATTGTGCATTTGCCCCGCTGGCTTGACTTGGCTCGCCTTGAAACGCTGGAAACTGACACATCGTTGAACGTAGCGCGCAACATCTCTGTAGAGTCAAGGCCAGTAGTACCGCTGGGTGATTAGCGAGGCTGTCTTCCTGATTCCCAGGTGTTCAAGCATGAACATATTATTGTATCTGAAGAACTAGAGTCCTCATACGTTCACAAAAACTGATCTATATATAACTTATGTCTGCTAGGGTGTGAACGGAGAAATAATCTGTGAACTCAAGCCATAAAAGACAAACACGAGTCAAGTGGACTAGAGTCACTTATGTATCTAATGTAGTCAAAAAATACTTATAATTGAACCACAAATTTCACACCAACGGTAACGATGTACCCGTTCCGTTGGTCTAGCTATATTAATAAAGTACAAGATTGTTCCTCACACATTGCTGTAAAAATTACATATAAAATAAGAATCTGAAAAAAAAAATCAGTTCGAATTTACAACTCAACTCGACTTTTCTTTTAAGGTCTGAACACCAAGATCCTCCTCGACTGATCTGCTGCTTGCCGGTTTGTAAATCTGCCCGTTTTCCACGATGAACTCTTGGTGTTTCTCCTGTTGCTCCTGGATGCGTTTGTTTAGTCTTCTGAGCCATGGGCAGGCCTTCTTCTCGGTGCCTCGGTGCGTTGTAACGTCTATACTGGAGGGTGTCAGCCACGACATTCTGGGTTCTGCGTCGGTAATGGATGTCGAACTGGTATTGTTGAAGTTGCAGTGCTCATCGAGCGATACGACCTGTGGGATTATCGATGGAGTTCATTTTAATGCGAGGTGCTCCGTGATCACATCAAAATGGTAGCGCTTCAACAAGCAGCTAAGTTTTTGAATGGCCCAGACTATAGCCAGACACTCCTTTTCGGTGGCGGAGTAGTTTTCTTCGGCCTTGAGTAGTCGTTGGCTGGCGTAGGCGATGACCCGCTCCTCTCCTGCTGTCTGTTACCTTAATACGGCTCCGTGACCGTATGCGCTGGCGTCGGTCTGCAGGACGAACCTCTCGTTGAAATCCAGGCATGCCAATACCGGTGCTTGGGTCAGTTTTTCCTTGTTTTCCTTCAAACGCCTTTTGTCGCTCCTCGGTCCAGACCCACTTCTGATCTTTCTTCAAGAGGGTGGTCATCGGCTGGACTATGGTCGATACCATGAGGCCATTCCAATGCAACGTCGTAGTTTCCTTAACGTGGTGGGTGGGGTAAGTTTTTGAACCGCGATGACTTTTTCTAGTTCGGTTTGAATGCTTTGTTCGCTGATTACGTGTCCGAGGTATACCACTTCCTGAAGGAGCTGCATTTGATCCTGTTCAGCCTAAAGTAGGCTTCCCGCAGTCTACGGAAGACCTCTCGCATGTTCTGGATGTGTTTTTCCAGGCTTGCTAATATAACAATTATGTTATCTAAATACGAGAAAGTGTACGGCTCCATGTCGGCTCGTTGAAAGGTCGCCGGTGCTGAGTGGAGGCCGAACGGCATGACCTTCTTCAGGTCCAGCGACGAAATGTAGCATGCATAGCAGAGTCTCTCCAGGACGTGATTGATGCGTGGCAGCTGTTAGGCGTCTGGTATCGATCGGACATTTAATGGCCGATAGTCCACGCACATGCGTATTTCTCCTGACTTCTTCTCCAAAAGTACGATGGGTGCACTGTGGGGACTCTTGGAGGTCTCGATTCTACCGTCTCGAAGCAGTTCTGTCACTTGGGCATCGATGATCTTTTGAAATGGCTGAAATTACGTAGCTTCACGGGCTTGTCGTCACGGATGATCCTGAGGAACCCTCCACATCCCGCGACGCCCGGCGACCACCATGGGCACCCCCAGGCGGATTATGCGACAAGAACCACCAAACGACGTCGAAGTCCTGCGCGTGGAGAACTAAGTACTCCGAGGAACCGGTGGAACGCATGGCCACACCCCCAACGAGCGTCACGAATGTGGCACCAGGTTGGAGCCGCGGATCAAGGTGGAGCAGCAATGAAGACGACGAAGCAGACCGACTCGAAGGGCGTGGCAATAAGTTACCGAAACGGGTGCTGCTAAAACCAAAACCCAATCCGCATCACTACTCAGATATCAGCTCGGACGACGACCCGGCACCTCAAGCTGAACCAACATCCCCTCGCTGGAGTCCATGCTAGACGTACCTTCCAGGCACTAGACGTACCGGATCGGGAGTTGCTTGTGACGGTGCTCGGTGATCTGTGATATCCCGTTCAATCCTTCGAACTTTTCCAGTTCCTCCTCCAGCAATTTGGCTGCCAGGGCTAGAGTTCTTCCAGCTTCATGGCTATGACGGTGGCTAGAATTGCGCTGGTTTCTTCTCTCGTGCTGTATCCGTATCGGGTGTACGGAATCGGTTTCTTTCTGGCGCCTGGTGTGCGGAATGGTTTCCTTTCTCGTGCTGTTGCTGCGTCTGCCAGTGGTTCCAAGTCATAGCTTCGATGCGCTGGTAATGCGTATTGTTCCAGTGATTTTCCCTTGGGTGGAGTCCTGCTTCGATGGACCATTGATGGGCATCTCTGTCAAGGTGCCTTCCCGGGGTTACTGATCTGCAGGGGATTCATTGGTCGACGAAGCGTGGGTGCTCGTTTCGGTCAAGATTCCTGTCCTGTGTCGTTGGTCTTCAAGGGACTCTTGGGTCGACGAGGCGTGGTTTCTCTTCTCGGCCAAATTCCCTGCCCGATGCCGTTGATCTGTATAGAACGCTTGGGTCGACGAGGCGTGGTTGCTCGTCTCGGCCAAGGTTCCTGTCCTGTGTCGGTGAATTGTAGGAGGCCCTTTGGTCGATGATGTCCCTAGGTTTTGTTACTGCAGTGGGTCTTAACCAGGGACCGTAACGATTATAATTTTTATGCAAAAAATTATAAAATAAGCATTATTTTTTAATTAAAAAAAAAAAAAATTTTTTTAATTATTAAAATTTATTTATATAATAAAAATAAAAAATAATTATTATAATTAATTTAAAAAATAAAAATCAATTCATAACTTTTATTTTAAATTTTTATAATAAAAATTGAAAATAAAAATTATTTTTCAATTTTTATTTTAAAATTGAAAATAAAAATTGAATTGAAATATCCTTTGAACCGAAGGAGACAGATCATATATAGACCCATATATATGATCTACTCATTAATATATAATTATAATCTAATAATTAATGAGTAGATCATATATATGGGTCTATATATGATCTGTCTCCTTCGGTTCAAAGGATATTTCAATTCAATTTTTATTTTCAATTTTAAAATAAAAATTGAAAAATAATTTTTATTTTCAATTTTTATTATAAAAATTGAAAATAAAAGTTATGAATTGATTTTTATTTTTTAAATTAATTATAATAATTATTTTTTATTTTTATTATATAAATAAATTTAAATAATTAAAAAATAATTTTAAGCAAAAAAATTCCAAATAAAAGTTTATCCTGTTTTTGAATTTTCCGTGCGAAAATAACATATGTCCATTTTCCCCTTGCTTTTGGGAGGCTTTTTTGTGCCTCAATTTTTTTGAACCCATAACTCTTATTTACGGTCCCTGGTCTTAACTACGGAGATTCGGTCATGGTTTGATCTTTCGGGTCCATAGAGCTCCTGGTCCTGGGCGTGTAGCGATGATTTTTTCTGATGCTGTTTGCGGCGCTTGGTTTTCTTAGTACTGGGCGTATGTGCGGGGACATGGTCGCGGCACGCCCTTGCTGTGATCGCTTGAGTGATGTCATTTCGTGTCCCGTCCGCTAGGCTGTTCCTGGTCCTCACCTCTCGTCGATTCTTTGCCGTTTCCAGCTCCTCGGCCATCCGTTGGCTGATGAAGGACCGGGTTGCTCCAGTGTCGAGGATAGCTGAGAAGGCTGTCACATTGATGGTCACCAGAGCTGCGATCCTTCCCCCAATCATACTTAATGAGTGGGGGATTACGGGTACTGGGTGCGTGATCCGTTTCCCGACTGTGTCTTTCGGCAGCAGTAGAAGGTCCTAATATTCCGGCGTCCACATTCCCAACAGAATGTTGTTGTACCATTCTGTCGGTTGGTACATACCTTACTGAAATGCCCTTCCTCTCCGCAGTTCCGGCATGCTCGGCTCACGTCGATTGGCCGCTGCTCCTCCTGAGTGATTTCCCGACTAACGCCATTGGACGCTCCGCTTTTCTCCTTTGTGGTGTTCCGTGGTGCGGTGGTTCCGTTCCCGAGGAATGACGCTCGAGTTCGGTATGCTCCTCCGGCCTCATTGTTGCGAGGGGAATCTCGGTCTCGTGCTGTCTCGTTGGCTGAGATGAGCTGCGTTAGCTCCGACAGAGTGTGGAAATCTTGCCTGCGGGTGTACATTTGGTACTCCGGTCTGAGATTCTCACAGATCCGGTCCAGTTCTTGCTCTCGAGTGTATTGGGCGTGCTGCATCATCAGCCGATCATGTAGTTGCGGAATGATTCCCTGGGCTTCTGTTCCTTTATCTCTGTTCCAGAACCTCTGTTCTGGTATCTTCCAAGCGTTGGAAGTATCTGGTGGGTAGGAAGAAATCCCGAAATTCCTTGCGGAAATCTGTTCAATTCTGTCCCTGCATCTGAAAGGTCCGGAACCATCCTTCCGCCTTTCCTGTTAAAAGCCTTGATATGGCACGAGGCAGCTGCTTCGGGCTCCTCTGGGTTCTTCCAGTCTTTCGATGAACGCCAGTGAGTCGGCGTGACCGTCGAATATTAGTCCCATTTCCTGAGCTTATCTGCGAGGAGAGAGTACAAAATTCCTCCTCCCCCTGGGCGAGGCATTAGTCGATCCCGAGCTCGATGGTTTTCCGCGAGGGCCGCTGGTTTGTGTGCAATGGTCGGTGGCCTAGTTGCATGAGGTCCTGGTCCTTCAGGCCTGTGGTACGTCTCGGGGGGAGCACCGGTTCCGAAAGGCTGGCTTGAGGGAGGCGGCCTGCGTGTGCCTACGACTCGCTTGTAACGCTGGAATGCCCGGTTCCGAGATTCCGGCTTGTTGACTCGTGTTGGCCACATCGGATATAATTATCTCAAGTGGTCCTGGCGGTGTGTTTTGCTGCCGAATATCGTCGGGGATCGATGGTTCGATCGTTTTCTCTCCGGATCTCATGGGGCTGGTTCCCGCCGTCCGGGCAGTACTTTGTTATTTTGGTAGGGTTAGTCGTTGAGGCTTCACTTCCTTGCTGTCCTCCTGTTTGGCTCAGCTTTCTGGTCTTGGTGAAATGGCGGAGCTGTGTTGCTCCCTCGGGCTGGGAATACTGCTGAAGTGGGCGCCCAGTTCCTCAATCTTGGCTTGTATGTCTTCGGGGTAACCGTCGCGGGTAATGAAAGCGGTGATCCGGACGCGGAGTTCATCCAAGTTTCCGCTTTCATTGAGGCCAAATTCCCGGTCTAGAACCAGGAGATCCTCCATGCCGCGAGAAGCCAACCACCGAGTTTTCATCCTGCCTTTTAGGTTGTTAATATCAGCTCAGGGTTGAATCTCTGGAGTCACTGAAGATTGGTGATTCCTGGAGGTGGTGCTGCACCGGGATTTGTTGGTCCTTGACGCTGGGTCTGGCACTGCCCTGACGGGTCGGTAGGGCAGGAATCTATGGAAAGGATTTGGTTTGTGGTGCGAGGATAAGCGCCACTGCACTGTAGGTCAGGGATCCAGGATATGCGACGCGGTAGTGAAGTCAGGGATCCTTCGTAAGGATATGCTTGTGGGTCAGGGATGGTGGCTTTGTTCTCGCGGAGTTTCACTTGGAGGTTGCTTTAACGTTACGATGTCTCGGACTCGATTGATGTTTCCCGGTTGAAGGCTCGGACTTGATTGCTTCCTCCTGGACTTGGGATCCCTCTTGAATCATCTGCTGCTAAGCTTTTTCAGCAGAGGGTTCTGCTGCCCAAGTGCAACCTTCTCTTTGCTCTGCCGTCCCTGTCACCGTGTCGCCGCGGCCTGCTTTGCGGATGACGGCAGCCCTCTCTCGGTCGCCATGACGCTTTCGGCGCCGTTTCGCTGCCTGATTGCTGTCTTGGGTGCCGCGTTGTTCTCGGTGTCACCGAGTCGCTTTGGCCTCTCTCTGCGTGTGCACAGCAATGCGCCGTTTCCGCTCTGCTTCTGGGCGTCCGCTGCTGCTGCCTGGCTGATGCTGACCACTGGGTGTATTTTGAGAAAACTTTTCACGGTGTCACCTGCCGTCTCTATCGCCCGTTTGGCAGTGATAGCACGGTGGCCAATGTTCAATGACGCGTCTGCTGCTTACTGCACGTGGGTGTACTTTGCAGAAAATTTTCCCCACAGCGTCACTTGCCGTCTCGATCGCACCTTTTGCAGCGATGGGCCTGCCGGGCTTTACCGCGTAGTCGCGCTGTCACCAAGTCTTTGCTCGTGGTTCAGGGCTTGCTGTATTTGAGCCAGAGTTTGAAGATTGGTGCACTGTTGTTATTTGGCTACCCTTCCCTCACGCTGCCGCTGGTTGTCAGCACTATAATTTGTGGTACAGCTTCGTGGCTGGGCTACGTGGATCTGCTACTACCACGCTGCTTGGCTGACTGTACTTATGCGGGGGTATAATATGCCCAGGGCTTCGCAAGTACGGGGCGTTTTCGGCCGTGGCTTTGGGTTTGGGGGGTCAAGTCATGAAATCTGCGGGGCACCGGCCACCTGCCACTCGTCCGGTATCTGTCTTCCACCTATTCACTTTCCGCGGGGCTGGTGTGCACGTGGTGTCGGTTGTACCATGGAGGGGGGAAAATGGGCTAAGGGGAAATGGGAGGGGGGAAGCGTCAGGTTCGCAAATTCGTGGCGTCCGCGTACAAGTTTGATAGCTGGCGTCCCCAAGGATGAGGGATGTTCTACGGGGAGAGTCAACTACTAGAGGAGAAAACTCAGTTCGTGGAAGCCGTGGCATCCGCGTACAGCTTCACTGGCTGAGTTTCCCGGCATGCAACGGGAATACTATTAACGGTTTAATAATAGAAGGGGGAGGGGAGAAAGAGATCGAGAGCGGTGAATGTTGGCGGTGGCTTATGTATGTTTAATGGGCATAGGTATTTTAGTAAATAAATTGAAAGTCTCGGTGGTGTTTCTATTTCATTCATTTATTGTCTGCCTGCTTCTCTAGCTATGTATATATGAGTGTAACGTCTACTGCTGGTTCCCTAACGTCGCACCTATCTTTCTCTAACTCGCTTACCCCTCACCCCTCATCCTCCGCAAGACCTTTAATTTTCCCGCAGCTGCTGCTCTTTTCTGATGCAGGAAAAGGGGGGAGGGGGGACTTGCGCTGTCCATCTGTTTCTGCTTCCGTGCAGGGTACGAGGCGTGATATTTGTGGCTTTTCACTTTTAGTCGCGTGATTTTTCCGCACTTCTTACTGCCTGGCTTGGGCTATTCATTACAACTTCCGATCAGCAGTTTTTCCGAGCGTCTACTAAGCCGGCAGCTCGAGCGTCTGCCTCTGCCGCGGCCCGACGCTTTGGTCGCGTACCATTTTATTCTCCTTTACTATTGCTCTCTTGGACATGCGTGGGTCGATCTTGGCGCAGCTTTCGCTCTCTCTCTCTCTCTCTCTCTCTGTCTCTGATATCTTCTGCTGCTGGTCTCTGCTCTGCTTTCTGTCAGTGATGCTTTCTGTCAGTGATGCTCTCTGTCGCTGTTCTCTGCTCTCTGTCATTGATGCTCTCTGCCGCTGGACTCTGCTCTCTGTCAGTGATGCCCTTCACCGTGACTCCCGTGTACATCTTCGCCTCCAGAGTGAAAGGTGCTTAACTTTTCTCGTGTGTTGTGAAGGGTTTTGCCTCTTCACAAATGAGCGCTTGAAATATTTTTCCAGTTTCAAAAGAAAGCGCATTTTTGAATTTTTTTATTTTATTTTTTGATTTTATTATTTATTACAGCACTTAAAATTAGCAATTTACCTAAAAGTTGTTTTTCCCAGTGTAAAGCAGTAAACTGGTCTTGCCAGCAGGCATCTTCGGGTTTTTGCTACACACGACAGCGTGTTGAGTGTATGCGTACCGAGCACTGTTGTAAAGACATGCCTCGCACCGGATGGATGCGTTCGTATCGTAGGTTTTAAGATAAAAGATGATGTTTATAATAGACCTATAGTTAAGTTAATCAAACTAGATGTTAAGACGAATATGTAACCTGAAATATGTAAAGTATTGCTAAATTATTGAATAATTGCCTGCTGAAATACTTGGGAGGAGTATGTTGCAAAAGAATTTGCTAAGCTAGTGAGCTTTTTCACTAGCTGTTGCGAAATGAAAAGTCAAGAGTTTAAATAATAGGCACAGGGAAATATACATTGTATATGAATGAAGGTGTTTGTATGTAGGACAAACCCGATGCAAAGAATTCGAAATGATTTCTATGAAGAGTAGCTCCAAACTAACTGCAAGGGCTGACGGCCTAATTGCCGTGTCCTATGCAGCAACGCTTATACAAGAGCAAGAAAGTGCGATAAAGAAAAGAGAGAACAGCTTGGGGCTGCTAAGCCGAAAGCAAACCATCGATCGAAAGAAAGAAGACGGAAGAAGGCCGCTGCCGTGCTTAAGCATATGAGGAAAAAAACAAACAACATAATATGCATTTACTTTAGGCCGCACCACTGACTAGAATGTATGTATATTTAGACCACGTCATATCGGGCTGGAAAACCCGAATGTATATTTTGAATATCGACGGTTTGAGACCGACTGATCTGATTAAAATGTGACCGTGCTAAATATGTAAATATGTAGGGATTTGACCCAAGTTGACAGTCGGGCACACTTTGACGAAAAAGAAAAAGCTGAGAACATTGTGAAAAAGAGAAGAGCGTGTTTAAAGTAGTTCCTAGGGCTGGGGTGATGACTCAGGGTTGCTCAGGGTCCTTTACAAGAAATTTGTAAACAGAGGGACCTACGAGGGATGAAGGCGCATCTTGTGACGTTTACATGGCAAGCGGAGTATAGATGTAAGAAGCGTTGTACGCACGTGGGTTGGTAGGAGCTGGGGGGCACGACTACGCTTGTATGACACCCCGAAATCTGGGATCACCGTCTATTCTGACTGAATGGGTTGGTTGGGACTCCTAGTTGTGTGTCTTGGTAATGACCATAGAGCACACTCTGGCGGGGGGTGTGAGCACGTATAATCGTGTCTCGGTAAGAACCATAGAGCACGACTGCACTTGCACGCCTTCCGGAATCTCAAGATTTCACTGGATTTCTAACTGGACTCCCTTTTGGGCGTAGCTGGATATTCTTATTGGATCAAGGGCAAGAATCGGGGATAATTTCGGCACGCCGAAATGTGTATATCTTTATATTATTAAAAGAAAGAATAGACGCCAATGGAATTCTTATTATATTCTGCAATTTATTCGTTTTGGTAAAGCCTTGGATGAGCCTTGGTCCCTAGGCTGCACCAGATCTTTCCAGCTCTCCCTTGCCAGAGTAGTTGTTTCTGAGTTGCACGTGTTTGCTTGGGGCTATGTAACGTCCTGCCCTGACTACTGGATACTTTTCACGCACTTGTAAACAATCTCGACTTTCCCTGGCCCTTGCTCATTGCTAAGTGTTCTTGCGCGCGATCGACTGCCCGGGTTCCACGTCCTCTGCTCAGTGGTGTAAGGGACCGCCGGTTCCGTCTACTCGTGTTCCGCTAAGTGCCCTTGCGCGGGATCGACCGTCCAGGTTTCTGGTTCTCTGCTAAGTGGCATTGCGCGGGATCGACCGCCCAGGTTTCTGGTTTTCTGCCAAGTCATCTCTCTATCCACTCGCGGGGGCCATTTAGCCTATTTCGAACTCTAGTTTCGCCGAAAGCTCGGCCGTGTGCCGTTACATCGAATCCGCAGTTTCGGTTCGCTCTCCCAGTATCCATCTTTGCGAGCCTCGCTTGCGGGACCCTTGCGCCGTTCCTTTTGTGTCACTGTCAGCTTGCGCGCGGCACAGTGGGTCGATTCTTGTCTTATCCTCTTGAAAATTAAGGCTGGCGGCAGTCGCCACGGACCTAACTACCGTTTCTCTGTCTACTATTGTCCGCTTGCGCGTGGAACCGTGGGCTGCGTCCTATTCTTGTTCTGGTAAAATGATAAAACCCACGGGGGTCGTTCAGATTGCGCGTGTCGAGAGATTGCAAAGGAAGTTTTTGAAGTTTGCACTCCAGCCTTTACAACTTTCCAGTCCGGTGCCGTCCTATGAGTGCAGATTGCGCCTCGTGCATCTCTCCTCCCTTGAGGATCGAAGAACCATTGCGGCTCAGCTATTTTTATACGATCTATTAGTGGGTAACATCGATTTCCCTTTCCTGCTTAGTAGGATTGGCTTCAACACGCCTGCCAGGAGCCTTAGGGACCATGCACTTTTCGCTGTTGATCTCCACCGGACCAACTACGGGAATAATGAGCCATTGTGTAGGGCTCTTCGTCATTATAATGCGCTGCCAGCTGGGATGCGTTTTGACTTTCGCCACGGGAAAGCATCCGTCAGACGGTTACTGTCTGATTTTTTCATGTTTAATAATTAATTTGTTGTTCTCTCTTTTCTTTATTTAGTGTTTATTGTTTAAGATAGTTATAAGTTAGTTTAGCCAGTTAAGGTTTAACCGTTGGCGAATAAATAAATAAATAAATAAATATTACGATCCGTGCTTATCTTATATGGATTATATCTTATATCTTTATGGATCTTCTGGGCAAAGTGAATATAAGCAAGCAATATCCACAGACGATTAAACCATAACAGATTCTAACAAGCTTATAGATTCTCTAGAATATTGGAAAAATCCGAAACCCTCGTCTGTTCACTACTGCCGCCCTAAAATCCACAGTAGACAATATAAAGACCGAGATTTCTAATACCAGGCCGTTCAAAATAATCATGCCAATTTTGATTTTTTCCTTGCAATGATTAATGGAAAATTTCTGAACGAACTAACTAATACTAAATTTACCTTAAAATTTGATATTTGCAAAAAACCTGAAAGGATTTTAAAAATGTTGATGATTCCATAGTTAAAGAGGAAAATGTGGAATATGGTATTTCCCCATTGCATGCAAGAATAACATGTATGGAGTTAATTTTAAAACTTGCATATACCGCGAGAGGCAGAATCTTTGGACAACAGCACGACAGCCAAAAAAAAAAACAACAATAGGAAACAAATTATTCAAAACAAATTCATCGACAATCTATCACATAAGGTTGACTGCCCCAAACAAGGATATTGAAACACAAACGATAGAAACACAAACGATAGAAACACAAACGATGGAAACTCATCACATTCTTTGAAGCAGTCGAAATTACAGCAGAAATAACTGGTGTGGATATATCAATCAACATAATCAAAAGATTGGGTGTCATTTTGAATGTTTTAAACTGCAAGGAAAAAATTAACAACCACACATTTGGTGAATATACCCCGAAGACTGCAGAGCTAATACTGGAAAAATATTCCGAAAAGAAGCCTACTCCTACGCTTCATAAAATTTTGACACATGGTAAAATTTTAATTAAATATCAGAGCTTACCAATTGAAGAGATCTCAGAGGAAGTACAGCAAGCGAGAAACAAGGATTACAAGAAATACTGGTACATGAATACGTGCAAGATATCACGAAAAACCCAAAACGGTGATCTTTTCAACCTATTAGCAGCCTCTTCAGATCCATATATTGTAAATTAAACCAAAACGCAGCCCTTCTCCCATCCAAGCGACCAAGGTGTGCTACCGCATGACGCGCGACTCGTTAACTGAACCGATCGCGATCATGCAGGAAAGATAGATGTTAGACTAATATTCGAGGAAAATTAGAACTAATTCTATTAAAGGAACTAAGCATGCATTCATAATAGCGTAAGCCTACAATTTCTAGCTTAGAGAAAGGTATGTGAGTATTAGTGATTTAAGAAGAGGAAGGGAATTAGTAGTATATATGATATGGTAGAGGGAGTTATAATCCGAGAATAAAACTTTAAAAGATTCATACAAGGAATACTTCAATCTACAAATCGGAAGGAACAAAGGTATATAATTTCTAGTGATTCAAATAGGAATCGTGAAGTTAATGCGGCTCAACAAGTCAGGGCTATCTACGTCACCCTTGATCAAGTTGTGCACAAAAATCACACCAAGCATTTTTCTACGATTAACTAAGGATGGAAGGTTTATTAAAAGCAATCTATTCCGAGCAATTTGGGCGATACCTTAATCGGACCACAGAAGTCCACTGCACTAACTTCAAATAGAAGCGAGGGGGAACGTTGTGAGCCGCGTCTACGGCCGCGGCTCTACTTTATACCCGGTACTCATTCAGTATATATATATATGTGAGCTTACGTTATATGTAATATATTAAATTTGGAAGGAAGGGGAAGGGAGGGGCAGAAAGGAAGGAAGGGGTGCGTCGCAAAATTTTGAAATACACTTGTATTGAAGTGATATCACAGGATGATGGATAGACAGTTTGGTTGCTCTAGCTCTTATAGTCTCTGAGATCTAGACGCGCATCTGGATGAATGGGCACAGCAGACGGGGTCGCATGTGAGAGAGAGCGAGAGGGAACGATGCATTTCGAAATTGTCTTCTTCATTGGGGCTTTATTAATCCGATCTGATCCGGATTCAACACTTTGATAGATATGGTCATTCTATAGCTATATCGACTTGGCTATTGATGCTGATCAGAAATATTTATACTTTATGGGGTCGGAAACGCTTCTTTCTGCGTGTTACACACATCCATTTTTTCAACAAATCTAATATACCCTTGACTCTTCGAGTACCGGGTATAAAAATAGAAATAGAAAATAGAAATTTTGTCAATCAGTGGGTAGATTTCCCATTACTTGTGAAAACAGTCGAGGTTTATATCTGAAGCAAAGCGTATACTAGCAAACGGCCGCGCTGCAAAGTTGACGTGCGTTGACAAGCCAGATCATCTGCTGAAGCAAGCAGACTATTATGCGTGGGCCCGCATGATGATTGGACCTGTGAAGATGTTTGATATATATTTTAGCAAAACGACAATTTTTAGGTAATAGTAGTTAGATAACGTAGCATGTAATAAGCGACACGCAAAAGGGAAAACGTCCGTTGTGCGTCTTGGGGCTTGGTAAGGATGGTTGAAGCATTTCAGATTTCTCCTCCTCCAGAAATTCAACTTGTTGAATGCTGTGCATTCTCTGCGGCCGTAACTTCGTGAGAGTGGTATTGCTGAGACGTATGAAACGTAACATGTAAGGAACAAGAAGATTTTAAGATAATTTGAATGGTTCTCAACTGGGGAAAGTATCTCACCAAGCTGAATATCAGTTTCAATGAATACCGACGTTGCAGACTATTTTTCCAAGCCTTTTTCGTCCTCCGACACTGTAAAATGTGGCCATACAGCCTTATTTTCAATTAAGAAAGCTGGGCCATCAAACCAAAAGGAGTCATTCAACTCGTTTATTGCGCATCGGTGAGACCTTAGGTCTGCTCGATTCTCTTTATATGGCACGTGTCGCCAGTGTCCTTCCGCTGAAATTTCTTGTATATCAGCTACTCTGTTTGCAACAAAAACGTTCATCGTAAACGGGTGCTATTCCAGCCAATGAAGTACTACTTCAGAGTCAGACCAAAAGAAAATATGATCCACGGTGAAATCTAAATCGTCTCGTACGATTTGCCACAGCTTTGCCAGTAAATGTGCAGAGCAGAGCTCCAACCGAACGCTTTAGCTGTAACAGCTCCGTTAGCTGTAACAACCTTTGCAAACAAACAGCAGCCCTTGTAGACTCATCTGCAAATCCATGTGTCTGTGTAGAAGCCCGTTTAGTAACTCCAATATGTAGGGGAATAGAGACCTTATCCAGTTCAAGGTGACATGAAGCAGTTGTTTCCTACCTTCGGCGAAGCTCCTCTGGAAGCGGATCATCCCACCCGAGCTTACACAACCAAAGTTCTTGGATGAGTATTTTCTCTGTCGTCACAGTGCTGAGCAATCCAAGAGGGTTGTAAAGTCGCGTAAAGTTGAATTTACATTTAATAATGAGTATTTCAAGACATCTGTTTTGGGGCTCAATAATAATCCCAATGTTTTAGTGTCTTCTTGGTCTCCAAGTACTACAGCCGTATCTGACGAACTATCATTTTCGGAACTTTCTTCAGGCGCATGACTTGAAGCTCCTCAACTGTATGCAGCTCATACGTCGTCTACATAAACGTTTCTGGATAGGGAACGAGAGCCACGAAGGGGAGATTTCTCGTATCGGTCGCTGAGGTATTTGAGACACCTGACAGCTATGAAAGGTGCTGTTGCGTCTCATATGTAACCGTATTAAGTCAATATGTCTGCGAAGGTTTTTTTAGGGTTTCCCTCCAAACAATTAACTGGAATTGACGCTGATTCTCAACGATCTCAAACTGCCGGCATATATTCGTTATAACTGCCGACATTGCACAGGCATCAAAAAGAAGGCGTAGCAGTACTGAAAATAGACAGGTTTGAATTATTGGCCCAACCATAAGAAAGTCGTTTAACGACAGGTTTGTTGACGATTTACTTGACGCATCAGAGACAACACGTAATTTTGTTAATGTACTTTGCGGTCTCATTACACACTGGTGTGGAATGAAAAAGTGTAACTCTCTCGGAATGTGATTGTCGTTTAGTGTCATGTGCCCTAATGCTAGATACTCCTTCATAAAGTCCATATATAATGATCGGACCTAAGGTTGCTTTTAAAGCCTTAGCTCTTGCGATAAGTAACTTCGTTTGGCAGTTTTAAATGAGTTACCTAAGCTCGCTAGAACTGATTTGAAGGGTAAAGAAACTCTTAGTCGACCCAAGGGTAGTTGTGTAATGGTTTAACTAAACCAATTCTCGCAAAGTTGTTATTCTTTCGGTTACAGAGACATTAGGAATTTTTTCAAGCTCAAGGAACTTTTGAACGTTGAGCATTTTGACATTGAGGGATGTCTCTTGTAGAACACTTACTAGACAGCTTAAGATCTGTAGATCGATTTTTCAGTGTTTTATATCGACCTGACACAACCCAGCCAAATACCGTCTTTTGCAGTGATAATTTATCAAGTGATATTTAACAAGTCAAAGAATTCATCTGCGCGTAAGAGTAAATTAACCCTCTGGGGTTTGTAAAACAATAGATCTGCTAACGCAGTGGACGAGTAAGACTTTCCTATTCCAAGCAAACGGGTCTGCTTTCTCACCCGCTGCAGGTATATGCATATTGTTTGGCGAAACTGTCGGCTATAAAATTAATTTGTGAGCCTGAGTCTAATAATACCCTTGCTGTTTGGTAATCTCCAAGGCGCCCTTTTATTCTAACGAGGGCGGTAGTTATTGACCTGAATTCACCTACTGAGCACGGTTAACCACAAACTCAGAAGGTTGATTTGGGATGTCTGACGTGGACGGAATTATCTCGATTATCTGCCGATTATCTCGAGAAACTTTGTTGGTTTTTCCCTTGCTTGACGACGAGTCTTCTACTGACAAATGTTGGTACCGCTTCTTTTCGCAGTCTTTCCATGTGGGAATGCTTTTATTTTCAAGTCACTGAATCTACTTTTAACATTACTGTGTAAGGCTCTGATAGACCCTCACAAGCCACAGAGCACCCGCCAGCCCTGGGTAGCCTCTGTCATGACAACAGGAAGTACCCCACCCCCCGACAACATTAGAACACACACCTCGTCTGGAGCCGCTTTTTCACTTCGACGAGAGCCAGACAACGACGCGCACGCACCAAAAATACTTCCGCGAGAAACAAGCCACGAGACGCACGAACAACCTGAAACACGTATACGAAATAAGGCGTTCTGCCTCCGTCCCAGCTCTAGATCTGTATACAAGAGTTGATACCTCCGGAACGTGCCACCGAACATTCGCATCTTTCGCTCCGCGCCCCCCAAACTATGTCCACCCTCGAATTCGCTGTAAAAATAGTTATCCTCGCACGTTAGTCTGGTACTAGATCCCGTGGTGCAGTCAGGATCAAGGTGTAGGCCCCGTATATAACAATAAAGAAATATATACAATAAGAAACGACACAGCTCCTGGCGTTATTATTTCTTCATTAACCGCTCCATATCCCACCTCCACCCCTTTGACCAGTAGCTTTGAGAACTTTAGCTAAAGAAGAGAGATGTGCGGCACTTGTTTCCACACTCATGCCTTTTAATGACACCTACTACATGCAAACCACATGTGTTAAAAGACTTGTTTTCGACGTAACCCATGAATATTATGTTATGGTCGAACTCTATGTGGCCTTTTTCTCAAGTAGGAGGCCACTTGAGTCAAGTGGACCCCTCGACCAGTAGCTTCGAGAACTTTAGCGACTACGCATCGTTCTACATCCCGTCTCCGCCCTCTCAGACTCGTAGTCCCGGGAGTTTAGAGACGATTCATCGGTCTGGAGGATCCTTCTCCCCTGGGTCAACAGCCCGATGGATCTCTCCCACGCAACGTGGTCATCCCTTCGCCTCCCCACCATACCCCTTGGTACGCCGCACAAAGCTAGAGCTCACGCCCCCGCACCACCTCGATCACGTCACCTGCTCTTTCTCCCGCCTAAAGTTCCCCTATCAACTACAAATTTTTTGTAGAGGACCCTGGACAAGCTGAACTCACCCCAGCCTGAAATAGGTTCCTTACAGCTGTATGAATCAACATCACATGAACAAACTTACTGTCATCAATGATAGACAGCAACGACTCAAATATCGCCCCAACAGTGTCGATCAAAGTTCGCAAAGCATCAGCAGACCAACTCGGATTGCTGGGTAAATCAAATAACTTTTAAAAACCTTCGAGAAATGTTAGGCACTGATACACTCTTCAATACATCTAGGGCTTTACCATAGTTTTCTCCGTATCTTGTAAGGTCTTTACTGTACATAACGCCTCATTCTCAAGACAGGAGAGCAAATGGTTAAACTTCTCTACATTTAACAATTGGTCATCATCTTGCAATAGCGTATTGAAAAGTCCTATAAAGTTTTTATACTGTTCATGCAAATGAACTGGACCCGACAGCAGGTAACGTCAGCAAGAAAATACAGTCCACTTGAAAGAGGCCAAAAAACTAGCAGTTATCATACCCTCATCGAATCTCGGGCAATATGTTCATAAACATGAACAGGAACCGACATCAGAGACACCATAAACGATACAGTCCACTTGACTCAAGTGGCCTCCTACTTGAGAAAAAGGCCACATAGAGTTCGACCATAACATAATATTCATGGGTTACGTCGAAAACAAGTCTTTTAACACATGTGGTTTGCATGTAGTAGGTGTCATTAAAAGGCATGAGTGTGGAAACAAGTGCCGCACATCTCTCTTTTTTTCGTAGCGTTGGTCTTAGTTTTAATTACCTTACATTTTCCTATATATAGTGCATTAGACTTGAAAATTTATGAGAATCCAATGCGATCTATCAGTGGTAGATGCAAGCCAGCAGAATGAAATAAACTTGTCTATATTTCAGTGCTTATTTCATATTTTAGTTTAAGAAAAATAATAGTTGTGAACAAATACAAAGCAAAAAGTCAGGCTAACACATACGTACATACATTCTTTTGGGGTGACATTTTTTTTACAGAGTCGCATTGCAATAACCATAGAATAACGATAGATATCGCTAAAATCAGCACCCTTCCTCAATGTGATTCTGTATGCATTGCCAAACCATTTAAATTTCAATTTAGTAATTTAAAAAAGTGACAATGTTTCTGTTTCGACCAATTCTTTTTAAGAACATCAGCAATCATTTCATTTGTCGATACATATCTGAGTTCTACATCGCCTATCTGGACAAATGCTCGGACGAAATGATGCCTTTGTCAATATGCTTTAACCTTGCATGATATACCGGGTCCCTGGCCAAATTCTGTGCACTTAGATTGTCACCAAAAAGTACCGTTGACAGTACCTGAAGACAGAGCCATATACTCAGCCTCTGTGCTGCTCAAAGCCACGCAACCTTGCTTCTCTGATTTTCATGAGATAGGTCCACCTGCTAAGAAGAATACATATCGTATGTATTATCGGCGATTGATTTCATCACTGCCCCAATCTGCATCCACGTTGCCGTTGAGCGCTTATCCACAAGAACTGTAGTTCAGTTTAAGGTTAACAGTTCCTGCCAGATAACGCCAACTTCTCAACGGAATGATAGATGTGTGGCCTCGAGGTTAGAGCCAGCCACATCAGTTCACCAATAGTCGATTGTAATACTCTAACATCTTTAATTATGCAGTTCTCCTTATCGCATGCCACTTGAAAACCTGTATCTAATGCCGTGGCCACAGTTCGACTTTTTTGCATATTATGCCTCTCTAGCATCTCCCTAATATACAACTTTTGGTTCATAGCTAGCTATGCCACCTAAATCAATTCGCATGCCCAGAAACTTATGCAATTTTCCTTTGTCGACGCATTCAAATCTCATTGCAATCTTTGATTTGATCGCTATCAGGTTCTTTTCTTGCTGGCACGCTATAATGATATCGTCAACATTTATTAATACAAGACAAAGATTACCTTCTATGTCCTGCTTGGCAAGTTCTTGCAAGCAGTCAAACCAATATCGCACAGCGCTTCGTTCAGTTTTGCTTTGTTGAGCCTCAGCACCTGGGGTGGACTTGCATCGGGGATGAATCCTTCAGACAACATCTCTCAGCTCACTATTAAGATACGCCGTACACACATCCATTTGATGCATGTATAGTTTTAACTCAGCCGCCAAAGCCAAAACTAGCCGTATAGTCTCATATCGTCATACAGGAGAAAATGTGCTCCCATACTTCTGGGAGCACCACTGGACGGTATTCGTAATGCTCCGTAACGCTAACGGATATAATCGTGTATACCCACTTGCATCCAATTGCATGTTGTCCTTCGGGTAAATCTGCTGATGTCCGGGTACCATTCTTTACCAGTGAGTCATACTCCTTTGCCATGGCTGGAGCTCTGATTGTCTTTCTTGTCTTCTTTCTTGTTGTTCTCCTGCAAAGGTTCTGGCACAAATCTATCCTCGCCGACTTGTTCCTGATCCTGGTCTGCAGTTTGCACTGCCTCTGCCCATAGATATTCGTCCATATTACCGTGTTCTAGCAAACTCCTTGCCATCTCGACAAGGGTTCGGTTTGCCCGTTCGGCCACCCTGTTTTGTTGAGGACTATATGGAACTGTGAGTTGACGGACCATTCCATGCTTCTTCAGGTTTATATCAAATTGCCTGTTGACAAACTCTCGCACGTTGTCGCTCCTCAATACCTTCATATTTTTCCTAGTCTGCCTCTCGGCCATGTTTTTAAATTCTACGACCTTATCAAAAACCTCGTCCTTTGATTGGATAAAATAAGTGAATATCCGCCTTGACATATCATATATAAATGTCAAAAAATATGCTGAGCCTCCAAGGGATCGGGTCTGCAATGGTCCACATACATCTATATGTACCAGCTTCATTTGATGCTTGGCCCGAATTTCCGTTGCTGCTGGAAACGGTTTCTGTGAATTTTGCATTTCATACAGGTCATGCATGAAGTCTTCTCAGAAAAATTCCCATGCTCCATGCTGCTAATCATCCTGTTCCATACGAGATTCATTAGACTGGTATAATGCAAAGTCCATACCTGTTGTGCCATACGCTTGCACTTTGCTGCACTGTGCCATAACACAAGTTTAATTTTCCTGTAAACACAAACAGCTTGTTGTCCTAATGCACGCTCAGTAGATCTTCGCCAGCCCTGCGAAGCACTGCAAAATTTCGATCGAACATCACTGTGCATCCGCGATCAATAACTTGAGCAACTTATATGAAATTTCCCTTCATATCTGGAACATACAGAACATTCTCCAACGTCACTCCAAACACTCGGTTTGAAGCTTGACGTGACCTTTTCCAACTGCCTTTATAACGTTGCTGTCGGCCAACACTACATCTTTCTGATGTAAAATATAGTTTTCAAACATACTAGGTACACAGCACAGATGCGCTGTAGCTTCTGAATCCACACACCAGCTCGAACCATCTAAATTATCTGCGTCCAACGCAGCTAGTAGGGTAAAAGAGTGCGATGATTGTTGCTGTTGACACTTTTTCATGTCTTTGCTCTTGTTCCTCAATCTCTCTTGAAGTGACCTCGCTGGCCGCAATTGTAGCACTCAATATCATTTTTGTCGCTTTTTTTGCTGCTCTGCCCTAGCTTTCCATGCTCGGATCTTGCTTGAAATACCTTCTGCTCGCTGTGTTTCAAATTCTCTTCCGTAATCCTGTGTTCTCCTTCTGTCAACAATTTTATCTTCAATTGATCTAATGTTGGCAAACTGTCGCGCGTTTCCATGGCTATGACAAAATTCTCGTTCTGTTTTCGCAAACTTGAGATCAAGCTAGTTCGTCTTCCAACTGAATATTTACTTTTCGAAGCTTGTCTACCGTTGAACGAAACGAATTCAGGTTTTCACACATTCCGTCATCTCCTGCCATTCGCAGCCCAAGCAACTTTTTATAGAGTGACACATTTCTTACAGGTCTGCTTGGCTCATGTACGTCCTTCAGATTTTCCCAGGCACTCGCTGCCGTTTTACAACTCTTGAGGTAACATAACTGTGTTGGCCTCACACTTAACGTAATCGTGGCCAAGGCCTTTGCGTCGAGTCCATTCCAGTTAAATGAGTCTTCAGCTGGCCTCTTTGTTTGGTCGCTCACTACTGTCCACAAATCTGCGTGTATCAATACGCTTCGCATTTGTATGCACCAGGAATCATAATTCCCTACCTCCAATTTTTCAATTTGATAGAGCGAACTCATTCTGACTGCTTTTCTTTACGCCGTGCTTAACCTCAAACGCAGCAACACAATTTCTCAATTTAATGCAACAATTCTTGTACTGCTGTGCCCATAACCTGATGAGAATCCGATGCGATCTATCAGTGGTAGATGCCAACCAGCAGAATGAAATAAACTTGTCTATATTTCAGTGCTTATTGCATATTTTAATTTAAGAAAAATAATAGTTGTGAATACATACACGAGAGCAAAAAGTCAGGTTAACACATACGTACATACATTCTTTTGGGGTGACATTTCTTTTACAGAGTCGCATTGCAAAAATCGCTAAAATCACTGTAACTCGGTATTTTGCGGTCTCTAACGTTTTTAGATACGATTAGCTTAAAGATTGGTATCTTTGTCGATGATTCGCAATTACGAAAATACATAAAATTTAATTCGACAATTTAAATAGTAAGATGCCAAACGCCCATACAATTTCATATCGTGAGCAGCGCAGATTTCTGTGAGTGCTCGAGTACGCGCTAACTCGCTCGCACGAAGAAGATAAGAGAGAAGAGATAGAATGAGTTTGCATGTGTGAGTACACACAGAGCTGCAAGCACTTATGTGTGCATATTTGTGCCGAGCCTCCGAATTTTGACGAGACGTAAATAAGACAGAAATGTATTTGCTGGGAGTTGGGGTCGGGGGAAAAAAATTCGTTGGCGATTGACATTTGGATAATAAAATTGCATTATTCATTTAAATAGTAATAATAATATAATTTTTTAATATGCAATGTAAATATATGACCCATTTTGAACATTTGATATTAGTTATACAATTATTATGGTTTTGAAATTATCCAGTAAAATATTGATATGTGTTTCGTCGTTTCTCGTCTGTTGTTTTTTGTAATAATTGTGGAAATCTAATTTGAATTGTATGAAGTCTAGTGTAAGTTAGTTTAGGGCAAGGCGGGAGCGCAATAAAGCTTACTCTCTCGCTCTTGGCGAATTCGCCCCGCTTTGCCAACGTAAGTTAGTTAGGCTAGAGAAAAATTGGAATTAGAGATTCGTTGAAATTGATTTGATCGAGCGCACGTATTATTCATCTCGTCCCGCCTCTTAAATAAAATTACAGCCACCCAAAGTTTTCCGGTTTTTGCATTTAGAAAAACTATTCTAAATTTTCATGGCGCCCCCGGGTGGACTGTAAATTAAATTAAAGGCAACAAATAAAAGTGACAGTGACACGTAAAGAAGTGCTCAAGTGGTTCAAATATATATGTACATATATATATATATACATAATTCTATTTACTAGAATCAAGCGTATCGTTGCCGCGTCGTGTTGTTGTGTGTTAACAAAAACAGCAATTAAAACCTTGCTTAAGCAATCGTGTCGGTCGCGAAATACCCAGCTTAATCTTCGCCGTTCGTTTTTGCTACCGCCGAGGGATGCCCTGCACGGACTGCAAGAGGAAAGTAGCAGCTGGACGTAAAGATCCAACCGCAGAGCCAGAGGTATTTGTGCAATAATTGAAAGCTAGAGCTGAAGACAGATATAATCTTTTTAAATTGTCTTGTGCTAGAAAAATTGCACCTCGCTTTCAATTCTTGGCACAGACGTATGACATAGTAGAGCTTGAATTGCATGCATTTAGACTATAATATTCTTGCAAATATATACACATATAACACCAACAATATACGCACATACATATTTATTGACATACATTATACATATATCATAACCTATGTGAACCGCTAGTTGGATGCAACCGTTATTTATTGTTTACTGCAATCACTGTCGCCCCCCCCTTACCCCTTTTCGTTGTTTGAATCTCGCCAAAAGGTTGGTTCGTTAACCCAAGCCGTGGCGTATAACACTTACATATATCTCTCCATACATACATACATACAAGCAGCAGCATCGGTGCACTCTCTCGTTTTCGCTTTCGCCTTTCCACCGTTGCTTGCGTTGTATTTGTTGGGAGAATATTTTTCGTTTGCCGCGCTTGATCTTAACGGAACGCCAAGTGACGCGCTACCCTGTTTTTCGAGGGTATATTGTTTTTGGGTGTTACTTACCAGTGACGCGCTACCCTGCTTTTCGAGGGTATATGGGTTTCAGCTGTCACTTGCAACCATATTATATATTGATACCTCGTGCCTCGCAGTTCAATTATTATTTGTTTTCGATTGCCGTTCTTGCTTTAAACATTTATTTATTTGTTTGTTTTCTTTGTTTGTGCATAGTATAAATATAAAAAATATGGCAGAAGACAATAAGTCAGTTCTTAAAAACTTGAAATCTAAGCTCCAAAGTCAAGTTAAAAGCATTCGCCGCTTAGAAGTACGATTAGATGAAGGTTCGATTCCTATACAATTGACAGAGCTACAATGTAGGCTCGATTCCTTGAATGAGTCAATCCAAAAGGCTAAACAATTACAAGAAAAAATAGAATGGCGACGATGAATTCGCAGCCGAGTTGGAAGAGTTATCTATCGTAACTAAGGCAAAGATAATGTCGCTTATCTGCGCCTTTGATGTATCAAGCGATACGACGCTAACAATACCAGCCTGTGGTGCCCCAACTCGTGCTCGACTCCCGAAATTGGCATTACCAAAATTTAGTGGTAAGCATTCGGATTTTAAAAATTTCATCAGCCCTTTTGAGACTCTAGTTCATAGCGACGCAAGCATACCGGTGACCGAGAAATTTAATCACTTGATCTCGTGCCTCTCGGATGAAGCATTAGGAACAATTAAGGCGTTCAAAGTCACCGAAGCCAACTATGAAAAGGCCATGGATAGTCTCAAACGAGTATATGATAACGAGTATCTGATTTTTACAAACAATATTTCCACATTGTTTAATCTGCCAAAAATCTCGCAGCAGTCCGCATCGTCCCTCAGGAACCTCATCGATACTGTTTCATCGATTTATGGTTCATTACTGTCGATAGGAGACGATACCAAAATCTCGAATGCAATGCTCATTCATCTCGTTTTGAACAGAGTCGACCCAGTGACTAAACAAAAGTGGGATGAACAACTGACTTACGAAAAGTTGCCGCTTTGGTCCGACCTTGAGAAAGTTTTGAATCGTCGATACCAGTATTTGTCTGCTGAAGAGTCGACGAAGCCAAAGCCGGACAAGGTTGTACCAATCAAGCAGCATAATCGTAGCTCATTTGCTTGTTCTTCTCATTCCACCAACAGAGTTCAGCGAACTTGCAGCTATTGCAATTCGGACGACCATGTAGTGTCGAAATGCACTCCATTTTTGCGACTCTCGGTCATGCAAAGGTTCGAGTTCGCTAAATCTGCACCCTTATGCATTAATTGTCTGCAAAAAGGCCACGCTGTTGTAAGATGCAAGGCCAATAAATGTCGTGTGTGCGGCCGCTCACATCACACCTTATTGCATCGATACACAGTGTCTGCTAATAGTCTCGCGTTGCCACCACCCCAAGAGAGTGCCTCTCCTCCTTCAAACCAGGATCAACCTTCCACGTCCCATGCTCTGCATGCGACATCGTTGGATAGGGTACTTCTGGCTACGTCGATCGTAAGTGTCCGAATGAAGAGCGGTGACCACATTCTGGCCAGAGCTCTTCTGGACTCTGGATCTCAAACCAATTTCATAACAGAGGACCTTGCTCACCGCTTACAGATCCGTAAAGAGGAGTCATGTATTAGCTTGCTTGGTATTGGTGAATCCAATTCTCAAGTAAAAGATAAAATACATACGGTGGTGAAGTCGCGATTAAATGGTAGTGAGTTCTCCTTCGATTTTTGGATTTTGAAATCGATTTCAGGTTATCATCCTGACCAGTCAGTGAATGTGAGTGACTGGAGAATCCCAAAGAACCTACCTCTAGCAGACCCATACTTCAACAAGCCACAAAGAATAGATATGCTGATAGGAGCAGAATCATTTTTTGAACTATTAGCTGTTGGTCAAATTAAGCAAGGTCCGGACTATCCAACTCTTCAGAAGACCCTTCTTGGCTGGGTTGTTTCGGGAAGATATGTTCCCAAAAGTTCTGTTCCCCAAATTACAAATAGTTTGAGTTGCAGTGAAGAGTTGCTAGTGTCTATCGATCGGACCTTGCAAAAGTTTTCGTCACTGGAAGAAATGCCATCTCAAAAGAAAGTTGCTACGCCTGAGCACAAGTTATGTGAAGATCACTATCGGAAGACGACTCAGGTATTGCCATCAGGTCGGTTTGAAGTAAGGCTGCCGTTTAAATCAGATCCAATCTGTTTAGGCAACTCCTTTGAGGTTGCTAAACGGCGGTTTTTGTCGCTTGAAAGAAGATTACATCGTGACCCTGAGTTGAAGAAAATGTACTTGGAATTTATGGAAGAGTACCTCTCCTTAGGACATATGTCTCCTACCGACAATACGATACCTTCAACTCCACACTATGTAATTCCACATCAGTGTGTTCTAAGGCCCTAAAGTACGTCTACCAAGCTTCGCGTCGTTTTCGATGCGTCGTCCAAGACGTCCTCTCAGGTGGTCTTGAATGATATTCTGATGGTCGGACCCACCATTCAAGAGGAGCTATACTCGACACTGCTGCGCTTCCGTCTGCACAGGTTTGCCCTGACTGCCGATGTTAAAAAGATGTATCGCCAAGTAATGGTAAATGAAGCTGATAGGCAGTTTCAACTCATAGTGTGGAGAAGAGACCCATCTGAATCCTTGAGATTGTACAAGCTTAACACCGTAACTTATGGGACTGGACCAGCCCCATTTTTGGCTATCCGGTGTTTAAAAAGGTTGAGTGAGTCTGCAAAGCTCTCATTCCCTAAAGCTGCTGACGTTATCGGGTCCGACTTTTACGTCGATGACATGTTGACTGGTGCTGCATGCGTGAAGGAGCTAAGGGCAATTAAGTCCAAAGTGTCTCAGGTTCTTCAGACTGCAGGTTTTGAGTTGGCAAAGTGGTTTTCAAACTCACCTGAGATCACCGCATCTGAGAGCACAGCAAAGCCCATAACGATCTCGGATTCAGAGTCGACTAAGGCGTTAGGAATCTCATGGTTGCCTAATGAAGATGCCTTCAAATTTAAAATTGACGATTCAGTCATGGGTCTCCGAGCGACAAAACGGAACATTCTATCGGTGACATCGAAGTTATTCGACCCCCTTGGTTTGTTAAGCCCTATCATCATAACAGGCAAGATCCTATTGCAGGAACTTTGGCTTAACAAATTAGATTGGGACGAGTCGATTCCGCTGCATTTAGAAACAGCATGGAATATTTTGAAAAACACATTGTCTCACTTGGAAGAGATATCCATACCTCGGTTCGTGTTTACCGATCCGATGTCACCAGTGCAAATACATGCCTTTGCTGACGCCTCCATGAGAGCTTATGGAGCGTGCGTCTATATACGTAGCAAAACTGCAGAAGGTTTTAAAATATCGTTATTGACTTCCAAGTCCAAAGTAGCGCCGCTCAAGACCAAAACGCTCCCAAGGCTTGAGTTATGTGCCTCTCACCTTCTCGAGCCCCTATTAAAGGTCCCTATCGAACGAACTGTTTATTGGTCGGATTCCGAAGTAACTCTTCATTGGATTCGATCTCATCCATCCTCGTTGTCGACGTTCGTTTCAAATAGAGTGGCTGAGATTCAAGAGTGGTCAGATGAAGCTACGTGGCGGCATGTACCCACGAAACAGAACCCAGCAGATATTGTCTCAAGAGGTTGTGACGTCAACGAAATCGTCCAGTCAATCTGGTTCGAAGGACCATTATTTTTGAAGGATGACGAAGAAAACTGGCCCAAAAACTCTCATTTCGAGCTTCCAAAAGACGCTCAGCTGGAGAAGAGGAAGGCTGCGGTCGGACTGACCGCCGCTGTACAAGGTTCAGAGCTGGTAGATGTCATCGAAGGCTTTTCGTCACACCTCAAGTTGCTTAGAGTGTTTGCATATATGTTCCGCTTCATAAGAAAATGCAAAGACCCAACTATAAAGTTTGGAAAAATTGTTTCACCGACCGAATATAATGAAGCTTTCCATAAAATTGTTGAGATTATACAACATCACGAGTATAAAGAAGAAATCGAAAAGGTTCGGAAAAGATCTAGAGTTGGTCCTAGTCTTCAGCGGTTGAACCCATTCATCCATGAAGACACAGGTACTTGGTGTACTTTTTCGTTGTTGCGAGTAGGGGGGCGACTAGCTAAAGCTCCTATATCATATGATGCCAAGTTGCCTTTGCTTTTGACAAAGCGCTCCCAATTTGTGCGGAGCTACGTGCGTCATCTGCACCATGCGAATTTTCATGTCGGCCCACGAGCACTGGTGAGCATCCTCCGACAGAGTGTTTGGATAGTGAACGCTCAGGAGGTCTGCAGTCAGACAGTCCGATCATGTATGCGCTGCTTTAAATGCAAGCCTCGATTGCTGACTCAACTTATGGGGAATTTACCCGCAGATCGACTCCGTGCTCTCCGCCCATTTGCAATTTGCGGCGTGGATTTTTGTGGACCAGTATATACGACATTGAAAATTCGAGGAAGGCCCCCATACAAGTCATACATCGCGCTTTTTGTTTGTTTTGCGTCCAAAGCGGTTCACCTAGAAGTTGTATCAGATCTGTCCACTGACTCTTTTTTATTGGCTTTTCAAAGGTTCATCGGGCGCCGAGGATATCCCCAAATCGTGCACTGCGACAACGCGACGAACTTCGTCGGAGCCAGCCGCCACCTCAGCGGTCTACGGATGAGGATAGAGGAGCAGGGGGACGCAGTTCGCGAATTCGCATCAAAAAGCGGATGCGAATTTGCGTTCATACCGCCACGAGCGCCTCACATGGGAGGCCTTTGGGAGGCAGGTGTAAAAACTGCCAAGAGCCTACTCCTACGGGCGGTAGGCAGCGCGCTCCTAAACGCCGAAGAGCTCGCCACAGTCCTCGTCGGGATCGAAGCGGCAATGAACTCCAGGCCGCTGGGAGCTCTCAGCCAGGACCCAAGCGACGGCGAGGCACTAACGCCCGGGCACCTGCTGATAGGCGGGTCACTCATCGCCCCCCCAGCACTGCGGACTCCGGACCAGGAGAGTCTCAGCTGCTTGCGGCGATGGCGACTTGTCTCGTCAGTCAGGCAAGCGTTTTGGCGGCGATGGTCCCGCGAATTTGTCCTGGGGCTCCAAATTCGGGGCAAATGGCACCAGCAGCAACCCAACCCAGAGGAAGGAGGCCTCGTCCTCGTGGCCGAGGATAATCTTCCGCCGCAGGAGTGGCTCGTCGGGAGGATCATCGCCACGCACGCAGGGGAGGACGGCATGGTCAGGGTCGTTGACCTAAGGAGGAGTGACGGAGCAGAGTTCCGGCGGGCCATCCACAAGTTGGCGCCGCTGCCATTGGCTTGAAGCCCTGCAGGCCTTCAACGGGGCCGGTGTTTCGTCGTTTCTCGTCTGTTGTTTTTTGTAATAATTGTGGAAATCTAATTTGAATTGTATGAAGTCTAGTGTAAGTTAGTTTAGGGCAAGGCGGGAGCGCAATAAAGCTTACTCTCTCGCTCTTGGCGAATTCGCCCCGCTTTGCCAACGTAGGTTAGTTAGGCTAGAGAAAAATTGGAATTAGAGATTCGTTGAAATTGATTTGATCGAGCGAACGTATTATTCATCTCGTCCCGCCTCTTAAATAAAATTACAGCCACCCAAAGTTTTCCGGTTTTTGCATTTAGAAAAACTATTCTAAATTTTCAATATGATAATAGACAATAAAATGTTTGGTTATATCCAACCTGTTTAATCGCATAATCAACCCCCTTCTTTGCACATGTTTATGAACAAACGCACATACATGCATGCATAAGAACTTCAAAATTCTTTGCATATTAAGTCGAGCCACAAATACCCAGCAGACATTTTATCGAATGTGAAGTCATTTATGACTTAGATTATGTATTTTTATTTATATATATTATGTATATGTATATGTAATTTATATTTATATTATATTTGTTTATAGTACTGTTTGAGATGCCAAGCTTTTTTGGCACCTATTTATGTTCAGAAACAAAATGAGGACGATTGTTTAAAGGTTTAATATTTATTTATACAGGCGGCTAGCAGAAGCCGATTGCTTGCTCTTTGCCCAGCCAGATAAATGTACACGAGATCATATGCAACCAATGCGCAGAGAGATTAGCATAGCACTAAATTCGAAACGTCGGCAGATCAATGCTAGAGCCCAAGCGGCGGCTGCGGAGAGCCCTTAGCATACAGAGAGAGCGCAGCAGCGCTGCCGAACGTAAGCGTTTACATATGTTGTTGTATTAATGTTAAGTGCAGTGGGTTTGAATTACGATGGAAATAAATTGCATTGTATTGTTAGGATGAATTGGCTGCTGGCCCGAACATACTCCCCCCGTTGGAAGCCAGCCTTTCATTAGACTCCCTAAGGGGCAGTAGACATAGCCGAGTAACGGCCCTCCTGATGGTTCCTGATGCGGTCTTCAAGTCCGCTACGCGGCACACGCCATCCTTGCCCTGGACGACATCGACAACTCTAGCCAGTGGCCAACGCATAGGAGGAAGATTTTCGTCCTTCACCAGAACAACATCATTCACGCAGAGGTTTTGCGTGGGAGTCCGCCACTTCGACCGCTCTTGCAAAAGAGTGAGGTACTCTTCGCGCCAACGGCTCCAGAAAATGTTCTGCAGTTGAGTGACCCGCTGCCAACCATCCAGACGATTGTAGTTGAGCTTCGTTAGGTCAGGCTCGAGGATTGTCACATGTGGGCCACCTAGAAGCAGATGAGCCGGGGTCAAAACATCAAAGTCATCAGGATTTTCTGAAAGCGAGAGAAAAGGGCGAGAATTAACAATTGCCGTGATCTGGCAGATCAGAGTACGCAGCTCGTCGAAGCCAAGCACAGAGGGCCCAACTGAGCGGTACAGGTGATGTTTTGCAGTCTTCACGGCCGCTTCCCACAATCCGCCAAAGTGCGGAGAGCGTGGTGGGATGAAACGCCAGTCGATCGAGTCAGCCAAGCAGGATTCATGGACCTCCTTCACATGCGAGTCGCTCATGAAAAGCTTCTTTAGCTCCAGCAGCTCGTTCTTGGCGCCAACGAAGTTTGTCGCATTGTCAGACCAAATTTGACTTGGCCTTCCTCGTGTGGCAGTGAAACGCTTTAATGCGCCTAGAAACGAAGCGGTGGTCAGGTCCTTTACGAGCTCCATGTGTATTGCCTTGGAAGTGAAGCAAATGAACACACTGATGTAGCACTTGATCGGAGGCCTCGTGCGGATTTCTGATCGGTAGAAGAAGGGCCCACAATAATCCACTCCAGTGACTTCAAAGGGCCGAGATCCTTTCAAACGCTCCTTAGGCAGGTCTCCCATGATGTGCTGAACCATGCGCGGCTTAGTCCTGAAGCATCTCACACACTTGCTGACTTCCTTTGACACTGCCTTAATTCCTCCAATTGGCCAATATTCCAGCCGAATTTGGCATGCAGGGCCCGAGGTCCGGCATGAAGGTTCCTCTCGTGATAATATCTTATCAGAGCACGGGTTATGGGATGTCCCTTGGGCACAATAAGCGGGTGCTGAGCATCAAATCCTAGCGATGAGTTTCCAAGGCGCCCTCCAACTCTAAGTAATCCAGACTGATCGATGAACGGAGAAAGCGAGCTGATGGAACTGGATTTCGTGACTTGACCGTTGCGTTGAATCTCCTTTATGTCCATCCACAAGGTTGCCAGCTGAATGTGTCGAATTAGGAGATGAGTTCTGTAACGAACCGCTTTCTTCCGTCAAGTTCAGCTGGGCTGGCTCAGCGGTCGGCAGGTTGCTGCAACGAATTTGTTTGTTGCCCCTACGACAAGCAAGAAATACACGCGGGTCAGGTATTCTAATGGTACTTCGCTTTATTGGTATCTTATGGCTATCTTACGGCTATCTTACGGCTATATCATTCGCTGGGGTATATCGGTGGTACCTTTACCGCCACGACTCCGATGGCGCTCGGGCTAGGGGTTCTGACGCGGCTATCGCTCTGTCCGCCCGCACAACTCCGCACCAATCGGGTGTCCTCGGGGCTCCTTTGGGCAACGGTTGGGGGTTCTGTCTCGGCTACCGCTCTGACCACCACTCACAACTCCGCACTTAGGAAATTGGCTCGGTAACTCTCACCTTTGATCGGGCTCGTGGCCTGTTTGTCGAGATCGTCCTTCCGCTGTCTCCTGTATCTCACTCCTGCGTCACTCTGTTGTATTTCGCTCTGTTCTTCTCCGCACTCGCTCACTCTCCGCACTTGATTCCTCCATCCACTGCCGCCGGCCTCCTCTTATAGGCTCGGTGCGGCCCAGCCTCTGCGCTGCTGCTCGGCCGCAACGGTTAATTCCGGTGGCGTCGGTATCTTTCCATCGGCCTCCGTTGTGTTCCCACATCCTCTCCACCGGGACCCGCCTACATGGCCTGCATGGCATGTATGGCCTACATGGGCCCGGCTACATGGCCTACATGGGCCGGCTCACTGTCATCGTTCCCCTCCTCTCGCGGTGTCCGCCTTGTACTTTCTCATAACGGGACCGCCTCGCTCCCGTACGGCGAATTCGCCGTATCCCCTACTAGGGCTTTGTGAGGAATATTAATTCCTCACACTTCCCCCTTTCTTCATTACTGAAAACCCTTGGTTTTCTGTCCCTTTTCCGGCTCACCTCTCGTACGGCCCTCTCATGACCCCGATGAGCCTTTTAAATTGCGCGCGCGGCCGTTTCCCTCAGGGCGCCCCCTGTCGGTGCTCTGCTCCCATCGCTCGCGAGTTACCGCGGCTGGCGATGTTCACCTATCGGTTCAGAGAACCGATGATCGACCGGAATCAGCTCCGATCGTGGAACACCCGATAGGTGCGCGACGGGCTTGGGCTACCAGACCCGCTCGATACTCACGTGTAATATCCGCCTGTACCGCGTTTCCCGGCCTGCAATCTGGCCACCCCAATCCCTTCCATCGCTGCTGCCCCAACGCCCGGTGAGTACTAATTTCATAATTTTTTATTTATTCCTTCATCCACTTCCTTACAGCCTCCCTTATGCCTCCACAAACACCTCGGCTTTACCGGCGGCTACCGACACCCGGTACCGCACCCCGCGCACTCGCACGAGGCGTTTCACGCGGCGACCGACAGGTCGGGTTCCGTCCACGGCCCGCACCACCGCCTCTGGCCATTCCTCCTCGGCCACCTGGCGCCAACGCTGCTGCTCCGCTGGCTGCCCTTCGGGCATCGACCGCTGCCGCTGGAGTTGCGGCCGAGCGACGGGCGCTCTCGCCTCCGGGCAGGAGACTTGCCTTGCCAGGACAGGCCGCTCCTGCGCCTTCACAGGTGAGGGCCACACCCACGGACCGCGCTCCAACTCCTCCTCAGCCGGTCCCGCCGCTGCCGTCTCCGCTGTCGGCTCCTCTGCCGGTTCCGCTGTTGCCGTCTCCGCTGTCGGCTCCTCTGCCGGTTCCGCTGTTGCCGCCTCCGCTGTCGGCTCCTCTGCCGGTTCCGCTGTTGACGCCTCTCCCGCTGTCGGTGCACCGTGTACCACCGCCGCTGCTGCGGGTCCACTCGCCTCGGTCGCCATTCCCGCTTTCGGGCCCGCGGGTGTGGATGCACCCGGTTCGTCGGGAGCTCTCCTCTCCTCCGGGTGTCCCCGCGGATCCCGGGCGTTGCTGCACCTCGGCGGTTCCTCTTCCCAGAGTCGGGGCTCCTCGCGCTCTTTCTGCGTCATTTCAATGGCCCAGGTGATCTGGATCGTCTGGTGGTGCCATACCACCCCGTCACCGACCACCGAGTGCACCTTCTCCGTCACAAACGGGCCATACTTCGCGGCTTCGGGCCCCTGCCACTGGGGCTGCGGCTCCTGTGCCGGCTCCTGCTGGGCCTCTGTCGGCGAAGGCTGCTGCGCTGCCTGCTGCTGCTGCGACTGCTGCTGCGGCGACTGCTGCTGTGGCGATTGCGGCTGCCGCGATTGCTGCTGCGGCGACTGCTGCTGTGGCGATTGCGGCTGCCGCGATTGCTGCTGCAGCGAAGGCTGCAGCGAAGGCTGCTGCGACTGCTGCTGCTGCGACTGCTGCTGCTGCGACTGCTGCTGCTGCGACTGCTGCTGCGGCGCCTGCTGCTGCGGCGACTGCTGCTGTGGCGACTGCTGCTGCGGCGACTGCTGCTGCTGCGACTGCTGCTGCTGCGACTGCTGCTGCGGCGACTGCTGCCGCGGCGACTGCTGCTGCTGCGATTGCTGCTGCCGCGAAGGCTGCTGCGACTGCTGCTGCGGCGACTGCTGCTGCGGCGAAGGCTGCTGTGGTGACTGCTGCTGCTGCGACTGCTGCATTTCGGCGGCCGACCTTATCCGCACGAACTTTGGTGGCGGTGGGGCCACCGCCTCCTCTCGTCCATCGGCCTCCCGCTCCGCGCTCCGTGCTCTCGCCTCGGTCTGGCGCCGCAGCGCGTCTCGAGCCGCCTGCATCATGGCCGCCTCCTCCCTCGCCTTTCGCTCTGCAGTCCTCCGCGCCTCGCTCCGCTGCCGCTCCTCCTCGCGTTCCTTCGCCCGTCGTCCTTCCTCCCGTTGGAGTCGCTCTTCCTCGCGCCGCGCTTCCGCCGCCCTTCGGTCCGCGCTCCGTTGGCGTTCCTCTTCGCGCCGCCGCTGATCCTCCTTGCGTTGGAGACGCGCCTGCTCACGCCGCCTTATCTCCTCCTCGCGTCGCGCCTCTGCCTCTGCCCTCCGGGTCCGCCGCTGGTCCATCCGCTCTTGCCATAAAGCCGATATGGTCTGCTTGAGGTATTGTCTGTCCTCCTCCTCTTCCGCCGTGGACCGTTGCCTACCGGCCAACTCCTGCGGTGCCGGCGTCGGTCGCGATGCTGCCTGCGCCTCCTTTGGCTCTGCCCGCCTATGCGCCGCCGGCCTCGGCTTCGGCGCTGCCAGCGCCGGTGTCGGCGTGACCTGCGTCGGCTTCGACGCTGCCTGCGTCGGCCTCGGCGCCGCCTGCGTTGGTTCTGCCGCTGCCTGCGTCGGCTTCGGTGCTGCCCGCTTCGGCTCCTCTCTCCTCTTTTCGCGCAGAAACCGCTCCGCAGTCCGGATGGCAATGCCCAGGAACGCCGCGTCCCGCCTGGCCTCCTCCTCATCCCGTATGGGCGCCCTTCGTGTCGGCGCTGGTTGCACTGACACCAGCACTACATCGTCGCTGTCCTCTGACACCTCGATTGTCCGCCTACTCTGCGGGGAGTCCAGCGCCGACCACGCGCTCGCTGGGGAAACTCCGGGGCTCCCCATCGGTGATGCCATCAGCTCCAGCTCTGGCGTCTCGGACCGCCGAGCACACCGCTCACCACGCGAGGGCTCCGCCCGTCGCTGGCGGTGTGCACCGGCCTCTCCTGTGCCCACGCTTCGGAACTGCTCCTCCAGGTATCTCTTCATTAACTTCTCCATATTTTCTTACCACGTGTCTTTCCTTTGGGCTATGATCTCCAAGTGATCGCTCGCTGCCGTTTCGGTAGCCGCCCTGCTAATGTTGCAATTCCCTTCGTTCCGCCGTACGGTACTTCCCTCTATTGCTCTCTCCTGGGATCCCGTTGCTTCCCTCTCCGCGATACCCTTCCCTATTCGGGGCTGGGATATTTTAGGATGACTAGGGTTGATCGTAGCGACGATCCTATCCCCTTTTTTTTTTTTTTTTTTTTTTGTGTTTTATTTTCCTAGCAGTGTTTCCATTTCATGTGTTTTTTTTTCCTTTTTTTTTTCTTATTATTTTTTTTTTTGTTTTCTTCTTTAATTTCCTTTTTTTTTTCTTATTATTTTGTTTTGTTTTATTTATTTTTCTTGTAGTGTTCTGTTTCCTATTTGAGGGACGCCGTCCCCGGCCTGTTCGACCCCCATCGGACCAGGTGAGTATCCAAGATTGACTCCTTCATCCACTAATTCCGACCTCTCTTCCAGCCCGTCCAGTATCCCAGGTTCAGGTTATCGACCGCCGTCACCGCCCGCCGCTAGTAGGCCATCCGACCTCTCGCCCGGGTATATGGCGGCGGTCGCTCCCAACCCACACCTTCTCCTCTGTTTCTGGCTTGGCTTCCTGCGTGGCCTCTGCGCCAAACAACCGCCCCGGACCCGGGGATCCTCCGGATCCCCGCCCGTAAGGCAGCGCTTGGGCGGGCCTTCTGCATGGCCGTACCCGACAGACCAGTGAGGCCCTCGGATCTGGACTTCTGGCACGGTATTCACCGGACCCGATTCTTAGTTCCCCCCCCGGTCCTCCGGACGCCTCTCAGCCCGGGGCCCGGCCGGCGCACGCTCAGCGCCGTCAGGTATGTCTTGCCCCTTTTTGACGACCCGGCTTAATCTGCCTGCTTTCTTTCCAGACTCCTCCTCGCCGTCCGTCGTTCACACCCTGCCGCTGGTTCTCCGTGTCCTACCACCTGCGTATTGTTTCTTTTGGATGGGTCTCTCTCTTCCCCCTCCGGTTGTGGCTTCAGGTCCCCAATGTGCGCCCTCCGTTTGTGCTCATTGCCTTCCCTCCTGAGCTCACATATCACCGGCGAGACGAAATTCATTATTTGGTATGGCCCGTCGAATCTTGGGGCCAACTTCGCGGCGAATCCTTCGGCGGCGTTAGACAGGTGGTGTTGCCTCGCCCACACCATCTCTCCTACCTTCGGTTTCCACGACCTTCTTCGCAAGTTATAGTGTCTTGCCTGGTCCTGCGCTGCCCGCTCCAAGTTGCGCCTTACCAACTGGAACAACTCCCGTAGTTTTGTCGCGTTCTCATCCGGGGTGCGGGTCTCCTGCCCTGTACCAAGCGTCTCTTCGTCGTATAGCGCCTTGGGCAACCTTGGTTCCCTCCCTTGTACGATGAACGTCGGAGAATATCCCGTAGACTCTGACACACCCGAGTTCACGGCCAACATCAGTTCTGGCCACTTCTCGTCCCAACATCTCTGGTCTCCTTCGGTGAATTGTGCAATCATCGTTTTCACCGTCCTGTTGGTTCGCTCAGTCGGGTTTTCTTGCGGGGTGTAGGGCGCCGTGAACTGGTGCCGTGCCCCGCATTGTTCCAGAAATTTCTTGAACGCTCGGCTGGTGAATTGGACGCCATTGTCGGTGACCACCACCTTAGGTACCCCAAACCGGGACAAAATCCGTTCTCTAAATGCTCTTATTAGTGCCTCCGCCGTGGCCTTTCTCATCGGCACCAGCTCGGTCCACTTCGAGAACCGATCCACCAGTACTAACAGCATGGTGTTCCCGTGCTTCGACCTTGGCAACGGGCCCACAAAATCTGCACATACCGTCGCCCATGGCTCGTCCGGCACCTGCGTCAGCATCTTGCCGGCCGCCTGCAGTTGACTCGGCTTGAACCGCATGCAGACTTCACACTTCTTAACGTAATTTCTTACGTCGCGGTGCATTCCGGGCCAATAATATCTGGCGGCTATCCTCGTCATCGTCTTTCTGCTCCCCGCGTGTCCCGCTTCGGGGATGTTGTGATTTTCTTTGATCACCCTCTCCCGGAGATCATTCGGAACGCAGAGCTTCCACGACGCCACTTCCTCATCTCCGGCCCTGTGAGGTATGTGCCGGTACACCCGGCCCGCCTCCTCCATATAATCGGGATACTTGGCCGGTTCCTTTTCTCTATTCTCCTTGATCTTCTTGATCCACGAACACTCGGCCTTCCCTGTTTGGTCGTCTACTCTCAGGCATCGTTCCGCTACTGGCTGGCGAGAGAGTGCATCCGCCACTATATTCAATTGTCCCTTCCTGTATGCTATTTCGAAGTCATATTGCTGAAGTTCCAGCGCCCATCTCGCGATTCTTCCCGTCGGACTCTCAATACTATTGAGCCATTTTAGCGCCATATGGTCGGTGACCACTTTGAAGTGGTACCCCTCCAAATATGGCTTCAGTTTTCTGACAGCCCATACAATGGCCAAGCATTCCTTTTCCGTCGCTGAATAGTTCTTTTCAGCGCTATTCAGCGTCCTGCTGGCGTACGAGATGACCCTCTCGCCCTTGTCCGTTTCTTGGGTGAGAATCGCTCCTAGCCCGTAATCACTGGCGTCCGTCTGGAGCACGAACCTTTTGGAGAAATCCGGGCATGTCAGCACGGGATCCGACACCAGCCGGCTCTTCACTGCCTCGAAGGCCTGCTGCCTCTCGTGCGTCCACTCCCATTTCGCCTTTTTCTTCAGTAAGGCGCTGAGTGGCTGCACTAGCGTGGCGAAACCTTCTACGAACCGCCTATACCATGAGGCCACGCCCAAATACTGGCGTAGCTCTTTGACGTTCGCCGGCGGTTGTAGTTCCACAATGGCTGCCACTTTTTCGGGATCGGTGCAAATCCCTTCCCCTGTCACCAGATGACCCAGGTACCGCAGCTCCCTCCGGAAGAACCGACACTTGTCCACGTTCAACCTTAGATTAGCCTCCTTCAGTCGGCGGAAAACCTCCTCCAGATTTCGCCGGTGCTCCTCTCTCGTTCGCCCGATGACAATGATGTCGTCTTGGTATGCGAACGCGTGTGGAATCATGTCGGGTCCAATCACTTGGTCTAACGCCCTCTGGAACGTGGCCGACGCTGAGTGGAGCCCAAACGGCATCACTTTCCATTGGAACAGCCCCTTGCCTGGCACCGTGAAAGCTGTGAACTGTCTGCTGCTCCTTTCCAATGGTATCTGCCAATATCCATCCTTCAAGTCCAGGCTACTGATAAAACGCGCCTCCTTGAGCTGATCCAAGATGTAGTCTATTCTGGGCATGGGATACGCGTCCTTGATGGACCTCGCGTTTATTTGGCGGAAGTCGACGCACAGCCTCCACTTTCCCGTCTTCTTTTTGACCATCACAATGGGTGAACTGTAGGGACTTTTCGATGGCTCAATCCGCCCCGTCTCCAGCAATTCTTCCACCTGTACGTCGATCTCGGTCTGCATTTTGGGATTCTTCGGGTAGTACCGCTGTTTGACCGGTTGCGTGTCTTTCATGGTGATGGTGTGCACCGCCACATTGGACACTCCCGTCATGTCCCGGAATTCCTGTAGCTCCTTGGCTAGAAATTCGTCGTCCGCCAATGGCTTGGGCCTTTCGCTTCGTTCGCCCTTCTCACTCTCTGTTCCATTGGGTCTTGCCGTGGTTTCCACGATCGCCACCGACAACTTCTCTTCTAGCCTTCCGCCTTGCCGACCTCTCGCAGGGATTATCACCCTGTGCCCCGCACAGGTCACCTCTGCTCCCACGGCGGCGATGAAATCCCAACCCAGAACAAGTGCGTCGATCACCCCTGGCAATATGAGGAGTGCCATTGGGACTCTCTTATCTCCAAACGCAACCTCTACTTCGAGTTGGGATCTGATTTCCTGGCTGTGACCATCTGCCAGCCGCACCCTCTTACGCGTGTCCTTTTCCCGACCGGCTCCCCGCAACTTGTCTGCCAGCTCGCGGCTTACGAAACTACTGGTGGCACCTGTATCCACCGTAGCCTTCCACTCGCTTCCGGCAATCGCCACCACGGCCGACAGTTGCACCTCCTCTTCGGTCAGACCACCGATTAGATTTGGGGAGCCACCGCTGGGCCGTCTTCTGCTTTGGGGGCCTCGACTTGCGACCCCGGCACGGCCCTTCGCGGCTTGGGTCGCGGCGCGTTTTCCGCATGCTTGCAGCACTGCCAGGTGGGCACTCCCACCTTGCCACACCTCCAGCAAAACGTCAGTGGCTTGCCTGTGCACCCTTGGGCCCAATGGTCATCACTTCCGCATCTTCGGCATGCCTGCGACGGGTTTTGCACATACCCGTTCACCACGTTGGCGTTGGTTTGATGCCCACTCGCTGGCACCGTTGGCTTCCTCTCGTGAGCCTTCCCGGGCGTCGTCTCTTCTTTGCACCTTCGGCACACCTCTGTCCCCGTCGTGCGGGTGAACGGATTCGTCGCCCTCGCCCGTCCAGCCGGGCTCTCCCGCTGGAACTCCACTCGGTCTCGCTCTAATGCCTCGAACTCGTCCGCCAGCATCATCAGCTGATCGAGACTTTGGCAGTGGTGTGGTCGTATGAATATCCGCAGATCCGGTATGCTGTTTTCCCTTATGAGCTCCAGTTGTTCGTCGGGTGTGCACTTCAACGGCCTCATAAGGGTCTGCATTTCCACCATGAAATCCTTGAAGGATTCTCCCCACCTTTGTTTCCTCATTCGAACCTCCTGGAGCAACTTCTCGAAGTACCCTCTCGGTAGGAAATAGGCTTGGAAGCTATGGGCAAACGCTTCCCATGTCTGCCATTGCTTGTTATTGGCGATAAACCACATGAGCGCCCGCCCTTTCAGAAGCTCTGGCATTGCTCTCGGGATCTGATCCAGCTCCAGCCCGTACATGTCGGCTGACCACTCCACCTGCTCCAGGAACTCGAGGGGCTTCTCGGACCCGTCGAAACGGAACGACCACTCTCGTACCTGTTTGGCCACGCCGGCAAAACTTTCTCGCGGCCGCCTCGCGGTCTGATCCTCGGTCCCTCGCCGATCCCCTCTTGCGGCGGGCTCTTCTCCCGTTCGCTGCGGGCTCTTTGCCGATCTTTGTCGACTGGAAGACCGACTCTTCTTTGGCACCGCCAGGCTCGCTGCCGATTCCTGTTGGGCTTCTGTTGGTGTCTTCCCCCGCGACATTCGCCCTGAATCGGTCGGGGATTCCAGGTGTTCAACCGAGTCCCCTCCTTCGTCAGTCGACGCAGCCGCCGGGACCACGTCCGCCTTCGTTTCCCATGCTTCAAGCACTTCCGCGAATTCTGGCTCCGCCCCATGCTTTTCGGCCCAGTCTTTGAATGCCTTCCGCATTTCGGACAATGAGCCCTCCAACTGGATTCCGCATGCCAGTGCGACCTGGACCAAGTCCTCCTTCTTCAGCGAATGAATCCATTGCCGGCCTTTCATTTTGCCACCTATAGGATACCCCGCTCAGTACCGCCCTCCCCGATGTACTTTTCTTTGCTTTATCGTGAGGCCCCACGTTGGGCGCCAGTTGTAACGAACCGCTTTCTTCCGTCAAGTTCAGCTGGGCTGGCTCAGCGGTCGGCAGGTTGCTGCAACGAATTTGTTTGTTGCCCCTACGACAAGCAAGAAATACACGCGGGTCAGGTATTCTAATGGTACTTCGCTTTATTGGTATCTTATGGCTATCTTACGGCTATCTTACGGCTATATCATTCGCTGGGGTATATCGGTGGTACCTTTACCGCCACGACTCCGATGGCGCTCGGGCTAGGGGTTCTGACGCGGCTATCGCTCTGTCCGCCCGCACAACTCCGCACCAATCGGGTGTCCTCGGGGCTCCTTTGGGCAACGGTTGGGGGTTCTGTCTCGGCTACCGCTCTGACCACCACTCACAACTCCGCACTTAGGAAATTGGCTCGGTAACTCTCACCTTTGATCGGGCTCGTGGCCTGTTTGTCGAGATCGTCCTTCCGCTGTCTCCTGTATCTCACTCCTGCGTCACTCTGTTGTATTTCGCTCTGTTCTTCTCCGCACTCGCTCACTCTCCGCACTTGATTCCTCCATCCACTGCCGCCGGCCTCCTCTTATAGGCTCGGTGCGGCCCAGCCTCTGCGCTGCTGCTCGGCCGCAACGGTTAATTCCGGTGGCGTCGGTATCTTTCCATCGGCCTCCGTTGTGTTCCCACATCCTCTCCACCGGGACCCGCCTACATGGCCTGCATGGCATGTATGGCCTACATGGGCCCGGCTACATGGCCTACATGGGCCGGCTCACTGTCATCGTTCCCCTCCTCTCGCGGTGTCCGCCTTGTACTTTCTCATAACGGGACCGCCTCGCTCCCGTACGGCGAATTCGCCGTATCCCCTACTAGGGCTTTGTGAGGAATATTAATTCCTCACAGTTCCTTGCCGGATATCGGAAACGGTGAGTCCAGAGTGCCGAAGACGATGTGCAAATTTATGCATGTAGGAGAAGGTGCGCTGCATGCCAAAAAATGTGTTTGCAAATTGGCATCCTGAGGTGAGATCGGTATGTGGAGACATGATCAACAATGCTCGCTTGCGGAGCTCTAAAGTCGGTATTTCAGGAACAGGGAGTATTTCTTCCTTGGAGCCTACCAAAAACGATGGACCGTGAAACCACAGCTCTGACTGGATAAGGTGGTTGGGAAGTGTTTTATCCAATCTGGAATCCAGGTTAGATTCCGGCACCGGAGAATTGTGAGTTCCTAAGAGCGCCGAGCTTGCTACCTTTTGTCCACCGTCAGATACGATCCAACCGAGCCGGGTCTTCTGCAGCAGAGGCAGGCCATCAGTAAGTTTGATTTGCCCTACGCAGAGGAGATCATAAAAAATGCTCGCACCAATGAGGAGATCCACTCGCTGAGGGTTGAAAAAGGCAGGATCGGCAAGCTGAATGTTCGAGGGAATACTCCAGTCGGATACATTGACTGCCAGACTTGGCTGGCAATCGGTGATTGTAGGGGCAATGAGAGCAGTAAGAGTCGTTTTGTAGCTAGATGTGCGAGAATGCATGCAAATGTTGACGGTGGATCCCTCAGTGGACACGCTGGTATCGAATAGCCCAGAGACAAGTGCAGATGATTGAGTTCTGCTAAGCTGGAGCTGCTGGGCGAACCTGGATGTGACGAGGTGAAGTTGTGAGCCTGAATCTAGTATGGCACGACAAGGAACTAAAACGCCAGACCGATTCTTAACGAGGACCACGGCTGTAGCCAGAAGCACAACATCAGAGTGAAGACCTTGGACAGCAAGAGAGGTAGACGCAGGAATGAGAGCTGCTAACAGAATCCTGAACTGCAGAAATAGCTTCCGATTGAAGCGCTAGATCCGGAGTAGATGGTGGGGAGCTTTGCGTTATAGATTGCAGAATTTTAAAATGGAGCAAACTATGATGACGTCCGTTGCAAACGCGACATTTTCCACTGTTGCATGCGCGAGTGCGATGCCCTGACTTTAGGCAATTAAAGCAGAGGGAAAGCTTCTTCACTTCCTTGTGGCGCAGCAACGGGGACAAGTTTCCGAATAATTTGCAGGAGTATATGCCATGGCCCGCTGAATGGCAAAAGGTGCATCCAGACGGGTCGGCGGAAGACTTGGAGGCAACAAACGTTTTCCTTAAATGAGGAGTAGAAAGGGTTTTTCCCACCTGAGCGCTACTAGCGGGCGTCGCTGTAGCGTATTCCAAATTCTCCATTTTCCGGCAGCGCTTATTCAAGAATTCGTAGAACTCGACTGCGGTAGAAATGGCGTCCGACAATGTGTCCTCCCATTTCCTTTGCGTCTTAGCATCCAGCTTCTGCAGCAGAACGTGGATCACCATGCAGTCAGAGATCTCCTCATCCTTTCCCAATGTCCGCAACGCACGCATATGCAAATTGACTGCGTCCGAAAACTCCCGTAGCCTTTTCGGCGATGGCGAATCTACCCTCTTGAGCCCCAGAATCTTCTTGATGTGTGCCTGAAAAACAAGTCGTTTGTTATAAAAACGGTTATCAAGAATATCCAGAGCCGCACGATAATTGGCACTGGAGAGCTCCAATGATCGAACCGAATCCAAGGCCACATCTGCGAGACACGAGCGAAGATGCTGGAACTTCTCGATGTCGCTAAGGTCCGCATCCGATCCAATGACCGATTTGAACATCGCCATAAAATCCGAGTATTCCACGTACCCACCGGAGAACTTGGGTACCTTCAGCTCAGGAAGCCGATGCTTGTGAGCCATGATGATGGTACTGTGCCCAGAATGGCCTGGCAGGGTGGTTGAATTGGCAGCGGCGCGTGAGTGGCCCATTTCGACAGCGGCAAGTAACTCAGCTTTCAGCGATATGAAGAGTGCATCGAAGTCGTCGCGCATCGCACTCCCAATCTCATCTTGATTGAGAGCTTCCAGCTCATTGTGGGACTTATTGAACTCCCCTCGCATTTCTGCCAGCATATCGATGCGAACGTCGATTTCCGCGGCGGTTAATTTGTCAACTTTATCGATTGCGAATGATTCGCCAAGCCTTCGCATCCGATTATATACCGACTGAACCTTGCGCTTGTAAAGATTCAGTCTGGTATCAACCGTCGCAATATTTCCGCCCGCGCCTGTATTCGGATCGCTGTCCATGGTAAACGGTTTGCAATGCGACGAAACGGAGAATAGAATACTGCTTAAGCGACGGTGCAGAGCGAGAGCGAGAATGAGAGACACGAAATCCAAGAGCTGTGGCTGCAGCCGAGCATGGAATGAGAGACTCGACGATTAGGCGACGGTGAACACCGAGAGCGAGAATGAGGGACACGAAAAGTCAAGAACCGTGGCCGTGGTCGAGCATAGAATGAGAGATTCGACGGATAAAATAACGGAATCTCAGACGACCGGCACTCTCACTGACTTGCACATAAAACTGTTCTTAATTGTGCACCAAATGAATTTGTTTGTATTTAACAGCACAGCAACGAATGTATTGTTCGTTTTATATGTTTTTTAACGAAACGCGATTAACAAATTGCTTTAATCACGTCGGGGTCACCAATGTTTGAGATGCCAAGCTTTTTTGGCACCTATTTATGTCCAGAAACAAAATGAGGACGAATTGATTTAATAATGTTTAATATTTATTTATACAGGCGGCTAGCAGAAGCCGATTGCTTGCTCTTTGCCCAGCCAGATAAATGTACACGAGATCATATGCAACCAATGCGCAGAGAGATTAGCATAGCACTAAATTCGAAACGTCGGCAGATCAATGCTAGAGCCCAAGCGGCGGCTGCGGAGAGCCCTTAGCATACAGAGAGAGCGCAGCAGCGCTGCCGAACGTTAGCGTTTACATATGTTGTTGTATTAATGTTAAGTGCAGTGGGTTTGAATTACGATGGAAATAAATTGCATTGTATTGTTAGGATGAATTGGCTGCTGGCCCGAACAAGTACATTAAACAAAATTAGCATACAAGGGATATACAAAATATTACTTTTTTTGTATTATGAGCAAGCGTCTTTAAATAGTGTCTTAGTTCCCAATGAATTCTAAAGTAATGGGTATTTAGTTGAGCGCGGCGTCGTCAAAAACCAATCCAAACAAGCAGACCTAACACGTGTGCACACGTACAGTTAAATCTCAGCCTCATGTATAGGGCGAGAGAGCGGTTCGCTCTCTTTCTCTCTAACTATCTGTCTCTCTCTATTTGAATCAATTCCATAATGAATTCCACAGAGCCAAAATCGACATCAAAAATTTTGTATGGCGAGATTTATCTTACCATCTTACGACTAACCACATACAAGTTCAAAACCACAATTTTTCGATAGAAACCTACCGCCACATTTCTACCCGTCAAACTCGACACTTCGCCATCGATCCCATACCAACCCACAACTCCCAAATGTACTCATAAGCTCCCCTCCCTCCCTACATGGTTAATTACATTACTCAACAAAATTGAACTTGTTTTTCCAGCTGTGGCCAAAAATGTCTTTTTCTAATAGATTTGTGGATTTCAAAATGTTTACGCAATAATGGTTTTTCTTTGTTAGAATCTGATATTTTTTTTTCTTGTTTTTTTAGAGGTGCTTCTTTTTTCACATTACTTAAGTATCTTACATCTGGTTGTATTGAACTTTGCTAGCCTAATATCTTCGAGATGGTAAGCTGCAGCTATATTGAGCTTGGGACCGATTCTTAGCTGCATTTAACAGCTTTTTAGAAAAACTATTCCTCCTCTTAAAAAAAACTACTCCTTTAAAAAAGGAACCATAATATCTTAAAAATTTGTAAATACCCAAATCTATCAGAAAAAGTAATTTTTAGCCAAAGTGGAAATGTCGTGTTGACTTGTGTGATTAATAACACCCGCCCCTCCTTTACACACTACGTTGCGATATTTCGCAAATTGACCACCAATTCTGCGTCAGCACATATCCCTCACTTTTAGTTATAAGCTACTGATTGACGGCCACAAGGGTTCAAGCGTGAAAACAGAAAAAGACACTTACACTTCTTAACACGACCGTGGTGCAAATAATGTTATACAAATAAGCAAAGTATTACAAGTAATTATAAAAAAAAGTGTATCTTATCCATGAACCCACACCAAAGCTGAGAAAGTTATTTCAGCTAGGAGATATTCATTGAGGCCCGATCGATCTTTTCTCACCGCCTCGCCTTTATCCTCTCATCTCATCTTCTCACACACGGGTGTGATACGCGCCGTGTCCTCTAACCTGACCCCACAGGTGTGATACGCTCCGTGCCCTCTAACCTTGCCCTCCCTCACACGGGTGTGTTTCGCGTGTTCTCTATCCCCATCCTGAACCGATCCTAGGCCGAACCCCTTTTTTTTCTAGAGGTTACTGCAATCTACAAATTTCTTGTAGTAGGATCCTGGAAAAACTGAGCTTACCTGAGCCTGAGATAGGTCACTACAGCATCAATCATCTATATTCCTGGCAATGTCCGGCCTTCCAACCAGCTGTGCTGCTAAACCCTTTCAAGTGTTGAAAATCAGCTTTTCAACGGGGAGAGTGTGTCGGGTTTCCCAGCCCGATATATTGTCGCTAAATACTTAAATTATAGCCAACGGTACAGTCTAACATAGCTATCATAGTGATATACCTTGATCTAAATCACATACCTATATAAACATACCCATTCGTCGCTCTAAATTGTACCTACTATAACAATAAACTGTACCTACTATTTAAACCCGCTTGACTTTTAATAAATCGAACTTGTAACAACTATTGGAAAAGCTCATAAGCTTAACATCCTTTTATCTTTTTGACCATCTTGTCTTTTTTTGCGGCCCGCAAAATATCTGCTGTTTTCGTTAACATCTTTCAATAAAACCGAGTGACAATGGGTGTTAAGCAGCCAGTGACCGAGAAGGTGGCCCCAGTCCCTCTGGCCTTTAAGATACCAGTGATCAAGAAGGTTTTCAACCAAGGGCAAGCCTAAAAAGAAGCCCAGATATCTGTCTGGTGCTCTTCCTGCCCGCTTTGTGTCGCAAGATGGGTGTGCCCTACTTTATTGTAAAGGGCAAGGGTAGCTTGGGATGTCTCGTCCCTGGTCTTGACCAGCGCACAGTGGATAAAACGGCCTATCTAGCTTATATAAACCTATTTTTAGAAAACCGAAAAACTTTATTTTTTTTCCATTCGACTAAGAATACATCATGCACCTTGTAGATATTTTTTTTAATAATTTTAACAGTGATATTTACGGAGTTGTACGCTCTCAAAGTATACATTTTCATACATACACTTTTTTCCGGGAGCAAAAAAAAAAGGTTTGTTAAAATTTTCACCCCGTGCAAAAAAGTGTTTAATTTTCACAAATAAACAGAAATTTTTCAAATAAATTGCTTTCCATAAAGTAAAAGGTACGTACTGTGAAATGAAAATACTAGATTGCACGTTAATTAAATTGTTTTACCCAAAAAAGCACTGTAAATCATAAACTTAAAAATTTTGGGTGAAATTGGCTTGCCGAAAAATTTGCTGCACAAAGTGGAACATTTCGTCCCTGAAAAGCACTCAGGGAATCAGCTGTCAAATTTTCAATCGGTCAGCCGACCGCCAGTTGGAAGTTAACCCCTAGAGAGAACAAATTTTTGTTATCGGACACTTTAACTTTCTGATTCGTGTTAACCCGAAGTCGAGATATCGGCCCTTACAGTTTTTAGTATTTTTTCGTAGAATTTATCTAAAAATGTCTAAACTTGTCTAGGCAAGTCCTGATTTGGAAACAGTAAAATACCATTGTTCTTTGTTTGCGTTTTTTTTTTTAATGAGTTTTTGTAGTTTTATTGTTTGCCTCAAAACATGCACTTTTTCCTAGAATTCTGAAATTTTAAGTCTGCTTTAGATCCGACCAGAATCTGTTAATATTTTTCATATTTTGTATATTTTTGACTAGTCATTAGAAATTACTTTTATTTTATTTTAATTTTAAAAACAAAAAAAAAGTTAACAAAACTAAAAAAAATGTTAGTTTCAAAAAATTCTATGATTTACTTAATAAACGTAAGAAACGAAGACAATATCTTTTTACTTTCGATGCTATTAGTTAATATAAGCTATTTAGACCGTATAACCCACTGTGCAGAGTTGACAACAACGACAAGGCCAACTTTAGCAAGGTCCTAGAGGCCACCAAGGCCAACTCTAACGAGCGCCACGAGGAGATCCGTCCTTACTGGGGTGGTGGCATCCTCTGCTCGAAGAGTCTGGCTCTAATAAGGTGGAGACTTAAAGTACACCAATGATTTTAGCGGGCAATGACTACTTGCCTGCCCAATAAGAAATATAGGTGCTCCTGACTTGATTGGTGCAATAAACAATACGGTAGTGCAAATCACAAATTTGGGCTGGGGTTCAACTCTCAGTCTGTCCAGGGTCACTTACCGATTATTTTTAAGTTGGGTAAATTTCCTGTTGCCAAAATTGGAGCGAATTACGGGTAAGTTCCTGGGTACCCCTACAGCAGGATAAAGCCCCCGTTGTTTGAGACGAAGCAGATCACGAGTCCAGGGGGGAGAGCAAGAGGAAATGTGGGGCATACCCAAGTTGCATCCCACTGCAGATACCAGGAGGGTAAACGCCCGGTTACTAGGATCAAGGTGAGGACGTCAGAGCTAAATGTAACGAATGTAAATGTAACCTAGTAGGCCAACTATTTGGTTGTCATGCGATTCACTGAAAATTGTCAGTCTTGGTTCAGAGTTGTTTGGAACAACACACAAAATTTTTTGAAAATAAAGTCTTGTGTCTAGAAGAAAATAGCTTTCTGTTTTTATTAAATCTTAACCCGGAAAATACAAAGAGTAAAAACGTAACAACTGGTATCAGAAGTGTCAGCTTTGACAAAGTTTCAATTTTTGCTCAAATCTTCGGGAGAAGAAGACGAATAAATAAAAAGTAAAAAGCAGTTAATAGTTAAGCAGGTTTTTTGGTTTAAGCAATGTTTTGCAATGGCAGCTCAGATTATTTCTGCAGGCGGATAAAAGTCAGGAGAATTGTTGCTCCGATCGGGCTGTTCAGTTTAGGTATGGCTTCATAAGTTTTTTCGATAGCCTGAAAGCCGAGTTCCCCGATCAATATTACTGGTACAGGCATTCCACAAATTTCCTTGGATTTTTCCACCAATATTGTCGATGCTTCGATGCGTTGTGCAAGGCTCGACTGTTAATATATTGTCCAATCCTTGCACATTCCTGGAGAGTCGATGTTCACATGTGTACAACTATATCGGAAGTAAATTGAAATTAAATACATTGGGAAGATTATGACGAAGACAAAAAGTGCCTTACCGCCTCTAAAACACATAAGATATAGTCTTGTACATACAATTCTACTTGGATCGCAATTTACTTACAACTATTAACACCTTTCTTGGCATACTTTCATTAAAATGATTTAACATTGCAAACAATTCATCCTCATCGAACTTATTTATTTATTTTTCCCTTATGTCGAACGCCACCATCCTTTTTTGCAATAACATTCGAAACACAAATTAAATTTTCTATATTTGTTGCTTAAATTTGTCAAAATTCAGAGCACAAATTTTTGTTTATTGTTAGCTGTGTTTTCAATGGATGGTGGCCTGTGAGAAGCAAGGTTTCACATCGGGCAAAAAATTCCATCGTTCAACGTAAATTTTTTGTGAGGAATAAGGCATAAAATTGACACAGGAACTATAGGACTACTGGGATTCAGAAATGGAACGTAACGGAATAAGGGTATAGAGCAATGCGTCGTCGCTAGAGCTCGTCAAACTACGGGATAGGCGGGGATGCAAGGTTAAATTCAACAACCAAACAAATGAATAAAGATCGCCAAGATTTGTCTAATTTCTTACTTCAGACGTCTCCTTTAAAATCTGCAGACCTACGAAGTGACCCTGGCTGCACCATGGGATTTACTTATCAGAACTTACGTATATTAGTGGACACTCTATGATCTAGATTATGCACGGTGACTGCAGATCGAGAGGTGTGCGTAGCCATTGGCACGGTTGAGCGGAGAGATCGGTTTTCACGCGGCCGGTAGCTTTGGTATTTTCTCGACAAGTTTTCATCGTACATGTGCACCGGATTTCTTGGGTTGGAAAGTTTCTTTTTATACGTCTGTATAGAAGCGGGGCTCCGGTCGAAAAATCCATCGGCCGGCTGGTCTTTTTTTTTCTTCCTCTCCTTCGATATTTTCATACTGGTCAAGGAAGAAGGAACTAAGAATAAGCGTAAGCGCTCCCAATTGCGTTCCTCGCGCTTCTGTTGAGGTGTATACTCAATTTTTTTTTTTTTATATATTCGTTTTATTACTATACTAAATATATATCACATTAATAATAACCAATATGTGCTGTAACTAATAAGCTACTTTTATACTGGGTTATGTAAACTTCGTTAAATCGAATTAAAAAATTCTCTTGAAGGGTGCGTCGTATGTCATTCTGTGGTTGCTTATCCAAGTTTAATGGAGGCCATTAGATCCTCCTGTCTGGTAGGTCGATTGGATGGATCCGTCGCAGCCGTCGTCTGTGTGAGGTTCTGGCGAGTCTCCTCGCCAGTGCGTTGGGGTGAGTCACAAACTTCGTGACGTATTTCTCGGCTTGGACATTGATAAAATCGCCAACGAGGGGGACACCAAGGGGTCTGCCTATGTCTTGGTTTCGCTGGTACCACTCAGAGAAAGCTACCCTGGCTCCAGTGATCGTTCGTAGAAGCTTACTCTGGAATGTCCCGATGAAACGAGCGAAGGCCGCGAGAAATTTCTTGGCGTTGAGGTCGGACGTGGTCTCCAAATGTATTGCCTTTGTGGAAAAGCACATGAAATCGCACATATAACGTTTGGTGATCAGACACGTCCACCCGGTATACATCTTTATTCTTAGATTAAGCACCAAAAACTAAAATGAATATAACTCAAATTAAGGAACTTGTAGACTAGGAGTATAGAGTTAGAAAACCAGGAATATATACATATGTCGTTCCACCATTTCGTATTTCGAAAGGACCAGCGTAGTCAATCCATGCATGCGTAAACGGTTGGGAAAAGGAAGATTGAAAGATCTCCCATCATTTGTGTTTGCAACTTTTTCTTATGGATGATGCATATCTTGCCGGAGCTCACTAACCCCTTCATAAGCTTCCACTATTTGGATTGATTAAGGAGCACAATTTATAAGTTGCCGCCACGAAGAGTTATACGGTGATTTGTGCCAGAAGGCGGAACAGCCAACATTTGCATCGAAAAACGAGAGGGAACGTTGTGAGCCGCGTCTACGCCGCGGCTCTACTTTATACCCGGTACTCAGTCAGTATATATGTATGTGAGCTTGTTGTAATTTTACAAAAGGGACAAATTTAATTTTAGCCAAAAAAGAAAAAAGTAATTAAGTCGAAACTTTTCGGAGATTTTGATCTATTTGATGTTTCCATATTTGTTTACGTAAATTTTTTCCATCTGCCTTTTCTACATGTCTTTATCTACTTCCTACATATACATACACGGCTGTGTGCGAGAGAGAGAGGGAATGAGTCTGCGCTTGGAAGGCCACTGAAATTTCATTTGTTCCTTCTGACTATATTTATGATCCGATCTGATCCAAATTCAATACTCTGATAGATATAGTCATTTTCTATGATTCCGCGTTTTTGGTTTTCCCGTATCTTCAAAATTGTAGATTTTCATCTTTTGTGGGGGCGGAAGGGGGCGTAGCCAAATTTTAAAACAAACTCGTCTCGGTTTGATATCACAGGAGCTTGGATAGAAAGTATGGTGGTTCTAGCTCTTATAGTCTCTGAGAACTAGGCGTCAAAAAATTCGATCAGGCATAGCGCCTACCCCTGTGTGTGAAAGAGAGCGAGAGGGAACGATGCATTTCGAAATGGTTTTCTTCATTGTGGCTATATTTATGATCCGATCTGATCCAAATTCAACATTCTGATAGATATGATCATTTTCTATGATTCTGCGAATTTGGTTTTCTCGTATCTTAAAAATTGTGGATTTTCGTCCTTTATGGGGGCGGAAGGGGGCGTGGCCAAATTTTAAAACAAACTCGTCTCGGTTTGATATCACAGGAGCTTGGATAGAAAGTTTGGTTGATCTAGCTCTTATAGTCTCTGAGAACTACGCGTCAAAAAATTCGATCAGGCATTGCGCCTACCCCTGTGTGTGAGAGAGAGCGAGAGGGAACGATGCATTTCGAAATGGTTTTCTTCATTGTAGCTATATTTATCATCTGATCTGATCCAGATTAAACAATCTGATAGATAAGATCAGTGTCTATGATTCTGCGTTTTTAGTTTTCTCGTATCTTTAAAATTGTGCATGCCACAGATTTTCGTTCTTGGAGTGGGCGAAAGGGGGCGGGGCGAATTTTTGAAATACACTTGTAACAGTGCGATAGGACAGGAGTCTGGATACAAAATTGTGTTCCTCTAGCTGTTATGGTCTTTGAGCTATAGGCGCTAATGAAGACGGACAGACGGACGGACAGACAGACATAGCTATATCGACTCGGCTATTGATGCTGATCAAGAATATATATACTTTATGGGGTCGGAAACGCTTCCTTCTGGGTGTTACACACATTAATTTTTTGCAAAAATCTAATATACCCCTTTACTCTTCGAGTACCGGGTATAATAATTGAATGCTGTTACACATACTTCAGAAATTCAGAAACTGCGACACTGCCCATGCTCGCCGTGGCATGTTAGGCAGGATAGCCGTGGCCATTTTGAACAATAACACAGCACCGCACAGCTCCAACCGGGGAATCGATACGGTCTTTACGGGTGCCACTTGGGCTTTCGCAGTAAGCAGTTACACATTGACACGGTGACCCGATTTCACGCGCACGTAGATTGCGGAACCGTACGGCTTTTCATAAGCATCACAGAAACCATGATGCTTGATAGTTGAGAATCTTACCGATCTTGGAATGCGGATCTGGTTGAGAACAGAGTAGTTCTGCAGAAAAATTTGCCAGCGTTGACACATTTCGCTGGGGAGATCTTCGTCTCATCCCAAATCACATTTGCACATTTACAAGATCAAAATCGACACAAGAACCCAGGTAAAACTGGAATAAGGAAATGGTAATAGAACTATTTATTTGTGATGCATAGTGGGAACCCTCATATCAAATACTCTATCCAAATTGTGAAAAACTCAGGTGTCATCGAGTCTCCTCACTCTCTACACTTCCCAACCTATGCTATACAGGTATATTCTACCGTATAGACCCTAAAATAACCTCATACAGTTTTCATCCCACCACTTCGATCATGCCAGACTGAGGACGGACGCCTGAATTTAGAACATATTAAGATTATACTTTAAAATCAACGACATTATGTATATTTTCCTGGTTTCCTAACTCTATACTCCTAGTCTACAAGTTCCTTAATTTGAGTTATATTCATTTTAGTTTTTGGTGCTTAATCTAAGAATAAAGATGTATTTAAGATTGCATACTATATATAAGGAAGAAGAATAGGAATCATATATATGTTATATTACAAATGGGTGAGATATACCAATACATTATGTTAGTAAAATGAAAATCAAAAGAGTAACACGCAGGTTACTTTTCGTCTCTGTGCATACACATGATTATATTTACAAACTCACAGCGTTGTTGGCGGTTTTAGTAACACTTACTCCTTTCGTGATCATTGAGCTCAAGAATGACGTAGGTGAATGTTTCTGAGGAAAAAAGACAGTTAGTATCAGTATCTGCACACGAGCGTACTGATCCTTACAGCTTTGTAATCTCAAAAGACAATTTTACCTCTCATACCCATTCATTTCCATCACTATTATGCTTCCTGACTACATAACTAGGTATATATGGCTATATAAGATATAACTGAAAAAGAACAAGCTTTAAACTAGTACATACAATTTTAATAAAAAAAAAATAAATGCGGCGTTTATTAACGACGAGTAACGAAGACCCTCTATTGACGTGGATGGTAGCCGCTACTCGGGAGACAGGTCAGTCGGAAGTATGGGAACTGCGCCTCTCGAGAATCCAACGGTGGGATAGTTAATTCGAAATCATTATCAGATTCCGTGGGCGAAGTTTGATGAACGGGGTTAAACGAAGCTGCTCAAGTTCGAAGTCGGTTTAATGTTCACCTCTCCACTGAAGGGTCAATGAATGGGCGGCGTTTATTTACGCCGGAAATGTTCCGAGGCGCCCTTCAGCGAGGTACATCAAAAGAGTTGTGGCGGCTCCCAACTGCTAATTTAAAGCTGTGGTTTTTCTGATCTTTTAGATCCGTCTGCAACACACCTCTCGTAGAGTATTCATATATATATATATATATATATATATATATATATATATATATGCACGCAGCTTATGCCGATACTTGCTTTACGGGAGGCTGGGTGCCCCAGACCTCAGTCCTACAACACAATTCGAATAAATTATCCCGAACACTTGCCTAAAAGCCGTCAGACATATCTGAGATGATTTTCTTTTCACTGATTTGATTATTAAGCACTTTCAAATTAATTTTCCAGTGAGAGTGGTCTGCCACGTGGAATTGCGTAAGAGCCAGAACTTTTCGTTGGTTATATATAGATATATGGGGTTGCACTATCACGTCCAATTTCTTCAGTCGCTTCTATGCTAATAACTCTAGCAAAACCTTTGCATGCTAGGCTGTACTAAACAGAAAGCTCAAAGATCGCATGATGTTTGGAGCTTTAACTGTATAATCGTAAGATCTTTAGCAACCGTGAACGAAATTTCGGGCAAGCTTTACCATTGCTCTCTCTATGCTACCCTCTTATCTGTGCAATCGTAACGACGTCTCGCTTGAATGCAAGTGCATTGTCGCGAATCTCTTTTGAAAGCTTGACGAAAAGCTTACTGCTTACGATCCACTTTCGGAGTTATTTATAGATCTGCACTCTTAAGCGTTACCGAAACTAATCTATCATATATGGTCATAATGAGAATAATAATCTAATAATCTAGGAACAATCTAATACTATAGATTCTATATTGTCTTCCTACCTTCGGCCCCTACACCACAGTTGAAGATGTAATTGACCTTACAGTAAGACTTAAACTGAAGAAGGCGATCTTCTTAGGCTTAAACTGAATATCTTTTAATTGATAGACTCCTAAGTTTTTCTTATCTTCAGTAGCTAACTGGTAGTACATTGTTCCAACTCGACGAATAGCATTGGCTGGTATAAAGACGGGTGCCAGCTTAGCGCTGAACCGTTTTAAAGCATTGCTCTGACAAAATTTTCAGGCATACACGCCGTCTCCTACTTTAAATTGACATACACGGCTGCGTAAGTTATATTTCCGTGCATTCTGTTCATGAGATTTTGCTACCTTTTGTTAAGCGGACTGTCGACACACTTGTATTACATCTGGATAATTGACTCTAGTGTCATCCGCCAGGAGATCTAGACGTCTAAGAAGTGCATAATCCTTTCCGTTAAGAACCATATTTTGGCCAGAAAATATGGCGGATATCCGGTGCTTCGATGAATATTGGCTCGCAGCGCCGCACTAATTTCGGGTAACTTTTTTTCCCAATTGGTATGATCTTTGCCGACGTATGCTCTTATAGCCGCTAACACCGTTCGGTTTAACCGTTCACTGGCATTGGCTTGAGGTGAATATATAGCAGTGCAACAGTGGGTTACCCCGAATCTTGTGAGAAACGACTTGAAAGTCTCAGAGACAAATTGCGACCCATTGTCGGTAAGTATGGTCTCCGGCATACCGAAGGTACAAAACAACATACTTTCTGGAAAGTCACACACTTTACTTGAGGTAAACTTTTTGAGTGGACATAAGATCTAAATATCGTGTTGTGATCCACTATTATCTAAATACCAATATTCCCTTGTTTGGATCGCGGATACGGTCCCAACAAATCTAGATAATGTTTTTGAAAATACCGTTCAGAGATCATTTGCTTCCCCATCGGTGGCGTCAATATGACATTAGTGCTTTTGGTTTGGCGACAAGCGTCACATTGCGTTACATAGGCTCGTATTTGTGTTACCATTTTAGGCCAAAACAAGTACCTTTTTACTTTTATCGATGGTGTTACCCATACCACTGTGAGAAGCATCTGGAGGGTCATGAACTCTGGAAAGTATATCGCTAGTAAGGCCTATGGGAACCCAAAGCTTCCATGATTGTTGATCTGCTATCGCATCCCCGGAAGACAGTTCAGTTCTTTTATAGACCAAATTATCCTCAACCTTTAAGTCGGGTAACTTAAGGTGGTTAACCCTTATATTTTCTATTAGATCCATGTATTCTCTCAATTTAAACTGTATCTAGGTAAGGTCTACTATACGTCCATGAGCATTTAGTTCACTAACCTCAGGATCATCTTGACGTGATAACGCGTCGGCCACTACATTTTCAGATCCCGTACGGTGTGAAATTTGGAAATTAAATCCCGTAAACTTTATATCCCAACGAGCCAAGCGACCAGACCAATCTTTTTGCCTCATAAGCCTTTGCAGTGATGCATGGTCTGCTATGACCTGAAACTCCTGCCCTTCGACGTAGGCTCTAAACTTTTTTATTCTTTTAATCACTGCCAAGCACTCGAGTTCGGTGACCGAATATTTTCGTTGTGCCTTGGAACGTTTTTCGGACATAAACGCTATAGGCATTTCTATCCCGTCCTCAAATAATTGAGCTAATACACAGCCTAGACCAAATGTACTGGCGTCACATACTAGGATAAAGCGTTTCTTAAAATCGGGAGTGGCTAAAATTGGAACAGATGTTAAGCAGGATTGAAGTTTCTTGAAAGCTTCTTCGGCTGAAGCGTTCCAGTTAAGTGACTGATGTTTTTTTAGTAATTCTGTTAAAGGAAAGCTGACTGTGGCATAGTTATCGACGAAGCGTCGGTACCATCCTGCTAGTCCAAGAAATCTTCTTAACTGTTTTACAGTTTTGGGAATGGGAAACTCCATTATAGATCTTATTTTGCCAGGGTCTGTTTTTAGCTGACACTCCCCAATTATGAATCCTAGATATTTTATCTCCCGGATACAAATGTTTGACTTGGCTATGTTGATTATAAAGTTCGCTTTACGCAAATGCATCGCTACCTCTTGCAACAACAACATGTGTGAATCGAAGTCATCGGAGAGCACAAGTAAATCGTCCAAATAGACGAAAACCCGATTCCTGAGCTGGGCAGGTATCACCTGATCCATAAGTCGACACAATGTTTGAGCAGCGTTAGTTAAGCCAAACGGCATTACCTTATACTGGTAAAGCTGTCTATTGGGGATGGTACAAGCTGTATAATGTCGGGACTTTTCTTCTAATGGGATCTGCCAGTAGGCATGTTTCATGTCCAGTTCCGTGATATACCTTGCTGGTGGTAATCGACTAAGGATGCCATTAATATGTGGTAAGGGTTAAGCATCTATGCGAGTGTTCTTATTAATCTCCCGTGAATCTAAACATAATCGATTTTTTGTGACTTTCGTGACTAAGACCAAGAACTTTTTGATTCCTCAATCACATCTAAGGCTAGCATTTTCTCCACTTCATCAAACATTAGTCTTTCCTTTGCGGGTGAAATCGGCCAATGTCGCTGTTTTACTGGTCTAGATTAGTATTAGATTGTGCAAAGGTGGTGATTCCGTAACCTTATCTTCGTTCCCCACGTCTAATTCATTACAACCGATCTATCAGTTAAAACTGTGATTTTCGCCACTACTTTACAAGATTCATTATTGGCCGTTCGAATATTTCCGGAGCATTTCTTCGCCTTGGAGTGATGAGCGAAAGATGTAGCGTCTTCACTTCCAAGACAACTTATGGTCACCCCCGAGTCCAACAAAGCCATGAAGTTTTGCTTCTCTATGCTTAGTTCTACAAATAATCTGTTATCAGAGCTCATAAAGACCGATGAGACAAGTCGCTTTCGAACCCTCTTTACTTTGGCCCAGAATTCTATTAATCGTTCGGTTGATCGTTTTGGTTGATACCTAAATTCTAACTTATCTGACTGTGTGCTCTCACAATTAGTAATTAACTTCTCCGTCTGGGTTTGTACCTCTGAAAAAGAACTATCCGGGAGAACTTTTGGACAGCCCGAGTGAGAGATGTTTTCTTGAAAAACTTCCAATTTTAATCTATCGTCACTGTCGGATGCGTCAAACTGGTGTTGGTTTGCGCATCCCGCTTTCGGTTTTCCGAAGGGTTATACTTCCCACTGTGGCTTAAAAGTATTTTTCGCAACACAGTCTTCAAATCGATGACCAGTTTTGTCGCAATTCCAGCAGACAAACCGTTTGCGACGCAGTTCGGAGATACTCTCTTCTTCGAGTTCTTCGGCATCACTCTTAATCTCGAATACATTGGCTCTAGCAATTCTGTTTCGCTTTAGTTTTTCTGTTTTTCTGCCAGCATCTTTACAGAAATGTTTATGCTTCTTAATTTCCTCCCTCAATTCGCTACTATTCTGTATTTTTAAATGTGAGAGCTCATATCGAAGAGCACTTTTCGCATTCCGTTTAATAAAATCGTTCAGCTTAAGTTCGCTTATTTCATGTGAAAGGCAAGCCACTAACTTTTTAATGGCTTCTGAAAATCTTCAAAGGGCTCATTGTCCTTCTGTTATCGTTTCCTGATCATTTCCCAAAGATCAAAATCGTCCTTCTGGTCGTCGAATCTTTGTCTAAATGCCGTACAAAAGATTGCCAGGTGTATTGGTGGTTTCTTCGATGAAAATCCCAGAACCAATCGCTGGTTTTGCCCGTGAAAAGCCGATGCAAACTATCGCAAAGTAACTGATTGTCGTTCCCAAGAGTCTGTCCCGGAAGAGCACGAACTCGATATAGAAATTCTTCTACATGCATCGAGTCCCGAGAACCATCAAATTTAAGACGCCAACTTAGTAGGATATTCGCAGCCTTTCATACTGTTGCATGACTACTTCTAGGACTTTCTACTTGAGAATTGCCTCTGACCGTATTACAATTGTGGTCTACCTCTTGTCTGCTATTGCTCCGTGGCTCTGGCGGATCACCGTTTCCCCTGTTAGCATTTGTGGATACATTCAGATTGGAAAACTGGGCCTGTATAGTTTGCTCAATAGACGATTTGATAAAGGAACTGAGGCTCTCCATCATAGTTTTCTCTTTAACTTTTATGATAGGATGGATGATCCCCCTCTTGTGCATTAGCGAGTGACGTATTTCCGTTGCTACTGACCGTTTGTCGACTTTCTGATATCCATCGATGTTACGATAATCAATATAAATCAAAATAAACAAAAAAAAAACTAAAATATAGAAAAATATGAACTGACTAATAGGGAATTTTTCCTATTATCCTCTCTAAGCATGATCTAGGTTGTTCCCTGCTAAGCTAAACGTTTCGATTTGAATAGTTGAGTAATTGGGTTGAGTTTGCTGACCTTTTTTATTGCAGTTTTCGAAGGTGAAAGTCTGGATAATGGACGGTCTCTACCTATTATAAGTAGACGATCGTGATTCCTTAAATCTGAGACTTCCCCTATCTAGAACTTGAATTGGATACAAGAATCTCTACAGCCAAGATCATGATAATTAATGAAAATAGTTTTGAGTTGGCGTGTACAACTTTTGAATAACCCGCAGTTCCCTAAATCAACATCTTCAATTATTTTGTTGGTGGAGCTGTATATCATGAGATATGGATTTACAACTACATATATAAGAATTCTACCCGAAGTAAAAGACAACAGTTTATACATAGGTCGACTTTTCCAGTCTTGAGAAATAGTCGCATATTCCGTATGCACTAGCTACTGTACTCCCATGTAGAGAAATCTCTCCATATAGCATTACAAGGAAATTATTGTTTTGGATGCAATAAAGAGCTATGATGGAGCCTAGCTCCAAAAGGACATGAACCTGATACTGATGTTATGTATCATTTTTTTTTAATGAGGAATCATGTAGCGTGCAGGTGTGGGATAGATGTATTTTACCCCAACTAGTATGCATCGTGTGCACCTCTAGCTATGCTCTGACTAGGCTCGCCGGATGGTCGGGGTTCGTTCTACTCTCTCTTATCTATAGCACACACTCGCATAATGTTTTAGGTGCACATTTACAAGATCAAAATCGACACAAGAACCCAGGTTAAACTGGAATAAGGAAATGGTAATATAACTATTTATTTATGAACCCTCATATCAACTACTCTATTAAAATCGTGAGAAACTCAGGTGTCATCGAGTCTCCTCAATCTCTACCCTTCCCAACCTATGTTATACAGGTATATTCTACCGTATAGACCCTAAAATAACCTCATACAGTTTTCATCCCACCACTTCGATCATGCCAGACTGAGGACGGACGCCTGAACTTAGAACATATTAAGATTATACTTCAAAATCAACGACATTATGTATTTTTCCTGGTTTCCTAACTCTATTCTCCAAGTTTACAAGTTCCTTAATTTGAGTTATATTCATTTTAGTTTTTTGGTGTTTAATCTAAGAATAAAGATGCATTTAAGATTGCATAATATATATAAGGAATAAGAATAGGAAACATATATATGTAACAGTACAAATGGATAAGTACAAATGGGTCAGTAATCGTCTAATCTCTATCGTAGTGTTCAGACGCGTTTTTTCTTTGCGCTCCGCTCATTTTTCACTTATTTTGTATAAACAGCCGGTGTTTGTCCAAAATAAACCTTTATCGAACTAACAAATTAACTTGCTAACATCCTTGCTATCCTGAATCGCGAGTGCATGTTTATTTAATGTGTAAACCCCAATTTAATAAATCTTTTTTGTGTCGGTTAACAGTGTGTTTTTGTCGTTGCTTTTCGTAAGTACGCATAGAATTATATTTAGCCGCTCTCAGCTTTGTTGTTCTATCACTCTCTCCCTATAACCCAAACATAAATAACTGTTCTTCCTCTCTCGCTCTCGATACTTTCCGTGCAGTAGCGCTCTCTCTCTCTCTCTCTCTCTCTCATTGCAGCTGCTGCAACCGCTCTACTCTCTCCGCTTAATTTTTACTAATTCCGCTTTAAGCGCTTGCCTGGCACACTGGCCTGATTTCTATTTGTTTTGAAATAAATTTTGTTTCTCTATTGTATTTAAAATGGAATTCCCTATTATCTGTACCAAAAAAACCTGCAAACAGGTGGTCACCCTTGTTCAGCCGAGTATCCCCTGCTATCTTTGCGAAAAAGTAATGCACGCAAAGTGCGCTGGGTACTCAGGCCTCGTGGGCGATGCAATTTCCAAACATAATGGCTTGTTCTACTGTTGTGAAGCATGCCGGGGGGCTCACATAGAGATGGCCAGGCTTATGAGGCAGACGCGGAATGGCTTTAAGGAGCTGACCGTAGGCTTTAAAAAGCAGTATGATCAGCTCCTAGCCATGGAGTCTTTGCTTAGCAGTTTGCAACTGCTGAATGAGTCTCCTAGGCGAAAAAAGGTCACTCCGCGGGATCTGCAAGCCCCAATTGTTTCTCAGCCGCCCGTTGCCGAACAACCGACTCCGACCACTCCAATTGTGCAGCAGCTGATATCATTTGCTATTCCAAGGGCAACGACAGCTGTTGGTGATGCAAATTCGGCAGCCGAATTTATCACTTCGGAGAACGCACAACCAGAAATTTCTGTAGCGTCCGTGTCCGTCGAGTCCGCCAACAATCCTAATATCCCGTCCACTTCGATCCCACCAACAAACATACGACCCGGACCACCGGGTATTGCCATCACAGGTACAAGGTCTGTGGTGCCAAACCCAAGATTGGTGGTGATCACATCTACACCTAAACGACAAATTTTTGTCTCACTGCTCGTCCCTTACACCACTATTGATGACGTTACTGCTTTTATTCAAAGCAATATACAAGCCGTCAGCTTAAAGGTGGAGAAGTTTAACTTCTCTTATGCCAGGGATGTAGCTTTTTTCAAAATAAGCGTCCCCAACTCATTTTGACAAAATTTTCTCTGCCAAATTTTTTCCAGAGAACATGGTGGTGAAGGAGTTTAATACTCCTTATACTAATCAGGCCAGTGCTCCATCCTCATCTTCCCAGTCCACCCATCCAAAAAACTAACTTCCTCTCTCTTAATCACCTACCAGAATGTTAGAGGCTTGCGTAGTAAGCTCAGCACTCTGTATCGGGATAGCGTCGCATTTGCATCCCATCTAATTGTGTCCACAGAGACCTGGTTAAAACCGGAAATTCTTAGTTCTGAAGTTTTGGCAGGTCGGTACACAACCTTCAGAAATGACCGTTCGTCTCGACGTGCCGGTGGGGTTCTGATTGCAATGGACTCTAACTTCACGTCGAAACATTCCCGATTTTTCAGCCTTTATTACATGCTCGTATATTCCACCTTCTTCGGATATTGCAATTTATGAGCAGCACTTGTCCGCCTTAAGCGCTGTTTCTTCCTCGCTATCAGATAAAGATCATATGATAGTTCTTGGGGATTTCAATTTACCAGGAACTGTTTGGTCTTCGGTAAACGAGTCTAATAACCTAGTCCCCATGTCACGACATGACTTTATAGACGGCTTATTCGACTTATCCCTGTCTCAAGTCAACCATGTGAAAAATTCCCTGGGTCGATTGCATAATCTGTGCTTTGTAACGAATCCGACCATTGCGTTGTTAACCCGAGTCCCTCCGCTCACTATACCTGAAGACGCCTACCATCCTACACTTGAAGTGTCGCTCGATATAGGACCAACCGCATTGGATCGGTCGGGTAGGCTACCTCAATGTGTCCGCTGCTTTCCCTCATTAGGGATTTTGATTGGTCCGCTTTGTATTTGTGCACTGATGTTACAATATGCACAAACATTTTCTATGATGCACTTGACTTTTGACTTTTGAGTCTTGTGTCCCACTTTCCTGTCCTATTAGATCTGGGAAGCCCCCTTGGTTTACCAAAGAGTTAAGTCTAAAAAACTTAAAATCAAGACTTTACAACAAATTTCAAGAAGTTGGCTCTCCTTAATTAGAAAAGTTAAAGAAATAAAATGGACACATGTCAAATCTGAAGACAATCCAGCTGATGTAGCATCAAGGGGCATTAGTGCAGATAAGCTGAAAGATTTTGAAATTTGGTGGAAGGGTCCTCAGTGGCTAGCGAAATCTAAAGAAGATTGGCCAAAAGAGCAGATTAAAGAAAAAATAATTGTTAGCACAACGTTTATAATCGATAAAGCTAACATAATTAATGAGTTATAACAGAAATACTCGTGTATGCATAAACTAGAAAGAATCATTGCATATATTTTAAGGTTTATTCAAATGAAAACCGAAAATAAAGAATTTCCATCATATCTGACAGTCAATAAGATTATGATCGCCAAGATATTGATATTGAAAAAACAACAAGCTATGCAATTCAGTTCTGAAATAGCTAGCCTAGTTAATAAAAAACGAAATAGAAACAAAAAGTAAAATATTGGGCTTAAATCCGTTTTTAGATAAAGATGGATTACTGCGAGTTGGAGGAAGATTACAAAACTCCAGCGCAGAATTTGAGGGTTAACATCCCTTGATTTGAAATTAGTATCACTTAACGTCTTTAATTAGCAATAATGCACATGAGGAAACATTGCACGGTGGAATAATTTTGATGCGAAATTATATCCAGCGAAAGTATTGGATATTTGGGCTAATAAACAGTTTAAAGCAAAAGCTTAAGGAGTGTGTTACCTGTGCTAGGTATCGGCAGAATACGGTAGAACAAGTTATGGGAAATCTGCCGAAATACAGAACAAAAATGTCACACCCTTTTACAAATACAGGGGTAGACTTCGCCGGACCTTACCATATCCGATGTTCTTAAAACCGTGAGCAGAAATTGTTAGTGATCTAACTTCGGATGCCTTTCTAGCTGCACTTAGAAGATTTTTTTCAAGAAGAGGAAAATGAGCAAAAATCTTTTCTGATAATGGAACCAATTTTATGGGAGCTTCGCGTAAATTAGTCGAAGAATACCAAAGAGCCCTTAAGGACAATATAAAAGTGGTTCCAATATTAGAAAGAGAACAAATCGAGTGGCACTTTATCCCCCCGGCAGGACCTCACTTTGGAGGTATTTGGGAAGCTGGGGTAAAATCGGTGAAATATCACTTACAAAGAGTGATTGGGGACAATAATTTAACCTACGAGGAAATGGCAACCCTCTTATGTCAAATTGAAGCTGTACTGAATTCACGCCCGTTGTATACCGCTTCAAATGATATTGACGATTTGGATGTATTAACACCAGGCCATTTTATTATTGGAAGGCCAATATTCGGCCCCATTGAAACAGTGTCAGATGAAAGAATTGGAAATCTGGAAAGGTGGAAATACATTCAAAAAATGAGGAGAGACTTCTGGATTAAATGGCTTCCACACTCTTCAACAAAGAAATAAATGGAAAATAGGAATGCAGAATATTAAAAAAGGACAGATAGTTTTAATAAAAGATGAAAACTGTCATCCAGCTAGATGGCCGTTGGGGAAAATAGAAGAAATACATAAATGTAGGGACGATAGAGTCAGAGTAGTCACCATCAAACATCAAAATGGGTCGATTAAAAGACCGATTACTAATGTTTGTCCATTAGCTGGAATTGAGTATGAAGAAAAAGACTCAGAAACGCCTCCAAAAGAAGCAAGAAGTACTCGCGGTAGACCTCGAATACCCAAACTAGGACTCATGACAGTAAGCGTAAAAGGAAAGTTACTATGTATACTGTTAATGTGTGTGTGTGTGTGTGTGTGTGTGTGTGCGTGTATAAAGCTGGGTTGTATACGGTACATAAACCGTCTACAGTTAGGTCGTCGCAACTAGAACTTGATCCAGTTGGACTGCGGAGAGGGTATCCTGCGGTGCGCAATTGAGGATCTGAAGACACGGCGACAGCCTCTGATGATTGCGATGGAAATGGAATCCCTTAATGTGCAGGTGAGGATCTGAAGACACAGCGACAGCCTCTGATGATTGCAGTGGGAATTGAGTGACATGCAGTTTTGGTACTGTTTCTGATACTAATTTTATTCAACAAAACTTAACTCTATTTATAGGTAACAAAAGGTACAAAAAGTGCTGATTTAATAAGAATATGGTAAAATGGTAAAAAATAATTGATGTGAAATGAATATTGATTTAATATGATTTTATTGGCTGGTATGCAAATTGGGCTATTGTGATGGTCAGCAATTGCACCAGTGTTGTTGGTCTCTGAGGAATGATCGCATTGTCAGCAGAATTCGCTGCCGAGGTGGTTTGTTGTTGACTCAGCTAAAATGCTGAGTCGTGATATTTCCTGTTGACCGGGTGAGCTTGTATGTATCATGTTACTTATGCATAATTCCTCGACTGAACATTCTCCCGGCCGTTGAACTGGTGTTCAACCACCGCCTAAGTTGATGGAAAATTGGCGGGACTTTGGGGTGAAGCTGAAGCTGAGCTCCTAGCTGAAGATCCGCGCCGTTCTTGGGTTGATGTCCGTGGCTTCCATAATTGATAGTTTTTCCGGAAAATGTAGGCAATAATCAATAGAATTGACATGGCTAAGGCAGCATAGGCAGCAATTTGGTGGTGCTGCACTGCGGTGATATGGTGTGACAGCTCGTGCTGATTGATTGCTGCTAGTTGCTGGCGTAGATCATCAAGTTCTTTGCGGTAGTCTGAAGTCTGTTTCAGCTAGTGTACCATTGGTGGTGAAGGAGATGTCACCGCTGAACTTATGTCTCTAAATCGAGTGTAGATTGATTTTACATCGCTGTTTGTAGTGCTGAAGGTGCTTATTCTGTTATTTCTGTGTTGCGAGCAGTACATCCAGGAGAAAGCGAAAGTAAGCCGGTTCCTTCCAACTGTATGGTTGATGGAGATCCGTTGCAGACTGCTTGAATTCTCATTGTAGAGTGTGTTGCAAAGATCCATTTGCTCGGTTGCTGTGTTCTTGTCCACAACATGTTCGCCTTTGAATGAATGACGTGACATAATGCTGTTGTTTTGTTGTTAAACAACTGGAACTCGCAGCGATTATCAACGTTAAAGACCGTTTGATGATCAAAACAGATGAATTCTTCGTTGGGCAGTCTGAAGCAGCGTCGAAATTCCTCTGGAGTAAAACCGATGAACTGATCTCGATGTGTGTTTACTGTAATTTAAGTTGTTTTGAGATCAAACAAGCTCCAACTTGTTGAGTCCCAGGTAGGAATCGGGATGATGCTGAAAGTTTCAAGCTGAACTGTTGAAACTAGAGGTAGCGTTACCTTGAATACGACGTGGGTTGCAGTTGGTGTTCCTTCGGCCCGCATGATTCTGTATAGATGAATGACATTTTTTGTTGTAACCGGCAGCATTTGATCGGGTGGCAAATTATCCCGTATTTGCTCTAGTTGATCTCTTAATTGTTCAGGAGAAACTAGCGTAGGGCCTATTGTCCGATGGTGAATACCGATTAGTACATCAGCTATATCGGACTGCATACGTTGAAGACTCGTTGTCAACAGAGTTAATTGTGCTGTGAGTCCTAGCTATGCCTGAGTGAGATGATTGCCGTGATATGTTCCTCTTTCTCTGTTGATGGTAGCCACTTGCCGTTCCAACACCTTCAGGCGATTGTCCGTTGCTGACTTATCTTTCCTGACAACATTGATTGTGGAGTCGACATTCGAGGTTTGATTTCGCAGTAGATGTAGTAGAAAGTCCTCATTTGTTTTTACCTTTTCGATTACTTCGGCCATTTTCTCAGCGTATTTGGAGTCAAGAACACCGAACAAATTGTTTGCCACGTTTCCTACTATATCAAGCGGTGATCGACGTTGTCGAGAGGTTTTCATTAACATATTTCCTGTTTGTAGCTCATTGTACAAATGTTGAAAATGTTGAAATATGGAATTGCATGCTGGAACATTTTTTAGTTCCGGGCACATGTGGCTTAGTTCGGGCATTCCGGTGGACATTACTTGCATATCTTTCCAATATGGATCCAAGTCATAGTATATGATCATGGTCCATTCAGACGTTGTCATTCTTGAGGTTCCAATTTTCTCATAGAATATTCCAGGTTTGGTCGCGAATTTTGTCACATTTATTGACTGTGACAACGCTAATGGAAGCATGAGAAGCATCACTAGCAATGTTGATATTATTGAAGGTGCAACTGCCTTTCTGCGCTGTGTCGGTGGCTCATAAGGCCTTGCCATGTCGTTGATGACGGTGTTGGAGCGTTTGATCGCCACGTCTTCTGGAAATACCGGTGCTAGACGAGTGATGGAGCGCTTGTATACCCTGATGCTGTTTTAACATCAACCACTCGGACGTGGTTGTCTTTCCCAGGATAGATCTTAATGATGCGACCCATTGGCCACTTCATTACTGGAAGGTTTTCTTCCTTCACCAAAACAAGGAGTCCATCGGGCACGTTTAGTGAATCGGTTTTCCACTTGTGCCGTGTTTGTAGTTCTTGGAGGTATTCCATAGACCATTGTTTCCAGAATGAATGTTTTAAGCGTGAGACCAATTCCCAGCGCTTTACCAGTGTTTTTTCTTGATGCTCAGTGTTGACGTCCGGTGGGGTTGTCAATAATTCACCAATCAAAAAGTGTCCTGGGGTGAGCGCTGTTATGTCAGTTAGATCGTTTGACATTTTAGTAATGGGTCGAGAATTGAGAATTGCTTCAATTTCAATTATTACTGTGTTTAGTTCCTCAAATGTCAAGGATGCTGTGTTTGTGGTTGTGATGAGCAGTTTTTTTTGCTGATTTAACCGCAGCTTCCCAAACGATGAGGCCCGGGGAGGAATGAATTTGAAGTCCACTTGTCTTTTGTTGCAGTGATTCGTTATTAGATCATGTGCCTTTTCGCTCAAGATGGCTTCTTTTAATTCCTTTAGTTGATTGTTTGCGCCTATGAAGTTGGTTGCATTGTCGCAATGAATAGTCTGGCATTCCCCACGCCTGCTTAAGAATCGACGGAGAGCTGCCAAGAATGCATCTGTGGTTAGGTCGCTCACCAATTCTAGGTGCACTGCCTTTGTGGAAAAGCAGCAGAACACGGCGATGTATGTCTTGTCTGGCCTTTTTCCTTGGATCTTATGGTGGATCGCAGCCGGTCCACAGTAGTCAACGCCTGCATTAAGAAATGGGCGTGCTTGTGTGACTCTTTGTGCTGGAAGATTGCCCATAATCTGGATCATTAGCTTTTGTCTGGCTCTGGTGCATCTAACACAGCTGTGAATGATGTTTCTAGCCATCGTTTTGTCGTTGATGATCCAATACTGTTGTGTTGCTATCGCCCTTAGGGCTTGGGCAAGGCAATGCATGTTCTCCTCATGGAGTACTCGCATAATCATTTTGACTATCGGATCATTCTTTGGCAGTAGAATTTGATGTTTAGCGTTGTACGGAAGTAGAACTTCTTCTAGTCTACCGCCAACTCGGATGAGCCCATCTTCTGCTAGTATTGGACATAACGATATGATCGAGCTCTTTTTGTCTTGTATACGGTACATAAGCCGTCTACAGTTAGGTCGTCGCAACGAGAACTTCAACCAGTTGGAGTGCGGAGAGGGTATCCTGCGGTGCGCAATTGAGGATCTGAAGACACAGCGACAGCCTCTGATGATTGCGATGGAAATGGTATCCCTTAATGTGCAGGTGAGGGTCTGAAGACACAGCGACAGCCTCTGATGATTGCAGTGGGAATTGAGTGACATGCAGTTTTGGTACTGTTTCTGATACTGATTTTATTCAACAAAACTTAACTCTATTTATTTATTTATTTATTTATCTATTTATTTCATGCTATATCCTAACGCTACAAGTATTAACTTATTTGTATTGCGCTAGTCACTTTATAGGTAACAAAGGTACAAAAAGTGCTGATTTAATAAGAATATGGTAAAATGGTAAAAAATAATTTATGTGAAATGAATATTGATTTAATATGATTTTATTGGCTGGTGTGCAAATTGGGCAATTGTGATGGTCAGCAGTTGCACCAGTGTTGTTGGTCTCTGAGAAATGATCGCATTGTCAGCAGAATTCGCTGCCGAGGCGGTTTGTTGTTGACTCAGCTATAATGCTGAGTCGTTATATTTCCTGTTGACTGGTGAGCTTTATTTATTTTGGTAAAAGTGTCATGTGTATTGCATAATATGTCTACATTGTTATGTATGTATGTATCATGTTACTTATGCATAATTCCCCGACTGAACATATACAAAGAATCTATAAACTTCTTTATGGTAACAAAGCAATTAAGTTCATTGATTGATGATTGCGAGAAAATTTAAGCTGGAGTAATAAGTCTACTGATAGATATTAATAATGTAGACTGAATCCAAATATTTTAAAACCTATGCAGTTAAAGGCAGAGATATCAAAATAGAGATATAGGATAGGTTATTAGAAACATTATTTCTTCCAGGAAAAATAACAGGTACGGAATTTAAAGAAATTTATAGTCTATTAACCGCGAAAGGGATTTTCGTGGATGACAAATTTATGTTGAATGTGAAGATTCCTCTGTTTGGTAGACACTCATCCCATTTGTTTAGGATTACTCAATTTTGAGTCGAATTAGAAAAGAAAGGTAGTTGGCTCTTCAAAGATCCAGTAAACACTAATGCTAGAATTCAATGTAGTAATTCAAATCAAGAGTTAATTGATATACCTCAGCAAGGAATTTTAACAATAATAACTGGTTGTACTGTGCGAACCGATGATAAAATATTAGTACCTCATCATAGCCTTCATACAGAAACCTACGAGACAATTTCATCCTCTTGTATAAGTAATATAAGCAAAATACCAAAAACTGTTTGGAATCCTTTGAATGTACCATTAATTAACCATACTGAAGAAATTGATAAGTTGAAAAACGAATTAAAATTGTTAAGAGAAGGTCATCATGAATTAAAAGGGCTTAAGTTCCATTATGTATCCGGACATGCAGCCTTGATTATCGAAATAATAATGATGTTAATATTAATAATCTATGCCATAAGAAGAATTAAGGTAGCGCGAAGACTGCAAACAATAGCACTTCCCTATCCACAGTAATTTACTTTAAAATACTCATCGGTAATTGTAATTATAACTATAAAGAAAATATATACAAATGTAAAATAAAAACAAAACCATGCCACTTCCGGCCCCTTTGCAGAATGTTCAAGCAGAACATAATTATATTATCACACTGAACTGATCTATATATAACGTACATAAAATAAGTTATTTATGACTGTGTGTTCATAAAACACGAACAGGAACCGACAAAGGCCAATCAATAAACAATACAGTCCACTTGAAGGAGGCCACTTGAGAAAAAGGACACATAGAGTTCGACCATAAAATCATATACATGGGCACGTCGAACCCAAATCTATTAACACATGTTGTTTGCATGTAGTAGGTGTCATTAGAAGAGATGAGCGTGGGAACAAGTGCCGCACATCCCTCCTTTTCTTAGCGTTGTTAGCGTTCTTAGTTTTAATTACCGTATATTTTTCTATATATAGTGCATAAGTTTTGAAAATAAAACAGTTTGAATTTACAACTCAACTCGCAAGTGTCTTGACTTTTTCTTGAAGTTCTTAACGGGATTTTCATCGTTTTCGAGAAAATGTCGAAATAAGCTTTATGTATTTTCGTAATTGCGAATCATCGACAAAGATACCAAGCTTTAAGCTAATCGTATCTAAAAACGTTAGAGATCGCAAAATATCAAGTTACGGTGAAAGCGAACAATGGAATTGATAAGTAAAAGTCATACCGCTCTGAGTGCAAGAAGAGCATTGGCGCACATGAAAAAGTTGTGCTACATGAAAATTTGGACTGTTTCGAGGGTCTTTTGACTTGATTCATATAGTTGACAGTTCAAGCTTTTATTTAAGCCAAATCAGGGACTTATAGCACATCATCGTAGATGGGCAAAAACAGGGTTTTTCGGAACTTTGAGTCCATTTTTTTCAAAATCGTGATTCGTGATCAGCGATGAAAATGCTATAAGAAAATGTGGGTACGATCTTTAAAACAGAAAAAAGGGTACATTTTGTCGACCAGTGTAATCTAAAGATCCGGGGTCGGGGTTGGTCCCACAGCTCCAACATCTCTCGATACTCGGCAAACGATACTCGGCAACGATACTAGAAACGATAATTTTGGGACTGCTATCTACGAAGTCCAGCGAAGGTCCAGGTAATGTTTAAAAACGGATATAGCGCACTCGTTCAGCCTAGTTCAGCCGATGGCAGAAGAGTGTAGACTGAACGCTGACCGTTTGACATAGCTGAGCTACCAGCATCATAAGCCTCGATGCTGGAGCAACAAAATCTATAAACTTTCCAATCAATATTGGGAACGAGTATTCATAAGCAGGAATACATGAGTTACAACAAAAAAAAAAACGAGATTCTACGCAGAATCCATCGCCGAAGGATGGATTTTATGCCAATACAAGTTAATTTTGCATATCCGCTAAAGATCGATTTTTGTCTGGCCACAGACACGTTGTCACACCCGTGAGATCGCGAGGGTATGAAAAGATACGCACTGTATCACACTGTGTCACATCCGTGACATCGAGAAAGTGGATACAAGGACATAAAGCGTCGTCACACCTGTGAGACCGCGAGAGTGACAGGATGTAAGAGAGTGAGGAATACAAGGACACAGGGCATTGTCACAACTGTGGGGTGGAAAGGATATGAAAACGCGGGGCGTTGACACACCCGCGATATCGAGAGAGTAAAAAAAATTGATAAGAGTAAGGAGTACGAGGAGTACGAGGCCACAGGGTGTTGTCGAGATCAAGAACGTGCAGGGATACAAGAGAGTGATGAAGTGAATTGAGATAGCATCGAATTGGAGGAGCGATATGTGATCGGTTACTTTTCTGTCCATATCGCCTAGTTAGAATGACTTACTCGGTTCTTGTTGTTTTGCTTGCGAAAGAATGTACTTTATTGTATATCTTGTAGGGGCCGAAGGTAGGAAAACTATATAGACTCTATAGTATTAGATTGTACCTAGATTATTAGATTATTAATCTTATTATTACCATATATGATAGATTAGTTTCGGTAACGCTTAAGAGTGCAGATCTATAAATAACTCTGAAAGTGGATCGTAAGCAGTAAGCTTTTCGTCAAGCTTTCGAAAGAGAGTCGCGACAATGCACTTGCATTCAAGCGAGACGTCGTTACGATTGCAAAGCATAAAGAGCATAAAGGGAGCATAGGTAAAGCTTGCCCGAAATTTCGCTCACGGTTGCTAAAGACCATACGATTATACAGTTAAAGCTCCAAACATCATGCGATCTTTGAGCTTTATGTTTAGTACAGCCTAGCTGAACTTGCAAAGGTTTTGCTAGATTTATTAGCATAGAAGCGACTGAAGAAATTGGACGTGATAGTGCAACCCCATATATATATATATATAACCAACAAAAAGTTCTGGCTCTTACGCAATCCCACGTGGCAGACCACTCTCACTGGAAAATTAATTTGAAAGTGCTTAATAATCAAATCAGTGAAAAGAAAATCATCTCTAGTATGTCTGCCGGCTTTTAAGCAAGTGTTCCCCGTAACGCAAGTATCGGCATAAGCTGCGTGCATATATATATATATATATATATATATATATATATATAGATATATATATATACTCTACGAGAGGTGTGTTGCAGACGGATTTAAAAGATCAGAAAAACCACAGCTTTAAATTAGCAGTTGGGAGCCGCCACAACTGTTTGGAAGTACCGCGCTGAAGGGCGCCTCATAACATTTCCAGCGTAAATAAACGCCGCCCATTCATTGACCCTTCAAAGGAGAGGTGAACATTAAACCGACTTCGAACTGCCTCGTTTGACCCCGTTCGGATGAACTAAAAGAACGTACAGTCTCTACCGGCGATTCATCAAACTGCGCCCACGGAATCTGATAATGATTTCGAATTAACTATCCCACCGTTGGATTCTCGAGAGGCGCAGTTCACATACTTCCGACTGACCTGTCTCCCGAGTAGCGGCTACCATCCACGTCAATAGAGGGTCTTCGTTACTCGTCGTTAATAAACGCCGCAATTATTTTCTTTTTAATAAAATTGTATGTACTAGCTTAAAGCTTGTTCTTTTTCAGTTATATCTTATATAGCCATATATACCTAGTTATGTAGTCAGGAAGCACTATTTTGAAATAATCTTCTTTCCATTTCCAATGGGGCCGAATATAGGCCTTCCAATAATAAAATGACCTGGTGTTAATACATCCAAATAATACATCCATCGTCAATATCATTTGAAGCGGTAGACAACGGGTGTGAATTCAGTATAGCTTCAATTTGACATAAGAGGGTTGCCATTTCCTCGTAGGTTAAATTATTGTCCCCAATCACTCTTTTTAAGTGATATTTCTCCGATTTCACCCCAGCTTCCCAAATAACTCCAAAGTGAGGTCCTGCCGGGGGGATAAAATGCCACTCGATTTGTTCTCTTTCTAATATTGGAACCACTTTTATATTGTCCTTAAGGGCTCTTTGGTATTCTTCGACTTATTTACGCGAAGCTCCCACAAAATTGGTTCCATTATCCGAAAAGATTTTTGCACATTTTCATATAATTGTAACTGGAGACAACCAGCCTAAGGGGTCATACATCTTTGCTAATGTAGATAAAACTATTCTTTTGTTAGTTTTTTTAGTAGGTTCATAATGGAAGTTGAACCTAAACTCGTCTTTAACTGGCTCCCATTGAAGTCCTAATGTTTTGACGGATTCATTCTCTTCAATGGTTAATACTTTATTTTCTTCGTTATCTCTAACGTCCTTAACAATTTCTGGGATGTTTGTTATCCACTTTCTTAAGTTAAACCCAACCTTATCATACTCCTGGGTAACTTCCTTTACATGCCTTTTGGCATCCAATATGGAATCATCAGGTCGTCCATATAAATATCATTTTTTATGATTTCTATAATTGCTTTATTTTTTTGCAATTATCTGCTATTGCAACAAGCACCTTAGTAGCTAAGTAGGGTGCTGAAGCTGTACCGTACGTAACGGTTGTTAGTTTATATTCTTTTAATTTTTCGTTTGGATCGTCTCTCCAGAATATATGCAAATAATGCTGATCTTCTTCATCATCTTGCCGGTTCATTTTTTCAATGTCCGCTGATACTACAAATGGCCACTTTCGCCATTTTACCATAATATCGAAAATATATTTTTGGACTCTTGGTCCCACCCACATGATATCATTTAAGCTTTTATTATTTGTGGTTTTTGCTGACGCATCAAAAACCACCCTGAGTTTAGTCGTTAGACTGGAATTACTTATGACTCCCTGATGGGGTAAATAATATTTTCCCTCTTTCTTGGACTCTACCATATGTCCTTCATTTTTATATTCATGCATGAACTTTATGTAATTTTCTTTGACCTTTTTATTTTTGCTGAGTTTCTTTTCTAAATTATAAAATCGCGCCATAGCTTGTGCCTTTGAATCTCCTAGATCTTTATCTTTTTTGAATGGTATTTTCACCACATACCTTCCATTTTCATCTCTTCTTGTAGTTTCCAAGAAATGCTTCTCACAAACATCTTCTTCCACGTCAGTACTTTCATTTTCCATTTCCCAGAAACGCTCTAAGTCTCCGACTTTATTGTTTTCTCCACAATCAATTTATCACCTTTTGACTTGGTGCAGCCGGATATAATCCATCCGAATTCTGTATTTTGACCAAGTAGTCCATCTATTTTCACTACTCCGTCTTTTACAATATGGGCATACAAATTTACCCCAATTATTATATCCACCCTACTTGGTTTATTAAAGTTAGGGTCAGCCAACACATAATCTTTCCATTTCGATTTATCATAAGTTTGGGAGAATGATTGCTTCAATATTAAGAGTTTTTTTATCGGCATCCCGAGTTTTTACCGTTAAAGTTACCTTATACTTTGAAGTGGAAGAGTCTGTCGATGATACTCCACTCACCTCGGTGTTTTCCCGTTGCGCGCCACTTTTAATATTTGTGCTGCTTTCTCTGAAATGATGGTACATTGTGACCCACAATCAATTAGAGCTCGAATGTTTTAATAGCCACCATTCACAGCTCTTACTTTTATAAGTGCTGTGGTTAAAAACGCTTGTTTCTTTGTGAAAAAAGCATTTTCTTTTTTTTCATAGGGAATATGGAGCATCGTGTGATGGGATTTTTTACAAATCCCACAAACCATTTCCGAGGAGCATTTCTTATACATGTCGTGCCTACAACATCTTTTGCACAGGCGTTGCTTTTGAATAACCTGGCCTCTCTCTATCGGACTCTTTCTCTTAAGCCTATAGCATTGCATTATTGTATGGCCTGCCATTTTACACAGCGGACAACTTTCTTTAATGCTACTATATTGCACCACTTTTTTCAGCGGTTTTTTCTCTGCATCCTGCGATGAGTACAGAGAAGTATACCTTTGTTCCAGAAATTCTATTACATCGGACAATGTTTGAATCTCTTTTGTCCTTTTTATATGACTTTTTTTTAATTGAAGGGCATTTTTCTCTAAATTATGTGGGCAAAAACCACATCAACTTCTTCTGTTAATTGTGACTTTAACTTTATTAAATGTATTGACTCATTTATCGAGTCAGAAAACAATTTAATATGTTTTGCTGAATCGTTGTCTAGCATTGGCAAATCTAGCAACCAATTCAGCTGATCTAAAAATATTTTGCTTTTATTTTCATACCGCTTGGTCAGCAATTCCCAAGCGGCATTATAATTTTCCAATGGCCCCGTTAATAAGTGGGCAACCATACTCCTTGCTTCACCCATTTATTGTCATTTTTAAATAATTGAATTTTAGAGATTTACTCAGCCCATCTCTATTATGAATTATTTCACAAAATAATTGTGAAAACCCATCCCATTCTTTTTCTTCTCCCGAAAATGTGTGTACTTCTGCCTTTGGTAGAACCGGAAAATCTTCATCTTCCTTCTTTGCTACTGACGCTTTACTAACGCTAGCTTTTTCCTCCATAACTTCCTGCATCCTTATTTCTAAGTTGCTTAACGTGTTCTGAATATCAAAGTCTAGCTCGGCGATCTGTTCGTCGAAGCTGTCATTTGTTTCATAAACATTATAGAATTCCTCAACTTTTTTGTTTAGTCTTTTACTAAAGAATTCAATTTTGACTTTTCTCAGGTTACACTTCCTTGTTTTAGCCTGATCTCTATACTTTCTTTTAAATACGTTTTTAGATTTTCCACAAATATATCGATACTGTCCGATATTTTCTCAAGACTCTGGTAAATTTTTGGCTCCATATCTTCTTTCAAAGTTCCAGTCACCACTGGTTCTAACTTTGCTTTTTCTACTTTCCCTTTCATCGAAGTTTCAGTAGTAGTTTCATCACAGCTCTTTTCTATGTTCTCTATATTTTTCATCATTTTAACAAATTGATTTTTCTTGTAGTAGTCATGATCGACTACTCCACATATCAATAATGCAGTGTTTTTTGCTGCAGCCTTTTATTTCGCCGAAGATCGTTCAGTGTGAAGTTAAGTGCTTCAAGTGATTTCTTATGTTTCATTGTGCACTCATCCCAAACAATGAGCTTGCATTGCATCAACAATTTTCCCATTGCACTGGATCGGGAAATATTGCATGTTGGAGTATCAATTGTGTTTAAATTGAGTGGCAACTTAAGCGCAGAATGTGCAGTACGACCGCCATCTAGAAGAGTCGCCGCAATTCCAGATGATGCTAACGCCAAAGCTATGTCACATCTTGATCGAATAGTGGCCAAAATCAATGAAATGACAAATGTTTTCCCTGTTCCTCCAGGTGCGTCCAGGAAGAATAGACCATCAGTATTATTGTCCACCGCTTGCATTAATGTTACGTATACTTGCTTTTGCTGTTCATTCAGCAATCGGCACATTATTTCGAACGAATTCCTGCAATGTATCAACATTGTATTGCAGCTCTCGATTTAATTCTTGGTTGAATGCATCGTGCATCGATCGATTTGGAGCAATCATTCCTACTTCAATGCGCCGCATGATCAAAGATGCGGCCGCACCATTGTTTTCTTCTATCCACAGGGCTCTTACTGGCATCATTGTCTCATGTTCCATTTAACAGAAAAATGTGATGATGGGCCCCAGTGTTAATCGGGTATAACGGTCGCGGATATCGTTTTGTGCACTTTCCATCAGCCATGCAAGGCGATAATGGATTTAATGCACCGCACGGTCCATGCACCATCTGTCTCGTCACAAAGTCGTGTAGATGGGGATCAGTGACTGGATCAGGAATTTCAGCTGATATGATGTCATCCACTTCATTTGAATGTATTTTGTTCAGCAACCAAATTAGGATATGAGCATGCGGTAGTCCACGCTTTTGCCATTTCACCGAGTACATATAACAACGTGTGTCACAAAAAACTCGATAATTAGTAAGCACATCCATCATTAACCTTGAGTTTTTGCTGAAATACTCTGGCGATTATGTCATGGCGATCTTGCGGTTTTTGGTCCGGTTCCAACTCACGTTCAATTTCCGTCCACTTCGGATTGCATGTGAACGTAATAAATAAATCCGGAGTTCCATAATTTTGCACGTACGTCATAGCGTCTTGAGCGTATTCGTGCATGTGGCGTGGGCTTCCGATATAAGATGATGGGAGAATCGTCAGACGTCCAATATTCTGAACATCACCATCTGAAAGAATAGCATCACGCAAGTGTGTATAGTCCTCAGATCGTAGCTTTGCCTGATTGAATCGGATGAACGCTAAACGTTCGGTCTCGACTTTGACATACATGTCGACAGCGAATTGCTGGAATAGCCGACGGCACTACAGAATGACATTCTCCTCATGTGTACGAATCATCATAAAATAAGCATAGTAATTCATTGCTGTTACGGCGTGAACCTCAGTGGCAGCCCCAAATATCACTGCGCTTAACAGCACCAACATTCGCAAAGGGCTCAGAAAAGCGAATGTCCAAGGCGAAGGTTAAGCAGGGCGAACGGCAGAAGCAGGGGAAAAAGGGAAGAAGATAAATGCGGTGCAAGAAAGCAAAAACGAGCTGCTAGAGCGTAAAGTGCAAGAGCGTACAAGTTTTTTAGCTCAATTCTCTCGATCTTTCAATTATTCTTATTCCTATTATCACATAAATTCTCATTGTAAATTACTCATCCATCTACCTTTATAACCCGTAACATTAAATCTACAACATTGAATAAACAATATATGAATCACGAAAGACCAGTTAGAAGAGACTCATTGAACGTACACCCCATATTTGGAGGCATTGCCCGGCGCGGCAATATTCTAAAAAACTTTACCTGCTCTAGCGGAGTGCAAGTCGAATCATTGCGACCGACAGAAAAAGGATCGGCGTGCGACACAGATATCTGCGTCACGAGAGATTCGACATTGCAGGTGAGATATTGTCATCCAGTTGGACAAAAAGGCTAACCTCTTACATTCGAGCGACACGAGGTTCGTGTATAACCACAATCTAGGACTGTGTGACAAAAGACATCGGAGTACAATGGATGGTGTTAACGGTCAGCAGTCGCAAACTGGCGGTGGGAACCCGTGTGGATTAGGAGAAATATGCGAGCCAGAAAATATGCCTAGTACGAGTTCTGTGGCTGAGGGAGGCGCAGGGGAAATGCATCACATTAGGGATACGAATACAAACGTGATCTCGGCGGCGACGATGGCCGCACCTAACGTGCCCATAGCAGCTCCAACACACCATCAGTTACCAGAGCATACCAACGGAGGAGGATGGGCTGATTAAGTCTTCTCACCAAGAACGAGCTTAGATAACTTGGAAGTGTTCGCCCAGCAAAGAGCGGATATTTCAGGAAAGCCGTTGTACGCAACGGCCTTCGAGGGAATGCGCCCCATTTCCACGCATTCAGCACTGCCTCAAGCAGGAGGTCTCATGAGCTCTACGTTACTGAACGGAGGTTGGAACAGAGCAGCTCCCAACTGGAGCGGAGGCCAAATTTCAGGATTCGTGGGAGCAAATCGGATTGGAATGCCTCTTGGGCTGAACCCAAACGAGACAATGCCGATCGGTGCAATGTGTCATCCACTGGGTGCACCGGCGACGAATACCAATCTGTATGGACAAAACCCTTTCATTCATGCCCCGACTGCACAGCATTATCCAAGTACGAGCCAAAATATTTCAGGTCCGTACGCGTACGTGAATAATCAAGCGGTCGCGCCAGCGGGGACGGAGAGATGCCTGACTGCATCCCAGATAGCCACAAGACAGGTCATCAACAAGGATCTACCAGTCTTTTCTGGCAACCCCGAGGAATGGCCCATGTTCATAGTGAACTTTGAGCAATCTACAGATCGCTGTGGACTCAGCGATCAAGAAAATCTCATGAGGCTGCAAAAGTGCCTGAAAGGTGCTGCTTTGGAAGCAGTACGAGGAAAATTAATGATGCCAGCAACAGTTCGACTAGCCATTGAGACCCTTCGAATGTTATATGGCCGGCCAGAGGCTATATATCATACCCTACAAACGAAGCTACGATTGGAACCGGCTGTGAAATCGAGCAGCATCGAAAGCCTAGTACGCCTGGCGTTATCGGTGCAAAACTATCGTGCGACCGTCGACGCGATAGGACTGTCCGCCTATCTGAACGATCCAATGTTACTTCGAGACCTGGTGGAGAAACTACCATTCGACCTGAAGCTTGACTGGGCAAGACAAAGCACTGGACTTCCGGGAGTGAATATCGCAGTTTTTGATGACTGGCTATTCAGAGTAGCGTCATGTGCGAGCACCGTGATGCCAGTAGCATCCGAGAAAGAGGTCTACTCAAAGGAGAAGAATCCAAGAGTCCGGCTCATGGTACATAACGACAGCAACGCACAACCGCCCTGTCGCAAATGCAATGGGACCCACAAACTAGAGGAATGTAAGCAGTTTCTAGAGCTGGATGCGTCAGGTAGATGGAACTTCGTTAAAGAAAGTAAGTTATGCTGGAGGTGCCTAGGCAAACATTATATAAGGCACTGTAGGTCAACAAAAGTATGCTCCATCGATGGATGCGCGAGAAAGCATAATTTTCTTCTTCACAGCAACAATCAGCAAAGTACCAGGGTAGAGAATACGAAGAACGAAGGAGCTACAGTCCTACACACAACGCAGAACGAAGCTGCGCTGTTTAGATATGTCCCCTTGACATTGTATGGACCGGGCGGCCAAATTCAAACGTTCGCATTGATAGACGAAGGATCAGCCTGTACCCTAATCGAGACCGAGATAACGGAGAAATTAGGCATCGACGGCCCTTCGGACGAGCTATGCCTACGCTGGACAGGAGAAATCACGCAACGAGAAGCAGAATCCAAATGGGTAAGCTTAACGATATCGTCAAGGGACACTGCGGCACGCAAATTCACGCTTCAAAACGTGAGAACCGTCAAAAACCTGGATCTGCCGAAGCAGACGCTAGACGACTCAATCCTTAGATCACATTCGCACCTGGCGAAGCTACCGATACTCGGTTACAAAGATGTGAGAGCGTCATTGATTATCGGATTGGACAACGTGAAACTCGGAGTACCACTGACCGTGAAAGAGCGCAAGGATTCCGAATTTATCGCCGCCAAGTCCCGGTTGGGGTGGTCTGTTTATGGCCGCAAAAAAGGTGACGGGCCGACAAGCCCGCGAGTAATGCACGTATGCGAATGTAATAACAATCTCCAGTTGGACGCTCTTGTAAAAGAGAGTTTCTCATTAGACGCAGTAGGCGTATGTATTTCAAAGCACACACTCAGGTCCAAAGAAGATGAACGAGCCAACTCGATACTGGACAATTCCACGACGTTTCGCAGCGAAATGAAGAGATGGGAGACAGGGCTTTTGTGGCGGTACGACAACGTGGAACTTCCATCCTCCAGAGAGATGGCAATGCGACGACTTCAGTGCCTAGAATCCCGTATGGCACGCGACAAGGAGCTACGAGACTTTGTAAACAAACAGATCCAGAGGTATGAAGACATCGGCTACGTCCGTAAACTCAAAGCAGAGGAATTGGTCGAAGGGAAGCGCTCCTGGTATTTGCCTGTATTTGTGACCAAGAATCCAAACAAAGGAAAATTAAGACTCGTGTGGGACGCAGCGGCCAAGGTGAAAGGCATTGCTCTTAATTCAATGCTACTGAAAGGGCCCGACCAACTGCCGTCGCTGGTAGGAGTAATATTGCGTTTTCGAGAGAAGTCCATTGGCATCTGCGGAGATATCAGAGAAATGTTTCACCAGGTTAGGATACGCGCGGAGGATCAAAGTTCGCAGCAATTTCTTTGGAGATACGGTGACAACAGTCGAGAACCGGATAGGTACGTAATGAACGTAATGACTTTCGGCGCTTCTTGTTCCCCAGCAGCAGCAACCTACGTGAGAGATAGGAACGCAGAAAGATTCACCGAGGAACGAGAGGCGGTAGAGGCCATATTACGCAACACCTTTGTGGACGACTGGCTCCAAAGCTGTGACTCCGAAGACGAAATGGTTCACCTAGCGACGGTGGTGCGGAACATACACAAGGAAGGAGGCTTCGAGATGAGAGGCTGGATCTCTAACTCGAACACCGTGATGAGAGCGCTCTCAGACGATGGAGATCATCAAGAACGCCCTATCGAGATGACGGATTCGACAAGACGAGAACGAGTGCTTGGTATGTGGTGGGACCCATCGACTGACTACTTCACCTTTATCAATAAGTTTCGGGATAACATATACGATGAAACGAAAACGGTGACGAAGAGATTAATTCTACGCATAGTCATGACCATATTTGACCCACTCGGACTATTAGGCTTCTATATAATACAGGCAAAAATAATACTGCAGGACGTGTGGAGGTCTGCCGTTGGCTGGGACGAAAAGGTTGGAGAGAACGAAAATCAACGCTGGACTATATGGGCACGTCAACTACAAAACATCGAAGAATTAAGGGTTCCACGCTATATAGGTCTATCAAAGGAAACATCTAATATTCAATTGCACATCTTTACAGACGCGAGCATAAACGCCTTTGCAGCCGTCGCCTACATAAGGATCGAGAAGCAAGGAGAGGTCCGGTGCACACTACTCGCTTCCAAAACAAGAGTGGCGCCATTGAAACCAATTTCGATTCCCAGAATGGAACTTATGGCACCGATTTTAGGTCTACGACTGGCTAAGTTCATAGGACAGGAGCTGTCCGTCAATATCGAGCGACGCGTCTTCTGGACCGACTCCAAGAACGTGCTGTACTGGATATGTTCTGACGCCCGAAAGTATCATCAATTCGTGGCGCTCCGAATAGGCGAAATCCTGGAGAACTCGAACATATCAGAATGGAAATGGGTTCCATCCGCACTGAACGTAGCAGACGATGGAACGAAATGGACAAGGGAATCGAGTTTTCACCCAGAGGCTAGATGGTTTTCCGGCCCGCCGTTTCTATTTGACGGAGAAGAGCACTGGCCGATCACGCAGCTAAGCCCGAGTAATCTAGAACGGATACATATACACGAGTTGAAGGAGACGCCGACGCCGCAGTCAAGGCTGAGCAGCATCGTCCCAAATGTATCGCGATTCAGCAAGTGGGAAAAGCTCAGAGGAGCCTTGAGATGCGTGATGCGATTTCTGACCAGAACGTGCAAAGGGAATGTAGTGACAGAGGAGGCAAAACTAGCGACACGCCTTCGGGACATGGAAGACGTCAATAACGTTGTGTATCGGATGGTACAAGAAGAGGCTTACTTCGAGGAAATGGCTCTTCTAAGACAAGGAAGAATCGCGAGTAAGAAAAGTCCGATTTACAAATTATCGCCATATCTCGATGAAGCAGGTGTGATGAGAATACGCGGCCGTATAGACAGATCGATGGACATAGAGAGGAACCTGAAACGGCCAGTAATTCTACCAGGAGGACATTACGTCACTAATCTTATTATTGATTATTTTCATCGGAAGTTTCAGCATCAACTTACCGAGATCGTGGTCAACGAGATGCGACAGTTGTACCACATATCAGGACTGAGGGCAAGAGTTCGCGCCATAGCGAAAACATGCCAAAGATGTCGCAACAAAAGAGCGCTCCCAGAGGCGCCGGAGATGGGAAGTCTACCACCGGAGAGGCTAGCAATTAATGAGCTACCATTTACAAATACAGGCATCGACTACTTTGGACCACTGGAAGTAAACGTAGGAAGGCGACGCGAGAAACGATGGGGGGTACTATTCACGTGTCTCACCGTGCGAGCAGTACACATCGAGCTGGCGAATTCCTTGTCTACAGATGCGTTCATGTTAATACTGGAAATGTTCGTAGCCCGTCGAGGAGTCCCTAAGAGAATTATATCGGATAACGGGACAAACTTTAGAGGAGCGAGCCGACTTCTACAGGAAGAAATTGAAAGAATCTCATCGAACGAATTGGAAACAAAATACCCGGAAATAGAATGGTCCTTCATACCTCCAGGAGCACCCCATATGGGAGGTGCGTGGGAAAGAATGATCAGATCCGTCAAATCCATACTAGCAGAAATACTGGAGGAGACCCACGTACAAGAGCCAGTGTTGAGAGCAGCACTGGCAAAAGTCGAAAATATGCTAAATTCCAGACCCCTGACGTACGTGCCGTTGGAGAATCCGGAAGCCGACGTACTTACACCGAATCACTTCCTGAGAGCAGAAACTAGTTCGATGGCAGCGAAAGACGACAGCAACGCGATTGGAGTTCTACTTGGTAAGAGTTTTCGCATTGCAGGTCAGATTGTGGACAGCTTCAGAAAACGATGGCTGAAGGAATACCTACCGAGTCTGACGCCGCGAACCAAGTGGCATAGGGCCCCAACTAACCCCATCCAACTAGGAGACGTCGTGGTTCTAGCGGACGAAACAAGCACCAGAGCACAGTGGAGGAAAGGCGTTGTCATGGATCTTCGAGTAGCTAAGGACGGGATCGCCCGCAGCGCGGTGATCCGCACTGCGTCGGGAATGCTTACCCGACCAATCGTTAAGCTAGCCAAGTTAGACGTGAAGACAACGAACCCACACAAGGACCAAGGCGTAACCAGAAGTTTGGCAAACATCACGACAAGCGACGAAGTTTGCGAAGGGGGGAATGTTACGGCGTGAACCTCAGTGGCAGCCCCAAATATCACTGCGCTTAACAGCACCAACATTCGCAAAGGGCTCAGAAGTGCGAATGTCCAAGGCGAAGGTTAAGCAGGGCGAACGGCAGAAGCAGGGGAAAAAGGGAAGAAGATAAATGCGGTGCAAGAAAGCAAAAACGAGCTGCTAGAGCGTAAAGTGCAAGAGCGTACAAGTTTTTTAGCTCAATTCTCTCGATCTTTCAATTATTCTTATTCCTATTATCACATAAATTCTCATTGTAAATTACTCATCCATCTACCTTTATAACCCGTAACATTAAATCTACAACATTGAATAAACAATATATGAATCACGAAAGACCAGTTAGAAGAGACTCATTGAACGTACACCCCATATTTGGAGGCATTGCCCGGCGCGGCAATACATTGCGCTTAGATTTTTATTCGTTGATACTCCTGAAAATTCAAAATTAAATGAATTGTTAATGGAAACCAATAAAAGCAATAATAGCAATAATTAGTGTGGGAATATTGTACCTGTAATTGGATCGACCATCTTCAACGTGATGTCGTATCCGTCTTGCCCTTGCCAATAAATGATTGGATATTGTAACGCATCGTACAAACGATGTGTCTCGTTTACACGATGCATGATATTGCTTCTTCGCTGAACGACAATGTCTCGCGATTTAGTTGGATCGCCAACAATAATTGCAGCAACATCATTAACGGTGGGTGCATTGAATCTTCGCACATGTTCACCAGTTTGGGTACAATCCGCTCTTATGACAAATTTGTGCGTATGCGATGGCATTCGTTCCAATGCTGTTTTGAACATATTAACCACAGCATTATTAGCGTGCAAAAATGCTTTCAACTGTTCAATATTTCGTCTCTTTAACTGTTGTGTTCCCTGTATATTGCAATGCACATGCAGCTGATCCACCATCGACGAAATGAAATATATTTGCAGAAATTGATGCGGTTCATCTGGTGTTGGCACCATTGAAGCATGCAAATGATATATTTGTCCTTGTATCTGTAATTGCAATCAATCATTTGTTGAAGAATACGGTGTAACTTCTGATCGTGTGATGGTGTAGTGTGTGGTGTATATGTAGTTGTTATGTGTTGCAATTCATTGTGTTGGTGTGAGTGATTGGTTATGTGTGTTGTATCTTTTACCTTGCAAGTCGGCATGAAGCCGCCTTCTCGAATGATATTAGCTCCAAAGGAAGTCATGCGAAAGCAGTTATTGTATTCAAGGATGTGTTGAAGAAAATGGCTGGAATCGGGATCACTTCCATCGAACAATGGTTTCAGTGACTGTGGTTGTGTAAGTAATGGATCCCATTTGACTTTCCCACTTGCGCAGCACAATCCAGCCGTTTCTCTTTTGAACTTTAACTTTCAATATCGGCATATGGTCGTCATTGGTCCAATATCTAAATTTTCATCATCACTGTAGTTCGCAGTGGGATCATATTGGAATGCCAAGCGATTATATGATCCCAATGATCTTCGTGTCCTCACGCGTTGCCCCAATCGGGAATTTTCTCTTATTATATTTTGTCTTTCTTCGCTTAAGTTCTGTGAATACACTTGATGCTGGCTTACATGTCTTGTGCGGCGGCCGATGTTCGCACGTCGTCCTCTAGGCATTTTGTATTATGAACAGAGTGGTGAATTTAACCTCAAATGCACGATCCACATAATTTACACAGTTCAACTTACCACCTTAAAGACAAATGCCTGCTGTTGAAATTTGCACAATACACGTGAGTGATTTGATGGTTTCCAATTGAAATGTTAGGAAACGAATAACTTATTTTTTTAAACTTTTTTTCCACAATTTCACAGTGAACACAATACCGGTTTGTCACATGAAATTAACTGAGCAGAGAACAATGAGTAGCTCTCAAACAATGTATCACGCACCGGCGCCATCTACTTAAAATATTTGTTTGTAGTACATGCTTTGTATCAGAGATGGCGCTGTATGTAAAAAAGGATTTTCCCAGTTTTCCTTTCCAACGAATGCAAAACCGTGGAAATCGGTTCATGCGTTCTGGAGTTATAGCGTCAGGAAGGAAAACCCGACTTATTTTTATATAGTAGATTAGCAAACCCGGCGAACTCCGTTTCGCCACCAGATGTCTTCGTTTTATGTAACATTTCGTATGGTGATTAAAAGTTGAAGAAAAATTTTTTTTTTTGTTTTATATTTGAAAAGGAAAAATTTAATTTCATTTCACATCAGTAATGAATTCATTTCGATTACAAAAATTAAGTGTTATTTAGTTGAACTTCTCTAAGTAAATGAAAGTGAATCCAAAGTAAATACTGAATCGAAGGGTTATACGTGTCCGCAAATTATCCGTTTCATTGAAGTGCTTTTTGGTAAACCACATTTTTTGTTTTTTGGTCTGACGTTAACACAAACAAAGCGGATGACTTCCCAACTCGTGAACACACAACGTATAACTGCCCATGTGAAAAACAATGATTTTCTAAATTTATCCCGCAAACACTAAGCTATTTGCCTTGCGACTCGTTAATTGTCATTGCGAACGCAAGGCGAACTGGAAATTGCAATCGTTTGAAGTCAAACGGAAGATCAGTCGGAATCATTGGTATTCGAGGAACAAATACATTTTCACCTGCGTACTTTCCGTTAATAATGGTTGCCTCCATCAAATTCGGCATAAGTCTTGTTACCGAAAGTCGAGTACCGTTGTAAAGTCGCGGTGGATTCAAATTACGCAATATCATAATAACTGTACCAACTTTGAGTTGCAAGTTATGTGGTGGAAATCCTGGTTACTCCAGAGAGTTCAAAAACTCCGTTGGATAATTTACTACATCATCGGGATTTGTTATGGAATCAACGGATTTGTATGTCACCAAATCGCCAGCAATTTTTGATTGAATGGTGAAATTCAGTGCGTGTACAGAATTATTCTTTGCGGCAAGAATTCCTCGTTGACTTAACGAAGGATAATTCCGATAATTCTCACTTATGTTTGGGAAAACATTTTCAATAAGAGCTAATTGAGAGCCTACAAATCGGTAAAAGTCGTTGGTAAGAGTAATTAATCCAGGTGTCGCATCAACTGGGACTTTTCCATTTCCAACAGCTAAAAATTGTTTGGAAAATTGTGCAGCACTTTGATCATTTTGAAGTTGAACTCTCATATTAGTGGTTAGCGATAATGTTTTTACGTTATTCCATAAAGGTGATGCCTTCAGGCAAGCATTCAATTCATCTGCAGGCGTTCCACGGGGAATAACTGGCAACGTCTGCCTGAAATCGCCTGCCAATAATATCATCAAGCCGCCAAAGATGTTCTTATATCGCCGAAGATTCTTCAGTGTGAAGTTAAGTGCTTCAAGTGATTTCTTATGTGCCATTGTGCACTCATCCCAAACAATGAGCACTGGATCGGGAAATATTGCATGTTGGAGTATCAATTGTGTTTAAATTGAGTGGGAACTTAAGCGCAGAATCTAGAAGAGTCGCCGCAATTCCAGATGATGCTAACGCCAAAGCTATATCAGATCTTGATCGAATAGTGGCCAAAATCAATGAAATGACAAATGTTTTCCCTGTTCCTCCAGGTGCGTCCAGGAAGAATAGACCATCAGTATTATTGTCCACCGCTTGCATTAATGTTACGTATACTTGCTTTTGCTGTTCATTCAGCAATCGGCACATTATTTCGAACGAATTCCTGCAATGTATCAACATTGTATTGCAGCTCTCGATTTAATTCTTGGTTGAATGCATCGTGCATCGATCGATTTGGAGCAATCATTCCTACTTCAATGCGCCGCATGATCAAAGATGCGGCCGCACCATTGTTTTCTTCTATCCACAGGGCTCTTACTGGCATCATTGTCTCATGTTCCATTTAACAGAAAAATGTGATGATGGGCCCCAGTGTTAATCGGGTATAACGGTCGCGGATATCGTTTTGTGCACTTTCCATCAGCCATGCAAGGCGATAATGGATTTAATGCACCGCACGGTCCATGCACCATCTGTCTCGTCACAAAGTCGTGTAGATGGGGATCAGTGACTGGATCAGGAATTTCAGTTGATATGATGTCATCCACTTCATTTGAATGCATTTTGTTCAGCAACCAAATTAGGATATGAGCATGCGGTAGTCCACGCTTTTGCCATTTCACCGAGTACATATAACAACGTGTGTCACTAAAAACTCGATACTTAGTAAGCACATCCATCATTAACCTTGAGTTTTTGCTGAAATACTCTGGCGATTATGTCATGGCGATCTTGCGGTTTTTGGTCCGGTTCCAACTCACGTTCAATTTCCGTCCACTTCGGATTGCATGTGAACGTAATAAATAAATCCGGAGTTCCATAATTTCGCACGTACGTCATAGCGTCTTGAGCGTATTCGTGCATGTGGCGTGGGCTTCCGATATAAGATGATGGGAGAATCGTCAGACGTCCAATATTCTGAACATCACCATCTGAAAGAATAGCATCACGCAAGTGTGTATAGTCCTCAGATCGTAGCTTTGCCTGATTGAATCGGATGAACGCTAAACGTTCGGTCTTGACTTTGACATACATGTCGACAGCGAATTGCTGGAATAGCCGACGGCACTACAGAATGACATTCTCCTCATGTGTACGAATCATCATAAAATAAGCATAGTAATTCATTGCGCTTAGATTTTTATTCGTTGATACTCCTGAAAATTCAAAATTAAATGAATTGTTAATGGAAACCAATAAAAGCAATAATAGCAATAATTAGTGTGGGAATATTGTACCTGTAATTGGATCGACCATCTTCAACGTGATGTCGTATCCGTCTTGCCCTTGCCAATAAATGATTGGATATTGTAACGCATCGTACAAACGATGTGTCTCGTTTACACGATGCATGATATTGCTTCTTCGCTGAACGACAATGTCTCGCGATTTAGTTGGATCGCCAACAATAATTGCAGCAACATCATTAACGGTGGGTGCATTGAATCTTCGCACATGTTCACCAGTTTGGGTACAATCCGCTCTTATGACAAATTTGTGCGTATGCGATGGCATTCGTTCCAATGCTGTTTTGAACATATTAACCACAGCATTATTAGCGTGCAAAAATGCTTTCAACTGTTCAATATTTCGTCTCTTTAACTGTTGTGTTCCCTGTATATTGCAATGCACATGCAGCTGATCCACCATCGACGAAATGAAATATATTTGCAGAAATTGATGCGGTTCATCTGGTGTTGGCACCATTGAACCATGCAAATGATATATTTGTCCTTGTATCTGTAATTGCAATCAATCATTTGTTGAAGAATACGGTGTAACTTCTGATCGTGTGATGGTGTAGTGTGTGGTGTATATGTAGTTGTTATGTGTTGCAATTCATTGTGTTGGTGTGAGTGATTGGTTATGTGTGTTGTATCTTTTACCTTGCAAGTCGGCATGAAGCCGCCTTCTCGAATGATATTATTATTCAATTTGACTTTCCCACTTGCGCAGCACAATCCAGCCGTTTCTCTTTTGAACTTTAACTTTCAATATCGGCATATGGTCGTCATTGGTCCAATATCTAAATTTTCATCATCACTGTAGTTCGCAGTGGGATCATATTGGAATGCCAAGCGATTATATGATGCCAATGATCTTCGTGTCCTCACGCGTTGCCCCAATCGGGAATTTTCTCTTATTATATTTTGTCTTTCTTCGCTTAAGTTCTGTGAATACACTTGATGCTGGCTTACATGTTTTGTGCGGCGGCCGATGTTCGCACGTCGTCCTCTAGGCATTTTGTATTATGAACAGAGTGGTGAATTTAACCTCAAATGCACGATCCACATAATTTACACAGTTCAACTTACCACCTTAAAGACAAATGCCTGCTGTTGAAATTTGCACAATTCACGTGAGTGATTTGATGGTTTCCAATTGAAATGTTAGGAAACGAATAACTTATTTTTTTAAACTTTTTTTCCACAATTTCACAGTGAACACAATACCGGTTTGTCACATGAAATTAACTGAGCAGAGAACAATGAGTAGCTGTCAAACAATGTATCACGCACCGGCGCCATCTACTTAAAATATTTGTTTGTAGTACATGCTTTGTATCAAAGATGGCGCTGTATGTAAAAAAGGATTTTCCCAGTTTTCCTTTCCAACGAATGCAAAACCGTGGAAATCGGTTCATGCGTTCTGGAGTTATAGCGTCAGGAAGGAAAACCCGACTTATTTTTATATAGTAGATTAGCAAACCCGGCGAACTCCGTTTCGCCACCAGATGTCTTCGTTTTATGTAACATTTCGTATGGTGATTCAAAGTTGAAGAAAAATTTTTTTTTTTGTTTTATATTTGAAAAGGAAAAATTTAATTTCATTTCACATCAGTAATGAATTCATTTCGATTACAAAAATTAAGTGTTATTTAGTTGAACTTCTCTAAGTAAATGAAAGTGAATCCAAAGTAAATACTGAATCGAAGGGTTATACGTGTCCGCAAATTATCCGTTTCATTGAAGTGCTTTTTGGTAAACCACATTTTTTGTTTTTTGGTCTGACGTTAACACAAACAAAGCGGATGACTTCCCAACTCGTGAACACACAACGTATAACTGCCCATGTGAAAAACAATGATTTTCTAAATTTATCCCGCAAACACTAAGCTATTTGCCTTGCGACTCGTTAATTGTCATTGCGAACGCAAGGCGAACTGGAAATTGCAATCGTTTGAAGTCAAACGGAAGATCAGTCGGAATCATTGGTATTCGAGGAACAAATACATTTTCACCTGCGTACTTTCCGTTAATAATGGTTGCCTCCATCAAATTCGGCATAAGTCTTGTTACCGAAAGTCGAGTACCGTTGTAAAGTCGCGGTGGATTCAAATTACGCAATATCATAATAACTGTACCAACTTTGAGTTACAAGTTATGTGGTGGAAATCCTGGTTACTCCAGAGAGTTCAAAAACTCCGTTGGATAATTTACTACATCATCGGGATTTGTTATGGAATCAACGGATTTGTATGTCACCAAATCGCCAGCAATTTTTGATTGAATGGTGAAATTCAGTGCGTGTACAGAATTATTCTTTGCGGCAAGAATTCCTCGTTGACTTAACGAAGGATAATTCCGATAATTCTCACTTATGTTTGGGAAAACATTTTCAATAAGAGCTAATTGAGAGTCTACAAATCGGTAAAAGTCGTTGGTAAGAGTAATTAATCCAGGTGTCGCATCAACTGGGACTTTTCCATTTCCAACAGCTAAAAATTGTTTGGAAAATTGTGCAGCACTTTGATCATTTTGAAGTTGAACTCTCATATTAGTGGTTAGCGATAATGTTTTTACGTTATTCCATAAAGGTGATGCCTTCAGGCAAGCATTCAATTCATCTGCAGGCGTTCCACGGGGAATAACTGGCTCGTCTGCCTGAAATCGCCTGCCAATAATATCATCAAGCCGCCAAAGATGTTCTTATATCGCCGAAGATTCTTCAGTGTGAAGTTAAGTGCTTCAAGTGATTTCTTATGTGCCATTGTGCACTCATCCCAAACAATGAGCACTGGATCGGGAAATATTGCATGTTGGAGTATCAATTGTGTTTAAATTGAGTGGAAACTTAAGCGCAGAATCTAGAAGAGTCGCCGCAATTCCAGATGATGCTAACGCCAAAGCTATATCAGATCTTGATCGAATAGTGGCCAAAATCAATGAAATGACAAATGTTTTCCCTGTTCCTCCAGGTGCGTCCAGGAAGAATAGACCATCAGTATTATTGTCTACCGCTTGCATTAATGTTACGTATACTTGCTTTTGCTGTTCATTCAGCAATCGGCACATTATTTCGAACGAATTCCTGCAATGTATTAACATTGTATTGTAGCTCTCGATTTAATTCTTGGTTGAATGCATCGTGCATCGATCGATTTGGCGATTTCATCGGTTATTTGGATGTCAGGATTATTCGTTTGAATGCGCAAGCGATGCAAGATATCTTCACATATGTCGTCTTTGTATTTGTTCCATAACTGAATTGGTTGTGAAGGAAAACATGTTGTGATGATAATTGCGAACAGCTTTCGTATTTGGTACGCATTTGATGAAACAACTGAATCCGCAAGTGTTAAATCCCAATGAGAATCGTTCTCCAGCAAACCCAATAGTTGACATGCTCCTTTATATGTTTGGCATTGGTGGCCATTTCAAATGCACAAATGATTTTGGTCCACGTACTGTAACGTTCCTATCTCATGCCGAGGTGGGCTCAGTTCGTCCAGGATTCTACTACAAGAAATTTGTAGTCTGCAGGAACCTCTCGGAAGAAGGGGGTAACCGATCTCAGTTCAGTTTGAGAACGAAAGGAAGAAGGATAGATGAAAGTCAGAAATGTGTGGCTGTAGGATATAATTATGTTCGTTCGTTGTTATCCCCGATTTGCGAATGATTACACTTTGTTTATGTTCGTTTTAGGAGGACGAAATTTCTTTATTACACGTTTGTTACTTTTACTTCTACTTATCTCGTTATGTTTTATAATATTTATTGGTTTTACTTGACTTGCTGCATTACAGTTTCGTGTGCGGGTTGCACTTTTCTTTAAGAGGGAGCTGCTGTGTGGAGCAATACTATCTTTGTACGAGGTTCTCAGCTAAGTCCCCTTCTCTTTATTTCTCTATTCTTATATATGCTCTTGATCGAACGTTCGAGACTATCGATCGGTGATTTAACGTGCGAAACAAAATGTGCTGTCGCAGCTCAATATGGTCACGTTGCGCGATCGTAACGTGAGAGCAGGAATTCTTATTGGGAGGCGTGCAAAAGAGGAGGTGGAGTTTTATTGCTGGTATCGGGTGGTCGACGCAGGTGTCGAGGTTCTTATGTAATATATATATATATATATAAATGGTTGTGACAAAAAGAGTTTAATGTTGCAGCTTATATATGCTTAAATATTAATGACGATCCGATGACAATATCGGTCCCACGGTGTCGAATAGAATAAGAATTAGCCGGAATTCTTATATAATCTATATATATATATATGGGGAGGTTCATACCGGGTTAAGTGTCTGATTTCGACAACGGTCCCACGGTGTCGAATAAGACACTCGTCGAGACTCTTACGTAATAATTTATATATAGGTATATATATTACAAAAAAATGAAGGAATTTTAATGAGAGATATATTTGTTGTACATATTTTTTGGCTACATTTATTTTATTTATATAATATAAAAATCCGGCGTCGGTCCAGCTGTGTTGGGCGTTGTAACGATCACCTGAGGTTTGTTACACCCCCCCCTTTCTTCACGGAGGAGGTGGACTTGAATTAGTCCCGTTTTTCCTGTTGTTCGCGTTGTTCGCGTTGTTCCTGTTGTTCCCGTTGTCCCACCTTTACCTTTCGCAAAGTGAGGTTAGGATATTCGTTCCCCGGTGCCATTTCCCATCTCTCCGCTTGTTCGGTCAGCTCCGCTTGTTGAACTGGAGCGATTTCTAGGGCTTCAGCGACGGTGACGGTATTGTAGACAAGATCGTCCACTTCTGATGTTTCTGCCTCCGTACGGTTCTTCTTGGCACGTTTTGGCGTAGTCATGGTTGATTCTTCCGAGACGTCTGGAACCATCGGGGATTCGGGGTACTTTCGACGCCGAGTTGTTGTGGCCGGTTGCTCCTGTGCCACGGGGATTTCGATGATTTCCACGGTCGGGTTTGCTGGCCGATGACTGATGGGTTCTGCGGCTTCTTGATATGTCCTGAAGAACGTGTTGACGTTACGTCCTGGTGGCGCGAAGAAGTCCACGGCCAAGTAGTGGCTCCGGACGACGCGCATTCCCCACGGCGTGACCGTGTAATGGAAAGTCTCCGTTTCGAAGACGAATTGTTGGAAGAACGGTTCCTCCGCTTCGCTTTCTCTATAGTCGTAGGGAGAGTCGTGGGATTCCGGGATGTATCGGTCCAGATCCCTTGTGGATCTATAGACGCCTCGGCCCGTTCGAGGGTCACGACGTTGGAACTCTTGTTCGAACATCGGGGCGAACGAGGGTGACTTGGGCTCGGGAGAGTGGTGCACTCCCCTACGGTGGAATAGTGGGGGTGACCATAAGTTCTCTCGCCGGAACTTGGACGGCCGTCGGAAAAATAGTGGTGGGCTACCCCGTGGATCTTCGGATTCGGAGGTTGACGTTTCAGTTTACCCGACCGAACTTTGGGATCCCGACTCCTCGTCTGTAGAGTCGCTGAGATCTACGATCTCGATGGATTCCGATGTTTTCTAGGTATTCATTGTAGGTTTTTTTTTTTTTTAACTTTGTCAATATATATTTGCGATATATACCTACACTGCCCGGACCTTTTATTGGCTTATGTCGGTGCATACTATCAAGCCCGGTGTCAGTGTATTTTTGTGTACATTATGACATTTGATCGGGAGTAATACGGTACGAAACTTCCAACACCTTATGTTGGCGCTGGTTACAGATCTTCGGTGTGAACTTATTTGTATATATATAATTTTGTATGCTAGCTTATATATGATATAATTCTCGTCTGAGCTTATGGTAATATGATTATTGTGGTATGCTAAGGGGGGTGTCTGGGTGTCTGGGGACACCCCTATCTTTATCTTATTACTGTCCAGAATTCTCACTCGTTACCCGATTCCTGCACCTGTGGACGAGGCATGATGCAAGAGCGCGTGGCGAGATTTCGCCGAAATTTAGGAGGAGCGCCGATTTGTTATCGGTTACGGTCGGCGCTTCGACCGGGTTGGCGCCAGTGTCGGGTTTGGGAGGCGCGGCTTCTATGTCATGGGAAGAACTCTTGTTCTTTTGGCCTTGCATTTTCAGGCGGCAGTATAATACCCATATAATGGAACAGAGAGGTAATGCGACGCCGAGAGTGAGTAGATAAGAGACCGTGCTCTTTAGGGTTAGCATATCGTTTAGATTGTCCATTTGGTTGAGGTTTCTCAAACTCAACTGCCGCAGGAAAGGTAGGCTGAGTCTTTCGTGGTGAGCCGTGATGTTAACTTGTGTCATCGCGGACACTACTGCCTTTCTTTTCGAGTCGCCGAGGTGATTAATATACCAAGTCCCATTAAGGGAGACCCAGTGGGAATACGTTACCAGGTACGTTCCCGAAATTTGTTGGCTAACCCCTACATCGTCAATAACGGTTAAGTTAGCGTCGTTAATGACGAGAGTACCGTGATCTATCGTGACTATAGGGTCCAAATGGCCCGGTTGGGTAGCACAGTGTGCGACGGATCCTGTTACCATCTGTTGTGCACAGGTGATCCCCTCTTTACAGAATGTGGCACCTACGGTCGACTCGCAAGACCTGATATTGAGTATCTGGGACCCACATTCTGCCACCATATCTCCTTGACTGAAATCTAAGATTTTATTCTGGTGTTGTACCGGAAGGATGATTAATTTTCTGCAGTTTAGTTTCGATTGGGGAAATTTTATGAGGAAATGAAGCAGATCTGGAGACACTAATGTTGGAAACTTCTAAAAGTTCTACTAACGTTATGTTAGCCAATTGCATTTCGTTCAACTCTCCGATATCTGTACTGTCTAAGATGGCGGGACTGATCATGTTTTCCTTGGCTAACGTTAATCCCAGGATAAGGTTTTCCAGATCGGTTATAATGATTATATTTTTAGCGAGGATTGTTTTTACTAGTCGGACCCTCTCAGAGTCATTTGATTTGTGTATCAGGTTCATGAATTGGGTCACTTCGTTCAGTCTTTGTTGTGTCTTGGAGTTGATCTCATCTGTTGACGCTCTGATTCGATTAGTTGTCCCTGTTTGAATCTGACCTGCTCCCAATCGTTGAAGTCGGGGGTTCCTGCTATAACTTTTAACGCTGTCCCGAGTAGGTTTATGCTCCTGGCTCCTCTGTGGTGGACTTTGAGAATGGCCACCAAATCGCGGATGTGTTCCAAGTCGGTCGTTAACACTTGAGCCATCCGTGCGACCGTGAATAGTTCGGTGACCTGCTCAGTCTGGTCGATGTAGACCTCGTATGACGTGACGTTCGTGGTGTGATGTAGATATCCAGGATTCTCCCAGATTACGACGTCACCATCCACGATCGGGATATAGTCCGCGTTCGTATTATCGTTTAAGTTGACCACGGCTTGCGTCGAGGTGCACAGAACGAGTAAAATTATCATGGCGGACATGATGCGTAGAAGATATCGGCGACGATGAACGAACGGATTTCGGGGTTGTTTTTTTGGTGGATTGGAGCGTCAAGAAGGTTTCGTTGATGTTAAGCTGGTTTGTCCTTCGGTGGGTCGACGGATGATAGACTGGCTCTATCCTGGGCTGGAATTATCCTAGTCGGAATGGAAGTCGATTCTTTCCTCACTCGGAGTTGTCCTTGCTGACTAGTTTTATCGTTGGCCGGAATTGTCTTCGCTGGATGGAGGTGGTTTTGACTGCTTCGTTGGGGTGACGAGGGCGTACTGATCGAAGAACGTTCGAACGTTGATTTATAGGGCTCCCCTGCGGCAAATAATGCTGAGGTCGCATTCTGATCGGCGCACGTGTCTTGGATAGGGTCCTCATATTACGCTTGCGTTGTATTTGAGGTGACGTTCACATCGTCGGCAGAATTGTTGAATTCTGCGTCGTGGAACTCTTTCAGGTCGTTAATGTTGACGACCTTTTGTTTCCTGTTACCGGGGTGTTGTACTTTTGCGATATTTGGTGACGGGAAACTTTTGACTCGGTATGGTCCGTCGAACTTGGGAGCTAGTTTTGCTGCAAAACCTTCGGCTGCGTTCGACAAATGATGTTGCCGGACGAAGACCAATGAGCCGATCGTGGGGAGCCATTGTCTGCGACGGAGATTTTAGTGGCGTGCCTGTTCCTGGCTCGCCCTTTGGATATTACTACGTACGATGGCGAACACTTCTTTTAGCCTTGAGGCTTTATCTGTGGCCGTCTTTGGGGTATTTCCGGTGCCGGGTGTGACTTCGTCGTACAAAGCGCCAGGCAACCTAGGTTCTCTTCCCTGGAGGAGAAAAGCGGGGCTGAATCCGGTGGTTTCGGAGACACTCGAACTTATGGCCAGTGACATCTCGGGTAAGAGTTCCTCCCAAGTCTTCGGATGGTCGTCGACGAACTGGGCGAACATCGTTTTTACCGTCCTATTTGCTCTTTCCGTTGGATTTTCCTGGGGACAGTAAGGGGCGGTATGTTGCAGTTCGATGCCTTTCTTGGTCGTTTCCTGGATCTTTGTGTCAGGAGCGGTTGTTCGGACTGTCGAGTTTCCTGGGTTCAAGGCGTGGACTTGGCTAGCAGTGACCACCGGTTGTTTGCTATGGGACGACAACCTCGGAGTTGTAGCAGAGTGGTACCACATTGAATTGTTGTTTCGATTGCACATAGGAAGTCCATGCACACAATGAGTTGTTCCAGCATATTTGGTAAGACAAGGAGGGGTATTTGAACCTCTCGCTTATCCAACCTGATGTACGCACTGAACCATCGGCCAGGCGGATCTGTACGCAAGCTTCCCGGAGATTGATCTTGTCGTCGAGTTGGCGTGCGAGGCCTGCACTGACGAAACTACGGGACGCTCCCGTGTCGATTGTGGCTTCGGTGCTTTAGCCCTCTATGGTCACCCTCGCCACTATCCGGCCGTCGTGTATGTGTAGTGGTTGCATTAGTTTGGGTCTGGGGGGGCGTCGTTCCCGGCTGTTCCCGTGCCAGAGGGATTAGCACACCTTTGAGAAGGATGGCCAGCTTCGCCACAACGCCGGCAGGCCGAGCGTGGATTGCCTATTGGTGTGGTTACCATGCGGTGTGAGGCTTCTGGAGTCAGATTGTTAGTTTGGTTTATCGCCTGTCCTCGGCCCGAATCGATGGAGTCCCATTGGGGCTGTCGAAACCTTGTACGGTTTGTTTCACCTTCCCGGGATGACTGGTTTGGCAATGATCTATTCCGTCTCAGTACGCTCCACGAAGGGGTAGCGGTGGCCAGCGTTGTGAGCTGAGTCAGATCTTGTAATTCGTGTCTTCGCACATACAATATGTACTCCGGTAAGATGTTGTCATATATCCTATTGAGTTCTTTGGTGGCATCGTACCGCGCGTGCTGCATGAGCAGACGTAGTTCGATGATAAAGTCTTTGAACGATTCACCCACCGCTTGTTTGGGTTCGCAGATCTGATCCTCCAGTTGTTCGAAATATCGTGGGGGCAGGAAAAATGCCAGAAATTCTTTCCGGAATTCGGACCACGAAACCCTCTGCAGTCGGCTGGTGCAGAACCAACGACTTGCCCGATCCGTAAGGATTTCGGCCATAGCGCAAATGATTCGTGTCTACTCCATACGAGAGTGCCCGTTCTTCGAGGAGTTCGATAAATTATAGGGGGCGGTCTGCCCATCGAACTGGATTCCCCACTTCCGTATGCGTTCTGCCATCTGGGCGGCGTAGCTGTAATGACGTCCCACGGGGTGGTCGTTTTCTGCTCGGGGTCCATCGCCGGCCGAGGGGATCCTTCTCATTGGCGTGGGTCTTAGATCCGGAGACCCAGATCTTACGGAATCGGCCAATAATTCTAGTTCTTCTCGACGGCGCTTGTGAATCCACCCGGTGCTTATCCCGGGATTATTGATTAATTCTCCCATTTGGTACTCGCCCGATTGTTCTTCCGCGTTGGGATCCATGACTGTTTTATCGTCCTCGCGTTTATTTTTGACGACGGATACTCTGGATGTTGGTACCGTTTCTGAACGAACGGAGGGCACTTTTGTGTGTGTTTGCGTATTTCGAACGTTGCCTCGTTTTATCCGTTCTCTAAGACTCGGCGGCCGTGGGTTTTAATCCACACCCCTTGCTAAAGTTTCCTTCGGGTCCCTGCTCGGGCGCCACTTGTAACGTTCCTATCTCAGGCCGAGGTGGGCTCAGTTCGTCCAGGATTCTACTACAAGAAATTTTTATGCTGCAGGAACCTCTCGGAAGAAGGGGGTAACCGATCTCAGTTCAGTTTGAGAACGAAAGGAAGAAGGATAGATGAAAGTCAGAAATGTGTGGCTGTAGGATATAATTATGTTCGTTCGTTGTTATTATTACACGTTTGTTACTTTTACCTCTACTTATCTCGTTACGTTTTATAATATTTATTGGTTTTACTTGACTTGCTGCATTACAGTTTCGTGTGAGTGTTGCACTTTTCTTTAAGAGGGAGCTGCTGTGTGGAGCAAGACTATCTTTGTACGAGGTTCTCAGCTTAGTCCCCTTCTCTTGATTTCTCTATTCTTATATATGCTCTTGATCGAACGTTCGAGACTATCGATCGGTGATTTAACGTGCGAAACAAAATGTGCTGTCGCAGCTCAATATGGTCACGTTGCGCGATCGTAACGTGAGAGCAGGAATTCTTATTAGGAGGCGTGCAAAGGAGGAGGTGGAGTTAAATGCTGGTATCGGGTGGTCGACGCAGGTGTCGAGGTTCTTATGTAATATATATATATATATATATATAAATGGTTGTGACAAAAAGAGTTTAATGTTGCAGCTTATATATGCTTAAATATTAATGACGATCCGATGACAATATCGGTCCCACGGTGTCGAATAGAATAAGAATTAACCGGAATTCTTATATAATCTATATATATATTTGGGGAGGTTCATACCGGGTTAAGTGTCTGATTTCGACAACGGTCCCACGGTGTCAAATAAGACACTCGTCAAGACTCTTACGTAAGAATTTATATTTAGGTATATATATTAGAAAAAAATTAAGGAATTTTAATGAAAGAGATATTTGTTGTACTTATTTCTTGGCTACATTTATTTTATTTATATAATATAAAAATCCAACGTCGGTCCAGCGGTGTTGGGCGTTGTAACGATCACCTGTGGTTACAGTAAATTTACCAACAGAAGTCGCAAATAAAAACAGTCATCATTTCTAGGATGAACAGTATATATGTGACCTAGTGCATCAGTGGAAAACACCTGTGGCCAATCTGGAACTGGGGTTCCTTGTTTGCGACGTTGGAATTTCTTTGTTGATTGATTCCAAGTGTAATACTTGGGCATTTCAACGTACATCAGCGTCGCTGCGAATGGATCTACTTCACACATTGCAAAGAATCTAGTCAATGTTGTCGATGGTGGTCTCTCAGCTCGTTGTGCCGCATAAGGCTCAGTGAAGTAAACTCTTTGGCCATTTTCCAAATGCACTGCTAAATGTACAACTGTGGGATATCTTTCATGAATTTGAAATGACAATCAACGCTACAGTGCTTCATTAGTACTGACGTATTTGCCCATTTGGAAGTTGCTGATTTTTCCACTTTCCATGCAAGGTGATAATGGATTTAATGCACCGCACGGTCCATGCACCATCTGTGTCGTCATAATGTTGTGTAGATGGGGATCAGTGACTGGATCAGGAATTTCAGCTGATATGATGTCATCCACTTCATTTGAATGTAATTGGTTCAGCAACCGCTTTTGCCATTCCACCGAGTACATATAAAAACGTGTGTCACTAAAAACTCGATACTTAGTAAGCACATCCATCATTAACCTTGAGTTTTTGCTGAAATACTCTGGCGATTATGTCATGGCGATCTTGCGGTTTTTGGCCCGGTTCCAACTCACGTTCAATTTCCGTCCACTTCGGATTGCATGTGAACGTAATAAATAAATCCGGAGTTCCATAATTTCGCACGTACATCATAGCGTCTTGAGCGTATTCGTGCATGTGGCGTGGGCTTCCGATATAAGATGATGGGAGAATCGTCAGACGTCCAATATTCTGAACATCACCATCTGAAAGAATAGCATCACGCAAGTGTGTATAGTCCTCAGATCGTAGCTTTGCCTGATTGAATCGGATGAACGCTAAACGTTCGGTCTCGACTTTGACATACATGTCGACAGCGAATTGCTGGAATAGCCGACGGCACTTCAGAATGACATTCTCCTCATGTGTACGAATCCGTCTTGCCCTTGCCAATAAATGATTGGATATTGTAACGCATCGTACAAACGATGTGTCTCGTTTACACGATGCATGATATTGCTTCTTCGCTGAACGACAATGTCTCGCGATTTAGTTGGATCGCCAACAATAATTGCAGCAACATCATTAACGGTGGGTGCATTGAATCTTCGCACATGTTCACCAGTTTGGGTACAATCCGCTCTTATGACAAATTTGTGCGTATGCGATGGCATTCGTTCCAATGCTGTTTTGAACATATTAACCACAGCATTATTAGCGTGCAAAAATGCTTTCAACTGTTCAATATTTCGTCTCTTTAACTGTTGTGTTCCCTGTATATTGCAATGCACATGCAGCTGATCCACCATCGACGAAATGAAATATATTTGCAGAAATTGATGCGGTTCATCTGGTGTTGGCACCATTGAACCATGCAAATGATATATTTGTCCTTGTATCTGTAATTGCAATCAATCATTTGTTGAAGAATACGGTGTAACTTCTGATCGTGTGATGGTGTAGTGTGTGGTGTATATGTAGTTGTTATGTGTTGCAATTCATTGTGTTGGTGTGAGTGATTGGTTATGTGAAGCCGCCTTCTCGAATGATATTAGCTCCAAAGAAAGTCATGCGAAAGCAGTTATTGTATTCAAGGATGTGTTGAATAAAATGGCTGGAATCGGGATCACTTCCATCGAACAATGGTTTCAGTGGCTGTGGTGGTGTAAGTAATGGATCCAATTTGACTTTTCCACTTGCGCAGCACAATCCAGCTGTTTCTCATTTGAACTTTAGCGCATTGCAATATCGGCATATAGTCGTCATCGGTCCAATATCTAAATTTTCATCATCACTGTAGTTCGCAGTGGGATCATGGAATGCCAAGCGATTGTATGATGCCAATGATCTTCGTGTCCTCACGCGTTGTCCCATTCGGGAATTTTCTCTTATTATATTTTGTCTTTCTTCGCTTAAGTTCTGTGAATACACTTGATGCTGGCTTACATGTCTTGTGCGGCGGCCGATGTTCGCACGTCGTCCTCTAGGCATTTTGGACTATGGACAGAGTGGTGAATTTAATATCAAATGCACGATCCACATAATTTACACAGTTCAACTTACCACCTTAAAGACAAATTCCTGCTGCTGAAATTGAATACAAATTTGCACAATACACGTGATTTATTTGATGGTTTCCAATTGAAATGTTAGGAAACGAATAACTTATTTTTTTAAACTTTTTTCCACAATTTCACAGGGAACACAATACCGGTTTGTCACATGAAATTAACTGAGCAGAGAACAATGAGTAGCTGTCAAACAATGTATCACGCACCGGCGCCATCTACTTAAAATATTTGTTTGTAGTACATGCTATGTATCAGAGATGGCGCTGTATGTAAAAAAAGATTTTCCCGGTTTTCTGTTGAAATTTTTGAATTTTGCTATGAACCTCACGGAGAGGCCGAGACCTTTCCAACGAATGCAAAACCGTGGAAATCGGTTCGTGCGTTCTGGAGTTATAGCGTCAGGAAGAAAACCCGACTTATTTTTATATAGTAGATTAAAACTTAGACCAACGCTAAGAAAAGTAGGGATGTGCGGCACTTTTCCCACGCTCATCCCTTCTAATGACACCTACTACCTTCAAACAACATGTGTAAATAGATTTGGGTTCGACGTGCCCATGTATATGATTTTATTGTCGAACTCTATGTGTCCTTTTTCTCAAGTGCCCTCCTTCAAGTTTATTGTTTATTGTTTAAAATTGTTTAAAGTTTAACAATGTGCAGTTAAACTGTAGGGGGAAAAATTAAATGATAAGTGTGTATCCTACGAGACTTAGGCAAGATACAAGATAAACTTAAAATATAATTTTAAATTATTACGATATGTTATTCATTAAGATAATTTTGACAGTGTTAGAACTATAATCAAAGGAGAACAGATAAAAAAATTTGTTATAATTTCGGCAAAGGCTACGGAAAGATTCCTGATCTGAGTAGTTAGAAAGGCAGAGTTGAAGGTGGAGAGGAAAGTAATGCCTAGTCGGACGGGATGGGACAGCAAGCTTGTGGAGAAAAAGAACTCCATGACAGATCCTACGGGACTTTAGAGATTGGAGGTTAATGAGGCGCAGCTTGCTTTCGTAGGAAGGGAGATGTATCACAGGGTCCCAATTAAGTGAACGGAGTGCAAAGATGAGGAATTGTTTCTGCACGGATTCAAGCATATCTTGCAATTTTTGGTGATGTGGTGACCAGACACAGGAACCATATTCCAAGATTGGCCGGACCAGAGAAACGTATAAGACTTTAGTGGTGTAAGGGTCAGTAAATTCCTGTAGTGGACTGTAGTGTTTATTGGTTGGCCTTTGTCGGTTCCTGTTCATGTTTTATGAATACACACCCCAGCAGTCATAAATTACCCATTTTATGTACGTTCCTCAGTTATATATAGATCAGTTCAGTGTGATATAATAATTGTGTTCTGCACAGACAATTCGGACCGCTTGCCCTTAGTCAGTCTCGAGCTAATCTCCGTAGCCATCACATTTTGGAAAATCGATTAGTACCACATACCTATGTACATAGTATGTATATTTTATATACTGACTGAGTACCGGGTACATACATACTAGAGCCCTGCACGAGTTCACAGTAAACACAAAATTATCCCATCTCGGACAACTCAATGTTGTGCTACTCGCACACTATCAATATATCACACTGTCTACAAAAAACAAAATTGACAAAATTTTTATGTATGAGCTAGAGTCATGAACTGTCGAAAAACTGAAGTGTGAGTGCGATTCAGAGCAAATGATTCATACGCATAGCACAGCAAAATTAGAAAGGCTATGCTGCTACTGTCATTCCACCCCGAAACTACAAGCAACAGTCGATGGTGAACTGTATACTGTGAACACTGTGCACATCCTCAGCACTGTGAACACTGTCTAGAAGACAGATATAATGTGAACAAATTTGAAACGAATTATATGATTAAACGTCATACATTTTCTTATTAATATTTAAAAACATGATATTTAAAAACATGATTTTGTTCACCATGTCATTGTTTCCGGAAATGAAGCTTCTTTTCTCGCAAATTAGGTTCCTTGAAAGGGAAAACACTCATTCCGAAGAAGCTGAATATGCTAGTGTTGAAAATATTTTGCAGCTTAATTTGTATAATATTGGGAACTGGAACTGGTTTTGTTTGTAGCATACAACGTGCAGGCTTTCTGAGCAGATGAAAAATAAATTAGAGGGGGAAGTACACACTGGCTTCGGCTTTTGTCTCTGGTCGGCGGGGTGTGGGTTATAGGGTCATGGTACAACCAATTTAGCGCTCCGGTATGGAGTAACAGTAATAATAAAAAAAAAACAAAATCGCGTACGAATGTGGAAAGGGGGATGGGAGAGGGGATAAAGAAGGTCAAGGGGCAGAATCAGCATAGATAGGAAAAAGGGGAAGAAAAATATCCGTCCAGGCATTATTGGATGAGTGATCGCCGAATTGCGAGCACGCCCACCCTTCCATGATCCTTATAGTCCATCTGTATTACGCGTAAAGGATCCCTCCAACAACGCGGCCGGTGATCTCGTCCCTACTAAACGAAGCTGCATGGTTTCTATCAAATAATCTAACCTCGGTTCATATCAAAATTTAATTTATTTGAGAACTTCCTAATTAGGCATTCAGGGTGAGGTAAATAAAGTAAAGCATTAGAGAGAATGGATAAAGTATGGACGATAGTAGCCTAGGGGGAGTTAATAGGTATGGATTCTTAATAACAAGGAAGTACTAAGAGTAAATGGTTTCAATTTGATTACGTACTAAATATATATGGGAATAATGATAAATATGGATATGGAAAATGCCTAAAATTACTTATTAGAAACTAGAAATTAGTGGAAAACGTACACCTAATGCCGTCGGATTGATTTCAAGAAATTCAAGTTAAGAATAGGAACAAAAATATTCCTGACATACGGTCATTTGGAAATTGTTCGCAAAGTGCATAGTTATTCGTGAAACTCGTCTATGGTGGAAGACCAACACGTGGTAGGCAAACTAAAACATTCATTTTCTCATGGCTCGATATCAATGGATAGATGAATAACTTACGATACTGGGTTTAATGTGGCTCCACGCAGAAAGATATTTCCTTGTGTTCGCTGTGATGCTTTGGACGAGTACATGGATAAGTAGATGAATGATTGATGAATGTGTTGATGAATGTTAAGATGATGGTGTGCTTCTGTGAATTATAATATGATTAGTACAAGGTTCCAAATTAATCGAATGCACTTTGACCTGGACATGATTTCTCTCTTTCGTGTTCAATTTTTACACGAAGTGGCAAAATTATTTAATTCTAATTTACATCTTTTGAAATTTACTCTATTGTTATCCACAATCCACAAATTTTCCTGCCAACTGTACGCTGCTCCAGTTTAGGTTTGCTGAATTGTGATCAGCCTCTAAAAGGAGTCAAGGCGGGGGACAGTGGTCTGAGGTGACGGCGTTGGAGTTATGTTCCTTTCGGGTCAACGCATGAGGCTTTTAGGAACGGCAATCAACTGGTCTGAACATATAGCCAGTAAGAGGACGCCAAAATCTCGTTATCCGCGGCACCTAGCCAAGGCATCATTTCACCGTAGAGCCATGTGCACCTACGGGAGGTCGATCAAGTTATTAGCACGCCTATACGTCCAGCCGAGCTTAGATCGTGGCGGCGGTTCAACTCCGTTATGCGTGGAACACCCTAAGTCCGTGCTATGCACACACGCATGTACGTAGATCGGTGGCTTCCAGGCCAGAATTAACGGTGCTAATCCTAGACCCAAAAAAAAGGAAGCTGTTTAACATGCCGACATTAGCTTGGCTGATAGTTACCCAAATGGAATTGTACCACTACTTGAACAAACAATGAGACACTCGTGGAGATCTTTCTCCACACGGTATTAGGTGTGCAGCTGATGTATTGGCGGTAGTTGTATCTCACATCGACCAAATTATACTGGGGCACTGCACTTTGCACTTGGACTTAACCTTGACTTTGCGCGTTTCAAGGGTACTGGGTCAGTTCTGCAAATTGTTTCACTTGTATTCACGCTGACGGCCACGAGGAGAAAGAGATCGATGCCTGGACTATGAAGTACAGTAGCCCACGGGTTTTTCCACTCTCCTTCGTTCTTGTTCTGCTATACAGATATCAGGCAAATCAATTGCTAATAAAATTAAAGGCAATAGCTAATAGAAAAGTAAAACAGCGTTGCCACTTCGTCGCAAGCCATATGATCAGAAGCTTTCTAAAGCTCCCACGATCAACAAATACAATTGGGTTATGGCCTAGTTTTAGGCGGTAATTTCAACTAACCGTTTATATTCAAAAATGAAAAGGCACGACAAACGTCGAATATTACTTCCACCAGTGCAAAATATTGAAGTCGTCTTTTATCGGTACTCTAATATTGGAGCATGCTAATATTTCCCGTGTCAAGAAAATGGTTCGATAAAACCAGCAAAAAACTCGAATTTATTTGAACAATTTGCCGACAGGTCTATGCGCTCCTTGTAATCTGTTAAAAACGATCGCATCATGTCCTTACACTCTTCAATCGTGAGAATTCTATCCACTTGTCTTAACTGGTTGGTCGGAGGGAATAAATATAACGCAATTCTGTGCTACTTCGTTAAGTACTTTAAAAGTACTGAATCGATGTTCATGCTCAAGGACGAATTCAGCTTTTGTTCAATATCTTTTTCGGAAATCGAGTCTTTGATGAACTTTTGAAATGGATGAATGCTAGAAATAACATAGTGCATGGTTGGATATTTGTCTGCCTCCAGGAATGTTGACATCTCTTCGATTTTTGAAAGTACTTTTGTCACTGCGGTAATATCGCTTAAATTCAGCCCATTTAAACGATGCATATCATTCTGCTCGTTTAAAATTTCAACAATGTCATGCCAATTATACTCTATTCATTCATTTTATTGCAGAAAAAATTGTATTCCATCTCGTTTGACCAAAATCCTTAAGACTTAAGTCAAGCTTTAAGTTCTGTCCAGACCTCTTGAAATATTTAGCCAGCGCAATGTTTTTCGATTCGAATTAATTCTGGAGCAGCTTTGAATGATTTCTCCACAAGTGGACGTTACAGTTCTCAACAGCGTGGGAACAACTCCGACCTCGGATCTTTAGATTAGACTGGTCGACAAAATATACCCTTTTTCTGTTTAAAAGATCGCACCCACATTTTCTTAAAGGATATTTATCGCTGATCACGAATCCGGCCTCCAGTTTCCATCACATCGAGATTTTGAGAAAAATGGACTCAAAGATGAACTCAAATCCTGTTTTTTCCTTTTTCCTATCATGTATAGTGAATAATCCTGATATGCTCTAAGTCCCTGATTGGGCTTAAATTAATGCTTCAACTGTCAATCAAGGCGAAAGACCCTTGAAACAGTCAACATTTTCATGTAGCAAAACTTTTTCATGTGCGCCTGATGAGAATCCGATGTGATCTATCAGAGGTAGATGCAAGCCAGCAGAAAGAAATAAACTTGTCTATATTTCAGTGCTTATTGCATATTTTAATTTAAGAAAAATAATAGTTGTGAACACATACACGAGAGCAAAAAGTCAGGCTAACACATACGTACATATATTCTTTTGGGGTGACATTTGTTTTACAGAGTTGCATTGCAATAACCATAGAACAACGATAGATATCGCTAAAATCAACACCCTTCCTCAATGTGATTCTGTATGCATTGCCAAAACATTTAAATTTCAATTTAGTAATTTAAACGGGAGGGAACGCGTCTACCGCCGGGGCTCTACTTTATACCCGGTACTCAGTCAGTATATATGTATGTGAGCTTGTAATAAATTACATTTTTACATGTTCGCAAAAGGGATAAATTTAGTTTAGCCAAAAAAGACCAAAAAAAATTAAGTCAACCTTTTCGGAGATTTATATATATTATTTCCATTTTTGTTTACATACGTTTTTTACATCTGTCTTTTCTACATGTCTAAATCTACTTACTACATATACATACACGGCTGTGTGCGAGAGAGAGAGGGAATGAGTCTGCGCTTGGAAGGCCACTGAAATTTCATTTGTTCCTTCTGACTATATTTATGATTCGATCTGATCCAGATTCAATACTCTGATAGATATGGTAATTTTCTATGATTCTGCGTTTTTGGTTTTCCCGTATCTTTAAAATTGTAGATTTTAATCTTTTGTGGGGGCGGAAGGGGGCGTGGCAAAATTTTGAAATACACTTGTAACAGTGTGATAGGACAGGAGTCTGGATACAAAATTGTGTTCCTCTAGCTTTTATGGTCTTTGAGCTATAGGCGCTAATGAAGACGGACGGACGGACAGACAGACATAGCTATATCGACTCGGCTATTGATGCTGATCAAGAATATATATACTTTATGGGGTTGGAAACGCTTCCTTCTGGGTGTTACACACATCAATTTTTTGCACAAATCTAATATACCCCTTTACTCTTCGAGTACCGGGTATAAAAAGTGAAAATGTTTCTGTTTCGACAAATTCTTTGTAAGAACATTAGCAATCATATCATTTGTCGATACATATCTGAGTTCTACATCGCCTATCTGGACAATTTCTCGGACGAAATGATGCTGTTGAGCTACTGAGCTTTTTCAGCAGCGTATTAAACTCGATTAATTGATTTTATATGTGAAGTTTATTGTCAGGGATGAAATGTTTGGGTTATTACAATAGCGATACATATACGACGAAAGCACGACGAGTCTGGTGTTTTGTTTAGCTCGACTCAAGACGGGGTCATAACGAAGACGCGAGGGGTCGGTTCGAGACAGTGTCGGTTGAGGAGGAGCGATTGATATAGGCAAGTCAAGGGCAGGCGGGCCGAATTGCCCGTGCCCTAAAACGAGCGCGACGATATCCAGACTGATGAAGGGCGGACAGGCCGAATTGCCCGTGCCCTAATGCAAGCGAGAGCGAGATGATCGAGAGAGGGATAGCGAAGACGAAAGAAAGAAAGAAAGAAAGACGAGAGAGTGCGGGAGCATATATATGTATGTATGACAATGATGTAGAGTGGGCAGTACAAATAACAAACAACAATTATAGAAATTTACTTTACTGCTGCACCACTAGCTAGGTTTTACAAATTCCTGGGCTCTATCAGGCTGCTGAACCCAACAGATGCCTTTGTCAATATGCTTTGACCTTGCATGATATACCGGGTCCTTGGCCAAATTCTGTGCACTTAGATTGTCACCAAGAAGTACCGTTGACGATCCAGCATCTCCACATCCAATTTCAATGAGGAATCGTCTCCAGTGTAGCGCTTCTTTCGTTGCTGAAGACAGAGCCATATACTCGGCCTCTGTGCTGCTCAAAGCTACGCAACCTTGCATCTCTGATTTCCATGAGACAGGTCCACCTGCTAAGAAGAATACAAATCCTGTGTATGATCGGCGGTTGATTACATCACCGCCTCTATCTGCATCCACGTAGCCGTTGAGCGCTTATCCAAAAGCACTGTAGTTCAGTTTAACGTTAACAGTTCCTGCCAGATAACGCATCACATGCTTCAGAGCTACAACATGTTCGCCATGTGGCTCCTTACTAGTCGATTGGAATGCTCTAACATCTTTAATTATGCAGTACTCCTTATCGCATGCCACTTGAAAACCTGCATCTAATGCCGTTGCCACAGTTCGACTTTTTGCATATTATGCCTCTCTAGCATATCCCTAATATACAATGTTTGGTTCATAGCTATGCTTCCGGTATCGCCATCTGGATCAATTCGTTTAGTGTTGGGGGGTTGAGAGGCGGAATCTTGTATTTATTTGTAAACAACACAAGTTCCGTCTAACGTCTAACAGAACCGCTTAACCAAGAATTAGAATATGTAAAGAATCTGGTTAGCGCCTTAAACTTAGAAGCCTTTCAAGTGGAGGTTTACAAAAGAGTGACCATTGACTCTAATAAAAAGTGCAAAGTGAAGTTAGATATCGAGAAAACAGTGCCAACGTTTAATGACAATAACGAAGAGTAGGTGTCTTGGAGGCAAGCGGCCATAGATGCTTATGAAGCTTTCAAAAATTACCAAGATAGTCAGGCAGATTATGAAGCTGTGGCTATTCTAAAAAATAAAATCGGCGGAACAGCACGATCACTGTTAACATCGCACAATACGGTGAAAAACTTCGATGCAATCATAGCCAGACTTGATTGCACATAAGCGGATAAGACGTCCTTACGCGTATTGCTTCAATCTAATGTACAACTACGACGCGGTCGAGAGGAAACTCACGCTTATCACTAACAAAGTGGTCATGACACATAACGAGAAAGCAGCAGCTATATTCATGAGGAAGTTAGGAACGATGCCCTGCACGAGTCCAAAGCGGGCCTGAATAGGCCGCTAAAATCATTAGTTCTCCCAGCTCAGCCAAGAGATTTGCCTTCCGCCTTAGCAATAGCACGCGAGGCTGAGAATAGCATAGAAAGAAGTGAATTTGCTGCAAAATACTCAAAGGTGGTCGAGGACAAAAGTTACTCAGGCGACAGTAAAAGACAAAATAGCCACCCCCAGGCCAGACAGGGAATGTCTATGACTATGACTATAATGACTATATTCTGAAAAACAACCGATAACATAATGGATTCATATGGATACTATTCACACAATGTAAATGCAAACGTAGTTTTAACTCAGCCGCATAGTCTCATATCGACATACAGGAGAAAATTTGTTTATGTAATCAATGCCATACTTCTGGGAGCACCCTTTGGCCACCAAGTGGGATTTGTATCGCTCCACATTACCCGAACTGTCTCTTTTAATCGTGTATACCCACTTGCATCCAATTGCATGTTTTCCTTCGGGTAAATCTGCTAATGTCCAGGTACTATTCTTTACCAGTGAGTCATACTCATTTGCCATAGCTGCCTTCCAATATGACGCCTCCTTACCCTGCGTTGCTTCTCGGAACGACTGCGGTAATAATAACTCCTTAGACTTCAATACGTTCAATTCACTATACTCCTTCTTTGGACTTTTCACATCGTACTAATCTTGATCGGCCTGTGCTAATGCGCACACGTTTCCTTTGCTCTTGCTGCTGATTCTCTTTCTTGTCTTCTTCCTTGTTGTTTTCCTGCAAAGGTTCTGGCACAAATCTACCTTTGCCGTCTTGTTCCTAGTCCTGGTATGGTTCTTCGGCGCTGGCATATTCTTCGCTCAATATACCATCCTTAATCTTTCCATCAGGCTGCTGCACATCTGCCTCAATTTGTGGCCGCAACTTTACTACCTCTTTCACTGAGATATCCTTGTCCACAAGTGTGAAGTCATTACTGGGTATATTACGAGGCTCCTCAAATAAAACATCACGTTTCTCGATCACGCATCGTTTCTCCTTATTATACAGCCATTACGGACCATTCCATGCTTCTTCAGGTATATATCAAATTGTATATATACAAATGTCAAAAAATATGCTGAGCCTCCAAGGGATCGGGTCTGAAATGGTCCACATACATCTGTATGTACCAGCTCCAACTGATGCTTGGCCCGAGTTTCCGCTGCTGCTGGAAACGGTTGTGTGTGAATTTTGCATTTCACACAGGTCATGCATGAAGACTTCTCAGAAAAATTCACATGGTCCATGCCGCTAACCATTCTGTTCCTTGCGAGATTCATTAGACTGGTATAATTCAAATGTCCATACCTGTTGTGCCATACGCTTGCACTTTGCTGCACTGCGCCATAACACAAGTTTCTTTTTCCTGTAAACACAAACAGCTTGTTGTCATTATGCACTCTCAGTAGATCTTCGCCATCCCTGCGAAAAACTGCAAAATTTCGATCATATCTGGAACATGCAGAACGTTCTCCAACGTCAAAGTACCACACTCAGTATGAAGTTTGACGTCACCTTTTCCAACTGCCTTTATAACGTTGCTGTCGGCTAACACTACATCTTCCTGATGTGAAATATAGTTTTCAAACATACAACGTATGCAGCACATATGCGCTGTAGCTCCTGAATTCACACACCAGCTCGAACCATCTAAATTACCTGCGTCCAACGTAGCTCGTAGGGTAAAAGAGTGCGATGATTGTTTCTGTTGACAGTTTTTCATGTCTTTGCTCTTGTTCCTGCAATCTCTCTTGAAGTGACCTCGCTTGCCGGAATTGTAGCACTCAATATCTCTTTTGTCTTTCTTTTTGAGGGTCTGTCCTAGCTTTCCATGCTTGGATCTTGCTTGAAATGCCTTCTGCTCGCTGTGTTTCAAATTCTCTTCCGTAATCCTGCGTTCTCCTTCTGTCAGCAATTTTATCTTCAATTGATCTAATGTTGGCAAACTGTCGCGCGTTTCCATGGCTATGACAAAATTCTCGTTCTGTTTTCGCAAACTTGAGAGCAATATAATCACAGATAGTTCGTCTCCCAACTGAATATTTACTTCTCCAAGCTAGTCTACCGTTGAACAAAACAAATTCAGGTGTTCACACATTCCGTCTTCTCCTGCCATTCGCAGCCCAAGCCACTTTTTATAGAGTCACACATTTCTTACAGGTCTGCTTGGCTTATGTACGTCCTTGAGTTTTTCCCAGGCACTCTCTGCCGTTTTACAACTCTTTAGGTAACATTACTGTGTCAGCCTCACACTTAACGTAATCGTGGCCAAGGCCTTTGCGTCGAGTCCATTCCAGTTAGATGAGTCTTTAGCTGGCCTCTTTGTTTGGTCGCTCACTACTGTCCACAAATCTGCATGTATCGGTACGCTTCGCATTTGTATGCACAGGGAATGCCCAACATCCAATTTTGCAATTTGATAGAGTGAACTCATTTTGTTTTCTTTTCTTTTCGCCGTGTTTAACCTCAAACGCAGCAACACAATTTCTCAATTTAATGCAATAATTCTTGTACTGCTGGCTGCCCACACTCGCGTGTTCCTGAGTTCATAACCTGATGACAATCCGATGCCATCTATAAGTGGTAGATGCCAGCCAGCTAATAAATTAAACTTGTCTATATTTCAGTGCTTATTGCATATTTTAATTCAATAAAAATAATAGTTGTGAACACATACACGAGAGCAAAAAGTCAGGCTAACAAATACGTACATACATTTTTTTTTGGGGTTACATTTGTATTCCATAGTCGCAGTGCAATAACCATCGATAGATATTGTAACGAACCGTTTTCTTCCGTCAAAAATCAGCAAGGCTGGCTCAGCGGTCGATAGGCTGCTGCAACAAATTTGTATATTGCCCCAGCGACAAGCAAGAAATACACTCGGGTTGGGTATTTTAAGAGTACTTCGCTTTATTGGTATCTTACGGCTATCTTACGGCTATCTTATGGCTATATCATTCTCTGGGGTTTCTCAGTGGTACCTCTATCGACCACTACTCAGATGGTACTAGGGCTTGGGGTTCTGACTCGGCTATCGCTCAGTCCGCCCGCACAGCTCCGCACCAATCTGGTCTCCTCTTCTCTCCGGGCGTCTCCGCGTGGCTCCATTGGGCAACGGCTGGGGGTTCTGACTCGGCTATCGCTCTGTCCACCGCTCACAGCTCCGCACTCAATGGATTGGCTCTTTATGTTCATCGTTCTCACCTCTGATCGGGGCCTCTCGAGCTGCTCCCCGGGCCTGTCTTCCAAGATCGCCCCTCGATGTCTTCCGTAGATCACTGTTTCCGCGTCACTCCGTTACACTTCCACTTGACTTGATTCCGCACTTGCTTCTTCTCCGCACTTGACTGTCCCCAGCCACTACCGCCGGCCTCCTCTTATAGGCTCGCTGCGGCCCAGCGTCTGCGTCGCTGCCCATCTGCAACGGTTAATTCCGGTGGCGATGGTAGATTTCCATCGGCCTCTGTTTTCCCACGCCATCGTTAGCGGGATCAGCCTACATGGCATGCATGGCATGTATGTCCTACATGGGACCGGCTACATGGCATGCATGGTGACGGTTACATGGCCCACATAGACCGACCCGCTGCCGGCACACTGCCATCGTTCCCTTCCTCTCGCGAGATGTCCGCCTTGCGATTCCCCCCAACGGGACCGCCTCGCTCTGGCTCACGGCGAATTCACCCCATCTCCTACTAGGGTTTTGTGAGGAATATTCATTTCTCACAATATCGCTAAAATCAACAAAAATAAAACAGTTCGAACTTAAAACTCAACTCAACAGCATCAACATTTGCTGCTTCGAGCCGGATTTATTATTGATCTGGAGAATAGAAGCAGCATTAACATTTGGTCCTTGGAGCCGGATTTATCATTGATCTGGATAAAAGAACAAGGAGACTTTAATAAAAATACCCCCAACGGTTCACTTAGGACTAAAAGGATTTTAAAAAAATGGCCACGATTCGGCAAAAGTTTCTAGAAGAACAGGAGCAGTTGGAGGAAGAAATGTTAAAGCTTCAGGATCAATTAGAAAAAAAACCGCTTACTAAAAACGCAACAGTAGACGCCCTGAAAATTTTGGTGACGATAAAGAGAGCTATAGTAGCAAATTACGAAAAATTAACGAAGGATGGTGTCGGAAAGGAGGAATATTTCGAACGAATAATATTCTATTTCTTAATGGAAAAATACATGAAACTAAACAGACAACTGAGTGGTGAGAAAGGTATGATATTAGAAAGAAACATCTTAGACGAGATACGATGTGAGATAGACGACAGTAGGTATCAAGAGGTCACCCAATACAATTTCAATTTAATGAAAGATAAATTATCAAAAATGAGAAGACTTTATAAAGAATCGCAGAATCTCTCACACGACATCTTCAAAATGTATTGCACGACATACACGGGATGTGGGGGAAAATTAGAAGCATTGCAAAACAGTTAAATAAGGAAACTGACACCGCTAGAACGCGTCGGTTCACGCAGGCCTTCCCGAAGTCCGAAAATTATGTTGAGATCGCTAAAACAAGCAAATCTACGCATCCAGGTCGCTTTTGCGACCGCTGGGGTCCGACTGTCGCCAAGCCATAACGTAGCCGCCGTAAATCGACGCCAGTTCGGGAGTTATTGACCCGTAGTAGACGAAGACAACTTCACCACAGACGCGGAGGACCACGATACAATACTGCGCAGCCACGGGACCCTACGAGCCCAGCAGTTATTTGAGCACCACCTTCCGTGCCGCACATAGGGAGACCAGTCTCTGCGCTGAATGGGTCCTGGTGAGTCCTGGTGAGTGGGAGATTCGCAGGTGGCCAGCAATCAAGGAGAAGGCCAGAGTCCGACCAAAGATCCGTCATAAGCCTGGTTTTCGTTCCTCAGGGAAATCAACCGGGGGCAGCAGCATACCGACGCCCATATATAGCCCATGTGGTCGACCCACCACAACACTCCATTTATACGGAATGCAGCCATCCGCTAGAAATCGAGGAGACAGTCGACCTGCTGCAGGTGTTCCGGCTCCACCCAGGGATAGCGCCGGAGATCGAAGATGCTGATGCGGACTACATAGTACCCAACGAGGATCCACATGCTCAAGGAGGAGAAACTATGGAGTCCAAGCAGAAGAAGAGATCCATCTCGGGGATCAGCGATATTGCGACTGAGCAGGAAAAGGAGCAGAAGAAAGACGCCAAACAGAAAGTAACAGAGAAAGAGAAAATTGTCGAAGAAAAAGAAACGGACGCAAATAAAGAATTCAACGGAGAAAAAAAAAAACGGCGAAAACAAAAAAGAGAACCTACTGCATAGAGATATCGTTCTTATTACAAACGAAGAAACTCACCCGTCAAAATGGCCAATAACTCCGCAAGCTCTGGGTGTACTTACACATGCAAGCTCATTCTATATTTAGATCCGAGCGCTCTTCTCAACTTCGTGAGAGCGAGACAGTGCGTATTACGGCACATGCAGAAAACGTCGATACTTAGCATTGAAATTGTATGCGCGTTGGGTATCTTACTACTTATATTGTCTTTTGTTCTTCCAAGTATGTGCGATGCATACGAGTATTACGAGTATCGTTTTCTCTTTTGTTGAACGTGTATGTGTATATGCGTTTGTGTATATGCATGTGTGTTTGTGTTCAGCGAACAAATCCATTCGAATGGTACCCGGTATCGCAAGTACCAATTCGTACTCGGTTTTAATCTCGCACGCATTCGCATGTACCGTAATTTCAAGTCTGTGCAAGCTACTCGTACTCGCTAGTATGAAAATGATACTTGCTTTGTTAAACTTGCTCAGACGGGTACATTGTGGTATCGGTGTGTGTAAGTGTATGAGTGTCTCCTTTGCGGTTTCAAATGTATTCGTGCAAGACTCACTTACACACATCCACTTTTAGCACAAATCTAATATACCTTTATACTCTTCGAGTACCGGGTGTAAAAATTAAGGAGAGTTTATAAATGAGCTCGTATTACTCTATTCGAGTTGGCCTAAACTACAGAGAGTAGTAGCATACATAAAGCGTTTTTGCACCGAGGAAGCACCTTACCGCAATACTTGACTGCAATAGGACTACAATCTGCTATAATGCTCATTATCAGATTATACCAAAAGAATCAGTTTCAAGACGAAATTCAGCAGCTCAAAAGAGGAGAAATGGTCAAAAACTCCAGCAGGATCAGTAACCTCTATGGTTTACTTAGAGTAGGTGGACGGTTAACTAAGTCTGACCTTCCATTTAACACAAAAACTCCAACCATACTCATTTAACTGGGCTCATGACTAAAGAATGTCATCATGCAATCTTTCATGGAGGGAATCAGTTGATGATCAGACACCAATATAGGATAGTATCAGTCAAAAAAGATATTAACCAATTTGTGCGAAGGTGCACCAAACGCACCCGATACCGTCAGGAAGCAGCTAAAAAAATAATTGAAAACCTTCCGACGGGACGAGTAACAATCTCCAGTCCCTTTACACACACAGGAGTGGATTTTGTAGGACCATTTCATATGAGAGGTTCCAAAGGAAGAGGCCAGAAAAAAATGGAAAAATACCCGAAATGTCAGAAAAGGCAGAAGTATATGTAGATCCACTGGGCCAAGTTGAAGGCATTGAGTCCAAATGGAATTTGATCGTATACTTTGATATGAAGTTTGGGAATAGAAATGCTAGAGTCACGCGTGCACCATTCCGATTTTTTGGGATAATACTACCTTATTTTATTCGGACTAATGAATGAAGAAGATCGAGAAATCATGGAAAGGAACATGAAGGTGCTTTCCGCAAGTCAAAATTATTTGAATTTTTTTATTAAAAAGCAGACAACGATATTCGAATCAGCTCTAAATTTGTTGATACAAACTACGAAGGAAATGAACGAATAATTTTAAAATTCACGTTAGCGAGTTGACAAAGAAAATCCAGCAGAATATATCAAAAAACAATCTGGTTCGTTATGCTAACCAAACAACTTAGCCTGGCGATTTTGGAAAGCGAAAGGATTCAAGCAGACATGGTGGGGATGCTAATCGATATAAATCACGGCAAGCTGAACCCAGACTTAATAACTCCGACTCAAATGAATAGCGAAATTCAAGAAATAAGAGAGCATTTGCCTGAGAAGTATAAGCTACCTGAAAGAAGTACTAATGAGCTACAAGCTATCTACAAATTACTCAGTGCAAGTGGAGTAATAGGTTAGGTTGACCCGGACGGTGCTCAGGGGAGCCGCGCATAGGCCAGTGTGGCCCTTAGCTATCCGGATTTGTGGTATAAACCTTTACGGAGGTGCTGTTGAGGTTTGAAAGTCCTCGAGGACCGAGGTGTTTTTAGCAAAGGTTTTTAGTAATTCCCTTGGCGTCTTCCTGGAGGCATCTTCTAGTGATGCCAGCACCGGTGCACCTAGGTGAAGATCAGATGTTCCAGAGTTTCGATAGCCCCAGTTTCATCACATCGTCTGGAACTCACCACGGACGACTGCATGAATCTTATCGCCGCTTGGCTGCCAACGAATAGATTGGCCACGTTATGTGCTCGTTCGGTATGTTGAGCCACCTCTGCTGCCTTCTTGATTGCGAAGACTTCATCCTGGAATATGCTGCATCGGTCCGGTAGCTTATATGACACAATTATTTCAGGGTCTGTGCAATATAAACCCTCTCCTACTCCTCCGTCTATCTTGGAGCCGTCAGTATATATATTGAGGTGTTGAGTCTGGTCCTCTTTCCCAGTCTTTGGGTCCCATAAATGTATTTGTTTAAATGTCAGTAGTAAGGTCAGTGGTCATGTGGCTGCCAATTGAATTGCGCCCGAATGCTTGTGGAAACATATTACCTGATGCAATTAGGCGCTGCGTTGCATTACCTGCAGTCAGCCGAGCGTGTATACCAGGGAATCGATTCCGAGTATAGTTTCGAGTGCTTTAGTTAGGGTTGACCTCAGCGCCCCTGTGATACAAAGTAGATCCTGTCGCAATTGTCGCAGTGGAGCAATAGTCCACAACAAATTAGTTATCAGCGTAAGCATTCCGTTGATAAACAGTCAATCCTCTCGACTATATAAAATAGTTTCCATTCCTTTTGAAACGCACAATCACACAATTACTCCTGTGGTACGAGAGTCGTATCTCGTTTACTGGATGCTGGATTCATACCATGTAATGTCCAAAGCATCTTTACATAAATGCGGATGAACTGCTTTCGACTTGTATGTCTGCGAAGGAAATTGGCCATGGGCCAATGCAAGTGATAATGCGTGAAAAAATAGCACTTCTGAAGCCATCAAGTAATTATCAATGACTGGCTCTTCAGAACATTAAACAAGACATCGGCATACAAAAAATGCAACGAAAATCATGAAATGATAGAAGACCTACCACGACAAGGGATATTTTCTCTAAAAGAAGGATGAACATTGTTCAGGAACATTATTTTTGACAAAGAAATTTGAAATCAGTTAAACTTCCCTTAACGAAGGAAATCGGGGAAATCTCAGAATTTACCCTAAAAACAAGGGTTCAAGGGTAATCAAGGGCACATAGAGCTCGACCATAAATTCATATACATATGTTGCGTCGAACACAAATCTATCGACACATGTGGTTTACATGCATTAGTTGTCAATAGCAAGGATGATCGAGCGAACAAGTGCTGCACATATGTACTTTTCTTAGCGTTGATCTTAGCTTACCTTATTGTTTCCTATTTATACTACATAAGTTTTGAAAATAAAAAAGTTCGAATTTACAACTTCACTCAGCAATATCAACATTTGCTGCTTCTGGAGAATAGAATAGAAGCAGCGTACGCTCCCTAACAATCTTTGGATAGGTGAGACGGCTTTCCATTTTCCCATTAAAAGAGGGATAGCTGTAAGGGAGGAGGAAACGAGGACGCCCCTGGAGGGTTACCGGATATTAATTTCCTTTTATTTAGTTTATTTCATTTCTTTGTTACGAATTGAAATCGCCTTGAGCCCATTACGTTGATTAGTTTTTAAACATTTTACAGTTCACTAGCCTTAAGTACCGCCGTTATATTGCATTTTTAGTTACGTTTATTACGCCTGAAGAGCCCCTAAGAATATGAGCGTCTCGTGATTTGGTAAGGTGGAAGTGTGATCACTACGGGTACCTTCAAGGTGCCATCTCTATCGAAGCGCAGACACACGAGGACACTTACATAACTAGCAAAGAGGAAAGCGAAAACCCAGACGCTCACATCACCGAAAAGAGGACGTCGCCGATAGCGAGAGAAGCCCAACGGCGATATCACCGGCAAGAGCAGAGCGAACGCTACCAAAGTAGCCGACAGCGAGAGAGAGGACCAACGGTGGAAACGACGAAAGAGGAGAGCGAAAAGCCCACGCTCCTACGTCAGCAACGTAGAAGGAAGACGAAAGCGAAAAGCCCTACGCCGACATCGTGGGAGAGTAAAGCCGCCGACGCCTACGCTGAGCCAGAAGAGTCGGCAGAAGAGCGACCAAGGAACGAAAAAAGCCGGCAGAGAGCGAGCCGATCGGAGGCTGGAGACCGGCTGGAAAGCGAAAGAAGGAGATTGCTTCGCGAGAGCTAGAACCCAACGGATGTATCCGCTGACAAGAAGGTAGCGAGAGAAAAAAACGAACCAAGAGACGCCGTGAGTGGTCGAAGTGTATGAAAAAGGACGCGACATCAGACGACGAGCCAGGAGGACGCTATACAAGAGTAGCGGCTCCCTTTCTCTTCACAGGGGAAGATAAAAAGTCACCCTTGGCGCCGAGGAACGCGCTTGGCTGGAGAAGAAACGCGGAGCATGGGTAAGCGAGCCTCATGGCGTGTGTAAGGGGTAGCTGAGCGGTGCGGTAGGCAGGCAAAGCAAGCAAATACAAGTCAACGTGAATAAACATGAATTAATTCACTTACAAGCCGTTCGTGTTGGATTTTCTGGGACTGCGTGATATTTTGAGGATCATAACCATGTTCATACTTCCAATGCCCCAGTTCCCCCTCTCCCGTTAACATAGTGTGTGTAGACCAGCAGACTCTGAAAGTGTAGTCCGGTGATTGTCTCGACTACTTGGCGGTATCAGTTGGTGTCTCTGTATGTTCCTCACACCTTCTTCTGTTGTAGTGTGTAGCTGTGCGGGTCCCGAGATTCAGTCCGACATTTGTCTCGGCCTTTGGTGACGCTGACTGGTGTCCACGCGTGTTCTTTGCACGTAGACCAATGGTTCCCAAAGGTTTTCGTACGGCGACACCGATCGGTATCCCTGTCATCCCTGGTGTCATCCAAAGATTGGGATGCAATGATCGATGACAGAGTAGGGGCCGAATGCCCGCCACTAGACAGAACCCATCTGAAGTAATGCGATCAACGACGAAAGAGTGGGGGGCCAAGTTCCCGCCACTGGACGGATCCATCTCATTTGAACGTTTCCCAAAATCGATGAACCAAGTCATCGAGCCGAGTACTGTGATTGGTGTCATCAAAAGATTGGGATGCGACGAGCGACCGAATGCCCGCCACTTCAGACTCATCTGATTTGTGTTTTCTGCAGCGGAGTTAAACCAGGCGCCAGCTGAATTTGTCACACACACAGCTGCTCGAAGAGCAGATCAATCCGCTGCGGCTGGTGAAACGATTGGTAAGCAAGCCGGATGTGCGACGGTATACACCAATTAGCTGTGCTAATTGACGAGCGAGGTTGATGATCCGTGATCGTCTGGGCACTAACGGCAGTGATGCTAGTGGTGAACTCTGAAATCCTCGATTTCAGAACTAGATCCACCGATACACCTTCAGTTGAGAAGCTAGCATCTCTTATGCCAGAGACTGCAGTGAGCAATTTGGTTATGCGACGTTGTAGCTGATTAGATAGACGAGTAGGACTTTTGGATAAGAAAGGTTGTGGCAAGGAGAGCGACAATGAGGATGACAATGGCGATCTGAATTGGTTGTGGTGGTGAGGCTTCACTTGGAGAAGCGGGTTGGACGGTTTCTGCTCGACGAACGAAATACATCAGGGGTGTAGTGTTTCTTAGCGCATGTAATGCGCGAAGATGTGAGGTAGCAGCGTCCAGACTTGCCCGCAACTTGCCAACCAATGAGTCGCCATGCATCAATCCAAGTATCGCTCTGATGTGTATCTGTTGAACGAGACATTTATTAGCAATCGGTTTTTTGAGAATTCGCATAGTGTTGTTGTAGTTAGCCTCGGTCATCTCCAACTAGAAGTTCGATTCCAATTTGTCCACCAGCTCCAGAAGTAATTTCAGGTTGTATTATTCCAAACTGCGTAGCTTTTTGTTGTCCAGTTGGGCAACGAACCCCTGAAGTCGGTCGAAGATGGTCTTTATCTTCAGGCTAAAGTATTCAATCCGGCTAGTAGCTGGATCAGCACTAGCCAACACTTCATCAATGGGAGCGCCACTCGAGAGTGTGTCATCCGAGGTGGAGCCGATATTTATATTGTCGACGCTCATTTTTAACTGCGTTTAGCTTTTAATGTTTTTTCCGCTAAACTTTATCCAAGCCGGTTGCGCATATCTAACGATGCGAACGTTATTGATCTGGAATGCGGCGAATTTAGGCAGAGAGATGCACCGAAATGTGAAAGCGACGGCGACAAAATGTATGTGTGTGCATATGCACTGCACCGACACAGAGATCATAAGCGAAAACGAGCAATGTATATGTATGTGTGTGTACTGCACCAGCACAGAGAGCACAAGCGACGACCGATAATGCAGCGAAGCAACAAAAGCGAATAATGTGAATGTGTCTATGTGCCCTGAACCGGCACAGAGGGTACAAGCGACGACCGATAATGCAGCGAAGCAACGAAAGCGAACAATGTGTATGTGTGTATGTGCCCAGCACCGGAACAGAGGGCACAAGCGACGACCGATAATCAACAGTTATGCACAAGATAACGATTTCGAAAGAGAGTTCGAAAGAGAGTTCTAGGTATGCAGCCGCTCCCGAGCGCGGGCTGAAGCAAACGACGAAAGAGGAGACGACGAAAGCTAACGGATTTCGCTTAGAACTCTATGCAGCCGGTCTCGACAGTGCGTTGCGCAGGCTGAATCAGACGGCGAAAGAGAACACGAAAACGAATAGCGGCCCGCTAGAAACTGTCACGGTCGGCCACAACGACTTTTGGTTCGCTACTTTTTCGACGAATGTTGGGTTAAATCTTTGACACAGATTTAACTCAATGTTTTGAACACTTTTTTCACTCAAAGGTCACGGGGATCACGTCGGGGTCACCAAAATGTTAGAAGCTGCCGAGCTTTTTCGGCCGCTCTGACTCCACATTTACAAAATTAGAGTTTTTCTCCGTTTTTAGTTTAAAGTTTTTTTTATATATATTTGAGGGCGTGCCCGTGAGTCCGAGATGATTAAAATTATGTACAATTTGCATGTAAAAAAACGAAAAAACCAAGAACCGTTAAGGCTAGGTGTATTGGCTTCAAAATGATACGCGATGCTGCGTTCGACGACGACCTTTTGACGATAGTGGGGGATGAGTTGCGCGACGCACTGCCATATAAGCAGTACGAGCGATATACATGAATGTGTGTGTGCGTATGCACCGAGAGCGTGAAAGTATATGAGCGTGGATAAAGAGATGGACAATTGATTCTCTTAAGAACTACTGGCGGCTGCTGCTCCGAACAAACACTTTAATTTATTACCTCGTAATGAGCGCTGGCGATATGGCGTGTAAAGTGATGGCAGAAACCCATTAATTTGGAAGACACGGTGTGGATTGGTATGAGTATATTTTTCGACTGACTTCATTTATTTAGCCGCTTCATGGAGTTCTTGCATAAGACCTTTTTTCCATGGAAGCGATAGCGAGTAGAATACAAAGAGGAAGAGAGAAAGAGTGACCTAAGCAGCGCTTCATTTATTCTCTCATCATTTACATTGCTTCTTTGTAGGTATTTTAATTTCACAATAGTTAATATATGTATTAAAGAGCAAATCTAGCGAAGTGACTGTACCAACGTCTTCATAGGACCGTACTTTAGAGTAAAGGAAGAAACCATATAAGCGCTTTTGTTACCTATAGGTATGGCTACTAAATATTTTGACAAGTCACATATAAGTGTGACTGCATTTATTGTAATTTTCTAATTTCGGTAAAGGAACCAATTGTGTCGACTAGTTCTTGGTCGAATACACTTATTGGTGAATCTGTTATGATTTAAAGGAGTCTTAGTGTGTTTTACTGTCTTTGATATCTTTCGACATTTTTGGTATTTTTGACGATTATATACGTACTTGGGGTTATATGACGTGTCATGTTTTTCTAGTGGTAGTGTCACCTGTCTTTTTTTTTTTTTTTGCTATCGTTTTGATATGTATTTATGACTTCCTTGTTTTTGTCATCATGAAATGTAAACTTTTGCTTATTTTTCTTCCTTATTTGGGTTACCGGCGTGAGTAGCTACTCCCATTTTGTTCATATAATATATTTTTTAATAGTATTATTCGGGGCAGACCCCCACCGATTAACTGCTCCCCAAATAGCAGACAATTACGGGCCTTAAGCCAATTATTCTAGTTGGCACAAATGTCTATGTTATTTTTTTTAATATGCTTATGTTATGTTAAAGCTTTTACTCGCTTTCCCTGCTAAGCCCCCTCTCAAAGCTCGCTCTTCGTTATCTACATTTATCTATGTTTGCCGAGCGAAGCTGCGCTTAGCGATCGGAGCGTCGATGCAGCAATGTAAAGAGCAAGCACGAGAAACTTGCAATTTGGATTTCACGCCTTAAAAAACTTTCTTAATTTTATTTGTGCCGTGTCTTTATTTAATTCGATACAATTATTCGGCCGATAGGGGATAAAAACCATAATCCCCACATAACATTTGGTGAACCCCGATGTGATATCTGACTTGCAGAGTCAATTAGCTAAACATTTACAATTTTTTCATCGTTTCGAGCATAATTCGGGGCTAAAACATAAATGCATGCCAACACAGTGGCTGGCTATACGTTTCTCTGTGGCGGCAATTCGGTCATTGCAGTGCATTGGGCAGTGCAGTGAACTAACTAACACACACAAACGAAACACAAAGCGGAATTGGACAGATCGCACAGCTAAACGCATAAGCTGTAATCCCTTTGCTTACGGTTCCCACTTTTACAAGTATACAGTGTGTCTTTTCTATCGTGCTAGGTAACTTTAAAAAAACCTCAACATGGCAGGACCTGAGCATTATAATGTCGCGAACGTGGTCATGCCTAGTGATGTCGATTTTTATAAACAAACGGCCGAGTCCATCGCGTGTCAATTAAATGCCATGGACAGTTTTCTCACCAAGGAAGAGCTGGCCGACTTAGATGAAGCAGAGCTTCAAGCTCTCTTAGAGCAGATCGAGCTAGTAAATGCGGATTTCGATGCCGCTCAAACGAGCCTTGAAAGGCTGGATTTGCTGCAGTTGGCCAATAATGCCCGACTGGACCTCGCTAATATCTATGTCAAGGTCAGGGCCAAACTGTCACGGGAGATGACGGCTGCTCGCACGGTTAATGCTGCTCATTCTACGGCTCGCAACATTCTCGATGAGCATCCAAAAGAAATCCCCTTATATTCGAAACAGATGGGCTTTTCATTTCCACATTGGGAACTATACATACAATTTTTTTTTTTTTTTTTACTTACTCAATTTTTTTTTCAAGGACGAAAGATCGATCTTCCGGTGTGCTGAAAGAAAAGTGTTATTTCGGAAAAATTTGACACAGAAGATCTGGAATTGCTTATAATACTATCTTGACATCAATAATACGGGATTCTTGAACTTCACCAGAATATCACAGATCTGTTCATGACAATCTTCTTTCGTTATTAGTACATTTAAGAATTAGTTATACATACAGTCTTTTACGTTAATTTAATTTATTTATTTACTCGCCAACGGTTAAACCAATGGCTAAACTAACTAATGTCTATCTTAAACAATAAACACTAAACAAAGAAAGAAAGAAAGAATAAAAAAATAATTATTTAGCTAATGAAAAAATCAGAAAGTGACCGTCTGACGGATGCTTTCCATGCCAAAAGTCGAATCACATCCCAGGTGGCAGCGCATTATACTGACGAAGCGCCTCACATAATGGCTCATTATTCCCGTAGTTGGTCCGGTGCAGATCAACAACAAAAAGTGCGTGGTCCCTAAGGCTCCTGGCAAGCGTGTTAAAGCCAATCCTACTAAGCAGGACAGGGCAATCGATGTTTTCCACTAATATGTCATATAAAAATAGCTAAGCCGCATGATGAATTACTCGTTACAAAGCCGAACATGGCATAGGCTTTTGGCAAAATGAAGTTCGAATGCTCGATAAAAAGAAATTTGGAATCGAAGACGTCTCCAAGGTCAAGTGTCTCCGTCAGCGGAAAGGCCATCTATCGAATACGAGGCCTGAACAATGAATACACACTGGCTAAATGACACAAAGTAATATTTTCTAACATTGAGAGGGAGCGAATTAAGTGTGCACCAACGAACGACTCTATCCAGGTCACGTTGTAGAAGGATACTTTGTAATAAAACGACCCGTTAACAAAGAATTTGCGAAGAGAATTTTAAGGGGTTCAAAAAAAGCAAAATTACAGTTGCGAAGCAGGAAGGCAGAAATGCCATCACTGTCGAATTGTCAAAATCAGCAATTGCCTCCAAAATGTCCGCCTCCGATACATAAAATGAGCCAATATTGAACACCGAAGGGATAGAGTCTAAGACATCAGACTCATGCCAAACTGAGTATGGCTCAAAATTTGAGCTAAAAAAAGAAGCAAAAAGGTTTGTTTTGCCACTATCAGTGTTTGAGCTTAAGTTACCAAAGTTCATAGCTGAAGAAAAAGCACCCGTCGACCTTTTTGAGTTAATGAAATGCCAGAACGACCTGGGATTCATTTCAAGTCCACTTTCAACGTCGGCAATATACTGACTATATAAAAATTTGTTTAAAAAAGAAAACTCCCGCTTATACTGAACATACCTATCCCAGTCAACAGGGTCACGGGTAATCTTGAATCATTTAAAAAACTTGTTACGCAGATCCTTATATCTGATAAGACCCTTCGTATACCACGGTAGCCTATAGGAGCCACGCACTCTTTTGGAAGCATTTGTATCAACAATATGATGAACGGTATGAATGAAAGCATTATAAGAAGAGTCCGCACAAGGATGCGAGAAAGCAGAAACCCAGTTTACGTTTAACATTTCCCGTGTAGCATTCAAACTTACATCAGTAAAAAAATATTCAGAATCGGGTTCAGTTAAGGGGGAGTAACTATAGAAATTAGATGAGAATATCAATGGCACGTGATGCATGTCACATTCTGCAATAGGCAGCCCGCAACATGCAACGCAGTAATCAATATCCGCACTAACAAATCAAGAATCTCATTTAACCTTTTAAAATATTATTAATTTGGGTTAAGCCCTTACTAAAAAGGTCATAAAAAAAAAGACTTCGTGCACACCAATCTGATCCAAGATAGAGTTTCCATCAAGGAGACAAACCGGATCACAGCGTATGGTGCGTCTAACGGCCACAATGACCCCACCCCCTCTGCAGCGCTTCGTTTTGGCACAGTCTCTGTCCTGACGAAACACTTGGAAAAAGTTGGGATCAAAGAACTCGTTGTCGAAGAAGTTTTCGTTGAGCCAGGTTTCACAAGGATGATAACGTCAAAATCGCACGTAGATGTTGCCAAGTAGATCGCTTGAGTCTTAGTGCGCATACAAGAAATGTTTTGAATGAAAATGCGGGTGGATTTAGCCCCATCCATCGGCATAGTCCCAGGAAGTGGCGGGACCGTCCGGTTAGCGGCCACGAGGGTAGGATCCAGAGGAGGGTCAAGAAAATCACATACGGCAAGGCTCATGCGTAAAACCTGTCCACACGTCGCAGTACGAAACAGCAGCACACCATCCTCATCCAGTAGATTGGTCAGGGCGGTGGTAGGGTATACCAATCCCGGTGTTGATACCGAAGAGAGTGATCCATTTAAGAGCGAGCGCCGGGCTGCTGACTCTCCCCAAATGTCGAGTACAGAGACGGCGCAAGCAAAGAACACGAAGAACTGCATTGGCGTATGTTGTTTTGATGATGACGTCAGAAGCGCACACAGTCGAGAAAGAGCGCCAGCAAGAGCATCGTCGTCTGATCCAGCAGCAGCTGAACGAATGTCGATCAAAGCGCAATGCGAATAAGCGGTATTTTGTTGTTGTTCCACAGAGGTATGCCAGAAATGATACATCGTTCCGTTGCGCACTGCGAAGAGGCGAGAAAGTGTGAGCAGAATATGCTGTCGAGAAGCGGCGATCCAGAAACCATAGGCGCCGCTCACTGGGAGTTTTTTGAAGTGGATGGAACTGGAACTTTCTCAGTCGGGGTGGACGTCCGCAATGGCACAAGTTTAGGCAGATTAACAGCCGTCAGATCAGGCCTCTGTCTATGCACAAAGCGGGAAACTCTTACCGATACCAGAATTTGTCATCAAAGACCATCGGGTATAGAGGCTCAGGGATTCCAAGTTTGAAATTAACGAGTTTCAACGCAGATATGTCCGCATCCCGCTTGACCAACTTTGCACAGGAAATTCCGGTATCGGACACCTTGAGCTTATCGGCAACAAATTTCACCACCGCCTCTGGCTCCGTCGCAGCGGCAAATTTACCGATATGCAGGTATTTTCTGCTCTGCACTACATTTAATTGCTCACAGATCGGAGCAACACCAACAAAACGCTTAGGATTTTTGCTTCGATTCTTCCTCTCTTTCTTTCGGACTGTTATGAAGCCCTCCGAATCAGAAAGGAGAGCGGCAGCTGTACCCAGGTCAATGACCGCAGTCGAAGTGGCGGCCACTAGCCGTGGAAACAGCAAGTCAGTCGCCGGCAAGGCATTGTTGGCATCCTTCTTAGATGCAACCGGCTTCACCTTCTTATTCAATTTATTCGGGAGGCCAGCCTGAATATCGCACTTGAGATCCCGATAAAGGCTTTCAAGCTTCCGCACCTTGTCACTGAGTTCATCAATTTTAGAGTGCGAGTCATTCGCAACCACACAGTTAACACACTGCCATAACAGGTTGGGCAGATTTATTAAAAACTTAACAGCATCTGAGGGAAAGTCTATGCACAACAAATGAAACGCACGGCGGCACAAAGACGATCAGCGAACAGCAGCAAAGCAGCAATGGACGTTCAAATTGCATTCCGAGCATTGATGTCGAGACATAGCGAAAACACGATAGAACGCAGTGAGAGCAGACTGATCACTTATTTACCAAAAACTTAGGAGAATCGTATAAGTATCAATAATTATATCTGATCTAATCGAGTCCCAAGATTTCTAGGCGGCCTAGTTCTTCCTAGCAGAATTTTTACAACCTTTTCAATTTTTCGCAAGCTAACTTTTCAACCTGGAAGTGTTGGCTTTTTCTTCTTATTTCTCTATTCGCTGACCCTTTTTCGCGCTGAAAGTGAGAACCTAATCTGATCCTTAAAATCCTAATCTGATCCTTAAAAATCCTTTGCCGGCCTATCCAGCAATCAACGTATAGGCTGGCCAGATACCTCGATAGTATTGAGTCTGTTTGTGGTATGTCCCCAGCTATCGATACACTTAATATAACTAGTTTCTCTTAGATAATGAATCTTCGAACTAGCGAGCACTGTCACACACCAAATGAGCGTGCTGGTGAGAACCGCACGTGGTTTCTTTTGCACCCCAATAGAACAGTTGATTTATCACCGACGCCGTCCAGTTGAATTGACTTCTCAATGAAGTTAGTGTGTCGTCGTAAGGCCACACGAGGTTCTCGTGGGTCCTATATACTCGTCGAAGAAGAAAGCATGTCGGTGTGTGGCCACACGAGGTTCTCACAAGTCAGAATATGCACTCTTATATGGTGGTCGCTCTCAGAGGCCACAAACCTTATACAGATCTCTCGCTGAGAAGATATATGGTTTCCATCAGTTAATCATCAGGCAATAGAGTACGAGTTGAATAACATTTTACCCAGAAAGTAAAGGCATCCGCGGATGTTTTCGGATTAATTTCACTCTTGTCGGTAACTCTCCACGCAATCCTTCAATAACCGGAAATAGCTCGTCGACTACGGGTCAGATTATGTCACCCTTAGAATCGTTAATTAATTCTTTTTGTACACTCTTGCACTTTAAATTTTGTCACTTTTTCGGAACGATTTTTAAACTTTTTATGTTATTTTTCTTCCGATGCCGTGACCGAACGTTTTGGCGATTTTGCAAAAAGAGAACGAAATCGGAAGCCTTAATCTTTCACTTGTCAAATATCGCTGATTGGAGCAACCCTGTATTTTATAAACACGTCCTCTGGTTTTTCAAAGAAAATCATCTCTGATTCCAGCCGCCACCTATTATGTTATTTTAGGTTAACCCGGACGTCCCTCAGCGGGGACTATCATAGGCCAGTATGGCCCTTAGTTATCCGGATGTGAATGGACCTTTACGGGGGTATTGGTGAGGTTTGGAAGTCCTCGAGTATCGAGGTGTGTTAAGCAAAGGCAAGTAATTTCCTGGGCGTCCTATTGGAGGCATCTTCTATTGATGCCATCTCCGGTATGCCTAGGTATCTTTTCCTTGCCCGTGAGAAAGTTGCAGTTGCAGATGAGTTGTTCCATGGTTTCGATAGCCCCGGGTTCATCACATTTCCTACAGCTGTCTCTGTTGGTGATGCCTAGCTTGGCTGCGTGCGCCGCAGCCAGACAGTGACCTGTGAGTAATCCCACTAGCAGTCTACAGTCTTTCCGTAGAAGGTGCAGTAGATAGTGAGTTAGTTTTCCATTGCGCTCTTTACACATGGTTCTCGAGGTTCTGCAGGTGGTTGTGTTCCTCCATCTGTTCTCGGTTTGTAGAGCGGCCTGCTACTCTAGATCGCTTTGTAACGTTCTAAGGGAGATAGGCACATTATCTGTTCTTTCGTTCTTCAGCCCGACGCTTTCCTTAGCCAGAACGTCCGCAGCCTCGTTTCCTTCGATGCCCTGGTGGCTGGGAACCCAGTAGATTCGCACTGACTTGGTCGTGCATAGTGAGTATAGTGCCTCCCTGCTTGCCAAGACACTTCTGGAACTAACTGCGAACGACTGCATGGATTTAATCGCCGCTGCATCGGTCCGGTAGCTTATATGACAACGTTATTTCGGGGTTTGCGCAATATAAACCCGCACCTACTCCTCCGTCCATCTTGGAGCCATCAGTGTATATATTGAGGTGTTGAGTCTGGTCCCGTCCTTTTTTCCAGTCTTCGGATCCCATAAATGTGTTAGTTTTGACCTCGAGGCAAGTTTGGAGGGTCATGTAGTCTGTATGACTGGTCATGTCCTTCCCAATTGAACTGTGGCCGTATCCTTGGGGTTACATTTTCCCCAATGCAATCAGTCGCTGTGCTGCTTTGCCCGCAGTCAGCCGAGCGTGGATGTCGAGGGGATCGATTCCTAGTATGGTTTCGAGTGCTATAGTTGGTGTTGACCTCAGCGCCCCTGTGATACATAGCAGAGCCTATCGCTGGGTCCTTTCCAAAAGCTTGTGGTACGTCTTCTTTTCAGTTGCTTGCCACCACACTAGGACTCCATACAGCAGAGTTGGTCGCACCACCGAGATGTAAATGCAATGCATTAGGGTGGGTGACAGGCCCCATGTGCTGCTAAGCATCTTCTTGGATGCATAAAGCGCAATGGTGGCCTTCTTCACCCTTTCCATTACATTGGGTTTCCATGCCAGTTTGCTATCCAGTACTGTGCCGAGGTATTTGACCTGTGTTTTCGGGGTTAGCCTTGTTTGGTTGATTTTTGGGGGGATCCATGCCGGTACCTTGTACCTCTTTGTAAACAGGATGAGGTCCGTCTTGTCCGCGTTGATATCGAGGCCTACTTCGTCCGCCCACTCGCATATCTCCCTGAGTGTTCGTTCCATTATGGAGCTGAGGGTCGATGGACATACAACCGTAATAATTTTGCTTATGTCGTCTGCATAAGCTTTTATTTTTGGGGCCTTCCTCTCGAATCTCTTGATGAGGTCGTCGACCACCAGATTCCACAGGAGAGCGACAGGACTCCACCCTGAGGTGTGCCACTGTGCGCTCCCTTTACCGTAGAAGCGGTGCCCCACTCTGATTGCACCCGTCTACAACTCAGGAGATTGATTGCTGGGTGTATGTGGGTCGCTTTAAGGCGATCCATTATTGCGTTCGTGGCTACGTTGTTAAATGCTCCGGATATATCTACGAATACTCCCAGTGCATACTTTTTATTGTTGAGGTCCTTCTCGATGGTAGCTACTAGCGAATGTAGTGCTGTTTCCACCGATTTCCCTTTGGTATAAGCATGCTGGTTGGTTGACATCAGTTCTCCCACCTCCTTCTTGATGTGTCCATCCAGCAGCTTTTCCAGTGTTTTTAGCATAAAGGCGGTCAGGCTTATCGGTCTGTAGTCCCTGGGTCTAACATGGCTGCACTTTTCTGCTTTTGGGAGGAAGACTTGTCTAGCTGTTCACCATTGGATAGGGATATAGCCTGTACTTAGACATGCCGAGTATATTGCGAAAAGCCATGGGATGATCGTCTCTCTGGTCGCTTGCAACATGGCGGGGAATATTCTGTCCGGTCCAGGTGCTTTTATGCTCGCAAAGGAGTCTATAGCCCATTGGATTTTCTTGTGGGTTACTAGATCTCTTGGGGGGGTTTGTTTCTCGGTTGCTAGGTCCTGTTGCGTTTCGGCATCAGTGACCTCGGTGCATCCCGGGAAGTGGGCCTCCATTAGTACTGTCAGAGCCTCTTCGCTGCCATCTGACTACTGTCCGTTATTTAATTTTAGCTGACTCTGTATGGTGGGCTGCTTCGAGAGCAGCTTCCTGAGTCTTGCTGTTGCCACCTATTGACTATTGATAACTATTCAATTGTGCATTTTACAACACTTAATCCGTCGCTTCAGGCTCCATTACAGCTTCCTCGATTTAGTGGAGACTATATGGATTGGCCAGAATTCCACTCAATGTTCTCGACAATGGTGCACCAGGAGTCGCGTATACCTTTTTTTCGGCTGCAAGGTGGAGAGGAGGGCTCGGCTATCAGTTTGCGTGCGCTCAGCGACAAAATCAATGCGCACTTACGTGCTCGTCGGATCTTGGCAACACCTCAGGAGATTTCGGATGGGTTGCTGGTTTACATCGTGTGCTCTAAATTGGATCACAGGGCGAAGGTGAATTGGGAGGAGAGCGTGCCCACCTCAAGATTGCCTCCGTGGACAGACATGGCCTCATTCTTGGAAACGAAATGTCGGATGCGAGGTGGAGCAGGTGGGAGAAAGTAAGCCTAGCACCCTTATCACCTCTAGTAACGACTATACTAAGCCCACATGAACCATTGCAATTCCTCTGAGCATTACATATCTAGATGTCAGGCATTCTTAAATATCTCCTCTTCCGATCGATAAAAAGAAGCAAAGAAGAGTGTTTAAACTGCCTCAACAAAGGCCATGAATTGCAGAGGTGCAGGTCAGGATTTTGCAGTCATTGCAAGGCGAAACATAATACGCTGCTCCACATCCAATCGATCACAACTGATTCATATTCCTCTTCGCCAACCGAGGAATCGAGAAAACAAGAGGCAGCGATTGTACTTCTAGCAAGCGGTTCTTCTAGCCCTCCCCCCTTAATCCAGAAATCTCAGCCTAGCCAAAACGTGTTGCTATCTACTGTCCTTGTCCATGTGACTGATCGTTATGGAAGACATATCGAGTGTCGCGCCATTTTGGATTCTGCATCGCAGGCAAAATTTATAACATCGAGACTGACCAAACAGTTGCAATTAGATCATCATTCGTCACATGTTAACATTTCCGGTCTTGGAGATTCTATTCTACCTTCGAGCAAATCTGTGCATATAGTTGTACAATCCTAGGACGCAAGCTATCGCGATTGCAGAGGATTGACCGATTCCGAAAAATGTTGAGTTGGCTGACCCTAAGTTCTTCAAGCCCCAACGAGTCGATCTGCTAATAGGAGCTATCCTATTCTTCGACCTATTCTGCGTCGGCCAGATACGTTTTTCGGCGCAAAATACAAAGCTTGGATGGATTGCGTCAGGAATCATAAATAGCTCAGGATTTGAGCGTGAAGCGTTAACCGTTTTTCAGAGTTCCTTTCACATTTCCACTGACGATATTAGTCGTATAATGCTCGACTACCGCAAGCTGGCTCGATGGCGCCAGAAGGCAGCCGATCAAGAAGAGCAATACAGGAAGCAGCTGCACGAGTACCAAGACCAGTTGGAAACACTGCGATCGGAGAATCAAGAACTCAAGGCCAAGTTAGGGACGAATACGGTGAAGATCGGTCTTGTGCCATTACTCTATCTAATCGCCAAATTCAGGAACTGCAGCGTGAACTTACTGAAACAGCAAACAATTTTATATCTATTATAAACTAACTTAATATTCAAAAATTTCTACTTTGCTTGATTCCCTGCTAATTCATGAAATTGCAGAGCTTCCCGATGATCTGGATGTGCTCCCTACAAACCATTTTCAAACTGACGAGCCGATTGCTGCATTCGATGATCAAAACGGGACTTATCACAGCATCAATCACCATCATAGTAGCCGAAATCCGCGCCTAAAGAGGACTCTTCAAAAGGGCCGTTGGGAACATAGTGGTTCTGCCCCTTCAGGATGGATCTCTTGATAGCCTTCGCCTTCCAATGGGGGTGCTTGTTCGGGGCAAACCCCCACCGATTAACTGCTCCCCAAATAGCAGCCAATTACGGGCCTTAAGTCACTTTTTCTATTTGGCACAAATTTCGATGCTATTTTTTTTTCAATCTGCTTATGTTATGTTAAAGCTTTTACACGCTTGCCCTGCAGACCCCTCTCAAAGCTCGCTCTTCGTTATCTACATTTATGTATGTTTGCCGAACGTAGCTGCGCTCAGCGATCGGAGCGTCGATGCAGCAATGTAAAGGGCAAGCACGAGACACTTGCAATTTGGATTTCACGCATTAAACAACTTTCTTAATTTTATTTGTGCGCCGTGTATTTATTTAATTCGAAATAATGATTCGGCCGATCGAGGATAAAAACCATTATCCTCACAAGTATCTATCGAAATGACTTGAAAGATCTTTTCGCTCTGGACCATTTTTAGGTGGCTGATTCTTATTTAACTGGCTTATTATAAGCCTTCTAAAGTTCCATTAGTCTAAATTCCGCAATCTCTCTTGCAATAATCTTTTACTATAGTACTTTTCGTACTTGAAATGATCGATTGAATTAGTGATATGTTGACCATAAATAGATGATCGAAAATCGGTTATTGCCCAGAAGATTATCGTATGCTGGTACTCTTAACTTCATAAAGGCTTTCTTTAAATAGCCGAATATGTTTTAACATTCGTTAGACTATTCAAGTCCTACATTTGTATACACGGTACTCGAAGAGTATAGGGGTATATTAGATTTATGCTAAAAGTGTGTAACACCCAGAAGCTAGAGTAAGAGAATTTTGTATCCAGACTCCTGTAAAATCACAATGTTTCAAGTGTTTTTCAATATTTCGCCCTGCCCCCTTCCGATCTCAAAAATAAAACGAAAATCTGTGGCATGCACAATTTTGAAGATACGAGAAAACTAAAAACGCAGAATCATAGAAAACGTCTTTATCTATCAGAGTGTGCAAGGAACCCTTTCCGTCCGCTGGAGTTTGCTGGGCTTGCTCAGCAGCTGGTGGGCTCAATGCAACGAATTTATAAAGTTACCTCAACGACAAGTAACACAACGGGGTTCTATGGGAATATATCTCTTTTATTGGTATCTTACGGCTAGGTCTTATTGTTAGGGTTTATGCTACGGATTCGATCAGTACTTTTTAAATGACAAGGACAGGGACTCAGGTGGCTGCCAGGTGGCTGCAGGTGGCTCAGGCAGGTGGCTTTTAGGCTACCTCCAGACGTAGCAACGTCTCAAACTTCTCCATATCAAGGATGAATCCGGCTCGAAGCAGCAAATGTTGATGAGTTGAGTTGTAAATTCGAACTGTTTTATTTTCAAAACTTATGCACTATATATAGGAAAATATAAGGTAATTAAAACTAAGACCAACGCTAAGAAAAGGAGGGATGTGCGGCACTTGTTCCCACGCTCATCTCTTCTAATGACACCTACTACATGCAAACAACATGTGTTAATAGATTTGGGTTCGACGTGCCCATGTATATGATTTTATGGTCGAACTCTATGTGTCCTTTTTCTCAAGTGGCCTCCTTCAAGTGGACTGTATTGTTTATTGGTTGACCTGTGTCGGTTCTTGTTCATGTTTTATGAACATATTGCCCGCGGTTTGCTAAAGATGTGATAACTGCGAGTTTGTTGGCCTGCTTCAAGTGGACTGTATATTTTTATTTTTTGTGGCGCTACCTGCTGTCGGCTCCTGTTCATGTGCATGAACACTTAGGGACCAATGATCTCCGCAATCGCTTCGACCAACACCACCAAACTCACACACAACGGTTCGCCCTTTTCTTTGCTCGCCTCCGCCGACTGCTGTCCCTTGACTTGGTTATGGCAAACTCGGAATGAAATGCCAAACTGTTCGTTGCGATGCCAACTTAGGTGCTATCATTTAGTCAAAATCCCTTCGGAGCTGAGCATGCGCCTTCTTCAGAGCGTTGTCCGCACGTTTGACAAACCCTCGCCGACCTGTGAACCTGTCCAGAGCCTCAAGAAATTTTCTGTAGTGAGGCCTGTCACTGCTTCCAAGTGTACAGCCTTTGTCGCCAGACAAATGAAGACAACAATGTAGCCCTTATACACACTATCGCCTCGTAGACGAGCTGCCTTGAGCTCTATGGCGCCAGTATAATCTACACCGGTAGCTATGAATGGTCGACTCGGCGGATTGACTCGATGAAGAGGCAGATCTCCCATAAGTTGGGCGGAAGTTGATGGTCGCGCTCGAAAACATCGCATGCATTTCCTTATCACTCGACGAACTGCTTGCCTCCCCGTGACGATCCAGAACCAGTGGCGTGCGTGCGCCAAAGTCAGCTGCGCACCTCCGTGCAGTGAGTGAGTTCTTGATAACCAATGTTGTGAAATGATGGGAACCAGGAAAAATGATAGGATGACGGCGATCATATGGTAAAGCTGAGTGCCGCAAACGTCCCTTTATCCTTACGATGCCATGGGACATGATCAGTGATAGTCCTATGAGCTTGCTTCTGGAGGGTAATGGCTTGGAGTTTCTCGCGGCGACTAGATCTACTGGGAAGGATTCAAGTTGAACGGTGCGCACAATACTAAACAGAGCTTGGTCCAGTTCTTCAATGCCTAAGGGGCCTATACGCCGGTTTCCTTTGTTACACGCGTTGTGCTTGAATCGCCGAATGTAGGCAATGACTCTTACAGCTTGAGTGTATGTGGAAAACCGCGCTATAACTGAGAGTTCCTGAACTGCATGGTGAACGTGAACATTATCCGATTTGGCTTCCAAAGAGGGGTCGGCCATAGAGATATCAGACACCTTTTTGGATGGCCACATGGTCTGATCGCGCTGGAGCCAGCCGCGTCCCTGCCACCACAAGTTGAAATCCTTCAGCTCCTCTGGGGTGAGTCCTCTCGTTGCATAGTCAGCTGGATTGTCTGTCGTGCTCACATGACCCCATTCATTTGGTGTGGAATGGTCAAGTATAAAGGTAACCCTGTTGGCGACGAATTTCTTCCACCTCTTAACGTCGCCATGCAACCAATGTAAAACAATCGTAGCGTCGGTCCAATAAAACGTCTTCCCCGGAAGCGACGACAGCCGCTGAGAAGACACTATCGACTTCATGAGCTTGATAGCCAATACTGTACCGCTTAGCTCTGTGCGGGGTATGATCAAGGCTTAGAGGGAGTGATCTTCACTTTGGCCATAAGCAGGGATCTCCATCGTTCTGCAAGAGACTCCGGAACTGCTTCGTCCCACTCCAGGGACGCTCTTGTACCGTCTGCACGCGCAGCCGGTAATAAGCTTTTAAAATAAGCTTCCCAGAGATGATGACAGGCGCGATTAATCCTAGCGGGTCGAAGAGCCTAGCGATGCTGGACAAGATCGTCCGTTAAGTTGTACCTTCTGACAACTAAAAGTTGATTTTAAATATAAAACAATCCTTGTTTCGTTGCCAATACATTCCCAAGGCCTTTATGCGATCACTATTACCGCAGCTCAATGGAATGGAGTGCAATAGCCTTGAATCATTGCTCGACTATTTGCGCAATTCCATGCAGGCGGATTTTATTGATGCCGTAACTTGAGACCGTTTTGCTTCTGCGTCTTCTATGGTGTGGCCGCCAGATAGGATATCGCCAACGTATATCTCTTTCATGAGGACTTCCTCTGCCTTTGGGTATAAGACTCGTCCATCTTGAGGCAATCGATGAATTACTCTGATAGCCGTGTACGGCGCCGAGGCTGTTACAAACGTCAGCGTCGACAATGCGTACGTGTTGATGGTTCCATCCTCCGCCCGCCATAAAATTCGCTGAAATTGTGTGTCGTCAGGGTGAACATCAATGCAACGATTCATTTTTGTATGTGAAGACATAACGATATTTCCGCCAATTTAGAATGACCTAAGACATGTCGTTTTGAAGCATAGGTCCAGAGCGAAGTATATCGTTCAATGAGCGTCCATTGCTCGTTTTGGTAGAAGCGTCGAAAAATATGCTTTGCTTTGTGGACGCCTCCTTAAAAACAGCGTGGTGTGGCAGCACGCACGAAGCTGTGTGTGTGTGAGTGGACTTTCGTATTGTCCAAGTGCCTTCAGCGCCCACAGCCGAACTGATCTGACCCAACGAAAAGTACTCCTCTATTTCATCGCTATATCGCTTCCAACGATCAGGGGCCTTAGAAAGCCGCCTTTCCAACTGTAAAAAGTGATTAAGCGCCATGTGATGTGACTTTCCTAGAACCATGTTTGGATCCCGATATATAACGCTACGTAGCGCCCATACGGTCTCCGCACGTACGTTTTCTGAAAAAACGATTCGCACCACAGATCCTCTTCGGTGACTGTGGATCGTTCCGGTACGGCTTCAACTTCACAAAAACTCCTGAGTAGCGATTCCGTCTCTAAAGAAATTTGATGACAGCGTAGCTGGGTAGTTCTTTCCATTCCGTCCGCTTGGCCTGATAGTATCCAGCCAAAATTAGTGTTTTGAGCCAGAGGTTTCTTAGGTCCTCCAATCCTGACTAGGAAGAAACGACGTTAATGTGTTGAGTACATACGACCAGCAGATATCTAAAGAAAACTGCGGATAAATATTACTGAATGGATGCGCGTGTACCCGTTCTTTTTAGATGGAGGGATTGTGCCACATGCTCGGAGACGATGGTTGCCTCGGATCCCTGGTCGATGAGAGCATTGATGACCGCTTGAAGACCATTGATCGGATTCCGTATGAGGATACGCGCGGTTGCGAGGAGAATCTGTCTTCTGGGGGTGTTCGATGAAATGGCGGAAAAACATCGATAAGACTCACCATGCGATTAGACAGGCAGGCAAACTGGATTGCTGGTCGGAGGCACTGATGACTGCGGTGTCGCAGACCGTGCAGTATGCGGTAGCGACTGCTTAGAGGGTTGACCTTGTGAAGTGACGGGAAAATTCAGCAAAGTATGGTGCCGCTGCCCGCACACCTGCCAACCCTTGGTTCTGGTGCAGCAAGAAGGGGTATAAGCCCGGCTTAAGCAATTAACACATAGCTTCGCTTTGTTCGCAATGTCTTTGCGCTTGTAGCAATCTAGGGCCAGAAAGTCTGGACAACGACGCAGAATGTGGTCGACTTTGCAGTGAAGGCATTGCACATTCGAGCGCTTTGGTCGGTCTTGCGCGTTATGCCCTCGGATACGCTTGGTAGTATCTGACGCGCCCGGCAAAGTATTGGAGTCGTACGATGAACTGCGGTTCTCGATCGCATCCATTATGACTAGCCGGTCATTTATAAACGATTCTAGCTCCTTAAATAAAGGGACGGTGGAGCTGCTGCCTTGACGATGCTCCCACTCCCTATGAGTCTCCTTTGGTAGCTTCGATGTTAGGTAATGCGCCAACCAGTTGTTGCGCTCCCCATCCAAGGCTTGGATGCGGGACCGACCTGAGCATAGTCCGTATGGACACAGCAGTCTCTCTTTGCAATCTGGGAAGGGCATAGATGGCATTCATATGATGCGAAAAAACAACGCGATGATTGTTGTATCTCTGGCCCATCCTACCCTACGCCACCGTGTAATTAGCGTCCGTGAGCTGCATTTGGCAAATATCGTTGTCCCGGCCTGGCGTGAGTGCTTCTTTGAGAAAATGCAATTTGTGTACACCGCTTAAAGTAAAGTTGTTATGGATCAAGCTTAAGAACGCGTAATAAAACCCAGGCCAATCTCTTCGTGAGATTCACGAAATGCCTTCCGCAAGCCTTCCACTTGTTTCATACGCTTCTCAAAGTAAATACACGTTTTCCTCGACTCCGAATCTTTCTTAAAGTTCTGCAATATAGATTTTAACGCCTGGAAACGATCCTTTTGCACATTGATCAACCTTTGCAGTGGCAGAACCTTCGAGCCCGCATCCGAATCCATAATACTTTTATACTTGCGTTTTTATTATATTAGATTATATTTGCTTCATCGCCTATAAAATTAACGCTTGCACAACTCACCACTCAATATAAAATTCGTTTAAAATAAGTAGCTAATCTCACACACAAACTAACTCAAATTCTCTTTACTTACCCGCACCAAACGCACCAAGCAATGAGATTAGCAAAGAGATGAAAGCGAGGAGAGCGGGGCGATGAACCGATGTCGAGGAGAGCGGGGGGTCAAGCGCTGAGACGTTAGCGAAGAGAGCGGGGCGTCAAGCACTAGCACTAGCTTGCGGTTAACGCATTCCTCAATTTTTCGTTTAGCAGCCCGCAATATAACGGCGCTGATTTATGTCCACGAAATTGTTTGTGTTTTGCAGCTGGGTTCCCTCCATGGGCCGCCACTAACAGTTATGTCCCCGTGGTTTTATATGTCCCAATAACCAGTGGACAATGAGGAGGGGTTCCCGAAGCCAATGCAAAAACTTGTTGTAATTAGTTTTTGTTAGATTTGATTCAACGAAAATGAAATGGATTTCAGCGGAAGATCGATGTTGGGTAGATTAAGGCGACGCTCTCATCGGTGACGTTCGCTAGCAGACTGACTCTCTCTCCCACGCACGGCGCTCGCAAGACCTATACTGTGGTCCGAGAGAGCCTAGTTTGGAGAGTTTGGCACCTTGGGATCAGTGATGCAAAACCGAACAACACTTATGACTTAGAAAAGCACTTCGTTCATGAAGGAAGAGCATTTTTCTGGGTGTTACTTAGAGTTATGTTCCTTGCATATAGTTACGTATATAGTAACATATATTATTACCAATACTTATACTCGGATACTACTTCTGATTTCCAACGAACCATACATACCATAGTCATACAAACATAGCATAAGAATAGAGGTAAGAGAGAGAACTTGTAAACGAAAAAAGAATTGGCTCTTGTGCTAGCTCTCCAGTTGGCAATTGACCGAACAAAAGTTTGAACGTGAATAAAGATATTATTAATCATTCGAGACTCATCACACTACTTGACAAAACTGAACTTTTTTTTCCGCTGTGGCTAAAAATGACTTTTTCTGAATTCGGGGATTTAAAAATGTTTAAGCAATTTTTTTTTTATTTTTTTTTGAGCCTTTTTTTAATGAATTTTTTAATTCTGGTAATTCGTTGCACACCAAGGACGAGAGTTTGGATGCCCGCCTCCATAAAGGAGCTGGATCGCATCCTGAAGATGTTCAAGCGATGCAGCACACACCTTCCAACCTCGGGCTGGAAGTTGGTTAAAGTTGGGACGACGCAGGGCCCAACAAACCAGGCGGTAGTCGTTCTTAACAAAGAGTCGCTGGCCCCGATTGAAGCAGCTGAACTTCGGCTTCAGCTCAGTCACCATAAAGGTGTACACGTCAGACGCAGCGGCCGACGACGACTCAGACGCCAACCTTGCAGTGGTAGAGAACTCTGACATTGTCTCTGAGGCTTCTACAGATCAATCTCCATTACTGTAAAGCAACATCCGCTGCTCTGAGAGTCCGCTTGGATGTGAGCGGAGCAGACGTAGTTCTAATCCAGGAGGCTTGGCCATTGGCAAACAAGGTCTATGAATTAGCAACGAAGGAGTATAAGTTAATTGTAGCTCAAAACGAAAGTAAAAGGTAAAGTTATGGCATACGCGGGTGACGTTGCAATTATCTTTTTGGGAAAATACCCTCAAACACTCTGCGAATTAATGACCGCAAAGCTCGTGAGACTGTCAGAATGCTCAGAATCTGGAGGACTGGGAGCTAATCTTTCGAAAACGGAATTTGTACTATTTAAAACAAATATAAGATACCGCCTCTCAATTCACCAACAGAAAATGGATGCAGGCTCTCTTTAAACGACAGTGCCAGTTACTTAGGGTTGGTAATTGACAAGAAGCTCAAATGGAACCTGAATATAAAAGACAGTGTGAAAAAGGGCACGATAGCCCTATACATATGCAAAAAAGCTATTGGCTAAAAATGGGGATGAAATCGAGCATAGTCCAATTAATTGAACTCGGCCACCGTGGCAGACTGCCTCAAATCTCTTCATGAGATGGCTCAGTAATTTCCTATCAGCCTTATATGGGTCGGGGGCCACCGGGACTTCGGTGTGCAGAATTTGGCTGAGCAAAAAAATATTTGTATCGGTACGAATATCGAATATCAACCGTGATTTTTTTCGATGGCTCAAACCATGGATCTCAAAATAAAATTAGCTTGCTTGTGTGAGTACGCACAGAGCTGCAAGTTCTTACATATGACTGTGTGCGTACTTGTGCCAACCTGCCGAATTTGTGAGGAGGAAATGTATTTACTGAGTGTTGTTTATTGACGCGACGATAGAATACCCTACAGACAATTAATCTCATATGAAGTCATGTATACTATACATTTTGTTATTGTTTATTTAAATTCGTTTATTATATTCGTTTTTAGTACATAAAAAAAAATTAGCATATAAAGGATACACCCAATATTATTTTTATTTGTGTTGTGGGCAACCGAATTCTAAAGTAATGGGTGTTTCGTTCGACAAGCATGTTTATTTTCTTTGAATTCGCATCAAAAAGCTAGAAACGATTCCACACCTGTTGGGCTATGACACTAAAATCTGTATAGACCCATTCAATACCTATTTATATATGATTAATATCCATAACTATGGATGATATATATAATTTTGACAGCGCATATTACTTTTTTATATGTGATCATATATATTAAAATATTTAATAATATACCAATAATATACAATTAAATATAAATAGGAGTATATATAGTACATACGGATTTCGAGAGAACGAATTTTTTTACCGACCAGTTTATCAGGTGGTCAACTTTATCCTCATTTTCTAAAACCGGCACCGTAACCCGACGTCGAGATACCGCCCCTTAAACGGACGCATTTACCAGCACAATGTATCGTGCATCAAATATCAGGTGTCATTTACCATGTTTTTTTTTAGTTCTGGTCAAAGCCTACGAATTTACTATTCCTTATTATCCATACTACAAATTAATGTATGTATAATTTTCTAAGTCTATGTCGTGTAACGAACCGCTTTCTTCCGTCAAGTTCAGCTGGGCTGGCTCAGCGGTCGGCAGGTTGCTGCAACGAATTTGTTTGTTGCCCCTACGACAAGCAAGAAATACACGCGGGTCAGGTATTCTAATGGTACTTCGCTTTATTGGTATCTTATGGCTATCTTACGGCTATCTTACGGCTATATCATTCGCTGGGGTATATCGGTGGTACCTTTACCGCCACGACTCCGATGGCGCTCGGGCTAGGGGTTCTGACGCGGCTATCGCTCTGTCCGCCCGCACAACTCCGCACCAATCGGGTGTCCTCGGGGCTCCTTTGGGCAACGGTTGGGGGTTCTGTCTCGGCTACCGCTCTGACCACCACTCACAACTCCGCACTTAGGAAATTGGCTCGGTAACTCTCACCTTTGATCGGGCTCGTGGCCTGTTTGTCGAGATCGTCCTTCCGCTGTCTCCTGTATCTCACTCCTGCGTCACTCTGTTGTATTCCGCTCTGTTCTTCTCCGCACTCGCTCACTCTCCGCACTTGATTCCTCTATCCACTGCCGCCGGCCTCCTCTTATAGGCTCGGTGCGGCCCAGCCTCTGCGCTGCTGCTCGGCCGCAACGGTTAATTCCGGTGGCGTCGGTATCTTTCCATCGGCCTCCGTTGTGTTCCCACATCCTCTCCACCGGGACCCGCCTACATGGCCTGCATGGCATGTATGGCCTACATGGGCCCGGCTACATGGCCTACATGGGCCGGCTCACTGTCATCGTTCCCCTCCTCTCGCGGTGTCCGCCTTGTACTTTCTCATAACGGGACCGCCTCGCTCCCGTACGGCGAATTCGCCGTATCCCCTACTAGGGCTTTGTGAGGAATATTAATTCCTCACACTTCCCCCTTTCTTCATTACTGAAAACCCTTGGTTTTCTGTCCCTTTTCCGGCTCACCTCTCGTACGGCCCTCTCATGACCCCGATGAGCCTTTTAAATTGCGCGCGCGGCCGTTTCCCTCAGGGCGCCCCCTGTCGGTGCTCTGCTCCCATCGCTCGCGAGTTACCGCGGCTGGCGATGTTCACCTATCGGTTCAGAGAACCGATGATCGTCTGGAATCAGCTCCGATCGTGGAACACCCGATAGGTGCGCGACGGGCTTGGGCTACCAGACCCGCTCGATACTCACGTGTAATATCCGCCTGTACCGCGTTTCCCGGCCTGCAATCTGGCCACCCCAATCCCTTCCATCGTTGCTGCCCCAACGCCCGGTGAGTACTAATTTCATAATTTTTTTATTTATTCCTTCATCCACTTCCTTACAGCCTCCCTTATGCCTCCACAAACACCTCGGCTTTACCGGCGGCTACCGACACCCGGTACCGCACCCCGCGCACTCGCACGAGGCGTTTCACGCGGCGACCGACAGGTCGGGTTCCGTCCACGGCCCGCACCACCGCCTCTGGCCATTCCTCCTCGGCCACCTGGCGCCAACGCTGCTGCTCCGCTGGCTGCCCTTCGGGCATCGACCGCTGCCGCTGGAGTTGCGGCCGAGCGACGGGCGCTCTCGCCTCCGGGCAGGAGACTTGCCTTGCCAGGACAGGCCGCTCCTGCGCCTTCACAGGTGAGGGCCACACCCACGGACCGCGCTCCAACTCCTCCTCAGCCGGTCCCGCCGCTGCCGTCTCCGCTGTCGGCTCCTCTGCCGGTTCCGCTGTTGCCGTCTCCGCTGTCGGCTCCTCTGCCGGTTCCGCTGTTGCCGCCTCCGCTGTCGGCTCCTCTGCCGGTTCCGCTGTTGACGCCTCTCCCGCTGTCGGTGCACCGTGTACCACCGCCGCTGCTGCGGGTCCCCTCGCCTCGGTCGCCCTCCCCGCTTTCGGGCCCGCGGGTGTGGATGCACCCGGTTCGTCGGGAGCTCTCCTCTCCTCCGGGTGTCCCCGCGGATCCCGGGCGTTGCTGCACCTCGGCGGTTCCTCTTCCCAGAGTCGGGGCTCCTCGCGCTCTTTCTGCGTCATTTCAATGGCCCAGGTGATCTGGATCGTCTGGTGGTGCCATACCACCCCGTCACCGACCACCGAGTGCACCTTCTCCGTCACAAACGGGCCATACTTCGCGGCTTCGGGCCCCTGCCACTGGGGCTGCGGCTCCTGTGCCGGCTCCTGCTGGGCCTCTGTCGGCGAAGGCTGCTGCGCTGCCCGCTGCTGCTGCGACTGCTGCTGCGGCGACTGCTGCTGTGGCGATTGCGGCTGCCGCGATTGCTGCTGCAGCGAAGGCTGCTGCGACTGCTGCTGCTGCGACTGCTGCTGCTGCGACTGCTGCTGCTGCGACTGCTGCTGCGGCGACTGCTGCTGCGGCGACTGCTGCTGTGGCGACTGCTGCTGCGGCGACTGCTGCTGCTGCGACTGCTGCTGCTGCGACTGCTGCTGCGGCGACTGCTGCCGCGGCGACTGCTGCTGCTGCGATTGCTGCTGCCGCGAAGGCTGCTGCGACTGCTGCTGCGGCGACTGCTGCTGCGGCGACTGCTGCTGCGGCGAAGGCTGCTGTGGTGACTGCTGCTGCTGCGACTGCTGCATTTCGGCGGCCGACCTTATCCGCACGAACTTTGGTGGCAGTGGGGCCACCGCCTCCTCTCGTCCATCGGCCTCCCGCTCCGCGCTCCGTGCTCTCGCCTCGGTCTGGCGCCGCAGCGCGTCTCGAGCCGCCTGCATCATGGCCGCCTCCTCCCTCGCCTTTCGCTCTGCAGTCCTCCGCGCCTCGCTCCGTTGCCGCTCCTCCTCGCGTTCCTTCGCCCGTCGTCCTTCCTCCCGTTGGAGTCGCTCTTCCTCGCGCCGCGCTTCCGCCGCCCTTCGGTCCGCGCTCCGTTGGCGTTCCTCTTCGCGCCGCCGCTGATCCTCCTTGTGTTGGAGACGCGCCTGCTCACGCCGCCTTATCTCCTCCTCGCGTCGCGCCTCTGCCTCTGCCCTCCGGGTCCGCCGCTGGTCCATCCGCTCTTGCCATAAAGCCGATATGGTCTGCTTGAGGTATTGTCTGTCCTCCTCCTCTTCCGCCGTGGACCGTTGCCTACCGGCCAACTCCTGCGGTGCCGGCGTCGGTCGCGATGCTGCCTGCGCCTTCTTTGGCTCTGCCCGCCTATGCGCCGCCGGCCTCGGCTTCGGCGCTGCCAGCGCCGGTGTCGGCGTGACCTGCGTCGGCTTCGACGCTGCCTGCGTCGGCCTCGGCGCCGCCTGCGTCGGCTTCGACGCTGCCTGCGTCGGCCTCGGCGCCGCCTGCGTTGGTTCTGCCGCTGCCTGCGTCGGCTTCGGTGCTGCCCGCTTCGGCTCCTCTCTCCTCTTTTCGCGCAGAAACCGCTCCGCAGTCCGGATGGCAATGCCCAGGAACGCCGCGTCCCGCCTGGCCTCCTCCTCATCCCGTATGGGCGCCCTTCGTGTCGGCGCTGGTTGCACTGACACCAGCACTACATCGTCGCTGTCCTCTGACACCTCGATTGTCCGCCTACTCTGCGGGGAGTCCAGCGCCGACCACGCGCTCGCTGAGGAAACTCCGGGGCTCCCCATCGGTGATGCCATCAGCTCCAGCTCTGGCGTCTCGGACCGCCGAGCACACCGCTCACCACGCGAGGGCTCCGCCCGTCGCTGGCGGTGTGCACCGGCCTCTCCTGTGCCCACGCTTCGGAACTGCTCCTCCAGGTATCTCTTCATTAACTTCTCCATATTTTCTTACCACGTGTCTTTCCTTTGGGCTATGATCTCCAAGTGATCGCTCGCTGCCGTTTCGGTAGCCGCCCTGCTAATGTTGCAATTCCCTTCGTTCCGCCGTACGGTACTTCCCTCTATTGCTCTCTCCTGGGATCCCGTTGCTTCCCTCTCCGCGATACCCTTCCCTATTCGGGGCTGGGATATTTTAGGATGACTAGGGTTGATCGTAGCGACGATCCTATCCCCTTTTTTTTTTTTTTTTTTTTTTTTTTTGTGTTTTATTTTCCTAGCAGTGTTTCCATTTCATGTGTTTTTTTTTTTCCTTTTTTTTTTTCTTATTATTTTTTTTTTGTTTTCTTCTTTAATTTCCTTTTTTTTTCTTATTATTTTGTTTTGTTTTATTTATTTTTCTTGTAGTGTTCTGTTTCCTATTTGAGGGACGCCGTCCCCGGCCTGTTCGACCCCCATCGGACCAGGTGAGTATCCAAGATCGACTCCTTCATCCACTAATTCCGACCTCTCTTCCAGCCCGTCCAGTATCCCAGGTTCAGGTTATCGACCGCCGTCACCGCCCGCCGCTAGTAGGCCATCCGACCTCTCGCCCGGGTATATGGCGGCGGTCGCTCCCAACCCACACCTTCTCCTCTGTTTCTGGCTTGGCTTCCTGCGTGGCCTCTGCGCCAAACAACCGCCCCGGACCCGGGGATCCTCCGGATCCCCGCCCGTAAGGCAGCGCTTGGGCGGGCCTTCTGCATGGCCGTACCCGACAGACCAGTGAGGCCCTCGGATCTGGACTTCTGGCACGGTATTCACCGGACCCGATTCTTAGTTCCCCCCCCGGTCCTCCGGACGCCTCTCAGCCCGGGGCCCGGCCGGCGCACGCTCAGCGCCGTCAGGTATGTCTTGCCCCTTTTTGACGACCCGGCTTAATCTGCCTGCTTTCTTTCCAGACTCCTCCTCGCCGTCCGTCGTTCACACCCTGCCGCTGGTTCTCCGTGTCCTACCACCTGCGTATTGTTTCTTTTGGATGGGTCTCTCTCTTCCCCCTCCGGTTGTGGCTTCAGGTCCCCAATGTGCGCCCTCCGTTTGTGCTCATTGCCTTCCCTCCTGAGCTCACATATCACCGGCGAGACGAAATTCATTATTTGGTATGGCCCGTCGAATCTTGGGGCCAACTTCGCGGCGAATCCTTCGGCGGCGTTAGACAGGTGGTGTTGCCTCGCCCACACCATCTCTCCTACCTTCGGTTTCCACGACCTTCTTCGCAAGTTATAGTGTCTTGCCTGGTCCTGCGCTGCCCGCTCCAAGTTGCGCCTTACCAACTGGAACAACTCCCGTAGTTTTGTCGCGTTCTCATCCGGGGTGCGGGTCTCCTGCCCTGTACCAAGCGTCTCTTCGTCGTATAGCGCCTTGGGCAACCTTGGTTCCCTCCCTTGTACGATGAACGTCGGAGAATATCCCGTAGACTCTGACACACCCGAGTTCACGGCCAACATCAGTTCTGGCCACTTCTCGTCCCAACATCTCTGGTCTCCTTCGGTGAATTGTGCAATCATCGTTTTCACCGTCCTGTTGGTTCGCTCAGTCGGGTTTTCTTGCGGGGTGTAGGGCGCCGTGAACTGGTGCCGTGCCCCGCATTGTTCCAGAAATTTCTTGAACGCTCGGCTGGTGAATTGGACGCCATTGTCGGTGACCACCACCTTAGGTACCCCAAACCGGGACAAAATCCGTTCTCTAAATGCTCTTATTAGTGCCTCCGCCGTGGCCTTTCTCATCGGCACCAGCTCGGTCCACTTCGAGAACCGATCCACCAGTACTAACAGCATGGTGTTCCCGTGCTTCGACCTTGGCAACGGGCCCACAAAATCTGCACATACCGTCGCCCATGGCTCGTCCGGCACCTGCGTCAGCATCTTGCCGGCCGCCTGCAGTTGACTCGGCTTGAACCGCATGCAGACTTCACACTTCTTAACGTAATTTCTTACGTCGCGGTGCATTCCGGGCCAATAATATCTGGCGGCTATCCTCGTCATCGTCTTTCTGCTCCCCGCGTGTCCCGCTTCGGGGATGTTGTGATTTTCTTTGATCACCCTCTCCCGGAGATCATTCGGAACGCAGAGCTTCCACGACGCCACTTCCTCATCTCCGGCCCTGTGAGGTATGTGCCGGTACACCCGGCCCGCCTCCTCCATATAATCGGGATACTTGGCCGGTTCCTTTTCTATATTCTCCTTGATCTTCTTGATCCACGAACACTCGGCCTTCCCTGTTTGGTCGTCTACTCTCAGGCATCGTTCCGCTACTGGCTGGCGAGAGAGTGCATCCGCCACTATATTCAATTGTCCCTTCCTGTATGCTATTTCGAAGTCATATTGCTGAAGTTCCAGCGCCCATCTCGCGATTCTTCCCGTCGGACTCTCAATACTATTGAGCCATTTTAGCGCCATATGGTCGGTGACCACTTTGAAGTGGTACCCCTCCAAATATGGCTTCAGTTTTCTGACAGCCCATACAATGGCCAAGCATTCCTTTTCCGTCGCTGAATAGTTCTTTTCAGCGCTATTCAGCGTCCTGCTGGCGTACGAGATGACCCTCTCGCCCTTGTCCGTTTCTTGGGTGAGAATCGCTCCTAGCCCGTAATCACTGGCGTCCGTCTGGAGCACGAACCTTTTGGAGAAATCCGGGCATGTCAGCACGGGATCCGACACCAGCCGGCTCTTCACTGCCTCGAAGGCCTGCTGCCTCTCGTGCGTCCACTCCCATTTCGCCTTTTTCTTCAGTAAGGCGCTGAGTGGCTGCACTAGCGTGGCGAAACCTTCTACGAACCGCCTATACCATGAGGCCACGCCCAAATACTGGCGTAGCTCTTTGACGTTCGCCGGCGGTTGTAGTTCCACAATGGCTGCCACTTTTTCGGGATCGGTGCAAATCCCTTCCCCTGTCACCAGATGACCCAGGTACCGCAGCTCCCTCCGGAAGAACTGACACTTGTCCACGTTCAACCTTAGATTAGCCTCCTTCAGTCGGCGGAAAACCTCCTCCAGATTTCGCCGGTGCTCCTCTCTCGTTCGCCCGATGACAATGATGTCGTCTTGGTATGCGAACGCGTGTGGAATCATGTCGGGTCCAATCACTTGGTCTAACGCCCTCTGGAACGTGGCCGACGCTGAGTGGAGCCCAAACGGCATCACTTTCCATTGGAACAGCCCCTTGCCTGGCACCGTGAAAGCTGTGAACTGTCTGCTGCTCCTTTCCAATGGTATCTGCCAATATCCATCCTTCAAGTCCAGGCTACTGATAAAACGCGCCTCCTTGAGCTGATCCAAGATGTAGTCTATTCTGGGCATGGGATACGCGTCCTTGATGGACCTCGCGTTTATTTGGCGGAAGTCGACGCACAGCCTCCACTTTCCCGTCTTCTTTTTGACCATCACAATGGGTGAACTGTAGGGACTTTTCGATGGCTCAATCCGCCCCGTCTCCAGCAATTCTTCCACCTGTACGTCGATCTCGGTCTGCATTTTGGGATTCTTCGGGTAGTACCGCTGTTTGACCGGTTGCGTGTCTTTCATGGTGATGGTGTGCACCGCCACATTGGACACTCCCGTCATGTCCCGGAATTCCTGTAGCTCCTTGGCTAGAAATTCGTCGTCCGCCAATGGCTTGGGCCTTTCGCTTCGTTCGCCCTTCTCACTCTCTGTTCCATTGGGTCTTGCCGTGGTTTCCACGATCGCCACCGACAACTTCTCTTCTAGCCTTCCGCCTTGCCGACCTCTCGCAGGGATTATCACCCTGTGCCCCGCACAGGTCACCTCTGCTCCCACGGCGGCGATGAAATCCCAACCCAGAACAAGTGCGTCGATCACCCCTGGCAATATGAGGAGTGCCATTGGGACTCTCTTATCTCCAAACGCAACCTCTACTTCGAGTTGGGATCTGATTTCCTGGCTGTGACCATCTGCCAGCCGCACCCTCTTACGCGTGTCCTTTTCCCGACCGGCTCCCCGCAACTTGTCTGCCAGCTCGCGGCTTACGAAACTACTGGTGGCACCCGTATCCACCGTAGCCTTCCACTCGCTTCCGGCAATCGCCACCACGGCCGACAGTTGCACCTCCTCTTCGGTCAGACCACCGATTAGATTTGGGGAGCCACCGCTGGGCCGTCTTCTGCTTTGGGGGCCTCGACTTGCGACCCCGGCACGGCCCTTCGCGGCTTGGGTCGCGGCGCGTTTTCCGCATGCTTGCAGCACTGCCAGGTGGGCACTCCCACCTTGCCACACCTCCAGCAAAACGTCAGTGGCTTGCCTGTGCACCCTTGGGCCCAATGGTCATCACTTCCGCATCTTCGGCATGCCTGCGACGGGTTTTGCACATACCCGTTCACCACGTTGGCGTTGGTTTGATGCCCACTCGCTGGCACCGTTGGCTTCCTCTCGTGAGCCTTCCCGGGCGTCGTCTCTTCTTTGCACCTTCGGCACACCTCTGTCCCCGTCGTGCGGGTGAACGGATTCGTCGCCCTCGCCCGTCCAGCCGGGCTTTCCCGCTGGAACTCCACTCGGTCTCGCTCTAATGCCTCGAACTCGTCCGCCAGCATCATCAGCTGATCGAGACTTTGGCAGTGGTGTGGTCGTATGAATATCCGCAGATCCGGTATGCTGTTTTCCCTTATGAGCTCCAGTTGTTCGTCGGGTGTGCACTTCAACGGCCTCATAAGGGTCTGCATTTCCACCATGAAATCCTTGAAGGATTCTCCCCACCTTTGTTTCCTCATTCGAACCTCCTGGAGCAACTTCTCGAAGTACCCTCTCGGTAGGAAATAGGCTTGGAAGCTATGGGCAAACGCTTCCCATGTCTGCCATTGCTTGTTATTGGCGATAAACCACATGAGCGCCCGCCCTTTCAGAAGCTCTGGCATTGCTCTCGGGATCTGATCCAGCTCCAGCCCGTACATGTCGGCTGACCACTCCACCTGCTCCAGGAACTCGAGGGGCTTCTCGGACCCGTCGAAACGGAACGACCACTCTCGTACCTGTTTGGCCACGCCGGCAAAACTTTCTCGCGGCCGCCTCGCGGTCTGATCCTCGGTCCCTCGCCGATCCCCTCTTGCGGCGGGCTCTTCTCCCGTTCGCTGCGGGCTCTTTGCCGATCTTTGTCGACTGGAAGACCGACTCTTCTTTGGCACCGCCAGGCTCGCTGCCGATTCCTGTTGGGCTTCTGTTGGTGTCTTCCCCCGCGACATTCGCCCTGAATCGGTCGGGGATTCCAGGTGTTCAACCGAGTCCCCTCCTTCGTCAGTCGACGCAGCCGCCGGGACCACGTCCGCCTTCGTTTCCCATGCTTCAAGCACTTCCGCGAATTCTGGCTCCGCCCCATGCTTTTCGGCCCAGTCTTTGAATGCCTTCCGCATTTCGGACAATGAGCCCTCCAACTGGATTCCGCATGCCAGTGCGACCTGGACCAAGTCCTCCTTCTTCAGCGAATGAATCCATTGCCGGCCTTTCATTTTGCCACCTATAGGATACCCCGCTCAGTACCGCCCTCCCCGATGTACTTTTCTTTGCTTTGTCGTGAGGCCCCACGTTGGGCGCCAGTTGTAACGAACCGCTTTCTTCCGTCAAGTTCAGCTGGGCTGGCTCAGCGGTCGGCAGGTTGCTGCAACGAATTTGTTTGTTGCCCCTACGACAAGCAAGAAATACACGCGGGTCAGGTATTCTAATGGTACTTCGCTTTATTGGTATCTTATGGCTATCTTACGGCTATCTTACGGCTATATCATTCGCTGGGGTATATCGGTGGTACCTTTACCGCCACGACTCCGATGGCGCTCGGGCTAGGGGTTCTGACGCGGCTATCGCTCTGTCCGCCCGCACAACTCCGCACCAATCGGGTGTCCTCGGGGCTCCTTTGGGCAACGGTTGGGGGTTCTGTCTCGGCTACCGCTCTGACCACCACTCACAACTCCGCACTTAGGAAATTGGCTCGGTAACTCTCACCTTTGATCGGGCTCGTGGCCTGTTTGTCGAGATCGTCCTTCCGCTGTCTCCTGTATCTCACTCCTGCGTCACTCTGTTGTATTCCGCTCTGTTCTTCTCCGCACTCGCTCACTCTCCGCACTTGATTCCTCTATCCACTGCCGCCGGCCTCCTCTTATAGGCTCGGTGCGGCCCAGCCTCTGCGCTGCTGCTCGGCCGCAACGGTTAATTCCGGTGGCGTCGGTATCTTTCCATCGGCCTCCGTTGTGTTCCCACATCCTCTCCACCGGGACCCGCCTACATGGCCTGCATGGCATGTATGGCCTACATGGGCCCGGCTACATGGCCTACATGGGCCGGCTCACTGTCATCGTTCCCCTCCTCTCGCGGTGTCCGCCTTGTACTTTCTCATAACGGGACCGCCTCGCTCCCGTACGGCGAATTCGCCGTATCCCCTACTAGGGCTTTGTGAGGAATATTAATTCCTCACAGTCGACACACTTTTTTTAAAGCGAATCAACATCTGACGGCACATTCTGATAATACATGTACACACATACATATGTATTGTAACGAACCGTTTTCTTCCGTTAAAGGTCAGCTAAGCTGGCTCAGCGGTCGATAGGCTGCTGCAACAAATTTGTATGTTGCCCCGGCGATAAGCAAGAAATACACTCGGGTTGGGTATTCTAAGAGTACTTCGCTTTATTGGTATCTTATGGCTAACTTACGGCTATCTGATGGCTATATCATTCGCTGGGGTTTCTCAGTGGTACCTCTGCCGACCACTACTCCGATGGCACTCTGTGTTCTACTTGTTTTCTCTCCGCACTTGTTTCCTCTCCGCACTTGACTGTCTCGCTTCATGGCAGCCTGCCTCCTCTTATAGGCTCGGCGCGGCCCAGCGTCTGCGCCGCTGCCAAGCCACAATGGTTAATTCCGGTGGCGTCGGTAACTTTCCATCGGCCTCTCTATGTTCCCACGTCCTCCCTAGCGGGATCAGCCTGCATGGTCTGCATGGCATGTACGGCCTACATGGGCCCGCCTACATGGCCTACATGGACCGGCCCACTACCACCGTTCCCTTCCTCTTGTGGGATCCGCATTGTGCTCTCCTGTAACGGGACCGCCTCGCTCCCGTAACCGGCGAATTCGCCCCATCCCCTACCAGGGCTTTGTGAAGAATATTAATTCCTCACACTTCCCCCTTTCTTCAGCAACGAAAAACCTCGGTTTTCTGTCTTCTTTCCACCCGCCGGACGGCCCTCTCTTGTCACCAATGGGTTCCATACTGCAAAACGCGCGCGCCCTTCTCGCCGTTTCCCTTAGGGCGCCCTGTGTCGGAGCTCGGCTCCCATCGCCCGCGAGTCACCGCGGCTGGCGATGTTCACCTATCGGCTTCATTGAACCGATAGAGTTCCGGAACCGGTTCAGCACCCTATAGGTGCGGTGCCCGGCACGGCCCGGATAACCGCCTCTGGCCACTCCTCCTCTGATACCTGGCACCAGTGCTGCTGCTCTGCCGGCCGCCCCTCGGGCATCGACTTCTGCCGCTGGAGTTGCGGTCGGTTGATGTGGGCTTTCGCCTCCGGGCACGAGACCTGCCTGGCCAGGACTGGCTGATCCTGCGCCTTCACAGGTGAGGGCCATAGCCATGGGCCGCGCTCCAACTCCTCTTCCTCCTCAGCCACTCCTGCCGATGCCGGCTACGCTGCCGGCTCCGCTACCGGCTCCGCTGCCGGTTTCGCTGCCGGTTCCGCTGCCGATGCTTCGCGCCTTGTCTCGGTCGTCGGCTCGCTCTCGGCTGCTCTCGCGCTGTGGTGCAGCCGGTTCCTCGGGTGCCCTCCCATCCTCATGGTGCCCCCGCGGATCACGCGCATCGCTGCATCGAGGCGGCTCCTCCTCCCACAGCTTGGGCTCCTCCGGTTTCTGCTGCGTCTGTTCGACAGCCCATGAAATTTGGATGGTCTGGTGGTGCCACACCACCCCGTCGCCGACGACCGTATGCACCTTCTCGGTCACAAATGGGCCGTACTTTGCGGCTTCGGGCCCCTGCCACTGGGGCTGAGGCTCCGGCGCCGGCACCTGCTGGCCCCGCTGCTGCTGCGCCTCTGTCTGTTGCTGCGGCTGCTCCGGCTGCTGCTGCGACTGCTGCTGCGGCTGCTGCTGCAACTGCTGTTGCTGCGGTTGCTGCTGCGACTGCTGCTGTTGCTGCTGCTGTGGCTGCTGCTGCAACTGCTGCTGCAACTGCTGCTGCAACTGCTGCGGCTTCTGTTGCAACTGCTGCTGCTGCGGCTGCTGCTCCCTGTACTTCCACGGATCAGCTTTCGCCTGCTGCGAGTGCAGTGGCTGCTCTTGCGTCTCTGGCAGACCCTGCTGCATCTCTGCGGCCGACTTTATCCGCACAAACTTCGGTGGCGGTGGATCCTCCACCTTCTCTCACCTTTCGGCCTCCCACTCAGCGCGTTGTGCTTCCGCCTCGGCTTGGCGCCGCAGAACATCTCGAGCCGCCTGAATGATGGCCGCCTCCTCCCTCGCCCTTCGCTCTGCAGCCCTCCGTGCCTCGCTTCGTTGACGCTCCTCTTCGCGCTCCTTGACCCGTCGCCTTTCCTCGCGCTGGAGTTGCTCCTCCTCACGCCGCGCTCCTGCTGCCCTTCTGTCCGCGTTCCGTTGGCGTTCCTCCTCGCGCCGCCACTGATCCTCCTTTCGCTGGAGGCGCGCCAGATCGCGTCGCATCGCCTCTTCCTCGCGTCGTGCCTCTGCCTCTGCCCGCCGGATCCGCCGCTGGTCCATCCGCTCTTGCCAGAGGGCCGTGATGGTCTGCTTAAGGAACTGCTTGTCCTCCTCTTCCGCCGTGTTCCGCTGCCTTCCGGCCGATTCCGGCGTTGGCCACGGCGCTGCCTGCGCTTGTTTTCGGCTCTGCCGGCGTTGGCCACGGCGCTGCCTGCGCTTGTTTTCGGCTCTGCCGGCCTCGGCTTTGGCGCCGCTGGCCTTGACTTCGGCGCTGCCTGCGTTGGTTTCGGCACTGCCTGCGTCGGCCTTGCCGCTGCCTGCGTCGGCTTCGGCGCTGCCTGCGTCGGCTTCGGCGCTGCATGCCTCGGCCTCGTTACTGGCTGCGCCGGCTCCCCTTGCCTCCTTTTACGCAGAAACCGCTCCGCGGACCTGATGGCGATGTTCAGGAACACTGCTTCGCGCCTGGCCTCCTGCTCCTCCCGTGTGGGCGCCCTTCGTGTCGTCGTCGCTGTCCTCCGACACCTCGATCGTCCGCCTACTCCGCGGGGACTCCAGTGCCGACCACGTGCTTCCCGGGAAAATTCCTGGTCTCCCCATCGGCGACGCCATCAGCTCCAGCTCCGGCGTTTCGCTCCTCCGAGCACACCGCTCAAAACGCGAGGGCTCCGCCCGTCGCTGGCGGTGTTCCCCGGCCTCTCCTGTGACCACGCTTCGAATCTGCTCCTCCGATACCTTTCCATTAATTTCTCCATTTCCTTTTTTCCTTCCTTGACACGTGTCTGCTCTTTGGGTTGTGATCTCCAAGTGATCGATCGATACCCTTCCCCTTTCGGGGCTGCAGTATTTTGGGACGACTAGGGCTGATCGTAGCGACGATCCTATCCTCTTCCCTTTTTATATATATATATATATTTTTTTTTCTTTTTATTTTCCTTGTAGTATTTCCTTTTATATATAAATATATAGTTTTTTATTTATTATTCTTTTTTTTTAAATTTATTTCCTTGTCGTGTTCTCTGCTTTCTCTTTGTGTTTTTAGAGGGGACGCTGTCCCCGGACTGTTCGACCCCCATTGGCCCAGGTGAGTACCCAAGCTCGAATCCTTCCTTCACTAATTTCGACACTTCTTCCAGCCCGTCCCGTGTCCTTGCTTCTGTTTATCGGCCGTCGTCATCACACGCCGCTAGTAGGTCATCTGGCCTCTCGACCGGGCCCGACCCACACCTTCCCTTTTGTTTGGTTTCTTGCGTAACCTGGCCGGGCCTTCTCCTGACTCGATTCCTAGTTCACCCCGGCGCTCCAGAAGCCTCTCAGCCCGGGGCCCGGCTGGCGCACGTTCTGCGCCGCCAGGTATGTCTTGCCCTTTTTTTCCCTTTTGATGACCTGGCTTAATCCTTTCCTGCTTTCTTTTCAGAATTCTCTTCACCGGTAAGGAACTGGGACTCACCACTGGGTACTTCTTCACCCCGAAATAATTACAAAAACGCCGGGCAATTCCTTTCAGGGGCTTATTCTTCCATTTCTTTTCCTTTTCTCTTCTTGTCTTGACACTTTCACTTTTCGAATTCGCGCAAGGCCACTCGTTACGGCTCTGTCTTCTCATTTACTTTCCCTATCTCCACGCTCTTGGCATGCGCATTGCGCCGTGTGCCGCTACTCTTCTACTGCCTCTCTGGGCAACTCAAATTCTCGCTCCGTGCGACTCTTATATTATTCTTAATCCTACGATTTAATTCTACTCCTTATAAGCTATGTGTCCTAAACTACTTAATATACTACTAACAATGATAATAATGATGAAAGGGGAGGGGGTAGAAATAAAAATGTTGGTTACTCCTCGCGAGCTTACGTCTCGCGCCCCCGTGGGTCCCTGCCGCTTCATGCGGGCCTCTGGTTCGCACGGGGGCGGGTCGGTGCCGTCGTCCTATGTGCTCCTCGCGGGCTTACGTCTCGCACCCCGTAGGTTCCAGCCGCTCCGTGCGGGCTTCTGGTTCGTACGGGGTGGGTCGCTGCCGCCGTCTTGTAGGGCGGGAGCCCCGGGCTCCGGCCTTACACCCCCCCTTTCTATCCTCCAGCACGACCGTGACGGCGCCGCCTCTCTTTCACGTGACGTGGTACGCTACCCCGTCCTCCAGCAGGGTCGCGCGGCTCCTGACGTGAAGCTCCTCGCGGCGTCGACGGGTCCTCTCGGCTTCGACCTGGCAAAGGATGCGGCCCGGCAGTTCGGCGGGGCCGCCCCGGATGGTGTACGCCTCCGGCGCCGGGACCTTTGCCTGGAACTCGGTCATGGCCTTGCCCGCCTTCTCTGGCGGCGCGGTGGTACTCGGCTGGGCCCCGCGCGACCGCATCAGGCGGCGCCTGCCCCTGCAGTCGGCCTACGCATTCTGGTTGAGGAGTTGGGTGCCCCTCCCGGTTCCTGTCGCAGCAGCCGCCAATCGTAGGCGCGGTAGGCGCCGCTCAACGACGGACGCTCGACCCGGTTGGGAGGAGGTGTCCAGTTGGGGGACGGCGAGTGGGCCTTCGAGATCGCCCGTGGGTCGGCCACTGCGGGAGGGCTCGTCTGCCCGGTCTTTCCCGGGGTGTCTGCTGGTGGCTGCCGCTCCGCCTGGCCGTCACCGTCCGCCCGTTCCTCAGCGAATCGCCACCGGAATAGGGGCCCGCTCCGCTCGACGCCGCCTCGAACGTCCGCACAGTCGCTGTTCCTCGTTCCATGGTATCCTGTAAAAGGTATTAGTGTAGTTTCTCTGAATCGCCCTGGAGTGGGCGATGGTCGCTACTATGCCTCGTTTGGTCAGGACGGGTCTAGGGCGGGCCATGCTAAAGGGTACTGTTTGTCTGAGCGACTATTCTCTCCCTACCCCTTCTCGGACTGCCCCTTCCGTTTCAGCCGCATAAAACAGCTTTAATTGTGCTATGTTGGCCGTCTTGGTTTTCCGCTCCCCAAACTTACTCAGCCTCACGATGTTGGGGGAGTCGAACCTGATCACCTTGTGTGGGCCGTCAAACTTGGGTGCCAGTTTGGCCGCAAATCCCGCAGCTGCGTTGGACAGCTGGTGTTGTCGTACCCATACGCCACTCCCACCTACGTAGGTTGTAGTGTCGAGCTTGTGTGGTGGCGGCCTTCTGCAGATTCCCCCTCACGATCTCGAACACCTCCTTGAGCCGGGTGGCCTTCTCCTTTGGGGTGCGTGGGTTGGTCGCCGACCCCGGGGTGGCCTACTCGTACAGTGCTGCCGGTAGTCTTGGCTCTTGGCCTTGAATCAGGAACGCCGGTGAGAATCCTGTCGAGTCGGCTATGCTCGAGTTCACGGCCAACGAGATCTCCGGTAAAAGTTCGTCCCACGTGCTCTGCTGGTCTCCGATAAACTGTGCTATCATCGTCTTGACGGTGCGGTTCGTCCTCTCGGTCGGGTTCTCCTGTGGGCAGTACGGCGCAGTGTGATGCACCTCCACCCCCAGCGACGCCGAATATGCCTTAAACATCCGACTGACAAACTGTACCGACTCATTATCCTCTCCCGGAATGCACGCTGCAAGTTGGCCGCCGTCGACGGGTCCTCTCGGCTTCGACCTGGCAAAGGATGCGGCCCGGCAGTTCGGCGGGGCCGCCCCGGATGGTGTACGCCTCCGGCGCCGGGACCTTTGCCTGGAACTCGGTCATGGCCTTGCCCGCCTTCTCTGGCGGCGCGGTGGTACTCGGCTGGGCCCCGCGCGACCGCATCAGGCGGCGCCTGCCCCTGCAGTCGGCCTACGCATTCTGGTTGAGGAGTTGGGTGCCCCTCCCGGTTCCTGTCGCAGCAGCCGCCAATCGTAGGCGCGGTAGGCGCCGCTCAACGACGGACGCTCGACCCGGTTGGGAGGAGGTGTCCAGTTGGGGGACGGCGAGTGGGCCTTCGAGATCGCCCGTGGGTCGGCCACTGCGGGAGGGCTCGTCTGCCCGGTCTTTCCCGGGGTGTCTGCTGGTGGCTGCCGCTCCGCCTGGCCGTCACCGTCCGCCCGTTCCTCAGCGAATCGCCACCGGAATAGGGGCCCGCTCCGCTCGACGCCGCCTCGAACGTCCGCACAGTCGCTGTTCCTCGTTCCATGGTATCCTGTAAAAGGTATTAGTGTAGTTTCTCTGAATCGCCCTGGAGTGGGCGATGGTCGCTACTATGCCTCGTTTGGTCAGGACGGGTCTAGGGCGGGCCATGCTAAAGGGTACTGTTTGTCTGAGCGACTATTCTCTCCCTACCCCTTCTCGGACTGCCCCTTCCGTTTCAGCCGCATAAAACAGCTTTAATTGTGCTATGTTGGCCGTCTTGGTTTTCCGCTCCCCAAACTTACTCAGCCTCACGATGTTGGGGGAGTCGAACCTGATCACCTTGTGTGGGCCGTCAAACTTGGGTGCCAGTTTGGCCGCAAATCCCGCAGCTGCGTTGGACAGCTGGTGTTGTCGTACCCATACGCCACTCCCACCTACGTAGGTTGTAGTGTCGAGCTTGTGTGGTGGCGGCCTTCTGCAGATTCCCCCTCACGATCTCGAACACCTCCTTGAGCCGGGTGGCCTTCTCCTTTGGGGTGCGTGGGTTGGTCGCCGACCCCGGGGTGGCCTACTCGTACAGTGCTGCCGGTAGTCTTGGCTCTTGGCCTTGAATCAGGAACGCCGGTGAGAATCCTGTCGAGTCGGCTATGCTCGAGTTCACGGCCAACGAGATCTCCGGTAAAAGTTCGTCCCACGTGCTCTGCTGGTCTCCGATAAACTGTGCTATCATCGTCTTGACGGTGCGGTTCGTCCTCTCGGTCGGGTTCTCCTGTGGGCAGTACGGCGCAGTGTGATGCACCTCCACCCCCAGCGACGCCGAATATGCCTTAAACATCCGACTGACAAACTGTACCGACTCATTATCCTCTCCCGGAATGCACGCTGCAAGTTGGCCGCCGTCGACGGGTCCTCTCGGCTTCGACCTGGCAAAGGATGCGGCCCGGCAGTTCGGCGGGGCCGCCCCGGATGGTGTACGCCTCCGGCGCCGGGACCTTTGCCTGGAACTCGGTCATGGCCTTGCCCGCCTTCTCTGGCGGCGCGGTGGTACTCGGCTGGGCCCCGCGCGACCGCATCAGGCGGCGCCTGCCCCTGCAGTCGGCCTACGCATTCTGGTTGAGGAGTTGGGTGCCCCTCCCGGTTCCTGTCGCAGCAGCCGCCAATCGTAGGCGCGGTAGGCGCCGCTCAACGACGGACGCTCGACCCGGTTGGGAGGAGGTGTCCAGTTGGGGGACGGCGAGTGGGCCTTCGAGATCGCCCGTGGGTCGGCCACTGCGGGAGGGCTCGTCTGCCCGGTCTTTCCCGGGGTGTCTGCTGGTGGCTGCCGCTCCGCCTGGCCGTCACCGTCCGCCCGTTCCTCAGCGAATCGCCACCGGAATAGGGGCCCGCTCCGCTCGACGCCGCCTCGAACGTCCGCACAGTCGCTGTTCCTCGTTCTATGGTATCCTGTAAAAGGTATTAGTGTAGTTTCTCTGAATCGCCCTGGAGTGGGCGATGGTCGCTACTATGCCTCGTTTGGTCAGGACGGGTCTAGGGCGGGCCATGCTAAAGGGTACTGTTTGTCTGAGCGACTATTCTCTCCCTACCCCTTCTCGGACTGCCCCTTCCGTTTCAGCCGCATAAAACAGCTTTAATTGTGCTATGTTGGCCGTCTTGGTTTTCCGCTCCCCAAACTTACTCAGCCTCACGATGTTGGGGGAGTCGAACCTGATCACCTTGTGTGGGCCGTCAAACTTGGGTGCCAGTTTGGCCGCAAATCCCGCAGCTGCGTTGGACAGCTGGTGTTGTCGTACCCATACGCCACTCCCACCTACGTAGGTTGTAGTGTCGAGCTTGTGTGGTGGCGGCCTTCTGCAGATTCCCCCTCACGATCTCGAACACCTCCTTGAGCCGGGTGGCCTTCTCCTTTGGGGTGCGTGGGTTGGTCGCCGACCCCGGGGTGGCCTACTCGTACAGTGCTGCCGGTAGTCTTGGCTCTTGGCCTTGAATCAGGAACGCCGGTGAGAATCCTGTCGAGTCGGCTATGCTCGAGTTCACGGCCAACGAGATCTCCGGTAAAAGTTCGTCCCACGTGCTCTGCTGGTCTCCGATAAACTGTGCTATCATCGTCTTGACGGTGCGGTTCGTCCTCTCGGTCGGGTTCTCCTGTGGGCAGTACGGCGCAGTGTGATGCACCTCCACCCCCAGCGACGCCGAATATGCCTTAAACATCCGACTGACAAACTGTACCGACTCATTATCCTCTCCCGGAATGCACGCTGCAAGTTGGCCGCCGTCGACGGGTCCTCTCGGCTTCGACCTGGCAAAGGATGCGGCCCGGCAGTTCGGCGGGGCCGCCCCGGATGGTGTACGCCTCCGGCGCCGGGACCTTTGCCTGGAACTCGGTCATGGCCTTGCCCGCCTTCTCTGGCGGCGCGGTGGTACTCGGCTGGGCCCCGCGCGACCGCATCAGGCGGCGCCTGCCCCTGCAGTCGGCCTACGCATTCTGGTTGAGGAGTTGGGTGCCCCTCCCGGTTCCTGTCGCAGCAGCCGCCAATCGTAGGCGCGGTAGGCGCCGCTCAACGACGGACGCTCGACCCGGTTGGGAGGAGGTGTCCAGTTGGGGGACGGCGAGTGGGCCTTCGAGATCGCCCGTGGGTCGGCCACTGCGGGAGGGCTCGTCTGCCCGGTCTTTCCCGGGGTGTCTGCTGGTGGCTGCCGCTCCGCCTGGCCGTCACCGTCCGCCCGTTCCTCAGCGAATCGCCACCGGAATAGGGGCCCGCTCCGCTCGACGCCGCCTCGAACGTCCGCACAGTCGCTGTTCCTCGTTCCATGGTATCCTGTAAAAGGTATTAGTGTAGTTTCTCTGAATCGCCCTGGAGTGGGCGATGGTCGCTACTATGCCTCGTTTGGTCAGGACGGGTCTAGGGCGGGCCATGCTAAAGGGTACTGTTTGTCTGAGCGACTATTCTCTCCCTACCCCTTCTCGGACTGCCCCTTCCGTTTCAGCCGCATAAAACAGCTTTAATTGTGCTATGTTGGCCGTCTTGGTTTTCCGCTCCCCAAACTTACTCAGCCTCACGATGTTGGGGGAGTCGAACCTGATCACCTTGTGTGGGCCGTCAAACTTGGGTGCCAGTTTGGCCGCAAATCCCGCAGCTGCGTTGGACAGCTGGTGTTGTCGTACCCATACGCCACTCCCACCTACGTAGGTTGTAGTGTCGAGCTTGTGTGGTGGCGGCCTTCTGCAGATTCCCCCTCACGATCTCGAACACCTCCTTGAGCCGGGTGGCCTTCTCCTTTGGGGTGCGTGGGTTGGTCGCCGACCCCGGGGTGGCCTACTCGTACAGTGCTGCCGGTAGTCTTGGCTCTTGGCCTTGAACCAGGAACGCCGGTGAGAATCCTGTCGAGTCGGCTATGCTCGAGTTCACGGCCAACGAGATCTCCGGTAAAAGTTCGTCCCACGTGCTCTGCTGGTCTCCGATAAACTGTGCTATCATCGTCTTGACGGTGCGGTTCGTCCTCTCGGTCGGGTTCTCCTGTGGGCAGTACGGCGCAGTGTGTTGCACCTCCACCCCCAGCGACGCCAAATATGCCATAAACATCCGACTGACAAACTGTACCGACTCATTATCCTCTCCCGGAATGCACGCTGCAAGTTGGCCGCCGTCGCTCGTCTTAAGGGAACTAATTCCACCCATTTGCTAAAAGCGTCGTGGAAAACTAGAAGAAAATTATTACCATGTCTGGATCTCGGAAGGGGTCCAACGAAATCCGCGCACAGCACCGCGAATGGCTCCCCAACCTGCCTCGTCAGCATCTGTCCTGCGGGCTTCCTCTGCTCCCCTTTGAACCTGGCCACGTGTTGCTCTTTGGTTTCCCCGACGACTATGATATCGTCCAGGTAGGCAAAGGCGCACGGCTCCAACTCCGGCCGGATTACGGTATCCAACGCCCTCTGAAATGTGGCACTGGCTAAGTGCAGCCCGAAGGGCATCACTCGCCACTGGAACAGGCCTCTCACCGCCACTGTAAAAGCCGTGCATTCCCTACTATCTAGGGCCATCGGGATTTGCCAGTACCCATTTTTCAGGTCCAGCGTGGATATGAACTTCGCCTTTCGTAGTTTTTCCAGGATGTGGCTTATCCTGGGTGTGGGGTATGCGTTCGGGACAGAATGTGCGTTGAGCTGCCTGAAGTGCGTAGTCACATACGCCACTCCCCCGTCTTCTTCCGCACCAAGACTATCGGGGCACTGTGAGGACTTCGTGACAGTTCCACGGCCCCCGTTTCCAACAGCTCATCGACCTGTTTGTCGATCACCCTTTGCATGGCCGGGTTCTTGGGATAGTAGCGGCTCTTCAGCGACTTGTCATCCCTTATTATGATCTGGTGCTCTGCGATATGGGACACGCCCTGGAGTCCCTCAAATGCTTCGAGCTCCGCCTCCAGGAACGCCTGCAGTTCGGGTTCCAAGTCCTCGGGCCACGGACGATCCTTACCCGGGTCAGCGTCCCTTTCCTTCATCCACTCGGGTGTCAATACCTCGTCCCCCCTTTCGTTTCCATGGTCCCCCACCTTGCCTCCGCGCCTCCTTGCCGCCGCGCCTCTTTCTCCGTCGCTGTACCTTCGGTGTCGGTTGGCGCCTTTTCTGATTCCTCTGGTGGCGTGGGATACATCGTGGAGAGCTGGGCCTCCGTTTCCCCGAGCTCCTTCTTACACATTCCCGCCTTTTGCCCGATCGCCTCCCCTCTAGGGGCCGCTGTCGTTCCTATGAGCAACCTCTGCGACCCGCATTCCACCCGTGTCCCCACAGCGCACAAGAAGTCCATCCCCAGAATCAATGGCTCGACCATCGACGGCATCACCAGTAGTGACAGGCTCACCTTTTGCCCCCAAGCCCCGATTTCCGCTCTGAGCGATCGGTTGGTGTCCAGGCAAGAGCCATCTGCCAGTCTTATGCGCGTCCTCGCGGTCTTCATCTCTACCACCGCTGCCAACGTTCGGGCACACTCCTCATTCGCGAAACTTCGCGTCGCCCCGGTGTCGAGCGTGGCGGAGATGAGGCGACCACCAATCTCCACCCTTGCCACGATCCGGCCCCCCTCGACCCTCAATCGGTCTCCGCTCTCCGGGCCTGCCCCTATTATGCCTCCACTCGGTCCCGACCGGAGTGGGGCTGGGATCCGTTTCCCAACCCTCCCCTTGGACAGCACCCTCTGGTCAGCACGTTCCGTTTCCCACAACCTACTCAGAAGAGGATCCGAGGATTAGGGCATTCTCGAGCGTAGTGGTCGTTCTCGGCGCACCTACGACACGCCCTTCGTGGGTCATAGGGTTGCTCGTCGGCTTGAGTAGTCGCGCGATGAGCCATCTCGGCATTCCGAGATTCGTTCCCGGTACCTCGCGGAACGGGTGCTGCACCCCCCATCTGTCACTCGTTACATTAGGGTGTTCAATCGGCCCCGCCTCAAAGCCAGGGTCTCTCTTCCTTATGTATTCCACCTCTGCCGCCCTCTGAGTGAGGTGACTGCGATTCGAGCGAGCCTCTTCTTGGTATTGTACCCAGCCTGGTGCAACAAGGATTGTATCGCGATGGAATACTGCAAGAAGATCTCGCCTTTCCTTTGCAGGCGGACGCGAATCTCGTCCTCGAGCTTTTCGTAGTACCGCGGGGGCAAAAAGCTGTCCAGGAAACCCGCCCGGAAAGTCGTCTACGAACCTCGGCGCAGCCGGCTGGCCCGCAGCCACATTCCGGCGGCGTCAACGCAGAGCTCGTTCATCGCACTGGGCATCTCATCCTCGTCTATCCTGTGCGAAATCATCCTCGGTCCCTCGTCTAACTTAAGCACCGGTACTGGTGATCTGTCCACAGCATGACGCCGTACGACGCACGGGTACGCTCAACAATTCCCCTATCTCCAGTTTCTTCTGGTGTAGGGGCGTCCCTTTCTGCAGGCCGGACTGTTTGCCCTTTCTCCTCAGCGGCCTCTATTTGAATATACCTGGCTTCTAACTTGGCTATCAAGCCCCATTTCTCGGCCGTGTGGCGCCCCTGGGATATACAGCGGGCAACCCGTTTACGCAGCTCGTCCACCTTCCCCGCGCAATCTACGTCCAATTCCAGGGCCAAGGGGATCAAGTCGTCGCGCCGCCTCCGGTACACCCACCCCACGCCAATGCCCAGATTCGGAGTTCGCTCCTCAGTTAGCAGGTGTGGACCCACGGCTCGCTTATCCCCTTCCATCTTTGCCTGAACACTGCCAATATTTCCCTTCCGAATAAATTCTGTCGCTCGCGCAACCGAATCGTCCACTGTGCGGGCCCTGCACGCACACGGCAAAGTCCACTAACACCCACGCGATTTCCCGTCGATCGGATCTGCCTGCAACTGTGCGCCGGTACCGTTTGTTTTCGGGTCCACGCTTTACTCCCTCGCTCCGTTTGGCTAACTGTTCACCGTCGGTCACTCACCCTTCAGCCGCGGTGTCGAGACCGATTTGACCCCCGTCGAGCAACTCCGTTACGCTCAAAAACCGTTTCTCTCACTCTACGCTGAGCCAACGCCAAATATATGAGACCCACAGGGGGAGGGGAACCTAAACGGGGGGGGAAACGAAATGCTAACACGGCCGCGCACACAAATCGTTTCACTTTTCGCGATGCTGAAACAAGAATTAACATGCAATAAATTGAACAGGAGAGGGGTAATAGAGCGCTAGCGCTTAGCCTCTACCTCGTCTCTCCACAGCCTCTCTTTCTCGTTCCCCCGCCTACCGGGCCACGATGCGCGCTGGTGGAATGGAAGAATGACCGATTGTGACAAATTCTTTACGCCGACAATTTGACACCCCTTGACCGTCTCAACGTCCCTGCTCGGGCGCAACTTGTAAAGAAGCCACTGGCCGGGGAGATAAAACTCAGGCAGCCAGGGTCCGTCACAAGAAATTTGTAACTTTCTGAGACGTCAAGACGGATCGGGTCCACGGGCCTTCCTTTCAGGGGTTTATTCTTCCTTTTCTTTTCCTTTTCTCTTCTTGTCTTCACACTTTCACTTTTCGATTCGCGCGAGGCCACTCGTTACGGCTCTGTCTTCTCACTGACTGTCCCTATCTCCACGCCGATCGCCCCGAGGCCTGGCCTTCGGGCGGCGATCGGCCACGCTCTTGGCATGCGCATTGCGCCGTGTGCCGCTACTCTTCTACTGCCTCTCTGGGCAACTCAAATTCTCGCTCCGTGCGAATCTTATATTATTCTTAATCCTACGACTTAATTCTACTCCTTATAAGCTATGTGTCCTAAACTACTTAATATACTACTAACAATGATAATAATGATGAAAGGGGAGGGGGTAGAAATCAAAATGTTGGTTACTCCTCGCGGGCTTACGTCTCGCGCCCCCGTGGGTCCCTGCCGCTTCATGCGGGCCTCTGGTTCGCACGGGGGCGGGTCGCTGCCGTCGTCCTATGTGGTCCTCTCGGGCTTACGTCTCGCACCCCGTATGATCCTGCCGCTCCGTGCGGGCTTCTGTTTCGTACGGGGTGGGTCGCTGCCGCCGTCTTGTAGGGCGGGAGCCCCGGGCTCCGGCCTTACATGGTACCTCTACAAATATGGCTTCAGTTTTCTGACCGCCCATACAATGGGCGTTTTCAGCGCTATTCAGCATCCTGCTGGCATACGAGATGACCTTCTCGCCCTTATCCGTTTCTTGGGTAAGAATCGCCCCTAGCCCGTAGTCGCTGGCATCCGTCTGGAGCACGAACCTTTTGGAGAAATCTGGGCATGTCAGAACTGAATCCGCCACCAGCCGGCTCTTCACTGCCTCGAAGGCCTGCTGTCTCTCGTGTGTTCACTCCCATTTGACTTTTTCTTTAGTAACGAGCTGAGTGGCTGTTCTAGAGTGGCGAAACCTTCTACAAACCGCCTATACCATGATGCCACGCCAAAATACTGGCATAGCTCCATGACGTTCGCCGGCGGTTGTAGTTCCACAATGGCTGCCACTTTTTCGGGATCGGTGCAAATCCCTTACCCTGTCACCCAGATGACACTTGTCCACGTTCAACCGCAGGTTGGCCTCCATCAGTCGGCGGAAGACCTCTTCCAGATTCCGCCGGTGTTCCTCCCTCGAACGTCCGATGACAATGATATCATCTTGGTACGCGAACGCGTGTGGAATCATGTCGGGACTTATCACTTGGTCTAGCACCCTCTGGAACGTGGCCGACGTTGAAGGGAGCCCAAATGGCATCACTTTCCATTGGAACAGCCCCTTGCCTGGCGCCGTGAAAGCGGTGAACTGTCTGCAGTTCTTTTCCAACGGTACCTGCCAATATCCGTCCTATATTCAGACAACTGATAAGCCGCGCCTCCTTGAGCTGATCCCAAAAGTAAGCTATTCTGGGCATGGGATACGCGTCCTTGATGGACCTTACGTTTATTTGGCGGAAATCCACGCACAACCTCCACTTTCGCTTCTTCTTTTTAACCAGCACAATGGGTGAACTGTAGGGACTCTTTGACAGCTCAATCCGCCCCGTCTCCAGCAATTCTTCCACTTGCAGGTCGATCTCGGCCTGCATTTTTTGATTCTTCGGGTAGTATCGCTGTTTGACCGGCTGAGTGTCCTTCATGGTGATGGTATGCACCGCCACATTGGACACCCTCGTCATGTCCCGGAACTCCCGCAGCTAATTGGCCGAAAATTCTTCGTCCGCCAACGGCTTGGGCCTCCCGCTTTGCTCGCCCTCCTCGCTCACTGTTTCACTGGTTTCTTCCGTGGTCTCCACGCCCGCCACAGACAACTTTTCTGCTAGCCGCCCGCATTGTCGACCTCTCGACGGGATTATCACCCTGTGCCCCATACAGGTCACCTCTGCTCCGACCGCGGCGATGAAGTCCCAACCCAGAACAAGTGCGTCGATCACCCCCGGCAATATGAGGAGCGCCATCGAGACTTTCTTATCCCCAAACGTAACCTCTACTTCGAGTTGGGATCTGATTTCCTGGCTATGACCATATGCCAGTCGCACCCGCTTATGCATATCCGTTTCCCGACCGACTCCCCGCAACTTGTCTGTCAGCTCGCGGCTAATGAAGCTACTGGTGGCACCCGTATCCACCGTAGCCTTCCACTCGCTTCCGGCAATCGCCACCACGGCCGACAGTTGCACCTCCTCTTCCGTCAGACCACCGATTAGGTTTGGGAAGCCCACGCTGAGGCCTCCTCCGTTTTGGGGGCCTCCACTTGCGACCCTGGCACGGCCCTTCTTGGCTTGGGTCACGGCGCGTTTCCCGCATGCTTGCAGCACTGCCAAGTGGGTACTCCCACCTTGCCGCACCTCCAGCAAAACGTCAGCGGTTTGGCTGTGCACCCTTGGGCCCAATGGTCATCACTCCCACATCTTCGGCATGCCTGCGACGGGTTTTGCAAATATCCGATCATCATGTTGGCGTTAGTTTGATGCTCACTGGTCGACACCGTTGACTTCTTCTCGTGAGCCTTACTGGGCGTCGTCTCGTCTTTGCATCTTCGGCACACCTCTGTCACCGTCGTGCGGGTGAAAGGATTCGCCGCCTTTGCCCGGGCGGTCGGGCTTTCCCGCTGGAACTCCGCTCGGTCTCGTTCTAGTGCATCGAATTCGTCCGCCAGCATCATCAGCTGATCGAGACTTTGGCAGTGGTGTGGTCGTATGAACATCGGCAGATCAGGTGTGCTGTTTTCCCTTATGAGCTCCAGTTGCTCGTCAAGCGTGCACTTCAACGGCCTCATAAGGGTCTGCATTTCGACCATGAAATCCTTGAACGATTCTCCCCACCTTTGTTTCCTCATTCGGACCTCCTGGAGCAACTTTTCGAAGTATAGGAAGGAAATATTCGAAATATATTCGAAGGAAATAGGCCTGGAAGCTATGGGCGAACGCTTCCCACGTCTGCCATTTATTGCCTGTTATTGGCGATGAACCACATGAGCTTGCAGCAGCTCTGGCATTGCTCTTGGGACCTGTTCCAGCTCCAGCCCGTACATGTCGGCTGACCACTCCACCTGCTCCAGGAACTCGAGGGGCTTTTCCGACCCGTCGAAGCGGAACGACCACTCTCGCACCTAATTAGCTACGCCGGCACAATTTTCTCGCGGTCGCCTCACGGTCTGCTCCTCGGTCGCTCGCCGATCCCATTTTTTGGCGGGCTCCTCTCCCGTTCGTTGCGGGCTCTTTGCTGACCTTTGTCGACTGGAAGACCGACTCTTCTTCGGCACCGTCAGGCTCGCTGCCGATTCCTGCTGGGCCTCTGACGGCGTTTTCCCCTGCGATGGCCGGTCTAAATCGGTCGGAATCTCCAGGTGTATTGTATTGTATTGTATTGTTTATTGTTTAAAGTTTAACAATGTGCAGTTAAACTGTAGGGGGAAATATTAAATGAAAATTACTTGACTTAGGCAAGATACATGATAAACTTAAAATATAATTTAAAGTTATTACAAGATGTTATTTATTAGGATAGTTTTGACAGTGTTAGTACTAGAATCAAAGGAGAACAGATAAAAAAATGTGTTATAGATTCGGCAAAGGCTACGGAAAGATTCCTGATCAGAGTAGTTAGAAAGACAGAGTTGAAGGTGGAGAGGAAAGTAATGCCTAGTTGGACGGGATGGGACAGCAAAACTAATAAGACTGATAAGGGCAGATGATTTAACCTCACCAGAGAGAAGCTTGTGGAGAAAGAGAACTCCATGACTGATCCTACGGGTCTTAAGAGATTGGAGGTTAATAAGACGCAGCCTGCTTTCATAGGAAGGGAGATGTAACACAGGGTCCGAGTCAACCGAGCCCCTTCGTCAGTCGGAGCAGCTGCCGGGACCACGTCCGCCTTCATTTCACATGCTTCAAGTACATCCGCGAATTCTGGCTCCGCCCCATGCTTCTCGGCCCAATCTTTGAATGCCTTCCGCATTTCGGACAATGAGCCCTTCAACTGGATCCCGCATGCCAGTGCAACTTGGACCAAGTCCTCCTTCTTCAGCGAATGAATCCATTGCCGGCCTTTCATCTTGCCAACCGTCTGATACCCTGCTCAGTACCGCCCTTCCCGATGTACTTTTTCCTTTGCTTTGTCGTGGGGCCCCACGTTGGGCGCCAGTTGTAACGAACGGTTTTCTTCCGTTAAAGGTCAGCTAAGCTGGCTCAGCGGTCGATAGGCTGCTGCAACAAATTTGTATGTTGCCCCGGCGACAAGCAAGAAATACACTCGGGTTGAGTATTCTAAGAGTACTTCGCTTTATTGGTATCTTATGGCTAACTTACGGCTATCTGATATCATTCGCTGGGGTTTCTCAGTGGTACCTCTGCCGACCACTACTCCGATGGCACTCTAGCTAGGGGTTCTGACTCGGCTATCGCTCTGTCCGCCCGCACAACTCCGCACCAATCGGGTCTCCTCGTGGCTCCTTTGGGCAACGGCTGGGGGTTCTGACTCGGCTATCGCTCTGTCCGCCCGCACAACTCCGCAGATCGTTCCGTCGCTGTCTTCCGTATCACCTGTTTTCCGCGTTAATCCGTTGCACTTCTACTTGGTTTCTCTCCGCACTTGTTTCCTCTCCGCACTTGACTGTCTCGCTTCATGGCCGCCTGCTTCCTCTTATAGGCTCGGCGCGGCCCAGCGTCTGCGCCGCTGCCAAGCCACAACGGTTAGATGTGGTTAACGGTTGGTGCCAAGCCCACGGAGCAGCGCAGTCATCAAACGCACAGTGTAAAAACTTCGTCTGGCTTCGGCCTTATGCACATGGAACCGTTTCTCTGCTCGGCTGCCGCAGCGGCAGAGAAAACCGGTTTCATAATTTTTCTCGGCAGCGTCGCGACAGCAGAGACGAATCAGTGTGAGTCCAGAAATCATATGATAAAGACCACGCTGCGCAACTTCTTTATTTTTTCTGCGAAAAATAAAACTTACACTGCGAAAAATGTTCAACACAACTTCATTATTCTGCTAAGCAGCGCCACGGCAGAGAAAATTCTTCGTGTCTTTTTCCTCTAGTACCAGGTAACTAGTTCGGCACCGGTGCCGCACATGCACGTCCTAGGGCGGAACCACCCCTGGTCCACTATCGATCCCTCTTCGATTACCCATACCCTAGTTGCTCGGGAGCTAGTTCCGACCTTGTTACCAGTAGAGCGCCAGCAACTAGTTCCCTAATCGATCCCCCTTCGTTTACCAATAGCTAGTTCCCAACAGACTACTGGTAGTCAATCTAGTTAGGAACTAGCTAAAATAAATTTGGAATTGTTGTGATAAAATAATAATATTTATTTCATATAAAAATAATACAAAATGTATTGTGTGTACATGTAAATAAAATCATTAAAATATAAGGATAAGAAAAAAAGTAATTTATTTCATTTGTTCATTCAATTCCTTCAGCTGTTCCATCGTTTTTGTAGGGAAATATTTTTACCGCTCTTTTTTATTGGAATCATTCTCTGGAAATAATTACATATATGTACATATTCGCTACGCAAAATACTATTCCTCATCCTATTATTTTAAATATGTAATATATCGGTTCGTACCTGTTTATTACTGTTTATTTTTTATAAAATATAATATTAATATAATATATAAATAATATACTCCATATATTTATCCCTTTTTTTTATTCTAAGCAACGTTATCGCAAATGCTACTTTCAGCCACTTGATCTTGAACAAAAGTGAAAAAAATCTACGCAGAAGGCAAACGCGTGGAGAACAAATGCATTTTGTTTGTGTACTTTCTTGTCTCTTGCGCAAAAACAGTAGAATATCACGATTAACTTACCATTTTGGTGAAATTGCATGTCGTGGCATCGGTAAAAACTTCTGAGTCCGCACTGTATTGTAGCTCTTTGTCGCGGTTTTATTTGTCGACTTCAAAAACAAAACGAAGCCAGCTTCGTATTTCGGATCTGTTTAGACTGTTTGACGTTCGGTTCCCCCGAAACTAGTCGCGTAGCTAGTTGCGTGGTAATCGAAGAGGAACTAGTTGGAGAGGGGTCAATTGACCCCTTTGGTTCTACAGTATAATATGTCGTGTACATACATACATATGTGTATTGACCAAAATACTTTTTGCACCTTTGTATGGATTTAAATATGTAACGTTTTACGCGTTTTAATTTGAATTATAAAAAGCCCTCCAAATATTAAAAAGCTTTAACCTATACATAAACATGTACATGCATAGATATGAAATTCTCTACAAATACTTTTATCAGTCTTAAAATAAAACTCGGTGCGTGAGTATCGGGAAAAAGCTAAATGCAAGGCTAAACTCACAAAAAACATAAAAATATCTATGTATGTAGAAATATGAAGATCTGTACGTAACTCAGAGTATAAAAATGTTTCTTAACGTTTAGGAGCGTACATTTTTATTTGTGAATGTATATTATTTATATTATTTGTACATATGTATTATATAATTAAAAAAAAAAGGGAAATATTTATATCAACCGTACAATCAGACGTAAATCTACATATGTACATACATATCGACCACTTTTTGAAAAAATATCGTAATATTTTTTTTTCCGAAATGTACTTTGTACTTTGTCTTCGGTTAAAGTAGCAGTGCACTTTATGTGACCTACGATCATTTCGCAAGAAGGGTTATACATATATATGTATACATTTATAAGTACGTATTCACGTACAAACCTATGAATATATGTAATTACCAATACCTGATAAGGAAAAGTTAAAATGAATATTACATAACATATACCATATACATACATATGTTGCCGAAATATGCCTACTGTAGCCACCCTCCAGTTACTAGCACCGCCACGTAAACATGGACAGAAAACAGAAGCTACTGATCTGAGTATGAGGAGTCGTGTTGGTTGACAGTATGAAGTTTTTGTGCTGATAACGAAACCAATATATGCATTTTTGTAGTAGCTGCGAGCTACTAGTCATTTTTTATTGTTTTCGAATATTTTTTTTCAATATATGTATAGGCGTTAACATTTTTTTTTTAAATGTGAGTGGTAAATTTTTTAAGTATCGTATATTTAACCAAAATTTATACATAACATAATTTCTTGGTCTCTTGAAAAAATTAGTGTTATTTCCAAGTGTAGGCCTCATCATATGGCACCACGTTTTTGCGTGTGTTTGGTCGAGAAACTGCGTAATATAATTGTCTATAATCCCACGACACATATTAACAAAATTTTTATGCATTTTACGTCAAGTCAACACCGGCACAATAATTTCATTATATACATATGTATAATCAAATCAATAAATGAACTGAATAAAAAATGAATTTGAATTTTCTAAGCCATCAGCTAAGCGGAATAAGAAAGAGGAGGCCAGTAAAGTCTCTGCAATAATAATACATTATATTTATCTGTGGTGGTTTCCTTTTAAATGTCTAAATTTTTAGTGGATTTTTCAAGGGTGACCAAAACAGGCTATATAATTTTTATTTCCAAGAAATGATCACTTCAGGGAATTCTTGAAACCTTTTTCTATTCAAAGGAATCAATTTAGTTCTTTCATTGACGTTTATCTAAGATATCTAGCTTTTAATTCGTATACATACACGTTTGTATAATATGCTCTTGGTCAAAAGTTATGAGGCAAAAACGAAACGATGCCCATAGCTGGTGTGTTTCCCCTATACACACATATATACAGTGGCGAGCAAAAGTGAGTGCATATTCACGAAACTGACTTTCCCCGCCCATAAAAAATAAACCATGCAAGATAATCAAAACAAAATAAATTAGTTTACCTTTATTTTTTAATTCTTTACAAATAGAAAGAACAAACAATAATATATGAGATGAATTCAAAAAGTTTGAAAGTTTGTACATATGCATATGTCGGAGCGTTTTCGGTAAGCTGGGTTTCGTCCGCCATATTGAATTCCCGGTCACAGAAGCACAGCAAGTCGCAATGTGTTGTGTTGTTTCCTCGTCATCTATACGCAGACTGACTTCAACAACCACGGCCACACTTGCGCCATGCTCATCTGAGACGCTCTCTCGCTCTCAGACTATGCTCTCAGAAATATAGGGTCATACTAGAAAATAAATATCGACAGCCAGTACTATTCGTATAACATTTATTATGTATCGTTTACTTATTTACTAGCATAATAATAATGTTTCATTTCGATCTCCCACACGTCCTTCCTGACGCTAACACGTCCCCGTGTGCCATGCCTCATACAATAACAACTATCAACTTAGTAGCTCCCTGCCTTGTTTAAGTCATTCAACATTTCATTTACACTCGTTCTTTTCTTTACTTTTAACAATCAAATCTTAATCTTTATTCTTACAACGTACCAAAGCCACATGCTTTTCTTTTCAACTTTGCTCCGTACAGTCACCGCACGGTGAAGCCTCACCTACAGTCTCTTACAACTGCTTTAATATATCTTCTCTAGTACCACTGTACCATCGTACCATCACTCTAACATATTTCTTTGAAATTTCTCAATCTCATATCCTTCATATCACGTTCTTAGGCTCTTGCTGTCTCAATACAACGGTCTCACGCACTCTTCACGTCATGGTCTCTTTTAAGACCCTCATGACCCCCGCCACGTGACATCAACCGCGCTGCACGCCATGTTCGACTCTCTCTAGCCTACACTTGTACCATCGGTTGACCATCGTGGTGCGGTCGTAGCTTCGTGCCTCAATTTACCGCACCCAGTGGTGCCAGAGGGCATGGTACATCTTCATCATCCTTGCCCTCGAGCAGGATCCACCTCAGCTGCACCTAGCTCACTTGGCATAGTTCGCAACCGGTCATGAGCATACTTGTACGTTCTCTGACTAGATAAAGATTTTAACGCATAACTCTCAACCTTAAACATTTCAACTTTCGCAAATGTCCCTTTAAACTTAGTATTCAACTTCATTTGGTAACGTTCCTCACACTTGAGCAAGACATGGTCGCCTACGTTGAATCTCACAAGTTTTGTTTTATTTATAATAAATCTCTGCTTATCCTACTCTCTATTACTCATCATACTTCGTTAATGAAGCAACTTCGTTGCGCTCAAGTTCTGACACCTTCTACCTCCACCTTTTCTTCTTCTATCAACGGCTTCATACCCAATAGTCTTGAATCCTCCCTGGTGCCAACAACAATCAACATCAAAATAAAGTGCAATCGTATTCGCATTCCATTCTGTATAATTCACACACAATCGATCATTACTATCTTTCTTTTTCACTAGCAGCATTGGGCTCGCAAATGGAGAGAAGCTCGGACGGATAGTACTATTCGCTAGAAATTTATGTATTTTGCCTCTCGTTAACGTTTCCTTTTCTGATCTGGCTATATACGGCGACACCTCATAATAGTTTTATTTGCATCCATCAAACGAATTTTCAGCTCACCAGTTGTTACTCGACTGTTTGGGATACCCCACAACGCAAAATAGGATTTCTAAAGAATATTCACAAATTTTGACAATTTATTATACTTGCAAAGTAAAAAATATATATAATTTTTGTCAAAGCCGCTTAAAAAAACCTCATTGTTTATTCATTTGACCACGAACATTTTTCAGGCAGCTTTTCCTTCAATAAAACAAAAACACTCGGCACCCGAGTCAGAGAAAATGGAACAGGTTCACCAAACTAATGTAGGGTACCTCTTGGCTTCACCACGGTACAGACATTCACCCGCTTCTCGTATGTGCTGCTCGCTCGAAGCTGAGGTACCTTTGGTACATACAGACGCAATGTGTCCAGGGTTGCCACATTTAAAACATGTCACCGCTACTCGTTCCCTGCCCTGTTTCGTGTTGCCGTGTGTCTGTTTGCCCTTGAACGCATTTCACTCTCCAGTTCTCCTGTTGCTCCAACTTTGCCACAGAAATGGCACCGTGGATCCGATGTGAATTTTTGCTTCTTTTGTTCAGTGCCATGGTCGTGATCCGTCATAGTGTAATCATTCCGTTTGCCAAACGCATACGCTCGCAACTGCTGCTGCAACTCACTGCGTGTTTTGATATTGGTAGTGAATAGTAAGCGCTGCAGTCGGTTGTCTATTTTGGATGTGTGGGCCAGCACAACGGACACTGCTATCTCCTCCAAGTCCATCGTTTTCCATTTAGATAGCAATGAAGTCAGCAAGCGGCTGCTATATACAGACAAACACTCGCTCTGCCTTGCGCTCCCGTTGAAGATATTCAGCAAAATGGCTGCTGGTCTTTCTACACCTTCGTAGCGCTGAACAAATAGCTCTCGAAATTCAGGCCATTTGATTTCTGTATAGCAGACCTGTGAGAGCCACTGTGATGCTCCTCCTTCTAGCGAGTCGCTGAGTGCCATCACCAGTGCGCTGTCCTCTATGGGATTTTCAGCCATAATTATGTCCACAGTTTTGCACCACGCCTCAGCATCTGCACATACAGCTTCGGGGTTATACTTTATTTGAGTCACAATTTTGGCTATATCGTCTGCCTTCTTTGACGCCGGTATTGATCGAAACAGCTCCATGAAATTTCGGTTCTGGGCCTCGAAAAATGCACGCCAATGGTTGCCAGCTTGGTCTGGTGGTGAGGGCGATCCCACTTCTGATGTCAGATCGGTCGCATCCGCCATATTGAATTCTCGGGCACAGAAGCACAGCAAGTCGCAATGTGTTGTGTTGTTTCCTTGTCATCTATAGGCAGACTGACTTCTACAACCACGGCCACACTAACGCCATGCTCATCTGAGACGCTCTCTCGCTCTCAGACTATGCTCTCAGCAACATAGGATCACACTAGACAAAATATATCGACAGCCAGTACTATTCGAATAACATTTATTATGTATAGTTTACTTATTTACTAGCAAAATAATATTGTTTCATTTCGATCTCCGACACATACATTTAGACATACGCGTATTATTTTAGTCAAGAATCCACGAATGTGACGCAATTTCCTAAACAATAACAAGAGAGCCGAAGTATCTACTACACATGTTTGTACATGTTATACATATGTATTAATATTCTCAGCCTAAAAAAAATATTTCTAGGCCTGTATTTTTTCGTTTTTAAAAATCGATGGGCAAACGGCTAATTCTGTTCTGTACAATTCCAAATGCTATTTCATATTTACAAACACACATTTTTCTATTTTTTTTAAGAGAAATAACGGTTATATTTTGACTATAGGAATTTGCGGCAAAATTAGGCATACGATAATTTTGTCAAACTGCTTCACCTTATACCCTCTGCATACTGAGCCCGTAACGGGGGAACGGTGTAATTTTTGACAGACGGTGAAACTCCGATTCACACTGGCACTGTCTACCGCCTACCGTCTAACAGCTGATGACACAATAACAAAAACTGAGTATTTGAGCGGAAGATTTTTTTAATTGTTTGTTTTAATTGTTTTTTAATAATGTGCTGTTTCATACTCCACAACATTTTAAATATGCACAACAGCTTAATAAACGATAATTGGGAGCTTTTAACAGCAGAGCAGAGAGAACAGCCCGATACCACCAATAGTTCTGCTGATTACAACCAGTCAGCAGAACAGATACGATCTGCAATAGCAAAATATTTTGTAAATCGTAATAAATAAAAAATAAAGTAACAAAAAACAGCTTATTTATTTCTATTCATAAAGAAACTCAGCATATCGTTCTGAAATTTTGTTTGGCTGTCTATCAATCGATCCATCTGTGCTTCCCGCTTCTCAGCTCTTTTATCCTGCTTCCTATGGTGCTCCTGTTGCTCTTCTAGCCGTGCTGTGGCTACATTCGCAAGAATAGCCATGTAGTCCACCTTGGCGCGCTTCGATGGGGGCTCATTACTGGCAGAAAATGTGCTGGAGCTGCAGGACCCGTCCATGTCCATGTCGATGAGCAATGTCTCCATCTCTGTGGACCACCTCAACCTGCTGCCTGTTCCTTCTGATGATGTTCTCTTATTTTCTGCAGTGTAAATTAATATTAATATCAAATTAGTTAATTACAAATAAATATATCCATTAAACTTACGATCACTAGATTTGTATTCTTCTCCTTCCATTTTGTTCTTTCTTTTAAAACTTTTCTCGAAATTGGAATTGAATTGGCTGGCGGCGGGCTGTGTTTAGTTGTTGTTTAAAATTTTCTTGTCATTCATTGTTTACAATTTAACAGTGAATTCCATTTTTCCGCTGTGAACGTCAATTTTTCAGAGTTGTATTTGAAAACATCGGCTAAATATCGCATAGAAACGTGCGGTTTAGGAACATCCAAAATAGACGGTGGAACTAACTAGGAAATTTCGGCACGGCAAAACCTTACGCACCGTCTATGAAATAGACGGTAAACGGTGCCCAGTTTAAAGAGGCTATTAGCCGTTTATGCATCGATTCTTACAAGCGATACCTTAAACGACGCCTAATTAATGTACCTATCGAAAACAGGCCAATAAAGATTTTTTTTTTCGACTTTTCCTGAGTTTCAAAGTCAAAATTTCCTGCAAAAAATTATGAAATATGAATTTGAAAGCCTAATAACTTCCAGACGGTAAGCTGCAGCTACATAACGATTAGGTACGACTTATGTACAACCAAATATATGATACATAAGTAATGTGAATAATAGCACTACCTCAGAAAAAAATACCAGATTTAAAAAAAATTCTTAAAGAAAAGCTCCGCCAAAAAAAAACAACCATAATTGCTTAAAATTTTTTAAATCCTTAAATCTATCAGAAAAAGTCAATTTTGGCCGCAGCGGAAATGTCGTGTTGACTTATGTATTTATGGGATCAACTCAGTCTTCAAGTCTTAATATTAAAAGCCTCCACTTTTTCGATCAGGAGCTTTGTGATCTTTAGCTCCAGCCTTTCCACATCATCTTGAGGAAGCTCCTGCAGGCAATTTTCCCAAAAAGCGATTGCAGGCCGTACTGGACGTTGCTGTTTGGCCATATTATCCAAGAACCTCATAGCCTGGGATGCGGATACGCCCTTCTCCACGTTCTTTGTCTTTGCTTTCATCTCTTGTAAACATACGTTTTTATATTACGAATTTTTATCAATTGTATCAGGTATATTACTTACATATGATTATAAATATATGACTCATATCGCTAAGCTTTTTCTTGTTCTCAATCCAGCTGCTCTCGTAGTCTTCTTTGTTCGTTGGCCATTCAAAGTTGGAGACAAACTAAGAGTCATCGGAAATTTCGCCCAATCTTTGCTTATTTGGTTTTTTGTACTCCATAGCCATAGCGTTGTTTTGAATTCGTACTCACACATATGCACGCAAACAACCTTAGTTTTATTGTCATTTTAATAAAAATCAAAGTACCCCAAATAGCATGAAATACTTTTCCAGTATATATCGGCATGTTGTGTTTTTCGATCTGAGTACTACCTGCGGAATTTCGCTAAGCAAAGCATTTGTTTATGCCCATATGACATTAGACTTTGCTAAATTTGCTGCGAATGGAGAGATAGCATGATAGACATAGATAAATTAATGCTGGTAAACGTCGCGCAGTAGTTGCACATATGATTTGCTTTGCGGCGAGAAGCATTTGTATACTGTAAAAAAATGTTTACTAAAAATGTTGTGAACGGAGGAAGCTACAGTGTTCCTTATAAGATAAGATAAGAACTCCCCTAACGTTTGGGATTCTTCGCATACCCGATATAAAATCATATAAAGGCAGTTTTATCTGTACTTACCTTATGTACTTACCTTCTATTTCGCGTTTCAATAGCCCTTTCGCCGACCAAATATTTCTCTTTTTTTTGTCCTGCTGTTGCAGTATGTGACACGCAATCATATTATTATTTTGAACTATTAAAAAAGCTGCACAAAGCGTTTTTCGTCTGTTTAAATCGAATATGCTTTCCATTTTGTTAGTTGTTTACATTTTTTTCATATTCTTCTTCCTCTTTTTACGAATTATAAACACTGCATTTATGATATTATACAACACACATTGCCACCAAGCCAGCAAAATCGTATCTAGAAACTATAGCAATCGATAATCTCTGCCGCAGCGCCGCTCCCAGCTCAACTGGAAAAACAACTGGACGCATATTTCTGTCTCGCTCTCACTGCATGCTTTTTGCATAAGGCTGTCTCTATTTTTCAAGTTCATATGGGTAGAAGAAAAATATTCTTATCGGTTTCATACGAATATGAACCCTGATTTTTTTCGACAGCTCTATTTTCAGATCTGAGTATAAAGCCTAGTACTCAAATCAGCAAAAGTTCTGCTGGCAGTTGTGCAACATAAAAATACTTGCGACCGAGAGTGACCAGATGTGCATGCCATACGGTTACACTGTGTATAAATAAAATATTTTAAGAATTTAAATTTTGTATCCAAGCAAGCAGAAATGTTTTATTTGTGGGCGCTGTGGTGCTGGAGGAGTATAAAGCACCGCAATATTGGATAAATCCATTTTTGCGGAATAAAAATGCAATCTACTATTTTTTATTCCCTATTTATCACCTAAATTTCATTCCTCAACGATTTCCAAGCATTTTTGCACATATCAACTGGAATACATACTTATGAACATTAATTTACAATTTATAATTATTTGAAATTGTTCTCTCTATTCATCACTGCAGCCACAGACTCTCATGCGCCTCTTATTGCGTTTGGATCAAATTGCTTTTTATCCGCCAAATTCAATATCCCCTGCCTCTGCCTCTTTAATAATAATATAATCTTCTCGTCGCTAAACTCCTCAATCTTTTTTTATTTTACTTTTTGAACTTCATAGCTTTGTGTTTATGTTTCGATTTCGATTGTAATCAAACACATAAGCACGCCACCACTTCATTAATTTGACTTGCCAAATATATTTGTCGTGACTGGCAGAATACCACAAATACCATGAAATACTTTTCCAGCATATATGTGCAATTATTTTGGTCGAACTGAGTACAACCAAATTAAAGACTCTAGCTAAATCATTCTGCAGGCAGAATATTTTTAGCGGTTTCATACGAATATCAACCCTGATTCTGCTCGATAGCCATTTCTTCGGTACTGAATATAAGGCTATAGGGTTTAGAAGTAAAACGATGTCGGAAAGTGCTCGATTTAAAAATATATCAAGACATCTTAGATGGAACACCTGTGCATTTAACATGTCTGACGAACTGAGAAACACCGTTCAAATTGAAAATTGATTTACTAACAGTCAAAAAATAAATTTTATGCACTTACATTTCGAATTAAATTTATCGCGAAACATCAGTATTTATAGGCTCTTTACACTGCCGCATCATTGTCGAAGGTGGGGAAAAATTATGCGAGGCGTTTACACTTAAGCCGCATCTTTTTCGTATCATTTTGTCAGCTGTTCGCGCTGCTGAGACACATCATTGGCAAGTGTTACCGTATTCTGTGCAGTATTTTTACAAAATACTGAAATTATTCGGGGTATCGAAGGGGTATCGAGAGCAGCAATCTATTTTTGTCGAACAATAACCGCCAAACCGTTCCTGAACATTTAAATTAAAATAAGTCTAATTGAAAACGAGGGGGAACGTTGTAAGCCGCGTCTACTCAGTCAGTATATATGTATGTGAGCTTGTAATAAATTACATTATTACATGTTCGCAAAAGGGATAGATTTAATTTTAGCCAAAAAAGACAAAAAAAAATTAAGTCAACCTTTTCGGAGATTTTTATATATTAGATGTTTCCCTATTTGTTTACATACTTTTTTTACATCTGCCTTTTCTACATGTCTTTATCTACTTCCTACATATATCTTGTAGATTTTCGTCTTTTGTGAGGGCGGAAGGGGGCGTGGCAAAATTTTGAAATACACTTGTACGGACGTGATATCACAGGAGCATGGATAGAGAGTTTGGTTGCTCTAGCTCTTATAGTCTCTGAGATCTAGGCGCTCATCTGGACGAATGGGCAAAGCGCCCACCCCGGTGTGTGAGAGAGAGCGAGAGAGAACGATGCATTTCGAAATGGTTTTCTTCATTGTGGCTATATTTATAGTCCGATCTGATCCAGATTTTACACTGTGATAGATATGGTCATTCTCTACGATTCGGCGTTTTTAGTTTTGTCATATCTTTAAAATTGTGCATGCCACAGATTTTCGTCTTTTGAGTGGGCGGAGGGGGCGGGGTGAAATTTTGAAATACACTTGTAACAGTGCGATAGGACAGGAGTCTGGATACAAAATTGTGTTCCTCTAGCTTTTATAGTCTTTGAACTATAGGCGCTAATGAAGACGGACGGACAGACAGACATAGCTATATCGACTCGGCTATTGATGCTGATCAAGAATATATATACTTTATGGGATCGGAAACGCTTCCTTCTGGGTGTTACACACAACAATTTTTTGCACAAATCTAATATACCCCTTTACTCTTCGAGTACCGGGTATAACAACAAAATGGTAACACAAATACTTACAAGGGTCTCCAAAAATATTTTAGGATGCACTTATTTCAACTTTAAAAGTGCCACTTGAAAATTAAAGTCGGCAGCACACAATTTTTGTTTGATGGAGCCAACGATAGCTTCACATACATCGGACTCTTCCTTAAGCCTAGTACTCAGACGAGCAAAAATTTTGCCGGCAAAATTTGCAATTTAAAAATACTAGCGGCCGAGTGTGACCAGGTGTGCATGCCCTACGGTTACACTGTGTATAAATAAAATCAGATAAGAATTTAAATTTTGTATCAAAGCAAGCAGAAATGTTTTATTTGTGGGCGCTGTGGCGCTGAAGGACGACAATGCACGGCTAATGTACCGCAATATTGTATAAATGCATTTTTGCGGAACAGAAATTCAATAAACTATTTTTTATTCCCTATTTATCACCTAAATTTCAGCCCTCAACGATTTCCAAGCTTTTCTGCACGTATCACCTGGAATACATACCTATGAACATTCACTTACATTTTATAATTACTTGAAATTGTACTCTCTATTCATCACTGCAGCCACAGACTCCCATGCGCCTCTTATTGCGTTTGCATCAAATTGCTTTTTATTCGCCAAATTACATAGCAAATGCATCTGCTCGATTTCTTTTAATAATAATAAAATCTCCTCGTCGCTAAACTACCCCAATCTCTTTATATTTTGCTTTTTGAATTCCATAGCTTTGTGTTTACGTTTCGATTTCGATTGTAATCAAACACATATGCACGCACATTTATTTCATTTATTTCACCGGCTAAATAAATTTCTCGTGCCTGGCGGAATACCACAAATACTATTGAATACTTTTCCAGCATATATCGGCAATTATTTTGCTCGTGCTGAGTACCGCCAAAATAATGACCCTAGAGGAATAATTTTGCCGGCAAAATATTTGTATCGGTTTCATACGAATATCAACCCTGATTCCTTCCGATAAAATTTTTTGCTCGTCTGAGTACTAGGCTCCATAAACAATTGGGTGCTCCCAAACGCACCGTTTTCCACATTTAATAATAAATCGCAAATTATTTTGACAATTATTTTAAATTTCGTTTCTTACTTTAGCAGGCCGAACAGCTGACAAATGCTGCGAAAAAAGGTGCCGCTTTGGTGTTAACACCTCGCAGAATTTTCCTGCAGCTTTCTCAATGATGCGGCAGTGTAAAAAACCTATTAGCTAAAAAATAAGTTGCACTATGAGCAAATATTTTTGAAAATATTTTTTTTTATATTAAATTTCTTAATTTAAAAATATTATTATTTTAACTAGATATTATTATTATTATTATTATTATTATTATTATTATTATTATTATTATTATTACTGTCTCCCTGCTGTTGGTTGAACTTCTTATTCGCTTCAATGAGCAGATTTTTGCTCGCAAATAGAAAACAAATAGGATCCTCCTTCATCATTCACATTATTTATAAACATTGACTCTAGTATTATTAGTGGAAATGCGACAGGAAGGAAATGCAAATTCTGCAGGATACATTTTTTATTTTCTTTACTATTTTTCGTGCGTTGCGGTCATGGGCATTGACGTGTGGGATTTTTTTACAGATGTGAAACTTTGATTCCCACACCATCAACCATCTACCATCCATTCAAAACATAGCTGACAACAACAAAACAAAAATTTGTGCTCTGCATTTTGTCAAAATTAAACAACAAGACTAGGTTTTATGTATTTTAGAAGCGGTACTGCACTTTTTGTCTTCGTCATAGTCTTTCACACGTATTTCATTACAATTTACTTCAGATATAGATTTACGCAATGTAACATGGGTTCTCCTGAAGGGGCAACGATTCCAAATTATATCAAAAGTCTAGCCTTGCACAAAGGTTCGAAACGTCGGCAATATTGGAGGAAAAATCCAATGAAATTTGCAAAACATTGTTTAAACATATAAAATAAAATTGTAAAACTACAATTGTTTTTTTTTTTATTCGCCTTCTTCTCCCGAAAAAATTAGAGCATTTCTAATTGAAAATTGATCATCTGCCATTATAAAACCTCCCGGCTCTTAACCATTTGCTGGAGAATATCAGTTATTCTTGTCATTTATTGCTTACAAGTTCGCAGAGAATTCCAGTTTTTCGCTGTGAATGTCAAATTTTCAGATTTGTATTTGAAAACATCGTCTAAATATCGCATAGAAACGTACGGTTGAGGAACATCCAAAATGGATGGTGGAACTAAATGGGAAATTTCGACAATCGCCTCCAGAAATGGAATATATACAAAAAATATCTCGGGAACATTTTAAACCATTTTTTTTTAAATTCAGGTCATAGCTCAAAAATAACCCAAAAATTAGGTGTGAATCCATTTACTCTGGTACACTCCATATTTAAATAATTTTCAATTTTGCCTAATTTAAGTTAATGGTTATTAATGAATACGCAGGTTAGTCTTTTTAACTTTCATCTGATTTTTTTGACCACGTTTTCTAACTTGTCTTTTATTAAGCCAAAGTTTGGTACATACATTGCATTCCTTTTTCTTTTTAGCACTTTTGTCTTTTTTTACTTCTAAAGTATCCAGTTACGTATAAGCAGCAGTGAATACAATTTTTAGAACTTGTAGATGCAGCATATCATATAAGTACGGTTCATTTATCAGAGGTACTGTCAATCAAATATATTTACATATATAGTGAGGACGTACAAATTTGAAGAGGCTTTAGCATTGGTTTTGGATCTGGGAATTTCTAAGGACAAATATTCAATATTGCAAAAATTCCGTAATCCATCGTAATGTAGACATTCTGCCTGAAAACAGGAACATTACACAAGCAAAACTAAAGCCAGTGCCGGAATAAAAAATTACGACCGAGATATCAGCGGAAGTAAAACTTCAAGACCTGATGGAACACACTGCGAAACGGCTCATTGAGAGTTTACCTCATTATCAAATTGAGAGTTTCCGCAAAATCTCCCATTGATCAGAAAATGGGGCTGTGATGGATCTTCTGGGCAAAGTGAATATAAGCAAGCAATATCCTTGTACCCCTACGGATTAAATCTGATACGTCGGAAAATTGGAAAAATCCGCGACCTTCCTCTGCTCACTATTGCCGCAATATATTATTCAAATACGCCAAAGAATCTTCGGAGTTAATAAATTTCACAGTAAGAACATTAAGAACCAGATTTCTAATATAAGGCCGGTAAAAATAATCAAGGAAGAAAAAACCATTCATGTCAATTTTGAATTTTTTCTTAGAATGATTGATGGAAAAGTACTTAACGAACTAACAAATACTAAATCTACCTTGAAATGTGCGCTTTAAAAAAAAACCCAAAAGGATTTTAAAAATTTGGATGATTAAATAGTTGAAGAGGAAAATTTGGAATATGGTATTTCCCAATTGCATGCAAGAATAAGATGTATGGAGTTCATTTTAAAACTTCCATATACCATTCCGCGAGAGGGAGAATCTTTTGACAACAGCACGACAGCCTAAAAAAAACAAAACAATAGGAAACAAATTATGAAAGAAAAATTCGTTGAAAAACTAAAAAAACTAAAACTAACACAAACGATGGAAACTCATCACGGACATTCTTTGAAAAAGTTGAAATTACTGCAGAAATAACTGGTGGTAACTGGTAACTAATCAAAAGATTGGGTGTCATTTTGAATGTTTTAAACTGCAAGGAAAAAATAAACACCCACAAATTTGGTGAATATGCCTCGAAGACTACAGAGCTGTTACAGGAAAAATATCTTGAAAAGAAACTTACTCCTACGATTCATAAAATTTTGACACATGGTCAAATTTTAATTGAATATCAGAGATTACCAATTGGAGAGATGTCAGAGGAAGCACAGGAAGCTAGATACAAGGATTACAAGAAATACAGGTACATGAAAACGTGCAAGATATCACGAAAAACCCAAAACAGGGAGCTTTTCAACATGTTTTCAGCCTCTTCAGATCCGTATATTTCATCCATTAGACATGTGAGATCTCAAGAAAAATCAGATAATAGTTATTCTTTAGAAATGTTAAGTTTGTTAGATATTCCTCCCTCTAAATTGGAAGTGTTGGCATGTTTTACAGAAAACAATAAATTAAACCAAATTCCAGAATAAAAAAATGTTGTTTTGTGAAATTAGATTGAGCTAAAAAAAATTATGTAAAATAATTATTGTTAATGTGTGTGTGTGCGTGTATGAAGCTGGGTTGTATACGGTACATAAACCGTCTACAGTTCGGTCTTCGCAACTAGAACTTGAACCAGTTGGACTGCGGAGAGGGTATCCTGCGGTGCGCAATTGAGGATCTGAAGACACGGCGACAGCCTCTGATAATTGCGATGGAAATGGTATCCCTTAATGTGCAGGTGAGGTCTGAAGACACAGCGACAGCCTCTGATGATTGCAGTGGGAATTGAGTGACAGGCAGCTTTGGTACTGTTTCTGATAATGATTTTATTCAACAAAACTTAACTCTATTTATAGGTAACAAAAGGTACAAAAAGTGCTGATCTAATAAGAATATGATACAATGGTAAAAATGATAATTAATGTGGAATTAATATTGATGTAATATGATTTTATTGGCAGGTGCTCAATTTGGGCAATTGTGATGGTCAGCAATTGCAACAGTGTTGTTGGTCTCTGAGGAATGATCGCATTGTCAGCAGAATTCGCTGCCGAGGCGGTTTATTGTTGACTCAGCTATAATGCTGAGTCGTCATATTTCCTGTTGACCGGGTGAAGTTGTTGTTTTGGTAAGGATGTCATGTGTATTACATAATATGTCTACATTGTTATGTATGTATGTATCATGTTTCTTATGCATAATTCTCCGATTGAACATTCTCCCGGCCGTTGAACTGGTGTTCAACCATCGCCTGAGTTGATGGAAAATTGGCGGGACCTTGGGGTGGGAGAAGATCCGCGCTGTTCTTGGGTTGATGTCCGTGGCTTCCATTATTGATACTTTTTCCGGAAAATGTAGCCAATAATCAATAGAATTGACATGGCTAGGGCAGCATAGGCAGCAATTTGGTGGTGCTGCACTGCGGTGATATGGTGTGGCAGCTCGTGCTGATTGATTGCTGCTAGTTGCTGGCGTAGATAATCAAGTTCTTGGAGATAGTCTGAAGTCTGGTTCAGCTGGTGTACCATTGGTGGTGAAGGCGATGTCACCGCTGAACTTATGTCTCCAAATCGAGTGTAGATTGATTTTACCTCGCTGTTTGTAGTGCTGAAGGTGCTGATGCTTATTTCTGTGTTGCGAGCAGTACATCCAGGAGATAGCGAAAGTAAGCCAGTTCCTTCCAACTGTATGGTTGATGGAGATCCGTTGCAGACTGCTTGAAGTCTCATTGTAGAGTGTGTTGCAAAGATCCATTTGTTCGGTTGCTGAGTTGTCCACAACATGTCCGCCTTTGAATGAATGACGTGACATAATGTTGTTTTTTTGTTGTTAAACAACTTGAACTCACAGCGATTATCAACGTTAAAGACCGTTTGATGATCAAAACAGATGAATTCTTCGTTGGGCAGTCTGAAGCAGCGTCGAAATTTCCTCTGGAGTAAAACCCATGAATTGATCTCGATGTGTGTTTACTGTAATTACAGTTGTTTTGAGATCGAACAAGCTCCAGCTTGTTGAGTCCCAGGTAGGAATTGGGATGATGCTATGGTATGATGGTAGCGTTACCTTGAATACGACGTGGGTTGCAGTTGGTGTTCCTTCGGCCCGCATGATTCTGTATAGATGAATGACATTTTTCGTTGTAACCGGCAGCATTTGATCGGGTGGCAAATGATCCCGTATTTGGTCTAGTTGATCTCTTAATTTTTCAGGAGAAACTAGCGTAGGGCTTATTGTCCGATGGTGAATACCGATTAGTACATCAGCTATATCGGACTGCATACGTTGAAGACTCGTTGTCAACAGAGTTAATTGTGCTGTGAGTCCTAGCTATGCCTGAGTGAGATGATTGCCGTGATATGTTCCTCTTTCTCTGTTGATGGTAGCCACTTGCCGTTCCAACACCTTTAGGCGATTGTCCGTTGCTGACTTATCTTTCCTGACAACATTGATTGTGGAGTCGACATTCGAGGTTTGATTTCGCAGTAGATGTAGTAGAAAGTCCTCATTTGTTTTTACCTTTTCGATTACTTCGGCCATTTTCTCAGCGTATTTGGAGTCAAGAACACCGAACAAATTGTTTGCCACGTTTCCTACTATATCAAGCGGTGATCGACGTTGTCGAGAGGTTTTCATTAACATATTTCCTGTTTGTAGCTCATTGTACAAATGTTGAAAATGTTAAAATATGGAATTGCATGCTGGAACATTTTTTAGTTCCGGGCACATGTGGCTTAGTTCGGGCATTCCGGTGGACATTACTTGCATATCTTTCCAATATGGATCCAAGTCATAGTATATGATCATGGTCCATTCAGACGTTGTCATTCTTGAGGTTCCAATTTTCTCATAGAATATTCCAGGTTTGGTCGCGAATTTTGTCACATTTATTGACTGTGACAACGCTAATGGAAGCATGAGAAGCATCACTAGCAATGTTGATAATATTGAAGGTGCAACTGCCTTTCTGCGCTGTGGTGGTGGCTCATAAGGCCTTGCCATGTCGTTGATGACGGTGTTGGAGCGTTTGATCGCCACGTCTTCTGGAAATACCGGTGCTAGACGATTGATGAGGCGCTTGTATACCCTGATGCTGTTTTAACATCAACCACTCGGACGTGGTTGTCGTGTCCAGTATAGGTCGTAATGATGCGACCCATTGGCCACTTCATTACTGGAAGGTTGTCTTCCTTCACCAAAACAAGTAGTCTTTCGGGCACGTTTGGTGAAGCGGTTTTCCACTTGTGCCGTGTTTGTAGTTCTTGGAGGTATTCCATAGACCATTGTTTTCAGAATGAATGTTTTAAGCGTGAGACCAACTCCCAGCGCTTTACCAGTGTTTTTTCTTGATGCTCAGTGTTGACGTCCGGTGGGGTTGTCAATGGTTCACCAATAAAAAAGTGTCCTAGGGTGAGCGCTGTCATGTCAGTTGGATCGTTTGACATTGGAGTAATGGGTCGAGAATTGAGAATTGCTTCAATTTCAATTATTACTGTGTTTAGCTCCTCAAATGTCAAGGATGCTGTGTTTGTGGTTGTGATCAGCAGCTTTTTTGCTGATTTAACCGCAGCTTCCCAAAGGCCTCCAAACGATGGGGCCCGGGGAGGAATGAATTTGAAGTCCACTTGTCTTTTGTTGCAGTGATTCGTTATTAGATCATAAGCCTTTTCGCTGAAAATGGTCGCTTTTAATTCCTTTAGTTGATTGCTTGCACCTATGAAGTTGGTTGCATTGTCGCAATGAATAGTCTGGCATTTCCCACGCCTGCTTAAGAATCGACAGAGAGCTGCCAAGAATGCATCTGTGGTTAGGTCGCTCACCAATTCTAAGTGCACTGCCTTTATGGAAAAGCAGCAGAACAGGGCGATGTATGCCTTGTCTGGCCTTTTTCCTCGGATCTTATGGTGGATCGCAATCGGTCCACAGTAGTCAACGCCTGCATTAAGAAATGGGCGTGCTTGTGTGACTCTTTGTGCTGGAAGATTGCCCATAATCTGGTTCATTAGCTTTGGTCTGGCTCTGGTGCATCTAACACAGCTGTGAATGATGTTTCTAGCCATCGTTTTGTCGTTGATGATCCAATACTGTTGTCTTGCTATTGCCCTTAGGGCTTGGGCACCGCAATGCATGTTCTCTTCATGGACTTCTCGCATAATCATTTTGACTATCGGATCACTGTATGGCAGTACTTGGCTGAGTTATTGTTCGATGAAACGTGACACCATTGTAGTTGGTTAGACAATGCCTGTATTTTGGCTATTCAATTTGCTACAAACGTATGGTATGTCGATGCCGGTGCGTTTATCCAGGATAGCACAATGGTGGAGTCAGTACAAAAACATCCTGAAACCGTGTTGATGTCCATATAAAAATCCGTTCGGACTCGGTGTGTGTGTTCGGCACCAAGGACTGCAGCGCAAAGTTCTAACCGTGGTATTGATTGTTTGGCTGTCGGTGCCACACGTGACTTGGAGCAGAGCAGTCGCACTGGCACTTGGTTGTTTTTGTAAGTAGCGCGAGCGTATATTGATGCGCCATAGGCTCTTTCTGATGCGTCTACAAAAGTGTGTAGTTCTTGGGTAACTGGAACCTTGCCGTCATAGACATGCCGGGGAATCTGCATCTCGTTCAATGCTTGTAGGTCTTCACGGTAGTCTTTCCATTCGTGTTGGAGCTGTAGCGGTAATTTGTCATCCCAGTCCAGCTTTAACTCCCAAAGTGTTTGCATGAAGATCTTGGCCTTGACCACCACCGGTGCAAAAAGTCCTAATGGGTCAAAGACTTGGGAAAGCTTGGAGCATACCACTTGTTTTGTGATGTTTGCAGCTTGGCTTTTATGGGTTCTCCCGCGTAGTTGATCCTTCCTTGGCATCTAGATAAGACCTAGAGCTTTCACGCTGTAGTGATCTAGTGTCTCTCCCAGTTTGACATCGCTTACAATGTCCTTTTTGGGGATTCCTTGAAGAAGTTGCTCATTGTTGGAGCACCATTTTCGGAGTTTATATCCGCGAGGTGACAATATCTTTGTGAGTTCTTGTTGCATTTGGATAGCTTCTGGAATCGTGTTTGCCCCAGTAAGACAATCGTCGACGTAGAAATCATTCTTTAATATTGATGATCCTACTGGTAGTCTGTCCTTGTTTTGTATTGCCAAGTGATCCAGACATTTGGTTGCCAGAAACGGAGCAGCTGTTGTCCCGTATATGACAGTTTTTAGCCGATAGCACTTGATGTCCTCAGACAGAATGTTTCTCCAGACGATCATCTGATGGAATTGATCCTCCGGATTTATCCACACTTGTTGGTACATCTTTTCTATGTCCGCTGTGAATACGTATTTATGAATCCGAAATCGTATTAGAATGGACAGAATTTTACTCTGAACTGTGGGTCCAGCATGTAGAATGTCATTCAGGGACTTTCCGCTTGCTGATTTGCATGATGCATCAAATACCACTCGCAGCTTTGTTGTGGTACTTTCGGGTTTGAGCACACAGTGATGTGGTATGAAGTAATGCCTTTCCGGAATGTATGATGCTGGGACCATCTTCATGTGTCCTAGATCTTCATATTCGTTCATGAGCTACACATAGCTTTTCCAAGTGTCTGGTGAAGTCCGTCGCTCTAGTGCCAGAAATCTTTTAGTTGCAATTTCCAAAGACCACCCCAGGGCTGAAGAGTGTTCGGAAAATGGGAGTTTCACTATAAGCCGGCCATCAGCTGCAGTTTGTAAGTTTTCTAAGAAATGAGCTTCGCATTGTGTCTCGAGCGGTTTGCGTGGTTTTTCGTATGTCTCGAGGTTATCCAGAGTCCAGACTCGTTCCATGAGTTCATTAATTCCCGTTGCACAAATGGTCGAAGAACTGTAGGCAGACTTCATTTTTCCTGCTATAATCCATCCCAATTTCGTATTTTGCATCAAAGGTCCTTCCATCTTAAGATGATGTTGATTTGGGAGGAGCAGGGAATAATAATGTTCTGCTCCGATGAGCATGTCGATTTTTCCTGGGTAATGGAAGTTCGGGTCCGCCAGTGGGAACTTGCTTGGTATGTTTAAGTTCACCGAATCGAGTGCCTGAGCTGGTTGATCTGCTATTATTTGAGGCAGTACAAACGCTTCAATTCTTTGCGTAAAACTGCTGTGAAGGGATTTTATAAGCACATTTGCTCGGGCTCTGCTGGTCTTTGACTGACCTTCAATTCCTTCGATGCGCAATGTTGTGTTATTAAGTTTAAGCGACAACATTGATGCCATTCGTTCAGAGATCAAATTTATCTGTGATCCCGAGTCTAGCAATGCTCTGAAGTTAGCAACCTGTCCGTTAGTAGCTTCTACTGACACACTTGCTCTGGCCAGGTTGTAACTATTTTTACTTGCTGCACAAACCATTGGTGCCTTTGGTTCTGTGGATGCGAATGATGCTGTCTCCAGATGCAGCATCGTGTTGTGTTTTTTGTCGAACTTGAGACAGGTTCGACCTGGGCATGCGTTTGTTTTGTGATTTTTTCTAAAACAATTAACGCACATTTTTTGCTTTTGTACCCAGTTTAGTCGTTCTGCTGGAGATCTGGAGCGAAACTCTTCGCATGCGTAAAGTCGATGGTTTGCCTTCTTGCAAAATGAACATAACGGTGATTGTGCATGTCCTGTGTTTGCTGATGCGCAGGCCGTGCCTTTTGGCTCTTTCTTCAATGTCTGTGGCTTCCGACCACTTCCTAGAACTCGAATTCTCTGCTCTAGGAACTGAAGTATTGTGTCCAATGGCTGTATATCTTTTGAGCTTCCCAATGATTGCTCATACAAGGCCTTATTTTTACCATCTAGTTTGTTTATGATTATGGCAATCAATATTGGATCCCATGTGGATATGTTGATGCCGAGCCCTTTTAAGGATGCAAGTGACTCTATTGTTGTTATGTACAACTCTTTCAATGACTTGGGATCGTCATTGATTGTACTATGATTGAGGAAACGATTCAGTACCGTGTTTGCAACATCTCTGGGATTGTTGTATGTTTCAACAAGAATGTCCTCTTTTAGATCGATGCGTCGTATCAATCTTTCTGCCTCCCCAGTACCACATCTTCCGTACTGTGGGCATGTTTGTCTTATGAATCATACATGAGAACAAGTCGTAGAACTGCGACCATTTCAGTATGTCCCCATCAAACTTTGGAATGGTGATGCGAGGAAGCTACGCGTCATCATTTTTTGATGTGGCTGTGTTCGCCCTTTGAACGTCTTTTTCCAGTGATAGGTACGATTTTATGTCGTATCCTCCTGCTACTGGGTTATCATATTCTTCATGAATGCTGAAATGGACTTCTTGTGCTTGAGTCCATAGTGATTTTATCAAATCACTTGAGGAACGTCCTCCCGCCTCTGAAAATAGTTTCAGATTGCGTTTTATAGCTTCGAATATGGCTTTTTGTCGGCGACATAGCGAATGCAATTTGCTGTAATCTACATTTGACTGCTGATGGAGGTCATTTTCTCTGGAGATGGGCTGACTTTCCCCAAAATTGCTTGATGCCTGTTCCAGCTTGTCCAGGTTCTCAGTAAAGATCGCAACGTATTTTTGTTACGTATGTCAATAGAGAACTTTATGTATTTTTCAGTTTTATCTTCCTCTCGAATTGTGGAGTCGTTTGTGTTGAAGCGATTCCATTTTCGAGTGCTGATATTTTGGCTTGAAAGTATGAAGCTTTTTGCTTCCTTTCTTGAGTATCTTTTTTGAAGTTTCGAATGTACTTCGAGATTTCCTCGCCAATTTCCTACTGCATATTGAATGCCTTTGTGGCGGCAGCTTGGTCGTCTTGTGGATTATCCATTCTGTCAATTCGTCTATTTGTACTTCTGACCCGATGGGAGTGTTTTATTTTTTTTTGCAGCTGGATTACGTTCCGAATCACAACCGTTGTTGGTCAAAGAAGTACAAGCAGACTTGACCTATTGGATGTAGGGGGTTGTGCTGGTTCCAGTTGATGTTACGCACGTACAGCAGATAATATCGATCGCTTGGTTAGCAATCAAACATAGATTTCTTACTGTTGGCTTTACTCTGAATGTGTCAGAATTGCCGAGTTGATAAGTGATATCAATGTTGTTGTATGTGGCTGATGCCGTTTTCGTCGAATCCTTTCTCTGTCGCCTTGTTGACAGGATGGAAAGGATGACTGAGGTCGGGGTCACCAAATGATAATGTGAGTGTGTGCGTTGTATACGGTACATAAGCCGTCTACAGTTAGGTCGTCGCAACTAGAACTTGAACCAGTTGGACTGCGGAGAGGGTATCCTGCGGTGTGCAATTGAGGATCTGAAGACACGGCGACAGCCTCTGATGATTGCGATGCAAATAGTATCCCTTAATGGGCAGGTGAGGATCTGAAGACACAGTGACAGCCTCTGATGATTGCAGTGGGAATTGAGTGACAGGCAGCTTTGGTACTGTTTCTGATACTGATTTTATTCAACAAAACTTAACTCTATTTATGGGTAACAAAAGGTACAAAAAGTGCTGATCTAATAAGAATATGATACAATGGTAAAAATTATAATTAATGTGGAATTTATATTAGGTTAGGTTAACCCGGACGTCCCTCAGCGGGGATTATCATGGGCCAGTATGGCCCTTAGTGATCCGGATGTAAATGGACCTTTACGGGGGTTTTGGTGAGATTTGGAAATCCTCGAGTATCGAGGTGTGTTTAGCAAAGGCAAGTAATTCCCTCGGCGTCCTCTTGGAGGCATCTTCCAGTGATGCCATCTCCGGAGCGCCTAAGTATCTTATCCTTGCCCGTGAGAGAGCCGGGCAGTTGCAGATGAGATGTTCCAGGGGTTCGATAGCCCCGGGTTCGTCGCATTTCCTACAGCTGTCTCTGTTGGTGATGCCTAGCTTGGCTGCGTGCGCCGCAGCCAGACAGTGACCTGTGAGTATTCCCACTATCAGTCTACAGTCTTTCCGTGGAAGATGCAGTAGATAGTGAGCTAGCTTTCCATTGCGCTCCTTGCACATGGTTCTCGATGTTCTGCAGGTGGTAGCGTTTCTCCATCTGTTTTTGATTTGTAGAGCGGCCTGACTCTCTAGATCGCTTTGTAACGTTCTAAGGGAGAAAGGCACGTTTTCGGTTCTTTCGTTCGTCAGCCCGACGCCTTCCTTAGCCAGAACGTCCGCAGCCTCGTTTCCTTCGATACCCTGGTGGCTGGGAACCCAGTAGATTCGCACTGACTTGGTCGTGCATAGTGAGTCTAATGCCTCCCTGCTTGCCAGGTCACTTCTGGAACTAACTGCGAACGACTGCATGGATTTTATCGCCGCTTGGCTATCGACGAATATGTTCAACACGATGTGTGGTCGCTCTGTTAGCTGAGCGACCTCTGCTGCCTTCCTGATGGCGAAAACTTCCGCCTGGAATATGCTGCATCGGTCCGGTAGCCTATATGACACCCTTATTTCGGGGTTTGTGCATTATAAACCCGCTCCTACTCCTCCGTCCATCTTGGAGCCGTCAGTATATATGTTGGGGTGTTGAGTCTGGTTCCGTACTTTTTTCCAGTCTTCGGGTCCCATAAATGTGTTAGTTTTTACCTCGAGGCAAGTTTGGGGGGTCATGTAGTCTGTATGACTGGTAATGTCCCTCCCAATTGAACTGTGCCCGTATCCTTGGGGTGACATGTTCCCCGATGCGATCAGTCGCTGTGCTGCTTTACCCGCAGTCAGCCGAGCGTGGATGTCGAGGGGATCGATTCCGAGTATGGTTTCGAGTGCTATAGGTTGGGTTGACCTCAGCGCCCCTGTGATACATAGCAAAGCCTGTCGCTGGGTCCTTTCCATAAGCTTGTGGTACGTCTTCTTCTCAGTTTCTTGCCACCACACTAGGACTCCATACAGCAGAGTTGGTCGCACCACCGAGATGTAGATCCAATGCATTAGGGTGGGTGACAAGCCCCATGTGCTGCTAAGCATCTTCTTGGATGCATAAAGCGCAATGGTGGCCATCTTCACCCTTTCCACTACATTGGGTTTCCATGCCAGATTGCTATCCAGTACTGTGCCGAGGTATTTGAACTGTGTTTTCGGGGTCAGCCTTGTTTGGTTGATTTTTGGGGGGATCCATGCCGGTACCTTGTACCTCTTTGTAAAGAGGATGAGGTCCGTCTTGTCCGCGTTGATATCGAGTCCTTCTTCGTCCGCCCACTCGCATATCTCCCTGAGTGTTCGTTCCGTTATGGAGCTGAGGGTCGATGGACATACACCCGTAATAATTATGCTTACGTCGTCTGCATTAGCTGTTATTTTGGGGGCCTTCCTCTTGAATCTCTTGATGAGGTCGTCGACCACCAGATTCCACAGGATAGCGACAGGACTCCACCCTGAGGTGTGCCTCTATGCGCTCCCTGTACCGTGGAAGCGTAGCCCCGCTCTGATTGCACCCGTCTACAACTCAGGAGGTTCTTTATCCATAGGTTGATTGCTGGGTGTGTGTTGGTCGCTTCAAGGCGATCCATTATTGCGTTCGTGGCTACGTTGTTAAATGCTCCGGATATAACTACGAATACTCCCAGTGCATACTTTTTATTTTTGAGAGCCTTCTCGATGGTACTAGCGAATGTAGAGCTGTTTCCACCGATTTCCCTTTGGTGTAAGCATGCTGGTTGGTTGACATCAGTCCACCTACCTCCTTCCTGATGTGTCCGTCTAGCAGCTTTTCCAGAGTTTTTAGCATAAAAGAGGTAAGGCTTATCGGTCTGTAGTCCTTGGGACTAGCATGGCTGCATTTTTCTGCCTTTGGGAGGAAGACAACTCTAGCTGTTCTCCATTGGATAGGGATATAGCCTGTGCTTAGACATGCCGAGTATATTGCGAAAAGCCATGGGATGATCGTCTCTGTGGTCGTTTGCAACATGGCTGGGAATATTCCGTCCAATCCAGGTGCTTTTATGCCCGCAAAGGAGTCTATGGCCCATTGCATCTTCTTGTGGGTTATTAGATCTGTCGGGGGGGTTTGTTCCTCGGTTGCTAGGTCCTGTTGCATTTCGGCATCAGTGACCTCGGTGCATCCCGGGAAGTGGGCCTCCATTAGTGCTTTCAGAGCCTCTTCGCTGCCCTCTGAACACCTGCCGTTATTTAATTTAAGCTGAATCTGTATGGTGGGCTGCTTCCAGAGCAGCGTCCTGAGTCTTGCTGTTTCAGGCACTTTCTCGATGTTCGAGCAGAAGTTCCTCCACGAGCTACGTTGTGCCTTGCGTATTTATTTCTTGAAGTCTTTGAGTAGCGTTTTGTATTCCTCGTTGATGATCTCCTCATTCGCTACTAGGGCGAGCTCGAAGAGTTCCCTGAGGTTATTTCTCTTGAGAGAGAGGTCCCGGTTCCACCAGAGTGGTTTAGTCCTCTTTCTCGTTATTGATGGCGGGCACGCCCCTTGATAGGCAGCCAGAAGTTCCTTGGAGAGGGTCTCTAAGGACTTCTCTATGTCCTCCGCGGATTTCACTGTGCCCGGATTCGCGAGATTCCAGGTAACAGTCTTCCTAAACTTCTCCCAATTTGTGTTCCGGGGGTTTCTGAAGACTGTTACCTTCGGCGTGTATTTGAATTCGCACTTGAACATCACTTCGCACTTGCTACATCTATGTTATGTGATAATATAAAGTCTAGAAGTGACTCACCACGGTCATTGATGTTGGGGCTTCCCCACACATTGTGGTGGGCATTGGCGTCCGTACCAATGATGAATTGTTGGTCTTTGGAGTCGGCTTCTTCCACCAGACTCCTTAGTTCTTCAGGTGGTGCGGGCCTGTCGTGTGCCATGTAGCAGGAGGCTACCAGAAGGCGCTTCTCCTCACTCTCCAGCATCACTACTGTCAGGTCGTCTGTGCTGTAATGAGACATAAGGTAAGCGTGGATTCCCTTTCGTACTAGTACGACGGTTCTATTCCTGCTTACCGATGTTGGGTAGAACGAGTTATAATTTGCGAACTTTAGTCCGGCCACTGTATTACCTGACGCAATCCAGGGCTCCTGGACCAAAGCTATGTCGGCGGGCCCTTGCTCCATGGCTATAAGGAGCTCCGCCGATGCTACCTTGCTTTTATGCAAGTTGAGTTGCAGCACACTCAGTTTCATGGGCGGCTGGCTCAACTGCATACGACGGGTTGACTATGATTGTCAGGTCACCGTCCTCATCTTCCTGGGAGTCTTCAAGAGCCAGACCCTGGGCGGCCTCCACGATGGTGTCTAGACCGAGGTTCTTCTCCACCTCGCCTGCCTGCAGGGTGTGTGTGTCCTTATGGTCCGAGAAGTATGGTCTTTCGAGGACTCTCCATTGAGATACCAAGGTACTCTTTCCCGTTACGAAGGTTGTGTAGTCCTCTCTTACGTTTGCTACATCTATGTTATGTTATAATATAAAGTCTAGAAGTGACTCACCACGGTCATTGATGTTGGGGCTTCCCCACACATTGTGGTGGGCATTGGCGTCCGTACCAATGATGAATTGTTGGTCTTTGGAGTCGGTTTCTTCCACCAGACTCCTTAGTTCTTCAGGTGGTGCGGGCCTGTCGTGTGCCATGTAGCAGGAGGCTACCAGAATTCGCTTCTCCTCACTCTCCAGCATCACTACTGTCAGGTCGTCTGTGCTGTAATGAGACATAAGGTAAGCGTAGATTCCCTTTCGTACTAGTACGACGGTTCTATTCCTGCTTACCGATGTTGGGTAGAACGAGTTATAATTTGCGAACTTTAGTCCGGCCACTGTATTGCCTGACGCAATCCAGGGCTCCTGGACCAAAGCTATGTCGGCGGGCCCTTGCTCCATGGCTATAAGGAGCTCCGCCGATGCTACCTTGCTTTTATGCAAGTTGAGTTGCAGCACACTCAGTTTCATGGGCGGCTGGCTCAACTGCATACGACGGGTTGACTATGATTGTCAGGTCACCGTCCTCATCTTCCTGGGAGTCTTCAAGAACCAGACCCTGGGCGGCCTCCACGATGGTGTCTAGACCGAGGTTCTTCTCCACCTCGCCTGCCTGCAGGGTGTGTGTGTCTGTGTCTTCGGGGCGGCGCTTCTTGAGGCGCAGGTACACACTGCCCATGCCCCACGTCATTTTCCCGTATCTGGGGTAGAGGATGTCCTTGGTGATCCTGAGGATCACATGCTGGCCCCCCCTCGTTGGGTAGTGGGCTACCAGCGTGCAGTACCTTCCAGTCCGCTGTTTGTACATCAGGGCTCTGCCGCTGAAGGAGCTTCAGCGCGCGGTCTCCTTGGATGGCAATGGGAAGAGTACCTTCGCCTTTGGTATGGACGGGATTAGCTCCCTGCCAACCAACTCCAGCTTGGAACCCCTCCCACAACGCCTCCAGTTGGCAGACCGTCTGCGTCAGCCACCTCAGCATCGGGTCGACATTGCACTTCAGGATTTTGGCTCCATTCAGCCACCCAGCACCATCGAAGGTGGGCATGGGCGCTGTTGGGTCTTCCTCCATCCGTGCAAAACAGGGAGTCGACGAGCCGCGCGTGGACCAGTTTACACTGCGCCGCCGTCATCTTCCCGTTCTCATCACGTCTGTCGATGAGAGCTACAATCAGGTGTCTCCTGGACACATCGCTGATCCTTGAAGCATTGACCGACCTATGCTTCGTTTTCTGTGTTGGTGGTGGTGGTTCCGCTCTCTTGGGCCCGCGCTGCCGCTTGCCTGTCAGGATGGCGGTGTTGTCGGTCGAAAGCTGCCTCTTGGTAGCTAGCAACTCCTCCACCTTATTGGCGTGTTCACTACTGGAAGCCTTCATTTGAGGAAACCATGCGTAGTATCTACGGCCCTCCTCTACCTTTAGCTCGGACCAAGCTAGCTTGGATTTCTCCTCCGGGGAGATGTCCGCCTTGCCTTGGAGCTAGAAATCTTCAGGGCTGCCTTGTACTGAGCTTTTGCCCACATCCCCTCCCTCGAACGCTTCGGCCCTTCCCTACGGGAGCTGGAACCTGGTTCAGGCGAGAGGAGAAGGCATTCTTCTTCAGTTTTGCTGATGGACAGCACGCTCTCCAGGTCCGAGTCTGTCTCGACCACGGCACCTGCGCAGCTCATCTTACAGCGAGTTTTTCCGGCAGTAGTATTACAACTAACGTGACCTGCTCCCGTCACGTCAGAGGTGTGACCGCTGGCGACACGCAGAGAGGATTGCTCCTCTCCGTGCCCGCCGGTGGTAGCGGCCACGCTTCCCACCGACGTTTTTAGCCCGTGTTTGCTCCTTCTTCTCCTCCATATTTGGCCCGAAGGTCCATATAGTTGATATTTTTTGGGGGAACCACCCCCTAGCGTCTTATGCCTGACCGCCAGGCACCTCTAGCAATGGCTTTGGCCCAGCTCCCCCGACTCAAGATCGAGAGGACGCTGCATCATTGCCTTAGCTAGACATTGCATTGCCTCGGACAGAGCAAGCGACAATTCATTACGCTTGTCCGGGATAATGCAGTGCCCAGTGCCCAGCCGGCACCCTCGGGGAGGGTTCAGCTAGAGGGTTTTTGCCGGCCGGAATTAATATTGATGTAATATGATTTTATTGGCAAGTGCTCCATTGCAATTGGTCAGCAATTGCACTATGTTCTTGGTCTCTGAGGAATGATCGCATTGTCAGCAGAATTCGCTGCCTAGGCGGTTTATTGTTGACTCAGCTATAATGCTGAGTCGTCATATTTCCTGTTGACCGGGTGAAGTTGTTGTTTTGGTAAGGATGTCATATGTATTACATAATATGTCTACATTGTTATGTATGTTGGATGTCATATGTATTACATAATATGTCTACATTGTTATGTGTGTATGTATCATGTTACTTATGCATAATTCCCCGACTGAACAATTATAAATAGTAAAATTGACCAATAAAAGTACTTTATCGATCCAAACAAATTTAAATTCAGCACATTACATAGGAAAATATGCACCGGCAACAAAGTTTAACTTTGGCTTTTTATAGGTAAGTTTCTAAACAATGTAGCGCCATATTACATACTAAATTTTGGAAGATTTATCGTTCAAATGCTGTTTATTTCATGAAGATATCTTCATTCGTTCAGAAATTATTAATTTAGCAAGCTGAAATGGCAGAATGTCCCACTGTGCGGCGCCAGCTCCATTTCTTGCCATTCGTTGTTTGCATGAACTTGAAGTTCGTCATGGGGACACTCACGAGATTGGTTTTCAAACCATTAGTTGAAGGGATACATACGGAAAATCCCTTAATTTCAATGATGCCGATTCGACCAAAGCCTTAGATATGCGGTTGAGCCCACAGACAGACATATTTCGATTCCATTTAAATGAAAGTTTTACGGATGTGACACCTACCTCACTTAACACTTAAATCGCCTCACTTAAATCGACCTAGAAGCTAAACGCCTCAAAGTCGCAAGCAGCAATTTGGAACATAAATAAAGGAATATATCAATGAACATATACAAAAAATATCTTGGAAAAATTTGATGAAGTTTTTTTGTAAATTCAGGTCAAAGTTGAAAAACAGCTCAAAAATGAGATGGTTTTGAAAATACGTTTTTCTTGATTACTGTCCATGCAACAGAATAGGTTTTTATTGATTAATAATAACTATGAATATACCTAAATGAAAACACTAAAAAAAAGATTCAAACGTAACGTAGTTTACTTTTAATTCATCTTCAAAAATGCAGCAAGTGAAAAAAAGTTGAATACATGTGTGCACTCTGAAATAATTTTCAACTTTGAATGCTCACATCTCCTAGACTAAAATTTAGATTATCTTGAAAAATGATTTTTGAAAGCTCTGGGAAATTCTCTGTATACGTATTTTGTATTCATTTTATTCAAAGCGCTCAAAAAATTCTTCGACTTTTGCCACCTCTTTTCGTCTGATGTCCGTCTACTATGAGTTGAAATTTACGTCTTCCTCCACGCTCACTTGCCTGTACATCTTCGATGCATCTGCTGTTAATTTTAAGCGATTACATGGCCCACGGGGAAGAATATTATCAGGCTGCTGGATGGTAAAGCTGCTGAGAATCCAACAATCAGCGACGAACTTATGATTGTTTAATCGAGAGTATATTGTAGTCGAAACTTTACCCTTTGAGGCCGAGCTTGACTTTCCCATAGATGTTATTGTCAAGCAACAATTTACCCTCGACAACCTCAGAGACTGAGCCAAGCTTTCCGCCATGAAATTGACCTGCGAACCTGAGTCTAAGAGTGCTCTTGCGAACTGCACTTGGCCAAACCTATCTCGCACTCGAAAATCGGCTGTGGTAAAATCGTGTTCAAGCTCAGTGGACAAATGGTGACTCTGCGCAGGATGTGACGAAGCGTGGACTTTATTGGCCTGACCTTGTGGATCCGAATTTTCAGTTGTATTTGGAGCTATATATCTGTGCAAGAGTATGTGATGACCCTGTGAACAAACTCTGCATTTAGCGGCTGTGCACCGAGAAACCCTATGCCCAGGTTGGAGGCAATTAATGCAGAGTTGCTTGCCGTTTGCGAAATCAAATTGCTCCAACACGGATATGACCCCGAATCCATTACAATTATTTATCGAATGGTTGGAGCCGCAATATACGAACTTGGGGACGATCGATTTTTTTGGCCCTTGCGCAAGAAAACGACGATCTGGTGTTCTTCTTGCTGGTCGAAAGCTTTTCAAACTTCTGTTTCTCTCTTGCTTTCGAAGACTCTTCTGCTGAAAGTTGTTGATTAATGCTTTTTAATGCTTTTGCGCTATCGGACCAGCTTGGCAGCGTATCATAATTCAGCTGCTCCCTATATATCGACTCTGGTGATGGGTCCACATTTGATAACGCTAGATGTATTATCATGGCTTTAGCAACCTCTCGCTCGTCTCTTAACGATAAAAGCGAATCGAAAATTGCAGAAACTGTGTCTATGATCGATTGCAGAGACCTCGCGGACGGCTAAGTCATGGCCGGGATGTCAAACAACTGGGCAAGTGTATCGAAATATGCTGTCATATACCTCTTTTAAACATTCTAACACCTTTGGATAGTTCGTATCGGAAACTTGGAATGCCTGTATGGTACCCAGGGCTTCATTGGACAAGCACGATATGAGATTGTTGAATTTTTTCTTTATTGGACAACGACCGGTCGGAATCTATTCAAATTTCAAACAAACTCATAAATTGTTTATGCTTGCCGCTGAACTTTGGCAACTTTAGTTTTGGTAAATAAGAATGATGGGGAACGGGACCAGTATTTCATGGTTGTTAAGTGGACTTTTTGGGCGCTGCCGACATGAACAACGCCTTTGTAATCACACAAGTTTCTTCTAACTGCGATTTATCCGAATTGTCTGGAGCTAAGATGTCGATTTTGGACTGCAAGTCCATTGCTTTGGCAATGTAGATTCGAAAATTTCCAAAAGACATTGGACTTTTAGTGGATTAGCAAAATTTTACCCTCCTGGAAGATTTATATCATCGCTGACTTTCTCCAGCTGCCCATACAATCATGTAAGCTTTGTACTTTCACACTTAGCGCTAGCGCTTGCTTTCGTGTCACCAGTCCCTGGATCCATGCTGGTCTAAATAAAGCTACTTAAGGAACAGGAACGTTGGCTGATTTTAAATTCTAGAGTCCAATCGACGAGGTATGACGTGATCCAGAGAATTTAGCGGAAAAAATAATGCTGATATATACTGCGTTCAAAGAGAACAATGTTCGAAACTAAGCGCGCATGAATTCGGCAAATATCAACGTATAAAAGTATTAGGTTCGATTCGAAAACGCTTGAACGAACAAACTTCGAACCGTTCTTAGCGTTCGAAGGTCCTGATTTACAAAACCATTCTGGCTCCAATATGGCGATATGGTATCCAAATATACGGAATAGCTGCCAAAATCCACCTGGCAAAAATCAGAGTATTCCAGAGTATAATTCTAAGACAAGTCAGCGGAGCAGAGTGGTTCTTGCGAAACAAATACATAGCCTTCTGGCCTCAACGTCCCCCAAGTCGGAGATATTTTAAACGGACAAGCTCAGGAGTACGTAGACAAGCTCAGAAGACATCCCAACGCGTTGGCGAGAAGGTAAGCCAGAGCTGCACTAAGAAGACGCCTCCGAAAAATACACCCCATCGACCTGCCAAATAGGACGATTTAGTTAACTAATTTATAATTATTTATAATTTATAATTCCCTTAGCATGCGATTACATCTAATCCTCTATTGATATGTCTCCCAGCCCATTACAGAAGTAGCTAATTAATTACAGCAAGTAATGTTATTGATTTTATTATTTTGTAAAACTTTTTATATATAAAACATAATCTAAAAAAAAAAAAAAAAAATTGCTTTGGCAATGTAGGAATCTAAAATTTCCATGGGCGAATTGGCGAAATTTTACCCTCCTGGAAGGCTATTCTTATTCGATTTATATCATCGCTTACTTTCTCCAGCTGCTCATACAATCCTGTAAGCTTTTCACAATTACTGCTAGCGCTTGTTCTCCAAAAATGCAAAATGTGAAAGTAAAAATATTGTAACCAAATTAGTAGAAACTATTTCCTAGAAACCATATTTTTTAAACACTTGTTCATTTTATCTAATTTAAACCGCTCTTTTTGCAAATGGCGTCCAACGAGCGAAGAACTAGTCAATTAGTTTCACCAGTGCGAAAAGCTTGAATATTGAAAGTAATGTTATTAACTTTAACTATTCTTATTTGGCATTGTTTAAAATTTGTTTGTTTGCTAAATAATATGTTTGTTTTTTCAGTGTATTCGTAATACGGATATATATAGCTGCACTTATCAGCTTTTCAGAATTGTAAAGTTCAATACAGCCAGATGTAAGATGCTTAAGTTATGTGAAAAAAAGAAGCACTACCTCTGAAAAAAATACCAGATTTTAAAAAATTCTTAAAAAAAACTACACTATAAAAAAAACTATAATTCTTTACAATTTTAAAATACCGAAATCTATTAGAAAAATTAATTTTTGGCCACAGCGGAAATGCCGTGTTGAATAGTGTTATCTTGAAATAACTTGAAAGAAAACAAAAAATGTAATGCTGCCACTTTATTTATTTTATGGAAATTTATTTAACATATTTTAACGGTACATGATCGTGTTTATTTATAGATTATAACTATCAATGCTGAAATACTAACTTGCGATGAATTGGAACCGACGAAATACTAGTGAAATATCAATACATAACTATCCCGAACACTTGAATCCGTTTTACGAAAATGATAGTCATAAGCGTCTTCGATTTTGGAATTTAAGCAAAGAGTTGAACAATAAAGGAAGACGCTTTTCAATTGGAAATTTGAAAAGTATATGGTAAGTGGTTTTTATACCCGGTACTCGAAGAGTACCCCTTTGGTGTATTAGATTTGTGCAAAAAATGTATGTGTGTAACACCCAGAAGGAAGCGTTTCCGACCCCATAAAGTATATATATTCTTGATCAGCATCAATAGCCGAGTCGATATAGCTATGTCTGTCTGTCCGTCCGTCCGTCCGTCCGTCTGTACGTCTGTCCGTCTTCATTAGCGCCTATAGCTCAAAGACTATAAAAGCTAGAGGAACACAATTTTGAATCCAGACTCCTGTCCTATCGCACTGTTACAAGTGTATTTTAAAATTTCGCCCCGCCCCCTTCCGCCCACTCCAAGGACGAAAATCTGTGGCATGCATAATTTTAAAGATACGAGAAAACTAAAAACGCAGAGAATGAGCATAGCTATCAGGGTGTTGAATCTGGATCAGATCGGATTATAAATATATCCACAATGAAGAAAACCATTTCGAAATGCATCGTTCCCTCTCGCTCTCTCTCACACACCGGGGTGGGCGCTTTGCACATTCGTCCAGATGAGCGCCTAGATCTCAGAGACTATAAGAGCTAGAGCAAGAATCATAGAAAATGACCATATCTATCAGAGTATTGAATCTGGATCAGATCGGATCATAAATATAGTCAGAAGAAACAAATAAAATTTCAGTGGCCTTCCAAGCGCAGACTCATTCCCTCTCTCTCTCGCACACAGCCGTGTATGTATAAGTAGGTAGTAGATTTAGACATGTAGAAAAGACAGATGTAAAAAACAAAAATGGAAATAATATATATAAATCTCCGAAAAGGTTGACTTAATTTTTTTTTGTTTTTTTTGGCTAAAACTAAATTTATCCCTTTTGCGAACATGTAATAATGTTATTTATTAAAAGCTCACATACATATATACTGACTGAGTACCGGGTATAAAGTAGAGCCGCGGCGGTAGACGCGGCTCACAACGTTCCCCCTCGTTTTTGTTTTGTTTTAGATGTTTTATTTATTTATTGCATCTCCACATTTATATAAGGGACTAACAACAAGTAATCAAATCTTCCAATTTATTTGTACAGTTAGTTAGTAAATTGTATTAACATTATACGCCGTTATAGAAATCTTGCGAGGAGATTGGGATGGGTGGCGAGCTTTGTTTTTTTTTACTTTCGTTTTCGTATCTTACCTTTTACGAGTTTGATGTTCAAGTTTCTGTGGATATTCTAGTTCCGGAGGTACCATGAGTCTGAGTGTTGGTTCTCAGGATTCTGGACTGGACTGCTTGTGTTGCCCCATACGGCGGAGCCATAAGTACAGATAGGTTCAGTACGGAGTTGTACAGGAGGACTTTATAGTCCAAGGCTAGAGGAGAGCGAGCGTTTAATAGTCAGTGGAGGTTGCTTGCTTTAATTGTAAGATGCGTCTTCTTGGCTTGCTTGCACTAGGTGAGACTTCTCTCCAAATAGACGTCCAGTTTTACTTGCGGTACGCATGCATTTTTAAAGCCAAAGGAGGACAGCTTTGTTTTTTGAGAGTAAAAGTAACATCATTGAATTTTTGTTCGTTTACTTATATGCGCCAATCTGCAAGCCATCTATCCAAAGTTAATAGATGGCGGGCTACTGGGTATCTGGAGGTACTAAGAATCGCGGTGTCATTGGCAAACGTCGAGCTTGTTTCCTGGCTATTTGTACGGATATCCGTCGTGTACAAGACGTAGGGGATTCGTCCAAAAATGCTGCTTAGGTCTACTCCAGCCTCGATTATGGGATCATTTGAGATGCTTGCATTACATCTAAGACTCTTATGTAAAGATACGACTCGAGCTTGGGTGTTTTGTTATTTTGCATTAAAGCCCGTCTATCCAGACTTGGTGGAATGCTTGGCGACAGCATTTTTATATCGCGCGACTTTAATAGTTCTCAGCAACGTTTTTGTGTTGCGGCTTTCAACCAATATAATAAAAAAGTTTCCGCTTCCTCGCTCGATGCCACCAAACACCCACTGGCCCTCGTCCGCAGTTATATTTTCTTTTTCTCACTTTGGCCTAGTCCTTATCTACTATTATTCCAGGACCTCCAATAGTAGGGTGACTATGAGTGATACTCCACTCAACATACACTTCCGGCAGCAGGCTCTTTCAGTCAATAATGGATGAGCGAGACCAACCAATTTCTGACTTCAGAAATGTTGTTTCGTTTTTTAGGCGAAACGTGTTCCACTCGACGAATTGTAGTAGCTGTTCGGGATATTTTGAGAGAAAGAACGAGGCGTATAGCCATTTAATGGCTCAATTTGGGATAATTTATGAAAAGGTCTTGACAGTCACCATAAGAACATAGGCTCAATAATATCGTGCCGTTGCATACTTCACATGGTGAATGTGCAGTGCAGTTCACATTGTGCACAACGGCGGTATTAATTTAAATTGGGAGGTTTTAACAGCAGAGCAGAGAGAACAGCCCGATCCCAACAAAACTTCTGCTGATTATAACCAGTCAGCAGAACAGATACGATCTGCAATAGCAAAATATTGTGTAAATCGTAATAAATAAATAAAAATAAAAAATAAAATAACAAAAAACTGCTTATTTATTTCCATCCTTTAAAAAACTATTAAGATCGCTCTGCAATTTTGTTTGACTGTTTATTAACTCCTGCATCTGCATTGAAATTGAAATGTGCTGTGTTTTTTGTTGTTGTTTACTGTTTTTCTTGTCAGTCATTGTTTACAAGTTCGCAGTGAATTTCATTTTTTCACTGTGAATGCCAATTATCCATTGCATCCATTAACTCCCAGGGTGGTCTTTTCCCTAGGGGTGTGTGGATCGTAATATGCTGCCGGTAGTCTCGGCTCCCGTCATTGGACCAGAAATGCTGGCGAGAATCCCGTCGAGCCGGCCACACTCGAGTTCATGGCCAACGAGATCTCCGGTAGCAATTCGTCCCACGTACTCTGCTGGGCTTCGATAATCTGCGCTATCATCGTATTAACGGTGCGGTGCATCCTCTCGGTCGAGTTCTCCTGGGGGCAGTACGGCGCCGTGTGCTTCACTTCCACTTCCAGCTACGCCAGATATACCTTGAACAGCCGAACGAACTTGCGAGGTACGCCGAAGGGTTGGTCGGCTTCGCTTGCCTCAAGAGAACCAGTTCCACCCATTTATAGAAAGAATCGTGGAAAACTACACTCCTGCCCAAAACATAACGACACCCCAATAATTTTAGTTTCGACCCTCGTAGGAGAAGGACAAAGCATAATGAAATAAAACAAAGTAAGCATGTTAATAGCAGAAAGAGTTCTGCACAAAAGCATATTTTCTTGAGATATCATTGCACCTCGCATTTTCGAATAACGCGGAAAAAGCACAGGAGTTTCATTTTAAGCTTGAAACTATCAAAACTATATGACACATTTGAATTATAGCGGCTAGAGGGAAAGGTTTAGTCTCATTTAATTTTTTTTCTAGAAAAAGAGCGAGAATAAGTGCATAAAATGAAGTTGGCTTTAATGTACGTGAAATTTCCGCGAAAATTGGATCGTACACGTTGCGTTATTACTAAATTTTTAAGCGATCCCAGTAAATACGGTGTAAAGCATACCACAGGAAGAAAACCAAATCTCTCAGACAGCGATAAATGTCGCATAATGCTAAAGGTTGAATTGTTCTCGACCCTTGCTGCATTTTGCAGTCCGCCTGTGTCACGGATGGCTTTTTGGCGGAAGCTGCAATCGTCGGAAAATACTGTCCGAGAAGTTTTAAAGAAGGCTCCTTCCTTAAAACCCCACTATAAAATAGCTCGACTCAAGATTGTGGAAAATAACTTAGAGGGTAACTGGACCTCGGAAAAATGTATTTTGTTTATAAAGCTATATCAAAAATAGTGACGAAAGCCGTATGGGCCTTCAAGGTAAAATTTTTTCTTATCAGAAAAAATTATCTAAATGAAAAATATCGAACAAAATACTTTTAAAGATGATGTCACAATAGACTTCAACGTTGATGTCGTCCTTGGAAAAAAAATAAATCAAGGATCTTGTTCTGGAATAATGCAAGTGGACTGTATTTTTCTCGTTCGGTTCAATGTCTTTTTAGTACTGAAAACTGCCGGCGCAATGGCAAACGAAAAAAAATGAATTTACAGAATTCTCTCTTCTTCTTTTCGGTTTTCATGCTCGGATCTTCGCTTAGCGATATACTTATTCCTAACTATAAACTATTGTCTGGTTCCTCAACATCCCGGCCCGCCCTGAAACACAGTTTCTGAAACGGGCAATACCGCAACCTTGGTAATTGGTCCGGTCATTTCTCCAGATGCGGTCTTGAGCTTGACCGCTCGAACCAGTTCGTTCTTTCCTGGATACGCTTCCATAACTCGTGCTATGTGCCATGAAGCCGGTGGGCTGTTGGATTCCTTAACAAGCACAACGTTCCCGATCGAGATGTTAGGCATTGACGTGGTCCACTTTGGACGCTGTTGCAGAGTGGTCAGGTACTCCTGGTGCCATTGTTTCCAGAAACCTTAGTACATGGACTGGATGCTCTGCCAGTACCCCAACCGGCCCTCAGGAATGTGACCCAAGTCAGTCTCCGGTATGGTGGTGAATGATCGTCCAATTTAGAAGTGAGCCGGCGATAAATTGTTGACCTCAGTATCCGGTGTATGGCATAGAGGGCGTGAATTGACCACAGCGCTGACTTGAGCAAGTACTGTATGCATCTGCTCAAATGTAAGCATAGAGATTCCTATGACTCGCCAAAGGTGCGGTTTAACAGAACTGCCGATTCCCATTTTCCACCCCAATGAGGTGTATGTGGCGGAATGAATACCCATTGGATGCCATCATCCGCCAGGGTATAAGTGACCAGGTTGGTGTGCTGCTGTGAAGCCAATAGGGTTTGCATTTCAACGAGCAAGCGTTTTGCACCGATAAAATTTGTGCCATTGTCACTGTAGAACTTTAGCGCCGCAGCGCAGCCGGGAAAGTTTCAGGGGTCAGATCCGTGGCAAGGTCCAAGTGTATTGCCGACGTGACCATGCAAACGAGTAGGCATATATAGCCCTTTCTAAAGCGTGGTTTCCGATCCTTGCCACCCTTTACGGTGCCGTCTTGATCTCATCAAATGTAAGACATTTGGATCTTCTGTCCCAAGATGAATGTTTTGTGCGGTGGATGAAGCGAACGACATATCCAATAGTGTGTACGAGCTTCGGCCAGGAAGAGACTCGGGCTATTAGTCGCTCCAGTGGATTAAACGATTGTGATTCGGCTAATGAAGATAAGCAATTGGTTTTAATTTCATTTTGTATGCCATTTTCTGAAAGAGATAAGTAAAACTCTGATTTTTTTCAACTTTACCAAGAATTGATCTTTGTCCCTGAGCCATAAAGGACCAGTCCAACACAACTGAAAGTCGGTGGAGGTTGGAGTGGGAGGAGCCATAGTCATTGAAAAAGGATCTTGAATTGAACCACGACGAGTGGCAAGAGTCCAAGTGGGTCGAATATCCGGGAAACATCGGACAGGACTTGTCTTGTTGTGCAGTTAAGATTTGCACATAGACCTACATTTTATGTTAGCGTGTGTTTTCGCTGCCCTATATTTGCCGGAACATTTTCACAATATCCGCTGAGAATACGAATTTATGCATTCTCAAGTGCAAGCATACATCAAACAGATCACGTTGAATGCTTGGCCCTATAAAGATAGTGGCGAAATGACCCGTCGCAAACTACTTGGCGTTTTCGACCCAACACAGAGTGGTGGGGCATGTAGAAATGTTGCCCAGAAGTGACTTCGTTCATTGGTAGTTGTCGCATGTGTCCCAAGGTTTGATATTCTCGCATGAAATGTATGTATTTTAATCGTAGCTGCTCATTCTGTTGCAAGCTCTGTTCCACCGATTCGAAACGATTAAGAACGCCTTGCAGAGTACTTCCAAATTCAAGGTGTGTGGTGTTGATTGCAAGTTCCACGATATACTTTCCCTTTTAATGTCGAGTTTGTGTGGTGAGAAAGTGTTTCTCGACCTGATCGTCTTCGGGTTCAATTTTGTTCGTGCAGTCGACGGTCTCCAGCTCCCAAAACTTCTGGAGCGCTGCATCTATATCCAGTTTGTTGTTAGTGCAATTGCGTTGCTTGTTTGGGGTGTCATGAGTGACGTAATAACCCATCCGAAAACCTATGAAATGTCGATAGGATTGCCCAGGCTGTCTAACATCTTCCTTCCTGTAAGTGTGGATCACACGTGTTCGCTACTCAGTATTATGTCAATGGGCGCGTTTGTGCAGAAGTGTGTGTCAGCCAATTTAATATCATTAAACACATTGAGTGCCGATGCATCAATGTTTTGCCTTCCCAATGATGAAGAGATTCTGCCAAGCACATGGGCGCATAGAGTCAAATGATCTTCAGAAATCCGGGACTTGATGTTAAGTGTGCTGAATCCCCTTGTGGTGTCAGCTTTCACTGAATATATTCCCGAAACCAGGATGCGTGATTGTGAGCGTGTCATTCGAAGAGCGTGTATATAACGTTCCGATACATACGACAGTTCTGATCCATGTTATGACATGTTATGCGACATGTTATGTAGTCGCCATTTCCGTTCTTGACATAAACCATGGGCGTGGGTAATGTGCTTCTGTTCAATCCTTTTTCTTTAATAGATTTTACAGTGCCTTGCGCACATAAAATCGATTGTGTGTCCTCTGATGAGCGTTTGAATTGCTATCATTCTCCTCTTCTGTTTGTAAAAAAATCACGATGGTATCCGATGTAGTACCTTGTAAATGGAGTAGTGAGTTATGATAATTTTTGCACTGTTTAGATGTATATTTCGACTTACAATTGTTGTTCAAATGACCAGGTTTCAAACAGTTGTAGCATAGATATTTCTCTTTTACTGTTTAAAATATGACCAGAGCCGGACACTAAACTACACCTCAATAGACACAACGCTTGTGGACAGCGGACAAGATGTTCATAAAAATGAACACGACCTATCTCCAGGCCAAGGGGCGATCATCACATCTTTAGCGAGCCACGGGCAATATGTTCATGCATATGAACAGGAACAAACAGCAGGTAACGTCACAAACATAATACAGTTCACTTGAAGGAGGCCAAAAAATCGCACTTATACCATCCTCAGCGAACCGCAGACAATATTTTCATAAACATTAACAAGAACCGACATAGGCCACCCCATAAACGATAGAGTCCACTTGAAGGAGGCCACTTGAGAAAAAGGACACATAAAGTTCGACCATAAAATCATATACATGTGGGGTTTTTTATTTATTAATGAGAGTAAGGTTAAAATATAAGTTTCGGTACAGTAATATTGATGTTGTTAAAGATGCAAGGAACTAAAATTGGACGACGCACAGTGGGACATTATGCCATTTCAGCTTGCTAAATTAATAACTTCTGAACGAATAAAGATATTTTCATGAAATAAACTGCATTTGAAAGATAAATCTTTCAAAATGTAGTATGCAAGATAACATGGTGCTATATTCCTTGGAAGCTAACCTATAAAAAGCCAAAGTTGAACTTTGTTGCCGGTGCATATTTTGCTATGTAATGTTCTGAATTAAAATTTTTTTGGATCGATAAAATACTTTTATTGGTTAATTTTACTATACATAATTATTTTAAATCATTTTTTTTAGATCTACCTGATTTTACAAAAAAAACAATTTTTTATTCTGTACTTTGGTTTAATTTATTGTTTTCTGTAAAATATGAATCCACTTCCAATTTAAAGGGAGGACTATCTAATACACTTAACATTTCTAAAGAATAACTATTTTCCGATTTTTTTTGAGATCTCACATGTCTAAAGAATGAAATAGATGGATCTGAAGAGGCTTCTAACATGTTGAAAAGATCCCTGTTTTGGGTTTTTCGTGATATCTTGCACGTTTTCATGTACCTGTATTTCTTGTAATCCTTGTTTCTCGCTTCCTGTGCTTCCTCTTACATCTCTCCAATTGGTAAGCTCTGATATTCAATTAAAATTTGACCATGTGTCAAAATTTTATGAAGCGTAGCAGTAAGTTTCTTTTCAGGAGATTTTTGCTGTAACAGCTCTACAGTCTTCGAGGCATATTCACCAAATTTGTCGGTGTAAATTACTTCCTTGAGACTTAAAACATTCAAAATGACACCCAATCTTTTGATTATGTCAATATCCACACTAGTTATTTCAGCAGCAATTTCGACTTATTTAAAGAATGTCCGTGATGAGTTTCCATCGTTTTTCTTTTCCATATCCTTGTTTGGGGCAGTCCACCTTCAGTGATAGTTTATCCACGAACTTTTCTTGAATAATTTTTTTCCTATTGCTTTGTTTTTCCTTAGCTATCGTGCTGTTTTCAAAAGAATCTCCCTCTCGCGGAGAAGTATGCAAGTTTTAAAATGTGCTCCATACATCTTATTCTCGCATGCAGTGGGGAAATACCATATTCCAAGTTTTCCTCTTCAACTATGGAACCATCCAAATTTCTAAAATCCTTTTGGGTTTTTTTGCAAAATGCACCTTTTAAGGTAAATTTAGTATTAGTTAGTTCGTTAAGTACTTTTCCATAATCATTCTAAGGAAAAATTCAAAATTGACATGAATGTTTTTTTCATCCATGATTATTTTTAACAGCCTTATATTAGAAATCTGGTTCTCACTATCTTTTTCTGTGGACTTTTTTAACTCCGAAGATTCTTTGGTGTATTTGAATAATATAGGGCGGCAATAGTGAGCAGAGGAAGGTCGCGGATTTTTCCAATATTCCGATGTATCCATTTTAATCCGCAGGGGTACAAGAGAAGCCATAAACAAGTTAGAATCTGTTATGGTTTTATCGTCTGCGGATATTGCTTGCTTATATTCACTTTGCCCAGAAGATCCATCAGAGCCCCATTTGCTGATCAATTGGAGATTTTGCGGAAACTCTCAATTTGATAATGAGGTAAACTCTCAATGAGCCGTTTCGCAGTGTGTTCCATCAGGTCTTGAAGTTTTACTTCCGCTGATATCTCGGTCGTTATTTTTTATTCCGGCACTGGCTTTAGTATTGCTTGTGTAATGTTTCTGTATTCAGTCAGAATACCTACATTATGATGGATTAAGGAATTCCGCAATATTGAATATTTCTCCTTAGACATTCCCAAATCCGAAAACAATGCTAAAGCCTCTTCAAATGTGTACTTCCTCGGTTCTGAATTTGGTGGAGTGAGGATGCTATCCTTGAGCCTGTCAAGTCTCACCGCGCTTGCATTAGAAACAGTTTATTTATAAGCTATATATATATATTTGATTGACAGTGCCTCTGATAACTGATCCGTACGTATATGACATGTTGCATCGACAAGTTTCTCTTTCTTGTATAATCTGAAGAGTCATCCAAGGTTTTTGGATTAATAACCAACAACATCATTTAGGTAGCGTAAAATTGAAAATTATTAAAATGTAGAGTGTACCTGAGTATATGGATTCATTAGTACCTAATTTTTGAGCTGTTTTTCAACTTTGACCTGACTTTACAAAAAAACTTCATCAAATTTTTCCGAGATATTTTTTTATATGTTCATTTATATATTCCTTTATTTATGTTCCAAATTGCTGCTTGCGACTTTGAGGCGTTTAGCTTCTAGGTCGATTTAAGTGAGGCCACCTCGCTCAAATGGCCAAAATATAATTTTGTATGGGACTTAGCAAAACAGCTCAAAAATTAGATGGTTTTGAAAATTTTTCTTGATTGCTGTCCATGCAACAGAATAGGTTTTTATTGATTACTAATAACAATGACTATACCAAAATGGACACACTAAAAACAGAATTATACCTAACGTAGTTTATTTTTAATTCATCCTCAAAGTTGCAGCAAGTGAAAAAAGTTGAATACATTTGTGCACACTGAAATAATTTTCAACTTTGAATACTCATATCTCCCAAACTAAAAGTCTGATTATTTTGTAAAATTGATTATTGAAATCTCTGGGAAATTCTCTGCTAGATAGGTGTGTTCCTTTTATTCAAAGCTCTCAAAAAATTCTTCGACTTTTGCCACCTCTTTCCGTCTGATGTCCCACTATGCGACGTTCGTCGTTTCGTTACTGAACACAACCCTTTTCGTCGGTGGCTGTCTTCGCACTCCTCTCGCTGCTATCTCTCCATTGTGCGCTCTTCGTGCCGACTGGGAATTCGCCTGAGGGCGAATTCGCGATTGCTCGTTTTGTCCAGGGATCGCAAAACCCAGCCCACATACATGGGTCACGTCGAACACAAATCTTTTAACACATGTGGTATGCATGTAGTAGGTGTCATTAAAAGGGATGAGCGTGGGAACAAGTGCTGTGTCCTGTCGAATGACATTTGGTGCAGTTGCTGCCTTCAACTGCAACCATCGAACGTGTGAATCTTTTTTGTTTGTCCCATTGAGTTACTGTTTTCCCTACAGACGCTGGCTCCCCTCTGCTGGGTTCCAATTCCTCGCAACGAACATCTAATCACTTGAAGAAGTCATCGGGAGTGGGTGAGTTTTTGTCTATACTGCGTTCAATCCACCTACGCCGCGTGTCGGCGTCGAATTTTTCCAGTGATAGATATATAATCCAACAGTCGCGTCCTGTTTTATTTACCGCATCCGGACCACGAACAATTTGGCTTGCTCTGTCGGACACCTTACGTAAAATTTTAATAGTTGTGGGCAAACTCATAAGTTGCTCCAAAAATGCCTCGGCCGATTTTACCTTTCCTTGAGACGTTCCCATGCAGTGTTATAAGCAGTGTCCGTAATAGCCAAATATTGTACCCAGTTGGCAGCCTCATCAATCAGCAGTGTTTTCAAATGATGAAACTTCTGTGTGTCAAAAGCGGCTTGCTATGAATTGTACTTTCATAGATATCCTGAAACGCTGGCCACTCTGTGTATTTGCCCGAGAACCTTTTGATTTGAATTTTAGGCAATTCAATTTGCATTAATGTGGCCGTACCTAATGCAGAATTCGAATTCGCCGCACCTCTATATTCGCCGAGCTTGCTGGACCCACCAGCATGCACAGATATGTTCGCTGTGTTCTGGTTTGGTTCAAATAGCTGTTGTTGCTGTAGCAGACTGAGTACTGCGTCATTGTGTAGATGAAGCCCTTTGCTGTCATCCCCGTTGATCGTTTTAGTTGTAGTTGGTTGTACAAAACCCTTTTTCTCCAAGAGCAGTGCATGTTCCCTTAGATATTTATCATAGTAGAGTGCATTGTCATCCTCTGGGTCTACATACCCATCCACATGTTCGAGAAGGGCTATGGAATCTCCAAGTTGTGAGAACTCTTTCCAAGCCAATTGGAACAGCTGCATCCGAGAGGCGACATCCGCTATTGTAGTTTGTTTGTCCCGTTCAGCCCAAGCCAATGCGCGTGTTATTACATTGTTCCATTGTTAACCAATGAGCACCAATGCAAACAAAACTATATAAGAAAACCGTTTCGAAGTATCAATGAATGTTCAGGAATAATGCAAGTGGACTGTACTTTGTGTTCTTGTTCGGTTAAATGTCTTTTTATACCCGGTACTCAAAGAGTAAAGGGATTTCCGACCACATAAAGTAAATATATTCTTGGTCAGCATCAATAACCGAGTCGATATAGAAATGTCTGTCTGTCCGTCCGTCCGTCTGTCCATCTGTCCGTCTTCATTAGCGGCTATAGCTCAGAAATTATAAAAGCTAGAGTAACCAAATTTTGTTTCCAGACTTCTGTGATATCACAGATATTAAAAAATTTCGCCCCGCCCCCTTCCGCCTACAAAAAAGACGAAAATCTGTGCCATGCATAATTTTAAAGATACGAGAAAACTAAAACAGAATCGTAGAGAATGACAATATCTATCAGAGTGTTGAATCTGGATCAGATCGGATTATTAGTATAGCCAGAAAGAACAAATGAAATTTTAGAGGCCTTCCAAGCGCAGACTCATTTCCTCTCTCTCTCCCACAGAGCCGTGTATGTATATGTAGAAAGTAGATGTAGACATGTAGAAAAGACAGATGTAAAAAACTTATGTAAACAAAAATAGAAACATCTAGACGCGGCCTTAGACGCGGCTCACAACGTTCCCCCTCGTTAGTACTTAAAACTGCCGGCGCAACGGCAAACAAAAACATGAGCTTACAGAATTCTCTCTTCTTCTTTTTTATGTTCGTACTCGATGCTTCGCTTAGCGATGGACTGATTTCTAACTATAAACTATCGTCTGTTTTCTTAACAAATGTCGACATAAGATACGCAATAAGTTTTTTGTTTGCTCAAAGAAATGTTGAAAAACATTTTCAAAACATTTAAAACACAAAAACAAGTTTGTTTTCTTTATGCATTAAAGATATGTTAAGAGAGGATCTCCGAAAGGCTTTTGTTATGAATTATCAAAGACATAATAACTTTACCATTTAGACTTATAATTATATTGTGAACCGTACAAAAACCATATTGTCTACAGCTCCAAAAAATGAAAACCAGCTCGATGACAAGCTCCAATTAAAGAGAGAGGAGTTAAGAATAATAAATTGCAACTTTTTCTGAAGTGGGCGTTTCACAGTTCCATAGGCTCACTTGGGCTGATAACGAATTGCACCGCTGCCGACGTCATGTGCAGAGGCCCAACATTGTCGTACGACCTGAACACGCTGTCCATTTTCGTATGACCTGAACACTTTGTCCACTCGCACTTCAATAAAATCTCCGAGCTTAGCCCTACATTTTCAGTCTTAAGCTAGCCCCAAAAAGATAAGTCTTCCATCAAAGCTGGCTGTTTCATTTACACTACGGATTTTTAAAAACAAAAAGTATTGTTAATCAAAATTAAAGTTTTAGCTTAAATATGCTTATACATAAAATATAAAGTGGTTATATTGGAGAGCGAGAGTTAGTCATATATATGTATATCATGAGATGTCAATGCATGGGAATGCTGACTCGGCTTTGACGGTGGCCGCTACATTCAAGGGCGATCATATTTCATTGCACTTGAAATGTGCTGGGTGCTTGAGTTATGTTTAGGTATCGAGCGTATCTAACTTTTGAATAATTTTAACCTGTAATAATCTGAATTAATTTTAACTCCGTATTTATAAGAATACTGAATCTACGGCCCGGTCAACTTCTGTAGAAGTCGTAGTGAGGGATTGATCGTATGATGATCCCGTGATGGCTCGCTTTAGTGCTGAGCATTGGACTCTGTTGAGTCTATAAAGCTCTGCCGAGCGTTTCTTCGATCGACATGGCCCTATCGATCTATAGGTTTTGCAGATTTCCTGCCATCGCCAGTTGGCGAGTTGGTCGAAAATTTCGTGCGTATGTAGCCTACACGTAGCCATTGGCATTGCTACTTGCTCCCTTTCCGGCTGGAAAGGAATTGTAGTGCCCTGCCTGGCCAGTTCGTCTTTAGCCTCATTCCCCTGGATGCCCCTGTGGCCGGGGACCCACAATAGAAAATGTTCTAACTGCTCTGAAATTTCATTAAAAGTCAATTGCAGTCGTGGTGTTCGACGATGTTGAGCCTAGTGCTTCAATAGCTGCCTAGCGACAAGAGAAGACACACTAAGCGCCTGTCAAGTGGTAGTTTGGAGACAATAGAGATGACCTCTTTGATTGCTTATTGGGCTCAGTCCGATGGCTTTTCTACAGCTATAGGTGGCCACTGTAGCTTACTTTACCTTGTCCTTTATGCTCAGTTTCCAGTCGAGCTTTCTGTCGAGGACCAGCCAAGATAATTGGCATTGTTGCTAAATACTAGCGACTACCCATCAAGTTTTGGGGAAGTAATTGTCGGAATTTTGTACTTCCCTGAGAAGAGCACCATTTCCGTTTTGGACGGGTTAGACCATTTTGACATCTTCTTAAGATTATTTGTCATACACTCACACAGCGTTTGCATTCTCCCAGAGAACGGTAGGGCCACATAATCCGCGTATGTCACCACACGGCAGCCACCCCTCTATCTTCCGCAACATTTCGTTCACTGCTAAGTTCCATAGGATGGACGAGAGGACTCCACCCTGCGGTGTGCCTCTGCTAACAGGCTTGGTTGACGTCGATGTCCTCAGTGATGATTCAACGGTCCTGCATTTTAGCATCTGATCGATGAGGCTCACCGTCCGGGAATCGACCCCCAAGTCTGTCAGTGCACCCGTGATGGCGGTCGGGAGGATGTTGTTATATATCCTATATTGTTATATATATATTGTTATATCCTATGTCTAAGAAGGCGATCAGGGTGTCCTCCGTTCCGGAGGATCTTCCTTTCCGATGGGCATGCTGAGAGTCTGAGATTAGACTGTGCGGGTACTCGCCATGATATGCAGCCCCAAAAGGCTTTCCATCGTCTTCAGAAGGAAGGACGAGAGACTTGTGGGTCTGAACCAGGAGAAAATGTAACGACTCGTAGCTGAAAGTTGTCCAGGACTGGTCGGCTTTCTTCAGAAAGCCCAGAGCGAGTGTTGTATTTGAGAGAACTCTGCGCAGGCTCGAAGTTTCTGAATTGCTCTCGATTGCGCCGCATAACTTTTGTCATACGGAGCGTTTGGCTTTTCCAAGATGCTTCTTGAAGGTTGACAGACTGGTTTTGTACTCGAGCCAGTTCTGCTCAGCATTTACTGCATTAGCTTTATTGAAGAGGCTCCGCGAGGCTTTGCGCAGTTCACCTAATTTTGGAGTCTGCCATTTATGTTTGCTCTGGCCTCTGGTTTTACTAGAGGGGCAGGATTTATCAGGCGCTTAACTACAGGCGTCGGTAAATGTTTTAACAAGTCGGATCATAGCCTCCCGCGAAGGTCCTCCCGAGGCTCACTGCTGCATGGTCTTCATTGCTGAAATTTGGGAGCAAAAATAAGTGCAAATCTCTTTTTGCAAGTATGCAGGTGCGTGTTTTACCTGTGGTTTCAGCTACATATAACTTGTCATCTTGGCTCCTTAGTCCAGTACACCACCCGTCTCCTCCAGCAGCCCCAACGACTCCTCGTTTGTGAGGAGGATCGCTTGTCGCCTCTGGTCACCTTGGCCCTCCTCCAATTGTCTGTTGGAAGGTTGGAGTTACAGACCTTCAGAGAATCTTCTCAGGCTCCGCAGGTTTCGCCGATACCCACACCCGAGCTCTCGGCATGCTTTTGACGTCTTCCCAGTTGACGGCCTCCAGCTTGGCTCCCGGGTATGCCTCGCCTAGCGTCGCCACCGCCTGAATGAATTGGGCCTGGAGCTCCTTCTCAACCAGGTGCCATCTATCACGGGGGACATAACCATCCCTGGCGCCCCTGTCCAGGACGCCAATTAGAGTCTTGCCCCTCGCCACCTCATCAAACGACCAGTTCTCGGGGAGGAATTTCGCCCGCTTGGCTTGCTGGGCTTGGCCTGGCTCTGTAACTGGGTCTTCCGTTGAGCGTTGCCGCTGATTCGGGGCCTTGGCAGCGCCCTTCCCAGCTTTGGCTGGCTGGAAGTGTGGCAGCAGTGCGCTGGCTCATAGCCTCTGCTCTGACTTTTGGGCTGACGACTTAAAAGCACGGTCGTCGTTGACCAGGATGAAGGCAGCACGTCTCCTGTCTCGATATGACGGCTTCTTACCTTGTGGTGCACCTGCGCCGCCTGTCGGATTTGACAGGTGTTCCACGGTCCCCGGGCGCTTATCAGCAGCGGGTACGCCCTGCTTGGCAGCCACCCCGGTAACCGGTTCGCCCCGGACGTCCGACTTGGATTGGGCCCGATTGGCTTGTTGGGCCTTTCCACGTAGCGGTTGGCGCCTGAAGACGGTCTTCTTAGGACCCGGTTTCACGAACATTGATCGAGAGGGATGGTCTTGTCCCTCCGGTATTTTCGAAGGAGTACCGAGCTCCATTCGGGTTTGTTTGTTGTTGTTTTTTATATTTTTGCTACCACGAGTAGGCGGGAAGGAGTTGGTGGTCACCCGAGGCATGGCCCGCTTGCCTCGTGAAACCTAATTGAAACTGCAGGTCAGCAGCACACTCTCGGCCATGCATCCCTTGGCATATGACAGTGTCACCTTGGATTGGGGTAATTTGACTGAGAGCTTTCTTCTCCCCGCCCGATTACCATTAGCCAGAATCCTGGCAGAGACATGACCGTACCAGGACTTGTTACCAGCCGCCCTCACGTGGAGATTTGAGATTATTATGATATCTCCTTCGTCTATAGCTTCTTCCTTATATGGACCAGTATTGGGAAGTATAATTTATGACCTGTTTATTTTTCAATAAAGCCTGGGTGTATATCAGAGATCTGCACCGGTGGCTGTTTTCGACACCAGTAGTATACTCATCTTTTTTGCGATCGCGGTGGTAAAAACACGGTATTTAAACACCGCATAAGAAACGAATAAGTGTGTGAAGCGACAAGAAAATATGCGGTGCCTGAACACATGCACAAAAATTAACTCGCTCAAATTTTGACAAATACAAGTTCAATATTTTACCGTAATATTTTATTTCTTTTAATGTATGCGCCTTTACATCATTTTCGGGGTGGCTTTTCTACACCCACTTTGTGTGCGGTGCCTGCTCGCATGTCGAAAATACACCCACTCAGAATGTGACGCACACTTCAGGCACCGCATACGAATGAGCAGTAAAAGAATGAGTAAAAAAACACCGCATCAGTTTTTGTTGCGATGCTTCAGTACTCATGTATGAAAATGATATTGTACGAATGCGGTACACTAGTAGTTGCGGTGGACCGCTGCAGATCCCTGGTGTAAAATTTGCACAATTGTTGAATTGTCATATTAAGTCCGAATGTCCGAAACGAACGTCTTCATAGGACCGAACTTCAATACGATAATGTCTTTTGACCTTGTTTTAGGATGGCACTAGATATTTGTTTGATCAATATCTTATTAGTCAATATTGTAAGTTTTGCCCTTTTTTTTACTCGAAAAATTTTTTTTTCGAATCATATTTGTTTTAGTTTAATGATCTTTACTTCGGTACCTATTTGAGTTGAGTTTCCATATTAAGCCGGCTTATTATAAGCTTTTGGAAAAATTACCTAAGTCGATAGTTCCATTAGTCTCAAGGATGCCAATCTCTGTTGCAATAACTTTGTTCAATGTTCCTAAGGACTTAGCGTGTTTACTATATGAAAGGTACTTGAAAGGTACTATATTTTCGTACTTGAAATGACTCATGTACGTGGTCTTTTAATAGTTTTCCTAGGAAAATCTACTTTTTCTTTTTCTTCTGTCCTGCGCTGGATTTAATTTGTCTACTTTGTTGCCTGGTAGTGACTTCAGGTCTCTATATTATTAAATCTCTTTTTCCTGATGGGGTTTCTTAATAACTCGTATGCAATAGAACTTTCTTTAAACAGTTTTTTAACATTCGTTAGACCATGCAAGTCTTAAATTGTTTTGCATAATTTTGTTATTATAATAAAATAAAAATTTGAAAAATGCAATAAATCGTGTAGTGCCATTTGCGTCTTTAGGGACTGGGTATTTTTCGATAACATTGTACTTTTCGTCAGTTGGTAAAATACCTTGAGCATTCTTCTTGAAGTTATTTTGAGTTGTCTTTTTTGTCAAAAAATGTCAAAACATCTGTTAAATGTTTGATCACATGTGTCTCAGAACAGCCGATTACTATTAAGTCATGCATATACCGGACTTTTTGTGAAGAATTTAATCCAGATTTTTCATTGAAAAGAATTTGGCGCTATTATTGTTTTAATTTTTAAGTAATTGTGTGAAATGAAAAGAGCCATTGCTCGTTGCAAAAGACGTTATGTTATAGAATTTTTTGGGACTTAAATTTATCGGTCAAGAGCTTTTTGTTGTATTGACGTTAGTCTATAACTAATCGACATCTGTTAGTATCTTTTTAATTTTTTGTTTAATTTTTTGTTAAACAAATAGCAATAAACTGTTGTAGTCTAACAGAAGATTTTATACTATTTTGTCTTGAATGAGTAATCTCTTTAGTTTTTTTTTTATTATTATTATGTACACTGGTTGTTTATATATTTTTTTTAATCTTAACTCTTGCGTATAAAAATTAATTGTTCTTATCGATTCGGTTTCTAATCCAAAATACGTCTATATACTTGGTGCATAGCTCTTTTGGCTTTGTTTGAGCAGTAGGGGAAAGTTTTTGATAAGTTTTTCATGACATTAATTTGTCTTTCTTTGCTTATTTGTTTGGCTATTTTATAGTGTTTTATTTTCGGATGAGATTAACTTAAATTAATTAACTTAATATTCGGACAAGAATTTCTTGATTATTTGAAGTTGTATTCCAATCAAAATTTGAAATATTGATTTGAAATCAAAACATTATTTAGTATAGGAGATATTTTTATTTAACGGACAATCTCGGAACAATTTGGAAGTACATAATGCTTTTCGCAAGTAATTTGTCTATTGATTGGATAATTTAGGTTGTTCGAACGAAGTATTAATGAATCATAAGCTTGTGCGAAATCTCATTGACAATTTTAATTTTTTTATACCCAGAACTCGAAGAGTATAGGGGTATATTAGATTTGTTGAAAAAATGGATGTGTTTAACAGCGTTAAGCGTTTCCGACCCCATAAGGTATATATATTCTTGATTAGCATCAATAGCCGAGTCGATATAACTATGTCTGTCTGTACGTCCGTCCGTCCGTCTGTCCGTCTTCATGAGCGCCTATATCTCAGAGACTATAAAAGCTAGAGGAACACAATTTTGCATCCAGACTCCTGTCATATCACACTGTTACAATTGTATTTCAAAATTTGACGCCTATATCTCAGAGACTAAAGGAGCAAGATCAACCCAACTTTCTATCCAAGCTCCTGTGATATCAAACCGAGACAAATTTATTTCAAAATTTTGCCCAGCCCCCTTCCGCCCACTCAAACACTCTATCAGAGTGTTGAATCTAGATCAGATCGGATTACTAATGATCAATCCATTCAAGCCAGAAGGAACAAATGAAATTTCAGTGGCCTCATTCCCGCTCTCTCTCTCGCACACAACCGTGTATGTTTGTATACGTAGGAAGTCGATGTGGACATGTAGAAAAGACAGATGTAAAAAACGTAGGTAAACAAAAATGGAAACATCTAACAAATAAAAATCTCCGAAAAGGTTCGACTTAATTTTTTTTTTCTTTTTTGGCTAAAATTCAATTTATTCCTTTGGCGAACATGTAATAAACTGCATATATCATAAGCTCGCATACATATATACTGAAAGTGTACCGGGTATAAGATAGAGCAGCGGCCTTAGGCGCGGCTCTCGACGTTCCTCCTCGTTTTTACCTTTGGTGTCATTTAAAAAAATTTATTTTTAGATTTGTTTAGGCTAATTGTTGGTATAAATTGTATACAAAAATGTGTTAACATCCTGATACATTTTATTTGAAGAGAATCGGATCAATAAATCAAGCCCTGCGAGTGAAGTTCGGGCGCAGAACATGATTTCGAGAAAAACGTGTTTAACAGACAGTAGGTAGTTGCGGTAGTTATTAAATTTGTCCAACACAATTTTTTCTGTCGTCAGCGGTTTTCAAGACGCAAAGCTCTTCTGCCAATGTAAACGCCAATTCTGCTTCTCTGCGTCTTCGTTGATATCGATAGGAAACGCGCCCAGTGTAAAAAGGCTATAATAAATTTCTCGTGCTTAACTTTAGACAGATTTTTGGTTAATACATCGGATATCATTTCATCAGTGGGAACATATTCTATCTCTATTTCATTTTTTTTAAACACTTCACTAACATGATGATACTTAATATCTGTGTGTTTTTGTTTCGTGCATAGAATTTCGCATTCTTAAGAAGATGTTGATGCGCTCTGATTATCGCTGAAAATCATCTCCGGACGGATCTCTCCTACTCTAGAGCTCAATTCGTCAATCATACTCAGCCTCCGTACTGCTAAGGGCAATCACACTCTGCTTCTTGGATTTAAATGAGAATGCAGCCCCTGCAGCAAAGAAGGCCCAACCGCTATATGATTTGCGGTCCATGTTATTGCTGGCCCAATCTGCGTCCACATAACAATGTATTGCACGACTCAGCTCAGCTATACCTTTCAGGTATCGAAGCACACGTTTAGTAGCGACTTCATGTTCGATGTGGGGGTCAGCATTCTGTTGCGCCAATTTCGTCACAGAATGGAGAATATCGGGACACGTAGTGAAAGCGAAACACATCAGAGACCCAATCAATGATTGATAGGCCCCCTGATTTACACGGAGACAGATCGGATTGCCGCACTTGTCTTGGTGTCCTGCCTCTAGTGGTGTAACATTTGGCTAACAGCTCTGCAAAGAATAATCTCTCAGTAGATCCTCTATGCACTGCTTGTGACCAACTCTCACACTTCCGATCTCGCCATCTCTTTAATGATGGCGATGCGATGCGATGATGCTTTAATTGATTTGACAACTACAAATTCATCAGCAATGGCTGCCTTGACGCTCTGGGACATGGACAAAAAACCAAGCTTGATGAGTGTAGAATTGAATTTTTCGTTCCATTTCCTGCCGCTCTGCTTCAGCCCATACAAAGATTTGTGCAACTTGAGCACACGCTCAAGATATCGTTCGTCGATAAATCCCTGCGGCTGCCGCATTCATATTCCACCCGTGCTCTGCAGCCAACGCTTTGACCAGCCGGATTATTAAGTATCTGGCAACAGGTGAGAAAGACTCGGTAAAGTTGACTCCGTAACGCTGAGCAACAAGTCGGGCTTTGAAGCGGTAGACATTGCCTTCCTTGTCACGTTTTAGTGCATACACCCACATGCACCCGATCGGCTTTTCACCTTTTGGTGGTTCGACCAGTGACCAAGTTATATTCCTGTGAAGACTTTTCATTTCCATATCCATCGAAGTACGCCAGTCCGCTGCATGATTACTCGCCAATGTCTTCAGCCGATATGGTATTCAGCATGTGTTCCTTTGCTGGCCGTCCAGGCCGACCAGTATTTGGCTGCCCAACGACTGACTGACTGTCATCGTCAACTAGATGTGAACTATGGATTCATCTCCACTAGCCATCTCCAGAACATGTTCGTAAAAAATATATTGTTGCATATGCTCATGGAATTCCACAAGTTGCGGCTGCACATATTCTGCAGCACTCGCCGAAGCCTTGCGATTCCTAACGAGGGGGAACGTTATGGACCGCGGAAAAGGCTCTACTTTATACCCGGTACTCAGTCAGTATATATGAGAGCTTACGATTCATTTAATGTATTATATGTGCGCAAAAGGGACTAATAAAAACTTATCCAAAAAAGAAAAAAAAATTTAAGTTTAACCTTTTCGGAGATTTTAATTTATTAGATCCGACCTGATCCAGATTCATGCTGATGCTTATAAAGAATATATTTACATTATGGGGTCGGAAATTCTTCCATCTTAGTGTTACACACATCCACTTTTGGCAGAAATCTAATATACCCCTATACTCTTTGAGTACCGGGTATAATTACATCTCGTTCTTCAATTACTCTCAGTGCTAAACTGTCCATATGCCTTTGCTGTTTCAGAGTAACCAACAAAATAATGTTTTTCGCCTTTTGTAGATAAAATATCTTAAGGTGCGTTTTATTTAAAACAATGGCCTTTTGCACCGTAGATCCGAAGACGCCCAACACACGGCTGCTTTCCTGCCCATACTTCAGAAGGTGTCATGCCTGGTAACGTTGAAGATTCTGCACGGTTGCGCAATCGCCGTTTGATTGCTTCTGCCCAGAATCGCTCATCTAACCCTGCAAGAGCATGCTACGCGCCATTTCTACCAATGTACGATTGGCTCATTCCGCGACGCCATTCTGCTGCGGGGTGTGAGCCACCGTTAATTACCATTTTCAAACGCGTCACTCAGACCGTTATCGCATCTCAAAAGTACCCGATTTATTTCCGCGAATGATTTAAATTGTTTGAGCTTGACCAAGATTCCGTCTCTTGTCTTCAGAAAATCAAGAAACACATTTATCATCGATGAGTGTTACGAAATAACGGGATCCGCCTAAGGAGTTTTTATTCATTGGTCCGCAAATGTCTGTATGTACCAAGACGAGAACATTTTTTGCACGACTTGCACTAGCTTTTGGGAATTGTTTCACGCATATCTTACATTCCGCGCAGGTTTCGCATACCTGGCCATTCCTGTCGTTGAATTCACTTGCATTGATACCGTGTACCATTTTGTCACATATCATATTTTTTAGGCTTCCATAGTTTTAGTGTCCGAAACCATCGTGCCATATATTTAGCAGATTTGATTGCACACTTAAGCATTAAGTTTCTTTGTTATCAAACAAAAACAAATCGTGATGCTTTTCTGCAACCATTATAACAATGCTCTTATTATTCTTTATACAATCTTCTGCTTTTTTGAATTCAACTGAAAAACCATTTCCGATGGCGGTGGACACTGGCATGAAGTTACACTGCAGTTCTTTCACATACAAAACATCGACTAGTTTTATATGGCTATTTCGATAAACCAAATCCACTGTGCAGCGCCCTTCAGCTTAAACGTAGCTATTTCCCGCCAGACTAATTCACTCTTTGTGCTTTCTTAGTTCAGAGAATCTAAATTTCTTACAACATAAGTGAGCCGTGGCGCCACTGTCGATACACCACACACTCTTCGGAAAGAGATTTTTCGTCGCGGGCGCAAAAAGAGAATACGATTTCTCTCTATCTCTCACGGTTTCGTGATTCCCTTTCAGTTTGTTCTCGCGATTGTTCTTTGCTCTACACTGTGTCCACGATGACCACAAGACCAGTACATAACGGCGCTTGATCCGTTCGTTTGTCCGTTTTCGCTTTTTGTCTTTTCTTTGGATGACGACCAATTTTTAGAACACGACCCGAATGCTCGTTGTTCACTTTTCTCTGTAAATTCTTGATTCGACTTGCGAATTTTTAGAGAGTTCGAATTTGGGAGAGAATCTCATGTCTCCATTGCTACCACGTAATTTTCGTATGCATCGGGCAGGCTTGATAACAACAGAATAAACAAAATTTATTCAGGAACGGTTAAATCAATTTTTTTCATTTTTTCCAAGATTGCACCAAAATTATTTACATGATTTATCACCGATTCATGTTCGCTAATTTTCATGAACAACAACTGCTTTAAAGGGCTTATGCGACGCGTGGGGCCTGATTGCATATGTATGTGGGGTTTTTTGTTTATTAATCAGAGTAAGGTTAAAATAAAGGTTTCGGTACAGTAATATTGATATTAAAGATACAAGGAACTAAAATTGGACGTCGTCGTCGTTTTGTTCTACACGCAACCCTTTTCGTCGGTGGTTGTCTTCCAACTGCTCGCGCTGCTCTCTCTCGCTGCTCTCTCTCGCTGATCTCCCTCGCTGCTCTCTCTCTCCATTGTGCGCTCTTCGTGCTGACTGGGAATTCGCCTGGGGGCGAATTCGCGTTTGCTCGTTTGTCCAGGGAACGCAAAACCCAGCCCACATCCGGCCGTCCTGACTATGCACTCGCCTCGAATGCATCGTCGCTATCGTCGTTGTTGCTTGTGGACCATGGCTTCAGATATTCCGCACACGAAGAGGAGTGCTTTGGACCATCGGAATTGCCAACTTTTTTGACGTCGTAGGCATTGTACTGCTTCACCTTGATGATCTGGTTAGGACCCAAAAACTTTGGCTTAAGTTTGAGCCCGCTACCAAACTGTGTCCTCTTTATGGCAACTAGGTCGCCAACGTCATACTGTCTAGCTACCTTACGTCGCAAATTATACGTCTTTTTGTTCTCGGCTTGCAGATTCAGAATTTGAGTTTTCGCTTTTGTCCGTAGCTCATTGCGGTCATCTTCAAATGCAACGATGGACTCCTTTTGGATCAAACTCTGAAGCTGCTGGTCATCTTTGGTGCGCATCTTGATACCCATTAGAAGTTCAAAAGGGGTGGTATTGATGCTTCTGGTATACGTCGAGTTTATGGCTCGCTGGACTCGATCTACGTGCTTAAACCATTTTGAAGGGTCGTCTATGCTGAGCTTGGCAAGCACGGAGATGATCACTGCGTTGAGTCTTTCCACTTGCCCGTTTACCCGTGGAAGTCCTGTAGTCGTCTTTACCAGTTTGATGTTTTCGTCGTCGCAGTACTGCAGGAAATCTTGAGCGGTAAACGCCGAACCTCTATCTGAAATGATACAAGCAGGGTTGCCAAACGTCACGCTTTGGCTGCGTAGCTTTAATATGACCTCGTTAGATGTAGTTGACTTTGTAGGGTATAACCAGCAAAACTTCGTGAAGGCGTCGATAACAGCAAGTATATGTTTATAGTTCTTGCCGGTTGATTCCAGTGGACCCAAAAAGTCAATGTGATACGTCTGTAGCGGCACGGCATCTTTTTGCAGGGGGTGCAGAAGTCCTTCCTGTTTACCTCGCTTGCGATTTACCAATATGCAAGGTATACAGCAGTCGATATACTTTTTAATTTTGTCGTCTAAATTTGGTATGTAATACTCGTTGCAAATTAGCTCCTTCGTCTTCTTCATAGCAAAGTGCCCTCTATCGTGAGCTCTGCCGATAATGGTTTTCTGCATATCCCTTGGAACCACCAGCAATTCTGCATCGTTGACTAGCTTGTAGAGGATTCCAGACTTTACAAAGTAGTCTTCGTATTGTTGATTGTCGTCGTTAATAAGTTTCAGAATCGTCTTTAGATGTTCGTCATGTTTTTGCGCTTGTTCTATTCCACCTAAGATGCTTCCGTCGCTTATATGCATAATGGGATACCGTGAAAGTGCATCCACATGACGCATTCGTGAGCCTGCGCGGTGCTCAACTTCATAGTTGTACTCCTGAAGAAACATTATCCATCTTGCTACCCTAGTACAAAGATTCTGCTTTTCTAATGTTTTGGTGAACGCGTTGCAATCTGTTATTATCTTAAATGGGATACCCAATAGATAAACTCGGAATTTCGTCAATGCTTCGATGACCGCTAGTATTTCCAATTCATAGCTCGTGTATTTGCGTTGTGCCTCTGTTGTTTTCTTGCTCATGTAATTTACTGGATGCAATTGGCCGTCGTCTGATGATTTTTGCATAAGCACGGCGCCAAAACCATCTATTGATGCATCCGTATGGACTTCTGTTTTGTACTTCTGATTGTAAACGGCTAACACTGGGTTTGATATCAAACATTTCTTCAACACGCATATGGCGTTTTCTTCGTCCGGGCCAATTGCAAACTTTACATTGTTTTTCGTTAGGTCAGTCAATGGTTTGGCTATAACTGCGTAATTATAGATAAACTTTCTAAAATATCCTGTAAGACCCAAAAAACTCTCAAGCTGTTTCAGTGTCTGTGGCGTCTTGAACTTTGAAACGGCTTCAATCTTCAACGGGGTCGGATACAGCTTTTTGTTCTCTATGATATGGCCGAGAAACTGGATTCGTGTTTGTAAAAACTGACACTTTTTACAATTCAGCTCTAGCCCATACTCTTCGCACGTCTTGAGAACTTCTTTTAGATTTGCTAAGGCTTCTTGTTCGTCTTTGGCTGGGATGATTACGTCGTCGACATATGGTAGTGCAATGCCTTTTCTAGTCAGCGGTCGAAATATTGCGCCAATGTGCCTCTGGAATACTCCGGGAGAATTCGTCAATCCAAACGGCACCTGGCGGAACTGGTACTGGCCGCTCTGCGTCACAAATGAGGTGTACTTCTTACTATCATCAGCTACAGGAACATGAAAGAATCCATTCTTCAAGTCAATGGTGCTGAATACTACAGCATCTTGCAAACGATCTAGCTGGTCGTCTATTAACGGCAACGGGAAATGATCTTTTACGAGAACTTTATTGATACGTCTATAGTCAATACATAGTCGTGGTGTGCCGTCGCTCTTCTTCACAAGTACAACTGGGCTTGTGAACTCTGAATCGGACTCCTCTATTACCTTTTTGTCCAGCCACTCGTCAATCTGGTCTTCTATGATGCGCGTTTCAGATATCGCAAATCGTCGAGGCCGCGAAACGATTGGTGTTTCGTCTTTTAGAATAATTTTCATTTCAATGTTCATTGTTTTTGATTTTTTTGGTTTATACGTCGATATTATCTCGTTTACTTCGCGTCGGGTAATCTCGTTTGCCGCGCTGTTTATTTTTAGCTCGGAATTGTCCACCGCTACGTCGATTCTCATTATGGACGATTCGTCATACGCTACTTCATTATTTTCATCTGCCATTCTAATTACTTTCACTCCATTACGATTAAACGACACTTCTGCGTGCAAACAAAGCTCTTCTCCGATGATCAGTTTAATATCCATGAACTTTGAAGCAACAACATAAAAGTTTAACACATATTCTTCATTGTCAATGCGTATGCTATGCTCCACTTTACCTATCGGCTTGATATTGTCAGCTTTACTCTCACTTCCAAAACCGACCAAACACACTCTGCAATCTTTTAATTTTGGCATGCGCAGTTCGTCGTACAAATCTTGGCGTAAAATGTTAAATTTACTACCGGTATCAAATAGTGCCATACACTTCGTATCTTTAATCGAAACTTCTTTAGACGTTATTTCCATTTTATTCGAAACTACACGTAAGTTTTGTTTTTCATCGTTTTGCTTTTCATTCTTCTCTTTGCAGTTCTTTGATATGTGCCCAAACTGATTACACTTGAAACACTTTCTTCCTTTCTCTTTGCTCACGCAACTGCTAGACAAATGTCCCTTCTCTCCACAGTTGAAACAAACAAACTCTTTTTTGCTCACTTGGGTACTATTTTGCCCAAACGGCATCTTCTTCTCTCTTCCAGCTTTGTCACTCTTTTTTATTTTATCGCTTATTTTCTCATAATCTCTTAATTTATTCTTAAAGTCACTCATCATTTTCGCACCATATAAAATTGTTTTGTTTAAAGCCCTCTCGTCAATACCGTCGATTACATATTGCATAAGCGCGTCGTCTTCCACATTGCCTCGCGCTGCAATATCTCTCATGCGATACAAATATTCCAGAACACTCTCTTTGGATCGTCGTTTACTCTCACTGAGCTGCATATGTATCTGTTTGCTATTGACTCTCGACTTAAACTCTCTTAAAAGCGCACTCTTCAACGTTGTCCACGAATTCATATGCTTCTCGCTCAAAACAAATAACCTGGCAATGCCCTTAAGCGACTTCTTTGCGAAAATAAGTTTTTGTAGATCACTCCAATGCATGAACTCAGCCTGTTCTTCGAATTCTGTTATCCATTCCTCGACGACTATATCATCAGAGCCATCGAACACTCGGATAGAGTCTTCTATGTCGCGGAAACTTATGGCAAAACGTGGCGCGACCACCTCATCGTAGTTTTGTCTTTGCACGTTACTTCTATCTGTATTCCCTTTTCGGCTTGTTGTTGGGATTTCGCTTGTGTGTATGTTATGTACGTCGCTGTAGTTGTCTCGCTCACTCGAGCGCCTCTCGTACACAGCTTCTTCGTCGTTTTCTTCGTCTTCGTTTTCATCTATACCATTCTCGTCGCTTGCGTCTTTTTCCTCGTCTTTATCAGCGTCGTCTTCATCATCGTCGTTGTTCTCATCGTCGTTGTTGTTTTGCAGCAGCCTGCCTTCCATCAAATTCCGAAAAATATGAAGTTCCAAATTTTCCGCATTGTGATTTATTTTCAATGTAACACATATTGAAACAAGATCACGGTCCGTTAGCTTTGCTTGTATGTATACGCGCTTTGCTAAGAATCTGGCGTCGTTTTCGTCGTATTCGAATCCACTAAATTCGCGCAACCGGCTTCTATTATTTCGGTCTCCTTCTTTTTCAAACACGAATTTGTGCAATGCACAAATGCTCGATTTCGTTGCCCCTCGTAGGCTTTTTGGAATTAACTCGTTCAAACACGTCATTTTGCTGAGATAAAAAAAATCGTCTATTTCTTTTTCCCCGCTGTTTAAATTTGTTAAACTCCGCGTCGTTTTTTGTTCCAAGTTCCGTTGCTTGCACCGCCGTCGTACCGTCACTTCGTTTCCTTCACTCCGATCCCGCACGAGCTCCCAATTGTGGGGTTTTTTGTTTATTAATCAGAGTAAGGTTAAAATAAAGGTTTCGGTACAGTAATATTGATATTAAAGATACAAGGAACTAAAATTGGACGTCGTCGTCGTTTTGTTCTACACGCAACCCTTTTCGTCGGTGGTTGTCTTCCAACTGCTCGCGCTGCTCTCTCTCGCTGCTCTCTCTCGCTGATCTCCCTCGCTGCTCTCTCTCTCCATTGTGCGCTCTTCGTGCTGACTGGGAATTCGCCTGGGGGCGAATTCGCGTTTGCTCGTTTGTCCAGGGAACGCAAAACCCAGCCCACATGTATACCCACCAGAACTTTCCATGCTTTTTTTGCAGTTTAACAGTTTTTCACATAGTTTATCAGCGATCGTTTAATACACAGCATAATACTTGCACGAACTTTCTCGTCTTTTGAATCAAACTGTGCTTGCTGCACAACATCGACGTTTTCGATTTTCACTTCTCGACCGCACACTACTGACCATAAGGGTGGAGTGAAGCTGACCAAAAAAAAATCAATTTTTTTCTTTACTCCAATATGGTTAATTAATGACCTCATATAAATAAAAAATTTGTAAAAAAAATAAAAAAAAAATCAAAGTTCTAACACTTTATCTTGAGGTTCCGCATGAAGAATGTTTGAAATGTCATTTGCCAAAATAGGTTTTTTTGAAGCTTTATTTTTCTTTTGCTTCCGCCAAAAACTAAGAGCTACTTTATAAGTAGTACTCTTGGTAGGAACGACAGATAATACTGACATCGAAAACATTTGGAAAAAGTCATCTATACCGATAATTAGTCACCAACAAGTTGTCAATAGGCTAATTCTGTATCACAAAAAGTATCAAGGTATTCAGAAATTACGCGCGGTCAACCAAAAGCAGACTTTTTACAAAGATTTGCTCACTAATTGTTTGACACCGCAACATGTGAGTGTGCCCCCAAAGCAGTATGTAAATGCTCAACCAAATGCCCTCCATCAGAAGAAATATTCTTAATTGACGAACGAAGTGATCAGAAAATGTATATTGTTGATGTGGATACAACTGTGACGAAATATATTCAACCTAATGAAATCCGAAAGCGAAATTTGCGATGAAAATCCTGTAAGAAAATGTGGGTCCGATCTTTGAAACATTTTGGCTGTCGACTAGTGTTATCCACCATTATCAATATTTCTTCTTCGATATATTGGATATTCATTGAGGTTTGTGATCGTTTCATTGGTGAAATTTTTTGGAAAACACTTTGAACATTTTCCATCTTTCATGAAAGACGATAAACTATTCAGATCACCGCATGGGCCATGTTTTTGGTAATTATATCGAACAGGAGTGGATCAGTAGACGGATCTAGAATTTCAGCTATTACACGATCGATTTCATTAGGGCGTATTTTTTCAACTAACCAAAACCTCGTTTCTGACATTCAACTGAATACATCCAGCGTTTTGATTGACCAAATATGTGTAATTTTTTAATGAATTTCATGAACGAAATTTTTAATTTGTATACACTTCTGTGATGTCATGACGATGCATTGAGTTTTGGCCAGTTAGATGCTATCTCTTGCCATATTAAATTACTTGTAAATGTTATAAATAAACGAGGTCATCCGCACCACCGTGCGAAAGTCAAAGCATCCTGTATGTATTCTTGCATATGACGTGGACTAACCACGTATGATGATGGTAGATTAATTTAGTTACCAATTTCATCGATTTCGCCGTTGTTGATAGCGTCTCGCAAGTGAATATATTCTTTTGCAGGCAGTTTCTTTTGATTATGTCGTATGAATTGCAGACGTTTACTCTATATCAGGGGTGCCCAGGCCTATGCTCTTGGGCTCGCTTTGTTTTTGTTTTTACTCTTGGGATAGGAACTCACAGAACGTATACATGAACGGCACCAAGAATAAAAAAACCAAACACATGCAAAAATTATATGTGTGTATGCTATGCGTGGAACCGAAACCGTTACTGTTTGCTTGTGTGGATCGTCGTTGCTCGCGAACGCAAGCTGACCAACAACAATTTCGATGCTTTTGTTGTTTTCTTACTCATTTTGCTTCTGCCTTATCTTCGAGCTTGCACTGAAAAAAACCTTTTTTGTGTTCAACCTTCCGGCAAAATGTTTAATAGCGCATGTTTGAGTACATTTTTTTTCGCTCAAAACTATTGTTGCGAATAGCAGTGCATTATATATCCTACAAAATTGATTTTGAATACAAAATTTAATCATTTGGTAAACCTTATTTTTCACATAAGTGAAAATGTATGCAAACATTTTTCTTCCAGTGCACAAATTGAAATGCAAAAAATCGGGCGCCTCTTGGTATTAGTGTTTTTCTTTGTGAGTGTTGGTGATTGCTCTTCCGTATGCTGGCTTTGGGCACCCCTGCTCTATATCTTTGCGGACATGTAGAAAATAAATAGTTGGAACAGCTCACGACATCGTAGAATTATGTTTTCAAGATTATTGTTTCTGCTTTGAATCAAAATTTCTCGAGTCGTTGTGCCATCGCCAACCATGATTCCAGCAACGTCGGCAAAAACATGGGTGTACCATTTCAATTAAAGTACAAAATCGTATGAGTAGACCTAGGCACATAGCTAACAATAAACGGTTAACAATTTCCAGTCGCCTAAATAAATAAACGACAATAAAATCTTAAGTGATATGCAACGCTGATATAAATAAATACGCAAGGCCAGCTGGATGCATTGATATCCATATAATCTTAATCTATTTATCTATCTATTTATTTCTATCTGGATAACCTGAATTTGGGTCAAATTTCACACCATCTGTAAGATACCCTTTTTACCGTCATAAACTATCTGAGACCTGACCCTTATGCTATTAGATTTGTAGTAATTGTTTAGTCATGAATAAATATCTCAATATTGTACCTAGAATTATATGAGCAATCCTAAGATCCTAAGTAAGCAATTGTGACCCATCTAAACTGTATATAAACTCTGCATATTTCCTAATAAAATCAGTACGAAAGAAAACTGACGTATTCACATCTCCGAAGCCCAATTTGTTTCAAGTACCGATTGCGGCGACATTTTGTTACTGGTACATACAATTGTCATATTGACAATTATTAGAAGAAACTGAATCTACATCAACAGATCTAGTTGACTCGTACATTTGGGGACCCCCGACCTTGGAATCAATCGGTAGACCATTAATTTGGCTACTCCTGATTTGAAAATTTGGATTTGGATCTGGATTCATTCATTCATCCGGCAGAATTGGTCAACTTGGCGATCAATTCACTTACAACATAACTCACAGTTGTGATTTTTCAAACTCAAAACCTTCGGTGAAATAAAATTGAGTTAGAGTTATTCGATTTGCCCAAACCTATACAGACTACGGTTGGAGTAAAAAGAAACAAACGAACATTGCCGTAATTATTTGTTAAAATATTTTGACCACTTTCTTGGGCGTGAGTAGAGGCACAGCCAGCCATTGCGACAAACAAATTACCTCCATCGGGTCATAAATATTACTCAAATAAAAAAATGGCGTCGGCAAGCATTAATGCTATAATGGACAGTCAATTAGCCACAGGAGAAGAGATCCAAAATATTACAAGAAATTATAAAAAGGATCCCGCTGAGAGGAAACAGAAGTCAGAGTACTTCAAATCCCGCCTGGAAAAGCTATCGAATCTCTGGGATAAATTTTCGATAGAGCACAACTATTTTTAAAATCAATATTTTAAAAATATAAAAGATTTGGTCGTTACATACAAACAACAGTAACAACAGTAGCAACTGTCTTGTCTATACATACATTGACTATACCAGACGCTGTTCAACAAGTTATCACTGTTCCGCATATGAACAATGCGCTACTATTGATTACTACTAATGATTCGTGAAGCCCAGGTATCCGTCGTTCAACAGATTTTGTGATATTTAAAAACCAACCTGACGGGAGAAGCAGAAAATTTAATCCGCCATCTCTCGGTAACAGAAGGTAACTACATAACAGCATTGAGTATGCTACAGGAGCGGTTTAGCAACAAAAGAGTATTAAGAAACGCTTAAATTCAACGAATATTGTATCATCCGAGCATATCCAACAATGCCAAATCAATAAAGGCATTGCATGATAATGTAGTAGAAACATTCCCGTATCTTCAAAATTGTAGATTTTCGTCTTTTGTGGGGGCGGAAGGGGGCGTGGCAAAATTTTGAAATACACTTGTACTGAAGTGATATCATAGGAGCATGGATAGAGAGTTTGGTGGCTCTAGCTCATATAGACTCTGAGATCTAGGCGCTCATCTGGACGAATGGGCACAGCGCCCACCCCTGTGTGTGAGAGAGAGCGAGAGGGAACGATGCATTTCGAAATGGTTTTCTTCATTGTTGCTATATTTACGACTCGATCTACTTCAGATTCAACACTCTGATAGATATGCTTATTCTCTACGATTCTGCGTTTTTAGTTTTCTCGTATCTTTAAAATTGTGCATGCCACAGATTTTCGTCTTTGGAGTGGGCGGTAGGGGGCGGGGCGAAATTTTGAAATACACTTGTAACAGTGCGATAGGACAGGAGTCTGGATACAAAATAGTGTTCCTCTAGCTTTTATGGTCTTTGAGCTATAGGCGCTAATGAAGACGGACAGACGGACGGTCGGACAGACGGACGGACAGACAGACATAGCTATATCGACTCGGCTATTGATGCTGATCAAGAATATATATACTTTATGGGGTCGGAAACGCTTCCTTCTGGGTGTTACACACATCCATTTTTTGCACAAATCTAATATACCCCTTTACTCTTCGAGTACCGGGTATAAAAATGAGATACGATTCTTTTGTGTTTGCTTACAAAAAAGTTAGATCGTCAAACTCAAACATTGTATGGGCAATCCATACAAAACAAAAAAGGTATTACAGCCCTTGAGCGAATTCATGCAATTCCTCGACCAAAGGTTCCTTACTCTGGAAGCTATTGGATGGGAAAAAGCAAAAAAAACCCATTACATGCTGTTCAAGCAGAACATATTGTGTCACACGTTCATTGATGTAAACACAAAAATAAGTAATTTATGACTGCTAGGGTGTGAGCGGAGAAATAATCTGTCAAGCCACTTAATTATCTAGTGTAGTCCAAAAATACTTATAGTTGAACTCAAAATTTCACCCCTAATCGGTTACGATGTACCCGTTCCGTGGGTCTAGCTATAATAATAGAATAAAAGATTGCACCTCAAACATGCTGCAAAATGTACATATAAGGTCAAAATCTGAGAAATAACGAGGGGGAACGTTGTTAGCCGCGTCCACCGCCGCGGCTCTACTTTATACCCGGTACTCAGTCAGTATATATGTATGTGAGCTTGTAATAAATTACATTATTACATGTTCGCAAAAGGGATAAATTTAGTTTTAGCCAAAAAAAAAAAAAAATAATTAAGTCAACCTTTTCGGAGATTTTTATATATTAGATGTTTCCATATTTGTTTACATACTTTTTTTACATCTGCCTTTTCTACATGTCTTTATCTACTTCCTACATGTACATACACTGCTGTGTGCGAGAGAGAGAGGGAATGAGTCTGCGCTTGGAAGGCCACTGAAATTTAATTTGTTCCTTCTGACTATATTTATGATCCGATCTGATCCAGATTCAATACTCTGATAGATATGGTCATTTTCTATGATTCTGCGTTTTTGGTTTTCCCGTATCTTCAAAATTGTAGATTTTCGTCTTTTGTGGGGGCGGAAGGGGGCGTGGCAAAATTTTGAAATACACTTGTACTGAAGTGATATCACAGGAGCATGGATAGAGAGTTTGGTGGCTCTAGCTCTTATAGTCTCTGAGATCTAGGCGCTTATCTGGACGAATGGGCACAGCGCCCAACCCTGTGTGTGAAAGAGAGCGAGAGGGAACGATATTTCGAAATGGTTTTTTTCATTGTGGCTATATTTACGATTCGATCTGATCCAGATTCAAAACTCTGATAGATATGCTTATTCTCTACTATTCTGCGTTTTTAGTTTTCTCGTATCTTTAAAATTGTGCATGCCACAGATTTTCGTCTTTTGAGTGGGCGGAAGGGGCGGGGCGAAATTTTAAAATACACTTGTAACAGTGCGATAGGACAGGAGTCTGGATACTGGATATATACTGACAGAGTACCGGGCACCACCAGCATTTGTGACTACAAAAGATGAATTGAAAACCCTCAAAAGATTGGTCAATCATCAATTATGACTATCACACAGGAGGATGACATAATTGACAAAATCAAACACAATAACTCATTCAACAAGCTATTGAGAATTGTAGCTTACATAATGAGCCTCCGACGAAAACAAACTTAAACAAGTCTAACTGTCCAGTTCGATGAGTTAAAGGAAGCTCCGAAAATTGTCATTCGCAACTTACACCGAAACGATTTCAAAGAGGGCATAAGGCACAAAACAAGACATAAGGAAATACAAAAGGAAAATTCGATAAACTCGCCGACACCATTCTTAGACAAAATGAAATCTTGCGAGTTGGAGGTCGATTAGAAGCGGCAAATATTTCGTTTGACGATCCTGCCGTACAACTATGCAATTGTCAAGATGATCCTTGTCAAAGTACACAAGAAAAACATGCATTGCGGTCCCCAGGCGTTGTTGACAGCATCACGGCAGCAGTTCTGGATAATAATAGGAATGAACATGGTAATCGTGCATCATGCAGAACTGCGTGAAGTTTACTAAATCATACTGGAACAGATCATGGGAAATCTGGCAACTCTTCGTGTCACACAAGCAAAGCCATTCCTAAATTATGGTGTCGATTATTGTGAACCATTTAAAAACGAATATAAAATCGGGGAAAGAAACCCAATACAGCTTACACTGCGATATTTTTTTGTTTCGCGACTAAAGCAGTAGCTCTGGAGATGGTCAAAGATCTCACCACACTAGCATTCTTAACGGCATTTCGACGGTTCATTTACCATCAAGGAAAATGTCAAATGCTCCACTGCGACAATGCAACGAATGTCGTAGGGGCCAGAAACAAGCTTCAAGAGTTGGAAGAAGCAATATGTTCGGAAAAGGCTCAGAAGCAAATTTTGCAGGAGTGCAATAACAAAGGAGAAGAAATCAAATTTTTACCTCCTCGTGCACCGCACTTTAGCGGATTATGGAAGGCTGAAGTAAAATTTGCAAAACATTTGCTATGAAAGAATGTGACTACACCAAACTTAACTTATGAGAAATTAAAAATTGTTGTAATCGAAATAGAAGCAATATTAAACTCTCGACCTTAAACACCGATATCGGACAACCCAAATGATATAACAGCGCTAACACCAGGTAATTTCTTGATAGCAGAACCATTATCCGCACAAGCTGACAGTGAGCCATCCCAGCAACCAAAGACGCTAGGCCAACGATGGCAAGCAGTCGCAAAATTGAAGCATTCTTTCTGGAACCCATGGTCCAAGGACTATTTACAACAGTTGCAGAAACGCCAAAAATGAAGGAAGTCATCGACGAACATTAAAGAAGGTTCATTAGTAATACTAAAGGAAGACAACACACCAGTATTAAACTGGCCACTAAGAAGAATCGTTTGATTGTTTCATATCAAGGACAATTTCTTACAGGTGGTCGAAGTCAAAACAGCACTTTTAAACGGGAGATTGTTCCCATTGTTCAACGAAGACGAACCCACACATAAACATCCAATAGAGGATTCAACAGAAAATGGAGCTTCATCTAAAAATGTACAGCCGAGAAAAAGGATACAGCCTAATAAGTTGTCGTTAACAATGGCAATGATTTTAAGGTTGTTACTATTACCACTGACAATGGCTCAATCAAATAACATAACCCAGTCCGGATCGAAACCATTTATATATTTCGATAGGGCAGGAACCAGTCAACTTGCAACAACCGACTGGAACATCATTGTTTATTACAACTTGAAACCCTACTGGAAAGACATGAACACATTTTTATACCCGGTACTCGAAGAGCAAAGGGGTATATTCGATTTGTGCAAAAAATTGATGTGTGTAACACCCAGAAGGAAACGTTTCCGACCCCATAAAGTATATATATTCTTGATCAGCATCAATAGCCGAGTCGATATAGCTATGTCTGTCTGTCCGTCCGTCCGTCCGTCCGTCCGTCTGTCCGCCTGTCCGTCTTCATTAGCGCCTATAGCTCAAAGACTATAAAAGCTAGAGGAACACAATTTTGTATCCAGACTCCTGTCCTATCGCACTGTTACAAGTGTATTTTAAAATTTCGCCCCGCTTCCTTCCGCCCACTCAAAGAGCGAAAATCTTTGGCATGCACAATTTTAAAAATACGAGAAAACTAAAAAGGCAGAATTATAGGGAATGGCCATATCTATCAGAGTGTTGAATCTGGATCAGATTAGATCAGATCAAAAACATAGCCACAATGAAGAAAACCATTTCGAAATGCATCGTTCCCTCTCGCTCTCTCTCACACACAGGGTTGGGCGCTGTGCCCATTCGTCCAGATGAGCGCCTAGATCTCAAAGACTATAAGAGCTATAGCAACCAAACTCTCTATCGATGTTTCTGTGATATCACGTCAGTACAAGTGTATTTCAAAATTTGGCCACGCCCCCTTCCGCCCCCCACAAAAGACGAAAATCTACAATTTTGAAGATACGGGAAAACCAAAAACGCAGAATCATAGAAAATGACCATATCTATCAGAGTATTGAATCTGGATTAGATCGGATCATAAATATAGTCAGAAGGAACAAATGAAATTTCAGTGGCCTTCCAAGCGCAGACTCATTCCCTCTCTCTCTCGCACACAGCCGTGTATGTGTATGTAGGAAGTAGATTTAGACATGTAGAAAAGACAGATGTTAAAAACGTATGTAAACAAAAATGGAAATAATATATATAAATCTCCGAGAAGGTTGACTTAATTTTTTTCTGTCTTTTTTGGCTAAAACTAAATTTATCCCTTTTGCGAACATGTAAAAATGTAATTTATTACAAGCTCACATACATATATACTGACTGAGTACCGGGTATAAAGTAGAGCCGCGGCGGTAGACGGGGCTCACAACGTTCCCCCTCGTTTTTTTTTTAATTTGTACGTTGATATGCAATGCAATGCACCATCAAATGGCCCATGGGACACCAGTTGAATGCTGTTACGCGTGAATCCCAGGCCGGAACGCAGCCCTCCTTCCACCCAACCGACCAAGGGGTGCTGCCGCATGACGCGCGACTCGTTAACCGAACCGATCGCGACCATGCAGGAAAGATAGATGTTAGACTAATATTCGAAGAAAATTAGAACTAATCTTACTAAAGCAACTAAGCATGCACTAAAACTATCTGACACTTGCAATTTCTAATTACGAGAAAGGTATGTGAGTAATAGTTTTTTAAGAAGAGGAAGGGTATTAGTTGTAGATATGATATGGTAGAGGAAATTATAATCCGAACATAAAACTCTATAAGGTTCATGCAAGGAATAATTCGATCTACAAATCGGAAGGAACAATGGTATATAGTTTCTAGTGTTTCTGACAGGAAAAGTGAAGTTTATGCGGCTCAACAAGTCCGGGCTATCTACGTCAACCTTGATCAAATTGTGCTCAAAAATCACACCAAGCATTTTTCTACGCTTAACTAAGGATGGAAGGTTTATTAAAAGCAATCCAGTAGAGTTAGACGGCAGCCTCACACTTGCATCCCAGTTGAGGCCGCGTAGAGCGAAAATTAAAAAGTTTTTCTGGACTGATTCTATACGGAACTGGTGTACCTTGTACTGAGGGCATCATACACTGGAACCATATTCTAAAATCGGACGAACAAGCGATAAATATAGAGTCTTTGTTATATAGGGGTCGTCAAATTCCTTTGATTGCCTCTTTTTAAACCCAAGAACTCCCATGTCCTTAATTAACATAGTAGAAATGTGTTCAGAAAACTTTAACTTGGGATCTAAAAGATCACCAAGATCATCAAATAGAGTAATTCTCTCAAGAAAATCCCCGCCTAGGGCGTAAGGAGCCAGAAAAGCGCTGGAGCGATGAAATGTCATTACTTTACATTTCGAATCATTAAGGTATAACAAATTTGCACAACACCATGACTGAAAGCTATTAAGATCGGAATGCAACCTGGATTGAGATAAACCATCTTTGTACTGGACACACAGCTTAACATCATCCGCATACAGAAGTACTCAAGAGTATGCTAATACCGAATTCAGGTCATTAATAAAGAGTGTACAGAGTAAGGGGCCTTTACCATAGGAACTACGAAGATTGGACACTTATGTGCACAACTTAAACAAGTAGACGCATGCACTAGCATGTGTCAGCATTTCAAACATATGGAAGAGGACTTGCAAGCTGAAAACATATTATTAGCAAGGACACGGAGGCAAAGAGCACCGTTGGACATCTTTGGAAATATCGCAAGCAGTTTGTTTGGCATATTAGACTCAACATATGCCCGCGAAATAACAGAAAACATAAGAAAGGTTAGGGATAATGAGGTTCACTTATAAACGTTGCTCATTGCATTTAGCCCGCTCTTATCTTGTAGTCTGTGCTTTAGCACCCTACAACTCAAATTTAAATAACTGTGCTTCCTCTCTCGCTTTCGGTTACTTTTCGTGCAGAAGCGCTCTCTTTCTCATTGCAGTTGTTGCAACCGCTCTCCTATCTCCGCCCAGTTTTTACTGATTCCGCTTTAAGCATTTGTCTGGTACGCTACTCTGATTTCTTTTCGTTTTTAAATAAATTTATTTCTTTATTGTATTTAAAATGGAATTCTCTATTATCTGTACCAATAAAACCTGCAAACAGGTGGTCACCTCTGCTCAGCCGAATATCCCCTGCTATCTCTGCGAAAAAGTGCAAGCAAGTGCGTTGGGTATTCTGGCCTCGTGGGTGATGCCATTTCCAAACATAATGGCTTGTATTACTGTTGCGAGGCATGCTGGGTGGTTCATATTGAGATGGTCAGGTTTATGAAGCAGACGCGGAATGGCTATAAGGAGCTGACCGTTGGCTTTCAAAAGCAGTATCATTAGCTCCTAGCCATGGAGTCTCAATTTAGCAGTTTGCAACTGCTGAATGAGTCTCCTAAAAGGTCACTCCGCGAAATCTGCAAGTTCCAACTGTCCCTCAGCCGAACAACCGACTCCGACCACTCCAATTGTGCAGCAGCTGATATCGTTTGCTACTCCAAGGGCAACGACAGCTGCTGGTGATGCAAATTCGGCTGCCGAATATATCACCTCGGAGAACATACGGCCAGAACCTTCTGTAGCGTCCGTGTCCGTTGAGTCCGCCAACTAACTAGCTATCCCGTCCATTACGATCCCACTAAAAAATATACGACCCGGACCACCGGGTACTGCCATCACAGGTACCAGCCCTGTGGTGCCAAGACCAAGATTGGTGGTGATCCCACCTAAGCGACAAGTTTTTGTCTCACGGCTGGCCCCTGACTCCACTATTAGTGATGTGACTGCTTTTATACAAAGCAAAATAAAAGCCGTGGGCTTAAAGGTGGATAAGTTGAACTTCTCTTATGTCAGAGAAATAGCTTCTTTCTAGATAAGCGTCTCTCCAACTCAATTTAACACCATTTGCTCTGGCAAATTTTGGCCAGAGCACTTCGTGGTGAAAGAATTTAAGGCTAAGAAGAAGAATAGGCCCCCAATAACTCTCAATAATAATCAGGCCAGTGTTCCATTTTCATCTTCCCGTTCTACCTCCACCCGTCCAAAAAACTAACTTTCTCTCTTTTAATCACCTACAAGATTGTTAGAGGCTTGCGTAGTAAGCTCAGCACTCTGTACCGGGATAGCGTCGCATTTGCATCACACGTAATTGTGTTCACCGAGACCTGGTTAAAGCCGGAAATTCAAAGTTCTGAAGTTTTGGCTGATCGGTACACAACACAAGGAATGACCGTCCGCCTCGGAGTGCAGGTGGGGTTCTGATTGCAGTGGACTCTAACTTCACGTCGGAACATGTGCGTAAAACTGATTCTTCCCACTTTTTCAGTTTTCATTACATGCTTTTATATTCCACCTTCTTCGGATATCGCAATTTACGAGCAGCATTTGACCGCTTTAAACGCTCTTTCTTCTTCGCTTTCTGATAAAGATCATATGATAGTTCCTAGTGATTTCAACTACCCAGGAACTGTTTGGACTTCGGTTAACGAGTCTAATAACCTAGTGCCCATGTCACGATATGACTTTATAGACGGCTTACTTGATTTATCACTGTCTCAAGTACACCATGTAAAAAATTCCTTGGGTCGATTGCTCTATCTGTGCTTTGTAACGGATCCGATCATAGCGTTGTTAACCCGAGTCCCTCCGCTCACTATACCTGAAGACCATCCCACATTCGAAGTGTCGCTCGATATAGGACCAACCGCATTGGATCGGTCGGGTAGGCTACCTTGATGTGTCCGCTGCTTTTGTTAAGCCGAGTTCGCAAAGCTTAATAACCTCATTAGGGATTTTGATTGGTCTGCTTTGTATTTGTGCACTGACGTTAGACCAGGCACAACCATTTTCTACGATGCACTTGACTCAATTGTTGAGTCTTGTGTCCCGCTTTTCTGTCCAATCAGATCTTGGAAACCCTCTTGGTTTACCAAAGAGTTATCCAGTCTAAGAAACTTAAAATCAAGACTTTACAAAAAATTTCAAGAAATTGGCTCTCCTTCTTCTCTCTCTCGCTATGTAATGGCTCGGTCAAACTTTTCGGTTCTTAATTCCCAGTGCTATAAGAACTACCTAACTCGATGAAGGATACGTTTTTCTCAGGACCCTAAGAAGATTAACAGTTTCGTAGACAGTAAGCGTAAAACGTCCGCACATCCAATTTGCTATCATTCCTTAACACGTCGGCAAATAATAACCAGGCAGTTGCTGATCTTTTTGCCCAATTTTTCCAATTAACCTATTCTCAGGAAGGCTACTCTGGTCAGCCGTACCCATACGGTTTACCGAGGTCAAACGGCATTTTCAGTCCCTTGCTAAATGAAAGCTGTCTGCTTCATGATCTCCGAACAGTTGAGCCAGTGTTTATCGCCGGGTCCTGACGGTGTTTCCGGCTGTGTGGACCGTTGCTCAAACTATTCAGCCTGTCCATTAACTCTTCATGCTTCCCCTCAATATGGAAGGAGTCTATAATTCCTATCCATAAGAAAGGTAGTAAGTCTCACGCGAAGAACTACCGAGGTATATCCAAGTTATCCGCTATTCCTAAAGTGTTTAAGAAAATTTTGAACTCCGCTTCTGCAGCATCTTTGCAGATCACTTATATCTCCTACCCAGCATGGATGTATAGGGCAGAGATAAACAACCACGAATTTATTGGAGTTCACCTCCATCATCATTAAAGGCTTCCAAGGTAATCTATAGACAGATGTCGTTTACACAGATTTCAGTAAAGAATTCGACTCTGTAAACCACTCTCTCCTAGCACACAAACTTGACCTTTTAGGGTTTCCACCCAATTTCTTGAGATGGATTTCTAGCTACCTATGTTCCAGGTCCCAAAGAGTCCTCTTCAAAAACTCCCTGTCTTCACCAGTTATGGATACTTCGGGCTTAGCACAGGGCAGCCATCTAGGCCCATTACTCTTTGTACTCTTAATTAATGACCTGCCTTGGCTATTAACATACTCTCGAGTACTTATGTATTCTGATGATGTTAAGCTGTGTGTCCAGTACAAGGATGGTTTATCTCAATCCAGGTTGCATTCCGATCTTAATAGCTTTCAGTCATGGTGTTGTGCAAATTTGTTATACCTTAATGATTCGAAATGTGAAGTAATGACATTTCATCGCTCCAGCGCCTTTCTGGCTCCTTACGCCCTAGGCGGGGATTTTCTTGAGAGAATTACTCTATTTGATGATCTTGGTGATCTTTTAGAACCCCAATTAAAGTTTTCTGAACACATTTCTACTATGGTAATTAAGGACATGGGAGTGCTTGGGTTTAAAAAGAGGCAATCAAAGGAATTTGACGACCCCTATATAACAAACACTCTCTATTTATCGCTTGTTCGTCCGATTTTAGAATATGGTTCAAGTGTATGGTGCCCTCAGTACAAAGTACACCAGTTCCGTATAGAATCAGTCCAGAAAAACTTTTTAATTTTCGCTCTACGCGGCCTCAACTGGGATGCAAGTGTGAGGCTGCCGTCTTACTCTAATAGATTACTTTTAATAAACCTTCCATTCTTAGTTAAGCGTAGAAAAATGCTTGGTGTGATTTTTGAGCACAATTTGATCAAGGTTGACGTAGATAGCCCGGACTTGTTGAGCCGCATAAACTTCACTATTCCTGTCAGAAACACTAGAAACTATATACCATTGTTCCTTCCGATTTGTAGATCGAATTATTCCTTGCATAAACCTTTTAGAGTTTTATGCTCGGATTATATTTCCCTCTACCAAATCATATCTACAACCAATTCGCTTTCTCTTCTTTAATCACTATTACTCAGATACCTTTCTCGTTATTAGAAATTGTAAGTGTACGATAGTTTTAGTGCATGCTTAGTTGCTTTAGTAAGATTAGTTCTAATTTTCCTCGAATATTAGTCTAACATCTATCTCTCCTGCATGATCGCGATCGGTTCGGTTAACGAGTCGCGCGTTATGCGGCAGCACCCCTCGGTCGGTTGGGTGAGAGGAGGGCTGCGTTCCGGCCTGAGATTCGCGCGTAAAAGCATTCGACTGGTGTTCCATGGCTCACTTGATGGTGCAGTCATTGCATATAAACGTCCAAATACTTAAAAAATGCCGCATTGAAAAATGCATCATCGATATAAGGGGAAGGGCTGATTTTTTCATCGCATTTCAATGGTTCATAATATTATCTACTCAATTAACGTTATTATTAGCCAATCTTCATGCAAGCCGTAATCATCAACGTTTTGATAGATATCCGACACAACACGAATATTGGGCTTATGTTAATTTCTCCGCGACAACTAAAGCAACAACTTGAACAAATACGTGATCATTTACGACCAAGACAAACACTGCCAGTAACTCCCGACAATATGCTCTGTAACGAACCGCTTTCTTCCGTCAAGTTCAGCTGGGCTGGCTCAGCGGTCGGCAGGTTGCTGCAACGAATTTGTATGTTGCCCCTACGACAAGCAAGAAATACACGCGGGTCAGGTATTCTAATGGTACATCGCTTTATTGGTATCTTATGGCTATCTTACGGCTATCTTACGGCTATATCATTCGCTGGGGTATATCGGTGGTACCTTTACCGCCACGACTCCGATGGCGCTCGGGCTAGGGGTTCTGACGCAGCTATCGCTCTGTCCGCCCACACAACTCCGCACCAATCGGGTGTCCTCGGGGCTCCTTTGGGCAACGGTTGGGGGTTCTGTCTCGGCTACCGCTCTGACCACCACTCACAACTCCGCACTTAGGAAATTGGCTCGGTAACTCTCACCTTTGATCGGGCTCGTGGCCTGTTTGTCGAGATCGTCCTTCCGCTGTCTCCTGTATCTCACTCCTGCATCACTCTGTTGTATTTCGCTTGGTTTTACTCCGCACTCGCTCACTCTCCGCACTTGATTGTCCCCATCCACTGCCGCCGGCCTCCTCTTATAGGCTCGGTGCGGCCCAGCCTCTGCGCTGCTGCTCGGCCGCAACGGTTAATTCCGGTGGCGTCGGTAGCTTTCCATCGGCCTCCGTTGTGTTCCCACGTCCTCCCCACCGGGACCAGCCTACATGGCCTGCATGGCATGTATGGCCTACATGGGCCCGGCTACATGGCCTACATGGGCCGGCTCACTGTCATCGTTCCCTTCCTCTCGCGGTGTCCGCCTTGTGCTCTCTCATAACGGGACCGCCTCGCTCCCGTACGGCGAATTCGCCGTATCCCCTACTAAGGCTTTGTGAGGAATATTAACTCCTCACAGCTCATGGTGTACCAGATGATGAAAGCTGAAGGCACGATAATAGATAATCATGCAAATATCAAAGTTGCATTTCCATTAGTTTTAGTACATGAGCTGGAAATATACAAACTAAATCCCAACCCTCTGCTAACAGAAAATGGGATGAGCATGTTTGAACTCAAGACACCATACATTGCAATCTACAGTCACCGAGACGAATTTGTTGTGCTCTCAGAGACTGAGTTCAAAAACTGCCATCAAAGAGCAAACAATGATTTTGTATTTGTATTTTGTAAACAAACAATGTTTTCAGCCGAGACAAGTTGTGAACTACAAATGTTTCATAATAAGACAGACGCCTCATGAACCCTGGTTAAAACAAAAATGTAATTTATATGGTTGAGTACGCATTAAAAGAATCAATGGATTTTTGCCACAAAGTAATCTTTGAAACTATCAGCAGTATGTACAGATGGTATTTCGGATATTAAGTTACAACACCCAGGAATATTGATCGCCAAACCGGAATGCATTATTCGGATTTCGTTAATAACAGTAACAAGTCAGAGCACACTGGAAACTACTCTGCATTTATCATACGCTCGCTTTGGAGAAAGTGACCTCAACGAAACATCATCTGAACATCTTACAAATACAGTTGCAAAGAACGATGATAGATTAAACTAAAAGGAGCTGTATCAATGGAAACGAAGCTAATACCACCAAATAATTTCAAGTAACCCAAAAATTTGGAAACCATCGATCATCATCATATTTTCATATGCATTGAAGTTATCTTAATAATGATTATTGTAATAATTAAGCTGATAACAAGGTGGCACAAACCCGAGTCCACACATCAGGAAAGGCATGCACCCAGCACGTTGGCAAATGAAGACAACACACCAAGGCACTCGTTCACAATCAATGTTGATGATGGTTGAACCTATTATTTTCAACGGCAGGGAGGATGTACGATTTCATTACGATTTCAAAGAACAAAATCGTATGAGTAGACCTAGGTGAATAGCTAGCCATAAACGGTTAAGAATTTCCAGCCGCCTAAATAAATAAACGAAAATAAAATCTTAAATTACCCAAATAAACATGTAATAAGCAACGCTGATCTAAATAAATACGCAACGGCCAGCTGGATGCATTGATAATCTTAATCTATTTATGGCTCTATCTGGATAACCTGAATTTGGGTCAAATTTCACACCATGTGTAAGACACCCTTTTTACCGTCATAAACTATCTGAGACCTGACCCATATGCTATTAGATTTGTAGTAATTGCTTAGTCATAAATAAATATATCAATTTTGTACCTAGATCTAAATGAGCAATCCTAAGATCCTAAGCAATTGTCACCCATCTAAACTGTATATAAACTCTGCATATTTCTTAATAAAATCAGTACGAAAGAAAGCTCTGACGTATTCACATCTCCGAAGCCCAATTTGTTTCAAGTACCAATTGCGGCGACATTTTGTTACTGGTACACGCACCGGTGGCATACACATTTAAATTTAAGCATACAATTGTCATATTGACTAAGGGGATAATGGTTTTTATCCCCGATCGGCCGAATAATTATTTCGAATAAATAAAGACACGGCGCACAAATAAAATTACAAAGCTCTTTAATGTGTGAAATCAGAATTGCAAGTGTCTCTTGCTTGCCCTTTACATTATATCATTGCCGCTCCGATCGCTGAGCGCAGCTTCGCTCGGAAACATAGATAAACATAGAACATAGATGACAAAGAGCGAGCTTTGAGAGAGGGCAAGCAAGCAAAAGCTTTAACAAACATATTGGCAAACATATTACATCTAACTTTGGTCGTACAAATATGCTGCTGAAGGCCAATTATTAGCTGCTATTTCGAAAGCAACTAATCGGTGGGGGTCTGCCCCGAACATGCACCCCCCGTTGGAAGGCAAAGGCTTTCAAGAGATCCATCCTGAAGGGGCAGGACCGCTATCTTTCCAACGGCCCTTTTGAATAGGCCTCTTTGGGTGCGGATGACGGCTACTCTGATGGTTCCATCTTTTCCTGGGATGACGCTCTCAATGCGGCCGAGTGGCCACTTTAACGGTGGCAGCGTTTCGTCCTTGATCATGACGAGCGCTCCTGGCTTGATATTTGGAGACGATGACCGCCACTTGCCCCGCTCCTAAAGCAGTGATAGATACGCAGTACTCCATTTTCTCCAGAAAGCCTGCTTCATTTGGCACAAACGCTGCCATCGACTCAGAAGGTTGACCCGGAGATGCGTCACGTCTGGCTCGTCGAATGCAGCACTTGGTGCTCCATTAAGAAAATGGTTTGGCGTGAGCACATCCAGATCGTCAGGACTTTCTGTAATTGCATAAAGTGGTCGAGAGTTTAGCAAAGCAGAGATTTCACAGGTCAGGGTCTGAATTTCATCAAGGGTTAAAATGCAGGTGCCAACGATGCGATGAAAATTATATTTGGCTGCTTTCACAGCAGCCTCCCACAAGCCCCCAAAGTGAGGTGAGCGAGGGGGGATGAACTTCAAATCAATTCCAATAGAAACGCATAGATTCGATACAGCCGACATATGAGGATCACTGAGGAACAGCTGCCGAAGTTCCAAAAGTTCATTTTTTGTTCCTACAAAATTTGTCGCGTTGTCTGACCAGATGATTCGAGACTTATAAAACGTCTCAATGCTGCCAAAAAAAGATTCTGTGGACAAATCCCGAACAACTTCCAAGTGAGTCGCTTTGGTGCTGAAACATACGAAGACAGCGATATAGCATTTGATTGGAGGCCTGCTTCTGACTTCTGACTTGTAATAAAAGGGTCCGCAAAAATCAACGCCCGTTGTTTGGAAAACTGGATTAGTCCTTACGCGATCCGCAGGCAAACTTTCCATGATATGCTCCCTCAGCACTGGCTTGAACCGAAAACATCAAACACATCTGCAAATGATGCGTCCGCCGATAGGCCAGAATTTTTGCCGAAGCAATCCTAGCAATCCTTGAGCTCCTGCATGGAGAAATTTTTCGTGAAATAAGATGATAATAGAGGCAGTGACAGGATTCCCCTTGGGTAGCAAAATTGGGTGTTTTGCATCGTAGTCCAAATCGGAATTTTGGAGTCGGCCTCCAACTCGAATCAATCCAAACCTGTCCAGAAATGGATTCAGCGAGGCCATCTTGCTTTTTGATGGTAAAGACTTCTTGTTGGTGAGAGCTCTTATCTCTTCCGAAAATTGTTGTTGCTGTATTGCCCTTATGAGTAAATGCGTGCCGTTCTTGATTTCGCTTACGGTAAGTTGTCCTCTCGACCGCGGTAATCTTTTTTCCTTAAGACTGCAAAATCGATATATATAAGCAAACACGCGCTGCATTGATCCGAATGAGTTTTGAAATTTGCAATCGTATGATATATCCCTTTCCTTTGAAACAATTAATGCTAAACGACGACGTTCTGGTACATCAGTTGGCAAGTGCAAGCCTGCAGGCCAGTCTGAGCTCGCACGAAGCAAAAATGGTGGTCCAGAAATCCAAAGGCTGTTATCCATTAGTTCAGTAGGAGTGGAGCCTCGCACGTGATGCCAAGTCATTCCAGCAGTGAGCTCCTGTATCCGTATTCAACTGCGATTCCCGAATCCAGGCAAGAGCTATGGAAGAATCCGACCAGCAATGCACTTGGCATGGGACCGATAATCCCTTAATTATGGTGGAAAGTAGTTCAGATAATACGAGGGCAGCCGATAGCTTAAGCTTAGGGATAGTCATCCTTTTCAAGGGTGCGACCCTGGACTTGGAGCATAAGAGATAACTTTGCACAATACCAAGAGCTTCCGAACACATGTACACACACGCACCATATGCTGCCTGGCTCGCATCACAAAACGCATGCATTTCTAGTCTGGCTTGTTGTCGAAGAACGGAACGTGGAAATTTGAAGTTCTTGACTATCGACAACATTTGAGCACCATTTACGTATGGGAAAACATCCTTTCGAAAGTAGCTCCTTTACCTGATGCTGTCCCCTCCTGATATGAGATCATCGACATAAAAATCTCTTCGAACAATGTCCGCACCAAGCGGAAAATATGACTCCTCATCATTTGACAATTGATGCATAGCACGAATTGCCAAGAAGGCGGCAGGTTTGGTCCCATAAGTGACAGTCTCCAATTTGAACATTTGAATCTCCTCCTTCGGGTCGTTACGCCATAGGATGCACTGCACATGCTGATCGAGATGTGAGACGCGTATACAGCGGTACATTTTGCAGATGTCGCCACACAAGGCAACTTTGAAGAAGCGAAAACGAAGCAGTGTTATTAGAATTTTAGGTTGGATAGTGGGTCTGGCCATTAGCGCATCATTTAGTGATATTCCAGACGCTGTTTTGGCAGAACCATCGAACACTACGCGTAATTTTGTGGTTGTACTCTCCTGCTTGTGGACGCAATGGTGAGGCAAAAAGTACTGAGGGAGGTCTAATTGTCGTGCAGTTGGAGATATGTGTCCTAAATCCAGGTACTCCTGGAGAAATTTAGTATATTTTGCCTTAAGTTCTGCATTTTTTGCTAGCTTTCTTTCCAAATTTAGAAATCTACGAAGCGCTTGCTGATAAGATTCTCCTAATTCCTCCAAACTGAATTTAGTTGGCAAACGCACGGAGTAAGCTCCGGAATCTAGGCGAACGTAATTCGCAACAAAATGCTGCTCACAATGAATATCTTCCTCTGAAATTGATGAGGGCGAATAATCTCCGTCTACTTCCCAAAATGGGACATCTTACGATGTCGTTTAAATTGGTCCCGTCAGCGGCGATACTAGAGGACTCTTTAACAACTGCTAGCGCCGCACGGCTATTCCCGGAGTTGCTAATGCTTCCCGACACTATCCAGCCAAGTTTCGTCTTCTGCAATGTTGGTAACTGGCCCGACAGTCGAATCTGTCCGACGCACATTAAATCGAAAAACAAACCATCACCTATCAACAGGTCGACCCGCTGGGGCTTAGAGAAGTTAGGGTCAGCTAGCTTTATATTGTTCAACATTGGCCAATTCTTTGCGTCTAGGCCAAAGTTGGGCTGCAATCCTGTCATTGAGGCAGGGATAATTGCAGAGAGAGAACTGCGATAGCTTGCGTCTTGAGATTGCAGAACGATATCTACAGCCTTGCTCGAAGGTAGAACTGACTCTCCAATACCGGCAATTTGAACATGAGACGGATGAGGATCCAACTGGAGCTGATTGGCGAGTCTCGATGTTACAAAGTTAACCTGAGAAGCAGAATCCAAAATGGCACGACGTGGGATAAGCGAATTATAACGGCCCTTTATATATACGATTGCGGTAGCTAGCAACACGTGTTGGCTGGGAAGAGATTTCGGGCTTGAGGGGGGAGGGCTAGGAGATGCTAGGCTTGCTACTAGGGCACTCGCAGGAACATTCTCGCTCGATTCCGTGCTCAGCGACGGCAACTCAGCATCGGCGCCCACTTGCATGTGGAGCAGCGTGTGATGTTTGGCCTGACACTGCCTACATGTCCCTGACCTGCAACGTTGCAATGGATGACCCTTTTTAGGCAGTTTAGGCATAAGTGGCTTTTGTTCGCCTCCTTGTATCGCGACATGACAGGGAGATTTAAAAACGCCTGACATCGGGATATGTAATGATCGGAGGATTTACAATAATTGCATATGAAGTTAGTATTGTAATGAATGGATGTGACAAGGGAACTGGGTTTATTTTCTCCCACCTGCTGGGTAGGACTTGCTACCATATCCATTTCCAAATCCGCTGCCACATTCTCGAGCATCCGACATTTCCTTTCCAAGAATGAGGCCATTTCTTTCCACAGAGGCAATCTCGAGTTGGGCACGCTCTCCTCCCATTTCACCTTCGTCTTGTGGTCCAATTTCGTGCACACGATGTAAGCCAGCAACCCATCCGAAATCTCCTGAGGTGCAGCCAAGGTCCGAAGAGCACGTAAGTGCGCATTGATTTTGTCGCTAAGCGCACGCAAACCGATGGCCGAGCCCTTCTCCACCCCTTGCAGCTTGAAAATAGCCTTGATATGTGCCTGAAAATGCATGAGCTTATTATCAAATCGCAACTTTAATAAATTCAAAGCCTCTTCGTAATTTTCCTCAGAAAGACCCAACGAACCAATCGTGTCCAGCGCAGCTCCATCTAGACACCCACGCAGATACTGGAATTTCTCGATGACCGGTATACGCGACTCCTGGTGCACCATTGTCGAGAACATCGAGTGGAATTCTGGCCAATCCATATAGTCTCCACTAAATCGAGGAAGCTGCATCTCGGGCAGTCGGGAACGGCCCATAATGTCATAGGCAAACGAAGACGAGTGCTCGTCGAGAGTGTTGCGAGCCGTTGAATGAGCAGCATTAACCGTGCGAGCAGCCGTCAATTCCCGTGACAGCTTGGACCTGACCTTGACATAGATATTGGCGAAGTCCAGTCGGGCCTCATTGGCCAACTGCAGCAAGTCCAGGCTTTCAAGGCTCGTTTGAGCGGCATCGAAATCCGCATTCATTCGTTCGATCTGCTCTATTCGAGCTTGAAGCACCACTTCATCTAAATCGGCCAGCTCTTCCTTGGTAAGAAAACTATCCATGGTATTTAATTGACGCGCGATGGACTCAGCCTTTTGTTTATAAAAATCGAGGTCACTAGGCATGACCGCGTTCGCGACATTGTCAGGCTCAGGTGCTGCCATTTTGGAGGTTTTTTTTTAAAGTCACTTAGCACGATAGAAAAGACACCCTGTATACGTGTAAAAGTGGGAACCGCAAGCAAAGGGATTACAGCTAATGCGTTTAGCTTTGCGATCTGCCCGATTCCGCTTTGTGCTCCGTTTGTGTGTGTTAGTTAGTTCACTGCACTGCCCAATGCACTGCAATGACCGAATTACCGCGACAGAGAAACGTATAGCAAGCCACTGCGTTGCTATGTATGTATGTTTCAGCACCGAATTATGCTCGAAACGACGAAAAAATTGACAATGTTTAGCTAATTGACTCTGCAATTAAGAGATCACGTCGAGGTCACCAAATTTTATGTGGGGATAATGGTTTTTATCCCCGATCGGCCGAATAATTATTTCGAATAAATAAAGACACGGCGCACAAATAAAATTACAAAGCTCTTTAATGCGTGAAATCAGAATTGCAAGTTTCTATTGCTTGCCCTTTACATTATATCATTGCCGCTCCGATCGCTGAGCGCAGCTTCGCTCGGAAACATAGATAAACATAGAACATAGATGACAAAGAGCGAGCAGCGAGAGAGGGCAAGCAAGCAAAAGCTTTAACAAAAATATTGGCAAACATATTACATCTAACTTTGGTCGTACAAATATGTTGCTGAAGGCCAATTATTAGCTGCTATTTCGAAAGCAACTAATCGGTGGGGGTCTGCCCCGAACATTGACAATTATTAGAAGAAACTGAATCTACATCAACAGATCCAGTTGACTCGTACAATGGGAAATGAATCTACGTACGTTTTCACCATCTGCTGCTTTATTTGGAATAATGACAATAGTGTGATTGTCACTTTCCATTTTGTGCCGGGGATCGCAAATGTTGGAAAGCTCAGATGGCAAAATGCGTTTTGTCAGAGAACTTGTGGCATCAGGAATGGTCATCTTGAAGGAGAGAGCAAAAGTAATTCTTCCTTGAGTGCAATGAGATCGTCGATTTTATCGCACCCAATAGGGATATCATCCACGTACGCATCCCTAACAAGCACCGCAGCAGCGGTCGGATACAGATCGGCATTATCTTGAGCGATCTGCTGGAGGACTCGAACAGCCAAGAATGGCGAAGAAGCTAAACCATACGTCACGGTCACCAGTCGGTAATAATCAAGTGTAGCAGTCTCCTCCTTTCTTATGAAACCAGGATGCCTCTAAACATTTTTTCAATGTCCGTACAGAACACATAGCGATGATATCGGAAACGCAGACATACTTCAAGTAAATCCCTTTGAATAGGTTGTTAAATGTGTAGTCGTGAATTGAGTGAATGTCCCTTGCAGTCCTCTCCAGACCCATCGAATACAGCTCGGCATCGCGTGGTGGTGCTATCTGGCCTAAATACTGCGTGGTGTGCCAAGTAATTGTGCTTGGCGGGATCTTCTTCTAACCTAGTAGCCGGAATCAACTCCACGTGTCCTCGTTGTATGTAGTCCTCCATAAATTCGACATATTGTTGTTTGAGTGCCAGAAACTTTCGAAATTTTCGTTCGAGAGAAAAAAAGCGGCGTAGTGCTTGGGGCAAGGTGGACCTTATCGGCGGAGCGGAATCCTTGAACGGATATTGGACGATGTACCCGCCATCGTCTCGGTGGGTATGCGTTTGAACGACGTGTTGCTCAGCGGGATCACTAGCGTCAATGGTAGAGTTACTTTTTTGAACTCGGACTTGGACATGGAGTCCATGAACGATCGAACCAGCTCTTCGTGAGCGTGATGTGCTAATGCATGGGTGTGAGCATCACTACAGGGATGGTAGCAGTCTGTAATGACCCAACCAAAAGTAGTATGAAGTGCAATAGTATATTCTAAGCCAAACTCTTTGCGTTGTCCAGTGTATTGTTCCAAAGTTGATCAGCTCCTAAAATAACATCAACTTCGCCTGGTTTACCAAGGGTAGATCGCAAATCGTAGGTCGCAAATGTATGATGGCTGACCACGGCAGGATCAGCCTCAGCAGAATGTATGGGCGAGCGTTAGTTTGGCTTAAATGATTTTTTGTTAAAGCGATTTTTGAGCTGTTTAATCTGAGCCAACGCTTCACCATCAAGATAGGATTTCAAATAATGGAACTTTGGACATTTAGAAAGACTAGTCTTCTTGTCGACTAAGCCTAAGAACAGGTTCCAAAACTGACACCAATCCTGGTATCTTTCATAAAAAGTAGGAATACGTATTTTCTCAAAATGCAGCTCTGCGGGCCCCGATGAATCCAGAGTCTTCTCCAGGAGTTGTGTTTGTCCCTCAAATAAGCGTTCCACAGTGCTAACAGACTGCTCCGTTCACTGATGGCTCAAGTGAAAATGGCATGGGCACTAAGGAATTTTCCCTCATATTTGGCTATATCCAAATTCGGATTCACACACTCCTCTTCCTCATTATATTGGACTAAGTCCACAGAGAGCTCCATTAAGCGGTTGAAAGTTGCAACCAAACAGTCCAACTTGTGTTCTAATGTTGGGACAGAATACATGACTATAAAAATTCCGGAGCCTCCGTATATGCAGGAGTTAGTTGGGATTTGCACGCACCACGTTGCTGAATTAAGCGCTGTACGTGGGCCTTCATGACGAACAGCGGTCAACGATATCACTTAATATATATGTATCTATTTCAAAAAAACTCAGACGCGGCGATCCGGCGCGAAGGATCAAAATTTGATATGGTAATGAATTAGTGGACTGTATAATTTTTAATAGGGTTTTATTTGATATAATATGTTGATTAGGTAATATTTGGCGGCCCAAATTCGCGCGTAACAGCATTCGGCTGGTGTCCCATGGGCCACTTGATGGTGCAGTTGTTGCAGATCAACTTCCAAATATATGTTATATGAAGATGACAAATACTCTACCTCCTATTCGCAGAGCTTCTTAATATACAAAAAAACGTTCATAATAATTGGCCGAGCCGTTTGGGAGGAGTTTAACCACAAACTCGTGACACGAGATTTTTATATGCATAGACTTTCTTAATATATTTTAGACTAAAAGCTATATAGGTTTAAATATATTGGTTTTTCTGAGGAACTTTATGAGGGCTGGATAGTAATGAAATAGAATTATTGTTACCAAATATTTCAGTTCGAGTTGCTTGGGAGGATCGACAGTTTTTTAACAGATGTTCCATTGTCATTCCTGTATTATAACGTTGACATTTATGCTGATGTCAGTTTTATCATTTTAATATGAAGTAATATCATTGTATGGTATCATTCAATTCAATCAATAGGTTAACCCGGACGTCCCTCAGTGGGGACTTTCATAGGCCAGTCTGGCCCTTAGTGATCCGGATGTAAATGGACCTTTACGGGGGTATCGACACTGCCTACATGTCCCTGACCTGCAACGTTGCAATGGATGACCCTTTTTAGGCAGTTTAGGCATAAGTGGCTTTTGTTCGCCTCCTTGTATCGCGACATGACAGGGAGATTTAAAAACGCCTGACATCGGGATATGTAATGATCGGAGGATTTACAATAATTGCATATGAAGTTAGTATTGTCATGAATGGATGTGACAAGGGAACTGGGTTTATTTTCTCCCACCTGCTGGGTAGGACTTGCTACCATATCCATTTCCAAATCCGCTGCCACATTCTCGAGCATCCGACATTTCCTTTCCAAGAATGAGGCCATTTCTTTCCACAGAGGCAATCTCGAGTTGGGCACGCTCTCCTCCCATTTCACCTTCGTCTTGTGGTCCAATTTCGTGCACACGATGTAAGCCAGCAACCCATCCGAAATCTCCTGAGGTGCAGCCAAGGTCCGAAGAGCACGTAAGTGCGCATTGATTTTGTCGCTAAGCGCACGCAAACCGATGGCCGAGCCCTTCTCCACCCCTTGCAGCTTGAAAATAGCCTTGATATGTGCCTGAAAATGCATGAGCTTATTATCAAATCGCAACTTTAATAAATTCAAAGCCTCTTCGTAATTTTCCTCAGAAAGACCCAACGAACCAATCGTGTCCAGCGCAGCTCCATCTAGACACCCACGCAGATACTGGAATTTCTCGATGACCGGTATACGCGACTCCTGGTGCACCATTGTCGAGAACATCGAGTGGAATTCTGGCCAATCCATATAGTCTCCACTAAATCGAGGAAGCTGCATCTCGGGCAGTCGGGAACGGCCCATAATGTCATAGGCAAACGAAGACGAGTGCTCGTCGAGAGTGTTGCGAGCCGTTGAATGAGCAGCATTAACCGTGCGAGCAGCCGTCAATTCCCGTGACAGCTTGGACCTGACCTTGACATAGATATTGGCGAAGTCCAGTCGGGCATTATTGGCCAACTGCAGCAAGTCCAGCCTTTCAAGGCTCGTTTGAGCGGCATCGAAATCCGCATTCATTCGTTCGATCTGCTCTATTCGAGCTTGAAGCACCACTTCATCTAAATCGGCCAGCTCTTCCTTGGTAAGAAAACTATCCATGGTATTTAATTGACGCGCGATGGACTCAGCCTTTTGTTTATAAAAATCGAGGTCACTAGGCATGACCGCGTTCGCGACATTGTCAGGCTCAGGTGCTGCCATTTTGGAGGTTTTTTTTTAAAGTCACTTAGCACGATAGAAAAGACACCCTGTATACGTGTAAAAGTGGGAACCGCAAGCAAAGGGATTACAGCTAATGCGTTTAGCTTTGCGATCTGCCCGATTCCGCTTTGTGCTCCGTTTGTGTGTGTTAGTTAGTTCACTGCACTGCCCAATGCACTGCAATGACCGAATTACCGCGACAGAGAAACGTATAGCCAGCCACTGCGTTGCTATGTATGTATGTTTCAGCACCGAATTATGCTCGAAACGACGAAAAAATTGACAATGTTTAGCTAATTGACTCTGCAATTAAGAGATCACGTCGAGGTCACCAAATTTTATGTGGGGATAATGGTTTTTATCCCCGATCGGCCGAATAATTATTTCGAATAAATAAAGACACGGCGCACAAATAAAATTACAAAGCTCTTTAATGCGTGAAATCAGAATTGCAAGTTTCTATTGCTTGCCCTTTACATTATATCATTGCCGCTCCGATCGCTGAGCGCAGCTTCGCTCGGAAACATAGATAAACATAGAACATAGATGACAAAGAGCGAGCTTTGAGAGAGGGCAAGCAAGCAAAAGCTTTAACAAACATATTGGCAAACATATTACATCTAACTTTGGTCGTACAAATATGTTGCTGAAGGCCAATTATTAGCTGCTATTTCGAAAGCAACTAATCGGTGGGGGTCTGCCCCGAACATTGACAATTATTAGAAGAAACTGAATCTACATCAACAGATCCAGTTGACTCGTACAATGGGAAATGAATCTACGTACGTTTTCACCATCTGCTGCTTTATTTGGAATAATGACAATAGTGTGATTGTCACTTTCCATTTTGTGCCGGGGATCGCAAATGTTGGAAAGCTCAGATGGCAAAATGCGTTTTGTCAGAGAACTTGTGGCATCAGGAATGGTCATCTTGAAGGAGAGAGCAAAAGTAATTCTTCCTTGAGTGCAATGAGATCGTCGATTTTATCGCACCCAATAGGGATATCATCCACGTACGCATCCCTAACAAGCACCGCAGCAGCGGTCGGATACAGATCGGCATGATCTTGAGCGATCTGCTGGAGAACTCGAACAGCCAAGAATGGCGAAGAAGCTAAACCATACGTCACGGTCACCCGTCGGTAATAATCAAGTGTAGCAGTCTCCTCCTTTCTTATGAAACCAGGATGCCTCTAAACATTTTTTCAATGTCCGTACAGAACACATAGCGATGATATCGGAAACGCAGACATACTTCAAGTAAATCCCTTTGAATAGGTTGTTAAATGTGTAGTCGTGAATTGAGTGAATGTCCCTTGCAGTCCTCTCCAGACCCATCGAATACAGCTCGGCATCGCGTGGTGGTGCTATCTGGCCTAAATACTGCGTGGTGTGCCAAGTAATTGTGCTTGGCGGGATCTTCTTCTAACCTAGTAGCCGGAATCAACTCCACGTGTCCTCGTTGTATGTAGTCCTCCATAAATTCGACATATTGTTGTTTGAGTGCCAGAAACTTTCGAAATTTTCGTTCGAGAGAAGAAAAGCGGCGTAGTGCTTGGGGCAAGGTGGACCTTATCGGCGGAGCGGAATCCTTGAACGGATATTGGACGATGTACCCGCCATCGTCTCGGTGGGTATGCGTTTGAACGACGTGTTGCTCAGCGGGATCACTAGCGTCAATGGTAGAGTTACTTTTTTGAACTCGGACTTGGACATGGAGTCCATGAACGATCGAACCAGCTCTTCGTGAGCGTGATGTGATAATGCATGGGTGTGAGCATCACTACAGGGATGGTAGCAGTCTGTAATGACCCAACCAAAAGTAGTATGAAGTGCAATAGTATATTCTAAGCCAAACTCTTTGCGTTGTCCAGTGTATTGTTCCAAAGTTGATCAGCTCCTAAAATAACATCAACTTCGCCTGGTTTACCAAGGGTAGATCGCAAATCGTAGGTCGCAAATGTATGATGGCTGACCACGGCAGGATCAGCCTCAGCAGAATGTATGGGCGAGCGTTAGTTTGGCTTAAATGATTTTTTGTTAAAGCGATTTTTGAGCTGTTTAATCTGAGCCAACGCTTCACCATCAAGATAGGATTTCAAATAATGGAACTTTGGACATTTAGAAAGACTAGTCTTCTTGTCGACTAAGCCTAAGAACAGGTTCCAAAACTGACACCAATCCTGGTATCTTTCATAAAAAGTAGGAATACGTATTTTCTCAAAATGCAGCTCTGCGGGCCCCGATGAATCCAGAGTCTTCTCCAGGAGTTGTGTTTGTCCCTCAAATAAGCGTTCCACAGTGCTAACAGACTGCTCCGTTCACTGATGGCTCAAGTGAAAATGGCATGGGCACTAAGGAATTTTCCCTCATATTTGGCTATATCCAAATTCGGATTCACACACTCCTCTTCCTCATTATATTGGACTAAGTCCACAGAGAGCTCCATTAAGCGGTTGAAAGTTGCAACCAAACAGTCCAACTTGTGTTCTAATGTTGGGACAGAATACATGACTATAAAAATTCCGGAGCCTCCGTATATGCAGGAGTTAGTTGGGATTTGCACGCACCACGTTGCTGAATTAAGCGCTGTACGTGGGCCTTCATGACGAACAGCGGTCAACGATATCACTTAATATATATGTATCTATTTCAAATAAACTCAGACGCGGCGATCCGGCGCGAAGGATCAAAATTTGATATGGTAATGAATTAGTGGACTGTATAATTTTTAATAGGGTTTTATTTGATATAATATGTTGATTAGGTAATATTTGGCGGCCCAAATTCGCGCGTAACAGCATTCGGCTGGTGTCCCATGGGCCACTTGATGGTGCAGTTGTTGCAGATCAACTTCCAAATATATGTTATATGAAGATGACAAATACTCTACCTCCTATTCGCAGAGCTTCTTAATATACAAAAAAACGTTCATAATAATTGGCCGAGCCGTTTGGGAGGAGTTTAACCACAAACTCGTGACACGAGATTTTTATATGCATAGACTTTCTTAATATATTTTAGACTAAAAGCTATATAGGTTTAAATATATTGGTTTTTCTGAGGAACTTTATGAGGGCTGGATAGTAATGAAATAGAATTATTGTTACCAAATATTTCAGTTCGAGTTGCTTGGGAGGATCGACAGTTTTTTAACAGATGTTCCATTGTCATTCCTGTATTATAACGTTGACATTTATGCTGATGTCAGTTTTATCATTTTAATATGAAGTAATATCATTGTATGGTATCATTCAATTCAATCAATAGGTTAACCCGGACGTCCCTCAGTGGGGACTTTCATAGGCCAGTCTGGCCCTTAGTGATCCGGATGTAAATGGACCTTTACGGGGGTATTGCTGAGATTTGGAAGTCCTCGAGTATTGAGGTGTGTTTAGCAAAGGCAAGTAATTCCCTAGGCGTCCTATTGGAGGCATCTTCTAGTGATGCCATCTCCGGTGCGCCTAGGTATCTTGTCCTTGCCCGTGAAAGAGCCGGGCAGTTGCAGATGAGATGTTCCAGGGCTTCTATAGCCCCAGGTTCATCGCATTTCCTACAGCTGTCTCTGTTGGTGATGCCTAGCTTGGCCGCGTGCGCCGCAGCCAGACAGTGACCTGTGAGTATTCCCACTATCAGTCTACAGTCTTTCCGTGGAAGATGCAGTAGATACTGAGCTAGCTTTTCATTGCGCTCCTTGCACATGGTTCTCGAGGTTCTGCAGGTGGTTGCGTTCCTCCATCTGTTCTTGGTTTGTAGGGCGGCCTGCTTCTCTAGATCGCTTTGTAACTTTCTAAGGGAGATAGGCACGTTTTCGATTCTTTCGCTCGTCAGCCCGACGCCTTCCTTAGCCAGAACGTCCGCAGCCTCGTTTCCTTCGATGCCCTGGTGGCTGGGAACCCAGTAGATTCGCACTGTCTTGGTCGTGCATAGTGAGTCTAATGCCTCCCTGCTTGCCAGGACACTTCTGGAACCAACTGCGAACGACTGCATGGATTTTATCGCTGCTTGGCTATCGACGAATATGTTCACCACGTTGTGTGGTCGCTCTATTAGCTGAGCGACCTCTGCTGCCTTCTTGATAGCGAAAACTTCCGCCTGGAATATGCTGCATCGGTCCGGTAGCCTATATGACACCCTTATTTCGGGGTTTGTACAATATAAGCCCGCTCCTACTCCTCCGTCCATCTTGGAGCCGTCAGTATATATGTTGAGGTGTTGAGTCTGGTCCCGTCCCTTTTTCCAGTCTTCGGGTCCCAAAAATGTGTTGGTTTTGACCTCTAGGCAAGTTTGGGTGGTCATGTAGTCTGTATGACTTGTCATGTTCCTCCCAATTGAATTGTGCCCGTATCCTTGGGGTGACATGTTCCCCGATGCGATCAGTCGCTGTGCTGCTTTAGTGGTGGGTTCCATTATGGAGCTGAGAGTCGATGGACATACGCCCGTAATAATTATGCTTATGTCGTCTGCATAAGCTGTTATTTTTGGGGCCTTCCTCTCGAATCTCTTGATGAGGTCGTCGACCACCAGATTCCACAGGATAGCGACAAGACTCCAACTTGAGGTGTGCCTCTATGCGCTCCCTTTACCGTGGAAGCGGTCCCCCACTCAGATTGCACCCGTCTACAACTCAGGAGGTTATTTATCCGCTTCAAGGCGATCCATTATTGCGTTCGTGGCTACGTTGTTAAATGCTCCGGATATATCTACGAATACTCCTAGTGCATACTTTTTATTGTTGAGAGCCTTCTCGATGGTAGCTACTAGTGAATGTAGAGCTGTTTCCACCGATTTCCCTTTGGTATAAGCGTGCTGGTTGGTTGACATCAGTCCTCCCACCTCCTTCCTGATGTATCCGTCCAGCAACTTTTCCAGTGTTTTTAGCATAAAAGAGGTAAGGCTTATCGGTCTGTAGTCCTTGGGACTAGCGTGGCTGCACTTTCCTGCCTTTGGGAGGAAGACAACTCTAGCTGTTCTCCATTGGATAGGGATATAGCCTGTACTTAGACATGCCGAGTATATTGCGAAGAGCCATGGGATGATCGTCTTTTTGGTCGCCTGCAACATGGCTGGGAATATTCCGTCCAGTCCAGGTGCTTTGATGCCCGCAAAGGAGTCTATGGCCCATTGTATCTTCTTGTGGATTATTAGATCTGTCGGGGGTGTTTGGTCCTCGGTTGCTAGGTCTTGATGCGTTTCAGCATCAGTGACCTCGGTGCATCCCGGGAAGTGGGCCTCCATTAGTGCTGTCAGAGCCTCTTCGCTGTCTTCTGATCACTGTCCGTTATTTAATTGTAGCTGACTCTGTATGGTGGGCTGCTTCGAGAGCAGCGTCCTGAGTCTTGCTGTTTCAGGCACTTTCTCGATGTTCGAGCAGAAGTTCCTCCACGAGCTACGTTGTGCCTTGCGTATTTCCTTCTTGTAGTCTCTGAGTAGTGTTTTGTATTCCTCGTTTATGATCTGCTCATTCGCTACTCTGGCGAGTTTGAAGAGTTCCCTGAGGTTATTTCTCTTGAGGGAGAGGTCCCTATTCCACCAGAGTGGTTTGGTCCTCTTTCTCGTTCTTGATGGCGGGCATGCTCCTAGGTAGGCAGACAAAAGTTCCTTGGAGAGGGTCTCCAAGGACTTCTCGCGGATTTCACTATTCCCGGATTCGCGAGCTTCGAGGTAACAGTCTTCCTAAACTTCTTCCAGTTTGTGTTCCCTGGGTTCCTGAAGACTGTCACCTTAGCAGTGTATTTGAATTCGCACTTGAACTGAATGTACCTATGGTCCGAGAAGGATGGTTTTCGAGGACTCTCCATCCAGATACCAAGGTACCCTTTCCTGTTGCGAGGGTTAGATCTAGCACGTTGGACGAGGTGGGACCTACGTATGTGTAGTCCTCTCCCACGTTTGCTACATCTATGTTATTTGATAATATAAAGTCTAGGAGTGACTAACCTCGGTCATTGATATCGGGGCTTCCCCACACACTGTGGTGGGCATTGGCGTCCGTACCAATGATGAGTTGTTGGTCTTTGGAGTCGGCTTTTTCCACCAGACTCCTTAGTTCTTCCGGTGGTGCGGGCCTGTCGTGTGCCATGTAGCAGGAGGCTACCAGAAGGCGCTTCACCTCACTCTCCAGCATCACTACTGTCAGGTCGTCTGTGCTGTAATGAGACATAAGATAAGCGTGGATTCCCTTTCGTACTAGTACGACGGTTCTATTCCTGCTTACCGATGTTGGGTAGAACGAGTTGTAATTTGCGAACTTCAGTCCGGCCACTGTATTGCCTGACGCAATCCAGGGCTCCTGGACCAAAGCTATGTCAGCGGGTCCTTGCTCCATGGCTATAAGGAGCTCCACCGATGCTACCTTTCTTTTATGCAGGTTGATTTGCAGCACACTCAGTTTCATGGGCGGCTGGCTCAACTGCATACGACGGGTTGACTGTAATCGTCAAGTCACCGTCCTCATCTTCCTGGGAGTCTTCAAGAGCCAGACCCTGGGCGGCCTCCACGATGGTGTCAAGACCGAGGTCCTTCTCCACCTCGCCTGCCTGCAGGGTGTGTGTGTCTGTGTCTTCGGGGCGGCGCTTCTTGAGGCGGAGGATCACATGCTGGCCCCCCTCGTTGGGTAGTGGGCTACCAGCGTGCAGTACCTTCCAGTCTGCGGTTGGTATGTCCGGGTTTTGACGCTGAAGGAGCTTCAGCGCGCGGTCTCCTTGGATGACGATGGGGAAGAGTACCTTCGCCTTTGGAATGGACGGGATTAGCTCCCTTCCACCACCTCTAGCTTGGCCTCCTCCCACAACGCCTCCAATTGGCAGACCGTCTGCGTCAGCCACCTCAGCGTCGGGTCATCATTGCATTTCAGGATTTTTACCCCATTCAGCCATCCAGCGCCATCAAAAGTGGGCATGGACAGCACGCTCTCCAGGTCCGAGTCTGTCTCGACTACGGCACCTGCGCGGCTCATCCTACAGCGAATTTTTCCGGCAGTAGTATTACAACTAACGTGACCTGCTCCCGTTACGTCAGAGGTGTGACCGCTGGCGACACGCAGAGAGGATTGCTCCTCTCCGTGCCCGCCGGTGGTAGCAGCCACGCTTCCCACCGACATTTGGGTTGACATCCATACCCTTGCTTCATCTTTTGTCCCCTCCATGGTTGGCCCGAAGGTCCATGCGGCTAATGTTTTTCGGGGGAGCCACCCCCTAGCGTTTTAGGCCTGACTGCCAGGCACCTCTAGCCATGGCTCTGACCCAGCTCCCCCGACTCGAGATCGAGAGGACGCTGAATCATTGCCTTAGCTAGACACTGCATTACCTCGGACAGAGCAAGCGACAATGCATTACCCTTGTCCGGGATAATGCAGTGCCCATTGCCCAGCCGGCACCCTCGGGGAGGGTTCCGCTAGAGGGTTTTTTGCCAGCCAAGCAACATGATAGAAAAAAATCAAAATTAATGTTCGTAGTCGTCTCTGAGCCCGACTCCCGGCTATCAGTCGAATAACTGAGGCCCAATTTGTAACTAAATGATGTTTTCGAACACACACAGCCAGCCAGCCAGCAAAATTGTATATAAAAAGTATAGCAATCGATAAACTCTGCCGCAGCGCTGATCCCAGCTCAACTGGAAAAAGAACTGGACGCATATATCTCTCTCGCTCTTACTGCATGATTTTTTCATAAGGCTATCTCTATTTTGCAGCTAGTCCAGCTTCAAAGTCTAATGTCATACGGGTATAAACGAGACCTGCTTCGGATTTTCAACAAAAAAAAAAAAAAAAAAAAAAAATTTTGACTCAGTATTGGAGTACCAAAAAAAAAATTGTGTTTTGATAATTTTTTTATTTTATTTTACAAGTTAACTCTAGTCTACAATACTCAACTTAATGATAATTTAATTAGCGAATTTGAGCTACAGCATTATATCATTAGTTTTGTTTCTTTTATAAAGTCAAAGATTTTCAAAATATTTTGTTGGAAGGTATCTGAGTCCAAAGAGGTGAACCCTAATGCTCTCCAGTTTTTGGCAGGAGTCCAGAATCTGAAGTGCGGTTAGGTTTTCCCCGCATAGTGGGCAGGGAGGCCGTGTCGTACCAGTTAGTAGGTGCTGATGTGCGTTTTGTGTGTCCGAAGAGTCCCCATGCCGTCTGTTTCCGTTCATGAAGATGTAGCAGGATTCGATTCTTTATGTCCTTAGCGTTGATGGGTGTAAAAAGAAATGATACGGAGGGCCTCATATCTGTAGCGGCCTTCTCGGCAGCGTCGTTGCCAGGGATTCCTTGGTAGCTGGGAGCCCAAAGAATTTTTTTGGTAGACTATCGGTGCTTATTACGTAGAGTTCATTGTTGCTAGCAGTAAGGCGGTAGGCTTTTAGTAGGGCAAATGCTTTGGTGGTGAATATAGAGTTATATGACAGTAGAGATCCTTCAGCAATAATAGTATTTACGCTGTTGACAACTGCTTTTGGCTGCGTTGTATAAGTTGATGTTGATATTAGGCTTTTTGCGGGACCACTATAGATACAATTTGATGAAACGATATAAATTGGGCAGCGGCAGGCCGAGCTCTGTGCTGTAGCTTGTGCACCGCCTGAGTGTGGACAGACATTTTTATTTCCGTTTTTGTTTTAAAATAGTAGAGAAGTCGATATAGCCATGTCTGTCTGTCTGTCCGTCTGTTTTTCCGTCCGTCAGTCCGACTGTCTGTCCGTCTTCATGAGGGCCTAGATCTTAGAGACTATAAGAGCTAGGGCAACCAAACTCTCTATCCATGCTCCTGTAATATCACTTCAGTACAAGTGTATTCCAAAATTTTGCCACGGCCCCTTCCGCCCCCACAAAAAAACGAAAATCTGTGGAATACAAAATTTTTAAAATAAGAGAAAACCAAAATCGCAGAATCATGGAAAATACCCGTATCAACCAGATTGCCGAATCTGGATTAGGTCGGATCATTATAATAGCCAGAAAAAACAAATTAAATTTCAGTGCCCACGCAACGCCCTCCAAGCGCTTACTTATTCCCTCTCTCTCCCGCACACAGGCGTATTTATATATGCAAGGACGTAGGTGTAAATATAGACATGTAGAAGAGACAGATGTAAACGAGGGGGAACGTTATGAGCCACGTCTACGGCCGCGGCTCTACTTTATACCCTGTACTATATCAGTATATATGTATGTGAGCTTGTTGTAATTTTTTACATGTTCGCAAAAGGCACCAATTTAATTTTAGCCAAAAAAGGAAAAAAAAATTAAGTCGAACCTTTTCGGAGATTTTATATATTAGATGTTTCCATTTTTTTACATACGTTTTTTACATCTGCCTTCTCTACATGTCCACATCTACTTCCTACGTATACATACACGGCTGTGTGCGAAAGAGAGAGGGAATGAGTCTGCGCTTGGAAGGCCACTGAAATTGTATTTGTTCCTTCTGGCTATACTAATCCGATCTGATCCAGATTCAACACTCTGATAGATATGGTAATTATACCCGGTACTCGAAGAGTAAAGGGGTATATTAGATTTGATGGAAAAATGGATGTGTGTAACACCCAGAAGGAAGCGTTTCCGACCCCATAAAGTATATATATTCTCGATCATCATCAATAGCCGAGTCGATATAGCTATGTCTGTCTGTCCGTCCGTCTTCATTAGCGCCTATAGCTCAGAGACTATAAAAGCTAGAGGAACACAATTTTGTATACAGACTCCTGTCCTATCACACTGTTACACGTGTATTTCAAAATTTCGCCCCGCCCCCATCCGCCCACTCAAAGGACGAAAATCTGTGGCATGCACAATTTTAAGGATACGAGAAAACTAAAGATACGGAAGGGGTCGTGCCCAAATTTTGAAACAAACTCGTCTCGGTTTGATATCACAGGAGCTTGGACAGAAAGTTTGGTTGATCTAGCTCTTATAGTCTCTGAGATCTAGGCGTCAGAAAATTCGATCAGCAAAGCACCCACCCCGGTGTGTGAGAGAGAGCGAGAGGGAACGATGCATTTTGAAATGGTTTTCTTCATTGTGGCTATATTTATGATCTGATCTGATCCAGATTCAAAACTCTATGATTCTGCGTTTTAAGATTCCTCGTATCTCTAAAATTGTGCATATATCAGATTCGGCAAATTGTGCATACCACAGATTTTCGTTTCTTGTGTGGGCGGAAGGGTGCGGGGTGAAATTTTGAAATGCACTTGTAACAGTGTTATAGGACGGAGTCTGGATTCAAAATTGTGTTGCTCTAGCTTTTACAGTCTCTGAGCTATAGGCGCTAATGAAGACGGACGGACGGACAGACGGACGGATAGAAAGACATAGCGATATCGACTCGGCTGTTGACGCTGATCAAGAATATATATCCTTTTTGGGTCGGAAACGATTCCTTCTGGGTGTTACATACAACCGTTATCACCACAAATCTAATATACCCCTAAACTCTTCGATTACCGGGTGTAAAAATAAATGTAAGCAAAAATGAAAACTGATAAAATATCTGAACTATAAATTTGTAGAATTAAATGTGTAAGGTTCTATCTCGGCAACGCGTGCATTAAATTGCACGCTTATTTTTAAATTTTTGCCGGAGTATGTGGCATGGTTTTTTTTTTTGAATTGTGTACTTTTCTATAAATAGGTTCTTAAAAAATTAAAATTAGCTAACGAAATTTCAAATTTGGGCTAAAAATGTGTGCTTGAAGCCTATTTCAATAATTCAATTTTTTGCCTCTTTCAAAACATATAATAAATATGTACTGATTGAGCACCGGGCATAAAGTAGTTCCCCCTCTTTTTTTTATGGTTTAATTTTTTTAAGAATTTGTTTATGTCTGGTATGTTTTTTTCAGAGGTTGTGCTTATTATTTTCACATACCTTAAGTATCTTTCACCTGGTTGTATTGCATTTTGCAATTTTAAAAATCCGACAGATGCAGCTTAAAATTTGGTCCGAACATTTTATAGCTTCAGTTTACCGTTTGAAAATTATTAAGCTTTCAAATTTGGTAATTTTTTAAACTATTTTTTTCCGAAATCTTGACTTTAAAAACTCAGGAAAAGTCAATTAAAAAATTTTCATTGGCTGAGTTTCTGGTTTTATTTAGGTACATTAATTAGACGTCGTTGTAGTAATCATCTGTAAAAATCGATGAATAAACGGCTAAGCTGCAGCTGTTTGACCAAACCTTCGTATGCCGAGTTTTGCCGTTCGGTAACATCTCAAATAACATTTTACCGTCAAAAACGGTTACAAACTCAAATTTTTGGTATTTTTGCAAAAAATTATCCAATTTGAATTTGAAAGCTTAATAATTTGCTGACGGTAAGCTGAAGCTTTAAAGTGTTTTTGTCCGAATTTTAGCTGCATTTGTAGGCTTTTTGAAATTGGAAAACTCAATACAAGCAGATGTAAGATACTTAGGTTATGTGAAAAAAGAAGTACGACCTTTGAAAAAATATAAACAACAAATAAAAAACATCAAAATCCATCTACTCCATTTATCCTCTGAGTTGTTTTTCTACGCACCATCTCACTAATACCAACGCAGCCACATGGTATACAGTATAAATGGCATAAATGAAATAAGAGGATAAAAAACTGCAAAGCTCAAAGAAGAAAACGAAAGAGGATACTGTACCAGTATACACTGCAAAAAGTATTAGGGTCCGACACTGCCATTCTGACCTATACACGTTCCCGTGTAATAATTTTAATGTTTTAATAAGCAGATTCTACATTAAGTATGTTAGTCGACATATAAATGTTTTTTTTCTTAAAAAATACCAAAAAACTGTATCAGTTTTTAACAGTATTTAACGGTGAAATGGCATTTAGAATAGTACCGAACTTAATTTAATGGAAAAATGCGGCATTATAACGTTTGGTCAAGCCGATGCACATTAGCCGTTTGTCGATTTTTAAAAACGATACCTTAAACGACGACTAATTGATGTATCTATCTTAAAACAAAAATACAACCCAAGAAAAAATTTTTTTTCGACTTTTCCTGAATTTGTAAATAAAAGTTTCGGGAAAATATACCGCAAAAATTGATCAAAATTATAATTTGAAAGCTTTATAATTTCCAAACGCTAAGCTGCAGCTAAAAAGTGGAACACATTGGAAAACAAATTTCCCAGTTAGTTCCACCATCCATTTTGGATGTTCCTAAACCGCACGTTTCTATGCAATATTTAGCCGATGTTTTCAAATGCATATCTGGAAAAATAACATTCACAGCGAAAAAGTGTAATTCACTGTGAAAATGTGAACAATGACTGACAAGAATATCTAATTTTGTAGATTTAATTAATAAAGACTGACAAGAAAAACTGTTATTCTCCAGCAAATGGCGAGGAGCCAGGAGCTTTTTCAATAGCAGATTCTCAATTTTCAATTAGAAATGCTCCAATTTTTTCGAGGGAAGAAGGCGAATAAATAAAAAGAAGCATTTATTGTTTTACAGATTTGTTTATTTGCTTAAGCAATGTTATGCTTGTTGTGCAATGTGGCTGTTGAACCACAGTCAAAACAGTAATTAAATTTTCCAAATATGTTGTTTAATTTTGACGAAATGCACAGCACAAATTTTTTGTTTGTTTTTGTCAGCTGTGTTTTCAATGGATGGTAGATGGTGGATGGTGGATGGTGGCCTGTGGGAAACGAGGTTTCACACCTTACCCCGTAAATGTACTGTGTGGGAAAAGGCTATAAGGTATCTGACCCATTTGGACTCTTCGTCCCTCCTGGACGGAACTCAGTCTCACCCGGACTCTTCATCCCACCTGGACAATGTTCATTTTTCGTTACTCGAAACGGGGAAAATCATCATCCTTCTTGGACGGCTAACGTAAGGCAGCGCTGCTGCGCTCTCTATGCTAAAGGGTGCCCTGCAGCCGCCACTTCGGCTCTGGCTTCGATCTGCCGACGTTGCTAAAGTCAGTGCTATGCTAATATCTCCGCGCATTGGTTGCATATCGATATTGTGTACATTTATCTGGCCCGGCAAAGAGCAAACAATCGGCTTCTGCTAGCCGCCTGTGTGAATAAACACTAAATTAAATCGATTCGTTCTCATTTGCTTCTGGACAAAAAATAGGTGCCAAAAAAGCTTGGCCTCTCAAACAGCACTGTTGTTCGGGTTTTCTTCTTCCCCCCACTCAACGATGGAAGTGAGGGCAGGCAAGGGGAGGTGCCACGCTTGTCTGCTGGCACTTCATTTATGAAGCCTTCGAGTCTTTTGTTTGAAGGTTTAAATAAGCGCACCAATTCTTGAACGTAACCACTTTGTAATTGTTGATGTCTGGCGTGTATCGGTTCTACTGTCACTTCTGATTGGTGGCAGCTGGGAATATAAGGCTTGGATGCGCTCGTTTCCACGACATTTTATTATCGTGGTCAAACGTTGTCGAAAGAGGTAGTGTAGCTCACGATTTTGTTCATTGTCTTCTTCTTCATCGTTTACGAATAGACTCGTTAACAGAAAACAATGAAAATAATATAATAATGAAAATAATATACTATGCTATTATAATAAGCTTTGAACTATTCATTTCTATTTCTTAGCGAAAATATGTTCTTTTCTCCCAGCTGAAATAATACAAAACGAAGAGCGCTTGTCTGTCTGAGATCTGGGCGAGTAAGGTTAAAATTTAACGTCCTCACCACAGTGGAGTACGTCACCTTATTCCTAATTTCACCATGGGCGAAACGCTAAGTGAAGCTGTGAAAGTAATAGCCTGTTTACACTAAGGTTGAGTTATTGAGTTTCGGGCAAGACTCGAGTTTCATTTATATGGGGAAGCATAGGGGCCCTATAGGGGGCAAAAAGTTTTGGTTGAGTTTCAATCGAGTTTGTCCGATTTTCCGAATATTTCAAGCCTGATCTGCCTATCGTGGAACTATCACCACTAAAAAAACAACACAAAACATATGGGATTATGGAGAAAAAAGGTAAACAAACAAATATTTGCTAAAAACAATACTTATCATACAATTTTATCACGAGATACGAGATTTGTTTGGTCACCTAACCTTACAGGAATTCCTGGATTTTTGGCACATTTTTAAAAATAAATAAACAAATAAATGAAACAAAATTGTACTTTTTTTAATTTTTATTTATATTTATGTTGAAATGGCTTTTGACATAGAAAATAGACTCACTATCGTAAGATATTCCGCAGACGATTCTAGGCTATTTCTATTCTCTTCTCCAGAGGGATTGTCACTCGAAAAGGAGTATCTTTCTTTTGGACTTTGGGCAACATTCTAACAAGTATGTTGGACGCACGCCTTTCCATGCGGAAATTTTCTTTAAAAGAGGCATCAGAGTTCTTCGCAACGTTCTCCTCCCAAAAAGATCCATCTCGCGGCTATTATAATTCAATACTTTTATAAAAGAGAAGCACTTGAAAATGAAATGCCAATTTCTTACCTGAGTCCTGAGTCCTATTATAAATTAGGATAAATTAATTCATATATAAAAAAAACACTATAAAATGAAATGTATATTTTATCCAAATACTCCACAGTTTGTGCAGACATTGTCGCCAAATCAATACATCGTTGCATCTAGCTGTGCCGAATAAAGCATAAATGCTTCGTCGCTGTGTAATATAATAATCTAAATAAAACAACGCACGATCGTGTTTGCCAGCAAGCCAAAACTCAGTAACTCAATAACTCAACTTATGTGTAGTGTAGACACCAGTTCTGAGCTATTGATATCGATATGTAACTCACTGTAGTGTAAATAGGCTATAATTCAGGCGCTCTCTCAATAACTCAGAACTGGTGTCTACACTACACATAAGTTGAGTTATTGAGTTTTGGCTGCTGCTGACACGTGCTTGTTTAAATAAATTTTGTTTATTTGATCTTATTAATATGAACGAAATAGAATTAATGCTGCTTTATGTGGCAGATCAAGATACCATAACGATGCTGTAATGTATAGAGTTGGCGACGATGTCTCCAGCAACTGTGGAGTATTTGGATACAATTTGATATAAACGCACTTGGACCCTGGTAAGGAATATACATTTCATTTTATAGTGTTTTTTTATATATGAATTAATTTATCCTAATTTATAATAGCCGTAATATAAATCTTTTTGGGAGGAGGAAGTTCCGAATAACTCCGATGCCTTTTTTTAATGAAAATTTCTGCACAGAAAGGCGTGCTATCCACATTTTTGTTGGACTGCTCAATCTCCGAAAGAAAGGCACTCCTTTTCGACTGAAAATCTTTCTGGAGATTTGTAGTGAGTCTATTTGCTTTGTCAAAAGCCATTTCATGAATATAAATATTAATAAAAGTTGAAAAAAGTAAAATTTTGTTTCATTTATTTTTAAAAATGTGCCAAAAGTTACTGTAAGGCCTCAACTGACCAAACAAATCTCGTATCTAGTGATAAAATGGGATTTAAAGTATTGGTTTTAAGAAATATGTGTTTTTTTACATTTTTCACCATTTTCCCATATGGGCATATCTCTGAAGTCGAAAGGGACGCTTGTACGCATATCAAGGGGTAAAAATAGTCAAACGAAACGGATTTTCAAAATTGTTTTACCATTATGATTCACCTCTTGGCTAGCCCTATAACTGGTGCTAAGGGTGATTTTGGGCTACTGTTAGTTTTCGAGATATTTGCAAAAAACCATGGTATTCGCACGACAAAAATATAGAAGTGGTTTCCGCGTCGACCAACTCAAACTCAGATTTCAGCGAAAGTTGATGCGATATATTGATGCGAATTTCTGATTACTCTTGTGCATTGATGACTCTTTATAATGGTTATAATTTTACGCAAACATGATTCGTAGTTTTTTTTAAATTGAGTTTCAACCATATTCGCACGGGACATGTCGCACGGGACATTTTTTCCATATGATATTTATATTTTTTGGGCGCTTTTTTTCAAAAATATATATAAAAAACAGCTAGAAAAACTTTTATAAAACTAAGAATTCAATTTAAAGCGTTTATTCGTACATAATAATAATCAACAACAATTTTAACAGACTTTTATACATTTATGTATATTAGGCTGGGCCAAAAAAATTTTTTTTTTAAATTTAAACGGGACTCCCTTTTTTATTATTGTCTTCTGTTAGATAGTAATATTAAACATTTTTTTTAAACTTACAAATTTTTTTTAGAGGTTGCTACCGAATTTCAAAAGTTTTTTTAACGGTCAAAATTTTTAAAATGTTTTGAAATCCATTTAAATCGATAACAATAATACTATCGTCATTAGCTGATTATTGGCAACAAAAAACCCGCATACGTTTTTTAAAATTTTACTAAATATACTAAACTTAGCTGAATATCCTGATTTTCAGAAATCGTTTCTTTGTTAACAGTGAGTTCCCGATGTTCCTTCTGTTGTAACTATATTAGATTCAAACAAATATTCTCGGCAATGTACTTATTTCAGTTCCATGTTATGACTACATATGGCGTCAACCAGAAGTAAAACACGTGTTTGGTTAATCGGACAGACAAACGATACGTTTTATCCAACAATTCTTCCATCAATCCAAGAAGCCTTAAAATGCCTTTTCTTCTATAAGCTTGAGAAACCAATAATGTTTCGGCAGATATTGCATCTCGAGAAATTCTGCTGATTTGGGAAAAAGCAAGAATACCCACACGAAAATTTCAACACGTGAAGGAAAAGCTTCTAAAATATGTTAAAGAATGGCAAGCCCTTAAAAAAAATAAAGAAAATAAAGCCAAGCGAAATGCAGCATTGCAAAGAAAAGAATTAGCTAGGAAAGAAAAAATCGAGGCACTGTTTGATGTAGCACATGCTAATATTTTAAGCATTCTGACGATCGAAGAGGATGGGAAATGCCCATATGTATTTTGTTGTTTTTTAGTGGTAATAGTTCCACGACAGGCAGATCAGGGTTGAAACATTTCGGAAAATCGGACAAACGCGATAGAAACGCCACTAAAACTCAACTTTTTGGCCACCTCTAGGGCCCGTATGCTTCACCATGTAAATGAAACCCGAGTTTTGCCCGAAACGCAATAACTCAATAGCACAACCGTAGTGTAAACAGGCTATTAGATTGATCAAGCAGAACATAATTATTATATCACACGTTCACTGATGTAAACACAAAAACCGATCTATATATAACTGAGTAACGTACATAGAATAAGCAATTTATGACTGCTGAGGTGTGAGCGGAGAAATAATCTGTGAAATCAAGCCACACAAGACAAGCCCGAGTCAAGTGGACTACAGTCACTTATGTAGCTAACGTAGTCAACAAATACATATAATTGAACTCAAATTTACGATGTACCCGTTCCGTGGGTCTAGCTATAATAATATAATTGTACCCCAAACATGCTGTAAAATTATTTATTTATTTATTTATTCGCCAACGGTTAAACCTTAACTGGCTAAACTAACTTATAACTATCTTACATGACGAAAAGCCCTACACAATGGCTCATTATTCCCGTAATTGGCCCGGTGGAGATCAACAGCGAAAAGTGCATGGTCCCTAAGGCTCCTGGCAGGCGTGTTGAAGCCAATCCTACTAAGTAGGAAAGGGCAATCGATGTTACCCACTAATAGATCGTATAAAAATAGCTGAGCCGCAATGGTTCTTCGATCCTCAAGGGAGGAGAGATGCACGAGGCGCAATCTGCACTCATAGGACGGCACCGGACTGGAAAATTGCAAAGGCTGGAGTGCAAACTTCAAAAACTTCCTTTGCAATCTCTCGACACGCGCAATCTGAACGACCCCCGTGGGATTCCAAACCACTGAAGCATACTCAAGACGGGAGCGCACAAAAAATGCATAAAGACTTAGCCTCGTATATGGGTCTTTAATCTGCGATGAATTACGCGTAACAAAGCCGAACATGGCATAGGCTTTTGGCAAAATGAAATTCAAATGCTCGATAAAAAGAAATTTGGAATCGAACAAGACCCCCAGTGTCTCCGTCTGCTTCAAGAGCGGAAGGCCATCTATCGAGTATGAGGCTTGAACATTGAATACACACTTGCTGAAGGACACAAAGTAACATTTGCTTACATTGAGAGGGAGCGAATTAAGTGTGCACCAACGAACGACTCCATCCAGGTCACGCTGTAGAAGGATACTGTCCCCTAAAGTTTTAATGGAATGGAAGATTTTCAAATCATCGGCATAAAGCAAATGCTCAGAAGCTTGAATGCTGAGACATATGTCATTAATGAAAATAGCGAATAGCAACGGACCAAGAGCACTTCCCTGTGGAAGGCCGGAAGTAGCCAGATATGGGTCCGACTGCTTTCCATTGACCAATACAACATACTCTCGCTGCTCAAGGTATGAAATGAACCAACTAAGCAGGCTCGAATGAATCCCCAACCGATGCAGCTTGGCTACTAGGGCGCAGTGGGAGACTTTATCAAAGGCCTTAGCAAAATCAGTGTACACCACATCAACTTGAGAGTGCACTTCAAAGGCATGTGTGCAAAATTTACTAAAGGCTACCAAATTAGTGGTAGCTGATCTACCTGGCATAAAACCATGCTGATTTGGGCTAATGTATGATTTCATGAGGAAAGAGATCTTTTTGGAAATGATGCGCTCAAGAAGTTTTGAGACATTGCTGAGTTTGGCGATTGGTCTATAATTAGAGATACAATTCCTAGTACCTTTCTTAAAAACGGGAGTAATCTTGGCAGCCTTCCGCTTTGCAATAAACCGACCCGTTGACAAAGAATTGCAGAAGAGAATTTTAAGGGGTTCACAAAAAGCAACACCACAGTTGCGAAGCAGCAGGGCAGAAATGCCATCACTGTCGGTTTTAATCGAGTAGTCGAAATCAGCAATTGCCTCCAAAATGTCCGCCTCCGATACGTCAAGTGAGCCAATATTGACCACTGAAGGGATAGAGTCTAAGACATCAGACTCATGCCAAACTGCGTATGGCTCAAAATTTGAGCTAAAAAAATAAGCAAAAAGGTTTGCTATGTCACCATCAGTATTTGAGCTCAAGTTACCAAGGTTCATAGCTGAAGGCAGGGCACTCGTCGACCTTTTTGAGTTTATGAAACGCCAGAACGACCTGGGATTCATTTTAAGTCTCCTTTCAACATCGGCAATATACTGACTATATAAAAATTTGTTTAAAAAGGCAAACTCCCGCTTATGCTGCACATACCTGGCCCAGTCAACGGGGGCACGGGTAATCTTAAATGGTTTAAAAACTAGTTACGCAGATTCTTATACCTCACAAGACCCTTTGTATACCACGGTAGCCTATAGGAGCCACGCACTCTTCTGGAAGTATTTTTATCAACAATATGATGAACAGTACGAATTAAAACATTATAAGAAGAGTCAGCACTAGGATGCGAGAGAACAGAAGCCCAGTTTACGTTTAGCATTTCATCACGTATAGCATTCAAACTTTCATCTGTAAAAAAATATTCAGAATCTGGTTCAGCCCAGGGCGAGTAACTATAGAAATTAGCTGAGAATATCAATGGCACGTGATGCATGTCACATTCTGCAATAGGCAGCACGTAACATGCAACCCAGCAATCAATATCCGCACTAACAAAAACTAAATCTAGAATCTTATTTAACCTATTAAAAACATTATTAATTTGGGTTAAGCCCATACTAAAAAGGTCATCCAAAAAAAGGACTTCGTGCTGCAAATGCACATTACTCGGCATCATAGCCGACGACTGCGGATCGGCGGTCCATATAAACGACCCAAAATTGAAGTCGCCAACAACGCAGAGATGATGACGGTCTCGTAGATTGCCACGCATATTGGCAATATTCTGCGTGTGCGCCCTGTAAACATCATAGCTGCTCTTCGGAGGAATATATGATGCGCTGATACATAGCGTCTCCGACTGACCAGCCACAGACACACCAATCTGATCCAAGATAGAGTCGCCATCAAGGAGACAAATCGGATCACAGCGTAGGGTGCGTCTAACGGCCACAATGACCCCACCACCTCTGCAGCGCTTCGTTTTGGCACAGTCTCTGTCCTTACGAAACACTTGGAAAAGGTTGGGATCAAAGAACTCATTGTCGAAGAAGTTTTCGTTGAGCCAAGTTTCAACAGGGATGATGACGTCGAAATCGCACGTAGATGTGACCAAGTACACCGCTTGAGCCTTAGTGCGCATACCTGATATATTTTGAAAGAAAATGATGATGGATTCGGCCCCATCCATCGGCATAGTCCCAGGAAGTGGCAGTGCCGTCCGATTAGCGGCCACGAGAGTAGGATCCAGAGGAGGGTCAGGAACATCACATACGGCAAGGCTCGTGCGCAAAACCTGCCCAGACGTCGCAGTCCGAAATAGCAGTGCATCACACTCGACCAGAAGATTGGGAAAGGCAGCAGTAGGGAACCCCAAATCAGGTGTTGATAGCGAAGAGAGCGTTCCATTTAAGAGCGAGCGCCGGGCTGCTGACTCTCCCCAAGTGTCGAGTGCAGCGACGGCGCAAGCAAAGCACACGAAGAACTGCATTGGCGTATGTTGTTGTAATGATGACGTCAGAAGCGCACATAGTCGAAATAGAGCGCCAGCAAGAGCATCGACGTCCGATCCAGCAGCAGCCGAGCGAATATCGCACAAGGCGCAATGCGAAAAAGAGATATTTTGTTGGTTTTCCAAAGAATGCCGAAAATGAAGCAGAGACGGGCGATTGCTCATTGCAAAGAGGCGAGAAAATGTAAGCAGAATAGCTTGTCGAGAAGCGGCGATCCAAAAACCAAAGGCGCCGCTCACTGGGGGTTTTTTGAAGTGGATGGAACTGGAACTTCCTGAGTCGGGGTGGACGTCCGCAATGGCACAAGTGTAGGCAGATTAACAGCCGTTAGATCAGCTGCATGCCTCTGTCTATGCACAAAGCAGGAAACTCTTACCGATACTGGCCAGAATTTGTCGTCAAAGACCATCGGGAATAGATTCTCAGGGACTCCAAGTTTGAAATTAACGAATTTCAACGCAGAAATATCAGCAACTCGCTTGACCAACTTTGCACAGGAAATTTCGGCCTCGGACACCTTCAGTTTATCGGCAACAAATTTCACCACCGCCTCTGGCTCCGTCGCAGCGGCAAATTTGCCGATATGCAGGTATTTTCGGCTCTGCAATACATTTAACTGCTCACAACTCGGAGCAACACCAACAAAACGCCTAGCGTTTTTGCTCCGATTCTTCCTCCCTTTCTTTATTAGAAGTTTAATAGCATCTGAGGGTAAATCAATGCACGACAGATGAAACGCACGGCGGCACGACGACGAGCAGCGAACATCATTAAAGCAGCGTAGCTGAGCAGCAGTGACGTCCGAATTGCATTCCGAGCATTGATGCAGCGACGTAGCGAAAACACGACCGAACGCAATAAGAGCTGGATGATCACTCAATTAACATATAGGGTCAAATTCTGAGAAAAATAAAAATCAGTTTTGAATTTACAACTAACTCGCAAGAGTTTCGACTTTTATTTTAAGGTCTTAACATGTTGCTTGATCATCTGTATCATATGGTCAAATCAAACCCATAGAACAAGAGTCTTCGCCAATTGGAAGCCTTAAAGCAAGGGTCGGCACGCAGACACTCACATGTTCTTGGTGCGTTTGTGTGCGATGGTGTGCGCAGACAGCAGAACGAAAAAACACGAAGGAAAAACGTTTCTTGCTTTGCGCTGAAAAAATGTATTTAGATAAAGCAAAATGTTTTGCGCCAAACAAAAGAAAAAATAAATAGAGTAAAAAAGAAAAGCGTAGTAATAAAAAAAAACATAGAACAGCAAAAAAAACTAAAAATAAAAAATTAAAAAGGTTATTTCATTTAGCAAAAAAAATATTCATGCATTCATTCGTCTTTATTACCAAGTCCAAAAATATTGCTGCTCTGCATTCCTTGATACGCATTAGATCGGTAACATGTGTCTCACTTATTTGACTTCTTAGCTTGGTCAGAAATATGCTAAGAATGTAAAAAGACACCTTGCAGTTATATCTATGTCGTACCAAACATTGAGTAGAGCTTGTAAATTTTTGTACTGAGATTCGGATATTTTTTTTCATTAATGTCTACCCAAAAATACTATTTAACTTCGAAACGAACACCAACAACATTCCGTTATTGAGCAAGCTCTTCACGTAATGAGGTGTCCAGATCGTTGGGCTCAACTGAAATTTTCGCCTAAGTTCTGGACTATAGCTGCAAAAACTTGAATTTTATCAATACTTTTAACGTTTATTTTGGAAAATATTGTGAAGGAGCGTTCGCTCCCACACAAGTTTTCCGGACAGGGGAGACGGCCCTCCGTTTTCCCACCAAAGAAGGCTACCCGTCAGCGAGGAGGTGAAGAAGACGCCCCCGGAGGCCTACGGGCGATTAATTTCCTTTTGTTTTAATTTTAAGTTTGCTTCATTTCCTCATGAGCCTCGTTTAACTCCTTTAGTATTAATTATTGACATCAAGTGAAATCCTTTTTTTAAATAGTTTTAGGACATATATCTTGTAAGTATCGGCAATACCATGGATCAGTAACTTTGTTAATTATACGGCCCGAAGAGCCAATAAGAATACGAGCGTTTCGTGACTTAAAAGGGGGAATAGAATCACGAGCAGCACGGTCCATCTTTAGACAGGCGCGGGACCACGCAAACCAAAGAAGAGAGCGAAAGTCTAGACACCGCCGCCGTTGGCAACGAGAGAGCGAGGCCCAACGACAACCAAAGAAGAGAGCGAAGACCCAGACACCGATGCCGCCGACAACAAGAGAGCGAGGCTCAACGGCGACGAAAGAGGAGAGCGAAAGTCTAGACGCCGACGACAACGAGCGAGCGAGGCCCAATGACAACCAAAGGAGAGAGCGAAGACCCAGACGCCGACAACGAGAGAGCGAGGCCCAACGGCGAGATCGACGACGGAGAGAGAGGAGGGCTAAAGCCTACGCACGTACGCCAGCCTTTGGAAAGCCGTACGCCAAGATAGCCAAATCGCCGTCGTCGACGCTGAGTCGAGGGTATCGACAGAAGAGCAGGAAAGAATGCGAAAAAACGCCGGCAGAACACGAGTCGATCGGAGGCTGGAGACCGGCTGGAAAAGTAACCAAGAGGATTGATTCGAGAGAGCCAGAGTGGAACAGACGTGTCAGCGGACAAAAGAAAGCCAAGCCAAGAACTCAAGACAAGAAGACGGTTGCGCTCGCGAAAGTAGTGCCGGAGATCAAAGCGCCGAACGCTGTGAGTGTAGTGATTCATCTCGCCCAGAGGATACCCCGAGAAGGCCGTAATCCCTCTCCTGAGAGTAGGAAGAAGGACGATATATACTATATATATACTCCTATTTTCTCCCTCCCACCAACGTAGCGGGTAGTCTAGGAACTTCCCTAAAGTGTCGTACGGCGCTTGCCTTGACTATTTTGCGATATCGGTTGGCGTCTCTATATTTTTTTTTTAATGTTGATAATAAATATTTAAAGTTTTGTATAAAATTGGCTATCTTTCGAATGTTTTGGAAAATGTATTGGTTTTTACCTTGTAAGGATAGATTCAGAGAACTTAATATTTCTGTTATATCGCAATGAAATGCTAAATCAATGAAAAATCTGGAATTTCTTTTGATATGAGCAGATTTTAACCGTTGTTCCCAATGGTTTTTAACAAGCTTGTAACTTCTTTTCGCAAATTGAAGAGACGTTCTTTGCATTTCCCCCTTCCTAGTCACCGTACTTCTGTATACATTAAAAAGTTTCAATTTTCAGCTTTCATAATTTTAACGAACTTATTAAACTTCCCATGAGTCAAAGCATTATGTCCACTTCTTATTTTGTTTATGATTCCTACAGAAATTTTTTTAACTGTGATAACAATAAGTTCTTTTGCTAAGAAAATCAAATTGCATGCGTTTTGTTTTTAATGATAGCCAGCGTATGTGGCAAAGTTTTTATTAAAAAATTTTTACTTTTCTATAAATAAATTCCTCAAAAGTTAGAAATTATTCAAAAAAATCTCTAATTTGAGTCAAACACCCATTGTGTTTGAACGCCTATTTCATTATACCCGGTACTCGAAGAAAAAAGGGGTATATTAGATTTGTGCAAAAAATGGATGTGTGTAACACCCAGAAGGAAGCGTTTCCGACCCATTAAAGTATATATATTCTTGATCAGCATCAATAGCCGAGTCGATATAGCTATGTCTGTCTGTCCGTCCGTCCGTCCGTCCGTCCGTCTGTCCGTCTTCATTAGCGCCTATAGCTCAAAGAGTATAAAAGCTAGAGGAACACAATTTTGTATCCAGACTCCTCTCCTATCGCACTAATACAAGTGTATTCTAAAATTTCGCCCCGCCCCCTTCCGTTCACTCCAAAGACGAAAATCTGTGGCATGCACAATTTTAAAGATACGAGAAAACCAAAAATGCAGAATCATAGAAAATAGCCATATCTATCAGAGTATTTAATCTGGATCAGATCGGATCATAAATAGTCAGAAGGAACAAATGAAATTTCAGTGGCCTTCCAAGCGCAGACTCATTCCCTCTCTCTCTCGCACACAGCCGTGTATGTATATGTAGGAAGTAGATAAAGACATGTAGAAAAGGCAGATGTAAAAAATGTATGTAAACAAATATAGAAACATCAAATAAATCAAAATCTCCGAAAAGGTTCGACTTAATTTTTATACCCGGTACTCGAATTTTTTTTTTCTTTTTTGGCTAAAGTTAGACGCGTCTACGCCGCGGCTCACAACGTTCCCCCTCGTTTTCTTATTAAATAGTACGTACAAATGTCACGTGCTACATCATATAATGAATATATACTTAAATACTTTACTGACTTACTAAATTGTTTGTTGTTTATTTTTAGGTCTTCTTATTCGTTTTCCCAAAAAAAATCTTCCACCTTGGGCATAAATAAAACATCCGAAAGCCCACCGATAATGCGGAAAAATGTAAACAATAATATTTGGAAAGTGCGTGAAAATGATTTGGATAGTGACACTCCAAATTTTTCATGCTTCTGCGAAGAATTTCATAGCAGGTCTTTGCAGCATATCGATACACCAAGAAATGTAACGAACTTTATTCATAGTTTGATTTAAATTTATGTTTTAACGCTGTTTTTTTATTTTTTATTTTCATTTAGTCTGATTTAAATGCGTTTTTTAATCGAAATGATGATTACCGAAAAACTAGTCAGTTTTCTGGAGATTCCTCACAGAAGCAGCTTATAAGGTAATAAGATAAATTTACAATTGACCTACATCTGTACTTTTAGTATATGAATTTAAATATTGATTGAAGCAGGCATCGTAAACACTATGAGCTATATTTTAAAAATCACAAAATAATTATTAGATTAGATAGATGAAAATAACTATCCATAAAAACTATTTATAATAAATATCCATAAAGATTATTATTTGTATCCATATGACATTCGACTTTGAAGCGGGACTAGCTTGAAAAATAGAGACAGCCTTATGCAGTGAGAGCGAGACAGATATATGCGTCCAGTTGTTTTTCCAGTTGAGCTGGGAGCAGCGCTGCGGCAGAATTGATCGATTGCTATACTTTTTAGATACAATTTTGCTGGCTGGCTGGCTGTGTGTGTTCGAAAACAACATTTAGTTACAAATTGGGCCTCAGTTATTCGACTGATAGCCGGTAATCGGGCTTAGAGACGACTACGGACATTAATTTTGGATTTCGTCTATCATGCTTTCTCCCTCTTCGCAGTAAACTTAACAAAGTCTAATGTCATATGTCCATAAGCATCGAAGCGCATGGCTCGGCTAGTTGTATATAATTATTATTAATAATTACAATCATTTATGATTATCCATAAAACTTAAAAATTATAACGCAGGGTTTTGGTATATCGATAATTTTTTCGGCAACAAAAAATAAATATTCATTTATTTCGGATTAAAGAGTACATATTAAAAACCCTGTAAAAACCCATAGGACCAAAATTGAATCGGACCCCTTTTTAGGTTAAAAAGAAATTAAGGAAAGATATTTATTTATTTGAAAATTAACAATTCTTCTGCTAATAAAGTTTAATAATTAAAAAGAATTGAATATAAAGAGGAGTTAAGAGGAAAAATAATAATAAAATTAAAGATTAGCTGTATACAGGTAGTGGTAAATATTGAGTACTATACTATTAAAAGATAATTCAGGGGATAAAATATGGCAAAGTGTATTAAAGTTATGGCATAAAACCCTAAAAGGTTTATGCTGGGCATAGTTTGACCTACATAAAGATAGGTCAATCTGACTCAGGAGTGTTTGGGAATCGACCACCCCAAGAAGGAGCTTGTGTATAAACATTACTCCATTGCATATTCTGCAATGGTGCAATGAGGGAAGGTTAATAAGTTGCAGCCTAGATCGGTAAGGTGGCAAGAAACTACCAGACTCCCAGTTTAGATTACGAAGCGCAAAAATTAAAAACTGTTTTTGCACTGATTCTAGGACAGCTTTTTGCTCTTTATAGTGCGGGCTCCACACACAAGAACAATACTCCAATATCGGACGAACTAATGAAATATAGAGTTGTTTGGTCACATACGAGTCGTCAAACTCCTTGGACCACCGCTTAATAAACTCTAAAACACCCTTGTCTTTATTAACAATATCAGACAACACATTAGAAAATAAAACACGTTGTGTGCGATTTGACAAATACGACGAAATCAAATTTAGAAGATTAGTAGGGAAACTTAATAAAGACAACTTCTGAATTAGCAGGGTATGGCTTACGGAATCAAAAGCCTTGCTGAAATCCGTAAAAATTACGTCAGTTTGCAAACCACTTCGAAATCCGCGGTTGATTATTGACGAGAACTCGAGAAGGTTAGTCGATGTTGATCGATGTTTATAAAAACCGTGTTGTTACGGAGATATTAAACTTGAGCAAAGGTGTTGCAATTGCCGGGTTACCAAGAACTCAAGGAGCTTAGGGATGGCGGAAAGCTTTGCAATACCTCGGTAATTCTCGAAATTGGATCTTGAACCTTTCTTATGAAGTGGAATTATACAGGACTCGTTCCAAATCATTGGGAGACAAGATTTTTCCAAAGATAGGTTGAAAAGAAAGTTCAGAGGCAAAGGCAAAGGGATTCGGCACAATATTTCAGAATACAACTTGGCACTCTATCAGGACCCGCAGAGAAAGAAGTGCCAAACGATTTCAAGGCTGCCTGAACATCGCTTTCCTTAAAATATGGAAGAAAAATGCCGTTGGCCTGAGGTAGATCATAGGGGTACGGAGTGGATGAGCTACATATATGAGAGGAGTATGTAGATTGGAAAAACGTGGCGAATAAATTAGCAATACCAGAAGAAGAAGACTCAGAATTATTAAGATAATAAAGGGAAGGAGGAAACGCATTGGACTTACGCTTAGAGTTTCACTAACTATTGACAGATAGGAATTGGGAACGAGCGGAGGAGTATTGTGCGAAGAAAAACATGGAGCCTGTTTTCTTAAACTTTTTATAAAGTCTAGATTTCTTATTCCTTAAGTACGACAAATTTCTGGAGAACCAAGGAGGCTTGGACGGTACTGGGACCGTGAACTCAGGAACATATGTGATGAGGGCAGAGTTTATAATTTCATAGAACGAGTTGACCGATTCGTCAATACTCGATTAGGAGTGAAGGATGGACCAATCAACATTCGAGAGATGAAGGCTTAGATCGGTGAAGTTAGTTTTGCGAAAACACTTCCGCGGCCAGGAGCCAAAGAATCGTCGATGCTGCTAGGATATAGGAAGAGTAGGATGGTATGGGTCTTCAGGAAGTGATAATGGATTAACTCTGGTCACCGTTCCTAGAGAAGCGTCAATAACGAAAACTAGGTAAAGAGCTCTGGTTTAATAGCATTGATTTGGACAAGAGAGATATCGGCTAGTAATATAAGAGCAGGTAAAATAAATAGATGCTGTATCAAAACGGACTTTGACAGCAACAAATTCAATCCCATGGATGTTGTTAAAAGGGAACAACTCAGAAGAGAAATCCGTATTGACTGCAATCAAAACTCCACCTGCATAAGATGCGCGGTCCATTCTGTAAGTGATACATTTGTGCACTAAAATTTCATGATCAAGAACAGTAGAGTTAAGCCTGGTTTCGGTGAAAGCTATAGCATCAAAATCAAAAGAGGCACCATCCATATGTAGTTGGCACAATTTGCCTAGCAGACTGGGTGCGCTTTGGTAGTGAATGGAGAAAAGGTTATCCAGTTTTTCGAGTTGACAGGGCCGGTAATATTGGGACTCGGGGACTTTATGTAGGAACTCATGCATAATTGTATGCTTAGGCCAGATTGACGGTTCAAGTGATGCAGATTGGTAAGAATCAGGGAGAAAAATCTTGAAGAAGGAAATATTACGCTTTTAAGTAAATGTAAACTTGGTCACAAATATATCATCAAGAGTAGCATTAAGTTTAGAGCATAGATGTTGTCTAACAACCTCGGATGTGGCCTCAGGATTTAAGCGGGAAACAAATCTCGTTTTCCGAGAAACCACTCCACTAAGTTCAAGTCCCGAGCGAGAGCGAGATGGTCGAGCCATACCCCAAATAGGTTTCGGTACGGGGGCAACGGCGGCAGTGTCGGCATCACCAGCAACAAGCACACCAACACTGGGAGCACACGCAGCGGTGCCATCAGTAGTGATGTGAGCAGGAAGTAAAGTTGAGTTGACGGTCACTTGGATGCTTGAAGAATCCAAATTGGTTGGAGGTGATAACACCGAAGCAACAGTTGGCGGAGTTACTGCTGACGACAAGGCATGACCCCTCTGAGAAGCAAATGATCCAGATGCTTGCCGGTAAGAGTCACTGGCTACAAGAGTCACCAGCGTTAGTTAATGATGGTGATCGTTAGGTGATTTTGGGACTCAAATAAAAACATCTTTGTTAATATTTGGCACATAATTTTTACCCTTCATTCTCTTTTGAGGGTTTTAAAGTGAGACTCCGTCGAACGAAACTTGGAGCAGTCGGAATCCAGAATTAAGGTTAGCAAATTCATCGTGCGTCTGTCTCATAAAGACACGCATGTCATTTTCAATATCCCTACAGTCCCAACAAGTCCAGTTGAGGCCGGAGTGAGCCTTGATTAGATCGACAACGCGACCCCCATTATGTCTATAGCCAGCGCAAGTAGTATGTGCCATATAACGATCGAACGATCACAGTTTTTAGCACAGCAGGTACTCATATTAAAAAATACAAATTGTATAAAAAAAAAAAAAAGAAGATTAAAATATAAGTCCGTGTGGCACAAGCGATGAATTTAAGCTTCGAGAAATACTAAATACTTGAGAACTAGCGCGCAAGCGCAAGCACAAATCACGATAGCAACAACAAGTGTACGACAACCGGCAATTTACAGCACAGCGAGATAAAAGAAACACAGAGAGTCACGCAGAAAAATAAGAGTAAGAGTTAGCACAGTAATAACAAGAGAGCGTAAAAAGAATATGACAACAACAAATCTGCTGCAAATAAGAATGTAGGGGGATAGTAGGAATGCGCAATTTGGAAATTAAAGTTGGGAATAATTATATGAACACACAAAGCACAAAACGCAAAACGCTGAGATCGGCACCCACGGTATATGGATGTAAATATGTCTGAGGATAAACAGAAGGATAGAAAAAACCCAACAGCGGCCCAGAGAGAGTGTCACGTACAATACTTATGCGTATGTCCAAAAACAAATCAGCTGAGCATAATAACGAAAAAACGAAAGGGAGTAAGAAGAATGCATAAATTGGACTATAATTGGTAATAACTACACAAACAAAACGTTTAAAAAGTATGCACAGATAGCGGATCAGTTCCACGATCGGTTTAAACACAGTAGGGAGTTGTATAACCCAAAAACTTTCTTTTACGCACATAAAATAAAATAAAAATTGTTAGGCGGAGCGAAATGAAACACGTCCGACAGCAACTATAGATATCGATATATGTGATATCCGATACTTTGTGATCCTCGACTATAAATTTATTTTCACTGTTCGTACCTGGCATTTTCTGAAGCTCCGGAGAGTCTTTGTAAGGGTGAAATCTCACTCAACCTGTCCACTCGCGTAGTCATACATCTGCGAGTTAATATTTGTAGTGGCCTCCGTATGTCTTTGACCGCCTTTGCCCATCCAGCTCTGGAGTATGATTTAGTGTAAGCTAATTTGATTCATTGCGTCTACTATATCGCGTACGAGTCTACTTGTGGTATTGCATGATACTAAACCTTTTGAAACATGATCTGTGGAGACGATATTTATTGCGGCTTACGGAGTGCAGCTCCCGCATCTCAGGCAGAATGCATTCTGGTTTAAAAGTGGATATTTTGTCCAAAACATAGTACAAAATTTCCAAAAGAGAAAGGTTTTTAAGCCCGATATTTAGTCGAAAAATCCTTAAATCATAGCCATTGGTAAACCACCAATGATGTTCGCCATTTGCACTGCTCTGTACCAAATTATTGTTAATTATTTCTGCCGTTGTTTCTTCTATCTATCGTTTCGTTTCTGCAGCAACAGCATCTAGCCGTTCTCTCGCGCTCCGTCTCTTTATCTATCGGTCGTTCTCGGCTGAGCTGCAGCCCCAGCACCTTTAGCGCTCTCTTTCTTTGGCTCCTATTTCTTCTCTCACTGTTAAGACTTTAAAAAAAAAGTCGGAAAACTTGCGAGTTCGACCATAAAATCATATACATGGGCACGTCGAACCCAAATCTATTAACACAAGTTGTTTTCATGTAGTTGGTGTCATTAGAAGGGATGAGCGTGGGAACAAGTGCCGCACATCCCTCCTTTTCTTAGCGTTGGTCTTAGTTTTAATTACCTTATATTTTCCTATAACAGTTTAATTTGCAACTCAACTCGCAAGTGTTTTGACTTTTCCTTCAAGGTCTTAACATTTTGGTCCTTCGAGCACGGAGTTAAACCTGCTCCTTAAAGACTGCAGAAGTGTCAAGTACACCTACAGCTAAAGGTAGCAAAAATAAAAAAGTCTGGCTTTTCCTCTTGGAGTAAGAAACCGAGTATAAAATTAACGAAACGTAAGTTTCTATTCAAAAAAAAAATACATGCTATACAGGCAGTATTTTTTGTCGTGTAAAAAATATATTAACGAAAGTGGCGTGTTCGAGGCCTGATAAATCGAACAAAAATTTGAAAAAAAGAAAAATATAAGTCCCCAATATAGGAAGTGCAAGGTGAAGTGGAGACCAGCGATAAAAAAAAATCGCTAACGGCCGAATAATATAAAAATAAATAAATAAATAAAAAAAGGACTGAGTAAAAAAAAAAAAAAAAACCTTTGTGTGTGTTTCAAAAATAAAGCCACAACAAAACCAAAAAAACAACAACGACGGCAGCGACCAAAAGCATCCCCGGCAGCGTCAAATACGGCATCAAGCAACAGCAGATACAGCAGCGGCAGCAGCAGCAGCACCAGCAGAAGAAGAAGTCCTCAGTTAAGTCAGACATTTTTTTTATATATATAGATATTACTTCTAATTTACTTAATAAGATGGTGTCGGATAAAATCATTAAGCTACTAGAAGCTCAGGCCGTAATAGCAAATGAAGTTAAAGGGATTGAAGCTGGTATATTGACCAGTGACGAAATCTGTAGGCTAGGAGAGCTTAAAATAAAAGGCTGCAGCAAAAAACACTGCATTATTGCTATGTGGAGTAGTCGATCATGACTACTACAAGAAAAATCAATTTTTTAAAATGATGAAAAATATAGAGGACATAGAAAAGAGCTATGATGAAACTACTACTAGATTATAATGTATGTTTATTGTGTTTGGTGATCGGAGCTGCACTAGCCCTAAGCAGAGAGGCCCGGTTGCAGCAGCAACCGAAAGCTCTGATCAGAGAAAACGCAAAACGAGAGCGCAAGCTTTAGCGGGGAGGGAGCTTATGACGAGAGAGATATTACAGGTATTAGATATTAACAAACGAATCCAAACAGTAATGCTAGATGGTTGCTAGTTTTCATCCTTTAAGAGGACGACGCTTCCAATCCTTATGTTTTCCGAAGAATCTCTCCACGTGCTCCTCTCTTGCAGCATGGACAGATACTCCATGCTCCACTTTCGCCAGAAGTTCCGTTGCATTTGGGACACCTGCTGCCAGCGACTTAGACGGTCAGCGTTGAGACGCGTGATGTCCGACTCTGGAAACGTTGTGAAGCTCGAGCCCTTTAGAAAGTGAGCAGGCGTAAGAACATCTAGACTGTCTGGGTCTTCTGAAATTGGATAAAGTGGTCGAGAGTTAAGAATTGCCGAAATCTCATATACGAGAGTGCGAAGCTCTTCAAGGTTTAGCACTGATGCGCCGACGACTCGATAGAAGTGGTATTTTGCCGACTTGACAGCTGCTTCCCATAACCCGCCGAAATGAGGTGAACGAGGAGGGATAAACTTCCAGTCGATTCCATCGCTAAGGCAAAATGAAGCGATGACGGAGATGTTTGGCTCACTGTTAAAAAACTCCTTGAGCTCTAGCAGCTCATTTCTTGCACCCACGTAATTGGTTGCGTTGTCCGTCCACAAAGTCCGAGGCTTTCCCCTTAGACTGATAAAGCGTCTCAATGCTGCTATGAATGAGGCTGTGGTTAGATCCTTGACGACCTCCAAATGCGCGGCCTTTGTTGAAAAGCAAACAAATATTGCAATGTAGCATTTGCATGGTGGTCTATTTCGAACATCAGTTTTATGATAGAACGGCCCGCAAAAATCAATTCCAGTTGTGTGGAATGCAGGGTTTGGTTGGACTCGATCCGTCAGCAAGTCTCCCATCACGTGCTCAGCCAAAATTGGCTTTGTCCGAAAACATCGAACTCATTTGCTTATGACGCTTGCCACCAATTTCCGCCCTCCAACAGGCCAATATTACTGACGAAGCGATGCAAGCAAAACCTGTGGACCACCATGTAATAACTTTTCATGATAGGAAGTTATAATTGCCTTCGTGATCGGATGACCTTTCGAAAGCAATATTGGGTGCTTTGCAACGTAGTCCATATTCGAGTTTTGAAGCCTTCCTCTTACACGAAGAAGCCCATCACCACCGAGCACCGGGCGCAGAGAAAGCAACTTGCTCTTGGCAGGAAGTGCTGTACTAGCGTTGAGTGCGTTGAGCTCCTCAGCAAAATGAACCTGCTGGACACTTCTTATTAGAAGACGACTGCCACCTGCTAGGTCCTGCACGGTGAGCGTGGCACCTGATCGAACATATTCCTTGCTTCGAAGGGAGATAAAACGATAAATATATCCAAAGACACGTTGGAGCTTGCCAAACGAGTTCGTGTACTTGCTGTTACATGAGAGGTCCTTTGCAACTGCTCCAACCAATGATGTCTGTCGGCGCTCCGGTAGGTCAACAGCTTGCGGAATCTGAGCAGGCCATCCTGAAGAGTCCGATAAAAGGTACGACGGTCCATTTAGCCACAATTTCAAATCTAAGAGCTCTATTGGAGAACATCCCCTCGATACGACATCGCCTGGGTTAAGAGCTGTTGGGACGTGATGCCACTCCATGTTGAAGTTTGATGGGGCTTCACGTATCCAAGACAACACGGTAGTTGAATCCGACCAACAGTGGAAATCACAGGGAGATGAGAGACTTTGTTGCACACTGACGACGAGCTCAGCCAAGAGCAACGCCGCGGACAATTCCAATTTTGGTATGGTTAGCGTTTTTAAAGACGCTATTTTTGACTTCGAGCATAGCAAGCGAGATGCGGTTTGCCCTTGTATATTCGATCTTATGTGAACGCAAGCTCCATATGCGGTCATGCTGGCGTCACAAAATGCGTGCAAATGGAGGGATGAGTTCGGCAGCATGACAAAACGTGGAAATTTGAAATTCTGAACGATGCGTAATTGCGATGTCAAATTAGACCAAACTTCCGACAAATGTTCAGGTAGTGCATCATCCCATCCTAAATCCTCCTTCCATAAACTCTGTAAGAATATTTTGGCTTTGGACAAACCGAGCGGATCGTAGAATCTGGCTATAGAAGACAGGACAGTACGTTTGGTGGGCGGGCCTTCTGGCATGATTTGCGAAAAATTGAACAGTAGATTATCCGAACTAGGATCCCATACCAAACCTAAAGCTTTCGCTATATCCGTTCCATCATGAAACTTTAACAGTTTTTCCCTGTCATCCGTAGGCTCCTCTTCAAGCACTCTGGGCTTATTGGAACTCAATTTTCGTATAGGAAAGTGTCCTCTATGCAGGAGCTCTTTTACTTGACGACGGATCACATTCACCTCCTCTATTGTGTCTCCACCAGATATGAGATCGTCTACGTAGAAATCCCTTCTCACAACTTGGGCTCCTATAGGAAATGACGCAGCCTCGTCGTACGATAGTTGGTGCATGGCACGAGTTGCCAAAAAAGCAGCAGGCTTTGTTCCATACGTAACGGTCTCTAGCTTGTAAATCCTGATTTCATCAGTAGGCTTTTCGTGCCAAAGGATGCATTGCAAATATTCATCCGGGTGCGACATCCGAACACAGCGATACAACTTGCAGATATCTCCACAAAGTGCAATTCTGAAGAACCTAAAACGAAGCAGTGTGTTGAATATTTTTGGCTGAATCGTTGGGCCAGTCAGCACTAAGTCATTGAGGGAGCGCCCTGATGTGGTCTTTGCAGATCCATCGAAAACAACACGTAGTTTCGTACTGCTGCTGTCGAGCTTTTGCACGCAATGATGCGGCAAGAAAAATTGTGGCACATTTATGGTGCTGGAAGCCAACGACATGTGCCCCAAATCCAGATATTCTCTTAGGAACGCACTATATTGAGCCTTCAGCGGGAGGTTTTTGGAAAGTTTTGTCTCCAGACTTTTGAAACGACGAAGAGCGAGACAGAATGAGTCGCCAAGGTCCTCAAAACCAGCACCAGCTCAGAGTCGAACAGAAAATTGACCATTTTCCAACCGAGAGTAGTTTTCCTTCAACAAACGTTCGCAGAGTAGATCCTCACTCGATGCAGCTGCCTCCGATGAATAACAATTTTCAAGCTCCCAAAAGCGCTTTACAGCATTCGACAAAGAATCCTCGTCTTCCTTTCGTGCGTGCGTTCCTGTTGTCGTAGCCAGAGCGACTCGATTGTTGGTGGTGTGAGCCAGCCCTCCAGAGACAATCCAACCAAGTTTGGTATTCTGGGGCGATGGCAGCATCTCAGCCAAATGCATCTGCCCAGCACAGAGCAAATCAAAGAATATACCAGCGCCTAACAGCATATCGATTCGCTGAGATCTAAAAAACAAAGGGTCAGCTAAATTGATATTCTTCAGTACATCCCATTCTGCAGCATTAATATCGTAGTGCGGCTGATAGTCAGTGATGACTCTAGTTACGACCGCCGTGAATGAGGAACTATAGCTGCAATACTGAGACTGCATGACGACTTCCACAGCTTTATTCGAAGTAAGAGACGATTCTCCAATGCCAGATATCGAGACGGGCGAGTGCCGATGTTTTAGCTGCAGATGACCAGCCACACGAGACGTTATAAAATTGAGCTGCGATGCGGAATCCAATATTGCCCGACATGGGACAAGCGTTCCAGCACGATTTTTAACCAAAACGATGGCCGTAGCTAGTAACACGTAATCTTTCGAGATATTGGGAATAGGTGGAGAGTAAGGTGGAGAGGCTGAGCATGAAACCAAGGCCGATGATTGCGATTGCGGGAGGCTCACGTCTGCATCAATGATTGCAGGTGGAACCGGTCTTTGAGTCTTATGGAGCAACGTATGGTGTTTCATACGACACTGCTTGCAGCTTCCAGACTTACACTGCTGCAAACCGTGGCCCTTGCGCAAACAATTGAGGCAGAGATGCATTTTCTTTGCTTCCTTATAGCGCAAAGTAGGGGACAAATTCAGAAACATGCTGCAATTGGTTATGATGTGGTCCTTTCAGTCGCAAAACCTTCAACCAGACTAATTTTCATTATTAGGTGAGGCAATGAGGACATTTTGACTAGTCTTGCGTATTGTTTCTCCCACCTGATGGCTTGGTGTTTCGATTACCAAATCACTTTCCTGATTCTGCATCATCCTGCATCGCTTCTCCAAAAACGAAGCAAGGGCTTTCCATGTCAACAGCTTGTCGGACGGTAAGTCTTCTTCCCATTTTTCCCGGGTCCTGGTGTCCAGCCTATGCGTCACAATGTGTATGAGAAGTCCATCTAAAATTTCCTCAGTTCATGCCAAAGTCCATATCGCACGCAGGTGAGCATTGATTTTATCGCTAAGTTGCCGAAGACTCCTCGCAGATCCCATCTCAACGCTTTGTAACCCAAATATCGCCTTTACGTGAGCCGGAAAATGATGGTATTTATTGTCGAAACGATTAGTGAGCAGTTCCAAAGCAGTCTCATAATTCCCATCAGATATATCGATGGAACGTATGGTTTCTAGTGCTACCCCGTCTAGGCTAGCACGAAGATACTGTAACTTTTCCAAATTACTCAGCTCTTGCTCGTTGTCCACAACGGTCTTAAACATCGAGAAGAAGTTTGGCCAGTCTGCGTAGTCTCCCCCAAAACGAGCCAATACTAGATGCGGCAGCCTCGACTTCCGAGTTGATGCGTTGAGCGAAACTTCTCCAGCGAAATGATGAGGCATGGTGGTTGAGTTTGCACTGATCACCTTCTCCAGTGCTGCTAGCTCGCGATTTAGTTTTGCATCGATTTGCATGTACACGTTCGCGAACTCGGACCGCGCGTCACCGTCGAGCACCGTGAAATCGAGCCTTTCCAAGCTGCTCTGTGCAGCGTTGAACTCGGAGTACATTTTTTCGTGGTGCTTTAATCGCGCACGCAGGTCAGCTTCGTCAAACTGAAGGATGGACTCATCCGTTAAGAATTGGTTCATCGCCACGAGTTGCCGCTGAATAGACCTTGTTTTGGCTTTGTAAAAGTCCACCTCACTGGCCGCCGTCAGAGCATGAACCATATCATGATTTTCCGCCATTTTTTAACGCCACAAGATTAGGGCTTACACAAAAAAAAAACACTATAAGTAGTTTTCCGAGAGGAACGATATAACACCCTGTATGCGCAGGCTAGCCGAAACAGCCAAGCGACGACAAACAAACGGTTTCGATTTTCGTTCTGTCTTTGCCTCAACTTCTGAGGGTTTTGCACTGCGCTTGCACTAATACACGCGCAACAAAACCGTTTCTTGGCGGGGATCTTTCACTCAGTTATAAGACCGATTTCGTTTACATATACAGCTATGGAACGTGAAAATGAAATTTTCACTGAGCAGCACCCAAATGCCGGTAATGCACAATGTCACTGAATATCACTGCAGTACGTTTTGCATGTGTTTGTTCTGTGTGTTTTATGTGATTGGCACCGATTTGTGCACAAACAGCTTGACCGAATAATAAATTGCCCGAACGATATCGACAGTTTACTTATTAAATCATGGTACAGGCTCCAGATCACGTCGGGGTCACCGAAATGTTTAGCGGAAGATATCAAATTATCACCTAGGTTTATATTAAAAAACGCGGGAAGGGAGATTATGACGAGAGAGATATTACAGGTATTAGATATTAGCAAACAAATCCAAACAGTGATGCTAGATGGCATTTACTTTAAAATGATTATTTGTCGTTCTGCTACGAACATAATTCATAAAAGAGAAAGGCTGACTACATCTCTAAAATTCAATTATTCAAAAATGGCAATAAAAAGTGAAGCAAGGAGTATGGTTGCTCACTTATTAACGGGGCCATTGGAAAATTATAATGCCTTTTGGGAATTGCTGACCAAGCGGTATAAAAATAAAAGCAAACTATTTTTAGATCAGCTGAATCGGTTGCTAGATTTGCCAATGCTAGGCAACGATTCAGCAAAACATATTTAATTGTTTTCTGACTCGATAAATGAGTCAATACATTTAATAAAGTTAAAGTCACAATTAACAGAAGAAGTTGATGTGGTTTTTGCCCACATAATTTAGAGAAAAATGCCCTTCAATTAAAAAAAAGTCATATAAAAAGGACAAAAGAGGTTCAAACATTGTCCGCTGTGTAAAATGGCAGGCCATACAATAATGCAAGGCTATAGGCTTTAGAGAATGAGTCCGATAGAGAGAGGCCAGGTTATTCAAAAGCAACGCCTGTGCAAAAGATGTTGTAGGCACGACATGGGAAAACACAGAGGTGAGTGGAGTATCATCGACAGACTCTTCCACTTCAAAGTATAAGGTAACTTTAACGGTAAAAACTCGGGATGCCGATAAAAAACTCTTTATATTGAAGCAATCATTCTCCCAAAACTTATGAAGGCTTTACCTGCAAAGTCGTTCAAGATTGACAAATCGAAATGAAAAGATTATGTGTTGGCTGACCCTAACTTTAATAAACCAAGTAGGGTGGATATAATAATTGGGGTAGATTTGTATGCCCATATTGTATGCATTATTTGCATATATTCTGGAGAGACGATCCAAACGAAAAATTAAAAGAATATAAACTAACAACCGTTACGTACGGTACAGCTTCAGCACCCTACTTAGCTACTAAGGTGCTTGTTGCAATAGCAGATAATTGCGGAAATAAAGCAATTAGAGAAATCATAAAAAATGATATTTATATGGACGACCTGATGATTCCATATTGGAATCTCTCCTCTCTCCGCTCAGTTTTTACTAATTCCGCTTTAAGCGTTTGCCTGGCACACTAATCTGATTTCTATTTGTTTTGAAATAAATTTTGTTTATTGTATTTAAAATGGAATCACCTATTATCTGTACCAAAAAAACCTGCAAACAGGTGGTCAACCCTGCTCAGTCGAGTATCCCCTCCTATCTTTGCGGAAAAGCAATGCACGCAAAGTGCGCTGGGTACTCAGGCCTCGTGGGTGAAGCAATTTCCAAGCATAATGGCTTGTTCTACTGTTGTGAGGCATGCCGGGGGGCTCACATAGAGATGGCCAGGTTTATGGGGCAGACGCGGAATGGCTTTAAGGAGCTGACCGTGGGCTTTAAAAAGTAGTACGATCGGCTCCTAGCCATGGAGTCTTTGTTTAGCAGTTTGCAACTGCTGAATGAGTCTCCTAGGCGAAAAAAGGTCACTCCGCGGGATCTGCAAGCCCCAACTGTTTCTCAGCCGCCCGTTGCCGAACAACCGACTCCGACCACTCCAATTGTGCAGCAGCCGATATCGTTTGCTATTCCAAGGGCAACGACAGCTGCTGGTGATGCAAATTCGGCAGCCGAATTTATCACTTCGGAGAACGCACAACCAGAAATTTCCGTAGCGTCCGTGTCCGTCAAGTCTTCCAACATTCCTAATATCCCGTCCACTTCGATCCCACCAACAAACATACGACCCGGACCACCGGGTATTGCCATCACAGGTACAAGGTCTGTGGTGCCAAACCCAAGATTGGTGGTGATCACACCTACACCTAAACGACAAATATTTGTCTCACGGCTTGCCCCTTACACCACTATAGATGACGTTACTGCTTTTATTCAAAGCAATATACAAGCCGACGGTTTAAAGGTGGAGAAGTTTAACTTCTCTTATGCCAGGGATGTAGCTTCATTCAAAATAAGCGTCTCCCCAACTCATTTTGACACCATTTGCTCTGCCAAATTTTGGCCAGAGAACATGGTGGTGAAGGAGTTTAAGGCAAAGAAGAAGAGTAGGCCCCCAATAACTCCTAATACTAGTCAGGCCAGTGCTCCATCCTCATCTTCCCAGTCCACCCATCCAAAAAACTAACTTCCTCTCTCTTAATCACCTACCAGAATGTTAGAGGCTTGCGTAGTAAGCTCAGCACTCTGTTTCGGGATAGCGTCGCATTTGTATCCCATGTAATTGTGTTTACAGAGACCTGGTTAAAACCGGAAATTCTTAGTTCTGAAGTTTTGGCAGGTCGGTACACAACCTTTAGAAATGACCGTTCGTCTCGACGTGCGGGTGGGGTTCTGATTGCAGTGGACTCTAACTTCACGTCGGAACATTTTACAGTCCAGATTCAACAAGAACTGGAATTCCTGTGTATAAAACTGATTCTTCCCGCTTTTTCAGTCTTTATTACATGCTCGTATATTCCACCTTCTTCGGATATCGCAATTTATGAGCAGCACTTGTCCGCCTTAACCGCTGTTTCTTCCTCGCTATCAGATAAAGATCATATGATAGTTCTTGGGGATTTCAATTTACCAGGAACTGTTTGGTCTTCGGTAAACGAGTCTAATAACCTAGTCCCCATGTCACGACATGACTTTATAGACGGCTTACTCGACTTATCCCTGTCTCAAGTCAACCATGTGAAAAATTCCCTGGGTCGATTGCATAATCTGTGCTTTGTAACGAATCCGACCATTGCGTTGTTAACCCGAGTCCCTCCGCTCACTATACCTGAAGACGCCTACCATCCTACACTTGAAGTGTCGCTCGATATAGGACCAACCGCATTGGATCGGTCGGGTAGGCTACCTCAATGTGTCCGCTGCTTTCCCTCATTAGGGATTTTGATTGGTCCGCTTTGTATTTGTGCACTGATGTTACAATATGCACAAACATTTTCTATGATGCACTTGACTTTTGACTTTTGAGTCTTGTGTCCCACTTTCCTGTCCTATTAGATCTGGGAAGCCCCCTTGGTTTACCAAAGAGTTATCCAGTCTAAAAAACTTAAAATCAAGACTTTACAACAAATTTCAAGAAGTTGGCTCTCCTTAATTAGAAAAGTTAAAGAAATAAAATGGACACATGTCAAATCTGAAGACAATCCAGCTGATGTAGCATCAAGGGGCATTAGTGCAGATAAGCTGAAAGATTTTGAAATTTGGTGGAAGGGTCCTCAGTGGCTAGCGAAATCTAAAGAAGATTGGCCAAAAGAGCAGATTAAAGAAAAAATAATTGTTAGCACAACGTTTATAATCGATAAAGCTAACATAATTAATGAGTTATAACAGAAATACTCGTGTATGCATAGAAAGAATCATTGCATATATTTTAAGGTTTATTCAAATGAAAACCGAAAATAAAGAATTTCCATCATATCTGACAGTCAATAAGATTATGATCGCCAAGATATTGATATTGAAAAAACAACAAGCTATGCAATTCAGTTCTGAAATAGCTAGCCTAGTTAATAAAAAACGAAATAGAAACAAAAAGTAAAATATTGGGCTTAAATCCGTTTTTAGATAAAGATGGATTACTGCGAGTTGGAGGAAGATTACAAAACTCCAGCGCAGAATTTGAGGGTTAACATCCCTTGATTTGAAATTAGTATCACTTAACGTCTTTAATTAGCAATAATGCACATGAGGAAACATTGCACGGTGGAATAATTTTGATGCGAAATTATATCCAGCGAAAGTATTGGATATTTGGGCTAATAAACAGTTTAAAGCAAAAGCTTAAGGAGTGTGTTACCTGTGCTAGGTATCGGCAGAATACGGTAGAACAAATTATGGGAAATCTGCCGAAATACAGAACAAAAATGTCACACCCTTTTACAAATACAGGGGTAGACTTCGCCGGACCTTACCATATCCGATGTTCTTAAAACCGTGAGCAGAAATTGCTAGTGATCTAACTTCGGATGCCTTTCTAGCTGCACTTAGAAGATTTTTTTCAAGAAGAGGAAAATGAGCAAAAATCTTTTCTGATAATGGAACCAATTTTATGGGAGCTTCGCGTAAATTAGTCGAAGAATACCAAAGAGCCCTTAAGGACAATATAAAAGTGGTTCCAATATTAGAAAGAGAACAAATCGAGTGGCACTTTATCCCCCCGGCAGGACCTCACTTTGGAGGTATTTGGGAAGCTGGGGTAAAATCGGTGAAATATCACTTACAAAGAGTGATTGGGGACAATAATTTAACCTACGAGGAAATGGCAACCCTCTTATGTCAAATTGAAGCTGTACTGAATTCACGCCCGTTGTATACCGCTTCAGATGATATTGACGATTTGGATGTATTAACACCAGGCCATTTTATTATTGGAAGGCCAATATTCGGCCCCATTGAAACAGTGTCAGATGAAAGAATTGGAAATCTGGAAAGGTGGAAATACATTCAAAAAATGAGGAGAGACTTCTGGATTAAATGGCTTCCACACTCTTCAACAAAGAAATAAATGGGAAATAGGAATGCAGAATATTAAAAAAGGACAGATAGTTTTAATAAAAGATGAAAACTGTCATCCAGCTAGATGGCCGTTGGGGAAAATAGAAGAAATACATAAATGTAGGGACGATAGAGTCAGAGTAGTCACCATCAAACATCAAAATGGGTCGATTAAAAGACCGATTACTAATGTTTGTCCATTAGCTGGAATTGAGTATGAAGAAAAAGACTCAGAAACGCCTCCAAAAGAAGCAAGAAGTACTCGCGGTAGACCTCGAATACCCAAACTAGGACTCATGACAGTAAGCGTAAAAGGAAAGTTACTATGTATACTGTTAATGTGTGTGTGTGTGTGTGCGTGTATAAAGCTGGGTTGTATACGGTACATAAACCGTCTACAGTTAGGTCGTCGCAACTAGAACTTGATCCAGTTGGACTGCGGAGAGGGTATCCTGCGGTGCGCAATTGAGGATCTGAAGACACGGCGACAGCCTCTGATGATTGCGATGGAAATGGAATCCCTTAATGTGCAGGTGAGGATCTGAAGACACAGCGACAGCCTCTGATGATTGCAGTGGGAATTGAGTGACATGCAGTTTTGGTACTGTTTCTGATACTAATTTTATTCAACAAAACTTAACTCTATTTATAGGTAACAAAAGGTACAAAAAGTGCTGATTTAATAAGAATATGGTAAAATGGTAAAAAATAATTGATGTGAAATGAATATTGATTTAATATGATTTTATTGGCTGGTATGCAAATTGGGCAATTGTGATGGTCAGCAATTGCACCAGTGTTGTTGGTCTCTGAGGAATGATCGCATTGTCAGCAGAATTCGCTGCCGAGGCGGTTTGTTGTTGACTCAGCTAAAATGCTGAGTCGTGATATTTCCTGTTGACCGGATGAGCTTGTATGTATCATGTTACTTATGCATAATTCCTCGACTGAACATTCTCCCGGCCGTTGAACTGGTGTTCAACCACCGCCTAGGTTAGGTTAGGTTAACCCGGACGTCTCTCAGCGGGGACTTTCATAGGCCAGTCTGGCCCTTAGTGATCCGGATGTAGATGGACCTTTACGGGGGTATTGCTGAGATTTGGAAGTCCTCGAGTATCGAGGTGTGTTTCGCAAAGGCAAGTAATTCCCTCGGCGTCCTCTTGGAGGCATCTTCTAGTGATGCCATCTCCGGTGCGCCTAGGTATCTTGTCCTTGCCCGTGAAAGAGCCGGGCAGTTGCAGATGAGATGTTCCAGGGTTTCGATAGCCCCGGATTCATCGCATTTCCTACAGCTGTCTATGTTGGTAATGCCTAGCTTGGCCGCGTGCGCCGCAGCCAGACAGTGACCTGTGAGTATTCCCACTATCAGTCTACAGTCTTTCCGTGGAAGATGCAGTAGATAGTGAGCTAGCTTTTCATTGCGCTCCTTGCACATGGTTCTCGAGGTTCTGCAGGTGGTTGCGTTCCTCCATCTGTTCTTGGTTTGTAGGGCGGCCTGCTTCTCTAGATCGCTTTGTAACGTTCTAAGGGAGATAGGCACGTTTTCGATTCTTTCGCTCGTCAGCCCAACGCCTTCCTTAGCCAGAACGTCCGCAGCCTCGTTTCCTTCGATGCCCTGGTGGCTGGGAACCCAGTAGATTCGCACTGACTTGGTCGTGCATAATGAGTCTAATGCCTCCCTGCTTGCCAGGACACTTCTGGAGCCGACTGCGAACGACTGCATGGATTTTATCGCTGCTTGGCTATCGACGAATATGTTCACCACGTTGTGTGGTCGCTCTATTTGCTGAGCGACCTCTGCTGCCTTCTTTATAGCGAAAACTTCCGCCTGGAATATGCTGCATCGGTCTGGTAGCCTATATGACACCCTTATTTCGGGGTTTGTACAATATAAGCCCGCTCCTACTCCTCCGTCCATCTTGGAGCCGTCGGTATATATGTTGAGGTGTTGAGTCTGGTCCCGTCCCTTTTTCCAGTCTTCGGGTCCCAAAAATGTGTTGGTTTTGACCTCTAGGCAAGTTTGGGGGGTCATGTAGTCTGTATGACTGGTCATGTTCCTCCCAATTGAACTGTGCCCGTATCCTTGGGGTGACATGTTCCCCGATGCGATAAGTCGCTGTGAGGCTTTACCCGCAGTCAGCCGAGCGTGGATGTCGAGGGGATCGATCCCAAGTATGGTTTCGAGTGCTATAGTTGGGGTTGACCTCAGCGCCCCTGTGATACATAGCAAAGCCTGTCGCTGGGTCCTTTCCATAAGCTTGTGGTACGTCTTCTTCTCAGTTGCTTGCCACCACACTAGGACTCCATACAGCAGAGTTGGTCGCACCACCGAGATGTAGATCCAATGCATTAGGGCGGGTGACAGGCCCCATGTGCTGCTAAGCATCTTCTTGGATGCATAAAGCGCAATGGTGGCCTTCTTCACCCTTTCCACTACATTGGGTTTCCATGCCAGTTTGCTATCCAGTACTGTGCCGAGGTATTTGACCTGTGTTTTCGGGGTTAGCCTTGTTTGGTTGATTTTTGGGGGGATCCATGCCGGTACCTTGTACCTCTTTGTAAAGAGGATGAGGTCCGTCTTGTCCGCGTTGATATCGAGTCCTACTTCGTCCGCCCACTCGCATATCTCCCTGAGTGTTCGTTCCATTATGGAGCTGAGAGTCGATGGACATACGCCCGTAATAATTATGCTTATGTCGTCTGCATAAGCTGTTATTTTTGGGGCCTTCCTCTCGAATCTCTTGATGAGGTCGTCGACCACCAGATTCCACAGGAGGGGCGACAAGACTCCACCTTGAGGTGTGCCTCTATGCGCTCCCTTTACCGTGGAAGCGGTGCCCCACTCAGATTGCACCCGTCTACAACTCAGGAGGTTCTTTATCCATAGGTTGATTGCTTGGTGTGTGTGGGTCGCTTCAAGGCGATCCATTATTGCGTTCGTGGCTACGTTGTTAAATGCTCCGGATATATCTACGAATACTCCTAGTGCATACTTTTTATTGTTGAGAGCCTTCTCGATGGTAGCTACTAGTGAATGTAGAGCTGTTTCCACCGATTTCCCTTTGGTATAAGCGTGCTGGTTGGTTGACATCAGTCCTCCCACCTCCTTCCTGATGTATCCGTCCAGCAGCTTTTCCAGTGTTTTTAGCATAAAAGAGGTAAGGCTTATCGGTCTGTAGTCCTTGGGACTAGCATGGCTGCACTTTCCTGCCTTTGGGAGGAAGACAACTCTAGCCGTTCTCCATTGGATAGGGATATAGCCTGTACTTAGACATGCCGAGTATATTGCGAAGAGCCATGGGATGATCGTCTCTTTGGTCGCCTGCAACATGGCTGGGAATATTCCGTCCAGTCCAGGTGCTTTGATGCCCGCAAAGGAGTCTATGGCCCATTGGATCTTCTTGTGGGCTATTAGATCTGTAGGGGGTGTTTGTTCCTCGGTTGCTAGGTCCTGATGCGTTTCGGCATCAGTGACCTCGGTGCATCCCGGGAAGTGGGCCTCCATTAGTGCTGTCAGAGCCTCTTCGCTGTCTTCTGACCACTGTCCGTTATTTAATTGTAGCTGACTCTGTATGGTGGGCTGCTTCGAGAGCAGCTTCCTGAGTCTTGCTGTTTCAGGCACTTTCTCGATGTTCGAGCAGAAGTTTCTCCACGAGCTACGTTGTGCCTTGCGTATTTCCTTCTTGTAGTCTCTGAGTAGTGTTTTGTATTCCTCATTGATGATCTCCTCATTCGCTACTCTGGCGAGTTTGAAGAGTTCCCTGAGGTTATTTCTCTTGAGGGAGAGGTCCCTATTCCACCAGAGTGGTTTGGTCCTCTTTCTCGTTCTTGATGGCGGGCATGCTCCTTGGTAGGCAGACAGAAGTTCCTTGGAGAGGGTCTCCAAGGACTTCTCTATGTCTTCCGCGGATTTCACTATTCCCGGATTCGCGAGCTTCGAGGTAACGGTCTTCCTGAACTTCTCCCAGTTTGTGTTCCGGGGGTTCCTGAAGACTGTCACCTTCGGAGTGTATTTGAAATCGCACTCGAACTGAATGTACTTATGGTCCGAGAAGGATGGTCTTTCAAGGACTCTCCATCCAGATACCAAGGTACTCTTTCCTGTTACGAGGGTTAGATCTAGCACGTTGGACGAGGTGGGACCTACGTAAGTGTAGTCCTCTCCCACGTTTGCTACATCTATGTTATTTGATAATATAAAGTCTAGGAGTGACTCACCTCGGTCATTGATATCGGGGCTTCCCCACACACTGTGGTGGGCATTGGCGTCCGTACCAATGATGAGTTGCTGATCTTTGGAGTCGGCTTTTTCCACCAGACTCCTTAGTTCTTCAGGTGGTGCGGGCCTGTCGTGTGCCATGTAGCAGGAGGCTACCAGAAGGCGCTTCTCCTCACTCTCCAGCATCACTACTGTCAGGTCGTCTGTGCTGTAATGAGACATAAGGTAAGCGTGGATTCCCTTTCGTACTAGTACGACGGTTCTATTCCTGCTTACCGATGTTGGGTAGAACGAGTTGTAGTTTGCGAACTTCAGTCCGGCCACTGTATTGCCTGACGCAATCCAGGGCTCCTGGACCAAAGCTATATCGGCGGGCCCTTGCTCCATGGCTATGAGGAGCTCCGCCGATGCTACCTTGCTTTTATGCAGGTTGATTTGCAGCACACTCAGTTTCATGGGCGGCTGGCTCAACTGCATACGACGGGTTGACTGTTATCGTCAGGTCACCGTCCTCATCTTCCTGGGAGTCTTCAAGAGCCAGACCCTGGGCGGCCTTCACGATGGTGTCTAGACCGAGGTCCTTCTCCACCTCGCCTGCCTGCAGGGTGTGTGTGTCTGTGTCTTCGGGGCGGCGCTTCTTGAGGCGCAGGTACACACTGCCCATGCCCCACGCCATTTTCCCGTATCTGGGGTAAAGGACGTCCTCTGCGTCTTTGTTGATCTGGAGGATCACATGCTGGCCCCCCTCGTTGGGTAGTGGGCTACCAGCGTGCAGTACCTTCCAGTCTGCGGTTGGTATGTCCGGGTTTTGACGCTGAAGGAGCTTCAGCGCGCGGTCTACTTGGATGACGATGGGGAAGAGTACCTTCGCCTTTGGAATGGACGGGATTAGCTCCCTGTCCACCACCTCCAGCTTGGCCCCCTCCCACAACGCCTCCAATTGGCAGACCGTCTGCGTCAGCCACCTCAGCGTCGGGTCGTCATTGCATTTCAGGATTTTGACCCCATTCAGCCATCCAGCGCCATCAAAAGTGGGCATGGGCACTGTGGGGTCTTCCTCCATCCGTGCAAGCAGGGAGTCGACGAGCCGTGCGTGGACCAGTTTCCACTGCGCCGCCGTCATCTTCCCGTTCTCATCACGTCTGTCGATGAGAGCTACGATCAGGTGTCTCTTGGACACATCGCTGACCTTTGAAGCATTGACAGACCTCTGCTTCGCCGTTTTCGGTGGTGGTGGGGATGGTTCCGCTCTCTTGGGCCCGCGCTGCCGCTTGCCTGCCGGGGTGGCGGTGTTGTCGGTCGAGCGCTGCCTCTTAGTAGCTAGCAACTCCTCCACCTTATTTGCGTGTTCACTAGTGGAAGCCTTCATTTGAGGCAACCGTGCGTAGTATCTACGGCCCTCTTCCACCTTCAGCTCGGCCCAAGCTAGCTTGGATTTCTCCTCCGGGGAGATATCTGCCTTGCCTTGTAGCCTGCTAAAAATCTTCAGGGCCGCCTTATACTGAGCTTTTGCCCTCATCCCCTCCCTCGAACGCTTCGGCCCTTCCCTACGCGGGGAGCTGGAACCTGGTTCAGGCGAGCGGAGAAGGCTTTCTTCCTCCGTTTTGCTGATTGACAGCACGCTCTCCAGATCCGTGTCTGTATCGACAACGGCATCCGTGCGGCTCAGCTTGGAGTGATTGAGTGTGGTGTTGGCAGTAGCTTTACAGCTGACTTGGCCTGCTCCCGCCACGTCAGAGGTGTGACCGCTGGCGACACGCAGAGAGGATTGCTCCTCTCCGTGCCCGCCGGTGGTAGCAGCCACGCTTCCCACCGACGTTTGGGTTGACATCCCAACCCTTGCTTTCCCTTTTGTCCCCTCCATGGTTGGCCCGAAGGTCCATGCGGCTAATGTTTTTCGGGGGAGCCACCCCCTAGCGTTTTAGGCCTGACCGCCAGGCACCTCTAGCCATGGCTCTGACCCAGCTCCCCCGACTCGAGATCGAGAGGACGCTGAATCATTGCCTTAGCTAGACACTGCATTGCCTCGGACAGAGCAAGCGACAATGCATTACCCTTGTCCGGGATAATGCAGTGCCCATTGCCCAGCCGGCACCCTCGGGGAGGGTTCAGCTAGAGGGTTTCTTGCCAGCCCAACCACCGCCTAAGTTGATGGAAAATTGGCGGGACTTTGGGGTGAAGCTGAAGCTGAGCTCCTAGCTGAAGAACCGCGCCGTTCTTGGGTTGATGTCCGTGGCTTCCATAATTGATAGTTTTTCCGGAAATTGTAGGCAATAATCAATAGAATTGACATGGCTAGGGCAGCATAGGCAGCAATTTGGTGGTGCTGCACTGCGGTGATATGGTGTGACAGCTCGTGCTGATTGATTGCTGCTAGTTGCTGGCGTAGATCATCAAGTTCTTTGCGGTAGTCTGAAGTCTGTTTCAGCTAGTGTACCATTGGTGGTGAAGGAGATGTCACCGCTGAACTTATGTCTCTAAATCGAGTGTAGATTGATTTTACATCGCTGTTTGTAGTGCTGAAGGTGCTTATTCTGTTATTTCTGTGTTGCGAGCAGTACATCCAGGAGAAAGCGAAAGTAAGCCGGTTCCTTCCAACTGTATGGTTGATGGAGATCCGTTGCAGACTGCTTGAATTCTCATTGTAGAGTGTGTTGCAAAGATCCATTTGTTCGGTTGCTGTGTTCTTGTCCACAACATGTTCGCCTTTGAATGAATGACGTGACATAATGCTGTTGTTTTGTTGTTAAACAACTGGAACTCGCAGCGATTATCAACGTTAAAGACCGTTTGATGATCAAAACAGATGAATTCTTCGTTGGGCAGTCTGAAGCAGCGTCGAAATTCCTCTGGAGTAAAACCGATGAACTGATCTCGATGTGTGTTTACTGTAATTAAAGTTGTTTTGAGATCAAACAAGCTCCAACTTGTTGAGTCCCAGGTAGGAATCGGGATGATGCTGAAAGTTTCAAGCTGAACTGTTGAAACTAGAGGTAGCGTTACCTTGAATACGACGTGGGTTGCAGTTGGTGTTCCTTCGGCCCGCATGATTCTGTATAGATGAATGACATTTTTTGTTGTAACCGGCAGCATTTGATCGGGTGGCAAATTATCCCGTATTTGGTCTAGTTGATCTCTTAATTGTTCAGGAGAAACTAGCGTAGGGCCTATTGTCCGATGGTGAATACCGATTAGTACATCAGCTATATCGGACTGCATACGTTGAAGACTCGTTGTCAACAGAGTTAATTGTGCTGTGAGTCCTAGCTATGCCTGAGTGAGATGATTGCCGTGATATGTTCCTCTTTCTCTGTTGATGGTAGCCACTTGCCGTTCCAACACCTTTAGGCGATTGTCCGTTGCTGACTTATCTTTCCTGACAACATTGATTGTGGAGTCGACATTCGAGGTTTGATTTCGCAGTAGATGTAGTAGAAAGTCCTCATTTGTTTTTACCTTTTCGATTACTTCGGCCATTTTCTCAGCGTATTTGGAGTCAAGAACACCGAACAAATTGTTTGCCACGTTTCCTACTATATCAAGCGGTGATCGACGTTGTCGAGAGGTTTTCATTAACATATTTCCTGTTTGTAGCTCATTGTACAAATGTTGAAAATGTTAAAATATGGAATTGCATGCTGGAACATTTTTTAGTTCCGGGCACATGTGGCTTAGTTCGGGCATTCCGGTGGACATTACTTGCATATCTTTCCAATATGGATCCAAGTCATAGTATATGATCATGGTCCATTCAGACGTTGTCATTCTTGAGGTTCCAATTTTCTCATAGAATATTCCAGGTTTGGTCGCGAATTTTGTCACATTTATTGACTGTGACAACGCTAATGGAAGCATGAGAAGCATCACTAGCAATGTTGATATTATTGAAGGTGCAACTGCCTTTCTGCGCTGTGGCGGTGGCTCATAAGGCCTTGCCATGTCGTTGATGACGGTGTTGGAGCGTTTGATCGCCACGTCTTCTGGAAATACCGGTGCTAGACGAGTGATGGAGCGCTTGTATACCCTGATGCTGTTTTAACATCAACCACTCGGACGTGGTTGTCTTGCCCAGGATAGATCTTAATGATGCGACCCATTGGCCACTTCATTACTGGAAGGTTTTCTTCCTTCACCAAAACAAGGAGTCCATCGGGCACGTTTAGTGAATCGGTTTTCCACTTGTGCCGTGTTTGTAGTTCTTGGAGGTATTCCATAGACCATTGTTTCCAGAATGAATGTTTTAAGCGTGAGACCAATTCCCAGCGCTTTACCAGTGTTTTTTCTTGATGCTCAGTGTTGACGTCCGGTGGGGTTGTCAATAATTCACCAATCAAAAAGTGTCCTGGGGTGAGCGCTGTTATGTCAGTTAGATCGTTTGACATTTGAGTAATGGGTCGAGAATTGAGAATTGCTTCAATTTCAATTATTACTGTGTTTAGTTCCTCAAATGTCAAGGATGCTGTGTTTGTGGTTGTGATGAGCAGATTTTTTTGCTGATTTAACCGCAGCTTCCCAAACGATGAGGCCCGGGGAGGAATGAATTTGAAGTCCACTTGTCTTTTGTTGCAGTGATTCGTTATTAGATCATGTGCCTTTTCGCTCAAGATGGCTTCTTTTAATTCCTTTAGTTGATTGTTTGCGCCTATGAAGTTGGTTGCATTGTCGCAATGAATAGTCTGGCATTCCCCACGCCTGCTTAAGAATCGACGGAGAGCTGCCAAGAATGCATCTGTGGTTAGGTCGCTCACCAATTCTAGGTGCACTGCCTTTGTGGAAAAGCAGCAGAACACGCGATGTATGCCTTGTCTGGCCTTTTTCCTTGGATCTTATGGTGGATCGCAGCCGGTCCACAGTAGTCAACGCCTGCATTAAGAAATGGGCGTGCTTGTGTGACTCTTTGTGCTGGAAGATTGCCCATAATCTGGATCATTAGCTTTTGTCTGGCTCTGGTGCATCGCCCTTAGGGCTTGGGCAAGGCAATGCATGTTCTCCTCATGGAGTACTCGCATAATCATTTTGACTATCGGATCATTCTTTGGCAGTAGAATTTGATGTTTAGCGTTGTACGGAAGTAGAACTTCTTCTAGTCTACCGCCAACTCGGATGAGCCCATCTTCTGCTAGTATTGGACATAACGATATGATCGAGCTCTTTTTGTCCACAGTCTTATAGCGTTGTTAGCTGCCTTAAGTCTGCGGCAAGCTCGACTTGTTGGATAGTTCGCAAGATTATAGCGCGAGCACTATTCAGTTCTCCTGGGCAGAGTGTTGTTGTAGCCGCTATATTGGTTTTGTAGCAAAAGCGTAACATGTATGCTAGAATGCGTTGAAGCTTGTAAAATGAGCTGCTATGTCTGCATGTGTATAGTTCTTCTCCAAGATCGCTGGGTGTGATTGGCAATCTGACATGCTTCGCCTTTCTCTCGAGGATAGTAGGGTCACTGATTGTTGCTGTCGGCCACTTGTCTCGGCATCCGTGGAGGAATAGTGGTCCATATAACCACAGATTGTGATCTGCTAATCTGCTTGCTGCAATTCCTCTTGACAGTACAACGGCTGAGTTATTGGTCGATGAAACGTGACGCCATTGTAGTTGGTTGGACAATGCCTGTATTTTGACTATTCGATTTGCTGCAAACGTCTGGTATGTCGATGCCGTTGCGTTTATCCAGGATAGCACAATGGTGGAGTCAGTCCAAAAACATCCTGAAACCGTGTTGATGTCCATATGAAGATCCGTTCGAACTCGGTGTGTGAGTTCGGCACCAAGGACTGCAGCGCAAAGTTCTAACCGTGGTATAGATTGCTTGGCTGTCGGTGCCACACGTGACTTGGAGGAGACCAGTCACACTGACACTTGGTTGTTTTTGGATGTAGCGCGAGCGTATATTGATGCGTCTACAAAAGTGTGTAGTTCTTGGGTAACTGGAACCTTGCCGTCATAGACATGCCGGGGAATCTGCATCTCGTTCAATGCTTGTAGGTCTTCACGGTAGTCTTTCCATTCGTGTTGGAGCTGTAGCGGTAATTCGTCATCCCAGTCCAGCTTAAACTCCCAAAGTTGTTGCATGAAGATCTTGGCCTTGACCACCACCGGTGCAAAAAGTCCTAATGGGTCAAAGACTCGGGCTAGCTCGGAGCATACCACTCGTTTTGTGATGCGTGAAGCTTAATGTTGATGATCCTACAGGAAGTCTGTCCTTGTTTTGTATTGCCAAGTGATCCAGACATTTGGTTGCCAGAAACGGAGCAGCTGTTGTCCCGTATGTGACAGATTTTAGCCGATAGTACTTGATGTCCTCAGACGGATTGTTTCTCCAGACGATCATCTGATGGAATTGATCCTCCGGATTTATCCACACTTGTCGGTACATATTTTCTATGTCCCGCTACTTCCCGCTTGCTGATTTGCATGATGCATCAAATACCACTCGCAGCTTTGTTGTGGTACTTTCGGGTTTAGGCACACAGTGATGTGGTATGAAGTAATGCCTTTCCGGAATGTATGATGCTGGGACCATCTTCATGTGTCCTAGATCTTCATATTCGTTGAACTCCACGTGAACTCCACATAGCTCTTCCAAGTGTCTGGTGAAGTCCGTCGCTCTAGTGCCAGAAATCTTTTAGTTGCAATTTCCAAAGACCCCCCCCCAGGGCGGAAGAGTGTTCGGAAAATGGGGGTTTCACTATAAGCCGGCCATCAACTGCAGTTTGTAAGTTTTCTAAGAAATGAGCTTCGCATTATGTCTCGAGCGGTGTGCGTGGTTTTTCCAGAGTCCAAAATCGTTCCATGAGTTCATTTATTCGCGTTGCACAAATGTGCGAATAACTGTAGGCAGACTTCATTTTTCCTGCTATAATCCATCCCAATTTCGTATTTTGCATCAACGGACCTCCTATCTTAAGCTGATGTTGATTTGGAAGCAAGAGGGAATAATAATGTTCTGCTCCGATGACCATGTCAATTTTTCATGGGTAATGGAAGTTCGGATCCGCCAGTGGGAACTTGCTTGGTATGTTTAAGTTCACCGAATCGAGTGCCTGAGATGGTTGATCTGCTATTATTTGAGGCAGTACAAACGCTTCAATTCTTTGCGTTAAACCGTTGTGAAGGGATTTTTTAAGCACATTTACTCGTGCTCTGCTGCTCTTTGATTGACCTCCAATTTTTCGACGTGCAATGTTGTGTTATTAAGTTTAAGCGACAACATTGATGCCATTCGTTCAGAGATCAAATTTATCTGTCTAAAAATGCTCTGAAGTTGGCAACCTGTCCGTTGGTAGCTTCTACTGCCACTCTTGCTGTGGCCAGTAGGTTGTAACTATTGTTACTTGCTTCACAAACCATTGGTGCCTTTGGTTCTGTGGATGCGAATGATGCTGTCTCCAGATGCAGCATCGTGTTGTGTTTTTTGTCGAACTTGAGACAGGTTCGACCTGGGCATGCGTTTGTTTTGTGATTTGTTCTAAAACAATTAACGCACATTTTTTGCTTTTGTACTTAGTTTAGTCGTTCTGCTGGAGATCTGGAGCGAAACTCTTCGCATGCGTAAAGTCGATGGTTTGCCTTCTTGCAAAATGAACATAACGGTTATTGTGCATGTTCTGTATTTGCTGATGCGCAGGCCGTGCCTTTTGGCACTTTCTTCTTTCTTCAATATTTGTGGCTTCCGACCACTTCCTAGAACTCGAATTCTCTGCTCTAGGAACTGAAGTATTGTGTCCAATGGCTGTATATTTTTTGAGCTTCCCAATGATTGCTCATACAAAGCTTTATTTTTTACATCTAGTTTGTTTCTGATTATGGCAATCAATATTGGATCCCATGTGGATATGCTGATGCTGAGCTCTTTTAAGGATGCAAGTGACTCTATTCTTGTAATGTACAACTCTTTCCATGGTTTGGGATCGTCATTGATTGTACTATGATTGAGGAAACGGTTCAGTACCGTATTTGCAACATCTCTGGTATTGTTGTATGTTTCAACAAGAATGTCCAGGCTATTAGATAGTTGTCCTCTTTTTGATCGATGTGTCGTATCAATCGTATCATGAGAACAAGTCGTAGAACTGGGACCATTTCAGTATATCCCCATCAAACTTTGGAATGGTGATGCGAGGAAGCTGCGCGTCATAATTTTTTTTATGTAGCTGGGTTCGCCAATGCCCTTTGAGCGTCTTTTTCCAGTGATAGGTACGATTTTATGTCGTATCCTCCTGCTACTGGATTCTCATATTCATCATGAATGCTGAAATGGACTTCTTGTGCTTGAGACCATTGTGATTTTATCAAATCACTTGAGGTTGTATACGGTACATAAGCCGTCTACAGTTAGGTCGTCGCAACGAGAACTTCAACCAGTTGGAGTGCGGAGAGGGTATCCTGCGGTGCGCAATTGAGGATCTGAAGACACAGCGACAGCCTCTGATGATTGCGATGGAAATGGTATCCCTTAATGTGCAGGTGAGGGTCTGAAGACACAGCGACAGCCTCTGATGATTGCAGTGGGAATTGAGTGACATGCAGTTTTGGTACTGTTTCTGATACTGATTTTATTCAACAAAACTTAACTCTATTTATTTATTTATTTATTTATCTATTTATTTAATGCTATATCCTAACGCTACAAGTATTAACTTATTTGTATTGCGCTAGTCACTTTATAGGTAACAAAGGTACAAAAAGTGCTGATTTAATAAGAATATGGTAAAATGGTAAAAAATAATTTATGTGAAATGAATATTGATTTAATATGATTTTATTGGCTGGTGTGCAAATTGGGCAATTGTGATGGTCAGCAGTTGCACCAGTGTTGTTGGTCTCTGAGAAATGATCGCATTGTCAGCAGAATTCGCTGCCGAGGCGGTTTGTTGTTGACTCAGCTATAATGCTGAGTCGTTATATTTCCTGTTGACCGGTGAGCTTTATTTATTTTGGTAAAAGTGTCATGTGTATTGCATAATATGTCTACATTGTTATGTATGTATGTATCATGTTACTTATGCATAATTCCCCGACTGAACATATACAAAGAATCTATAAACTTCTTTATGGTAACAAAGCAATTAAGTTCATTGATTGATGATTGCGAGAAAATCTAAGCTGGAGTAATAAGTCTACTGATAGATATTAATAATGTAGACTGAATCCTAATATTTTAAAACCTATGCAGTTAAAGGCAGAGATATCAAAATAGAGATATAGGATAGGTTATTAGAAACATTATTTCTTCCAGGAAAAATAACAGGTACGGAATTTAAAGAAATTTATAGTCTATTAACCGCGAAAGGGATTTTCGTGGATGACAAATTTATGTTGAATGTGAAGATTCCTCTGTTTGGTAGACACTCATCCCATTTGTTTAGGATTACTCAATTTTGAGTCGAATTAGAAAAGAAAGGTAGTTGGCTCTTCAAAGATCCAGTAAACACTAATGCTAGAATTCAATGTAGTAATTCAAATCAAGAGTTAATTGATATACCTCAGCAAGGCATTTTAACAATAATAACTGGTTGTACTGTGCGAACCGATGATAAAATATTAGTACCTCATCATAGCCTTCATACAGAAACCTACGAGACAATTTCATCCTCTTGTATAAGTAATATAAGCAAAATATCAAAAACTGTTTGGAATCCTTTGAATGTACCATTAATTAACCATACTGAAGAAATTGATAAGTTGAAAAACGAATTAAAATTGTTAAGAGAAGGTCATCATGAATTAAAAGGGCTTAAGTTCCATTATGTATCTGGACATGCAGCCTTGATTATCGAAATAATAATGATGTTAATATTAATAATCTATGCCATAAGAAGAATTAAGGTAGCGCGAAGACTGCAAACAATAGCACTTCCCTATCCACAGTAATTTACTTTAAAATACTCATCGGTAATTGTAATTATAACTATAAAGAAAATATATACAAATGTAAAATAAAAACAAAACCATGCCACTTCCGGCCCCTTTGCAGAATGTTCAAGCAGAACATAATTATATTATCACACTGAACTGATCTATATATAACGTATATAAAATAAGTTATTTATGACTGTGTGTTCATAAAACACGAACAGGAACCGACAAAGGCCAATCAATAAACAATACAGTCCACTTGAAGGAGGCCACTTGAGAAAAAGGACACATAGAGTTCGACCATAAAATCATATACATGGGCACGTCGAACCCAAATCTATTAACACATGTTGTTTGCATGTAGTAGGTGTCATTAGAAGAGATGAGCGTGGGAACAAGTGCCGCACATCCCTCCTTTTCTTAGCGTTGTTAGCGTTCTTAGTTTTAATTACCGTATATTTTTCTATATATAGTGCATAAGTTTTGAAAATAAAACAGTTTGAATTTACAACTCAACTCGCAAGTGTCTTGACTTTTTCTTGAAGTTCTTAACGGGATTTTCATCGAAATAAGCTTTATGTATTTTCGTAATTGCGAATCATCGACAAAGATACCAAGCTTTAAGCTAATCGTATCTAAAAACGTTAGAGATCGCAAAATATCAAGTTACGGTGAAAGCGAACAATGGAATTGATAAGTAAAAGTCATACCGCTCTGAGTGTAAGAAGAGCATTGGCGCACATGAAAAAGTTCTGCTACATGAAAATTTGGACTGTTTCGAGGGTCTTTTGACTTGATTCATATAGTTGACAGTTCAAGCTTTTATTTAAGCCAAATCAGGGACTTATAGCACATCATCGTAGATGGGCAAAAACAAGGTTTTTCGGAACTTTGAGTCCATTTTTTTCAAAATCGTGATTCGTGATCAGCGATGAAAATGCTATAAGAAAATGTGGGTACGATCTTTAAAACAGAAAAAAGGGTAAATTTTGTCGACCAGTGTAATCTAAAGATCCGGGGTCGGGGTTGGTCCCACAGCTCCAACATCTCTCGATACTCGGCAAACGATACTCGGCAACGATACTAGAAACGATAATTTTGGGACTGCTATCTACGAAGTCCAGCGAAGGTCCAGGTGATGTTTAAAAACGGATATAGCGCACTCGTTCAGCCTAGTTCAGCCGATGGCAGAAGAGTGTAGACTGAACGCTGACCGTTTGACATAGCTGAGCTACCAGCATCATAAGCCTCGATGCTGGAGCAACAAAATCTATAAACTTTCCAATCAATATTGGGAACGAGTATTCATAAGCAGGAATACATGAGTTACGACAAAAAAAAAACGAGATTCTACGTAGAATCCATCGCCGAAGGATGGATTTTATGCCAATACAAGTTCATTTTGCATATCCGCTAAAGATCGATTTTTGTCTGGCCACAGACACGTTGTCACACCCGTGAGATCGCGAGGGTATGAAAAGATACGCACTGTATCACACTGTGTCACACCCGTGACATCGAGAAAGTGGATACAAGGACATAAAGCGTCGTCACACCTGTGAGACCGCGAGAGTGAAAGGATATAAGAGAGTGAGGAATACAAGGACACAGGGCATTGTCACAACTGTGGGGTGGAAAGGATATGAAAACGCGGGGCGTTGACACACCCGCGAAATCGAGAGAGTAAAAAGATTGATAAGAGTAAGGAGTACGAGGAGTACGAGGCCACAGGGTGTTGTCGAGATCAAGAAGGTGCAGGGATACAAGAGAGTGATGAAGTGAATTGAGATAGCATCGAATTGGAGGAGCGATATGTGATCGGTTACTTTTCTGTCCATATCGCCTAGTTAGAATGACTTACTCGGTTCTTGTTGTTTTGCTTGCGAAAGAATGTACTTTATTGTATATCTTGTAGGGGCCGAAGGTAGGAAAACAATATAGACTCTATAGTATTAGATTGCACCTAGATTATTAGATTATTAATCTTATTATTACCATATATGATAGATTAGTTTCGGTAACGCTTAAGAGTGCAGATCTATAAATAACTCTGAAAGTGGATCGTAAGCAGTAAGCTTTTCGTCAAGCTTTCGAAAGAGAGTCGCGACAATGCACTTGCATTCAAGCGAGACGTCGTTACGATTGCAAAGCATAAAGAGCATAAAGGGAGCATAGGTAAAGCTTGCCCGAAATTTCGCTCACGGTTGCTAAAGACCATACGATTATACAGTTAAAGCTCCAAACATCATGCGATCTTTGAGCTTTATGTTTAGTACAGCCTAGCTGAACTTGCAAAGGTTTTGCTAGATTTATTAGCATAGAAGCGACTGAAGAAATTGGACGTGATAGTGCAACCCCATATATATATATATATAACCAACAAAAAGTTCTGGCTCTTACGCAATCCCACGTGGCAGACCACTCTCACTGGAAAATTAATTTGAAAGTGCTTAATAATCAAATCAGTGAAAAGAAAATCATCTCTAGTATGTCTGCCGGCTTTTAAGCAAGTGTTCCCCGTAACGCAAGTATCGGCATAATCTGCGTGCATATATAAATATATATATATATATATATATACTCTACGAGAGGTGTGTTGCAGACGGATTTAAAAGAACAACTGTTTGGAAGTACCGCGCTGAAGGGCGCCTCGGAACATTTCCAGCGTAAATAAACGCCGCCCATTCATTGACCCTTCAAAGGAGAGGTGAACATTAAACCGACTTCGAACTTGAGCTGCCTCGTTTGACCCCGTTCGGATGAACTAAAAGAACGTACAGTCTCTACCGGCGATTCATCAAACTGCGCCCACGGAATCTGATAATGATTTCGAATTAACTATCCCACCGTTGGATTCTCGAGAGGCGCAGTTCCCATACTTCCGACTGACCTGTCTCCCGAGTAGCGGCTACCATCCACGTCAATAGAGGGTCTTCGTTACTCGTCGTTAATAAACGCCGCAATTATTTTCTTTTTAATAAAATTGTATGTACTAGCTTAAAGCTTGTTCTTTTTCAGTTATATCTTATATAGCCATATATACCTAGTTATGTAGTCAGGAAGCACTATTTTGAAATAATCTTCTTTCCATTTCCAATGGGGCCGAATATAGGCCTTCCAATAATAAAATGACCTGGTGTTTATACATCCAAATAATACATCCATCGTCAATATCATTTGAAGCGGTAGACAACGAGCGTGAATTCAGTATAGCTTCAATTTGACATAAGAGGGTTGCCATTTCCTCATAGGTTAAATTATTGTCCCCAATCACTCTTTTTAAGTGATATTTCTCCGATTTCACCCCAGCTTCCCAAATAACTCCAAAGTGAGGTCCTGCCGGGGGGATAAAATGCCACTCGATTTGTTCTCTTTCTAATATTGGAACCACTTTTATATTGTCCTTAAGGGCTCTTTGGTATTCTTCGACTAATTTACGCGAAGCTCCCACAAAATTGATTCCATTATCCGAAAAGATTTTTGCACATTTTCATATAATTGTAACTGGAGACAACCAGCCTAAGGGGTCATACATCTTTGCTAATGTAGATAAAACTATTCTTTTGTTAGTTTTTTTAGTAGGTTCATAATGGAAGTTGAACCTAAACTCGTCTTTAACTGGCTCCCATTGAAGTCCTAATGTTTTGACGGATTCATTCTCTTCAATGGTTAATACTTTATTTTCTTCGTTATCTCTAACGTCCTTAACAATTTCTGGGATGTTTGTTATCCACTTTCTTAAGTTAAACCCAACCTTATCATACTCCTGGGTAACTTCCTTTACATGCCTTTTGGCATCCAATATGGAATCATCAGGTCGTCCATATAAATATCATTTTTTATGATTTCTCTAATTGCTTTATTTCCGCAATTATCTGCTATTGCAATAAGCACCTTAGTAGCTAAGTAGGGTGCTGAAGCTGTACCGTACGTAACGGTTGTTAAATTATATTCTTTTAATTTTTCGTTTGGATCGTCTCTCCAGAATATATGCAAATAATGCTGATCTTCTTCATCATCTTGCCGGTTCATTTTTTCAATGTCCTACAAATGTCCTACAAATACTACAAATGGCCACTTTCGCCATTTTACCATAATATCGAAAATATCTTTTTGGACTCTTGGTCCCACCCACATGATATCATTTAAGCTTTTATTATTTGTGGTTTTTGCTGACGCATCAAAAACCACCCTGAGTTTAGTCGTTAGACTGGAATTACTTATGACTCCCTGATGGGGTAAATAATATTTTCCCTCTTTCTTGGACTCTACCATATGTCCTTCATTTTTATATTCATGCATGAACTTTATGTAATTTTCTTTTAACTTTTTATTTTTGCTGAGTTTCTTTTCTAAATTATAAAATCGCGCCATAGCTTGTGCCTTTGAATCTCCTAGATCTTTATCTTTTTTGAATGGTATTTTCACCACATACCTTCCATTTTCATCTCTTTTTGTAGTTTCTAAGAAATGCTTCTCACAAACATCTTCTTCCACGTCAGTACTTTCATTTTCCATTTCCCAGAAACGCTTTAAGTCTCCGACTTTATTGTTTTCTCCACAATCAATTTATCACCTTTCGACTTGGTGCAGCCGGATATAATCCATCCGAATTCTGTATTTTGACCAAGTAGTCCATCTATTTTCACTACTCCGTCTTTTACAATATGGGCATACAAATTTACCCCAATTATTATATCCACCCTACTTGGTTTATTAAAGTTAGGGTCAGCCAACACATAATCTTTCCATTTCGATTTATCATAAGTTTGGGAGAATGATTGCTTCAATATTAAGAGTTTTTTTATCGGCATCCCGAGTTTTTACCGTTAAAGTTACCTTATACTTTGAAGTGGAAGAGTCTGTCGATGATACTCCACTCACCTCGGTGTTTTCCCGTTGCGCGCCACTTTTAATATTTGTGCTGCTTTCTCTGAAATGATGGTACATTGTGACCCACAATCAATTAGAGCTCGAATGTTTTAATAGCCACCATTCACAGCTCTTACTTTTATAAGTGCTGTGGTTAAAAACGCTTGTTTCTTTGTGAAAAAAGCATTTTATTTTTTTTCACAGGGAATATGGAGCATCGTGTGATGGGATTTTTTACAAATCCCACAAACCATTTCCGAGGAGCATTTCTTATACATGTCGTGCCTACAACATCTTTTGCACAGGCGTTGCTTTTGAATAACCTGGCCTCTCTCTATCGGACTCTTTCTGTTAAGCCTATAGCATTGCATTATTGTATGGCCTGCCATTTTACACAGCGGACAACTTTCTTTAATGCTACTATATTGCACCACTTTTTTCAGCGGTTTTTTCTCTGCATCCTGCGATGAGTACAGAGAAGTATACCTTTGTTCCAGAAATTCTATTACATCGGACAATGTTTGAATCTCTTTTGTCCTTTTTATATGACTTTTTTTTAATTGAAGGGCATTTTTCTCTAAATTATGTGGGCAAAAACCACATCAACTTCTTCTGTTAATTGTGACTTTAACTTTATTAAATGTATTGACTCATTTATCGAGTCAGAAAACAATTTAATATGTTTTGCTGAATCGTTGTCTAGCATTGGCAAATCTAGCAACCAATTCAGCTGATCTAAAAATATTTTGCTTTTATTTTCATACCGCTTGGTCAGCAATTCCCAAGCGGCATTATAATTTGCCAATGGCCCCGTTAATAAGTGGGCAACCATACTCCTTGCTTCACCCATTTATTGTCATTTTTAAATAATTGAATTTTAGAGATTTACTCAGCCCATCTCTATTATGAATTATTTCACAAAATAATTGTGAAAACCCATCCCATTCTTTTTCTTCTCCCGAAAATGTGTGTACTTCTGCCTTTGGTAGAACCGGAAAATCTTCATCTTCCTTCTTTGCTACTGACGCTTTACTAACGCTAGCTTTTTCCTCCATAACTTCCTGCATCCTTATTTCTAAGTTGCTTAACGTGTTCTGAATATCAAAGTCTAGCTCGGCGATCTGTTCGTCGAAGCAGTCATTTGTTTCACAAACATTTTAGAATTCCTCAACTTTTTTGTTTAGTCTTTTACTAAAGAATCCAATTTTGACTTTTCTCAGGTTACACTTCCTTGTTTTAGCCTGATCTCTATACTTTCTTTTAAATACGTTTTTAGATTTTCCACAAATATATCGATACTGTCCGATATTTTCTCAAGACTCTGGTAAATTTTTGGCTCCATATCTTCTTTCAAAGTTCCAGTCACCACTGGTTCTAACTTTGCTTTTTCTACTTTCCCTTTCATCGAAGTTTCAGTAGTAGTTTCATCACAGCTCTTTTCTATGTTCTCTATATTTTTCATCATTTTAACAAATTGATTTTTCTTGTAGTAGTCATGATCGACTACTCCACATATCAATAATGCAGTGTTTTTTGCTGCAGCCTTTTATTTCGCCGAAGATCGTTCAGTGTGAAGTTAAGTGCTTCAAGTGATTTCTTATGTTTCATTGTGCACTCATCCCAAACAATGAGCTTGCATTGCATCAACAATTTTCCCATTGCACTCGATCGGGAAATATTGCATGTTGGAGTATCAATTGTGTTTAAATTGAGTGGCAACTTAAGCGCAGAATGTGCAGTACGACCGCCATCTAGAAGAGTCGCCGCAATTCCAGATGATGCTAACGCCAAAGCTATGTCACATCTTGATCGAATAGTGGCCAAAATTAATGAAATGACAAATGTTTTCCCTGTTCCTCCAGGTGCGTCCAGGAAGAATAGACCATCAGTATTATTGTCCACCGCTTGCATTAATGTTACGTATACTTGCTTTTGCTGTTCATTCAGCAATCGGCACATTATTTCGAACGAATTCCTGCAATGTATCAACATTGTATTGCAGCTCTCGATTTAATTCTTGGTTGAATGCATCGTGCATCGATCGATTTGGAGCAATCATTCCTACTTCAATGCGCCGCATGATCAAAGATGCGGCCGCACCATTGTTTTCTTCTATCCACAGGGCTCTTACTGGCATCATTGTCTCATGTTCCATTTAACAGAAAAATGTAATGATGGGCCCCAGTGTTAATCGGGTATAACGGTCGCGGATATCGTTTTGTGCACTTTCCATCAGCCATGCAAGGCGATAATGGATTTAATGCACCGCACGGTCCATGCACCATCTGTCTCGTCACAAAGTCGTGTAGATGGGGATCAGTGACTGGATCAGGAATTTCAGCTGATATGATGTCATCCACTTCATTTGAATGTATTTTGTTCAGCAACCAAATTAGGATATGAGCATGCGGTAGTCCACGCTTTTGCCATTTCACCGAGTACATATAACAACGTGTGTCACTAAAAACTCGATACTTAGTAAGCACATCCATCATTAACCTTGAGTTTTTGCTGAAATACTCTGGCGATTATGTCATGGCGATCTTGCGGTTTTTGGTCCGGTTCCAACTCACGTTCAATTTCCGTCCAGTTCGGATTGCATGTGAACGTAATAAATAAATCCGGAGTTCCATAATTTCGCACGTACGTCATAGCGTCTTGAGCGTATTCGTGCATGTGGCGTAGGCTTCCGATATAAGATGATGGGAGAATCGTCAGACGTCCAATATTCTGAACATCACCATCTGAAAGAATAGCATCACGCAAGTGTGTATAGTCCTCAGATCGTAGCTTTGCCTGATTGAATCGGATGAACGCTAAACGTTCGGTCTCGACTTTGACATACATGTCGACAGCGAATTGCTGGAATAGCCGACGGCACTACAGAATGACATTCTCCTCATGTGTACGAATCATCATAAAATAAGCATAGTAATTCATTGCGCTTAGATTTTTATTCGTTGATACTCCTGAAAATTCAAAATTAAATGAATTGTTAATGGAAACCAATAAAAGCAATAATAGCAATAATTAGTGTGGGAATATTGTACCTGTAATTGGATCGACCATCTTCAACGTGATGTCGTATCCGTCTTGCCCTTGCCAATAAATGATTGGATATTGTAACGCATCGTACAAACGATGTGTCTCGTTTACACGATGCATGATATTGCTTCTTCGCTGAACGACAATGTCTCGCGATTTAGTTGGATCGCCAACAATAATTGCAGCAACATCATTAACGGTGGGTGCATTGAATCTTCGCACATGTTCACCAGTTTGGGTACAACCCGCTCTTATGACAAATTTGTGCGTATGCGATGGCATTCGTTCCAATGCTGTTTTGAACATATTAACCACAGCATTATTAGCGTGCAAAAATGCTTTCAACTGTTCAATATTTCGTCTCTTTAACTGTTGTGTTCCCTGTATATTGCAATGCACATGCAGCTGATCCACCATCGACGAAATGAAATATATTTGCAGAAATTGATGCGGTTCATCTGGTGTTGGCACCATTGAACCATGCAAATGATATATTTGTCCTTGTATCTGTAATTGCAAACAATCATTTGTTGAAGAATACGGTGTAACTTCTGATCGTGTGATGGTGTAGTGTGTGGTGTATATGTAGTTGTTATGTGTTGCAATTCATTGTGTTGGTGTGAGTGATTGGTTAAGTGTGTTGTATCTTTTACCTTGCAAGTCGGCATGAAGCCGCCTTCTCGAATGATATTAGCTCCAAAAAAAGTCATGCGAAAGCAGTTATTGTATTCAAGGATGTGTTGAATAAAATGGCTGGAATCGGGATCACTTCCATCGAACAATGGTTTCAGTGGCTGTGGTGGTGTAAGTAATGGATCCAATTTGACTTTTCCACTTGCGCAGCACAATCCAGCTGTTTCTCTTTTGAACTTTAGCGCATTGCAATATCGGCATATAGTCGTCATTGGTCCAATATCTAAATTTTCATCATCACTGTAGTTCGCAGTGGGATCATGGAATGCCAAGCGATTGTATGATGCCAATGATCTTCGTGTCCTCACGCGTTGTCCCAATCGGGAATTTTCTCTTTTTATATTTTGTCTTTCTTCGCTTAAGTTCTGTGAATACACTTGATGCTGCCTTACATGTCTTGTGCGGCGGCCGATGTTCGCACGTCGTCCTCTAGGCATTTTGGACTATAGACAGAGTGGTGAATTTAATATCAAATGCACGATCCACATAATTTACACAGTTCAACTTACCACCTTAAAGACAAATTCCTGCTGCTGAAATTGAATACAAATTTGCACAATACACGTGATTTATTTGATGGTTTCCAATTGAAATGTTAGGAAACGAATAACTTATTTTTTTAAACTTTTTTTCCACAATTTCACAGTGAACACAATACCGGTTTGTCACATGAAATTAACTGAGCAGAGAACAATGAGTAGCTGTCAAACAATGTATCACGCACCGGCGCCATCTACTTAAAATATTTGTTTGTAGTACATGCTATGTATCAGAGATGGCGCTGTATGTAAAAAAAGATTTTCCCGGTTTTCTGTTGAAATTTTTGAATTTTGCTATGAACCTCACGGAGAGGCCGAGACCTTTCCAACGAATGCAAAACCGTGGAAATCGGTTCGTGCGTTCTGGAGTTATAGCGTCAGGAAGAAAACCCGACTTATTTTTATATAGTAGATTAAAACTTAGACCAACGCTAAGAAAAGGAGGGATGTGCGGCACTTTTCCCACGCTCATCCCTTCTAATGACACCTACTACCTTCAAACAACATGTGTAAATAGATTTGGGTTCGACGTGCCCATGTATATGATTTTATTGTCGAACTCTATGTGTCCTTTTTCTCAAGTGCCCTCCTTCAAGTTTATTGTTTATTGTTTAAAATTGTTTAAAGTTTAACAATGTGCAGTTAAACTGTAGGGGGAAAAATTAAATGATAAGTGTGTATCCTACGAGACTTAGGCAAGATACAAGATAAACTTAAAATATAATTTAAAATTATTACAATATGTTATTCATTAAGATAATTTTGACAGTGTTAGAACTATAATCAAAGGAGAACAGATAAAAAAATTTGTTATAATTTCGGCAAAGGCTACGGAAAGATTCCTGATCTGAGTAGTTAGAAAGGCAGAGTTGAAGGTGGAGAGGAAAGTAATGCCTAGTCGGACGGGATGGGACAGCAAGCTTGTGGAGAAAAAGAACTCCATGACAGATCCTACGGGACTTTAGAGATTGGAGGTTAATGAGGCGCAGCCTGCTTTCGTAGGAAGGGAGATGTATCACAGGGTCCCAATTAAGTGAACGGAGTGCAAAGATGAGGAATTGTTTCTGCACGGATTCAAGCATATCTTGAAATTTTTGGTGATGTGGTGACCAGACACAGGAACCATATTCCAAGATTGGCCGGACCAGAGAAACGTATAAGACTTTAATGGTGTAAGGGTCAGTAAATTCCTGTAGTGGACTGTAGTGTTTATTGGTTGGCCTTTGTCGGTTCCTGTTCATGTTTTATGAATACACACCCCAGCAGTCATAAATCACCCATTTTAGGTACGTTCCTCAGTTATATATAGATCAGTTCAGTGTGATATAATAATTGTGTTCTGCACAGACAATTCGGACCGCTTGCCCTTAGTCAGTCTCGAGCTAATCTCCGTAGCCATCACATTTTTGAAAATCGATTAGTACCACATACCTATGTACATAGTATGTATATTTTATATACTGACTGAGTACCGGGTACATACATACTAGAGCCCTGCACGAGTTCACAGTAAACACAAAAATTATCCCATCTCGGACAACTCAATGTTGTGCTAATCGCACACTATCAATATATCACACTGTCTACAAAAACTCTTTGACAAAATTTTTATGTATGAGCTAGAGTCATGAACTGTCGAAAAACTGAAGTGTGAGTGCGATTCAGAGCAAATGATTCATACGCATAGCACAGCAAAATTAGAAAGGCTATGCTGCTACTGTCATTCCACCCCGAAACTACAAGCAACAGTCGATGGTGAACTGTATACTGTGAACACTGTGCACGTCCTCAGCACTGTGAATACTGTCTAGAAGACAGATATAATGTGAACAAATTTGAAACGAATTATATGATTAAACGTCATACATTTTCTTATTAATATTTAAAAACATGATATTTAAAAACATGATTTTGTTCACCATGTCATTGTTTCCGGAAATGAAGCTTCTTTTCTCGCAAATTAGGTTCCTTGAAAGGGAAAACACTCATTCCGAAGAAGCTGAATATGCTAGTGTTGAAAATATTTTGCAGCTTAATTTGTATAATATTGGGAACTGGAACTGGTTTTGTTTGTAGCATACAACGTGCAGGCTTTCTGAGCAGATGAAAAATAAATTGGAGGGGGAAGTACACACTGGCTTCGGCTTTTGTCTCTGGTCGGCGGGGTGTGGGTTATAGGGTCATGGTACAACCAATTTAGCGCTCCGGTATGGAGTAACAGTAATAATAAAAAAAAAAAACAAAATCGCGTACGAATGTGGAAAGGGGGATGGGAGAGGGGATAAAGAAGGTCAAGGGGCAGAATCAGCATAGATACGAAAAAGGGGAAGAAAAATATCCGTCCAGGCATTATTGGATGAGTGATCGCCGAATTGCGAGCACGCCCACCCTTCCATGATCCTTATAGTCCATCTGTATTACGCGTAAAGGATCCCTCCAACAACGCGGCCGGTGATCTCGTCCCTACTAAACGAAGCTGCATGGTTTCTATCAAATAATCTAACCTCGGTTCATATCAAAATTTAATTTATTTGAGAACTTCCTAATTAGGCATTCAGGGTGAGATAAATAAAGTAAAGCATTAGAGAGAATGGATAAAGTATGGACGATAGTAGCCTAGGGGGAGTTAATAGGTATGGATTCTTAATAACAAGGAAGTACTAAGAGTAAATGGTTTCAATTTGATTACGTACTAAATATATATGGGAATAATGATAAATATGGATATGGAAAATGCCTAAAATTACTTATTAGAAACTAGAAATTAGTGGAAAACGTACACCTAATGCCGTCGGATTGATTTCAAGAAATTCAAGTTAAGAATAGGAACAAAAATATTCCTGACATACGGTCATTTGGAAATTGTTCGCAAAGTGCATAGTTATTCGTGAAACTCGTCTATGGTGGAAGACCAACACGTGGTAGGCAAACTAAAACATTCATTTTCTCATGGCTCGATATCAATGGATAGATGAATAACTTACGATACTGGGTTTAATGTGGCTCCACGCAGAAAGATATTTCCTTGTGTTCGCTGTGATGCTTTGGACGAGTACATGGTACATGATTGATGAATGTGTTGATGAATGTTAAGATGATGGTGTGCTTCTGTGAATTATAATATGATTAGTACAAGGTTCCAAATTAATCGAATGCACTTTGACCTGGACATGATTTCTCTCTTTCGTGTTCAATTTTTACACGAAGTGGCACAATTATTTAATTCTAATTTACATCTTTTGAAATTTACTCTATTGTTATCCACAATCCACAAATTTTTCTGCCAACTGTACGCTGCTCCAGTTTAGGTTTGCTGAATTGTGATCAGCCTCTAAAAGGAGTCAAGGCGGGGGACAGTGGTCTGAGGTGACGGCGTTGGAGTTATGTTCCTTTCGGGTCAACGCATGAGGCTTTTAGGAACGGCAATCAACTGGTCTGAACATATAGCCAGTAAGAGGACGCCAAAATCTCGTTATCCGCGGCACCTAGCCAAGGCATCATTTCACCGTAGAGCCATGTGCACCTACGGGAAGGCGATCAAGTTATTAGCACGCCTATACGTCCAGCCGAGCTTAGATCGTGGCGGCGGTTCAACTCCGTTATGCGTGGAACACCCTAAGTCCGTGCTATGCACACACGCATGTACGTAGATCGGTGGCTTCCAGGCCAGAATTAACGGTGCTAATCCTAGACCCAAAAAAAAGGAAGCTGTTTAACATGCCGACATTAGCTTGGCTGATAGTTACCCAAATGGAATTGTACCACTACTTGAACAAACAATGAGACACTCGTGGAGATCTTTCTCCACACGGTGTTAGGTGTGCGGCTGATGTATTGGCGATAGTTGTATCTCACATCGACCAAATTATACTGGGGCACTGCACTTTGCACTTGGACTTAACCTTGACTTTGCGCGTTTCAAGGGTACTGGGTCAGTTCTGCAAATTGTTTCACTTGTATTCACGCTGACGGCCACGAGGAGAAAGAGATCGATGCCTGGACTATGAAGTACAGTAGCCCACGGGTTTTTCCACTCTCCTTCGTTCTTGTTCTGTTATACAGATATCAGGCAAATCAATTGCTAATAAAATTAAAGGCAATAGCTAATAGAAAAGTAAAACAGCGTTGCCACTTCGTCGCAAGCCATATGATCAGAAGCTTTCTAAAGCTCCCACGATCAACAAATACAATTGGGTTATGGCCTAGTTTTAGGCGGTAATTTCAACTAACCGTTTATATTCAAAAATGAAAAGGCACGACAAACGTCGAATATTACTTCCACCAGTGCAAAATATTGAAGTCGTCTTTTATCGGTACTCTAATATTGGAGCATGCTAATATTTCCCGTGTCAAGAAAATGGTTCGATAAAACCAGCAAAAAACTCGAATTTATTTGAACAATTTGCCGACAGGTCTATGCGCTCCTTGTAATCTGTTAAAAACGATCGCATCATGTCCTTACACTCTTCAATCGTGAGAATTCTATCCACTTGTCTTAACTGGTTGGTCGGAGGGAATAAATATAACGCAATTCTGTGCTACTTCGTTAAGTACTTTAAAAGTACTGAATCGATGTTCATGCTCAAGGACGGATTCAGCTTTTGTTCAATATCTTTTTCGGAAATCGAGTCTTTGATGAACTTTTGAAATGGATGAATGCTAGAAATAACATAGTGCATGGTTGGATATTTGTCTGCCTCCAGGAATGTTGACATCTCTTCGATTTTTGAAAGTACTTTTGTCACTGCGGTAATATCGCTTAAATTCAGCCCATTTAAACGATGCATATCATTCTGCTCGTTTAAAATTTCAACAATGTCATGCCAATTATACTCTATTCATTCATTTTATTGCATAAAAAATTGTATTCCATCTCGTTTGACCAAAATCCTTAAGACTCAAGTCAAGCTTTAAGTTCTGTCCAGACCTCTTGAAATATTTAGCCAGCGCAATGTTTTTCGATTCGAATTAATTCTGGAGCAGTTCTCAACAGCGTGGGAACAACTCCGACCTCGGATCTTTAGATTAGACTGGTCGACAAAATATACCCTTTTTCTGTTTAAAAGATCGCACCCACATTTTCTTAAAGGATATTTATCGCTGATCACGAATCCGGCCTCCAGTTTCCATCACATCGAGATTTTGAGAAAAATGGACTCAAAGATGAACTCAAATCCTGTTTTTTCCTTTTTCCTATCATGTATAGTGAATAATCCTGATATGCTCTAAGTCCCTGATTGGGCTTAAAATAATGCTTCAACTGTCAATCAAGGCGAAAGACCCTTGAAACAGTCAACATTTTCATGTAGCAAAACTTTTTCATGTGCGCCTGATGAGAATCCGATGTGATCTATCAGAGGTAGATGCAAGCCAGCAGAAAGAAATAAACTTGTCTATATTTCAGTGCTTATTGCATATTTTAATTTAAGAAAAATAATAGTTGTGAACACATACACGAGAGCAAAAAGTCAGGCTAACACATACGTACATATATTCTTTTGGGGTGACATTTGTTTTACAGAGTTGCATTGCAATAACCATAGAACAACGATAGATATCGCTAAAATCAACACCCTTCCTCAATGTGATTCTGTATGCATTGCCAAAACATTTAAATTTCAATTTAGTAATTTAAACGGGAGGGAACGTTGTGAGCCGCGTCTACCGCCGGGGCTCTACTTTATACCCGGTACTCAGTCAGTATATATGTATGTGAGCTTGTAATAAATTACATTTTTACATGTTCGCAAAAGGGATAAATTTAGTTTAGCCAAAAAAGACCAAAAAAAATTAAGTCAACCTTTTCGGAGATTTATATATATTATTTCCATTTTTGTTCACATACGTTTTTTACATCTGTCTTTTCTACATGTCTAAATCTACTTACTACATATACATACACGGCTGTGTGCGAGAGAGAGAGGGAATGAGTCTGCGCTTGGAAGGCCACTGAAATTTCATTTGTTCCTTCTGACTATATTTATGATTCGATCTGATCCAGATTCAATACTCTGATAGATATGGTAATTTTCTATGATTCTGCGTTTTTGGTTTTCCCGTATCTTTAAAATTGTAGATTTTAATCTTTTGTGGGGGCGGAAGGGGGCGTGGCAAAATTTTGAAATACACTTGTAACAGTGTGATAGGACAGGAGTCTGGATACAAAATTGTGTTCCTCTAGCTTTTATGGTCTTTGAGCTATAGGCGCTAGTGAAGACGGACGGACGGACAGACAGACATAGCTATATCGACTCGGCTATTGATGCTGATCAAGAATATATATACTTTATGGGGTTGGAAACGCTTCCTTCTGGGTGTTACACACATCAATTTTTTGCACAAATCTAATATACCCCTTTACTCTTCGAGTACCGGGTATAAAAAGTGAAAATGTTTCTGTTTCGACAAATTCTTTGTAAGAACATTAGCAATCATATCATTTGTCGATACATATCTGAGTTCTACATCGCCTATCTGGACAATTTCTCGGACGAAATGATGCTGTTGAGCTACTGAGCTTTTTCAGCAGCGTATTAAACTCGATTAATTGATTTTATATGTGAAGTTTATTGTCAGGGATGAAATGTTTGGGTTATTACAATAGCGATACATATACGACGAAAGCACGACGAGTCTGGTGTTTTGTTTAGCTCGACTCAAGACGGGGTCATAACGAAGACGCGAGGGGTCGGTTCGAGACAGTGTCGGTTGAGGAGGAGCGATTGATATAGGCAAGTCAAGGGCAGGCGGGCCGAATTGCCCGTGCCCTAAAACGAGCGCGACGATATCCAGACTGATGAAGGGCGGACAGGCCGAATTGCCCGTGCCCTAATGCAAGCGAGAGCGAGATGATCGAGAGAGGGATAGCGAAGACGAAAGAAAGAAAGAAAGAAAGACGAGAGAGTGCGGGAGCATATATATGTATGTATGACAATGATGTAGAGTGGGCAGTACAAATAACAAACAACAATTATAGAAATTTACTTTACTGCTGCACCACTAGCTAGGTTTTACAAATTCCTGGGCTCTATCAGGCTGCTGAACCCAACAGATGCCTTTGTCAATATGCTTTGACCTTGCATGATATACCGGGTCCTTGGCCAAATTCTGTGCACTTAGATTGTCACCAAGAAGTACCGTTGACGATCCAGCATCTCCACATCCAATTTCAATGAGAAATCGTCTCCAGTGTAGCGCTTCTTTCGTTGCTGAAGACAGAGCCATATACTCGGCCTCTGTGCTGCTCAAAGCTACGCAACCTTGCATCTCTGATTTCCATGAGATAGGTCCACCTGCTAAGAAGAATACAAATCCTGTGTATGATCGGCGGTTGATTACATCACCGCCTCTATCTGCATCCACGTAGCCGTTGAGCGCTTATCCAAAAGCACTGTAGTTCAGTTTAACGTTAACAGTTCCTGCCAGATAACGCATCACATGCTTCAGAGCTACAACATGTTCGCCATGTGGCTCCTTACTTCTCTGCGCCAACTTCTCAACGGAATGATAGATGTCTGGCCTCGAGGTTAGAGCCAGCCAAATCAGTTCGCCAATAGTCGATTGGAATGCTCTAACATCTTTAATTATGCAGTACTCCTTATCGCATGCCACTTGAAAACCTGCATCTAATGCCGTTGCCACAGTTCGACTTTTTGCATATTATGCCTCTCTAGCATATCCCTAATATACAATGTTTGGTTCATAGCTATGCTTCCGGTATCGCCATCTGGATCAATTCGCATCCGTTTAGTGTTGGGGGGTTGAGAGGCGGAATCTTGTATTTATTTGTAAACAACACAAGTTCCGTCTAACGTCTAACAGAACCGCTTAACCAAGAATTAGAATATGTAAAGAATCTGGTTAGCGCCTTAAAATTAGAAGCCTTTCAAGTGGAGGTTTACAAAAGAGTGACCATTGACTCTAATAAAAAGTGCGAAGTGAAGTTAGATATCGAGAAAACAGTGCCAACGTTTAATGACAATAACGAAGAGTAGGTGTCTTGGAGGCAAGCGGCCATAGATGCTTATGAAGCTTTCAAAAATTACCAAGATAGTCAGGCAGATTATGAAGCTGTGGCTATTCTAAAAAATAAAATCGGCGGAACAGCACGATCACTGTTAACATCGCACAATACGGTGAAAAACTTCGATGCAATCATAGCCAGACTTGATTGCACATATGCGGATAAGACGTCCTTACGCGTATTGCTTCAATCTGATGTACAACTACGACGCGGTCGAGAGGAAACTCACGCTTATCACTAACAAAGTGGTCATGACACATAACGAGAAAGCAGCAGCTATATTCATGAGGAAGTTAGGAACGATGCCCTGCACGAGTCCAAAGCGGGCCTGAATAGGCCGCTAAAATCATTAGTTCTCCCAGCTCAGCCAAGAGATTTGCCTTCCGCCTTAGCAATAGCACGCGAGGCTGAGAATAGCATAGAAAGAAGTGAATTTGCTGCAAAATACTCAAAGGTGGTCGAGGACAAAAGTTACTCAGGCGACAGTAAAAGACAAAATAGCCACCCCCAGGCCAGACAGGGAATGACTATGACTATGACTATAATGACTATATTCTGAAAAACAACCGATAACATAATGGATTCATATGGATACTATTCACACAATGTAAATGCAAACGTAGTTTTAACTCAGCCGCATAGTCTCATATCGACATACAGGAGAAAATTTGTTTATGTAATCAATGCCATACTTCTGGGAGCACCCTTTGGCCACCAAGTGGGATTTGTATCGCTCCACATTACCCCAACTGTCTCTTTTAATCGTGTATACCCACTTGCATCCAATTGCATGTTTTCCTTCGGGTAAATCTGCTAATGTCCAGGTACTATTCTTTACCAGTGAGTCATACTCATTTGCCATAGCTGCCTTCCAATATGACGCCTCCTTACCCTGCGTTGCTTCTCGGAACGACTGCGGTAATAATAACTCCTTAGACTTCAATACGTTCAATTCACTATACTCCTTCTTTGGACTTTTCACATCGTACTAATCTTGATCGGCCTGTGCTAATGCGCACACGTTTCCTTTGCTCTTGCTGCTGATTCTCTTTCTTGTCTTCTTCCTTGTTGTTTTCCTGCAAAGGTTCTGGCACAAATCTACCTTTGCCGTCTTGTTCCTAGTCCTGGTATGGTTCTTCGGCGCTGGCATATTCTTCGCTCAATACACCATCCTTAATCTTTCCATCAGGCTGCTGCACATCTGTCTCAATTTGTGGCCGCAACTTTACTACCTCTTTCACTGAGATATCCTTGTCCACAAGTGTGAAGTCATTACTGGGTATATTACGAGGCTCCTCAAATAAAACATCACGTTTCTCGATCACGCATCGTTTCTCCTTATCATACAGCCCGTACGCCTTTGACACAATAGATTATCCCACAAAACGGTATTCCTTTCCTTTTGCTTGGAATTTACCACGATGGGTCTTATCCAATCCGACTGCCACTGATCCAAATACGCGAATACCCTGCACATTGGGTTTTCTGCAGCACTTCGCTTCAAATGGCGTTTTGCCCACTAAAGCTGCGGTTGGTGATCTATTCCTTATGTAGCATGCAGTTTGCAGTGCCTGTGCCCATAGATATTCGTCCATATTACCATGTTCTAGCAAACTCCTTGCCATCTCGAAAAGGGTTCGGATTTCGCGTTCGGCCACCCCGTTTTGTTGAGGACTATATGGAACTGGGAGTTGACGGACCATTCCATGCTTCTTCAGGTATATATCAAATTGTATATATACAAATGTCAAAAAATATGCTGAGCCTCCAAGGGATCGGGTCTGAAATGGTCCACATACATCTGTATGTACCAGCTCCAACTGATGCTTGGCCCGAGTTTCCGCTGCTGCTGGAAACGGTTGTGTGTGAATTTTGCATTTCACACAGGTCATGCATGAAGACTTCTAAGAAAAATCCACATGGTCCATGCCGCTAACCATTCTGTTCCTTGCGAGATTCATTAGACTGATATAATTCAAATGTCCATACCTGTTGTGCCATACGCTTGCACTTTGCTGCACTGCGCCATAACACAAGTTTCTTTTTCCTGTAAACACAAACAGCTTGTTGTCATTATGCACTCTCAGTAGATCTTCGCCATCCCTGCGAAAAACTGCAAAATTTCGATCATATCTGGAACATGCAGAACGTTCTCCAACGTCAAAGTACCACACTCAGTATGAAGTTTGACGTCACCTTTTCCAACTGCCTTTATAACGTTGCTGTCGGCTAACACTACATCTTCCTGATGTGAAATATAGTTTTCAAACATACAACGTATGCAGCACATATGCGCTGTAGCTCCTGAATTCACACACCAGCTCGAACCATCTAAATTACCTGCGTCCAACGTAGCTCGTAGGGTAAAAGAGTGCGATGATTGTTTCTGTTGACAGTTTTTCATGTCTTTGCTCTTGTTCCTGCAATCTCTCTTGAAGTGACCTCGCTTGCCGGAATTGTAGCACTCAATATCTCTTTTGTCTTTCTTTTTGAGGGTCTGTCCTAGCTTTCCATGCTTGGATCTTGCTTGAAATGCCTTCTGCTCGCTGTGTTTCAAATTCTCTTCCGTAATCCTGTGTTCTCCTTCTGTCAACAATTTTATCCTTAATTGATCTAATGTTGGCAAACTGTCGCGCGTTTCCATGGCTATGACAAAATTCTCGTTCTGTTTTCGCAAACTTGAGATCAAGCTAGTTCGTCTTCCAACTGAATATTTACTTTTCGAAGCTTGTCTACCGTTGAACGAAACGAATTCAGGTTTTCACACATTCCGTCATCTCCTGCCATTCGCAGCCCAAGCAACTTTTTATAGAGTGACACATTTCTTTCAGGTCTGCTTGGCTCATGTACGTCCTTGAGATTTTCCCAGGCACTCGCTGCCGTTTTACAACTCTTGAGGTAACATAACTGTGTTGGCCTCACACTTAACGTAATCGTGGCCAAGGCCTTTGCGTCGAGTCCATTCCAGTTAGATGAGTCTTCAGCTGGCCTCTTTGTTTGGTCGCTCACTACTGTCCACAAATCTGCGTGTATTAATACGCTTCGCATTTGTATGCACCAGGAATCATAATTCCCTACCTCCAATTTTTCAATTTGATAGAGCGAACTCATTCTGACTGCTTTTCTTTACGCCGTGCTTAACCTCAAACGCAGCAACACAATTTCTCAATTTAATGCAACAATTCTTGTACTGCTGTGCCGATAACCTGATGAGAATCCGGTGCGATCTATCAGTGGTAGATGCCAACCAGCAGAATGAAATAAACTTGTCTATATTTCAGTGCTTATTGCATATTTTAATTTAAGAAAAATAATAGTTGTGAATACATACACGAGAGCAAAAAGTCAGGTTAACACATACGTACATACATTCTTTTGGGGTGACATTTCTTTTACAGAGTCGCATTGCAAAAATCGCTAAAATCACTGTAACTCGGTATTTTGCGGTCTCTAACGTTTTTAGATACGATTAGCTTAAAGATTGGTATCTTTGTCGATGATTCGCAATTACGAAAATACATAAAATTTAATTCGACAATTTAAATAGTAAGATGCCAAACGCCCATACAATTTCATATCGTGAGCAGCGCAGATTTCTGTGAGTGCTCGAGTACGCGCTAACTCGCTCGCACGAAGAAGATAAGAGAGAAGAGAGAGAATGAGTTTGCATGTGTGAGTACACACAGAGCTGCAAGCACTTATGTGTGCGTATTTGTGCCGAGCCTCCGAATTTTGACGAGACGTAAATAAGACAGAAATGTATTTGCTGGGAGTTGGGGTCGGGGGAAAAAAATTCGTTGGCGATTGACATTTGGATAATAAAATTGCATTATTCATTTAAATAGTAAGAATAATATAATTTTTTAATATGCAATGTAAATATATGACCCATTTTGAACATTTGATATTAGTTATACAATTATTATGGTTTTGAAATTATCCAGTAAAATATTGATATGATAATAGACAATAAAATGTTTGGTTATATCCAACCTGTTTAATCGCATAATCAACCCCCTTCTTTGTACATGTTTATGAACAAACGCACATACATGCATGCATAAGAACTTCAAAATTCTTTGCATATTAAGTCGAGCCACAAATACCCAGCAGACATTTTATCGAATGTGAAGTCATTTATGACTTAGATTATGTATTTTTATTTATATGTATTATGTATATGTATATGTAATTTATATTTATATTATATTTGTTTATAGTACTGTTTGAGATGCCAAGCTTTTTTGGCACCTATTTATTAATAGAAACAGAATGTCCAGTCCAGAAACAAAATGAGGACGAATTGATTTAATAATGTTTAATATTTATTTATACAGGCGGCTAGCAGAAGCCGATTGCTTGCTCTTTGCCCAGCCAGATAAATGTACACGAGATCATATGCAACCAATGCGCAGAGAGATTAGCATAGCACTAAATTCGAAACGTCGGCAGATCAATGCTAGAGCCCAAGCGGCGGCTGCGGAGAGCCCTTAGCATACAGAGAGAGCGCAGCAGCGCTGCCGAACGTTAGCGTTTACATATGTTGTTGTATTAATGTTAAGTGCAGTGGGTTTGAATTACGATGGAAATAAATTGCATTGTATTGTTAGGATGAATTGGCTGCTGGCCCGAACATACTCCCCCCGTTGGAAGCCAGCCTTTCATTAGACTCCCTAAGGGGCAGTAGACATAGCCGAGTAACGGCCCTCCTGATGGTTCCTGATGCGGTCTTCAAGTCCGCTACGCGGCACACGCCATCCTTGCCCTGGACGACATCGACAACTCTAGCCAGGGGCCAACGCATAGGAGGAAGATTTTCGTCCTTCACCAGAACAACATCATTCACGCAGAGGTTTTGCGTAGGAGTCCGCCACTTCGACCGCTCTTGCAAAAGGGTGAGGTACTCTTCGCGCCAACGGCTCCAGAAGATTTGCTGCAGTTGAGTGACCCGCTGCCAACCATCCAGACGATTGTAGTTGAGCTTCGTTAGGTCAGGCTCGAGGATTGTCACATGTGGGCCACCTAGAAGCAGATGAGCCGGGGTCAAAACATCTAAGTCATCAGGATTTTCTGAAAGCGAGAGCAAAGGGCGAGAATTAACAATTGCCGTGATCTGGCAGATCAGAGTACGCAGCTCGTCGAAGCCAAGCACAGAGGGCCCAACTGAGCGGTACAGGTGATGTTTTGCAGTCTTCACGGCCGCTTCCCACAATCCGCCAAAGTGCGGAGAGCGTGGTGGGATGAAACGCCAGTCGATCGAGTCAGCCAAGCAGGATTCATGGACCTCCTTCACATGCGAGTCGCTCATGAAAAGCTTCTTTAGCTCCAGCAGCTCGTTCTTGGCGCCAACGAAGTTTGTCGCATTGTCAGACCAAATTTGACTTGGCCTTCCTCGTGTGGCAGTGAAACGCTTTAATGCGCCTAGAAACGAAGCGGTGGTCAGGTCCTTTACGAGCTCCATGTGTATTGCCTTGGAAGTGAAGCAAATGAACACACTGATGTAGCACTTGATCGGAGGCCTCGTGCGGATTTCTGATCGGTAGAAGAAGGGCCCACAATAATCCACTCCAGTGATTTCAAAGGGCCGAGATCCTTTCAAACGCTCCTTAGGCAAGTCTCCCATGATGTGCTGAACCATGCGCGGCTTAGTCCTGAAGCATCTCACACACTTGCTGACTTCCCTTGACACTGCCTTAATTCCTCCAATTGGCCAATATTCCAGCCGAATTTTGGCAAGCAGGGCGCGAGGTCCGGCATGAAGGTTCCTCTCGTGATAATATCTTATCAGAGCACAGGTTATGGGACACAATAAGCGGGTGCTGAGCATCAAATCCTAGCGATGAGTTTCCAAGGCGCCCTCCAACTCTAAGTAATCCAGACTGATCGATGAACGGAGAAAGCGAGCTGATGGAACTGGATTTCGTGACTTGACCGTTGCGTTGAATCTCCTTTATGTCCATCCACAAGGTTGCCAGCTGAATGTGCCGAATTAGGAGATGAGTTCCTTGCCGGATATCGGAAACGGTGAGTCCAGAGTGCCGAAGACGATGTGCAAATTTATGCATGTAGGAGAAGGTGCGCTGCATGCCAAAAAATGTGTTTGCAAATTTGCATCCTGAGGTGAGATCGGTATGTGGAGACACGATCAACAATGCTCGCTTGCGGAGCTCTAAAGTCGGTATTTCAGGAACAGGGAGTATTTCTTCCTTGGAGCCTACCAAAAACGATGGACCGTGAAACCACAGCTCTGACTGGATAAGGTGGTTGGGAAGTGTTTTATCCAATCTGGAATCCAGGTTAGATTCCGGCACCGGAGAATTGTGAGTTCCTAAGAGCGCCGAGCTTGCTACCTTTTGTCCACCGTCAGATACGATCCAACCGAGCCGGGTCTTCTGCAGCAGAGGCAGGCCATCAGTAAGTTTGATTTGCCCTACGCAGAGGAGATCATAAAAAATGCTCGCACCAATGAGGAGATCCACTCGCTGAGAGTTGAAAAAGGCAGGATCGGCAAGCTGAATGTTCGAGGGAATACTCCAGTCGGATACATTGACTGCCAGACTTGGCTGGCAATCGGTGATTGTAGGGGCAATGAGAGCAGTAAGAGTCGTTTTGTAGCTAGATGTGCGAGAATGCATGCAAATGTTGACGGTGGATCCTTTAGTGGACACGCTGGTATCGCCTAGCCCAGAGACAAGTGCAGATGATTGAGTTCTGCTAAGCTGGAGCTGCTGGGCGAACCTGGATGTGACGAGGTGAAGTTGTGAGCCTGAATCTAGTATGGCACGACAAGGAACTAAAACGCCAGACCGATTCTTAACGAGGACCACGGCTGTAGCCAGAAGCACAACATCAGAGTGAAGACCTTGGACAGCAAGAGAGGTAGACGCAGGTGAATGAGAGCTGCTAACAGAATCCTGAACTGCAGAAATAGCTTTCGATTGAAGCGCTAGATCCGGAGTAGATGGTGGGGAGCTTTGCGTTATAGATTGCAGATTTTCAAAATGGAGCAAACTATGATGACGTCCGTTGCAAACGCGACATTTTCCACTGTTGCATGCGCGAGTGCGATGCCCTGACTTTAGGCAATTAAAGCAGAGGGAAAGCTTCTTCACTTCCTTGTGGCGCAGCAACGGGGACAAGTTTCCGAATAATTTGCAGGAGTATATGCCATGGCCCGCTGAATGGCAAAAGGTGCATCCAGACGGGTCGGCGGAAGACTTGGAGGCAACAAACGTTTTCCTTAAATGAGGAGTAGAAAGGGTTTTTCCCACCTGAGCGCTACTAGCGGGCGTCGCTGTAGCGTATTCCAAATTCTCCATTTTCCGGCAGCGCTTATTCAAAAATTCGTAGAACTCGACTGCGGTAGAAATGGCGTCCGACAATGTGTCCTCCCATTTCCTTTGCGTCTTAGCATCCAGCTTCTGCAGCAGAACGTGGATCACCATGCAGTCAGAGATCTCTTCATCCTTTCCCAATGTCCGCAACGCACGCATATGCAAATTGACTGCGTCCGAAAACTCCCGTAGCCTTTTCGGCGATGGCGAATCTACCCTCTTGAGCCCCAGAATCTTCTTGATGTGTGCCTGAAAAACAAGTCGTTTGTTATTAAAACGGTTATCAAGAATATCCAGAGCCGCACGATAATTGGCACTGGAGAGCTCCAATGATCGAACCGAATCCAAGGCCACATCTGCGAGACACGAGCGAAGATGCTGGAACTTCTCGATGTCGCTAAGGTCCGCATGCGATCCAATGACCGATTTGAACATCGCCATAAAATCCGAGTATTCCACGTACCCACCGGAGAACTTGGGTACCTTCAGCTCAGGAAGCCGATGCTTGTGAGCCATGATGATGGTACTGTGCCCAGAATGGCCTGGCAGGGTGGTTGAATTGGCAGCGGCGCGTGAGTGGCCCATTTCGATAGCGGCAAGTAACTCAGCTTTCAGCGATGTGAAGAGTGCATCGAAGTCGTCGCGCATCGCACTCCCAATCTCATCTTGATTGAGAGCTTCCAGCTCATTGTGGGACTTATTGAACTCCCCTCGCACTTCTGCAAGCATATCGATGCGAACGTCGATTTCCGCGGCGGTTAATTTGTCAACTTTATCGATTGCGAATGATTCGCCAAGCCTTCGCATCCGATTATATACCGACTGAACCTTGCGCTTATAAAGATTCAGTCTGGTATCAACCGTCGCAATATTTCCGCCCGCGCCTGTATTCGGATCGCTGTCCATGGTAAACGGTTTGCAATGCGACGAAACGGAGAATAGAATACTGCTTAAGCGACGGTGCAGAGCGAGAGCGAGAATGAGAGACACGAAATCCAAGAGCTGTGGCTGCAGCCGAGCATGGAATGAGAGACTCGACGATTAGGCGACGGTGAACACCGAGAGCGAGAATGAGGGACACGAAAAGTCAAGAACCGTGGCCGTGGTCGAGCATAGAATGAGAGATTCGACGGATAAAATAACGGAATCTCAGACGACCGGCACTCTCACTGACTTGCACATAAAACTGTTCTTAATTGTGCACCAAATGAATTTGTTTGTATTTAACAGCACAGCAACGAATGTATTGTTCGTTTTATATGTTTTTTAACGAAACGCGATTAACAAATTGCTTTAATCACGTCGGGGTCACCAATGTTTGAGATGCCAAGCTTTTTTGGCACCTATTTATGTCCAGAAACAAAATGAGGACGAATTGATTTAATAATGTTTAATATTTATTTATACAGGCGGCTAGCAGAAGCCGATTGCTTGCTCTTTGCCCAGCCAGATAAATGTACACGAGATCATATGCAACCAATGCGCAGAGAGATTAGCATAGCACTAAATTCGAAACGTCGGCAGATCAATGCTAGAGCCCAAGCGGCGGCTGCGGAGAGCCCTTAGCATACAGAGAGAGCGCAGCAGCGCTGCCGAACGTTAGCGTTTACATATGTTGTTGTATTAATGTTAAGTGCAGTGGGTTTGAATTACGATGGAAATAAATTGCATTGTATTGTTAGGATGAATTGGCTGCTGGCCCGAACAAGTACATTAAACAAAATTAGCATACAAGGGATATACAAAATATTACTTTTTTTGTATTATGAGCAAGCGTCTTTAAATAGTGTCTTAGTTCCCAATGAATTCTAAAGTAATGGGTATTTAGTTGAGCGCGGCGTCGTCAAAAACCAATCCAAACAAGCAGACCTAACACGTGTGCACACGTACAGTTAAATCTCAGCCTCATGTATAGGGCGAGAGAGCGGTTCGCTCTCTTTCTCTCTAACTATCTGTCTCTCTCTATTTGAATCAATTCCATAATGAATTCCACAGAGCCAAAATCGACATCAAAAATTTTGTATGGCGAGATTTATCTTACCATCTTACGACTAACCACATACAAGTTCAAAACCACAATTTTTCGATAGAAACCTACCGCCACATTTCTACCCGTCAAACTCGACACTTCGCCATCGATCCCATACCAACCCACAACTCCCAAATGTACTCATAAGCTCCCCTCCCTCCCTACATGGTTAATTACATTACTCAACAAAATTGAACTTGTTTTTCCAGCTGTGGCCAAAAATGTCTTTTTCTAATAGATTTGTGGATTTCAAAATGTTTACGCAATAATGGTTTTTCTTTGTTAGAATCTGATATTTTTTTTTCTTGTTTTTTTAGAGGTGCTTCTTTTTTCACATTACTTAAGTATCTTACATCTGGTTGTATTGAACTTTGCTAGCCTAATATCTTCGAGATGGTAAGCTGCAGCTATATTGAGCTTGGGACCGATTCTTAGCTGCATTTAACAGCTTTTTAGAAAAACTATTCCTCCTCTTAAAAAAAACTACTCCTTTAAAAAAGGAACCATAATATCTTAAAAATTTGTAAATACCCAAATCTATCAGAAAAAGTAATTTTTAGCCAAAGTGGAAATGTCGTGTTGACTTGTGTGATTAATAACACCCGCCCCTCCTTTACACACTACGTTGCGATATTTCGCAAATTGACCACCAATTCTGCGTCAGCACATATCCCTCACTTTTAGTTATAAGCTACTGATTGACGGCCACAAGGGTTCAAGCGTGAAAACAGAAAAAGACACTTACACTTCTTAACACGACCGTGGTGCAAATAATGTTATACAAATAAGCAAAGTATTACAAGTAATTATAAAAAAAAGTGTATCTTATCCATGAACCCACACCAAAGCTGAGAAAGTTATTTCAGCTAGGAGATATTCATTGAGGCCCGATCGATCTTTTCTCACCGCCTCGCCTTTATCCTCTCATCTCATCTTCTCACACACGGGTGTGATACGCGCCGTGTCCTCTAACCTGACCCCACAGGTGTGATACGCTCCGTGCCCTCTAACCTTGCCCTCCCTCACACGGGTGTGTTTCGCGTGTTCTCTATCCCCATCCTGAACCGATCCTAGGCCGAACCCCTTTTTTTTCTAGAGGTTACTGCAATCTACAAATTTCTTGTAGTAGGATCCTGGAAAAACTGAGCTTACCTGAGCCTGAGATAGGTCACTACAGCATCAATCATCTATATTCCTGGCAATGTCCGGCCTTCCAACCAGCTGTGCTGCTAAACCCTTTCAAGTGTTGAAAATCAGCTTTTCAACGGGGAGAGTGTGTCGGGTTTCCCAGCCCGATATATTGTCGCTAAATACTTAAATTATAGCCAACGGTACAGTCTAACATAGCTATCATAGTGATATACCTTGATCTAAATCACATACCTATATAAACATACCCATTCGTCGCTCTAAATTGTACCTACTATAACAATAAACTGTACCTACTATTTAAACCCGCTTGACTTTTAATAAATCGAACTTGTAACAACTATTGGAAAAGCTCATAAGCTTAACATCCTTTTATCTTTTTGACCATCTTGTCTTTTTTTGCGGCCCGCAAAATATCTGCTGTTTTCGTTAACATCTTTCAATAAAACCGAGTGACAATGGGTGTTAAGCAGCCAGTGACCGAGAAGGTGGCCCCAGTCCCTCTGGCCTTTAAGATACCAGTGATCAAGAAGGTTTTCAACCAAGGGCAAGCCTAAAAAGAAGCCCAGATATCTGTCTGGTGCTCTTCCTGCCCGCTTTGTGTCGCAAGATGGGTGTGCCCTACTTTATTGTAAAGGGCAAGGGTAGCTTGGGATGTCTCGTCCCTGGTCTTGACCAGCGCACAGTGGATAAAACGGCCTATCTAGCTTATATAAACCTATTTTTAGAAAACCGAAAAACTTTATTTTTTTTCCATTCGACTAAGAATACATCATGCACCTTGTAGATTTTTTTTTAAATAATTTTAACAGTGATATTTACGGAGTTGTACGCTCTCAAAGTATACATTTTCATACATACACTTTTTTCCGGGAGCAAATCAGCTTGCCGAAAAATTTGCTGCACAAAGTGGAACATTTCGTCCCTGAAAAGCACTCAGGGAATCAGCTGTCAAATTTTCAATCGGTCAGCCGACCGCCAGTTGGAAGTTAACCCCTAGAGAGAAAAAATTTTTGTTATCGGACACTTTAACTTTCTGATTCGTGTTAACCCGAAGTCGAGATATCGGCCCTTACAGTTTTTAGTATTTTTTCGTAGAATTTATCTAAAAATGTCTAAACTTGTCTAGGCAAGTCCTGATTTGGAAACAGTAAAATACCATTGTTCTTTGTTTGCGTTTTTTTTTTAATGAGTTTTTGTAGTTTTATTGTTTGCCTCAAAACATGCACTTTTTCCTAGAATTCTGAAATTTTAAGTCTGCTTTAGATCCGACCAGAATCTGTTAATATTTTTCATATTTTGTATATTTTTGACTAGTCATTAGAAATTACTTTTATTTTATTTTAATTTTAAAAACAAAAAAAAAGTTAATAAAACTAAAAAAAATGTTAGTTACAAAAAATTCTATGATTTACTTAATAAACGTAAGAAACGAAGACAATATCTTTTTACTTTCGATGCTATTAGTTAATATAAGCTATTTAGACCGTATAACCCACTGTGCAGAGTTGACAACAACGACAAGGCCAACTTTAGCAAGGTCCTAGAGGCCACCAAGACCAACTCTAACGAGCGCCACGAGGAGATCCGTCCTTACTGGGGTGGTGGCATCCTCTGCTCGAAGAGTCTGGCTCTAATAAGGTGGAGACTTAAAGTACACCAATGATTTTAGCGGGCAATGACTACTTGCCTGCCCAATAAGAAATATAGGTGCTCCTGACTTGATTGGTGCAATAAACAATACGGTAGTGCAAATCACAAATTTGGGGTTCAACTCTCAGTCTGTCCAGGGTCACTTACCGATTATTTTTAAGTTGGGTAAATTTCCTGTTGCCAAAATCGGAGCGAAGTACGGGTAAGTTCCTGGGTACCCCTACAGCAGGATAAAGCCCCCGTTGTTTGAGACGAAGCAGATCACGAGTCCAGGGGGGAGAGCAAGAGGAAATGTGGGGCATACCCAAATTGCATCCCACTGCAGATACCAGGAGGGTAAACGCCCGGTTACTAGGATCAAGGTGAGGACGTCAGAGCTAAATGTAACGAATGTAAATGTAACCTAGTAGGCCAACTATTTGGTTGTCATGCGATTCACTGAAAATTGTCAGTCTTGGTTCAGAGTTGTTTGGAACAACACACAAAATTTTTCGAAAATAAAGTCTTGTGTCTAGAAAAAAATAGCTCTCTGTTTTGATTAAATCTTAACCCGGAAAATACAAAGAGTAAAAACGTAACAACTGGTATCAGAAGTGTCAGCTTTGACAAAGTTTCAATTTTTGCTCAAATCTTCGGGAGAAGAAGACGAATAAATAAAAAGTAAAAAGCAGTTAATAGTTAAGCAGGTTTTTTGGTTTAAGCAATGTTTTGCAATGGCAGCTCAGATTATTTCTGCAGGCGGATAAAAGTCAGGAGAATTGTTGCTCCGATCGGGCTGTTCAGGTTAGGTATGGCTTCATAAGTTTTTTCGATAGCCTGAAAGCCGAGTTCCCCGATCAATATTACTGGTACAGGCATTCCACAAATTTCCTTGGATTTTTCCACCAATATTGTCGATGCTTCTATGCGTTGTGCAAGGCTCGACTGTTAATATATTGTCCAATCCTTGCACATTCCTGGAGAGTCGATGTTCACATGTGTACAACTATATCGGAAGTAAATTGAAATTAAATACATTGGGAAGATTATGACGAAGACAAAAAGTGCCTTACCGCCTCTAAAACACATAAGATATAGTCTTGTACATACAATTCTACTTGGATCGCAATTTACTTACAACTATTAACACCTTTCTTGGCATACTTTCATTAAAATGATTTAACATTGCAAACAATTCATCCTCATCGAACTTATTTATTTATTTTTCCCTTATGTCGAACGCCACCATCCTTTTTTGCAATAACATTCGAAACACAAATTAAATTTTCTATATTTGTTGCTTAAATTTGTCAAAATTCAGAGCACAAATTTTTGTTTATTGTTAGCTGTGTTTTCAATGGATGGTGGCCTGTGAGAAGCAAGGTTTCACATCGGGCAAAAAATTCCATCGTTCAACGTAAATTTTTTGTGAGGAATAAGGCATAAAATTGACACAGGAACTATAGGACTACTGGGATTCAGAAATGGAACGTAACGGAATAAGGGTATAGAGCAATGCGTCGTCGCTAGAGCTCGTCAAACTACGGGATAGGCGGGGATGCAAGGTTAAATTCAACAACCAAACAAATGAATAAAGATCGCCAAGATTTGTCTAATTTCTTACTTCAGACGTCTCCTTTAAAATCTGCAGACCTACGAAGTGACCCTGGCTGGGATGGGATTTACTTATCATAACTTACGTATATTAGTGGACACTCTATGATCTAGATTATGCACGGTGACTGCAGATCGAGAGGTGTGCGTAGCCATTGGCACGGTTGAGCGGAGAGATCGGTTTTCACGCGGCCGGTAGCTTTGGTATTTTCTCGACAAGTTTTAATCGTACATGTGCACCGGATTTCTTGGGTTGGAAAGTTTCTTTTTATACGTCTGTATAGAAGCGGGGCTCCGGTCGAAAAATCCATCGGCCGGCTGGTCTTTTTCTTTCTTCCTCTCCTTCGATATTTGTCCCACCTATCGACCGTGTTTTTTGGTGTGGCCTCATCATACAGCATTCGGTATTTTTTCCAGGTGCCAACGCCTTTATTGGCGGACTGCCTCAAATTATATTTCTTCACTTCAGATTACCCTTAAATCTATCTTATTAGCTAGAAAAATCATACTGGTCAAGGAAGAAGGAACTAAGAAAAAGTGTAAGCGCTCCCAATAGCGTTCCTCGCGCTTCTGTTGAGGTGTATACTCAATTTTTTTTTTTTTATATATTCGTTTTATTACTATACTAAATATATATCACATTAATAATAACCAATATGTGCTGTAACTAATAAGCTACTTTTATACTGGGTTATGTAAACTTCGTTAAATCGAATTAAAAAATTCTCTTGAAGGGTGCGTCGTATGTCATTCTGTGGTTGCTTATCCAAGTTTAATGGAGGCCATTAGATCCTCCTGTCTGGTAGGTCGATTGGATGGATCCGTCGCAGCCGTCGTCTGTGTGAGGTTCTGGCGAGTCTCCTCGCCAGTGCGTTGGGGTGAGTCACAAACTTCGTGACGTATTTCTCGGCTTGGACATTGATAAAATCGCCAACGAGGGGGACACCAAGGGGTCTGCCTATGTCTTGGTTTCGCTGGTACCACTCAGAGAAAGCTACCCTGGCTCCAGTGATCGTTCGTAGAAGCTTACTCTGGAATGTCCCGATGAAACGAGCGAAGGCCGCGAGAAATTTCTTGGCGTTGAGGTCGGACGTGGTCTCCAAATGTATTGCCTTTGTGGAAAAGCACATGAAATCGCACATATAACGTTTGGTGATCAGACACGTCCACCCGGTATACATCTTTATTCTTAGATTAAGCACCAAAAACTAAAAAAAATATAACTCAAATTAAGGAACTTGTAGACTAGGAGTATAGAGTTAGGAAACCAGGAATATATACATATGTCGTTCCACCATTTCGTATTTCGAAAGGACCAGCGTAGTCAATCCATGCATGCGTAAACGGTTGGGAAAAGGAAGATTGAAAGATCTCCCATCATTTGTGTTTGCAACTTTTTCTTATGGATGATGCATATCTTGCCGGAGCTCACTAACCCCTTCATAAGCTTCCACTATTTGGATTGATTAAGGAGCACAATTTATAAGTTGCCGCCATGAAGAGTTATACGGTGAATTGTGCCAGAAGGCGGAACAGCCAACATTTGCATCGAAAAACGAGAGGGAACGTTGTGAGCCGCGTCTACGCCGCGGCTCTACTTTATACCCGGTACTCAGTCAGTATATATGTATGTGAGCTTGTTGTAATTTTACAAAAGGGACAAATTTAATTTTAGCCAAAAAAGAAAAAAGTAATTAAGTCGAAACTTTTCGGAGATTTTGATCTATTTGATGTTTCCATATTTGTTTACGTAAATTTTTTACATCTGCCTTTTCTACATGTCTTTATCTACTTCCTACATATACATACACGGCTGTGTGCGAGAGAGAGAGGGAATGAGTCTGCGCTTGGAAGGCCACTGAAATTTCATTTGTTCCTTCTGACTATATTTATGATCCGATCTGATCCAAATTCAATACTCTGATAGATATAGTCATTTTCTATGATTCTGCGTTTTTGGTTTTCCCGTATCTTCAAAATTGTAGATTTTCATCTTTTGTGGGGGCGGAAGGGGGCGTGGCCAAATTTTAAAACAAACTCGTCTCGGTTTGATATCACAGGAGCTTGGATATAAAGTATGGTGGTTCTAGCTCTTATAGTCTCTGAGGACTAGGCGTCAAAAAATTCGATCAGGCATAGCGCCTACCCCTGTGTGTGAAAGAGAGCGAGAGGGAACGATGCATTTCGAAATGGTTTTCTTCATTGTGGCTATATTTATGATCCGATCTGATCCAAATTCAACATTCTGATAGATATGATCATTTTCTATGATTCTGCGAATTTGGTTTTCTCGTATCTTAAAAATTGTGGATTTTCGTCCTTTATGGGGGCGGAAGGGGGCGTGGCCAAATTTTAAAACAAACTCGTCTCGGTTTGATATCACAGGAGCTTGGATAGAAAGTTTGGTTGATCTAGCTCTTATAGTCTCTGAGAACTACGCGTCAAAAAATTCGATCAGGCATTGCGCCTACCCCTGTGTGTGAGAGAGAGCGAGAGGGAACGATGCATTTCGAAATGGTTTTCTTCATTGTAGCTATATTTATCATCTGATCTGATCCAGATTAAACAATCTGATAGATAAGATCAGTGTCTATGATTCTGCGTTTTTAGTTTTCTCGTATCTTTAAAATTGTGCATGCCACAGATTTTCGTCCTTGGAGTGGGCGGAAGGGGGCGGGGCGAATTTTTGAAATACACTTGTAACAATGCGATAGGACAGGAGTCTGGATACAAAATTGTGTTCCTCTAGCTGTTATGGTCTTTGATTTATAGGCGCTAATGAAGACGGACAGACGGACGGACAGACAGACATAGCTACATCGACTCGGCTATTGATGCTGATCAAGAATATATATACTTTATGGGGTCGGAAACGCTTCCTTCTGGGTGTTACACACATTAATTTTTTGCAAAAATCTAATATACCCCTTTACTCTTCGAGTACCGGGTATAATAATTGAATGCTGTTACACATACTTCAGAAATTCAGAAACTGCGACACTGCCCATGCTCGCCGTGGCATGTTAGGCAGGATAGCCGTGGCCATTTTGAACAATAACACAGCACCGCACAGCTCCAACCGGGGAATCGATACGGTCTTTACGGGTGCCACTTGGGCTTTCGCAGTAAGCAGTTACACATTGACACGGTGACCCGATTCCACGCGCACGTAGATTGCGGAACCGTACGGCTTTTCATAAGCATCACAGAAACCATGATGCTTGATAGTTGAGAATCTTACCGATCTTGGAATGCGGATCTGGTTGAGAACAGAGTAGTTCTGCAGAAAAATTTGCCAGCGTTGACACATTTCGCTGGGGAGATCTTCGTCTCATCCCAAATCACATTTGCACATTTACAAGATCAAAATCGACACAAGAACCCAGGTAAAACTGGAATAAGGAAATGGTAATAGAACTATTTATTTGTGATGCATAGTGGGAACCCTCATATCAAATACTCTATCCAAATTGTGAAAAACTCAGGTGTCATCGAGTCTCCTCACTCTCTATACTTCCCAACCTATGCTATACAGGAATATTCTACCGTATAGACCCTAAAATAACCTCATACAGTTTTCATCCCACCACTTCGATCATGCCAGACTGAGGACGGACGCCTGAATTTAGAACATATTAAGATTATACTTTAAAATCAACGACATTATGTATATTTTCCTGGTTTCCTAACTCTATACTCCTAGTCTACAAGTTCCTTAATTTGAGTTATATTCATTTTAGTTTTTGGTGCTTAATCTAAGAATAAAGATGTATTTAAGATTGCATGCTATATATAAGGAAGAAGAATAGGAATCATATATATGTTATATTACAAATGGGTGAGATATACCAATACATTATGTTAGTAAAATGAAAATCAAAAGAGTAACACGCAGGTTACTTTTCGTCTCTGTGCATACACATGATTATATTTACAAACTCACAGCGTTGTTGGCGGTTTTAGTAACACTTACTCCTTTCGTGATCATTGAGCTCAAGAATGACGTAGGTGAATGTTTCTGAGGAAAAAAGACAGTTAGTATCAGTATCTGCACACGAGCGTACTGATCTTTACAGCTTTGTAATCTCAAAAGACAATTTTACCTCTCATACCCATTCATTTCCATCACTATTATGCTTCCTGACTACATAACTAGGTATATATGGCTATATAAGATATAACTGAAAAAGAACAAGCTTTAAACTAGTACATACAATTTTAATAAAAAAAAAATAAATGCGGCGTTTATTAACGACGAGTAACGAAGACCCTCTATTGACGTGGATGGTAGCCGCTACTCGGGAGACAGGTCAGTCGGAAGTATGGGAACTGCGCCTCTCGAGAATCCAACGGTGGGATAGTTAATTCGAAATCATTATCAGATTCCGTGGGCGAAGTTTGATGAACGGGGTTAAACGAAGCTGCTCAAGTTCGAAGTCGGTTTAATGTTCACCTCTCCACTGAAGGGTCAATGAATGGGCGGCGTTTATTTACGCCGGAAATGTTCCGAGGCGCCCTTCAGCGAGGTACATCAAAAGAGTTGTGGCGGCTCCCAACTGCTAATTTAAAGCTGTGGTTTTTCTGATCTTTTAGATCCGTCTGCAACACACCTCTCGTAGAGTATTCATATATATATATATATATATATATGCACGCAGCTTATGCCGATACTTGCTTTACGGGGGGCTGGGTGCCCCAGACCTCAGTCCTACAACACAATTCGAATAAATTATCCCGAACACTTGCCTAATAGCCGTCAGACATATCTGAGATGATTTTCTTTTCACTGATTTGATTATTAAGCACTTTCAAATTAATTTTCCAGTGAGAGTGGTCTGCCACGTGGAATTGCGTAAGAGCCAGAACTTTTCGTTGGTTATATATAGATATATGGGGTTGCACTATCACGTCCAATTTCTTCAGTCGCTTCTATGCTAATAACTCTAGCAAAACCTTTGCATGCTAGGCTGTACTAAACATAAAGCTCAAAGATCGCATGATGTTTGGAGCTTTAACTGTATAATCGTAAGAACTTTAGCAACCGTGAGCAAAATTTCGGGCAAGCTTTACCATTGCTCTCTCTACGCTACCCTCTTATCTGTGCAATCGTAACGACGTCTCGCTTGAATGCAAGTGCATTGTCGCGAATCTCTTTTGAAAGCTTGACGAAAAGCTTACTGCTTACGATCCACTTTCGGAGTTATTTATAGATCTGCACTCTTAAGCGTTACCGAAACTAATCTATCATATATGGTCATAATGAGAATAATAATCTAATAATCTAGGAACAATCTAATACTATAGATTCTATATTGTCTTCCTACCTTCGGCCCCTACACCACAGTTGAAGACGTAATTAACCTTACAGTAAGACTAAAACTGAAGAAGGCGATCTTCTTAGGCTTAAACTGAATATCTTTTAATTGATAGACTCCTAAGTTTTTCTTATCTTCAGTAGCTAACTGGTAGTACATTGTTCCAACTCGACGAATAGCATTGGCTGGTATAAAGACGGGTGCCAGCTTAGCGCTGAACCGTTTTAAAGCATTGCTCTGACAAAATTTTCAGGCATACACGCCGTCTCCTACTTTAAATTGACATACACGGCTGCGTAAGTTATATTTCCGTGCATTCTGTTCATGAGATTTTGCTACCTTTTGTTAAGCGGACTGTCGACACACTTGTATTACATCTGGATAATTGACTCTAGTGTCATCCGCCAGGAGATCTAGACGTCTAAGAAGTGGATAATCCTTTCCGTTAAGAACCATATTTTGGCCAGAAAATATGGCGGATATCCGGTGCTTCGATGAATATTGGCTCGCAGCGCCGCACTAATTTCGGGTAACTTTTTTTCCCAATTGGTATGATCTTTGCCGACGTATGCTCTTATAGCCGCTAACACCGTTCGGTTTAACCGTTCACTGGCATTGGTTTGAGGTGAATATATAGCAGTGCAACAGTGGGTTACCCCGAATCTTGTGAGAAACGACTTGAAAGTCTCAGAGACAAATTGCGACCCATTGTCGGTAAGTATGGTCTCCGGCATACCGAAGGTACAAAACAACATACTTTCTGGAAAGTCACACACTTTACTTGAGGTAAACTTTTTGAGTGGACATAAGATCTAAATATCGTGTTGTGATCCACTATTATCTAAATACCAATATTCCCTTGTTTGGATCGCGGATACGGTCCCAACAAATCTAGATAATGTTTTTGAAAATGCCGTTCAGAGATCATTTGCTTCCCCATCGGTGGCGTCAATATGACATTAGTGCTTTTGGTTTGGCGACAAGCGTCACATTGCGTTACATAGGCTCGTATTTGTGTTACCATTTTAGGCCAAAACAAGTACCTTTTTACTTTTATCGATGGTGTTACCCATACCACTGTGAGAAGCATCTGGAGGGTCATGAACTCTGGAAATTATATCGCTAGTAAGGCCTATGGGAACCCAAAGCTTCCATGATTGTTGATCTGCTATCGCATCCCCGGAAGACAGTTCAGTTCTTTTATAGACCAAATTATCCTCAACCTTTAAGTCGGATAACTTAAGGTGGTTAACCCTTATATTTTCTATTAGATCCATGTATTCTCTCAATTTAAACTGTATCTAGGTAAGGTCTACTATACGTCCATGAGCATTTAGTTCACTAACCTCAGGATCATCTTGACGTGATAACGCGTCGGCCACTACATTTTCAGATCCCGTACGGTGTGAAATTTGGAAATTAAATCCCGTAAACTTTATATCCCAACGAGCCAAGCGACCAGACCAATCTTTTTGCCTCATAAGCCTTTGCAGTGATGCATGGTCTGCTATGACCTGAAACTCCTGTCCTTCGACGTAGGCTCTAAACTTTTTTATTCCTTTAATCACTGCCAAGCACTCGAGTTCGGTGACCGAATATTTTCGTTGTGCCTTGGAACGTTTTTCGGACATAAACGCTATAGGCATTTCTATCCCGTCCTCAAATAATTGAGCTAACACACAGCCTAGACCAAATGTACTGGCGTCACATACTAGGATAAAGCGTTTCTTAAAATCGGGAGTGGCTAAAATTGGAACAGATGTTAAGCAGGATTGAAGTTTCTTGAAAGCTTCTTCGGCTGAAGCGTTCCAGTTAAGTGACTGATGTTTTTTTAGTAATTCTGTTAAAGGAAAGCTGACTGTGGCATAGTTATCGACGAAGCGTCGGTACCATCCTGCTAGTCCAAGAAATCTTCTTAACTGTTTTACAGTTTTGGGAATGGGAAACTCCATTATAGATCTTATTTTGCCAGGGTCTGTTTTTAGCTGACACTCCCCAATTATGAATCCTAGATATTTTATCTCCCGGATACAAATGTTTGACTTGGCTATGTTGATTATAAAGTTCGCTTTACGCAAATGCATCGCTACCTCTTGCAACAACAACATGTGTGAATCGAAGTCATCGGAGAGCACAAGTAAATCGTCCAAATAGACGAAAACCCGATTCCTGAGCTGGGCAGGTATCACCTGATCCATAAGTCGACACAATGTTTGAGCAGCGTTAGTTAAGCCAAACGGCATTACCTTATACTGGTAAAGCTGTCTATTGGGGATGGTACAAGCTGTATAATGTCGGGACTTTTCTTCTAATGGGATCTGCCAGTAGGCATGTTTCATGTCCAGTTCCGTGATATACCTTGCTGGTGGTAATCGACTAAGGATGCCATTAATATGTGGTAAGGGTTAAGCATCTTTGCGAGTGTTCTTATTAATCTCCCGTGAATCTAAACATAATCGATTTTTTGTGCCTTTCGTGACTAAGACCAAGAACTTTTTGATTCCTCAATCACATCTAAGGCTAGCATTTTCTCCACTTCATCAAACATTAGTCTTTCCTTTGCGGGTGAAGTCGGCCAATGTCGCTGTTTTACTGGTCTAGATTAGTATTAGATTGTGCAAAGGTGGTGATTCCGTAACCTTATCTTCGTTCCCCACGTCTAATTCATTACAACCGATCTATCAGTTAAAACTGTGATTTTCGCCACTACTTTACAAGATTCATTATTGGCCGTTCGAATATTTCCGGAGCATTTCTTCGCCTTGGAGTGATGAGCGAAAGATGTAGCGTCTTCACTTCCAAGACAACTTATGGTCACCCCCGAGTCCAACAAAGCCATGAAGTTTTGCTTCTCTATGCTTAGTTCTACAAATAATCTGTTATCAGAGCTCATAAAGACCGATGAGACAAGTCGCTTTCGAACCCTCTTTACTTTGGCCCAGAATTCTCTTAATCGTTCGGTTGATCGTTTCGGTTGATACCTAAATTCTAACTTATCTGACTGTGTGCTCTCACAATTAGTAATTAACTTCTCCGTCTGGGTTTGTACCTCTGAAAAAGAACTATACGGGAGAACTTTTGGACAGCCCGAGTGAGAGATGTTTTCTTGAAAAACTTCCAATTTTAATCTATCGTCACTGTCGGATGCGTCAAACTGGTGTTGGTTTGCGCATCCCGCTTTCGGTTTTCCGAAGGGTTATACTTCCCACTGTGGCTTAAAAGTATTTTTCGCAACACAGTCTTCAAATCGATGACCAGTTTTGTCGCAATTCCAGCAGACAAACCGTTTGCGACGCAGTTCGGAGATACTCTCTTCTTCGAGTTCTTCGGCATCACTCTTAATCTCGAATACATTGGCTCTAGCAATTCTGTTTCGCTTTAGTTTTTCTGTTTTTCTGCCAGCATCTTTACAGAAATGTTCATGCTTCTTAATTTCCTCCCTCAATTCGCTACTATTCTGTACTTTTAAATGTGAGAGCTCATATCGAAGAGCACTTTTCGCATTCCGTTTAATAAAATCGTTCAGCTTAAGTTCGCTTATTTCATGTGAAAGGCAAGCCACTAACTTTTTAATGGCTTCTGAAAATCTTCAAAGGGCTCATTGTCCTTCTGTTATCGTTTCCTGATCATTTCCCAAAGATCAAAATCGTCCTTCTGGTCGTCGAATCTTTGTCTAAATGCCGTACAAAAGATTGCCAGGTGTATTGGTGGTTTCTTCGATGAAAATCCCAGAACCAATCGCTGGTTTTGCCCGTGAAAAGCCGATGCAAACTATCGCAAAGTAACTGATTGTCGTTCCCAAGAGTCTGTCCCGGAAGAGCACGAACTCGATATAGAAATTCTTCTACATGCATCGAGTCCCGAGAACCATCAAATTTAAGACGCCAACTTAGTAGGATATTCGCAGCCTTTCATACTGTTGCATGACTACTTCTAGGACTTTCTACTTGAGAATTGCCTCTGACCGTATTACAATTGTGGTCTACCTCTTGTCTGCTATTGCTCCGTGGCTCTGGCGGATCACCGTTTCCCCTGTTAGCATTTGTGGATACATTCAGATTGGAAAACTGGGCCTGTATAGTTTGCTCAATAGACGATTTGATGAAGGAACTGAGGCTCTCCATCATAGTTTTCTCTTTAACTTTTATGATAGGCTGGATGATCCCCCTCTTGTGCATTAGCGAGTGACGTATTTCCGTTGCTACTGACCGTTTGTCGACTTTCTGATATCCATCGATGTTACGATAATCAAAATAAATCAAAATAAACAAAAAAAAAACTAAAATATAGAAAAATATGAACTGACTAATAGGGAATTTTTCCTATTATCCTCTCTAAGCATGATCTAGGTTGTTCCCTGCTAAGCTAAACGTTTCGATTTGAATAGTTGAGTAATTGGGTTGAGTTTGCTGACCTTTTTTATTGCAGTTTTCGAAGGTGAAAGTCTGGATAATGGACGGTCTCTACCTATTATAAGTAGACGATCGTGATTCCTTAAATCTGAGACTTCCCCTATCTAGAACTTGAATTGGATACAAGAATCTCTACAGCCAAGATCATGATAATTAATGAAAATAGTTTTGAGTTGGCGTGTACAACTTTTGAATAACCCGCAGTTCCCTAAATCAACATCTTCAATTATTTTGTTGGTGGAGCTGTATATCATGAGATATGGATTTGCAACTACATATATAAGAATTCTACCCGAAGTAAAAGACAACAGTTTATACATAGGTCGACTTTTCCAGTCTTGAGAAATAGTCGCATATTCCGTATGCACTAGCTACTGTACTCCCATGTAGAGAAATCTCTCCATATAGCATTACAAGGAAATTATTGTTTTGGATGCAATAAAGAGCTATGATGGAGCCTAGCCCCAAAAGGACATGAACCTGATACTGATGTTATGTATCATTTTTTTTTAATGAGGAATCATGTCCCTTCGATCTCCACGTTGGGCGCCAATTATGTAGCGTGCAGGTGTGGGATAGATGTATTTTACCCCAACTAGTATGCATCGTGTGCACCTCTAGCTATGCTCTGACTAGGCTCGCCGGATGGTCGGGGTTCGTTCTACTCTCTCTTATCTCAGACTAGCACACACTCGCATAATGTTTTAGGTGCACATTTACAAGATCAAAATCGACACAAGAACCCAGGTTAAACTGGAATAAGGAAATGGTAATATAACTATTTATTTATGAACCCTCATATCAACTACTCTATTAAAATCGTGAGAAACTCAGGTGTCATCGAGTCTCCTCAATCTCTACCCTTCCCAACCTATGTTATACAGGTATATTCTACCGTATAGATCCTGAAATAACCTCATACAGTTTTCATCCCACCACTTCGATCATGCCAGACTGAGGACGGACGCCTGAACTTAGAACATATTAAGATTATACTTCAAAATCAACGACATTATGTATTTTTCCTGGTTTCCTAACTCTATTCTCCAAGTTTACAAGTTCCTTAATTTGAGTTATATTCATTTTAGTTTTTTGGTGTTTAATCTAAGAATAAAGATGCATTTAAGATTGCATAATATATATAAGGAATAAGAATAGGAAACATATATATGTAACAGTACAAATGGATAAGTACAAATGGGTCAGTAATCGTCTAATCTCTATCGTAGTGTTCAGACGCGTTTTTTCTTTGCGCTCCGCTCATTTTTCACTTATTTTGTATAAACAGCCGGTGTTTGTCCAAAATAAACCTTTATCGAACTAACAAATTAACTTGCTAACATCCTTGCTATCCTGAATCGCGAGTGCATGTTTATTTAATGTGTAAAACCCAATTTAATAAATCTTTTTTGTGTCGGTTAACAGTGTGTTTTTGTCGTTGCTTTTCGTAAGTACGCATAGCATTATATTTAGCCGCTCTCAGCTTTGTTGTTCTATCACTCTCTCCCTATAACCCAAACATAAATAACTGTTCTTCCTCTCTCGCTCTCAATACTTTCCGTGCAGTAGCGCTCTCTCTCTCTCTCTCTCTCATTGCAGCTGCTGCAACCGCTCTACTCTCTCCGCTCAATTTTTACTAATTCCGCTTTAAGCGCTTGCCTGGCACACTGGCCTGATTTCTATTTGTTTTGAAATAAATTTTGTTTCTATATTGTATTTAAAATGGAATTCCCTATTATCTGTACCAAAAAAACCTGCAAACAGGTGGTCACCCTTGTTCAGCCGAGTATCCCCTGCTATCTTTGCGAGAAAGTAATGCACGCAAAGTGTGCTGGGTACTCAGGCCTCGTGGGCGATGCAATTTCCAAACATAATGGCTTGTTCTACTGTTGTGAAGCATGCCGGGGGGCTCACATAGAGATGGCCAGGCTTATGAGGCAGACGCGGAATGGCTTTAAGGAGCTGACCCTAGGCTTTAAAAAGCAGTATGATCAGCTCCTAGCCATGGAGTCTTTGCTTAGCAGTTCGCAACTGCTGAATGAGTCTCCTAGGCGAAAAAAGGTCACTCCGCGGGATCTGCAAGCCCCAATTGTTTCTCAGCCGCCCGTTGCCGAACAACCGACTCCGACCACTCCAATTGTGCAGCAGCTGATATCATTTGCTATTCCAAGGGCAACGACAGCTGCTGGTGATGCAAATTCGGCAGCCGAATTTATCACTTCGGAGAACGCACAACCAGAAATTTCTGTAGCGTCCGTGTCCGTCGAGTCCGCCAACAATCCTAATATCCCGTCCACTTCGATCCCACCAACAAACATACGACCCGGACCACCGGGTATTGCCATCACAGGTACAAGGTCTGTGGTGCCAAACCCAAGATTGGTGGTGATCACATCTACACCTAAACGACAAATTTTTGTCTCACTGCTCGTCCCTTACACCACTATTGATTACGTTACTGCTTTTATTCAAAGCAATATACAAGCCGTCAGCTTAAAGGTGGAGAAGTTTAACTTCTCTTATGCCAGGGATGTAGCTTCATTCAAAATAAGCGTCCCCAACTCGTTTTGACACCATTTTCTCTGCCAAATTTTTTCCAGAGAACATGGTGGTGAAGGAGTTTAATACTCCTTATACTAATCAGGCCAGTGCTCCATCCTCATCTTCCCAGTCCACCCATCCAAAAAACTAACTTCCTCTCTCTTAATCACCTACCAGAATGTTAGAGGCTTGCGTAGTAAGCTCAGCACTCTGTTTCGGGATAGCGTCGCATTTGCATCCCATGTAATTGTGTCCACAGAGACCTGGTTAAAACCGGAAATTCTTAGTTCTGAAGTTTTGGCAGGTCGGTACACAACCTTCAGAAATGACCGTTCGTCTCGACGTGCCGGTGGGGTTCTGATTGCAATGGACTCTAACTTCACGTCGAAACATTCCCGATTTTTCATCCTTTATTACATGCTCGTATATTCCACCTTCTTCTGATATTGCAATTTATGAGCAGCACTTGTCCGCCTTAAGCGCTGTTTCTTCCTCGCTATCTGATAAAGATCATATGATAGTTCTTGGGGATTTCAATTTGCCAGGAACTGTTTGGTCTTCGGTAAACGAGTCTAATAACCTAGTGCCCATGTCACGACATGACTTTATAGACGGCTTACTCGACTTATCCCTGTCTCAAGTCAATCATGTGAAAAATTCCCTGGGTCGATTGCTTGATCTGTGCTTTGTAAATGATCCGACCATAGCGTTTTCAACCCGAGTCCCTCCGCTCACTATACCTGAAGACGCCTACCATCCTACACTTGAAGTGTAGCTCGATATAGGACAAACCGCATTGGATCGGTCGGATAGGCTACCTCGATGTGTCCGCTGCTTTCGTACAGCCGAGTTTGCGAAGCTTAATAACCTCATTAGAGATTTTCATTGGTCCGCTTTGTATTTGTGCACTGATGTTACGATATGCACAAACATTTTCTACGATGTACTTGACTCACTTTTTGAGTCTTGTGTCCCACTTTCCTGTCCTATTAGATCTGGGAAGCCCCCCTGGTTTACCAAAGAGTTATCCAGTCTAAAAAACTTAAAATCAAGACTTAACAAAAAATTTCAAGAAGTTGGTTCTCCTTCTTCTCTCTCTCGCTATGTAATGGCTCGGTCAAACTTTTCAGTTCTTAATTCGCAGTGCTATAAGAACTACCTATCTAGATGCAGGATACGTTTTTCTCAGGACCCTAAGCAGTTTTACAGCTTCGTAAACAGTAAGCGTAAAACGACCGCTCATCCATCCTCGCTATCATTTCTTAATACGTCGGCAAATACTGATCAGGCAATAGCCGATCTTTTTGCCCAATTCTTTCAAACAACCTATTCACAGGAATGCTACTCCGGTCAGCCGTACCCATACGGTTTACCCAGGTCGAACGGCATCTTCAGTCCCCTGCTAAATGAAAGCTCTCTGATTCATGATCTCCGGAAAGTTAAGCCGGTGTTTTCACCGGGTCCGGAGGAAGTTCCCGGCTGTGTACTTAGGTACTGCGCCGAGTCTCTGTATGGACCGTTGCTTAAACTATTCAGCCTGTCTATAAACTCTTCATGCTTCCCCTCCATATGGAAGGAGTCGTTCATAATTCCTCTCTATAAGAAAGGTAGTAATTCTGACGCGAAGAACTACAGAGGTATATCCAAGCTATCCGCAATTCCTAAAGTGTTTTAAAACATTTTAACTCCGCACCTGCAGCATCTTTGCACCTGCCCAGCATAGATTTATAAGGCGGAGATCAGCAACCACGAATTTATTGGAGTTCACCTCCTTCATCATTAAAGGCTTCCAAGGTAATCTACAGACGGATGTCATTTACACAGATTTCAGTAAAGCATTTGACTCTGTAAACCACTCTCTCCTAGCACAAAAACTTGACCTTTTAGGGTTTCCACCCAATCTCTTGAGATGGATTTCTAGCTACCTTTGTTCCAGATCCCAAAGAGTCCTCTTCAAAAACTCCCTATCTTCACCAGTTATGGTTACTTCGAGCGTACCACAGGTCAGCCATCTAGGCCCCCTACTCTTTACACTCTTTATTAATAACCTGCCTTCGGTATTAACATACTATCGAGCACTTATGTATGCGGATGATGTTAAGCTGTGTGTCCAGCTTATCTCACTCCAGGTTGCAATCCGATCTTAATAGCTTTCAGTCATGGTGTTGTGCAAATCTGTTATACCTTAATGCTTCGAAATTTAAAAAAAAGACATTTCATCGCTCCAGCGCCTTTCTGGCTCCTTACACACTAGGCGGGGGTTCTCTCGAGAGAATTACCCTAGTTGATGATCTTGGTGCCATTTTAGATCCCAAGTTAAATTTGCTGAACACATTTCAACCATGGTAAATGAGGCCATGGGAGTGCTTGGGCTTATAAAGAGGTTCGTCTGATTTTAGAATACGATTCTTGTGTATTGTGCCCTCAGTACAAAGTACATTAGGACCGTATAGAATCAGTACAGAAAAACTTTTTAATTTTCGCTCTACGCGGCCTCAACTGGGATGCAAGTGTGAGACTACCGTCTTACCCTAGTAGATCGCTTTTAATAAACCTTCCATCCTTAGTTAACCGTAGAAAAATGCTTGGTATGATTTTTGTGCACAACTTGATCAAGCGTGACGTAGATAGCCCGGACTTGTTGAGCCGCATAAACTTCACGATTCCTATTAGAATTACTAGAAAATATATACCTTTGTTCCTTCCGATTTGTAGATCGAATTATTCCTTGCATGAACCTTTTAGAGCTTTATGCTCGGATTATAATTCCCTCCACCAAATCATATCGGCAACTAATTCCCTTCCTCCTCTTAAATCACTATTTCTCACATACTTTTCTCGTACTTAGAAATTGTAAGTTGAGTACGATAGTTTTAATGCATGCTTAATTCTTTTAGTAAGATTAGTTTTAATTTTCCTCGAATACTAGTCTAACATCTATCTTTCCTGCATGATCGCGATCGGTTCGGTTAACGAGCCGCGCGTTATGCGGCAGCGCCCCTCGGTCGGTTGGGTGAGAGGAGGGCTGCGTTTCGGCCTGGGATTCGCGCATAACAGCATTCGACTGGTGTCCCATGGGCCACTTGATGGTGCAGTCATTGCACGTCAACGTCCAAACATATACTAATACATTATGGTAAAAAAATGAAAATCAAAAGAGTAACACGCAGGTCCAACGGTCCAAGGTCCAAGGTCCATCCAACGGTGGGATAGTTAATTCGAAATCATTATCAGATTCCGTGGGCGCAGTTTGATGAATCGCCGGTAGAGACTGTACGTTCTTTTAGTTCATCCGAACGGGGTCAAACGAGGCAGCTCAAGTTCGAGGTCGGTTTAATGTTCACATCTCCAATGAAGGGTCAATGAATGGACGGCATTTATTTACGCCGGAAATTTTCCGAGGCGCCCTTCAGCGCGGTACTTCCAAAGAGTTGTGGCGGCTCCCAACTGCTAATTTAAAGCTGTGGTTTTTCTGATCTTTTCGATCCGTCTGCAACACACCTCTCGTAGAGTATATATATATATATATATATATATATATATATATTTATATATATATATATGCACGCAGCTTATGCCGATACTTGCGTTACGGGGGCTGGGTGCCCCTGACCTAATTCCTATAACACAATTCGAATAAATTATAACGAACACTTGCTTAAAAGCCGGCAGACATACCTGAGATGATTTTCTTTTCACTGATTTGATTATTAAGCCCTTTCAAATTAATTTTCCAGTGAGAGTGGTCTGCCACGTGGGATTGCGTAAGAGCCATATATAGATATATGGGGTTGCACTATCACGTCCTATCACTATCATTTCTTCAGTCGCTTCTATGCTAATAACTCTTGGAAAACCTTTGCAAGTTCTGCTAGGCTGTACTAAACATAAAGCTCAAAGATCGCATGATGTTTGGAGCTTTAACTGTATAATCGTATGATCTTTAGCAACCGTGAGCGAAATTTCGGGCAAGCTTTACCTATGCTCTCTCTATGCTACCCTCTAATCAGTGCAATCGTAACGACGTCTCGCTTGAGTGCAAGTGCATTGTCGCGACACTCTTTCGAAAGCATGACCAAAAGCTTACTGTTTACGATCCACTTTCGGAGTTATTTATAGATCTGCACTCTTAAGCGTTACCGAATATCCGAATATCTATAGAGTCTATATTGTCTTCCTACCTTCGGCCCCTACAAGATATACAATAAAGTACATTCTTTCGCAAGCAAAACAACAAGAACCGAGTAAGTCATTCTAACTAGGCGATATGGACAGAAAAGTAACCGATCACTTATCGCTCCTCCAATTCGATGCTATCTAAATTCACTTCATCACTCTCTTGTATCCCTGCACCTTCTTGATCTCGACAACACCCTGTGGCCTCGTACTCCTCGTACTGCTTACTCTCATCAATCCTTTTACTCTCTCGATTTCGCGGGTGTGTCAACGCCCCGCGTTTTCGTATCCTTTCCATACAGATTGGTTACGCCTCGAATCATCATATTCCCTCGACGTCACGATTGTGACAACGTACTATTCTTTCCATCTACGCTCTCGATGTCATCGTGCCATATTTTTGCATCCACTCTCTTGATGTAACGAGTGTGACAGCGTGCTATATTTTTTCATCTACTCTCTCGATGGCAGGATGGTGACAACCCCCCCTGTGTATTCGTACTCGCTCTCATTCCGAGTGATCCGATACTTCTCGGAGGCCATACCGTTGACTCTGCGGGTCTGTACCGCGTCTGTCCTCTGCAAACTACACATTTTTTCTAGTGTTGAGCTTAACGTTCGGCTGAGCTTCAATCGATTGGCCAAGACAAAAATCGATCTTTAGCGGATATGCAAAATGAACTTATATTGGCATAAAATCCATCCTTCGTCACTCATGTATTCCTGCTTATGAATACTCGTTCCCAATATTGATTGGAAAGTTTATAGATTTTGTTGCTCCAGCATCGAGGCTTATGATGCTGGTAGCTCAGCTATGTCAAACGGTCAGCGTTCAGTCTACATTCTTCTGCCATCGGCTGAACTAGGTTGAACGAGTGCGCTAAATCCGTTTTTAAACTTCACCTGGACCTTTGCTGGACTTCGTAGATGGCAGTCCCAAAATTATCGTTTCTAGAAGCCATCTAGTTAATCTTTTTGCCGAGTATCGAGAGATGTTGGAGCTGTGGGACCAACCCCGACCCCGGATCTTTAGATTACACTGGTCGACAAAATTTACCCTTTTTTCTGTTTTAAAGATCGTACCCACATTTTTTTATGGAATTTTCATCGCTGATCACGAATCACGATTTTGAAAAAAATGGACTCAACGTTCCGAAAACCCCTGTTTTTGCCCATCTACGATGATGTGCTATAAGTCCCTGAGTTTGCTTAAATTAAAGCTTGAACTGTCAGCTATATGAATCAAGTCAAAAGACCCTCGAAGCAAGCCAAATTTTCATGTAGCACAACTTTTTCACTCAGAGCGGTATGACTTTTACTTATCAATTCCATTGTTCGCTTTCACCGTAACTTGATATTTTGCTATCTCTAACGTTTTTAGATACGATTAGCTTAAAGCTTGGTATCTTTGTCGATGATTCGCAGTTACGAAAATACATAAAGCTTAATTCGACATTTTCTTGACAACGATAAAAATCCTGTTAAGACCTTTAAAAGAAAAAGTCAAAACACTTGCGAGTTGAGTTGTAAATTCAAACTGTTTTATTTTCAAAACTTATGCACTATATATAGGAAAATATAAGGTAATTAAAACTAAGAACGCTAACAACGCTATGAAAAGGAGGGATGTGCGGCACTTGTTCCCACGCTCATCCCTTCTAATGACACCTACTACATGCAAACAACATGTGTTAATAGATTTGGGTTTTACGTGCCCATGTATATGATTTTATGGTCGAACTCTATGTGTCCTTTTTCTCAAGTGGCCTCCTTCAAGTGGACTGTATTGTTTATTGGTTGACCTTTGTCGGTTCTTGTTCGTGTTTTATGAACACACACCCTAGCAGTCATAAATTACTTATTTTATGTACGTTACATATAGATCAGTTCAGTGTGATAATATAATTATGTTCTGCTTGAACAAATCCGATAAGAAAATATGGGTCCGGTCCTTGAAATATTTTGGCTGTCGACCAGTGTTATCTAAGCAAATCTATACTTTTAACCCTTTTTGTCTAGACATAAGTACAACACATATGAATAACCACATACAAATTGAAATCCACAATTATTGGATAGAAACCTCCCGCCACATTTCTACCCGTCAAACTCGACACTTCGCCATCGATCCCATACCAACCCACAACTCTCAAATGTACTCATAAGCTCCTCCCTCCCTACACAGTTAATTACATAACTCAACAAAATTGAACTTGTTTTTCCCGCTGTGAACAAAAATGACATTTTCTAATAGATTTGGGGATTTCAAAATGCTTACGCAATAATGATTTTTCTTTTTTAGAATCTGATATTTGTTTTTCGTGTTTTTTTTAGAGGTTCTTCTTTTTTCACATTACTTAAGTATCTTACATCTGGTTGTTTTAAACTTTACAAGCCTAAAATCTTCGAGACGGTAAACTAAAGCTATATAGTGCTTGGGCCCGATTCTTAGCTGCATTTATCAGCTTTTTAGAAAAACTATTCCTCCTCTTTAAAAAACTACTCCTTAAAAAAAAGAACCATAATTTCTTAAAAATTTTGAAATACCAAAATCTATCAAAAAAGTAATTTTTGGCCGTAATTGCAATGTCGTGTATCTAATCCATGAGCCCGCACCAAAACTGAGAAAGTTATTTCAGCTAGGAGATATTCATTGAGGCCTGATCGATCTTTTCTCACCGCCTCGAAATTATCCTCACTTCTCATCTTCTCACACACGGGTGTGATACGCCCCGTGTCCTCTAACCTGACCCCACGGGTGTGATACGCCCAGTGTTCGCCTCTCTCTCGACCCCACAGGTATGATATGCTCCATGACCGATAACTTAAACCCACGGGTGTGATACGCCCCGTGCCCTCTATCCTTGGCCTCCCCTCACACGGGTATGTTACGCGTGTTCTCTATCCCCGTTCTGAACCGATCCTAAGCCGATCCCCTTTTTTTCTAGAGGTTACTGCAATCTACAGATTTCTAGTAGTAGGTTCCTGGAAAGACTGAGCTTACCTCAGCCTGAGATAGGGCATTACAACATCAATGTGGAAAAGCTTTTCAACGGGGAGAGTGTGTTGGTTTTCCCAGCCCAATATATTGTCGCTAAATACTTAAATTATAGCCAGTGGTACAACCTAACGTAGCCATCTCAGTACTGTTCCTCGATCTAAATCACATACCTATACATATGCAAATACGCATACGTCGCTCTATGTACATATAACAATAAGTTGTACCCATTTTTTAAGCCCGGCTTTTATTAAATCGAACTTTCTACAGCTATTAAAAATAAGAGTTTTTTGGTATTTCAATAACCCTGCTATATCTACGATATTCGCACTGGTATTTTTTAGTCTCTGCTAAATATTATAGTTTTCAAGGCAATCATCCGAATTTCATCAATATCGTACGAGCCTATTTGGAGCGTACCTTTATTGGTTAATTGCGAAGTTCCTTATAACTATGCTACACATACTCAGGCTGTGATAAAAAAAGCTTAGGTTTTACTTTCTGTATTAGAGATCTGAATAATAAACCAATCCTTCAAATGTATGACTGAGCAATAAGATTTGAAATCTGTTTCTGCCTGGTGGACTTAATGAGTAATGGACTTTTTATTCACTTTTTCAGATCATCGCAGTCTAGCTTAAAAAGTAATCCACTTGAATGTGAATTCAATGCAGATTTTAACATACCAATAAGTTTGAAAAAAAATCGGAAAAAAAAACGAGCTCCACAACCACCTTCACTATTGGTAAGATTACACACACTTTAATATATAAATATATGCTATGCAAATTTGTTTATTTTAGCAAAATGATTATGAAAGAGAAATTGACATTTCAACCAATAACGACGGAGGAGTTGACATAAAATCACTTGCCAATGAAATAGAACTATTTGTTTGTGAGAGATACGAATCTCCGATAAATTATGATGTAAAAAAAGAAAAAGAAAACCATATAAACCAGAATATATTAAAGCGACCATTAACTCTTATAGCATCTGATAGCATTGTTAAATTGAGCTCGCCTAAAAACCACGTTAAAGATATCACAGCAAATAGCCTAGATAGCATACAAAATTTTGTAGGTGGGAAAAATAAATTGTCAAATAACAAAGATCTAGTGGCTGGGTTGGTTGGCAACACATTAATAACTTATAATAAAAACCAGCCAAAGATAATACATCCACACGGAACATTCAAGTGTACTGAAGATATTAAAATAAATACTTTAACTACAAAAGATGTGGATATTCGAGATACCAAACACACAGATAAAACTAAAAGCAATGAAAACAAATTTGACAAAAATCCTATTTCAAATACTAATACCAAAATACACAAACAGGACCAAGAACATGACAAACCTATGTCAAAAAGTAACAATAGAATAGATCAATATGGCAAACCTTACACAATTAAAGAAAATCACATTTTTACGGGTTCCGAAGAAACCTACAACCTTCCAAATTTAATGAAAAAGTTTGAGTTGAACAAACCTGTATCATATTCTAAAAATTTGTATGATATTTCTCAGACTTCATCCTTAGCAGATCACAATTCAAACCGATTGAGCCTGGAAAAATCAATTACTAAAGTTATTGAATCTATAAGTCGTAATCAACAGCTTTTAAGTAACAGTGCAGCTAAAGGAAAAAAATTAAATTTAACATCTTTGAGCCAGTATGATGAAAATAAATATGTCTACAGAAATGAATTAATTAACCCAAACTTTAGATGCTCAGAGCTGGAATCAAAAAAAAAGTCACTCTTCACTTCTAATAGCGCCATAATCTCATCAAAAACTGAAAATAATATCTTTTATAAAACAAAAATATTTAAAATAACTGGGCCGTACAGAGAGTCATCGCCAACGTCATCAAACTTAGATTGGAACCCTTTACCAAAACCGAAGCGAACTATTAATAACGAAGTTTCATTTTCACAAAGTCTTCTTCAATAAAAAAAAATAAACTACATATGCATATTCGTTGGTGCAACATATGGAAATTCATATTTTAGTTGTATTTTGATATATATATATATATATTTAATTTTAGTTTTTATTGAAAAAATCAGAAAAAATAATTAAATATAACTTTTTTGAATAAAAATCTGAAAAAACAATTATTTTTAATTTCTTTTAATACAAATCAAACAAAAACAATTTAATACATAACATAGCCACAAAGAAGAAGTTGTGGCGCCACATATAGCGATATATACATATCTTAACCCAAAACTGACTCACTATTATTATTACTCACTTACTTACTATTTACCATTTGGATAGGCCTAGACTAAGAGAAAAACCAACTTCTACACAGTTGCATTTAAACAAGCGCGCCAATCACCAGTGTGGCCAACACCAGCCCACAAACGGCCACACTACCAGCAGATCAGGCCGGTGTAACCAACACACAACCGAGAAGGGCCACGCTATCAGCTGAAACTCAAAACACGCTAAGAGAAACGAAACACGCTCGCCCCAAGCCACAAAGATCACCAGCTGGCTTTCAGCAATAAAAGGAGGGCAGTCCATCTCGGAACAGCCTAGGTGTCACAACCTAAATATTTTCTAAAGTGGCTCTAGTGACAAAAGGTAGTCCTCTTCTTTTACACTGGTCCACTAATACATTTCCCCTTCCTACTTCCCAAACTCCTCGACTGAGCATGTGTTTCACCTCCCAGCCAACTTCTCTACTGAGCGTGTGTTTCACCTCACATCCGACTTATCTACTGAGCGTGTGTTTCACCTCACATCCGACTTCTCTACTGAGCGTGTGTTTGACCTCACATCCAACTTCTCGACTGAGCGTGTGTTTCACCTCACATCCGACTTCTCTACTGAGCGTGTGTTTCACCTCACATCCAACTTCTCGACTGAGCGTGTGTTTCACCTCACATCCGACTTCTCGACTGAGCGTGTGTTTCACCTCACATCCGACTTATCTACTGAGCGTGTGTTTCACCTCACATCCGACTTCTCTACTGAGCGTGTGTTTGACCTCACATCCAACTTCTCGACTGAGCGTGTGTTTCACCTCACATCCGACTTCTCTACTGAGCGTGTGTTTCACCTCACATCCAACTTCTCGACTGAGCGTGTGTTTCACCTCACATCCGACTTCTCTACTGAGCGTGTGTTTCACCTCACATCCAACTTCTCGACTGAGCGTGTGTTTCACCTAACAGCCGACTTCTATACTAAGCGTGTGTTTCACCTAACAGCCGACTTCTCTACTGAGCGTGTGTTTCACCTCACATCCAACTTTTCTACTGAGCGTATGTTTCACCTAACAGCCAACTTCTCTACTGAGCGTGTGTCTCACCTCACATCCAAACCTTTTTACTGAGTGTGTGTTTCACCTCACACCCAAAACCTCTACACTGAGCGTGTGTTTCACCTCACTGCTCTAAGGACGACCACGACCGATATTGACCAGCACGCAGCCAACAGCCACGTGCGGCCGAGTAGACAGTTCAGAAGGAAGATTCTGAAGGAAGACCCAAAAGGAAGACCCCAGACCACGACCCAGTCAACTTAATACCAAACCTTGTAACTTTAAGAATAATAAAGATACGATCTTATTGTACTGCTTAACTTACGCCTTCTTCTTGACCCGAGAATTCCTACTTATAGTTACCACATTCAGACACAAACAAATTTCTGTGAACCCCGGCGCGGCGAGCATACCCAAGCCGAAGCAACGTCACAAACTACATAGATATACCAATAGACTGCTTTGAGGATAATATATGCTATGATGATAATTATCCATAAAAATAATTATTAATAATGAGGGGTGAGTTGTGAGCTGTGCTACTCTACTTTATAGCCAGTACTCAGTCAGTATGTATGTGAGCTTACGATTTATGTGACACTACTTAACACGACATTTCCGCTGTGGCCCAAAATTACTTTTTCTGAAGATTTTGGAGATTTCTAGGTTGTAAAGTAGTGATCTTGGGCTGGGGTACAATTTTCAGTCTATTCAGGGTCATTAACAGTTTATTTGTAAGTTTTTGAGACTGGTGGGCGTCATCGAGTCATTGCTTCGAGAGGCATTGCTTAGGGCAGAAAAGGAGACGCAGCCACCGCGAGACCCACCGATCCCACTAACGATCTTGGCAGGGTAAATCCCCTGTTGCCAATACCGGTGCAAGATGGGCGTCCCAGGGGACGGACCTCGCCCCTGTTGTTAGAGTTGATGCGGCCCACGGATCTGAGAACATGGTGAGGAAGGTAGAGGCCATCAGAAGCGTACCCTGGTGCTAGAGCAAAGACAGGCCACGAGTCCAAAAGGGGAGGAAAAAGGAAAGGTAGGACACGCCCAAAGCTCGTACCGCTCCCAATTCCGGCGTGGTTAAACATCTGTTGCCGAGATCAGGGTGTGTACGCTAGCGTCAGAAAGGGGAAGAGCTGGAACTATGGTCGGGGCTCCAACCACATGATAGACGAGTAGAGAGAGAGGTTTTCGGGCTATAAATGTACATATGGCTACATCCCGCCGCACTCCTACTTTTAGCCCTGTTCCTATTCTGGCCATCAACCAGAGCACCCGTGAGTCTGGTGTTGAGGCTCCATGTTCCCGAACAGGCGGCAGCCCTTCTGGCGTGCAAAACTATTAGCGTGCGAAACTTCTATCCAGCGAAACTCACGGCGCACTTCGACACGTTTTTACACCGGGGCCAACATTTTAGCGGCGCTACCAACACACCCACCCTCCGCACAACACCCTGCTTTTTAAATCAAAAGACCCTCCCCAACAAAGGACGAGAACCTGTGGCATGCACAATTTTAAAGATACGAAAAACTAAAAACGCAAAATTACAGATAATGACCATATATATCAAAGTGTTGAATCTGGATCAGATCGGATCATAAATATAGCCACAATGAAGAAAACCATTTCGAAATTCATCATTCCCTCTCGCTCTCTCTCACACACCGGGGTGGGTGCTGTGCCCATTCGTCCAGATGAGCGCCTAGATCTCAGAGACTATAAGAGCTAGAGAAACCAAACTTTCTATCCATGCTCCAGTGATATCACTTCAATACAAGTGTATTTCAAAATTTGGCCACGCCCCCTTCCGCCCCCACAAAGGACGAAAGTCCAATATTTTTAAGAGACGAGAAAACCAAAAACACCTAATCATGGATAATAACCGTATGTACGAGATTGCCGAGTCTGGATCAGGTCGGATCATTATAATAGCCAGAAAGAACAAATGAAATTTTAGTGGCCACGCAACGCCATCCAAGCGCCCTCTTTCTTGCACATATTTCCACTAGTCGTAGTAAAGACGTATGTATGTAGATGTGGAAATGTAGAGAAAACAGATGTAAAAAACAAATGCAAACAAAAATGTATAGGGCCTTAATTTTTTTTTTTTTTGTGTCTTAAATTCAATTTGTACTTTTTGCGAACATGTAATAAGTTACATGTATCGTAAGATCACATACATATAGGGCGCGGCTCAAAACGTTCCCCCTCGTTTATTTTAAAAATCTCCCTCTTTCACATTTTCTTGTTATCTCTATGCTTTATTTTCTCATCGATTCAGCTGATCTGGTTGTTTTGATGCCTTTTATTTTGTTTTGAAGCAGAACGACGGTAGAGAGTGCTCGATTTGCGTAGATCAAGATATCTGAGATGCAATACTTGTGTATTTAATATTTCTGACGAACTGTGAGTTACAGCATGCAAATTGAAAATTTAACTGCTAATGGTCAAACAATTAATGGTTGCACTTACATTTTGAATTACATTTAGCGGGAAACATCAGCCTTCAGCAAACCGTTCTGTTTATGTGAATTCAAAAGTAAATGAAAACATTTATGTGAAAGTGAAACTCGGAACCTGCCTGAATAATTCATTTCATAAGAAAATTGACGATTCCAATGTCAAAATCAATAACATCAGTTAATTAAATGGTACACAAAAATAAAACAACTCAATGTGACAATTCCAGTGTCAAATTAAATTAATTAAATTATACAAAATTTAAATTCTAACTCTCCTTGCTTTTAGTGAAGCAAAATCATCTATTATTTGTTCCATATTTAGAGATTCCGTTACGGAATACTCGATCAACAACAAACTGAGACCTCTAAGTCTCTACTGTCCCATTGAAGATTTTACGTGATTTTTTATTAATTTTAGTCCTCTAAATGATCGCTCTGCTGATGCTTATATAACAGGAATGGTTAAAAATATCCTCTAAGCTATTTCCAATAATTTGATGCGAGAACAAAATTATGAATCAATTGAAGAATTGCAAAATTATTAATTTTTCAAAATGGTTACATAAAGCGTGAAATACCAGTTGTTGCGAAGTTTATTTTAAGTAAAAAGTCTAGCGTTTATATACAAATAATTATTTACTGCATAGAGAACAAATTTATATGTTGGAGTATGACTGCTGAATATTAATTTATCCCTATGTTGACGAAGCTCAGTTACCGACTGATGGCAAAGGCTGACGGCCCAATTGCCGTGCCCTATGAAGCAATGTTTAAAAAGAGCGAGAGAGCGCGATAAAGGCGAGAGTAAAACAGCTCGGGCGGCTGCTAAGCTGAGTGCGAAGATCAAAATAGGCGATATAAAGAGGCGAAAGAACACCGCTGCCGTGCATAATCATATGCGGAAACAATCAATTTTACAGTGGGTATTGCAAGTTACAAACAATAATCTGAATTTACTTTAGGACGCACCACGGACTATAATTTATAATATTTAGACGACATCATGTTGGGGTGGGAAACCCAACATACAATTTTTAATTACGAGAAAGGTATATATGAGTATTAGGGATTTTAGAAGAGGAAGGGAATTAGTAGTAGATATGATATGGTAAAGCAAATTAAAGGGTGGGCCATCTATCGGTTTCGATTTGAAGCACGGGTTAATTTGAATCTGGCAACACTTATGTCATTCTTCTTCTTCTTATAATTCAGTATATTATCTCCGCTGAACGAAATGAATCTGTTTACGTTTGAGCAACGATGGATTATATTGGAAATTTATTTCCAAAATAAAGACGTTTGAGCAGAAATTGCACGAAGCTTCGGACAAAGCTCATTTTCATCTTGGTGGTGGTGGGTACAATAAGCAAAACTACCGTATCTCGGGCTCGAAAAACCCACACGAGGTCTTAGAGAAGCCAATGCATCCATTGCGAGTGACTGTTTGGTGCGGATTGTAGAGCAGAGGCATCATTGGCCCATATTTCTTTGAAGACGAGGGCGGAGCAACCGTAAGGGTCAATGTCTCCATTATTATTATTGCACCATGATAACAGATTTTTTTGTGCTTGCTCTTGATGGTATCGATTTGGACAATGTTTGGTTTCAGCAGGATGGGGCAACTTGTCACACATCTCATGCCACAATCGACTTATCGAGCGAAACGTTCGATGGCCGTTTAATCACTCGAAATGGTGATGTCAATTGGCCGCTAAGAAGCTGCGACTTGACACCGTTGGACTATTTCCTGTGGGTCGCCGTTAAAGGGAAGTGTTATGTCCACCATTGGTCCGACCGAATGGGCTACTGTGAGGCCAACATTCCATTTCTAAGCGGAACTTTTGTACTTCAAAACAAAAAAATAAATTTGGCAAAATCTCAAACCGTTTTTGTTTTGCATTGCATTTTTATATCGAAACTTTTAAATGGCCCACCCTTTATAATCCGAACATGCAAGGAATATTTCGAACAACAAGACGGCGATCCCACACTTGCATCCCATTTCAGGCCACGCAGGGCGAAAATTAAAAAGTTTTTCTGGACTGATTTTTTACGGTCCTGGTGTACTTTGTACTGAGGGCACCATACACAAGAATCGTATTCTAAAATCGGACGAACTATCGATATATAGAGGGTCTTTGTTATATAGGGGTCGTCAAATTCCTTTGACCACCTCTTTATAAACCCAAGCACTCCCATGGCCTCATTTACCATGGTTGAAATGTGTTCAGAAAATTTAACTTGGGATCTAATAGAACACCAAGATCATCAACAAGGGTAATTCTTTCAAGAGAAAACCCGTGTAGTGTGTAAGGAGCCAGAAAGGCGCTGGAGCGATGAAATGTCTTTTTTTTACATTTCGAAGCATTAAGGAATAACAAATTTGCACAACACCATGACTGAAAGCTATTATGATCGGATTGCAACCTGGAATAAGATAAGCTATCCTTGAACTGGACACACAGCTTTACATCAACAGCATACATAAGTACTCGAGAGTATGTTAATACCGAAGGCAGGTCATTAATAAAAAGTGTAAAGAGTAGGGGGCCTACCTGCCCTGTGGTACGCTCGAAGTAACCATAACTGGTGAGGATAGGGAGCTTTTGAAGAGGACTCTTTGGGATCTGGAACAAAGGTAGCTAGAAATCCATCTCAAGAGATTGGGTGGAAACCCTAAAAGGTCAAGTTTTTGTGCTAGGAGAGAGTGGTTTACAGAGTCAAATGCTTTACTGAAATCTGTGTAAATGACATCCGTCTGTAGATTACCTTGGAAGCCTTTAATGATGAAGGAGGTGAACTCCAATAAATTCGTGGTTGTTGATCTCCGCCTTATAAATCCATGCTGGGCAGGTGCAAAGATGCTGCAGGTGCGGAGTTAAAATGTTTTAAAACACTTTAGGAATTGCGGATAGCTTGGATATACCTCTGTAGTTCTTCGCGTCAGAATTACTACCTTTCTTATAGAGAGGAATTATGAACGACTCCTTCCATATGGAGGGGAAGCATGAAGAGTTTATAGACAGGCTGAATAGTTTAAGCAACGGTCCATACAGAGACTCGGCGCAGTACCTAAGTACACAGCCGGGAACTTCCTCCGGACCCGGTGAAAACACCGGCTTAACTTTCCGGAGATCATGAATCAGAGAGCTTTCATTTAGCAGGGGACTGAAGATGCCGTTCGACCTGGGTAAACCGTATGGGTACGGCTGACCGGAGTAGCATTCCTGTGAATCAGGAATACTGATCAGTATTTGCCGACGTATTAAGAAATGATAGCGAGGATGGATGAGCGGTCGTTTTCCGCTTACTGTTTACGAAGCTGTAAAACTGCTAAGGGTCCTGAGAAAAACGTATCCTGCATCTAGATAGGTAGTTCTTATAGCACTGCGAATTAAGAACTGAAAAGTTTGACCGAGCCATTACATAGCGAGAGAGAGAAGAAGGAGAGCCAAATTCTTGAAATTTTTTGTTAAGTCTTGATTTTAAGTTTTTTAGACTGGATAACTCTTTGGTAAACCAGGGGGGCTTCCCAGATCTAATAGGACAGGAAAGTGGGACACAAGACTCAAAAAGTGAGTCAAGTACATCGTAGAAAATGTTTGTGCATATCGTAACATCAGTGCACAAATACAAAGCGGACCAATCAAAATCCCTAATGAGGTTATTAAGCTTCGCAAACTCGGCTTTACGAAAGCAGCGGACACATCGAGGTAGCCTACCCGACCGATCCAATGCGGTTGGTCCTATATCGAGCTACACTTCAAGTGTAGGATGGTAGGCGTCTTCAGGTATAGTGAGCGGAGGGACTCGGATTGAAAACGCTATGGTCGGATCATTTACAAAGCACAGATCAAGCAATCGACCCAGGGAATTTTTCACATGGTTGACTTGAGACAGTGATAAGTCGAGTAAGCCGTCTATAAAGTCATGTCGTGACATGGGCACTAGGTTATTAGACTCGTTTACCGAAGACCAAACAGTTCCTGGCAAATTGAAATCCCCAAGAACTATCATATGTTTTTTATCAGATAGCGAGGAAGAAAACGCGCTTAAGGCGGACAAGTGCTGCTCATAAATTGCAATATCCGAAGAAGGTGGAATATACGAGCATGTAATAAAGACTGAAAAATCGGGAATGTTTCGACGTGAAGTTAGAGTCCATTGCAATCAGAACACCACCGGCACGTCGAGACGAACGGTCATTTCTGAAGGTTGTGTACCGACCTGCCAAAACTTCAGAACTAAGAATTTCCGGTTTTAACCAGGTCTCTGTGAACACAATTAGATGGGATGCAAATGCGACGCTATCCCGATACAGAGTGCTGAGCTTACTACGCAAGCCTCTAACATTCTGGTAGGTGATTAAGAAAGAGGAAGTTAGTTTTTTGGATGGGTGGACTGGGAAGATGAGGATGGAGCACTGTCCTGATTAAAATAAGGAGTATTAAACTCCTTCACCACCATGTTCTCTGGAAAAAATTTGGCAGAGAAAATGGTGTCAAAATGAGTTGTGGACGCTTATTTTGAAAAAAGCTACATCCCTGGCATAATAGAAGTTAAACTTCTCCACCTTTCAGCTGACGGCTTGTATATTGCTTTGAATAAAAGCAGTAACGTCATCAATAGTGGTGTAAGGGACGAGCAGTGAGACAAAAATTTGTCGTTTAGGTGTAGATGTGATCACCACCAATCTTGGGTTTGGCACCACAGACCTTGTACCTGTGATGGCCATACCCGGTGGTCCGGGTCGTATGTTTGTTGGTGGGATCGAAGTGGACGGGATATTAGGATTGTTGGCGGACTCGACGGACACGGACGCTACAGAAATTTCTGGTTGTGCGTTCTCCGAAGTGATAAATTCGGCTGCCGAATTTGCATCACCAGCAGCTGTCGTTGCCCTTGGAATAGCAAACGATATCAGCTGCTGCACAATTGGAGTGGTCGGAGTCGGTTGTTCGGCAACGGGCGGCTGAGAAACAATTGGGGCTTGCAGATCCCGCGGAGTGACCTTTTTTCGCCTAGGAGACTCATTCAGCAGTTGCAAACTGCTAAACAAAGACTTCATGGCTAGGAGCTGATCTTACTGCTTTTTAAAGCCTACGGTCAGCTCCTTAAAGCCATTCCGCGTCTGCCTCATAAGCCTGGCCATCTCTATGTGAGCCCCCCGGCATGCTTCACAACAGTAGAACAAGCCATTATGTTTGGAAATTGCATCGCCCACGAGGCCTGAGTACCCAGCGCACTTTGCGTGCATTACTTTTTCGCAAAGATAGCAGGGGATACTCGGCTGAACAAGGGTGACTACCTGTTTGCAGGTTTTTTTGGAAAAGATAATAGGGAATTCCATTTTAAATACAATAGAGAAACAAAATTTATTTCAAAACAAATAGAAATCAGGCCAGTGTGCCAGGCAAGCGCTTAAAGCGGAATTAGTAAAAATTGAGCGGAGAGAGTAGAGCGGTTGCAGCAGCTGCAATGAGAGAGAGAGAGAGAGAGAGCGCTACTGCACGGAAAGTATCGAGAGCGAGAGAGGAAGAACAGTTATTTATGTTTGGGTTATAGGGAGAGAGTGATAGAACAACAAAGTTGAGAGCGGCTAAATATAATGCTATGCGTACTTACGAAAAGCAACGACAAAAAACACACTGTTAACCGACACAAAAAAGATTTATTAAATTGGGTTTTACACATAAAATAAACATGCACTCGCAATTCAGGATAGCAAGGATGTTAGCAAGTTAATTTGTTAGTTCGATAAAGGTTTATTTTGGACAAACACCGGCTGTTTATACAAAATAAGTGAATTTAGGGAACCGCGGGTTATTCAAAAGTTGTACACGCCGACTCAAAACTATATTCATTAATTATCATGATCTTGGCTGTAGAGATTCTTGTATCCAATTCAAGTTCTAGATAGGGGAATTCTCAGATTTTAGGAATCACGATCGTCTACTTATAATAGGTAGAGACCGTCCATTATCCAGACTTTCACCTTCGAAAACTGCAATAAAAAAGGTCAGCAAACTCAACCCAATTACTCAACTATTCAAATCGAAACGCTTAGCTTAGCAGGGAACAACCTAGATCATGCTTAGAAAGGATAATAGGAAAAATTCCCTATTAGTCAGTTCATATTTTTCTATATTTTAGTTTTTTTTTTGTTTATTTTGATTTATTTTGATTATGGCAGTACACCATAGTAATGAAAACTTTGCCTCGGCATTGAGTAGCCAAGACTCGTTTTGCGTAATTTGCCAGGGAAGTTTGAGACAAGTTCAGTTAAGTCTTCATCGATTTCATAATACGTGTGTATGTGAACATTTGAAAAGCGATAAGTCTTGTCCAGTGTGCAATACGGAATGCGATCCTCAGGGGCTGCGGTATGAAAATAATACTCCAGCGGCTGAATTGCACCTAAGTCCAGGGCCCATACCAGATAATGTTCAGTGTAACGAATCTTTCGATAGGTCACCACCAGATCCGATATCAGCGCGGAAAAGAGGAAAGTCAAACCATAAAGGTCGAAACAGAGGAGCCATTCCAAAAAGGGGAATGCAAACCAGATATCAAGCCATCGTAATATCGATGGATATCAGAAAGTCGACAAACGGTCAGTAGCAACGGAAATACGTCACTCGCTAATGCACAAGAGGGGGATCATCCAGCCTATCATAAAAGTTAAAGAGAAAACTATGATGGAGAGCCTCAGTTCCTTCATCAAATCGTCTATTGAGCAAACTATACAGGCCCAGTTTTCCAATCTGAATGTATCCACAAATGCTAACAGGGGAAACGGAGATCCGCCAGAGCCACGGAGCAATAGCAGACAAGAAGTAGGCCACAGTAGTAATACGGTCAGAGGCAATTCTCAAGTAGAAAGTCCTTGAAGTAGTCATGCAACAGGATGAAAGGCTGCGAATATCCTACTAAGTTGGCGTCTTAAATTTGATGGTTCTCGGGACTCGATGCATGTAGAAGAATTTCTATATCGAGTTCATGCTCTTCCGGGTCAGACTCTTGGGAACTACAATCAGTTACTTTGCGATAGTTTGCATCGGCTTTTCACGGGCATAGCCAGCGATTGGTTCTGGGATTTTCATCGAAGAAACCACCAATACTCCTGGTAATCTTTTGTACGGCATTTAGACAAAGATTCGACGACCAGAAGGACGAATTTGACCTTTGGGAAATGATCAGGAAATGGTAACAGAAGGATAATGAGCCCTTTGAAGATTTTCAGAGGCCATTGAAAAGTTAGTGGCTCGCCATTCACATGAAATAAGCGAACTCAAGCTGATTGATTTTCTTAAACGGAATGCGAAAGGTGCTCTTCGATATGAGCTCTAACATTTAAAAATACAGAATAGAAGCGAATTGAGGGAGGAAATTAAGAAGCATGAACATTTCTGTAAAGATGCTGGCAGCTTTCTATAGCGAAACAGATTTGCTAGAGCCAATGTATCCGAGATTAAGAGTGATGCCGAAGAACTCGAAGAAGAGAGTATCTCCGAACTGCGTCAGAGGAAAAGAGAAGTGGTCAATTGAAAAAATGAGAGTAGTGTGCGGTAAACTTTACACTTTTGAAGAGCAATGCAACAATGTTTTAGATAACACTGACAGACAAATTGCAGATCTAGAAGAAAATAATAAACTTTTTATGACTCAAGATAACAAAAGATAGAAACGAGCACCCTTCGAGTTTAACGGCTCCCTTTATCATATATTGTTCGGAATATTGGACGCCGAAGATAGGAAAAGGAAGGAAATATGAAAAATTTGTTAGAAAACCAACATAATATAGACGACTTAATTAAGAGGCAAACGTCAGTAGTAGAGTCAACGGTAAATATTCACAAAAGAACTACCGAGGAAATAAACGTAAATTTTAGAAGTATGAGCACTAGAATAGAAAACATAACGGAAGTGTTAAAGGAAAGTTACTATGTATAAAAAGAATCTATAAACTTCTTTATGGTATCAAAGCAACTAAGTTCATTGATTGATGAATGCGAGAAAATCCAAGCAGGAGTAATAAGTCTACTGATAGATATTAATCATGGTAGACTGAATGCAAATATTTTAAAACCTATCAAGTTAAAGGCAGAGATATCAAAAATAAAGGATGGGTTATTAGAAACATTAGGTCATAACAGGATTTTTATCGCGGATCACGAATCCGGCCTCCAACGTTGTCGAGAAAATGTCAAATTAAGCTTTATGTATTTTTGTAATTGCGAATCATCGACAAAGATACCAAGCTTTAAGCTAATCGTATCTAAAAACGTTAGAGATCGCAAAATATCAAGTTACGGTGAAAGCGACCAATGGAATTGATAAGTAAAAGTCATACCGCTCTGAGTGCAAAAAGAGCATTGGCGCACATGAAAAAGTTGTGCTACATGAAAATTTGGACTGTTCCGAAAGTCTTTTGACTTGATTCATATAGTTGACAGTTCAAGCTTTTATTTAAGCCAAATCAGGGACTTATAGCACATCCTCGTAGATGGGCAAAAACAGGGTTTTTCGGAACTTTGAGTCCATTTTTTTCAAAATCGTGATTAGTGATCAGCGATGAAAATTCTATAAGAAAATGTGGGTACGATCTTTAAAACAGAAAAAAGGGTAAATTTTGTCGACCAGTGTAATCTAAAGATCCGGGGTCGGGGTTGCTTCAACATCTCTCGATACTCGGCAAAAAGATTAACTAGGTGGCTTCTAGAAACTATAATTTTGGGACTGCCATCTACGAAGTCCGCGAAGGTCCAGGTGAAGTTTAAAAACGGATATAGCGCACTCGTTCAGCCTAGTTCAGCCGATGGCAGAAGAATGTAGACTGAGCGCTGACCGTTTGACACAACTGAGCTACCAGCATTATAAGGCTCGATGCTGGAGCAACAAAATCTATAAACTTTCCAATCAATATTGGGAACGAGTATTCATAAGCAGGAATACATGAGTGACGAAGGATGGATTTTATGCCAATATAAGTTCATTTTGCATATCCGCTAAAGATCGATTTTTGTCTTGGCCAATCGATTGAAGCTCAGCCGAACGTTAAGCTCAACACTAGAAAAAATGTGTAGTTTGCAGAGGACAGACGCGGTACAGACCCGCAGAGTCAACGGTATGGCCTCCGAGAAGTATCGGATCACTCGGAATGAGAGCGAGTACGAATACACAGGGGGGGTTGTCACCATCCTGCCATCGAGAGAGTAGATGAAAAAATATAGCACGCTGTCACACTCGTTACATCAAGAGAGTGGATGCAAAAATATGGCACGATGACATCGAGAGCGTAGATGGAAAGAATAGTACGTTGTCACAATCGTGACGTCGAGGGAATATGATGATTCGAGGCGTAACCAATCTGTATGGAAAGGATACGAAAACGCGGGGCGTTGACACACCCGCGAAATCGAGAGAGTAAAAGGATTGATGAGAGTAAGCAGTACGAGAAGAACGAGGATACAGGGTGTTGTCGAGATCAAGAAGGTACAGGGATACAAGAGAGTGATAAAGTGAATTGAGATAGCAACGAATTGGAGGAGCGATAAGTGATCGGTTACTTTTCTGTCCATATCGCCTAGTTAGAATGACTTACTCGGGTCTTGTTGTTTTGCTTGCGAAAGAATGTACTTTATTGTATATCTTGTAGGGGCCGAAGGTAGGAAGACAATATAGACTCTATAGATATTCGGATATTCGGTAACGCTTAAGAGTGCAGATCTATAAATAACTCCGAAAGTGGATCGTAAACAGTAAGCTTTTCGTCAAGCTTTCAAAAGAGAGTCGCGACAATGCACTTGCATTCAAGCGAGACGTCGTTACGATTGCACTGATAAGAGGGTAGCATAGATAAAGCATAGGTAAAGCTTGGCCGAAATTTCGCTCACGGTTGCTAAAGATCATGCGATTATACAGTTAAAGCTCTAAACATCATGCGATCTTTGAGCTTTATTATTTAGTACAGCCTAGCTGAACTTGCAAAGGTTTTCCTAGAGTTATTAGCATAGAAGCGACTGAAGAAATGATAGTGATAGGACGTGATAGTGCAACCCCATATATCTATATATAACCAACGAAAAGTTCTGGCTCTTACGCAATCCCACGTCGCAGACCACTCTCACTGGAAAATTAATTTGAAAGTGCTTAATAATCAAATCAGTGAAAAGAAAATCATCTCAGGTATGACTGCCGGCTTCTAAGCAAATGTTCGGGATAATTTATTCGAATTGTGTTATAGGAATTAGGTCAGGGGCACCCAGCCCCCGTAACGCAAGTATCGGCATAAGCTGCGTGCATATATATATATATATATATATATATATATACTCTACGAGAGGTGTGTTGCAGACGGATCGAAAAGATCAGAAAAACCACAGCTTTAAATTAGCAGTTGGGAGCCGCCACAACTCTTTGGAAGTACCGCGCTGAAGGGCGCCTCGGAAAATTTCCGGCGTAAATAAATGCCGTCCATTCATTGACCCTTCATTGGAGAGGTGAACATTAAACCGACCTCGAACTTGAGCTGCCTCGTTTGACCCCGTTCGGATGAACTAAAAGAACGTACAGTCTCTACCGGCGATTCATCAAACTGCGCCCACGGAATCTGATAATGATTTCGAATTAACTATCCCACCGTTGGATTCTCGAGAGGCGCAGTTCACATACTTCCGACTGACCTGTCTCCCGAGTAGCGGCTACCATCCACGTCAATAGAGGGTCTTCGTTACTCGTCGTTAATAAACGCCGCATTTATTTTTTTTTATTAAAATTGTATGTACTAGTTTAAAGCTTGTTCTTTTTCAGTTATATCTTATATAGCCATATATACCTAGTTATGTAGTCAGGAAGCATAAAAGTGATGGAAACGAATGGGTATGAGAGTAAACATTGTCTTTTGAGATTACAAAGCCGTACGGATCAGTACGCTCGTGTGCATATGCTGATACTAACTGTCTTTTTTCCTCAGAAACATTCACCTACGTCATTCTTGAGCTCAACGATCACGAAAGGAGTAAGTATTACTAAAACCGCCAACAAAGCTGTGAGTTTGTAAATATAATCATGTGTATGCACAGAGACGAAAAGTAACCTGCGTGTTACTCTTTCGATTTTCATTTTTTTACCATAATGTATTAGTATATGTTTGGACGTTGACGTGCAATGACTGCACCATCAAGTGGCCCACGGGACACCAGTCGAATGCTGCTACGCGCGAATCCCAGGCCGAAACGCAGCCCTCCTCTCACCCAACCGACCGAGGGGCGCTGCCGCATAACGCGCAACTCGTTAACCGAACCGATCGCAATCATGCAGGAAAGATAGATGTTAGACTAGTATTCGAGGAAAATTAGAACTAATCTTACTAAAGGAATTAAGCATGCATTAAAACTATCGTACTCAACTTACAATTTCTAACTACGAGAAAGGTATGTGAGTAATAGTGATTTAAGAAGAGGAAGGGAATTAGTTGCCGATATCATTTGGTAGAGGGAATTATAATCCGAGCATAAAACTCTAAAAGGTTCATGCAAGGAATAATTCGATCTACAAATCGGAAGGAACAAAGGTATTTAATTTCTAGTAATTCTAATAGGAATCGTGAAGTTTATGCGGCTCAACAAGTCCGGGCTATCTACGTCACGCTTGATCAAGTTGTGCACAAAAATCATACCAAGCATTTTTCTACGGTTAACTAGGGATAAAAGGTTTATTAAAAGTGATCTACTAGAGTAAGACGGCCGCGTAGAGTGAGAATTAGGAAGTTTTTCTGTACTGATTCTATACGGTCCTCGTGTACTTTGTACTGAGGTCACCATACACAAGAACCATATTCTAAAATCGGACGAACAAGCGATATATAGAGAGTCTTTGTTATATAGGGTTCGTCAAAGTCCTTTGACCACCTCTTTATAAACACACGCACGCCCATGGCCTCATTTACCATGGTTGAAATGTGTTGAGAAAATTTAACTTGGGATCTAATAGAACACCAAGATCATCCACAAGAGTAATTCTTTCAAGAGAAAAGAAATTAATTAAATTAAATTAATTAATTAAATTTAATTAATTAATTAAATTAATTAAATGAATTATTTAAAAAAAACGAGGGGAACGTTGTGAGCCGCGTCTACGGCCGCTGCTCTAATTTATACCCGGTACTCAGTCAGTATATATGAATGTGAGCTTTCGATATATGTAATTTATTACTTTATTATTAATTTTAGCCAAAAAAGAAAAAAAATATCGCTCTCTCTCACACGCGAAACCGTCTGCTGTGCCCAGATGAGCGCCTAGATCTCAGAGACTATAAACTAAACATTAAGAATAATAGAGAATGGCCATATCGATGAGAGTATTGAATCTGGATCAGATCGGATCATAAATATAGTCAGAAGGAACAAATAAAATTTCAGTGGCCTTCCAAGCGCAAACTCATTCCCTCTCTCTCTCGCACACAGCCGTGTATGTATATGTAGGAAGTAGATAAAAACATGTAGAAATGGTAGATGTAAAAAATTTATGTAAACAAACATGGAAACATCTAATATATAAAAATCTCCGAAAAGGTTGACTTAATTTTTTTTTCTTTTTTGGCTAAAACTAAATTTATCCCTTTTGCGAACATGTAATAATGTAATTTATTACAAGCTCACATACATATATACTGACGGTAGACGCGGCTCACAACGTTCCCCCTCGTTAGTTTTTAGAAATGACAGGACTCTGGATGCAAAATTCTGTTGCTCTAGCATTTATAGTCTCTGAGATATAGGCGCTCATGAAGACGGACGGACAGACAAACATAGCTATATCGACTCGGCTATTGATGCTGATCAAGAATATATATACTTTATGGGGTCGGAAACGCTTCCTTCTGGGTGTTACACACATCCATTTTTTCAACAAATCTAATATACCCCTTTACTCTTCGAGTACCGGGTTTAAAAAGAATTATTCTTCAAATAATTTCTAATGACTAGTCAAAATTATCTAAAAAAATATAAAAAATATTATTCAGATTCTGGTCGGATCTAGATGCTAAGGCAGACTTGAAATTTCTGAATTCTGGGAAAAAGTGCAAGTGAAAAAGACAAACAATGAAACTACAAAAATTGTTTTAATTTTAATTTAATTTAATTTTTTTTATTCTATATCCTAACGCTACAAGCATAGCTCGCAAATAGCAGTTGACCGTTTTTCCCTTTGCGGTCTGATCACGAAAATAACCGAAAAACCATGCATGCTCGGTCTCGCTCTGAGCAGAACACTTCGTTTTGTTTTCGGTTGACTATTCTCCGTTGAGCTGTTCATGTTATGTTCGATCAATAACAACTCAAAAAGAGCGATCCGACTGAGCGCTCGCACATTAAGGTCCGCAAAAGAGCAAACAAATGAAAGGCTCAGCGTAAACGGTCTTTTGCTTTTTTTGTTTTTGTTTTCGCTGAGTGCTGCAAGGTTTTTTGATGTGACGAAGAATATCCTACAGACAAATTTTCTAATGTGAAGTTATGTATGCCATACATTATGTACTTTTACATATATACATTGGCTCATTATGTTCTTGCAGTGTATGTTATACCAAATTAGCATATCCATTATATGTAAAATAAGTAATTTCTTATATTGTGAGCCAACGTCTTCAACAAGTGTCATAATCTCTAAGGAATTCTAAAGTAATGGGTGTAGGCTTCGACAGCGGCGTCATAAGAATCACATACATACACGCATACAAATGCAAATGACTTTTATTTTTCTCGCTCGCGACGAAACGGTCAGTGAATGAGCAGAGCAAAAGGAAGACGAAAAAAGGGTTGGTGGTTGAGCAGAGACCGATTTGCTCAGAGACTGATGTGAACGGTTCATCTCTAATGTTATGGGGAAGATTGTTCATCACAATTTTATGAAAGCACACTAAGGTTCTAAAATCTATCCAAGAGGTCAAGTTAAGGTCAAGTATTTTATAAGTCAAGTGTGATAACATGGTCAAAACGTCTTAAATTAAACACACATTGTACAAATGAATTAAAGGCTACTACTAATGTACGTATGTCACGAGCGTCACAATGGCCGAATATTTCAACACCATAAAATAGAGTGGGAATGAGTATGACTTTTGAAAATAATAGTCTTATTTCTTTTGGCAAGAAAGTTTTGGACGCTTACAGTTGGCGCAACAGACCATATGTACATATGTACGTCCCGGTGCTTTTGAAACTTGTTTGCTTCATAATAGTGTGCTACTAAAGGTTATCTACAGATTAACTGCTTGGTCTTCACATGAAATGGGAGTACTGTTTATCTATAATTTCGCCGGATCGTTTGTATCAATTCGTTTTTTGCAATTACAATAAATCTAGTTTTTTTATGATTTATTCCTAAGCCAATCTCTTTTGCCCATTACTTTATTATGGAAAGCATTTTATTACTCATCAACGGGACTACCAATATAAATTTGGACGTCATCGGTATAAAGATGTACTTCACCTTCGGACAAGACACTTGGAAGGTTATTAACAAACATGGAAAACAATAAAGGTCCTAACACTGATCCCTGGGGGACTTCTCGTGTAAGTTTCAAAAATTTTGAAACATTCGTACCTGACACTACTGCCTGTAACCGATTTGTGAGATATTACTTAACAAAGCTGACTGCTGTGCCTGAGAAGTTAAATAAGTTTGCCAATTTTGTGCATAGTATAATATGTTTTACTGAGTTAAATGCCTTGCTGTGGTCAAGAAGTGTTAAAAGCGTGACCCAGTTCTTGCTGTCGTATGTCTTCAACAATGTCAGTTATCGCACTTATACAACTTCGTTTTTTCCGAAACGATAGAAACAATACCGAGTTTTGAGTCAAAAAGTATTCAAATTGAAGTGACATTTAGTTTTCAAGCTCCTTTGAAAGAAAAGGAATTATTGAAATAGGCCTGAAGTCATTGTTGGGTTTTGGGATTGGAAGAATTTTTGCTATTTTTCATAAAGTCGGAAAGGAGGACGTTGTAATTGCCGTATTGAAAATATAAGTGACGTGAGACAAAATCTTAGGAAGTAAAATTTTCAAAAATTTTGTGCTAATGCTCAAGGCCTTCAGCATTAGACTTCATGCATACATGCAAGGACATCACACTGATCGACACATACAAAGCTAAAACTATTATCACAGAGTGGGATTGTATTCAGGTACATGTTACTAGTCGATCCTGGTACATCAATCTTCGCCGATTTTGTGTTAAGTTCTTCGACGTTAATAAATTCCATTTAAGGAGAGCGACGTCTCGCTGATCTTCATACGACGTGGAACAAGCTAACTTCGCAGTTGTCGATAGTCAAGAACTTCAAATTTCCACGTTACGTGCTTCGACAGCAAGCCAGACTAGAAATGCATGCGTTTTGTGATGCGAGCCAGGCAGCATATGGTGCGTGTGTATACATGCGTTCTGAAGCTCTTAGTATTGTGCAAAGTTATCTCTTATGCTCCAAGTCCAGGGTCGCACCCTTGAAAAGGATGACTATCCCTAAGCTTGAGCTATCGGCTGCCCTCGTATTTGCTTAACTAGTTTCCACCATAGTTAAGGGATTATCGGTCCCATGCCAAGTGCATTGCTGGTCGGATTCTTCCATAGCTCTTGCCTAGATTCGGGAATCGCAATTGAATTTTAATATATTTGTCTCTAATCGGGTTGAGCGGATACAGGAGCTCACTGCTGGAATGACTTGGCATCACGTGCGAGGCTCCACTCCTACTGAACTAATGGATAACAGCCTTTGGATTTCTGGACCACCATTCCTGCTTCGTGCGAGCTCAGACTGGCCTGCAGGCTTGCAATTGACAACTGATGTACAAGAACGTCGTCGATTAGCATTAATTGTTTCAAAGGAAAGGGATATATCATACGATTGCAAATTTCAAAACTCATTCGGATCAATGCAGCGCGTGTTTGCTTATATATATAGATTTCGCATTCTTAGGGACAAAAGCTTACCGCGGTCGAGAGGTCAACTTACCGTAAGCGACATCAAGAACGGCACGCACTTACTCATAAGGGCAATACAGCACGATGGCCTCACTGAATCCATTTCTGGACAGTTTTGGATTGATTAGAGTTGAAGTTCAAAATTCCGATTTGGACTACGACGCAAAACACCCAATCTTGCTACCCAAGGGGCATCCTGTCACTGTCTCTATTATTGTCTTTTTTCACGAGAAATTTCTCCATGCAGGCGCTCAAGGATTGCCAGGATTGCTTCGGCAAAAATTCTGGCCTATCGGCGGACGCAAATATGTGGCAGGCATCATTCGCAGATGTGTTCGATGTTTTCGGTTTTACAAGTCGGAAGTCAGAAGCAGACCTCCAATCAAATGCTATATCGCTGTCTTCGTATGTTTCAGCACCAATGTGACTCACTTGGAAGTTGCTCGGGATTTATCCACTGAATCTTTTTGTCAGCATTGAGACATTTTATAAGTCTGCGTTTCAAACATCGAATCATCTGGTCAGACAACGCGACAAATTTTGTAGGAGCAAAAAATGAGCTTTTGGAACTTCGGCAGCTGTTCCTTAGCGATCCTCATATGTCGGCTGTATCGAATCTATGCGTTTCTAGTGGAATCGATTGGAAGTTCATCCCCCCTCCCTCACCACACTTTGGGGGCTTGTGGGAGACTGCTGTGAAAGCAGCCAAATATCATTTTCATCGCATCGTTGGTACCTACATTTTCACCCTTGATGAAATTCAGACCCTAACCTGTGAAATCTCTGCTTTGCTAATCTCTCGACCACTTTATGCAATTACAGAAAGTCCTGACGATCTGGATGTGCTCACTCTAAACCACTTTCTTAATGGAGCACCAAGTGCTGCATTCGACGAGCCAGACATGACGCATCTCCGGGTCAACCTTCTGAATCGATGGCAGCTTTACTGCCAAATGAAGCAGGCTTTCTGGAGAAAATGGAGTACTGTGTATCTATCACTTCTTCAGGAGCGGGGCAAGTGGCGGTCATCGTCTCCAAATATTAAGCCAGGAGCGCTCGTCATGATCAAGGAAGAAACGCTGCCACCGTTAAAGTGGCCGCATTGGGAGCGTCATCCCAGGAAAAGATGGAACCATCAGAGTAGCCGTCATCCGCACCCAAAAAGGCCTATTCAAGAAGGCCGTTGGATAGCGGTCCTGCCCCTTCAGGATGGATCTCTTGAAAGCCTTTGCCTTCCAACGGGGGGTGCATGTTCGGGGCAGACCCCCACCGATTAGTTGCTTGCCAAAAAGCAGCTAATAATTGGCCTTCAGCAGCATATTTTGTACGACCAAAGTAATATGTTTGTTAAAGATTTTGCTTGCTTGCCCTCTCTCAAAGCTCGGTCTTCGTCATCTATGTTCTATGTTTATCTATGTTTCCGAGCGAAGCTGCGTTCAGCGATCGGAGTGGCAATGATATAATGTAAAGGGCAAGCAAGAGTCACTTGCAATTCTGATTTCACGCATTAGGTTAGGTTAGGTTAACCCGGACGTCCCTCAGCGGGGACTTTCATAGGCCAGTATGGCCCTTAGTGATCCGGATGTAGATGGACCTTTACGGGGGTATTGCTGAGATTTGGAAGTCCTTGAGTATCGAGGTGTGTTTAGCAAAGGCAAGTAATTCCCTCGGCGTCCTCTTGGAGGCATCTTCTAGTGATGCCATCTCCGGTGCGCCTAGGTATCTTGTCCTTGCCCGTGAAAGAGCCGGGCAGTTGCAAATGAGATGTTCCAGGGTTTCGATAGCCCCGGATTCATCGCATTTCCTACAGCTGTCTCTGTTGGTGATGCTTAGCTTGGCCGCGTGCGCCGCAGCCAGACAGTGACCTGTGAGTATTCCCACTATCAGTCTACAGTCTTTCCGTGGAAGATGCAGTAGATAGTGAGCTAGCTTTTCATTGCGCTCCTTGCACATGGTTCTCGAGGTTCTGCAGGTGGTTGCGTTCCTCCATCTGTTCTTGGTTTGTAGGGCGGCCTGCTTCTCTAGATCGCTTTGTAACGGAGTAAGGGAGATAGGCACGTTTTCGATTCTATCGCTCGTCAGCCCGATGCCTTCCTTAGCCAGAATGTCCGCAGCCTCGTTTCCTTCGATGCCCCGGTGGCTGGGAACCCAGTAGATTCGCACTGACTTGGTCGTGCATAGTGAGTCTAGCGCCTCCCTGCTTGCCAGGACACTTCTGGAACTAACTGCGAACGACTGCATGGATTTTATCGCCGCTTGGCTATCGACGAATATGTTCACCACGTTGTGTGGTCGCTTTGTTAGCTGAGCGACCTCTGCTGCCTTCTTGATGGCGAAAACTTCCGCCTGGAATTTGCTGCATCGGTCCGGTAGCCTATATGACACCCTTATTTCGGGGTTTGTGCAATATAAACCCGCTCCTACTCCTCCGTCCATCTTGGAGCCGTCAGTATATATGTTGGGGTGTTGAGTCTGGTTCCGTACTTGTTTCCAGTCTTCGGGTCCCATGAATGTGTTAGTTTTTACCTCGAGGCAAGTTTGGGGGGGTCATGTAGTCTGTATGACTGGTAATGTCCCTCCCAATTGAACTGTGCCCGTATCATTGGGGTGACATGTTCCCCGATGCAATCAGTCGCTGTGCTGCTTTGCCCGCAGTCAGCCGAGCGTGGATGTCGAGGGGATCGGTTCCGAGTATAATTTCGAGTGCTATAGTAGGGGTTGACCTCAGCGCCCCTGTGATACATAGCAGAGCCTGTCGCTGGGTCCTTTCCATAAGCTTGTGGTACGTCTTCTTTTCAGTTGCTGGCCACCACACTAGGGGTCCATACAGCAGAGTTGGTCGCACCACCGAGATGTAGATCCAATGCATTAGGGCGGGTGACAGGCCCCATGTGCTGCTAAGCATCTTCTTGGATGCATAAAGCGCAATGGTGGCCTTCTTCACCCTTTCCACTACATTGGGTTTCCATGCCAGTTTGCTATCTAGTACTGTGCCGAGGTATTTGACCTGTGTTTTCGGGGTTAGCCTTGTTTGGTTGATTTTTGGGGGGATCCATGCCGGTACCTTGTACCTCTTTGTAAAGAGGATGAGGTCCGTCTTGTCCGCGTTGATATCGAGTCCTACTTCGTCCGCCCACTCGCATATCTCCCTGAGTGTTCGTTCCATTATGGAGCTGAGAGTCGATGGACATACGCCCGTAATAATTATGCTTATGTCGTCTGCATTAGCTGTTATTTTGGGGGCCTTCCTCTCGAATCTCTTGATGAGGTCGTCGACCACCAGATTCCACAGGATAGCGACAGGACTCCACCCTGAGGTGTGCCTCTATGCGCTCCCTGTACCGTGGAAGCGGTGCCCCGCTCTGATTGCACCCGTCTACAACTCAGGAGGTTCTTTATCCATAGGTTGATTGCTGGGTGTGTGTTGGTCGCTTCAAGGCGATCCATTATTGCGTTCGTGGCTACGTTGTTAAATGCTTCGGATATATCTACGAATACTCCCAGTGCATACTTTTTATTTTTGAGAGCCTTCTCGATGGTAGCTACTAGCGAATGTAGAGCTGTTTCCACCGATTTCCCTTTGGTGTAAGCATGCTGGTTGGTTGACATCAGTCCACCCACCTCCTTCCTGATGTGTCCGTCTAGCAGCTTTTCCAGTGTTTTTAGCATAAAAGAGGTAAGGCTTATCGGTCTGTAGTCCTTGGGACTAGCATGGCTGCACTTTTCTGCCTTTGGGAGGAAGACAACTCTAGCTGTTCTCCATTGGATAGGGATATAGCCTGTACTTAGACATGCCGAGTATATTGCGAAGAGCCATGGGATGATCGTCTCTTTGGTGGCCTGCAACATGGCTGGGAATATTCCGTCCAGTCCAGGTGCTTTGATGCCCGCAAAGGAGTCTATGGCCCATTGGATCTTCTTGTGGGTTATTAGATCTGTCGGGGGTGTTTGTTCCTCGGTTGCTAGGTCCTGATGCGTTTCAGCATCAGTGACCTCGGTGCATCCCGGGAAGTGGGCCTCCATTAGTGCTGTCAGAGCCTCTTCGCTGTCTTCTGACCACTGTCCGTTATTTAATTGTAGCTGACTCTGTATGGTGGGCTGCTTCGAGAGCAGCTTCCTGAGTCTTGCTGTTTCAGGCACTTTCTCGATGTTCGAGCAGAAGTTCCTCCACGAGCTACGTTGTGCCTTGCGTATTTCCTTCTTGTAGTCTCTGAGTAGTATTTTGTATTCCTCGTTTATGATCTCCTCATTCGCTACTCTGGCGAGTTTGAAGAGTTCCCTGAGGTTATTTCTCTTGAGGGAGAGGTCCCTATTCCACCAGAGTGGTTTGGTCCTCTTTCTCGTTCTTGATGGCAGGCATGCTCCTTGGTAGGCAGACAAAAGTTCCTTGGAGAGGGTCTCGGTCATTGATATCGGGGCTTCCCCACACACTGTTGTGGGCATTGGCGTCCGTACCAATGATGAGTTGTTGGTCTTTGGAGTCAGCGCCTTCCACCAGACTCCTTAGTTCTTCAGGTGGTGCGGGCCTGTCGTGTGCCATGTAGCAGGAGGCTACCAGAAGGCGCTTCTCCTCACTCTCCAGCATCACTACTGTCAGGTCGTCTGTGCTGTAATGAGACATAAGGTAAGCGTGGATTCTCTTTCGTACTAGTACGACGGTTCTATTCCTGCTTACCGACGTTGGGTAGAACGAGTTGTAATTTGCGAACTTCAGTCCGGCCACTGTATTGCCTGACGCAATCCAGGGCTTCTGGACCAAAGCTATGTCGGCGGGCCCTTGCTCCATGGCTATAAGGAGCTCCACCGATGCTAAATTGCTTTTATGCAGGTTGTTTTGCAGCACTCTCAGTTGCATGGGCGGCTGGCTCAACTGCATACGACGGGTTGACTGTAATCGTCAGGTCACCGTCCTCATCTTTCTGGGAGTCTTCAAGAGCCAGACCCTGGGCGGCCTCCACGATGGTGTCTAGACCGAGGTTCTTCTCCACCTCGCCTGCCTGCAGGGTGTGTGTGTCTGTGTCTTCGGGGTGGCACTTCTTGAGGCGCAGGTACACACTGCCCATGCCCCACGCCATTTTCCCGTATCTGGGGTAAAGGACGTCCTTTGCGTCTTTGTTGATCTGGAGGATCACATGCTGGCCCCCCCTCGTTGGGTAGTGGGCTACCAGCGTGCAGTACCTTCCAGTCTGCGGTTGGTATGTCCGGGTTTTGACGCTGAAGGAGCTTCAGCGCGCGGTCTCCTTGGATGACAATGGGGAAGAGTACCTTCGCCTTTGGAATGGACGGGATTAGCTCCCTGTCCACCACCTCCAGCTTGGCCCCCTCCCACAACGCCTCCAATTGGCAGACCGCCTGCGTCAGCCACCTCAGCGTCGGGTCGTCATTGCATTTCAGTATTTTTACCCCATTCAGCCACCCAGCGCCATCAAAAGTGGGCATGGGCACTGTGGGGTCTTCCTCCATCCGTGCAAGCAGGGAGTCGACGAGCCGCGCGTGGACCAGTTTCCACTGCGCCGCCGTCATCTTCCCGTTCTCATCACGTCTGTCGATGAGAGCTACGATCAGGTGTCTCTTGGACACATCGCTGACCTTTGAAGCATTGACAGACCTCTGCTTCGTCGTTTTCGGTAGTGGTGGGGGTGGTTCCGCTCTCTTGGGCCCGCGCTGCCACTTGCCTGCCGGGGTGGCGGTGTTGTCAGTCGAGCGCTGCCTCTTGGTAGCTAGCAACTCCTCCACCTTATTAACGTGTTCACTAGGGGAAGCCTTCATTTGAGGCAACCGTGCGTAGTATCTACGGCCCTCTTCCACCTTTAGCTGGGCCCAAGCTAGCTTGGATTTCTCCTCCGGGGAGATATCTGCCTTGCCCTGTAGCCTGCTAAAAATCTTCAGGGCCGCCTTATACTGGGCTTTCGCCCTCATCCCCTCCCTCGAACGCTTCGGCCCTTCCCTACGCGGGGAGCTGGAACCTGGTTCAGGCGAGCGGAGAAGGCATTCCTCTTCAGTTTTGCTGATGGACAGCACGCTCTCCAGGTCCGAGTCTGTCTCGACTCATCATACAGCGAGTTTTTCCGGCAGTAGTATAACAACTGACGTGACCTGCTCCCGTCACGTCAGAGGTGTGACCGCTGGCGACACGCCGAGAGGATTGCTCCTCTCCGTGCCCGCCGGTGGTAGCAGCCACGCTTCCCACCGACGTTTGGGCTGACATCCCAGCCCGAGTTTGCTCCGTCTCAGCCTCCATTTTTGGCCCGAAGGTCCATATAGTTGATATTTTTCGGGGGAACCACCCCCTAGCGTTTTATGCCTGACCGCAAGGCACCTCTAACCATGGCTCTGACCCAGCTCCCCCGACTCAAGATCGAGAGGACGCTGATTCATTGCCTTAGCTAGACACTGCATTGCCTCGGACAGAGCAAGCGACAATGCATTACCCTTGTCCGGGATAATGCAGTGCCCATTGCCCAGCCGGCACCCTCGGGGAGGGTTCAGCTAGTGGGTTTTTGCCAGCCCTTCACGCATTAAAGAACTTTCGTAATTTTATTTGTTCGCCGTGTCTTTGTTAATTCGAAATAATTATAATTATAATTAATTCGATATTATTATTTACAATGTTAAGCTGTGAGCTTTTTGACCAGCTGTTGCGAAGTAAATTTACATAAAGTAAAGCGTTTAAATAACAAGAGTGATCTATTGTATATGTATGTAGAACAATGTTGGATGATGGATATTAATTTATCCCGGTGGCGACGAAGCTCAGTTACCGACAGCTTGCAAAGACTGACGGCCTAATTGCCGTGTCCTATGAAGCAATCTTTAAAGAGAGCGAGAGAGCGCGATAAAGGAGAGAGTAAAACAGCTCGGGCTGCTGCTAAGCCGAGTGCGAAGATCGAAAGAGGCGATATAAAGAGGCGAAAGAAAACCGCTGCCGTGCGTAAGCATATGCGGGAACAATCAATTTTACAGTGTGCATTGCAAGTTACAAACAATAATCTGAATTTACTTTAGGCCGCACCACTGACTATAATTTATAATATTTAGACGACGTCATATTGGGGTGGGAAACCCGACAAAGGGTTTTAATAAGATTGCTGGCAATGGTGATTGTAAGATTTTTTGTTTGAAAAAAGAAATTGAATGCGTCAATTTCTGATAAAATGCTATTCCAAGCAATCAAACTGCATATTAAATTTAAATTCTTTGTTTCATAAAGTTTTTAGTACCTTGATAAATTAGTTAATTTTTCCGTACTTCCACTAGTTCTTCTAACACTCGTCTGACCTTTGCAAGCTGTTTATATAATGCATTAACAGAATGCTTTTTAGTTGTTCAGCACGTGTCAGAATTTGTTTTTAATGAAACGGCTCAAGACTCTAGAGCTCTCTCTCTCCAGTTTTTGAACAAAATTTCCGGAGAGTACAGTCAGAAAAAATGATGAAATTACACAAAGTGGTCCATTCTCTCCATTCTCCATTCTCTTTCGGGTCTTATTTATACTCTTAAATTGAGCAATAGCAACGAAGTACTCTGCAAAATAAGGCCCGATAAGAGAACGATTTTTGAGACGGGACCACCGTGGTAACTTCATCATTGCAGAAAAAAGGAGTGCAAATATTTTTTATAGTGTTGCTCAGCTTACTATTTCTATTGTCTTAGCTTAAACCCACCACTTGTTCACCACAGGGTTGCGTCATTTCGTTCGGTGCCAGAGCTTAAATTAGAATAACATTTGTATCATAAAACCCAAAAAGTTATGTGCTTTCGGCGCCCCTAAAATCAAGGCGCCTGGGACGAGTGCTCCCTTCGCCCCCGTCCCCTTCCTGCTGTTAGCTGGTTAGCCACAGCCCCAAAACGAAAACGAAAACAGACTTTGATAGTTTGCTGCGACACTATTCTAGAAAGCTTCGACCTCATAAATTAGATGGTCAAAATCGCAAAGAATCGAATCTACGTAATTTAAATTTTGTTGTTTACTAATATTGTTTTTTTTTTTTGTGCTATTTTGATTAAACTTCCAATGTAACATAAAACACAATTATCAATCCGAAATCTGTTGACTGTTCCAAAAATTCCAATTCTTGGGTTGTTGCATCGGAGCACTAACCATATAATATATAGATATGCCACTTCATACATACGGCTGTCGAAAACAAAATTCTGTATGAAATATATTATATATATTTACAAATGCTCTATATTAAACAAAATTATTATCTGGAGCATATACAAAATAACAGTTATTCTGATATAATAAGGCAAATTTCTTCAAAACGTGTCGACTCTAAAAGACTTAAAGTAAAGGGTACAGAAATCCAAAAAGTGAGAAAAATCAGTTCCTGCGCTCATAACACACGCACGCAAGTAATTGGGAATTCATGTTCACCCATACATTCTGTGAAGGAGCATACCCCTTCACAACGACGTAGGCCAGCGAGAAGCAACATTCGTCCTGGAGGCGAAGGGATACAGACCAGGCCTGGAGCCTGCTAAGATTATTTTTATTTAATTTCTTCCCCTTTTATTTTCTAGTTAGTAAGTCTTAATCACATAATATAACTATAGGGTAAGAAAGGGAAAAAAGGAAGTATTATTAAGCGCAGCACTGGCAGAGACCAGCAGAGAGATCACGGCAGAGGCCGGAGCAGAGACACGAAGCAGAAGACACCGGAGCAGAGATAAACGGCAGAGACCAGCAGCAGAGGCCGGAGCAGAGAAACGAAGCAGCAGACACCGGAGCAGAGATCCGAGCAGAGACACGAAGCAGCAGAGACCGGAGCAGAGACACGAAGCAGTAGACGTAGCGAAGACAAACGCAAGCCCACCCTCACACGCCGAAGCAAGCCACGCACGACCCAAAGAGAGCGAGAGCAAAAGGCACGCGACAAAAGCGCCGGGTCGCGGCAGAAGCTGGGAGCAGAGGCTCGAAAGGCCGTCTGAGCCAGCTGCCAAAATTATGGAGAGCAAAAGCTGCGCCAATAGCGCCCACGCACGACCCCGAGGAGAGCGAAAGCTGCGCCGAAAGCACCCACGCACGACCCAAGGCGAGCGAGAGCAAAACGCACTCGACAAAAGCGCCGGGTCGCGGCAGAAGCTAGGAGCAGAGGCTTGAACGGCCGGCTGAGCCGGCTGCCAAAAATGATGGAGATCGAGAGTAAAAATCGAGCCTCTACCAAGGGCAGTCGTGAGTGCGGGAAAATTAAAACGCCTGGAAACCAAAACGGACAGCACGAGGTCCGCCATTTTCTGGACCAGCGAGGAGCAGCAGCCGCAGAGGAAAAAATGATGGACCAGAGTTCTACGGAGCAAGAGGGGTAAGTTGGCCTGGCGTAAGCGAGTGAGAGGGAGATAGGTGCGACGTAGGGAATAGATTTTCACACATATATGTATAGATAGATAAGCAGGCAGACAATAAATCAATGAATTAAAACAAACTTCAATTATTTACATACACATGCCACGGCTTCCACGAACTAAGCTCTCCCCCTCCTAGTAGAAAACTCCTCCTGTAGAACACCCCCTTCCCTATCCTTGGGGACGCCAGCGAGCAAGTTTGTACGCGGACGCCACGAATTTGCGAACCTGACGCTCCCCCTTCCCCCTTGGTTTCCCTCCTTAACCTAGTCTTCCCCGTTGATGGTACAGTCGACACCACGTGCTCCACTCCACGTACACCGAGCCCCCCTCTCGGGTCATACGCCCCGCCTCTGCACGCGCCACGAGGTGCTGAGCACACCCTACCCCCCAACCAAAATTTCAAAGCCACGACCGAAAACGCCCCGCGTCTCGCTCGGCACCGGGCCTACCATACACCGCCGCCTGAGTACAGTCAGACAAACAGCATAGTAGTCATAGATCCACGTGGCCACGTAGCCCGGCCACGAAGCTGTGCCGCAAATTTAAGGGCGGACAGCCAGGAGAAGTATAGAGGAAAGAGGGTGCACCAACCTAAACTCTGGCTCAAATACAGCTGAGGCTGGTTTTTCCTCTCCCCTAGAAACAGCAACCGCGAGCTTTGAACCACGAGCCCAAACGGGACACCAGCGGGACCACGCGGTCGCAGCAGGAAGGCAACGACGGCAGACGCGCCATTAGCCACCGCGCCATCGCTGCGGATCGTGCGAAAGGGACGGCAAGTGACGCCGCGGAAATTGGCGAAACTGTACCCACGTGCATCGGTGAGCATCAGCCATACCGCAGCAGCGGCCGCCTAGAAGCAGAGCAGAAATGGCGCCTCGCCGCGCGGCGAGAGAGGCCAAAGCGACAAGGCGACAGTGAGAACGAGCAACGATCAGGCGGCGAGACAGCACTGGAAAGCGACACGACGACAGAGAGAGGGCGCCCAGCCTCCCCGACAGAGGCAGCGGCGACACGACGACAGGGACGACGGAATCGAGAGAGGGCTGCACTCGGGCGGCCGAGCCCTCCACTCCGAAAGCTTGAACCCTCTGCCCAGGCCCAGGAAAGGGACTGAGGTTCGGACCTTCAACAGGTACACAACCGTCGACCAAAAAAGACAACCAGGGGATCCTAAGGATCCCTGACTCCGCTACCGTGCCGTGAATCCTCGCGCTGTAAACCAAATCCTTTTCAAGGATCCCTGACCTACAGTGCCGGGCCGTGAATCCTCGCGCTGTAAACCAAATCCTTTTCAAGGATCCCTGACCTACAGTGCCGGGCCGTGAACTCTCGCGCTGTAAACCAAATCCTTTGCAAGGATCCCTGACCTGCAGTACCGTGCCACGTATCCTCGCGCTGTAAACCAAATCCTTTTCAAGGATCCCTGACCTACAGTGCAACGCCGCGTATCCTCGCACGGTAATCCAAATCCTGACCAAGGATCCCTGAGTCCGAGTGTCAAGCCGCGTACCGCGCCCTACCCTGTGTCACGTAGCCTCGAGACCTTCACCAATCATCGCCGACCCGCCCGGGCAGTGCAGGCCCCGCGTCAAGAGACTCAACCCTGAGCTGGGGAATACCACACCAAAAGGAAGGATGAACACTCGGTGGTTAAATTCCCGCCGCAAGGAGGATTTCCTGACCCTAGCACGGGAATTTGGCCTCGATGAGGGCGGAAACTTGGATGAACTCCGCATCCGGGTTGCCGCGTTCATTACCCGTGAAGACCACCCCGAGGACATACAGGCAAGGATCGACGAACTGGACGCCCACTTCAGCAGTATTCCCAGGCCTAGGGAACCGCCCAGCCCCGCCGCTTCGCCAAAACCGGAAAGCCGAGCCAAGCAGGAGGACAGCAAGGAGGTGAAGCCGCAGCGACTCAGTCTACCAGATCAAGCAGGTACTTCTCTGACGACGGGAACCAGCACTACCAGATCTGTGGAGAAGACGCTCGACCCACCGATCCTCGCAGGTATTCAGCAACAGAACCCACCGACAGGACCCCTGAAGATAATCATATCCGATGTGGCCAGCCCGAGTCAACCAGCAGGAATCTTGGCAATCGGATATTCCAACGCCACAAGCGAGCCTTCGGCACACCCAAGCCGCCGCCCTCAAGCCACCCTTCCGGAACCGGTGTTCGCTCTCGAGCCACGCCACCGGCCTGAAGGACCAGGACCTCAGGCAAACCGGCAACCGACCAGTGCAATTGAACCAGCGGCCCTCGAGGGGAACCATCCAACTAATGACCGACAACTGCATCGGCCAGGGGGAGGAGGAATTTCGTACTCCCTCCTTGCAGACAAGCTCCGGAAATGGGGACTCACCTTTGACGGACATGACGACCCACTGGCATTCATCGAAAGGCTAGAAGAACGAGTCGATTCCTACGGGGGAAGCCCAGAGCAGTTGCCGCGTGCCATCTCAGGACTCTTAACCGGAAGGGCGGAAGGATGGTTCCGTACCTTCCAGATGCAGGGACAGACTTGGACAGATTTCCGCAAAGAATTTCTGGACTTCTTCCTGCCCCCCAGATACTTCCAACGCTTGGAGGACACCATCCGGAGCCGGGAGCAGAGGCCCAGAGAATCTTTCCGCGACTACATGATCGCCCTTCGGTTGATGATGCAGCGCGCCAAATACACCCGAGCGCAGGAACTGGACCGGATATATGAGAATCTCCGACCGGAGTACCAAATGTACACACGCAGGCAGGACTTCCATACACTCACGGAGCTAATCCAGCTCATCTCAGCCTACGAAACCGCCCGGGAACACGATGCCCCTCACAGCGATGGATCCGGGCAAACGAACCAACCCCGAGCATCAAACGAAGACAATGGACCAACAACTCCACGAGTTGAGACCCACGAGGCATAAAAGTCACCGATCCCCCGCCACCTTCGTAGAGACCGTGCGGGGTATGCAACGGGAACACCATGGACAACGTCACCCATCCCCGCCACCTTCGTAGAGACTGTGCGGGCTGACGACAATCCAGGACACATCCATGTCTAGTTCCCCAGATCAAAACCAATCAACAAGCACCAAACCTACTAAGGAACCTTGGCCGAGACGAGCGAACGCGCCTCGTCAACCCAAGCTCTTCCTACATCGCAACGACACCAGGCAGGGACTTTGGCCGTGACGCGCACACACGTCTCGTCGACCAGAGCGTCCTCCGCAGCACCACCGAGCAGGACTGGAACCTTGGCCGAGACGAGCGAACGCGCCTCGTCGACCCAAGCTCTTCCGACAACGCAACGACACCAGGCAGGGACTTTGGCCGTTACGAGCACACCCGTCTCGTCGACAAAAGCGTCCTCCGCAGCACCACCGAGCAGGACTGGAACCTTGGCCGAGACGAGCAAACGCGCCTCGTCGACCCAAGCTCTTCCGACAACGCAACGACACCAGGTAGGGACTTTGGCCGTGACGAGCACACACGTCTCGCCGACCAAAGAATTCCCCATAGATCAGCAACCCCGGGCAGAAACCTTGACATAAATGCCCTCGCATGGGCCATCGAGTCAAGAACTCACCCGAGGAAAACTCAACGAGACAATACCCATCACCGGCAATAAACAGAAAACCCCGACGCTTTGTCCCAACGGAGCGGGGACTACAACCGCAGAGACCCAACAAGACAGGTCACCACGTAAGCGCAGGACTTCAGACGGACAAAACTATGATTTGGAGCCGACAGTTTCGGGTTTCCACAAATCGGGGAGGACAGGTTTTCATTTCAATCCGGCCCCCGAAGTAGGAAGGGAGTGTGAAGGAGCATACCCCTTCACAACGACGTAGGCCAGCGAGAAGCAACATTCGTCCTGGAGGCGAAGGGATACAGACCAGGCTGGAGCCTGCTAAGATTATTTTTATTTAATTTCTTCCCCTTTTGTTTTCTAGTTAGTAAGTCTTAATCACATAATATAAATATAGGGTAAGAAAAGGAAAAAAGGAAGTATTATTAAGCGCAGCACTGGCAGAGACCAGCAGAGAGATCACGGCAGAGACCAGCAGCAGAGGCCGGAGCAGAGACACGAAGCAGCAGACACCGGAGCAGAGATAAACGGCAGAGACCAGCAGCAGAGGCCGGAGCAGAGAAACGAAGCAGCAGACACCGGAGCAGAGATCCGAGCAGAGACACGAAGCAGCAGAGACCGGAGCAGAGACACGAAGCAGTAGACGTAGCGAAGACAAACGCAAGCCCAGGGAGAGCGACCCCGAGGAGAGCGAAAGCTGCGCCGAAAGCACCCACGCACGACCCAAGGAGAGCGAGAGCAAAACGCACGCGACAAAAGAGCCGGTTCGCGGCAGAAGCTGGGAGCAGAGGCTTGAACGGCCGGCTGAGCCGGCTGCCAAAAATGATGGAGATCAAGAGTAAAAATCGAGCCTCTACCAAGGGCAGTCGTGAGTGCGGGAAAATTAAAACGCCTGGAAACCAAAACGGTCAGCACGAGGTCCGCCATTTTCTGGACCAGCGAGGAGCAGCAGCCGCAGAGGAAAAAATGATGGACCAGAGTTCTACGGAGCAAGAGGGGTAAGTTGGCCTGGCGTAAGCGAGTGAGAGGGAGATAGGTGCGACGTAGGGAATAGATTTTCACACATATATGTATAGATAGATAAGCAGGCAGACAATAAATCAATGAATTAAAACAAACTTCAATTATTCACATACCTATGACCATTGCACATGAACCACCGCCAATATCCGCCGCCCGATTGTTTTCACCCCTTCCCCTCTGTCATTGTACCATTAAAAATATTCCATTTGCATGCCTGGGATCTCAGCCAGTGGAGTTGTACGCGGATGCAACGGCTTCCACGAACTGAGCTCTCCCCCTCCTAGTAGAAAACTCCTCCTGTAGAACACCCCCTTCCCTATCCTTGGGGACGCCAGCGAGCAAGTTTGTACGCGGACGCCACGAATTTGCGAACCTGACGCTCCCCCTTCCCCCTTGGTTTTCCTCCTTAACCTAGTCTTCCCCGTTGATGGTACAGTCGACACCACGTGCTCCACTCCACGTACACCGAGCCCCCCCTCCCGGGTCATACGCCCCGCCTCCGCACGCGCCACGAGGTGCTGAGCACACCCTTCAAATACGCTGAAGCTCAAAAACAGAAAAACCACCACCAAAATATCAACCAAGAAGACAAGAAGACAACAATGCACACAATTACAAATTGTGTATTACTCGACGATGCACGCTACGTATCATGTGCCGAACGTTGCGTTCGTTCTACGCCCAGAGCCTAACGTTGCGTTTTTTCTACTCTTTTGACATCACTGGGAGCACATACAGAATTTCGTTTGCGATAGCCGTTTGTATATCTATATATTGTATGGTTAGTTATCGGAGTGAGCTAAAGTGAAAAAAAATGGCACGTGATAAAAACGTATGTAAAACTAGTCAACACCACTAGTTCCACTGTTAACCAAACCGACTTTTTCTTATAGATTTGGGGCTTTAAAAATTTTTGATGTATGATTTTTTTGGTTACATCTTTTTTTTTTTGTAATGTTTGAGAAATGTTAATTTCTTTTAAGTTTTTTTTCAGAGGATGTGCTTCTTTTTTCACATAGCCTAAGTATTAAACTGTGAAATGCAGCTTACCGTCTGCAACTGTCAGCTGTCTCTCAGCCGGCATCTAAAAAACCAATTCAAAGCGCTCACTCAGTTCAGCCGGGGCTGTAGACCTCTGAGAACGTTCAGCCAGATACGTACGTCTCACGGCTGGCCCCTGACCTTACTTCTAATGATGTAATTGCTTTTATAAAAAGCAAAATAAAAGCCGTCTCTTTAAAGGTTTAAAAGTTTAACTTCTGTAAACATTTGGCTGGGGAACTTGGTTGTGAATCAGTATAAGGTTAAGAAGAAGAATAGGTCCCCAAAAACCATCCTCAATAAAAATCAGCCCAATGTGCCATCCTCATCTACCCATTAAAAAAACTACCTTCCCGCTTAGTTACTTATCAGAATGTAAGAGGCTTAAGTATTAAGTTCAGCACTGTTTTTCGGGATATTGTCGCATTTAAATCACATGTTTGTGCTTAATGAGCTCTGGCTAGAGAAGGACAGGTCGGTACACAACGTTTAGATTTCACCATGTCTGCAAGTCAACCATGTGAAAAATTCCTTGGGTCAATTGCTTGATCTGTGCTTTGTATCGGATCAAACGGGTACGCTATTTGAACGTGTCCGCTGCTTTCGTAAAAAAGAGTTTCATTTCAGCATTAAAGGCTTTCAAGATAATCTATAGATGGATGTTATTTACACTGATTTTACTAAAGCGTTGAACTCTGTAAACCACTCCTTTTTATGTTTCCGCCCAATCCCTTGAAATGGATTTCTAGATACTTTTGTTCCAGGTCTCAAAAAGTCCTCTTAAAAAACTCCCCATCTTTACCAGTTATTGTTACTTTGGGTAACCATAGGCCAGCCATTTAGGCCCTTTCACTTTAAACTCTTCATTAATGACCTGCCATCGGTATTAACATACTCTCGACAACGTATGTATCCGGATGATCCTAAGCTCTGTGTCCATTATATCATAAGCACCTTTCATTTCAACCCCGATTTCAATCCGATCTCAATAGATTTCAGTCATGGTGTTGTGCAAATTTGTTGCACCTTACCCTTAGCTTATTCCCACACAGTACATTAACGGGGAACGATGGGATTTTTTGACAGATGTGAAACCTCGATTCCCACAGGCCACCATCTACCATCCATTGAAAACACAGCTAACAACAACAAAACAAAAATCTGTGCTCTGCATATTGTCAAAATTAAACAACAAATATGGCATTTTTAATTATTGTTTCGACTGTGGTTCAACAGCAACAAATTTTGTTACGTAAATTGACGGTAGGGAAAACCAAATAAATGGATTCGATGAGGAAGAATTTTTTGTAAGGCTAAATTATTTTGGTGAATGTATTCCAAGAAGGTGGATGGTTGTTAGTAAATTGAAATCCAAGTAGAATCTTATGTACAAGACTATGTTTTATGTGCTTTAGAAGCGGTACGGCACTTTTTGTCCTTGTCATAGTCTTTCAAATGTAATTCATTACAATTTACTTCAGATACAGATTTACGCAAGTAAGCATGGGCTCTCCAGGTAAAATCCAAGGAGAAATCCAAGGAAATTTGTCGAGTGTCGGAACCAGTAAAAAGCAGTAACTACAATTGTTTCTTTTTATTTATTCGCCTTCTTCTCCCGAAGAAATTGGAGCATACCTAATTGAAAATTGAGCATCTGACATTAAAAAACCTCCCGGCTCGTCGCCATTTGCTGGAGAATATGTTATTCTTGTCATTCATTGTTAACATTTTCACAGTGAATTCCATTTTTTCGCTGTGAATGCAAATTTTCCAGAGTTGCATTTGAAAACTTCGGCTAAATATCGCATAGAAACATTCGGCTTAGGAACATCCGAAATGGTTGGTGGAACTAACAAGGAAATTTCAGAACGGCAAAACCATACGGACCATCCCCGAAATTGATGGTGGATGGTCGCCTATGCGAATGGGCTATTATGCTTCGAAATTTAAAGTCTTACCCTAATAGATTACTCTGAATAAAATTCCAACCTTAGTTAATCGTAGAACAAAGCTTGGTGTGATTTTTGTGCACACTTTGATCAAGGGTGACGTAGATAGTGTAAGCATTCAATAGGTCCTTACAAGCCACACAGTACTCGCCAGACCTGGATAACAGCTGTTATGCCAACCCTAGAGCATACACCCCACGACAACACTAGCCTCATCTGGAGCCACTGGAGGCGTTTATATTTAGTTTATATTCCGACTTTATTATTATCTTATTTTCTCCACTATTATAATTTTCTTAGCCAGTAAGTTAGTGTTAAGCGCGCACTGAAACGCGGTATTAGTATTTAGATTAGTCTGCCAATGAAGGCGTTAAGTCCAAGAAAAGATACCGAATGGTATTTCCTACGGAAAGAGGAGGGAAGTGAACCGACCGACCGGCGATCTTTCACTTCGACGAGAGACAGAATGCAACGCGCACGCACCGAAAAGCCTTCCGCCCGAAACAAGCCACGAGACGCTCGTACAGCCGGCAACACGTGTACGAAACAAGGTGTTCTGCTTCCGCCTCAGTTCCCGACTGATACTTCTCGAACACGCCGCCGAACATTTGCATTTCTAAGCCACGCGCCGCCTAAACCTATGTCTACGCGCGTCCATGATCCCGCGTTAAACACTTTCGCAGTCGCTAAGAAAATAATTATCTTTACACGTGAGTCTGAAACTAGATCCAGTGGTGTAGGCCCCTTATCTAGCAATAAAGATACCATAAGAAACGGCACAACTCCTGGCGTTATTATTTGTTCAGTAATCGCTCCATATCCCATCCCCGCCCCTCCGAGTCGTTGAATTGTGAACTTTAGCGACTACGCATCGTTCTATATCCCGTCTCCACCCCCCTCTGACCAGTAATTTTGATAACATTAGCGACTACGCATCGTTCTATACCCCTTCTCAGACCATCGACCAGTAGCATTGAGAACTTTAGCGACTACGCATCGTTCTATACCCCGTCTCAGACCATCGACCAGTAGCTTTGAGAACTTTAGCGACTACGCATCGTTCGATATCCCGTCTCCGTCCCTCAGACCAGTAGTTTTGTGAACTCTAGCGACTACGCATCGTTCTACATCCCGTTTCCCCCCCCTTCTCAGAACCGTAGTCCAGAGAGTTCATAGACGGCGCATCGCTCTGCAAGAGCCCTCTCCCCTGTGTCGACAGCCCGACGGATCTCTTCCACGCCACGTGGTTTTCCCTTCGCCTACCCCGGCATACCCTTGGTACACCACACCAAGTTAGAGCTCACGCCCCCACACCACGTCGACTACGCCACCTATTCTTTCCCCCGCCTAAAGTCCTCCTATCAACTACAAATTTCTTGTACAGGACCCTGGACAAGCTGATCTCACCCCAGCCTGAAATAGGTTCCCTACAAGTGGCGCCCGAGCAGGGACTTTAGGGAGAAATTACCAAAAGGGAAAAGAAACAGTTAGAATAGCCATAATCCGCACCCACAGACCACGTGCTGAAGTACAGTCAGAGCAAACGACGCCCCGCCGCCAGACACGCAAAAACACGCGCCTACACAGACAAGAACACACACCGACGCGCGCCCGCAAGCTCAAAAAGAAACCCACGCCACGAGTCGAAAATACACGTGCAGATACCCCACACACTCACACGCATCGTGATCACGCCAATTGCGAAAACAAATACAGTAACGGTCAGACGAACCATCGCAGTGCAAATCAAGTATAGTACCAGTCAGAAAAACCGTCGCAGTACAAATACAGTGTAAATCAGACAAACCATAGCCATGCAAATCACGACAGTGCCGGTCAGAAGAACCGTCTCACCGCAAATTCTGGGCAAACAGCCGCCCTAATCACAGTGCCAGTCAAAAAGTCAAAAAGTGCCAGTCAAAAGTTCGCAGTGCCGATCTCGAAAAACAGCCCACTCCCAGTACAGTGCCGGTCAGAAAAATCGTCGCGGTGCAAGTCCAGTGCAAGTCAGACAAATCATCACAGTGCAAATCACGACAGTGCCGGTCAGAAAAACCGTCTGACCGCAAAATTTTGACAAACAGCCCCAATTACAGTGCCGGTCAGAAAAGTGGTCATAGTGCAAGTACAGTGCCAACCAAAAATCAAAGTCCAGTGCAAAACATTCTAAAATACAATCCCCAAGCTCCGTGTCCAAGATTAACACACTCAGTGCACAAGAATAACACACACAGTGCCCATCTACCGTGGTCAAATACCCTACAGTGATCGTGCAACACTACAAAAAGACGAGCAACAAGTAATCCAATAAACCAAACGAAACAGTGTTAAACAAAAACATTCAAAAGAAAACCAACAGTAATCAGTGAAGGGGACGGCTACGCTCAGTTCCTAATTCCGCACGAATACCAGATACCACTTCCAGTCATGGATCAAAGCGGTGATAGCGATCAGAGTGAGTATTGAACCACAGAAGTAATTGAGAATCCTGGGGTGGGTACCAGTTGGATATACCAACGCCGTCGAGACGAACTCGACGAGTACGCAGATGAGTTCGGCTTCGACAAACAAGGCAGCGTCGACGACCTGAGGAGGAACTTCGCTACGTTCATGACCGGCAGACTCGCACCTTCCGTTTGGGCCCGCCTAGCGGAACTCAAAAGCCAGTTTGCCAAGCCTCGGAGCCGGTCCAAATCACCGCATCCCGCCACCAAAGTCCCGTCAGAGAAACCGCAGTCCACGGAGCAAAAACCTGGTCTGCAGGTTCCCCCGCCCACCTTTGGCATAAACCACATGCCACCAGTAGTTCCGACATCTGAGGACAATGGCCAAATACCTAAGTCGCCCGAACCCAGCCCAGCTCCCGCGAGGAATGCCTTCTCTCCGGCGGACGCCTCAGCGAGGCACACCGAGATTAGAAGCCGGTCCAGCACTTCGTCCCTTCACGCCTTCCAGATGGCTGACAAGATCAGACATTGGGGTGTCCATTTCAACGGCCAGGACGACCCGCTAGCCTTTGTAGAAGTGCTCGAAGAGCGCGCTCTCTCATATGGTGTCGACACGAACCACCTCCCTCGAGCCATGGCCGAACTCCTCACTGAAAGAGCTAGTCGTTGATCCCGCACCAGTCGACTCAGCTTTTTCCTCCCGCCCCGGTATTACGAGCAATTGGAAGACAAGATTCGGGCACGTTAACAGTCGGTGGGCGAGTTATTCAAAGACTTCGTGATCGAGATCCGCCTACTCATACACCATGCGGGGTATGAACTCAATCGCATATACGATAACGATAACACGAGCTACGAGACCTGGCCCAGCTTACACAACAAGCCGTGGAGTTCGAGAGTATTCAGGCGCGAAGCAACACATGAAGCTGGGACCACCAGACACACTTAACCACCGAATACAGGAAACCAGGGACGCCCCAAAGCCGGAACCCATTCCGCCAAACTCCTGGCAGCCGAGCTGAATCAGACAGTAATCCGGGTTCAACTCAGATCAGTACACCAGTGACGGAGGCGTCCAACAACATGATCCAGCACGACGTACCCCCCATCGCCAACGCACTCACAGCATGCCGTCGCTGCGGTGAACAAAATCACCTGTCGGCCAATTGCCAAAATAATCCCATTCTTTTCTGTTGGGTATGTGGCGAGCGGAACGTGAGGACGCATCCGCTCCCCAGAGCAACCGCATGCACTAATATAATTCTAATCCCACTAACGATAGTCTACCCATTGTATTTACTTGTATGCTACTACCAGTAAGAACATTAGAGTAGGAGTTTTGTAAGGCTGGACCACTAAAGTTCATTACAGTAAAACGCGTTAGATTTACATAACTCCTCTATTTTCTTTAACACAGACCTAAGTTATAGGATTCATCATGGATTCGGACGAGGCAAGCTCCTCCGCGACCCTACTGAGAGGGAAGGACTCCGACGGTGAGCACGAAGATGTTGACTTCGAGGACGAAAAACTGTACATGGAGTTCTCCGAAGACGAAACCACCGAAGGAAACTCCCCGACGTCCCCCCACGCGCCGCACGGTCACACATCACCTCCACCACGAGAACTACGTCGTCCCGCCGGAGAACCAACGGCGTTCGTCGACCTGACATCGTCACCGATGGACGTAGAGGGCCCCGAAAAGGATCCACCAGCCACCCCACCGCTGTTCACAAGGCGTGCCTACGCCTCAACTCCTTTCGGCTATGAAACATGGTCGGCCGAACGCACACCACGCTCGCCAGGCTACGTCCCAGAGTCACCGTCCTACGCCCCGGGCTCGTCCCAATACAGCCACCAGGACCCCTCGCTCACCCCGATATACTGAGTCCGCGAGCCTACTAGAGGCCCCGCTTTACCAACGCCGTGACACTCGGCACGGCTGAGGTGTATACCGGGAGGTGACACCTGAACGGGAGATCGCCCCGTACATCCCGCCCCCACGGAATGAGGAGGAGGAGGACGATGAATATTATACCCAAGAATAAGTTTCGAGCGCGGAGACGTACCATTATGTGGCCACGCCGTGGGGAATGCGCATAACCCAAAACCTCCGGATGACGGTCGATGTTTCCATTCCCCCAGGCCGGAGCGTCGGCGAATTCTTCAAAACGTTCTAGGAGCCTGCCGAGGCCCTTTGCGACGTCCCGGCGTTCGCGGTAGGCGACGACGACGACGAAGGCGAGTCGGACGGAGCCCACGAGCCCGAATCGGCAGCCCCAGAGACGACCGAGACCCACGACCGAGGACCCGTCGAGACGGAGGAAGAGGACGGCGACAAACCCACGTCACGCCCAAAAAGGCGACGTATCGGCAGCAACCTCGCCCCCGAACTCAGGTCCACCCTTGCACGGTGTGAGTCTACCTCTTCGCTAGAGGACGAAGACGGTCCCCGCTTCCGGCGCACCTACCCAACGCCCAGTCTGACCCCAGACGACGAGAGGTGGGAAGTCGATGTGGAAGCACGAGCCGACTCGGAGGCACTATCCTTGCCTATCCGATTACGTAGGGTACGCTTGAGCTCATCCGACGCACCCGGCAACCCAGCACCCGGCGCCGACCCCAGTTTCTCGGTCGAGGAGGAACTCCTTGATTCCGGAAACTTCGACGATCTGCCGCAGCTCATCGGCTCGGAAGTAGATTGGGACGAGTTCCTCCAGGAGCCTAATACATCCGCCGCTCCGGACACCCAGCCTGAAGGAGATTTCGAAGCCCCGGCCGAATGGGACGTCCACACTCCCGGTCGACGACTACACAGCTATTATGCCGACCCTAGAGCATACACCCCACGACAACACTAGCCTCATCTGGAGCCACTGGAGGCGTTTATATTTAGTTTATATTCCGACTTTATTATTATCTTATTTTCTCCACTATTATAATTTTCTTAGCCAGTAAGTTAGTGTTAAGCGCGCACTGAAACGCGGTATTAGTATTTAGATTAGTCTGCCAATGAAGGCGTTAAGTCCAAGAAAAGATACCGAATGGTATTTCCTACGGAAAGAGGAGGGAAGTGAACCGACCGACCGGCGATCTTTCACTTCGACGAGAGACAGAATGCAACGCGCACGCACCGTAAAGCCTTCCGCCCGAAACAAGCCACGAGACGCTCGAACAGCCGGCAACACGTGTACGAAACAAGGTGTTCTGCTTCCGCCTCAGTTCCCGACTGATACTTCTCGAACACGCCGCCGAACATTTGCATTTCTTAGCCCCGCGCCACCTAAACCTATGTCTACGCGCGTCCATGATCCCGCGTTACCACCCTCGCAGTCGCTAAGAAAATAATTATCCTTACACGTGAGTCTGAAACTAGATCCAGTGGTGCAGCCAGGGTCGCAGTGTAGGCCCCTTATCAAGCAATAAAGATACCATAAGAAACGGCACAACTCCTGGCGTTATTATTTGTTCAGTAATCGCTCCATATCCCATCCCCGCCCCTCTGAGTCGTTGAATTGTGAACTTTAGCGACTACGCATCGTTCTATACCCCATCTCAGACTCTCGACCAGTAGCTTTGAGAACTTTAGCGACTACGCATCGTTCTATATCCCGTCTCCACCCCCCTCTGACCAGTAGTTTTGAGAACATTAGCGACTACGCATCGTTTTATACCCCGTCTCAGACCATCGACCAGTAGCTTTGAGAACTTTAGCGACTACGCATCGTTCTATACCCCGTCTCAGACCATCGACCAGTAGCTTTGAGAACTTTAGCGACTACGCATCGTTCGATATCCCGTCTCCGTCCCTCAGACCAGTAGTTTTGTGAACTCTAGCGACAACGCATCGTTCTACATCCCGTTGCCAGGCTGATCTCACCCCAGCCTGAAATAGGTGCCTTACTATTGCTTTGACTTCACGATCTCTGTTAGAAACACTAAAAACTTTATACCGTTGTTTTTTCCGGTCTGTAGATCGAACTATTCTTTGCATGATTTCAATATAATATCTCTACCATTTCATATCTAGTACTAATTCCCATCCCCTTCTTAAATCACTAATACTCAAAAATTTGTCTCCGAATTGGAAATTGTGAGTGCATGATATTTTGAATGCATTCTTAGTTGTTTTAGTCAGATTAGTTCATATTTTCTCAAATATTAATATAATATTTTCTCGGTCGGTTGGGCGGAAGGAGGGCGTTAAAGAGACTTCGACCAATGGGCACCACAGCACAAAGGTCACTCATCCATATTAAATAACTGTATCCGTCCCCACGAAAACTACTGTGTTCCAAGGGAATATACAGATACCCCTTTCAATATAATCATCCCTAAAATAGGCGAATGGTTCGAGGAACCTCCAGGCCCAGATGATGCGAAGGAGCATATTTACTCCGAATAGCTTAACATTAGGCACTGCTTCAGGCTGCCAGTCACTGCACTGTGGAGCCGAATAGCCCAAAATTTGCGCATAAACTAAACCAAAATAGTAAGAGCGTTTTTACTTGGCATAATTTATACTTACGGTAAAGATAAGAAACGGATACAATTTCAGACCGATCCGACCACTCCCTCACTTTCACTAATTTTGTGCAAGTAAATTTTTTTTTAAATTCCTTTTCTTACTTAAAAATATTCGAAAAAGTATAATTAATAAATAAAATGAATTGTTAGTTTTTCTATATCTAAAAATAATAAATAATAAAAAATACCCCACAAAATATAGTTAAACGTTAATTTTATATATAGTTAATTTTTGCCCAAATAAGAATGAGACTCAGCCCACTGTCCCGCGCGCAAACGAACGGCGAGACAAAAGGAACGGCGGAAGAGGTCCCGCAAGTGAGGTTTGCAACGATCGCTGCTGGGAGACCGAACCAACACTAGTGGATCGAAGTAACGGAACACGGCCGAAAGCTCGGCGAAACAAGAGTTCGAAATAGGCAGGCCGGCCCACGCGAGTGGAGAGACAGATTACTTAGCAGAGAACCAGAAACCTGGGCGGTCGATCCCGCGCAAGGGCCCTGAGCAGAACACAAGGAGACGGAACCGGCGATCCCTTACTTCACTTTGCCGAGAACGAGGATCGAGAGCAGTCAAGTTTAAAGTGCGCGAGAATACAAAAGATCAGTAGACAGTGCGGGCCACCTAACATTAAATCATACACGATGCAGGAAAGTTAGGTTCTGGTAAGCAAAGGTTAGTAAGATCTGGTGCAGCCTAAGGAATCAGGGCGCATCCAACCTTCACTACATGAATAAATCGAGCAATATAAGCAGAAACATCACTGGCGCTGGTTCTTATTAAATTTGATATATATATACAGTTCGGCACGCCGATCATTTACAGAGTGGTTATCTATGAGCCTCATCTAATTTCCCCTCGTTCTCCTGAAACCCAGACCCGAAACCCGCACTCAAGACCCAACAAGAATACCCAGCCACGTACGAACGAGGGTCCAAATAGAACGTATTTAAAGTAAACCTCAGGATTCCGGGAGGCGTGCTAGTACAGTCGTGCTCTATGGTCTTTACCGAGACACGATTGTACGCGCACAGACCCATAGCCAGAGTGTGCTCTATGGTTTTTACCGAGACATACAGCCAGGAACCCCAATCCCGACCAACCTAGTTAGAGCAGACAAGAGAAAAAATCCTGAGATTCCGGAATGTGTGCTAGTTCCGTCGTGCTCTATGGTCTTTACCGAGACGCGATTGTACGCGCACAGACCCATAGCCAGGGTCTGCTCTATGGTTTTTACCGAGACAAACAGCCAGGAACCCCGATCCCAACCAACCTAGTTAGAGCAGACAAGAGAAGAAATCCTGAGATTCCGGAAGGTGTGCTAGTTCCGTCGTGCTCTATGGTCTTTACCGAGACACGATTGTACGCGCACAGACCCATAGCCAGAGTGTGCTCTATGGTTTTTACCGAGACACACAGCCAGGAACCCCCATCCCGGCCAACCTAGTTAGGGCAGATAAGAGAAAAAATCCTGACATTCGGGAAGGCGTGCTAGTTCCGTCGTGCTCTATGGTCCTTACCGAGACACGATTGTACGCCCACAGACCCATAGCCAGAGTGTGCTCTATGGTTTTTACCGAGACACACAGCCAGGAACCCCGATCCCGACCAACCTAGTTAGAGCAGACAAGTTAGTGCAGACTAGTTAGTGCAGACTAGTTAGTGCAGTCGTGCTCTGTGGTATTTACCGAGACACGATTATACTCGCACAGATTCGCAGACAGGGTGTACCCTATAATTAAAACTGACCCATCCAATCGGGGTAGACGGCAGCCTCAGATTCTGGGTGTCGTACGAGCATAGTCGTACCCTATAGCTCCCAACCACCCTCGCGTGATCAACGCCTTTTATATCTATTCCTCCTGTGGCTCCCCAAACGTCACGAGACGCGCCTTCATCCCTCGTAGGTCCCTCTGTTTACAAATTTCTTGTAAAGGACCCTGAACAACCCTAAGTCATCACCCCAGCCTTAAGAACTACTTTACAATTTTTCTCTTATAAAAAAAAAACAGTTTAGTAAATGCAATTTTAGTTCAATTTTTTTAATACATTTATCATATATAGTAATTTTTAAAATTCCTTTTCTACTTCTAATTCTAACAGATTGTTGTCCGAATCAGATTCGAACTCCTCATCAGAACGCTTATTTTCTTCCTGAGTAGCGAAAGCCGGTTGCTCTAAAAGCGCCAGCACGTCTAGTGGCAAATTTTTTCGACTTCAGAGATCTACTGCTCGAGTGTAAATATCAGTCAAATTTTGAATGCGGCTGTTTTTTCGCGCATGCAGCAGTCTATTGCTATAGACTATTGATCCATTTTCTCCTAAGCATTCAAGAGGAATGGTTGAGGTCGACATTATTCCAACCATGTGTTACATCGGATACCACGGATACTTGGCCATATATAGAGATGCAGTTTAATTGCACAATTCTTCAAATTTACGTGAATTTATTTGAAATTTACACAAAATGGCGACTAAGATTGTATAGAAGCTTTGAAGAGTATTATCATCAAGGACAAGGCTGCTGTCCCCAAGTACGAATGCTACGCTGTTCAGGAAGATTCTGAATGATTCGATAAATCTAAACATAGCCCTTACGACTACTGAGGAAGTAAACAAGGCGGTGGACACACTAAAGGCAAAAATCCGTGCAGCTGCTGCCACCTGCAGACAACAGGGCACTCAGACAACACGGATTGGAAGCCACAGAGGCAGCACTTCGAGTGAAATCGAAGTGCTGCTTCTACTTTAGAAGCGACACACCAGGGAGTACATAAGGACCAACGACCCGCAAGTGGATAGGCTTTTCAGAAGAATATCCAATATTCTGGCTGTGAGTAGAGTTGACGCCACTGACAGGACGCTACGGAAGGTGACTGCAGACGAGAACTCCAACCACGCACTTTGGCAGCTCACTAGGAGATACAATAGGGAAACCACACCAAACTTTCGCACCAGAAAGGCAGATGGCTCGTGGGCAAGATCTTCGGTGGATAGGGCGAAGGCTTTTGCATCCAACCTGGAGGAAAGGTTCCAGCCTTATCAGAAGGCATCAACAAGGAGGACTAGCTGGTTGCTCAGAAACTGGAAGAGCCTCACCAAATGGAGCTCCCGGTGAATCCGAGCACGCTGCAAGAGATAAAAGAAGACGTTCGAAGGCTCAAATCAAAGAAAGCCCCAGGAGAAAAAAACATCGACAACCGAGTGGCTAAGGCCCTGCCCCACAGAACCCTGTTGTTCCTGCTCCTTGTTTTCAACTCGGCTCTGAGACTTGGCTACTTCCCCAAAGCGTGGAAAAGAGATAACATCGTATTTTTCCTCAAGATAAACAAATCACCAGAGGACCTGGAAAACTATAGGCCAATAATTTTGCTCCCCACGTTTGGCAAACTATTCGAACGATGCATCCTGAGGAGATTGTTGGACACCGCAAGGATCAGGGAGGTAATACCCAGCTTCCAATTCATCTTTAGGCTGCAATACGGCACACCAGAGCAGCTTCATAGAGTTACAGAGACCATTCTCCAAGGATTCCAGCGCAAGCAGTACGTGGTGGCAGCGTACCTTGGCATACAACATGCGTTTGACAGGGTATGACACGGCGGACTGCTATTCATGATCAGACCTTTGATCAACATGCAGCTGTACTCACTGGTTGTTAGCTTCCTAGTAGAGAGGAGCTTCCGCGTGACGCAGAGCGGCATTGCTTCCTCACCCAAATCCATCCGGGCCGGAGTCCCCCAATGAAGTGTACTGGGGCCGCCATTATACACCCTGTAAACGTATGACATGCCGAAGCCAACCAACTCCAGACCGACTGCAGGTGGAACATCAGCATCAACCCCGAAAAATTAGTGATTTTGACACACACCCTAAAAAGAGAAAGCTGCCCTGGCGTATTCTTGCACGGGAACCTCATAAATTAACACAAAGAACATGAATACCTTGTCGTTACACTAGACTTCCGACTGATATACAAGAGCCACATCAAAAACATCACCGACCAGCTGACTGCAAAGGCACGGAAAATGAACTGGCTACTAAGCGCCAAGAACAAACTAACGCTTAAAAACAAAGTCATTATTTACAAGACAACCCTGGCTGCAGTAACTGCAGAATGACCCACGACGTACCCCACAAATGGATTTATTAATTCATAATCCATTATATAAGTAGCTTAATAGTTGCAGTACATAATGTTATCGTTTTTGTTATAAGTGTGATATATTTAGTATATTAATAAACGAATTTAACGTAAATTACAAAAAATATCAAACTCTAATATGGACGCAAATAAATTAATGTTCGAAAAAGCCTTACTTGAAGTATTTCCATCATTAGAATTACCGTTTCCGTTTTCTTTTGGTCTATCAACATGAATTCCCATTTCTTTCCACAGTCTCTTCTGAATATTTTTTTTAAGTAAATGCTGTTTTATAATTTTTGTCTCTTATTTGACATTTGTTAAGACCAATTCGATAGGAAATTGTGGAGCATAAATTCACAGAATCGTATCAAAGAATTTAAGGGGCTTTCTCCATATTGTAGCGTTTCAGGCCTCGGCTTGAATATTATCGCATTTATATCCGGGTCTTCAAGAATAGTTTTGGAGTTGCTTCACATTTTGCACATAACTGGGAAGAGTTCGTATGCGTCAGAATGTTTAAAACTTTACCATCAATAAGAGTCATGTGCAGTTCAAAGGAAACACTGACAAACATGTTCTCAAAATTATCAAATATGTAGGGCGTACATTGTCTGACTTGCTCATCTAAATTGTTTTTCTCTTTTAAAATATGCTCTTGTTTTCCTTCATAAATTCAATTTTAAGCGGTCTGCAAGACCAAACGGACTGATTCCCTTCAAATCTCTGCTTATATATGCTTAGCTTGACGTAAGTTATATTAGAGAATTGAATTTGAATTGATTTGGTGAGTCGTAATTCTTTGGACGGTATGGTTTGACAAGTTCTATAATTAAACTTGCGCCACTGTTTCAATCAGTTGGATGTCCTTGGGCTTGCATTTTGCTTTTGCATTGAAAACTTTATCATAGCTAGGAAATATATCGCAAGCATTTTTTTGACTTAAACCTCTCATATTATTGTGCTGTTGTTTGCTTAGCGAATTCTCAAGTAAAAATGATAATAAAAATGATAATGGAGAAATTGGATCTGGCTCCTTTGTATCGTACTGTTTTCCATCCAAACTATATTGACCACTTTTTGCGAAATGATCGTAAGCGACATTTTTTGAGAAATTCACTTTTTGATGCCGTTAAAATATTATAGCAAAAGTAGTAGTAGAAAGTAGAAATTCTATGTCTTATTGATCGAATAAATTATGAAATTATCGTATGTGCCACAACAATTTTAGTTTGGTGAGGATTTTTTTTAATTTTCCGGAACCAAATAAAGCGATAATGAAAAAATGACAAAAGATCAATTATTTTACGCATTCTTTGCACCTCCTCCAGTTCGCTTATCCACAGTCTAAAATCCCTTTTGTTCTCCTAAGAAGCAATAAAAGCGAAGCTTTGACTGAGCTTCGAAGATTACATTTGAGATAAGGCTTTTGTGAGTAGAGTTGAAGAATTAGTTTAAGCACAGGTTTTAATAGGTGCACTCTAGAGGTAAGTAGTTCCTAATATATTTTTTAACCAGCTTTTTTTAATCCTCTCTGAAATTTAGTTGTTTGATTGAGAGTTATGTGTTTTCATTTGTGAAACATGTATAGGGGCTTAAATGGGATACTTGTGTGTATTTGAGTGTAAATAAAAAAAAAAAATTAATTAAAGGTACGTATTTATATAAATATGTAGATTCCAAAGGCCTTATATCCAATTGAATTAATAATTTCTTATATTAAATATAAGGATCTAAACAACTTATGTATTTAAAATATTATACCTCCAAATATTATTCAGAATATAGTTATTTTAAGAGTAGTAAGCAAATTAAAAATGCTTTGGCTAAGACCGACGATGAAGACTAATTAAATAAGAATACTCGTTTTGGTTTTTCAATTTGTTTAACATAACATTCATTGTATGGGAAACGGCTTTTGTGAATGATCGTAAGACACAAACTTTAGTGTCCAAGCAGTCAAAGCTGTGCGTGCGAAAATATCATATGCACATAAAAGTTAATTATACGACATTTCCGATGTGGCCAAAATGACTTTTTCTGATGGATTTCGGGACTTAACATTTTTTAAAGAATTATGTTTATACCCGGTACTCGAAGAGCAAAGGGGTATATTAGATTTGTGCAAAAAATGGATGTGTGTAACACCCAGAAGGAAGCGTTTCCGACCCCATAAAGTATATATATTCTTGATCAGCATCAATAGTCGAGTCGATATAGCTATGTCTGTCTGTCCGTCCGTCCGTCTGTTCGTCTGTCCGTCTGTCCGTCTTCATTAGCGCCTATAGCTCAAAGACTATAAAACAGGGGTGCCCAAAGCCAGCATACGGAAGAGCAATCACCAACACTCACAAAGAAAAACACTAATACCAAGAGGCGCCCGATTTTTTGTATTTCAATTTGTGCACTGGAAGAAAAATGTTTGCATACATTTTCACTTATGTGAAAAATAAGGTTTACCAAATGATTAAATTTTGTATTCAAAATTAATTTTGTAGGATATATAATGCACTGCTATTCGCAACAATAGTTTTGAGCGAAAAAAAATGTACTCAAACATGTGCTATTAAACATTTTGCCGGCAGGTTGGACACAAAAAAGGTTTTTTTCAGTGCAAGCTCGAAGATAAGGCAGAAGCAAAATGAGTAAGAAAACAACAAAAACATCGAAATTGTTGTTGGTCAGCTTGCGTTCGCGAGCAACGACGATCCACACAAGCAAACAGTAACGGTTTCGGTTCCACGCATAGCATACACACATATAATTTTTGCATGTGTTAGGTTTTTTTATTCTTGGTGCCGTTCATGTATACGTTCTGTGAGTTCCTATCCCAATAGTAAAAACAAAAACAAAGCGAGCCAAAGAGCATAGGCCTGGGCACCCCTGCTATAAAAGCTAGAGTAACACAATTTTGTATCCAGACTCCTGTCCTATCGCACTGTTACAAGTGTATTTCAAAATTTCGCCCCGCCCCCTTCCGCCCACTCAAAGAACGAACATCTGTGGCATGCACAATTTTAGAGATACGAGAAAACTAAAAACGCAGAATCATAGAGAATGACAATTCTATCAGAGTGTTGAATCTGGATCAGATCGACTCATAAATATAGCCACAATGAAGAAAACCATTTCGAAATGCATCGTTCCCTCTCGCTCTCTCTCACACACAGGGTTGGGTGCTGTGCCCATTTGTGCAGATGAGCGAATAGATCTCAGAGACTATAAGAGCTAGAGCAACTAAACTCTCTATCCATGCTCCTGTGATATCACTTCAGTACAAGTGTATTTCAAAATTTTGCCACGCCCCCTTCCGCCCCCCACAAAAGACGAAAATCTACAATTTTGAAGATACGCGAAAACCAAATACGCAGAATCATAGAAAATTACCATATCTATCAGATCTGGATCAGATCGGATCATAAATATAGTCAGAAGGAACAAATGAAATTTCAGTGGCCTTCCAAGCGCAGACTCATTCCCTCTCTCTCTCGCACACAGCCGTGTATGTATATGTAGGAAGTAGGTGTAGAAATGTAGAAAAGACAGATGTAACAAACGTATGTAAACAAAACTGGAAACATCTAATATATAAAAATCTCCGAAAAGTTTAACTTAATTTTTGTTTTTTCTTTTTTGGCTAAAACTAAATTTATCCCTTTTGCGAACATGTAATGATGTAATTTATTACAAGCTCACATACATATGTACTGACTGAGTACCGGGTATAAAGTAGAGCCGCGGCGGTAGACGCGGCTCACAACGTTCCCCCTCGTTTTTTTATGGTTTAGTTTTGATTAAGAATTTTTTAAATTTGATATTTTTGTTCATGTTTTTTCCAGAGGTAGTGCTTCCTTTTTTTTACATAACTTAAGCATCTTACATCTGGCTGTATTCCAAAAATTTTATTTTCCGCCATACACTCCATTTGGCAAACATTGCTGAGTGACTAAACTCTAAGTTAAGTGCAATAGAATAAAAAGTGTCGCAAATGAGCAAAAACGAGCAATTAAAATTAATAAAACTATGCTAAAACATTTAAATAAACAATACTGCATCATTAGTCGCAAGAAAGAGCAACCAGAATAACATTTTTTACTCAACGAAACACGTGACATTTAGGTTGGGGACGTCTAAAAAACAAGCACAGCAATAACACGAAATAACAATACAGAACACAAAAAATGATAAGCTATTTCTTTTTTCCTATATTCTACATACTCTGTGACGTATTCTCCATTGCAAAAAAATCAATTTTTTTTCCGGAAAATCTGGATTTCTTTGCTGTCAAGTTTACCTATTTCGGCAAGAACGTAGTGATGACAATTTGATCGCAGAAAGAGCTGTTTTTCAGGGCTTTTGAAACGAACCAGGGCTGGTCAAAAAATATTTGGTATTGCTCATAGGAAGCATAGTTCTATATTCTATTAAGTTAATCAAGTTCTTATGAAATATTCCAAAATGTTATTTTTTGGTTTCTGGCAAAATTTGGTACAGTGCACTGTAGCGTCTTCCAAGCGTAAATCATTGCTAGAAGGAAAGCCGGGCTACCCGAACTATGCAACCGTGGCAGATTGCCGCAAATCTCTTCACGAGATGTCTTAACAATTTGCGATTAGACTTTTATGGTTCTCGAGTCACCGGGACATTGAGGGAAACTGTATAGCAGATGATTTGGCCAAATCTGCTACTACAATCCTTCTTCTCCAAGACAAGGCATTATATGGCATTATAGGCGACTAAAACCTATCACGTGGCAATCTAATAATAGACAAACATGGTCAAATATAGATACTAAGCGCACCTCTGATAACTGTTGACCTTCAGGTCTCACGACGCGGAAAAAGGGAAGATTCCATGCGGTACCACAACGAGTCGATACCGGCCTAAGTACGATGGGCTCCTACCGAGCCTGGCAGCCGCCTTTACCTCACCTAACCTTCCTCACAGTTGCGCGCGGGTCTGACAAGTGAATTCGTTAATACTGCTTAATAAAAGGTTTCTAGATCCAATTTTTGCTCCTTCTTCTTCTCCTTTTCTCCATAATCAGGTCTTGTTATGCTCTTTTCTCTTTGAAGTGGGACGTTAACGTCTTCCAATTCAACTCTACCACATCAAGTTCAAGAATTCGATTTGATTCTCCTACTATCTTGCTTCTTATTGATCTGAGAGCTATAAGACCTACTGATGTTCTTTCTCCTCCTTTGATGATCCCCAATACCTGGTCCACTGCTGTTACGAATCCATTTAGCTCCTCCACTCCTCCTTCGTATTTTGTAATAATTCTTACCAAGTCTTCTACAGACTGCTTCGAGCACATTTGCTGGGTTGATAGGTTGGGCGATTTCTACATGTAGCGGATTTGGGACTCGCGAAGTTTTACAAAAAGCAGTAAATTCGTCCGAATCTCACTGGTAAAACGTATTTGCAGTTGTAGTGCTGCACTTCGTAGGGCTGTAGTGCTGCATTCGGCAGTAAAGCCGTCTTCTATGGAGATGGTGACGCCGTTGTGAGATGTGATTGGGAATAGTTTGATTTGAGGGTACTTAATTTTATATTGAACAATATTATTTAATATTTATACGTTTGTGATTTCAAAGCTCAAAGATTTACTTTAAGAATGTGTAATATAAAATTATGCTATTAAATGTACGATAGCAATAACTTTTTCAAAGCGATGGATAATGACAACATATTCCTTACAACCTATATGCTCAATAAGACTATAAACAAGTGACAAACAGGGACAACGCAACGAGTCTATCTTATGCGGTCTTTGTGAATCACACTCCCATTATTAAGAACTGTTGTACCTATGTATGCTTCTACTCTTTTTTCTACGCATAAAGGTGTCAGTTTGTTGCCGAGTCTTCTATTGCTCTTGACTAAGACTTTTTCTCCTACATCGAAAACTCTGTTCTGCCTCTCAGGATTATTCCTTCGCAACTGCAACTGCTGAGATTTTTTTCTGTTTTTCTGTTTTCGTGTTTCTTATCTCCTCCCTAAAGTCGTTTGGAGCTTCCACTATATTGATAGATATATCTGTTGCTTGTGACTGAATGTATCGTCCGGTTGTATGCCACGGTTGCTTGTAATATTAAATCAACCATGTTTTTTTTTTTTTTTTGTCAATCCTTAGACATTTAGATATCTCTGTAATTGTGCAGTGGAAACGCTCCACTTGTCCGTTTGACACGCTCTGCAAATGTCGCGCGTTTACCACGTCTACGCCAAACTGGTTTTTTTAAAAGTGATATGATTGTTTCTGAACTAAAGGATACTTCATTGTTAGGTTAGGTTAGGTTAAGGCGGTAGCTGGGGAGAGAACCTCCTCCCAGCACACGTGGACCTACTAGAGATCCGTTGTGATGCCGCATGGGCGCGAGCCCTTCTTACTGCCTAGACCGTTGTTAATGTGTGTGTGTGCGTGTATGAAGCTGGGTTGTATACGGTACATAAACCGTCTACAGTTAGGTCGTCGCAACTAGAACTTGAACCAGTTGGACTGCGGAGAGGGTAACCTGCGGTGCGCAATTGAGGATCTGAAGACACGGCGACAGCCTCTGATGATTGCGATGGAAATGGTATCCCTTAATGTGCAGGTGAGGGTCTGAAGACACAGCAACAGCCTCTGATGATTGCAGTGGGAATTGAGTGACAGGCAGCTTTGGAACTGTTTCTGATACTGATTTTATTCAACAAAACTTAACTCTATTTATAAGTAACAAAAGGTACAAAAAGTGCTGATTTAATAAGAATATGATGCAATGGTAAAAATGATAATTAATGTGGAATTAATATTGATGTAATATGATTTTATTGGCAGGTGCTCAATTTGGGCAATTGTGATGGTCTGCAATTGCACCAGTGTTTTGGCTTCTGAGGAATGATCGCATTGTCAGCAGAATTCGCTGCCGAGGCGGTTTATTATTGACTCAGCTATAATGCTGAGTTGTTTTGGTAAAAGTGTCATGTGTATTACATAATATGTCTGCATTGTTATGTATGTATGTATCATGTTTCTTATGCATAATTCTCCGATTGAACATTCTCCCGGCCGTTGAACAGGTGTTCAAGCATCGCCTAAGTTGATGGCAATTTGGCGTGACCTTGGGGTAGGAGCTGAAGATTCGCGCCGTTCTTGGGTTGCTGTCCGTGGCTTCCATTATTGACACTTCTTCCGGAAAATGTAGCCAATAATCAATAGAATTGACATGGCTAAGGCAGCATAGGCAGCAATTTGGTGGTGCTGCACTGCGGTGATGGTGTGACAGCTCATGCTGATTGATTGCTGCTAGTTGCTGGCGTAGATCATCACGTTCTTGGAGATAGTCTGAAGTCTGGTTCTGCTGGTGTACCATTGGTGGTGAAGGAAATGTCACCGCTGAACTTATAGCGAAATAGCGAAAGTAAGCCAGTTCCTTCCAACTGTATGGTTGATGGAGATCCGTTGCAGACTGCTTGAAGTCTCATTGTAGAGTGTGTTGCAAAGATCCATTTGTTCGGTTGCTGAGTTCTTGTCCACAACATGTCCGCCTTTGAATGAATGACGTGACATAATGTTGTTGTTTTGTTGTTAAACAACTGGAACTCGCAGCGATTATCAACGTTAAAGACCGTTTGATGATCAAAACAGATGAATTCTTCGTTGGGCAGTCTGAAGCAGCGTCGAAATTCCTCTGGAGTAAAACCCATGAACTGATCTCGATGTGTGTTTACTGTAATTACAGTTTTTTTGAGATCAAACAAGCTCCAACTTGTTGAGTCCCAGGTAGGAATCGGGATGATGCTGAAAGTTTTAAGCTGAACTGTTGAAACTAGAGGTAGCGTTACCTTGAATATGACGTGGGTTGCAGTTGGTGTTCCTTCGGCCCGCATGATTCTGTATAGATGAATGACATTTTTTGTTGTAACCGGCAGCATTTGATCGGGTGGCAAATGATCCCGTATTTGGTCTAGTTGATCTCTTAATTGTTCAGGAGAAACTAGCGTAGGGCCTATTGTCCGATGGTGAATACCGATTAGTACATCAGCTATATCGGACTGCATACGTTGAAGACTCGTTGTCAACAGAGGTAATTGTGCTGTGAGTCCTAGCTATGCCTGAGTGAGATGATTGCCGTGATATGTTCCTCTTTCTCTGTTGATGGTAGCCACTTGACGTTCCAACACCTTCAGGCGATTGTCAGTTGCTGACTTGTCTTTCCTGACAACATTGATAGTGGAGTCGACAATCGAGGTTTGACATCGCAGTAGATGTAGTAGAAAGTCCTCGTTTGTTTTTACCTTTTCGATTACTTCGGCCATTTTCTCAGCGTATTTGGAGTCAAGAACACCGAACAAATTGTTTGCTACATTTCCTACTATATCAAGCGGTGATCGGCGTTGTCGAGAGGTTTTCATTAACATATTTCCTGTTTGTAGCTCATTGTACAAATGTTGAAAATGTTGAAATATGGAATTGCACGCTGGAACATTTTTTAGTTCCGAGCACATGTGTCTTAGTTCGGACATTCCGGTGGACATTACTTGCATATCTTTCCAATATGGATCCAAGTCATAGTATATGATCATGGTCCATTCAGACGTTGTCATTCTTGAGGTTCCAATTTTCTCATAGAATATTCCAGGTTTGGTCGTGAATTGTGTCACATATATTGACTGTGACAACGCTAATGGAAGCATGAGAAGCATCACTAGCAATGTTGATATTATTGAAGGTGCAACTGCATTTCTGCGCTGTGGTGGTGGCTCATCAGGCCTTGCAATGTGTGTTGGATTGTTTGATCGCCACGTCTTCTGGAAATAACGGAGCTAGACGATTGACTGAGCGCTTGTATACCCCTAATGCTGTTTTAACATCAACCACTCGGACGTGGTTGTCTTGCCCAGGATAGATCTTAATGATGCGACCCATTGGCCACTTCATTACTGGAAGGTTGTCTTCCTTCACCAAAACAAGGAGTCCTTCGGGCACGTTTAGTGAAGCGGTTTTCCACTTGTGCCGGGCTTGTAGTTCTTGGAGGTATTCCATAGACCATTGTTTCCAGAATGAATGTTTTAAGCGTGAGACCAATTCCCAGAGCTTTACCAGTGTTTTTTCTTGATGCTCAGTGTTGACGTCCGGTGGGGTTGTCAATGGTTCACCAATCAAAAAGTGTCCTGGGGTGAGCGCTGTTATGTCAGTTGGATCGTTTGACATTGGAGTAATGGGTCGAGAATTGAGAATTGCTTCAATTTCAATTATTACTGTGTTTAGTTCCTCAAATGTCAAGGATGCTGGGTTTGTGGTTGTGATCAGCAGCTTTCCAAAGGCCTTCAAACGATGGGGCCCGGGGAGGAATGAATTTAAAGTCCACTTGTCTTTTGTTGCAGTGATTCGTTCTTAGATCATGTGCCTTTTTGCTGAAAATGGCTTCTTTTAATTCCTTTAGTTGATTGTTTGCACCTATGAAGTTGGTTGCATTATCGCAATGAATAGTCTGGCATTTCCCACGCCTGCTTAAGAATCGACGGAGAGCTGCCAAGAATGCATCTGTGGTTAGGTCGCTCACCAATTCTAGGTGCACTGCCTTTGTGGAAAAGCAGCAGAACACGGCGATGTATGCCTTGTCTGGCCTTTTTCCTCGGATCTTATGGTGGATCGCAATCGGTCCACAGTAGTCAACGCCTGCATTAAGAAATGGGCATGCTTGTGTGACTCTTTGTGCTGGAAGATTGCCCATAATCTGGTTCATTAGATTTGGTCTGGTTCTGGTGCATCTAACACAGCTGTGAATGATGTTTCTAGCCATCGTTTTGTCGTTGATGATCCGACTTGTTGGATAGTTCGCAAGATTATAGCGCGAGCATTGGTTTTGTAGCAAAAGCGTGACATGTATGCTACAATGCGTTGAAGCTTGTAAAATGAGCTGCTATGTCTGCATGTGTATAGTTCTTCTCCAAGTGCGCTGGGTGTGATTGGCAAGCTGAAATGCTTCGCCTTTCTCTCGAGATTAGTAGGATCACTGATTGTTGCTGTCGGCCATTTGTCTCGGTATTGGTGGAGGAATAGTGGTCCATATAACCACAGATTGTGATCTGCTAATCTGCTTGCTGCAATTCCTCTTGACAGTACATCGGCTGAGTTATAGGTCTATGAAACGTAACGCCATTGTAGTTGGTTAGACAATGCCTTTATTTTGACTATTCGATCTGCTGCAAACGTACGGTATGTCGATGCCGGTGCGTTTATCCAGGATAGCACAATGGTGGAGTCAGTCCAAAAACATCCTGAAACCGTGTTGATGTCCATATGCAGATCCGTTCGAACTCGGTGAGTGAGTTCGGCACCAAGGACTGCAGCGCAAAGTTCTAACCGTGGTATTGATTGCTTGGCTGTTGGTACAACACGTGACTTGGAGCAGAGCAGTCGCACTGACACTTGGTTGTTTTTGTATGTAGCGCGTGCGTATATTGATGCGCCATAGGCTCTTTCTGATGCGTCTACAAAGGTGTGTAGTTCTTGGGTAACTGGAACCTTGCCGTCATAGACATGCCGGGGAATCTGCATCTCGTTCAATGCTTGTAGGTCTTCACGGTAGTCTTTCCATTCGTGTTGGAGGTGTTGCGGTAATTCGTCATCCCAGTCCAGCTTTAACTCCCAAAGTTGTTGCATGAAGATCTTGGCCTTGACTACCACCGGTGCAAAAAGTCCTAATGGGTCAAAGACTTAGGCTAGCTCGGAGTATACCACACGTTTTGTGATGCGTGCAGCTTGGCTTTTATGGGTTCTTCCGCATAGTTGATCCTTCTGTGGCATCCAGATAAGACCTAGAGTTTTCACGATGTAGTGATTAAGTGTTTTTCCCAGTTTGACATCGCTTACAATGTCCTCTTTTTGGAATCCTTGAAGAAGTTGCTCATTGTTGGAGCACCATTTGCGGAGTTTATATCCGCGAGGTGACAATATCTTTGTGAGTTCTTGTTGCACTTGGATCGCTTCTGGAATCGTGTTTTCCCCAGACAATCGTCGACGTAGAAATCATTCTTTAATGTTGATGATCCTACTGGTAGTCTGTCCTTGTTTTGTATTGCCAAGTGATCCAGACATTTGGTTGCCAGAAACGGAGCAGCTGTTGTCCCGTATGTGACAGATTTTAGCCGATAGTACTTGACGGACGGACTTGATCCTCCGGATTTATCCACACTTGTCGGTACATCTTTTCTATGTCCGCTGTGAATACATATTTATGAGTCCGCTCTGAACTGTGGGTCCAGCATGAAAAATGTCGTTCAGAGACTTTCCGCTTGCTGATTTGCATGATGCATCAAATACCACTCGCAGCTTTGTTGTGGTACTTTCGGGTTTGAGCACACAGTGATTTGGTATGAAGTAATGCCTTTCCGGAATGTATGATGCTGGGAACATCTTCATGTGTCCCAGATCTTCATATTCGTTCATGAACTCCACATAGCTCTTCCAAGTGTCTGGTGTAGTCCGTCGCTCTATTGCCGGAAATCTTTTAGTTGCAATTTCCAAAGACCCCCCCAGGGCTGAAAAGTGTTTGGAAAATGGGAGTTTCACTATAAGCCGGCCATCAGCTGCAGTTTGTAAGTTTTCTACGAAATGAGCTTCGCATTGTGTCTTGAGCGGTGTGCGTGGTTTTTCGCCTGTCTCAAGGTTATCCAGAGTCCAGAATTGTTCCATGAGTTCACTAATTCCCGTTGCACAAATGTGCGAAGATCTGTAGGCAGACTTCATTTTTCCTGCAATAATCCATCCCAATTTCGTATTTTGCATCAACGGGCTTACTATCTTAAGGCGATGTTGATTTGGGAGCGCCAGAGAATAATAATGTTCTGCTCCGATGAGCATGTTGATTTTTCCTGGGTTATGGAAGTTCGGGTCCGCCAGTGGGAATTTGCTTGGTATATTCAAGCTCACCGAATCGAGTGCCTGAGCTGGTCGATCTGCTATTATTTGAGGCAGTACAAACGCTTCAATTCTTTGCGTGAAACCGCTGTGAAGGGATTTTATAAGCACATTTTTTCGTGCTCTGCTGCTATTTGATTGACTTCCAATTCCTTCGACGTGCAATGTTGTGTTAATAAGTTTAAGCGACAACATTGATGCCATTCGTTCAGAGATCAAATTTATCTGTGATCTCAAATCTAGAAATGCTCTGAAGTTGGCAACCTGTCCGTTGGTAGCTTCTACTGCCACTCTTGCTGTGGCCAGTAGGTTTTAACTATTGTTACTTGCTGCACAAACCATTGATGCCTTTGGTTCTGTGGATGCGAATGATGCTGTCTCCAGATGCAGCATCCTGTTGTGTTTTTTGTCGAACTTGAGACAGGTTCGACCTGGGCATGCGTTTGTTTTGTGATTTGTTCTAAAACAATTAACGCACATTTTTTGCTTTTGTACTTAGTTTAGTCGTTCTGCTGGAGATCTGGAGCGAAACTCTTCGCATGCCTAAAGTCGATGGTTTGCCTTCTTGCAAAATGAACATAACGGTGATTGTGCATGTTCTGTATTTGCTGATGCGCAGGCCATGCCTTTTGGCTCTTTATTCAATGTTTGTGGCTTCCGACCTCTTCCTAGAACTCGAATTCTCTGATCTAGCAACTGAAATATTGTTTCTAATGGCTGTATATCTTTTGAGCTTCCCAATGATTGCTCATACAAGGCCTTATTTTTTACATCTATTTATTTCTGATTATGGCAATCAATATTGGATCCCATTTGGATATGTTGATGCCGAGCCCTTTTAAGGATGCAAGTGACTCTATTGTTGTTATGTACAACTCTTTCAATGACTTGGGATCGTCATTGATTGTACTATGATTGAGGAAACGGTTCAGTACCGTATTTGCAACATCTCTGGGATTGTTGTATGTTTCAACAAGAATGTCCCATGCTATTAGATAGTTGTCTTCTTTTAGATCGATGTGTCTTATCAATCTTTCTGCCTCCCCAGTAACGGTGGTTTTAAGGTTTCACATCTTCCGTACTGTCGGCTTGTTTGTCTCATGAATCATACATGAGAACAAGTCGTAGAACTGGGACCATTTCAGTATGTCCCCATCAAACTTTGGAATGGTGATGCGTGGAAGCTACGCGTCATCATTTTTTGATGTGGCTGGGTTCGCCAATGCCATTTGAACGTCTTTTTCAAGTGATATGTACGATTGTATGTCGTATCCTCCTGCTACTGGGTTCTCATATTCCTCATGAATGCTGAAATGGACTTCTTGTGCTTGAGTCCATAGTGATTTTATCAAATCACTTGAGGAACGTCCTCCCGCCTCTGAAAATAGTTTCAGATTGCGTTTTATGGCTTCGACTGTGGCTTTTTGTCGGCGCAAAGCGAAGGAAATTTGCTGTAATCTACATTTGACTGCTGATGGAGGTCATTTTCTTTGGAGATGGGTTGACTTTCCCCAAGATTGTGTGATGCCTGTTCCAGCCTGTCCAGGTTATCAGTAAAGATCGCAACGTATTTTTCATATGTGTTACGTAGGTCAATAGAGAACTTTATGTATTTGTCAGTCTTATCTTCCTCTCGAATTGTGGAGTCGTTTGTGTTGAAACGATGCATTATTGCTGATATTTTGGCTTGAAAGTATGAAGCTTTTTGCTTCCTTTCTTGAGTATCTTTTTTAAAGTTTCGAATGTACTTCGAGATTTCCTCGCCAATTTCCTGCTGCATATTGAATGCCTTTGTGGCGGAAGCTTGTTCCTCCTGTGGATTATGCATTCTGTCAATTCGTCTCTTTGTACTTCTGACCCGATGGGAGTGTTTTATTTTCTTTGCCGCTGGATTACGCTCCGAATCGCAACCGTTGTTGGTCAAAGAAGTACCAGCAGACTTAACCTATTGGATGGAGGGGGTTGTGCTGGTTCCAGTTGATGGAACGCACGTATAGCAGATAATGTCGATCGCTTGGTTAGCAATCGAACATAGATTTCTTGCTGTTGGCTTTACTCTGAATGTGTCAGAATTGCCGAATTGAAAAATGATATAAATGTTGTTGTATGTGGCTGATGCCGTTTGCGTCGAATCTTTTCTCTGTCGCCTTGTTGTCAGGATGGAAAGGATGACTGAGGTCGGGGTCACCAAATGTTAATGTGAGTGTGTGCGTGTATGAAGCTGGGTTGTATACGGTACATAAACCGTCTACAGTTAGGTCGTCGCAACTAGAACTTGAACCAGTTGGACTGCGGAGAGGGTATCCTGTGGTGCGCAATTGAGGATCTGAAGACACGGCGAAAGCCTCTGATGATTGCGATGGAAATGGTATCCCTTAATGTGCCGGTGAGGGTCTGAAGACACAGCGACAGCCTCTGAAGATTGCAGTGGGAATTGAGTGACAGGCAGCTTTGGTAATGTTTCTGACTCTGATTTTATTCAACAAATCTTAACTCTATTTATAGGTAACTAAAGGTAAAAAAGTGCTAATCTAATAAGAATATGATACAATGGTAAAAATTATAATTAATGTGGAATTAATATTGATGTAATATGATTTTATTGGCAGGTGCTCAATTTGGGCAATATTGATGGTCTGCAATTGCACCAGTGTTTTGGTTTCTGAGGAATGATCGCATTGTCAGCAGAATTCACTGCCGAGGCGGCTATAATGCTGAGTCGTCATATTTACTGTTGACCGGTTGAAGTTGTTGTTTTGGTAAAAGTAGCATGTGTATTACATAATATGTCTGCATTGTTATGTATGTATGTGTCATGTTGCTTATGCATATTTCTCCGACTGAACAACTGTGGTGAGCAAAAGTTGCTGTTTTAAAGGCCGCCCCATCCGGTGGCTTGGATGCACTTGGACAGGAGCCCTGGTCTGATTTTGGAAAGGTCCGAAATGTCCGAGAGGAACGCTGCCCCAAGAATATGGAGTCTGCGGTTTCCGAGAGCCGGGCAATGACAGAAGAAGTGGGGGACTGACTCCTCCTCTTCCTCATCGCGGCAGCTTCTGCAGAAGTTGTTGTGGAGGATTGACTGTCTAGAGGCATAATTGCCGATCTGCCAGTGTCCCGTTATGGCTCGTGTTACTGCCGAGCTTTGGACTCCATTGAGTCTATATAGCTCTGCCGAGCGTCTTTTCGATCGACATGGCCATATCGATCTGGAGATTTTGCAGGTGATGGTTTCCTACCAAACTGTTTTATTTTCAAAACTTATGCACTATATATAGGAAAATATAAGTTAATTAAAACTAAGACCAACGCTAAGAAAAGGAGTGATGTGCGGCACTTGTTCCCACGCTCATCCCTTCTAATGAAACCTACTACATGCAAACCACATGTGTTAATAGATTTAGGTACGACGTGACCCATGTATATGATTTTATGGTCGAACTATATGTGTCCTTTTTCTCAAATGGCCTCCTTCAAGTGGACTATATTGTTTATTGGTTGGCCTGTGTCGGTTCCTGTTCATGTTTTATGAACACGTGGAGCTCGACGATTTTGCGCCTAGTGCCTTAATGGCTGCCTGGCTATCAGAGAAGACGCATACTGAGCGCCCGTCAAGTGGTAGTTTGGAGATAATAGAAATGGACTCTTTGATTGCTACAACCTCCGCTTGGAACATCCTACAGCGATCCGGGAGCCTGAAGCAGTAAGTGATGTTGAGCTCATCACAGAAATCTCCCCCTCCATCGCAGCTGTCTTATTCTGAGCCATCAGTATAAATGTGGACCGCATTCACAGGCCGAGGTTCGCACATCTCCCAGTCCTCCCTAAGCGGGATCGATACCTGGAAAGTCGTCAAGAGGTGATCACTTGGGATACAGTAATGAGTCCTCTCTGGTATTTGCGGAAGTCTTGTCAAGATTCCTGAGTGCCCAGCTGCAGATGTCATCCACAGCATGGTTTCTCTCATTCTGAGAACGGAAAGTGTTGCCACCTTTTTTCCCATAAGATCCACGGGACGAAAGTCCAACACGGTGTCCAGAGCTTCTCCTGAAGTAGTGCGAAGTCTGCCTGTTATGTATAGCGCTGCCATGCGTTGAGCTCGGCAGAATTTATTGAGACAAAATCTCTTGTCTAGAGCTGGCCACCATACCACCACTCCATAGAGCATTATTGGTCGAATGATGGCAGTGTAGAGCCACCGAACTATATATGGGGTCATTCCCCATTTCAGTCCGATGGCTTTTCTGCAGATATAGAGTTCCACTGTGGCTTTCTTTACGCTGTCCTCTATGCTCAGTTTCCAGTCAAGTTATCTGTCGACTACGCCAAGATACTTGGAATTGTTGCTGAAGACCAGCGATTCACCGCTAAGTTTGGGGGGAGTGAGTGTCGGAATTATGTACTTTCGTGAGAACATTAACAGTTCCGTTTTGGTCGGTTTAACACCTAACCCGCAATTTCCAGCCCATCACTGCTACGTTCCATAGGAGGGGCGAGAGGACTCCACCCTGTGGTGACGATGTCGATGTCCCCAACGATCGATGTGATCGTGTGTAAGGCTGTTTCGGTGGATCTTCCTTTCCGATTGGCATGCTGATAGTCTGAGATAAGACTGATCGGAATACTCGCCATGAGATGCAGTCCCAAAAGCCTTTTCATCGTCTTCAAAAGGAAAGACGAGAAAGTTATGGGTCTGAAATCTTTTGGGGCAGTGTGCGAGGGCTTGCCTGCCTTGGGAATGAAAACGAATTTGGTCTAATGCCAGGTGTCAAGGATGTGTCCGTGGGAGAAGATTCCCTAGTAAACCCTTTTGAGCCAATTAATGGCTTTTTGGCCTGCATGGATAAGTTGGGCAAGAATGAAGCCATCTGTTCCAGCAGACTTGTAGGGCTTAAGGTTCTTGATTGCCCAGGAAATGTTCTCCTGACTTAACAGGTTTAGGATATAACTGGAGGCAACAGACGGGGGCGCAGTGTAGTCAGGTCTGTTCACATTGCAGCCCAGGAAATTGGTGTCGAGGAGAAGGTTTAACGACTCTTCGCTGGAAGTTGTCCAGGACTGGTCGGCTTTCTTCAAGTAGCCCAGGGTGAGGTTTATCTTTGAGAGAACTTTACGCAGGCGTGAGTCCTCTGAGTTGATCTCGATTTCGCTGCAGAACTTACGCACGTTTGGCTTTCCTAAGTTCTTTTTTGTAGGTTCTGCTCAACATTAACCGCCTTAGCTTTGTAAAGAGTCTCCGCGAAGCTTTGCGAAGTTTCCCTAATTTTAGAGTCCACCATTTAGGTTTTTTCCGGCCTCTGGTTCTACGAGAGGGACAAGATTTATCAAGCGCCTCAGTGCAGGCGTCGGTAAATGTTTTAACAAGTAGGTTCGTGGCCTCCTGCGAGGTGATTTGAATACCGAGTCCAGTTTGTCCGCCTGAAATTCTGGAATTGGGCTGGACTCGGTACTGAGAAAGAGAGTACAGTTTCCACGTACCTTTGGTCAGAGAAGGTGTGTTCTCCTAGGACTCTCCAGGATACTATGGTCCGCTTAATCTCATGTGAGGAAGGAGTAAGATCCAGGATCTCTTTGCGGTACTTAACTATAAAGGTGGGATCATTTCCCCGATTTAGTATAATCATCTGAGTGGTGAGTAGGTAACTCAAAAGGTACTCACCGTGACAGTGGGTGCATTCGCACCCGACAATTAGGCCTATGCCTTTGGCCTCGCAGTCAGCAATGAGCGCACGGAGGGGCGCATGTGGGGGTGCTCTGGGTTGGTCATGACCCATGTAGGCGGAAAAAAACCTCAGTGAGTCCTCCTGGCCTTCGAGGCTCACTGCTGTGTGATCTTCGTTGCTGAAATTTGGGATCAAAAATAAGTGTAACTCTTTCTTTGCCAGAATGCAGGTTCGTGTTTTAATTTTAAGGTCAGCTACATATAGTTTATATTCTTGGGTCCTCAAAAAGGAGACCCTGTTCCCGGGGATCCAAGGTTCCTGGATTAGGACTATATCGGCTCCACCCTTGGCTTGGTGGAGCAGGAGGACAGAGTATGCTGATTTACAATGCTGGAGGTTGATCTGCAGGATTGTCAGAGACATTCCTTAGGAGCACCTCCACCATTGTCTTAGCTGGGTCGCTATCGAGGAATCCACCTCCTCTTCGACGTTGATAAGCGTGAGAGCCCTGGCTAGGTCGCTTTCATCGAATTCGTAGCCGGAAGGATGTCGTCTGACACCTTAGACCCTGCGTTCGATGTTGCGGGATTGGCTTCCGCGTCAAGCGTCTCTATGAGCTCCAGGTCTCGCTCGACCTCCGGATGCCTGCCTTTGGAATCGGACTTGTAGGGGACCACGGTTACCTTCCTGTAACTGTAGTCCACCACACCGCCAGTTTCCTCGAGCAGCCCCACCGACTCCTTGTTATTGACGAGGATCACCTGGCGCCTCTGGCAAGATGCTTCCTCCACCTTGGCCACCTTTCAATTATCTGTAAGAAGGAGGGAGATACAGACCTGCAGGAGCCTGAGAATCCTCTCAGGTTCTGCAGGTTTCGCCGATATCCACACCCGGGCTCTCTGGACGTCTTCCCAGTTTACGGCCTCCAGCTTGGCTCCTGGGTAGGCCTCATCTAGCGCCGCCACCGCCTTAATGAAAAGGGTCACCGAGCGAGCATCTTGGCAGGCGATGGCTTTCACCCTACCCTGATGTCACACGGCGTCCTCACATTTGAGGGGCGGGCCTCCGTTTTCCTCCAACTCCTAGAGGAATCGGTCTTGGAGCTCGGTCTCCACCAGGTGCCATTTGTCTCGAGGAATCAGACCATCACTCTAGCCCCTGTCTAGGACGCCAATGAGGGTCTTACCCCTCGCCACCTCGGCGAACGAGCGGTTGCCTTGTAGCGATTTTGTCCACTTGGCCTTCTGGACTTGTGTGGTATTGTCTTCCGCCAATCGCTGCCGTTTGCAAGGAGCCTTGGCTGTGCCTTTACAAGCTATGGCTGGCTGGTAGTTTGGCAGAACCGTTTTGGCCCAAAGCCGCGACTCGATCCCCTGGGCGGATGCCAGGAACACCGGGTCCTCGTTGGCAAGGATGAAAGCCGCGCGTCTCCTGTCTTGAAAATTTGGCTTGATTTTCGAGGCAGCAGCTCCTCCTGCCGGGGCTGTCAAGGGTACCTCGGCCCCAGGGCGCTTACCAGCCGCGAATTCGCTCAGCTTGCCAGACAACCCCGGTAGCTGGTTCGCCGCTAAGTCAACACGACGTAGATTGGCCCGATTGTCTTTTCGGACCTATCCCCGGCACTGGCACTGGTTTTCCGTGTGCAAGTTTAAGGGGATTGTCTTTTCCCACCGGCACTTTTTGAGGAGTGCCGAGCTCCTTTGAAGTATTTTTTTAATATTTTTGAATTTGGCATATTGGACTCACGAGTAGGCGGGAAGGGGTTAGTCACCCGAGGCATAGCCCGCTTGCCCCGGGAAACCTTATTGAAACTGGAGGTGGGCAGTTATCCAGAGTCCGCATATTAGCGACCGAGCACCCCCTCGACCATGCATCCATCGGCATATGACAGTGTCACCTTGGATTGGGGTAGTTTAACTGAGAGTTTTCTTATCTCCGCCCGACTACCATTAGCCAGAATCATGGCAGAGACATGACATGACATACCATGTCCTGTTACCAGCCGCCCTCAGAGCGGAGTACAGTCGCACTGTGCCGGTGTGCACAGTTACAGCGACCCCCCTATATTCTATGGCAGATTGAACACAATGGCCTCTGGGCCCTAGCCCAGGAGCACTTATGCTTTCGCCAGAGCTTATAGTTGTGGCGGGTCGACCCGTTATCCGTTATTCCCCCTGTAACACCCGACGGCTGACAGCCATGCTTCATTGTCACAATACATAGTTTTTGTTCTCGGAAAAATTTGCATCAACTGAAATATAGGCGCTTTTATATCTATTATCTATTTATATTACTTTCAAAAAAACGAAATATTATTAAATGTCTCTCAATTACCAGTTTTAACAGTAACAACTGCAAAAGCTTGTTAATGATTTGTTAAATCAATAATTGTCTCAAAAATTGACAATGGACTAATTCTATATGGAAACACCTCGAAAACACTATTTCAAAAAGTACAAACAATTGTCAACAATGCTGTAAGAACAGCCTTAGGCACTTTCAGAACTTCTCGTTGTTCAAACCTCTTAATAGAAGCAAACATAAACTCCATTGAAGATCGAAGGGATTTCCTGCAGGCCAAGCTCATAAAAAATCTAAATTTCGCCAACTACTCACCTTTGTCGAAAATATCGAAATCAAATCTTCTAAATAAACAAAACATGAAAGTACCCTCATCTATTTGTTATATAATAAAACATTGCAAAAGCTTGGGCCTAAACCATTAACTATCCTACGACTTTAAGTTCAATAAACCTCCTTGTAACCTACCACCCGAAACCATAAACACAGCCTTTACAAAGCTAAATACTACAAAGCTCAATACTACACCCATTTCTATACATCAACAAAATTTCTCAGAAATTAAACAAGAACTCAGACATCACAAATTCATCTATACAGATGGATCAAAAACGGCCAATTATACATCTTTTGCCATCACAAATAAAAATACCGCACGTAAGGTAGGTCTCCTACCACAACTTTCATCAATCTTCACAGCTGAAATTATCGCAATATTTTAAACAATCCAACTTCTTAATAATAATCGTGGAAAATTCATCATCTTTTCCGACTCACTATCATCTATTACTGCGATCAAAAATATAAACAACAATAATTACTATGCATCAAACATTAAATCTCTATTAATAAAACTTCACCTTAAATTCTCACCACTCTGGCTACCAGGTCACAAAAACATTAAATGAAACGAGCTAGCCGACCATAGCGCCAAATCTGCTCCTAATACACCCCTATTTTTTTCTAAGAACTCCAAATACCTCAGATATAAAGAGCCTCCTCAAAAGTAAATTACTTACATATAAACTCAAAAAAATGCAATTAACATCAAATTGGTACCAACTCATTAATAAAAATCACATATCAGCTTACGAGTATACAAACAAATTAAATCAAAACTGAATTTCCCGCATAGACCAACCAAAAAAATTAGATTAAGACTAGGACAAACACTAATTACCCACCAACAGTACCTAATCAAAAATCACACAAACATCTGTACAAAATGTCAAACCAATACACCTCCTAAAACGCTATCTATCCTCCACAGCAACTCGAATCAAAATATTTGGTAACAATGATCCAATTTCATTACTATCCAACCCCTCTGAAAATAATATTAAAGACATCATAAAATTCCTAAAAGAAACAAATACATTTAACTAAATATAACTTGTATAGTAGATTATACTATGTAAACACATATGTACATATATGTAAATAATAGTAAGTAAAAAAAATAAAAAAAAAAAAATAAAATCAGAAGAATCATAGCGGAAGGCCACAGTCGCCAGTGCTATCTTAAGTTAGCATACTAGTTTTAACTGTATTGTAGCTGTAAATAATAATAATATCTATTATGGTTCTAGACGGTATGGGCTGAACCAAAGCGAACTTCGAAAATTTATCTACGCAAGTCAAAAAATATTTCATTTGAGAGAAAATGTGTAGCATCTCGCCAACATAGGATGTTGTCGGAGTTTCCTGTTTCTTTGGGTGTCAATAATATTTCACTTTAATGTAAATCATACAGTTGGACACGATTTCATTGTCTATAATATTCAGAAAAGATTTGCTTCATGTTTTCTTGTGCTGCTCGATGTGCACGACCGTGCTCCGTGACCACGATTTCTGTTAAGACCTTAAAAGAAAATTCGAGATAATTGCGAGTTGAGTTGTAAAATCAAACTGATTTTTATTTCTCAGAATTTGACCTTATATGTAAATTTTACTTCATGTTTGGGGTACATCCTATTATTATAGCTAGACCCACGGAACGGGTACATCGTAAATTTGTGTTCAGTTATAAGTATTTTTGGATTACATTAGCTACATAAGTGGCTCTAGTCCACTTGACTCGGGTTTGTCTTGTGTGTCTTGAGCTCACAGATTATTTCTCCGCTCATACCCTAGCAGTCATAAATGATTTATATAATGTACGTTCCTAAGTTCTATATAGATTGGTTTTTGTGTTTATATCAGTGAACGTGTGATATAATAATTATGTTCTGCTTGTACCTTATGCAAAAGGCCGGAAATGTCATAGTATTGTTTTATTTTATATTTATACCCGGTACTCGAAGAGTAAAGGGGTATATTAGATTTGTGCAAAAAATTAATGTGTGTAACACCCAGAAGGAAGCGTTTCCGACCCCATAAAGTATATATATTCTTGATCAGCATCAATAGCCGAGTCGATATAGCTATGTCTGTCTGTCCGTCCGTCCGTCCGTCTGTCCGTCTTCATTAGCGCCTATAGCTCAAAGACTATAAAAGCTAGAGGAACACAATTTTGTATCCAGACTCCTGTTCTATCGCACTGTTACAAGTGTATTTCAAAATTTCGCCCCGCCCCCTTCCGCCCACTCCAAGGACGAAAATCTGTGGCATGCACAATTTTAAAGCACGAGAAAACTAAAAACGCAGAATCGTAGAGAATGACAATATCTAGCAGAGTGTTGAATCTGGATCAGATCGGATAATAAATATAGCCACAATGAAGAAAACCGTTTCGAAATGCATCGTTCCCTCTCGCTCTCTCTCACACACAGGGGTAGGCGCTATGCCTGATCGAATTTTTTGACGCCTAGTTCTCAGAGACTATAAGAGCTAGAACCACCAAACTTTCTATCCAAGCTCCTGTGATATCAAACCGAGACGATTTTGTTTTAAAATTTGGCCACGCCCCCTTCCGCCCCCACAAAAGATGAAAATCTACAATTTTGAAGATACTCGAAAACCAAAAACGCAGAATCATAGAAAATGACTATATCTATCAGAGTATTGAATTTGGATTAGATCGGATCATAAATATAGTCAGAAGGAACAAATGAAATTTCAGTGGCCTCCCAAGCGCAGACTGATTCCCTCTCTCTCTCGCACACAGCCGTGTATTTATATGTAGGAAGTAGATAAAAACATGTAGAAATGGCAGATGTAAAAAATTTATGTAAACAAATATGGAAACATCTAATAGATCAAAATCTCCGAAAAGGTTCGACTTAAATTGTTTTTTTTGGCTAAAATTAAATTTTTTCATTTTGCGAACATGTAATAAATTACAACAAGCTTACATACATACATACTGACTGAGTACTGGGTATAAAGTAGAGCCGCGGCGCAGACGCGGCTCATAACGTTCCCTCTCGTTTTATATATTTTCTTTATAGTTATAATTACAATTACCGATGATCATTTTAAAGTAAATTACAGTGGATAGGGAAGTGATATTGTTTGCATTCTTCGCGCTACCTTAATTATTCTTATGGCATAGATTTTTAATATTAACATCATTATTATTCCGATAATCAAGGCTGCATGACCAGATACATAATGGAACTTAAGTCCTTTTAATTCATGATGACCCTCTCTTAACAATTTTAATTCGTTTTTCAACTTATCAATTTCTTCAGTATGGTTAATTAATGGTACATTCAAAGGATTCCAAACAATTTTTGGTATTTTGCTTATATTACTTATATAAGAGGATGCAATTGTCTCGTAGGTTTCTGTATGAAGGCTATGATGAGGTACTAATATTTTATCACCGGTTCGCTCAGTACAAACATTTATTATTGTTAAAATTCCTTGTTAAGGGAGATCAATTAATTCTTGATTGGAATTACTACATTGAATTCAAGCATTAGTGTTGACTGGAACTTTGAAGAGCCAACTACCTTTCTCTTCTAATTCTAATCTTTCTATAAACACAATTTGAATGACTATTTGGTTTGAATGGAGTTATCTCATAAGAATTATCATTGGCGCTGCTCCAAGGCCAATTACCTTCACATACTATTTTATTTAGTTGCCATTTTTGACATTTGTTTAAAGTAGCTTCAGTCATTGAATGATAGGAATCAATTTCGAAGTTATATACTAAGTACCTAGAGCTCAAATCTGCCTTGACCAATTCCCATTCGTGCTCAACTGGCATTGGAATAATCCTAAACTAATGGGATGGGTGTCTACCAAACAGTGGAATCTTCACATTCAAAATTAATTTGTTATCCAGGAAAATCACTTTCGCGGTTAATAGGCTATAAATTTCCTTCAATTCCGAACCTGTTCTTTTTCCTGTAAGAACTAATGTTTCTAATAACATATCCTTTATTTTTGATATCTCTGCTTTTAACTGCATAGGTTTTAAAATATTTGGATTCAGTTTGGATGATTAATATCTATCAGTAGACTTATTACTCCTGCTTGGATTTTCTCGTAATCATCAATCAATGATCTTAGTTGCTTTGTTACCATAAAGAAGTTTATAGATTCTTTTTATACATAGTAACTTTCCTTTAACTCTTCCGTTATGTTTTCTATTCTAGTGCTCATACTTCTAAAATTTACGTTTATTTCCTCAGTAGTTCTTTTGTGAATATTTACTGTTGACTCTACTACTGACGTTTGCCTTTTAATTAAATCGTCTATATTATGTTGGTTTTCTAACAAATTTTTCATATTTCCTTCCAAAGTTTCCCCATCTTCGGCGTCCATTATTCCGAACAATATATGATAAAGGGAGCCCTTAAACTCGAAGGGTGCTAGTTTCTTTCTTTTGTTATCTTGAGTCATAAAAAGTTAATTATTTTCTTCTAGATCTGCAATTTGTCTGTCAGTGTTATCTAAAACATTGTTGCATTGCTCTTCAAAAGTGTAAAGTTTACCGCACACTACTCTCATTTTACCAATTAATTCGTTTCCCTTTTTTATCATTAGAAAATACGGGTCCATATTATAATAAACTATTAAATCACAAGATGAGACGACTATTTCTACGTCTCCCATCGGGTCCAAATATATTGAAGTGGAGCTGTTCATTTTTCCAATTGACCACTTCTCTTTTCCTCTGGTAGCTATGCTTGCATAGCTCGATTTGTTCTCTTTCTAACATGGGAATCACTTTTATATTGTCCTTAAGGGCTCTTTGGTATTCTTCGTCTGATTTACGCGAAGCTCCCACAAAATTGGTTCCATTATCCGAAAAGATTTTTGCACATATTCCTCTTCTTGAAACAAAATCTTCTAAGTACAGCTAGAAAGGCATCCGAAGTTGGATCGCTGACAACTTCCAAGTGAATAGCCTTTGTCGCCATGCACACAAATACAACAATATATCCCTTATAAGATTTCTGCCCACGGCTTTTAGAACATCGGATATGGTAAAGTCCGGCGAAATCTACACCGGTTTTTTGAAAATTGAGTGTTATTGTTGTTCTGTTGTTCGGCAGATTTCCCATAATTTGTTCTGCCGTATTCTGCCGATACCTAGCACAGGTAACACACTTCTTGGGCTTTTGCTTTAGACAGATTCTTAGCCCAAATATCCAATACTTTCGCTGGATATGTGCATTATTGATAATTAAATTCCTCAAATTCTGCGCTGGAGTTTTGTAATCTTCCTCCAACTCGCAGTAATTCATCTTATCTAAAAACGGATTTAAGCCCAATATTTTGCTTTTTGTTTTTATTTTCATTTTATTAATTAGGCTAGCTATTTCAGAACTGAATTGAATAGCTTGTTGTTTTTTCAATATTAATATCTTGGCGATCTTAATCTCATTGACTGTCAAATATATTGGAAATTCTTTATTTTTTGTTTTCATTTGAATAAACCCTAATATATTTGCATGACTCTTTCTAGTTTATGCATGCACGAGTATTTCTGTAATAACTCATTAATTATGTTAGCTTTATCGATTATAAACGTTGTTCTAACAATTATTTTTTCTTCAGTTTCCTCTTTTGGCCAATCTTCTTTAGATTTCGCCAGCCACTGAGGACCTTTCCACCAAATTTCAAAAACTTTCAACTTATCTGCATTAATGCACCTTGATGCTATATCTGCTGGATTATCTTTAGATTTGACATGTCTCAATTTAATTTCTTTAACTTCTCTAATTTCGTCAGTTCTACGCCTAATATACTTGTCTTTATTGTCTCCATTTTTTATCCAGGCTAGAGTAATCGTAGAATCACTCGAAGCATAACTTTCTGCTTCACTTCCAACCGCTATTTTCTCCCGTTCAATCAGTTTTGCTAGAAGATGAGCTGCACAAAGTTCTAAATTGGAAATGGTTATCCGATTCTTCTTCGGAATAACCTTGCTTTTTCTAGCTATTATAATAAGAACCATCAACCTTGGCATACACTACGGCAGCATAAGCTTTCTCAGATGCATCGGCAAAACCATGAATTTGCATCGGATTACTATGCTGAAAATTAAGCCATCTTTGTATCCGAATGCTCTCTAATGCTGTTAAATTGTCTTTAAATGAATTCCACGAGTATTCTGATCTAATAGTTCTTTATCCCAATTTTTGTCTTACAGCCAAAGTTTTTGCGTAAACAATTTTCCAACAATTGTAACTGGTGACAACCAGCCTTAAGGGTCATACATCTTTGCTAATGTAGATAAAACTATTCTTTTGTTAGTTTTCTTAGTAGGTTAATAATGGAAGTTGAACCTAAACTCGTCTTTAACTGGCTCCCATTGAAGTCCTAATGTTTTGACGGATTCATTCTCTTCAATGGTTAATACTTTATTTTCTTCGTTATCTCTAACGTCCTTAACAATTTCTGGGATATTTGTTATCCACTTTCTTAAGTTAAACCCAACCTTATAAAAACTCCTGGATAACTTCCTTTACATGCCGTTTGGCATCTAATATGGAATCAGCACCTGTCATCAGGTCGTCCATATAAAAATCATTTTTTATGATTTCTCTAATTGCTTTATTTCCGCAATTATCTGCTATTGCAACAAGCACCCTAGTAGCTAAGTAAGGTGCTGAAGCTGTACCGTACGTAACGGTTGTTAAATTATATTCTTTTAATTTTTCGTTTGGATCGTCTCTCCAGATTATATGCAAATAATGCTGATCTTCTTCATCAACATTAATTTGCCGGTACATTTGTTCAATGTCCGCTGATACTACAAATGGCCACTTTCGCCATTTTACCATAATATCGAAGATATCTTTTTGGACTCTTGGTCACACCCACATGATATCATTTAACGTTTTATTATTTGTGGTTTTTGCTGATGCATCAAAAACCACCCTGAGTTTTGTCGTTAGACTGGAATCTCTTATGACGCCCTGAAGGGGTAAATAATATTTGCCTGTAAGGAAGTTCCTGTCTCAGGCCGGGGTACAGCCTATCAGTCTGTCCAGGGCCTGATCTTCAATACAGCCAATTTGTGTTTGCAGACAAACGAGAGGGATCAGAGGGGCGCGTGTCAGGTGCGGGGCTCGCCTCGACCGAGGGATGGGAAAACGTGTGTGGGGTGTCCGTGGCCAGGGGGGAGGTAAGGTTTGCCCAGCTCCTCGTGGAATGTGCGGGGGCGGGGCATATGACCCGTGGGCTCGGTGTACGTGGAGTGGGGCACGTGATGTCGATTGTACCATCAACGGAGAAGAATAGGTTAGGGAGGAAAACCAAAGGGGAAGGGGGAGAGTCAGGTTCGCAAATTCGTGGCGTCCGCGTACAGGAGGAGTTTTCTACTGGGAGGGGGAGAGCTCAGTTCGTGGAAGCCGTGGCATCCGCCGCATCCGCGTACAACTCCACTGGCTGAAGTCCCTGGCATGCAGAAGGAATGTGGTAAAATGACAGAGGGGAAGGAGGGAAAACAATCGGGCGGTGGGTGTTTGCGGTGGTTCATGGGCAATAAATATATGTACTGTGAAAATGAATTGAAAGCCGCGGTAGTTTTTCTTATTTCAATTCTTTATTCTCTGCCTGCTTCTATTCCTATGCATGTATGCATGAAAAACTAATTCACTACGTCGCACCTTATCCTACTCTAACTCGCTTACGCGAGACCAGCTTACCCCTCTTCTTCAACAGGGCTCCGTCCCTCCATCGGTCCTGCGGCTGCTGCACCTCGCTGGTCCAGAAATCGTTGACGGGGGAGGGGGACGAAGAATCGACGCCGGCTCTGTCCACGTGCTGGTGTAGTAGGTTAGGGGCAATCAATGGTCCTTTTCACCTCGCGTATTTTTTCTTTCCGCACTCGCGACTTGGCTTCTTTGAGGCTGGATCCCGAATCTCGATCTCTATAATTTCGGGCGCCGGCTCAGCCGGCCGTTCGAGCCTCTGCCCGCAGCTTCTGCCGCGAACCGACGCTTTTGTCGCGTGCCATTTCGGCTTCCCTTTTGTTCTCGCTCTCTCTGGGTCGTGCGTGGGTGCTTTGGCGCAGCTTTCGCTCTTCTTGTTGCCGCTTTTGCTCTCCTTGTCGTCTGCCTTGCTCTCTTCGGAATGTGAGGGTGGGTTTCACGCTGGCCTTTGCTCTCGTGGCTGTGGCCGATCTCCGGCGATCTCTGCGCCGGCCTCTGCTGCTGCGCCTGCTGCTGGGTCCCTGCTCCGGCCTCTGCTCCGGCCTCTGCTGCTGAGTCTGCTGCTGTGTCTCTGCTGCTGCGTCTGCTTCTGGGTCTCTGCTCCGGCCTCTGCTGCTGTGTCTCTGCTGCTGCGTCTGCTGCTGGGTCTCTGCTCCGGCCTTTGCTACTGGGTCTCTGCTGTGGCCTCTGCTGCTGTGTCTCTGCTGCTGCGTCTGCTGCTGCGTCTGCTGCTGGGTCTCTGCTCCGGCCTCTGCTGCTGTGTCTCTGCTGCTACGTCTGCTGTTGGGTCTCTGCTCCGGCCTCCGCTGCTGGGTCTCTGCTGCTGCGTCTGCTGCTGTGTCTCTGCGCCGGCCTCTGCTGCTGTGTCTCTGCGCCGGCCTCTGCTGCTGTGTCTTTGCGCCGGCCTCTGCTGCTGCGTCTGCTGCTGTGTCTCTGCGCCGGCCTCTGCTGCTGCGTCTGCTGCTGCGTCTGCTGCTTCGGCCTTTGCTGCTGTGTTTGCTGCGTGTCAGTGATGCGCTCTCTGGTGACCGCCCCCGTGATCCATCACCCCTTAGCTACATGTGTTGTGGAGGGGTTTGCCTCTTCACACTCCTTTCCTACTTCGGGGGACGTGAAAAGATGCTGACTATCTCTCCTCTGTTGATGGACACTCTGAATGTTCTTCGATCGTGCGTGATTGTGTACCTGGTGATCCTAAAGGTTGTGCGTCGTCCGCTCTGGTGCAGTCCATGCTGTCGTTTCTAAGGGGTAAACCTTTAGGAGCTAGAACCTGCCTAGCTATATGCGACGTTGTGCCCGACCCTACCTATAGGTACGACTTACAGTTGTGAAGCTAAATTTAGTTATACAATGTTAAAGCTTGTGACTAGGTCCCATAAGGGGATTTACTTGGCTTACTACACTCGTAGACGCTGTTGCCCCTTTTGGAGCAAGGAGCTTAGGACAACGCACTGTCTCGTCGTTGTTGTCGCCTCTTCGCTGGGATCATGGAAGGCCTTGAGACCAGCCAGCCTGGTGGTTCGTCGCTTCCGTTCAGGGTTTTAGGCCTACTATGATCGTGACTCTGTTGAAGGTTTTGGTTTCATGCTGTGGCTACGTCTGCTAGGGGTTCGAAGTCGTAGCTATTTCCTTCTGGAGCTTGCGTGGTGACGTCTTGTTGGTTCTTTGCGGTTGTAGGCCCAGTTTCGTTGGGGCGTTGTGTCGGGGTTTTGCGTTTATTGCCGGTGATGTGTATTGTCTCGTTGAGTTTCCCTTGGGTGGGTTCTTGATTCGATGGACCATGGGAGGACATCTCTGTCAAGGTTACTGCCCGGGGTTGCTGACTTGTGGGGAATTCTTGGGTCGACGAGGCGCGTTTGCTCGTCTCGGCTAAGGTTCCTGTCCTGCTTGGTTGTGCTGCAGCGGACGCTTTGGTCGACGAGACGTGTGTGCTCGTCACGGCCAAAGTCCTTGCCTGGTGTCGTTGCGTTGTAGGGAGTGCTTGGGTCGACGAGGCGCGTTCGCTCGTCTCGGCCAAGGTTCCTGTACTGCTCGGTTGTGCTGCAGAGGACGCTTTGGTCGACGAGACGTGTGTGCTCGTCACGGCCAAAGTCCCTGCCTGGTGTCGTTGCGTTGTAGGAAGTGCTTGGGTCGATGAGGCGCGTTCGCTCGTCTCGGCCAAGGTTCCTGGGTGTTGTCGTTGCTGTGGGTCTGAGCTATGGACCGAAGATCTGGTTCAGGTTAGATCTTTCGGGTCTATGGGGCTCGTGGTCGTGGTTGTGTTTGGGTCCCCGTCGTGTAGTGCTAAGGTCATCTGGTGCCGTTTGCGGCGCTTGTCTTACTGGATTGGGCTAGCCGTATGTTCGGAAGTGGTGGTCGGAGACAGGGGGACAGTTGAGATTTGACTTTGGGTGCTGAGGGGCTCGGCGAACGTTACGTTCCGTGGTTGCAGAGCCTCGGTGTTGATGGAAGGGTCTTGCCTTAATTTCAACTGAAGGTACGCTCGGCCACAGTGGATCCTTGCTTGGCTACCACACAGGAAGTCGAGGCCCAGGATGAGGTCGTCTAATACGGTGGGCAATATAAGTAGGGTTATCTGGGTTTCCCTTTGGTCGAGGCGTGCCCTCGCTGTAATCGCTTGAGTGATGTCCTTCCATGTTCCGTCCGCTAGGCTGATCCGAGTCCTCACCTCTCGTCGATTCTCTGCCGTTCCCAGTTCCTCGGCCACTCGTTGACTAACGAACGATCGGGTTGCTCCAGTGTCGAGGGTGGCTGAGAAGGCTATAGCGTCGATAGTAACTAGAGCGGCGATCCTTCCTCCAATCATACTTAATGGGTTGGGGACTCCGGGTCCCGGGTGTGTGTCTCCGTCCGTATCCCGGTCGAACGGAGACCTGATCCGTTTCCTGGCTGGGTCTTTCGACAGCAGTAGATGGTCCTGATATTTCGGCGTCCACATTCTCAGCAGAAGAGTTTCCGTCGGTTGGTACATCCACCACTGAAATGTCCTTCCTCTCCACAGTTCCGGCATGCTCGGCTTACGTCGGCTGGCCGACGCTTTTGTTCCCGGCTCCGGCTGTTCTCCTCCAAGCGTTGGAAGTATCTGGGGGGCAGGAAGAAGAAGATGTCCAGAAATTCCTTGCGGAAATCTGTCTAAGTCTGTCCCTGCATCTGAAAGGTTCGGAACCATCCTTCTGGCTTTCCGCTTAAGAGTCCTGAGATGGCGCGCGGCAGCTGCTCTGGGCTTCCTCCGTAGGAATCGACTCTTTCTTCTAGCCTTTCAATGAATGCGTGTGGGTCGGCATGTCCGTCAAAGGTTAGTCCCCATTTCTGGAGCTTGTCTGCCAGAAGGGAGTACGAAATTCCTCCTCCCCCTGGCCGATGCAGTTGTCGGTCATGAGTTGGATGGTTCCCCTCGAGGGCCGCTGGCTCATTTGCACTGGTTGGTGGCCGGTTTGCCTGAGGTCCTAGTCCTTCAGGCCGGTGGCGTGGCTCGAGAGCGAACACTGGGGTGTGCCGCCGGCTCACTTGTGGCGTTGGAATGTCCGGCTGCCAAGATTCCGGCTTGTTGATTCGTGCTGGCCACATCGGATATAATTATCTTCAGGGGTCCTGTCGGTGGGTTCTGCTCCTGAATGCCTTCGGGGATCGATGGATCGAGCGCCTTCTCCACAGATCTGGTGGGACTGGTTCCCGTCATCCGAGAAGTACCTACCTGGTCTGGTAGAGTGAGTCACTGCGGCTTCACTTCCTTGCTGTCCTTCTGTTTGGCTCGGCTTTCCGGTTTTGGCAAAGCGGCGGAGCTGGGAATACCGCTAAAGTGGGCGTCGAGTTCGTCGATCCTTGCCTGTATGTCCTCGGGGTGGCTCTCACGGGTAATGAACGCGGCAACCCGATCGCGGAGTTCCTCCAAGTTTCCGCCCTCATCAAGGCCGAATTCCCGGGCTAGGATCAGGAGATCCTCCTTCCGGAGGTGAAGGTCGCGGGGCTACGTGACACTGGGTAGGGCGCGGTACGCGGCTTGACACTCGTACTCAGGGATCCTCGAGAAGGATATGTTTCGCAGAAAAGCAGTATCTTTGCAAAGGATATGCTTTACAATGCACAGATACGCGGCGCAGCACCGTCGATCAGGGATCCACGTAAGGATTTTGGTTACGGCGCGGGATACGCGGCACGGCACTAAAGGTCAGGGATCCTTGAAAAGGATTTGGTTTACAGCGCGAGGATACACGGCACGGTAGTGGAGTCAGGAATCCTTCGTAAGGATATGTTTGTGGGTCACGGTTGATGGCCTGGCTCTCGCTGGAGGTGCTTTTGGTCGACGGTTGTGTCCCGGTTGAAGGTCCGAACGTGAGTGTCCCCTCCTGGGCTTGGGCTCCCACTTAAATCATCCGCCGCCAAGCTTTTGGGCAGAGGTTTCTGCCGTCAAGCTTTCAAAGCGGAGGGCTCGGCCGCCCGAGTGCAGCCCTCTCTCGATTCCGTCGTCCCCGTCGTCGTGTCGGCGCTGCCTCTGTCGAGGAGGCTGGGCACCCTCTCTTTGTCGTCGTGTCGCTTTCCCACGCTGTCTCGCTGCCTGATCGTCGCTCGTTCTCGCTGTCAGCTTGTCGCCTTGTCGCTTTGGCCTCTCTCACTGTGTGCGCGGCAATGCACCGTTACTGCTCTGCTTCTAGGCGGCCGCCGCTGCGGTCTGGCTGATGCCCACCGCAGCACGTGGGTACAGTTGCGAAAATTTCCGCGGCGATAGCGCTGGCGCGGTGGCCAATGCTCAATGGCGCATCTGCTGTTGCTGCCTGACTGCTCCCTGCACGTGGGTGTACCTTCCCGAACTTTCCCGTGGCGTCACTTGCCGTCTCTATCGCACGTTTGCAGCGATGGCGTGGTGGCCAAATGACCGATGGCGCGGCTGCTCCTGGCCTGCCATAACCGCGTGGCCCGCTGGCGCCCTTGAATTTCCGGTACAGCTTCGTGGCCGGGCTGCTTGTCTGACTGTACTCAGGCGGGGAAGTATGGTAAGCCCGGCGCCGCGCAAGACGTGGGGGGCATTTTTGGCAGTGGCTTTAAAATTTTGGTTTGGGGGGGGCTCACAAATTTTGAGTCGGCGGATGCCGACCACCTGTCAATCGTTCTATGACCGATTTTCCACTTTTCACTTTCCCGCACTACTTTCCTCTCGATCCACTCTCAGGTCTCTGCTCGGGCGCCATCTGTAAGGAAGTTCCTGTCTCAGGCCGGGTTACAGCCTCTCAGTCTGTCCAGGGCCCGATCTTCAATACAGCCAATACAGGATCGGAGAGGCGCGTGTCAGGTGCGGCTCGCCCCGACCGAGGGAGAGGAAAACGTGTGCAATAGATCGCGGGTGTGAGGGTCACCCGGCGACACACGTGGCTCACTTAGCGCAGGTTAACGTTAGGTTAGGTTTGCCGGGTCGCGGAAGAGGTGCACCCTCCGTGGCTACTGGCCGTAGCGCGGGCGGTCTGGCTATGGCTGGCTGCGCGGAAAACACGTGTGGGGTGTCCGTGGCCAGGGGGGAGGTAAGGTTTGCCCAGCGCCTCGTGAAATGTGCGGGGGCGAGGCATATGACCCGTGGGCTCGGTGTACGTGGAGTGGGGCACGTGATGTCGATTGTACCATCAACGGAGAAGAATAGGTTAGGGAGGAAAACCAAAGGGGAGCGGGAGAGTCAGGTTCGCAAATTCGTGGCGTCCGCGTACAGGAGGAGTTTTCTACTGGGAGGGGGAGAGCTCAGTTCGTGGAAGCCGTGGCATCCGCCGCATCCGCGTACAACTCCACTGGCTGAAGTCCCTGGCATGCAGAAGGAATGTGGTAAAATGACAGAGGGGAAGGGGAGAAAACAATCGGGCGGTGGGTGTTGGCGGTGGTTCATTGGCAATAAATATATGTACTGTGAAAATGAATTGAAAGCCGCGGTAGTTTTTCTTATTTCAATTCTTTATTCAATGCCTGAGTTTCTTTTCCAAATCATAAAATAACGCCATAGCTTGTGCCTTTGATTCTCCTAGATCTTTATCTTTTTTGAATGGTATTTTCACCACATACCTTCCATTTTCATCTCTTTTTGTGGTTTCCAAGAAAAGCTTCTCACAAACATCTTCTTCCACGTCAGTACTTTCGCTTTCCATTTCCCAGAAACGCTTTAAGTCTCCGACTTCAATTGTTGTTGCCGCAATCAATTTATCACCTTTTGACTTAGTGCAACCGGATATAATCCATCCGAATTCTGTATTTTGACCAAGTAGTCCATCTATTTTTACTACTCCGTCTTTTACAATATGGGCATACAAATCTACCCCATTTATTATATCCACCCTACTTGGTTTATTAAAAACGACTTTACAGGTAAAGCCTTCATAAGTTTTGGGAGAATGATTGCTTCAATATTGAGAGTTTTTTTATCGGCATCCCGAACTTTTACTGTTAAAGTTACCTTATACTTTGAAGTGTAAGAGTCTGTCGATGATACTCCACTCACCTCGGTGTATTCCCTTTTGCGCACCAATTTTAATATATGTGCTGCTTCCTCTGAAATTATAGTACATTGTAACCCACAATCAATTAGAATTCTAAGGTTTTCATAGCCACCATTCACTGCCCTTACTTTTATGCTGTGGCTAAGAACGCTTGTTCTTATGTCAAACAAGTGTTAACATTTTACCTTTTTTCATAGGGAATATGGAGCATCGTGTGATGGGGTTTTTTGCAAATCCCACAAAACATTTCCGAGGAGCATTGCTTGTCGTGCCTACAGCATGTTTTGCACAGGCGTCGCTTTTGAATAACCTGGTCCCCCCTTATCGGACTCATTCTCTTAAAACTATAGCATTGCATTATTGTATGGCCTGCCATTTTACACATCGGACAACTTTATTTAATGCTGCTATATTGCACCACTTTTTTCAGCGGTTTTTTCTCTGCATCGTGCGATGAGTACAGAAAAGTATACAGTTGTTCCAGAAATTCCATTACATCGGGAAATGTTTGAATATCTTTTGTCCTTTTTATATGACTTTCATATAATTGAAGGGCATCTTTATTAAATTTTCTCAAAATTATGTGGGAAAAAATCACATCAACTTCTTCTGTTAATTGTGACTCTTACTTTATTAAATGTATTGACTCATTTATCGAGTCAGAAAACAATTTAATATGTTTTGCTGAATCGTTGTCTAGCATTGGCAAATCTAGCAACCGATTAAGCTGATCTGAAAATATTTTTATTTTATTTTCATACCGTTTGGTCAGCAATTCCTAAGCGGCATTATAATTTTCCAATGGCCCCGTTAATAAGTGAGCAACCATGCTCCTTGCTTCACCTTTTATTGACATTTTTAAATAATTGAATTTTAGAGATGGACTCAGCCTATCTCTATTATGAATTATTTCACTAAATAATTGTGAAAACCAGTCCCACTCTTTTTCTTTTCCCGAAATTGTGGGTACTTCTGCGTTTGATAGAATCGGAAAATCTTCATCTTCCTTCTTTGCTATTGACGCTTTACTAACGCCAGCTTTTTCCTCCATAACTACCTGCATCGTTATTTATAAGTTGCTTAACGTGTTCTGAATATCAAAGTCTAGCTCGGCGATCTGTTCGTCGAAGCTGTCATTTGTTTCACAAACATTATATAATTGCTCAACTTTTTGGTTTAGACTTTTACCAAAGAATTAAATTTTGGCTTTTTTTAGGTTACACTCCCTTTTTTAAGCCTGATCTAACCTATCCATACTTTCTTTTACATCAGGTTTTAGATTTCCCAATGCACTTGCATTTATGCGAGACGTCGTTACGATTGCACTGATAAGAGAGTTGCGTAGAGAGAGCATAGGAAAAGCTTGGCCAAAATTTCGCTCACGGTTGCTAAATATCATACGATTATACAGTTAAAGCTCCAAACATCATGCGATCTTTGAGCTTTATGTTCAGTACAGCCACGCTAAACTTTCAAAGGTTTTGCCTGAGTTATAAGCATAGAAGCGACTCAAGAAATTGGACGTGATAGTGCAACCCCATATATCTATATATAACTAACGAAAAGTTCTGGCTCTTACGCAATCCCACGTGGCAGACCACTCTCACTGGAAAATTAATTTGAAAGTGCTTAATAATCAAATCAGTGAAAAGAAAATCATCTCAGGTATGTCTGACGGCTCTTAGGCAAGTGTGCGGGATAATTTATTCGAATTGTGTTATGGGATTGAGGTCAGGGGTGTTAGTTAGCAGCTGGGAGCAGCCACAACTATTTGGAAGTACAGTGCAGAAGGAAGAAGGAAGAAGCGCCTCGGAACATTTTCGTTTAACCCCGTTTGTTTATTTATTTATTTATTCATTCCGCCAATGGATAAAATCCTTATCTGGCTAAAGGGTACAAACTTAACTATAACTATAAAACTAAAGATTACACAAAAAATGCTCTCTAAGCGCTTGCTTAAGCACATCCTTCCTGGATTCTCAACCGAATGCTTGCTTGTAGAGTATTAAACAACCGTAAGGCTCTTAAAATTGGTTCATTCCGCGCATAATTGGTCCTAGCTGCACTTTCATTGAATGGGACCAAGGTACGCAGATTCCTGGCTGGGAAATTAAAATTGATCAAACTCAAATGGAATGGACTGTCAACGCTACAAATTATTAAATCGTTCAGGCAAAGCAGGCCTGCTATTGAACGCCTACCCTCAAGAGTGCAGGTATGGAGCAGGCAACACTGGCTGGGGTATGATGGAATTGGCTCAGAAAAATGTAACGGCTGCAGTGCATATTTTAAGAATTTCTTCTGAAGCCGCTCAATTCTATTGACATGCACAGAACCCGACGGATTCCAAATAAAGGAAGCGTACTCCACCCTTGAGCGCACAAATGCAGAATAAACCGACAATCTCGAGTACGGGTCCCTAATAGCACGGTGTTACGCTTAACAAACCCTAACATTGCATACGCTTTCGGCAGAATAAAGTTAATGTGATTGATAAAAAGGAATTAACTATCAAAAAGGACCCCAAGATCCATAATCTCGCTCAGCGCAGAGAGTGAGTAATTATTAATGGAGTACGTTAAAAGGACGGTTAAGACACGTTTACTATATCGAACAACATGACATTTATTAAGATTTAGAGGCAAATTGTTATGACTACACCAGATACTGATTTTATTCAGGTCAGATTGTAACAAATAGCTGTCAGATATGGAATCTATCAACATTTACATTTTAAGGTCGTCAGCATAAAGAAGATATTTGGCAGATTGAATGCAAGAACAAATATCATTTATAAAAATAATAAAAAGCAAAGGGCCAAGAGAACTACCTTGAAGAAGTCCAGAAGTTGCTTCATAGGAGTCAGAAACAGCCCCACTGACTTCCACATGATAAGTTCGGTTTAACAAATACGACGACATCCAATACAGTAATGTGGAGTGAATTCCAAGCTTGGAAAGTTTTGCTTGTAAGGCAGAGTGACGTATATACCATGTCCACCTGCGAATGTACCTCAAAGGCTTGCATGCAATGCTTCGAGAAAGTAGTCAAATTCGAGGTCGTAGAACGACCAGGCAAAAACCCATGCTGATTTGGGTCAATATATGAACATATTAAGAATGATAATTTTCTAACTATTATTCTCTCGAACAGCTTTGCGATATTGCTTATTTTAGCAATAGGCCTATAATTCGAAATCTCCGACTTCTTTCCGCTTTTGTGTACTGGAAAAATTTTAGCAATTTTCCATCTGGAAATGAATTTACCCTGAGACAGCGAGGAAGTGAAAAGAATTTTAAGAGGTAGGAGAAGGCTAGAATATCATTTTTTGAGAAAGAATTAAGATACTCCGTCAATGTCCGGCTTAGTGGAATCATCAAAGTGAGCTATAGCTTCGGAAATGTCCTCATCCGGTATATCGAAGGACTCAATGTTACAAACTTCTGGAATGTTGTCTAAAATATTCTGGTTATTCCAGCTGGAATGAACTAAAAGAACGTAAAGTCTCTTCCAGCGATTCACTTAACTGCTCCCACGGAATCTGATAATAATTTCGAATTAACTATCCCACCATTGGATTCCCGAGAGGCGCAGTTCACATACTTCCGACTGACCTGTCTCCCGATTAGCGGCTAACATCCACGTCAATAGAGGGTCTTCGTTACTCGTCGTTAATAAACGCCGCATTTCTTTTTTTTTTATTCAAATTCTATGTACTAGTTTGAAGCTTGTTCTTTTTCAGTTATATCTTATATAGCCATATATACCAAGCTATGTAGTCAGGATGCATAATCGTGATGGAAACGAATGGATATGAGAGTTAACATTGTCTTTTGAGATTATAAAGCCGTACGGATCAGTACGCTCGTGTGCATATACTGATACTAACTGTCTTCTTTCCTCAGAAACATTCACCTACGTCATCCTTGAGCTGAACGCTCACAAAAGGAGTAAATGTTACTAAAACCACCAACAAAGCTATGAGTTTGTAAGTATAATCATGTGTATGCACAGAGACGAAAAATAACCTGCGTTTTACTCTTTTGATTTTCATTTTTACTACCATAATGTATTGGTATATCTCACCCATTTGTCCTATTACATATATATATAATTCCTATTCTTATTCCTTATATATATTAAGCAATCTGTAGCATCGAGCTGCCAAGTTGTTTGAGAGTGTAATGGATTAGGGCGGAGCGGGAGCGCAGAAAGCTCTCTCTCGCTCTTGGCGAATTCGCCCCGCTTTGCCACACTAGATAAGTTAAATTTAAGATCGCATTGGAAAAAAGTAAAAAGATAATTCGTTAAAAGCCTTGAAATCGAACGCACGTCCCCAATCTTGTCATCTTTTATTAAATTAAATTAAAATTAATTAAAAATACAATTTGCACCACCAAACCCTCGTTCATAGAATTGGAAAAACTATTCCTCGGGTTTCTTATTGCAGTCACTGCATATCGACGCCGGGGGCCTGCGTGCGCACCCCCAATCACCGCCGGTACTGGGTCTCCGACTCCCTGCACCATAACTGTTTTTTCATTAGAGGACATTCCTACACAACAAAAAGCGTTTTAACCCTACCGCCAGGGGCTGAGCTACTTTTAGCTTCGGCGCTCCCCCTTGACCTGCCCGGCTTGGGTGGCCCTTCCGGTAGCATACGCTACCGCCGGTATAGCTCTTGGGTTCCTTACGCTTACTAAGCCCCCTCATCGCGACAAGATGGTAGCTCGCGAGGGGGTGATCAGCTCCTAAAATCATATAGATTTCGCATGGTTTACCAAATGTAGGGTCCGCTAAGGGTAGATCGCAAATCTTTTCCCACATCGGAGTGTTCGACTCAATCTTCTGTGCTGGAATTGAGGAGGTTAAAGTGTTCATAATCAGGCCTGTTAACGCCACTGATGCTGTGCTTCTGCGGGAGAACAACGTTAACGCGGCGTGACCTCGAGTAACCCCAGCAGGGCTTGCACCGAGACCAACCACTGGTATACGAGCATGCGTGCGCGGCAATCCGGTCCGTTGTATAAACGACTCAGCGACCATCGTTATAGTGGAAACAGTATCCAGCAATATCCTGCAGGCTGTCTCGTTGCCCCTGGAGTCATTCATAGTGGCTAAAATCGTTGTCAATATGTCTTGACTATTGGCAAAAAATCCCCTCTCCAACGAATGATGGCTAACCACGGCAGGACCAGTATCAACAGAATGTATGGGCGAGCTTAAGCTTGGGTCAGCAGATGTATTGACAGCAGCACTCGGAGTGGTGCGTGTTTCCTTTGGATGAACAAGTGTGTGGTGCCACGACTTGCACAGACGCCACGTGTTTGTGGAATTACAATCCTTTACTTTATGAGATCGACTTAGGCAATTGAAGCACAAGGTTCCATCCCTTGCAAACGTTCGACGATCCACAACATCCAAATCTTTAAATTGAGTAGACGCATAAGGGCTGTGTGTCCCGTGACAATATACGAGTATACTGTATGAGTATACTAAATCGCGGAAATGGTACCACCTTTATAACTAAGAGCCGAAACCGGTTTATATATATATGTGTATATGTTATCAGTATTAATTTCCGTGGAGTGCATGGCGCATGTGTGTGGGTTATGTGTATATTTTATGGAATTAATTCCAATAAGGCCGTCGAAGCGGTGCGGGGCAGACGACTGGTCGAACGGTTGCCGTTGCGGTCGGCTCGGTGTCAAACCAACAGGTTCGTTCGAACGGTTGGATGCGACGGGCGATCGTGGCGGCGGTCGAGCTGTTGGAACGGTAGATGGTTGGAGGCTCGTTGCACCGACGGGGGTCGAACAGTTTTGACAGAGACCGAGTGGTCGGACCGTCGAGGGCGGCAGCGGAGCGGCGAAATGATGGGCCGTCAGAAATATACACACAACGCACACAAAGAATACAAGAAAAGACAGGGCCGAAACAAAAATAATGGGCGAGGTATCGACTGGCGGTGTTGTCCGCAATTGGTTGTGAATGCTGTAAGTCTCAGCGTCACAGCTAGCATCGGCATACAAGGTAGCAGCAAATAAGTTAGGAATAAGAAATGATTGAGAAGTTTCAGTCACCCACATGCGTAGGACAGAGTGTTGCAACGCGCAGCATCGCAGCTAGCTTACGCATGTAAGGTAATAATGAAGAAACAAATAAAACAAATAAAAAAATAAAGCACGAAAGGTCATAGAACAGGCCAATAACGAATAAATATATTTCACATCACGCCACAATATGAAACAAATATTTTTCGAAACACATACTAATTTACTATTACAACTAATTACAGAGCTCCATTTCACAACACGGATTGAGGACACGAACACACAAGAAACGTATGAGTTTAATTACAGAAAACACACATTACTATAAGAATATATATATACAAATACTATAAGGATATACACACACAAGTACACAACTACTATAAGAATACACATACACAAGTATACAATTAATAAAAGATATAATATTGCATATACACGACAGATATAGTATATACACACTAGGAAGAAAAGGAGCGAGAGAGAACAAGCCAAACGTTAATAACACAATAGGAGTGTATTCCAAGAAACAGCAGTGGTCAAAGGCTCATTCCGTTAGAATCGAGAATTTCAGAAGATAGTCAGGAAGATCAGAGCTAGGTAGAGATGACCGAACCGAGCAATAAACCAAATCTTCTTGAGGCAGTCAAGATAGTAGACTTGGTAAAGATCATACAAAAATATGAAGGAGGAGGAGTTAAATTAGATGAGAAGGAGAAGAGAGGTCGGTAATAGGCACCATAGCCCTCAGAACGGCGAGGAGCAAGATAGTAGGGGAAGCGGATAAAGTCCTAGATATAGAAGAGGTGGAATTGAATTCAGACAGCATTAAGAATAAGTTGACGTCCCATTTCAGAGAGAAGAGAGGAGAGCAAGATTTAATTTTTGAACTGAACAATATCAAAGGAAAAAATTGGGATATAAAGACCTTGTACACGACCCTACTGGAAGTGAGAAGGGCGCTTGGGGAAACGGCCAACAGAGCTTCGGAAGAGTGTGGGGCCAGAATAATCGCCAGGACCAGCTAGCGATTCAGGCACCTCAGGAAACGTACAGGAGTGGGGAAACGAGGAATTCGAGGCTGTCCAAAACTTCGTGTCAGTCGTACAACTCGAACAACACTCGAAAGTCGTACGGTACACATCAAACGCATAACGCGCCCAGTACTGCGACTAGAATAGGAGGCCAAGCACCAGCAGGCCAGTTTAAAAATATTCAAGAGGACGAGGGGAATTTTCCCCAAGGAACCCCGAGCAGAGTTCGGGATTTTTAGGAGGAAGAGGAAACCACTCGACCCTACCATATATAGTGGTTAAGCTAACAGCAGAAACAAATATCAAGTTGCTGATAGATATGGGGTCGACGTTTTCGTTCATAAGACCAGAATTAGTACCCCAAGAGAAGACAACAACACTAAAAGAACCGATAAAAATAAAAACCATCATGCAGTCCCACACGGTTCAGGCGGAGACGCTCCTAAAAATGTTCAGGGAATTAGGAGGGGTATTAGAGATCAGAATGCTTCTCTTCCACTTCCATACATTTTTCGATGGCCTAATAGGCATCGACATTTTGGAACAGATTGGAGCACTCATAGATGTAAAAAAGCGCCAATTACGCACCTGAGGGATAATAACTCGAATATTGTTGACCCAGTACAGAACGACAGAACTGTATACAATTAAACCAAGCACAAAAAAAGTTATACCGGTGCCGGTGCAGTTACAGAACGGGGATTTCATGATTAGCAGAACCAAGGTAAAGGCAGGCTTGGAAATTTCAGAAGGGCTCTACAGGGCAGTAGAGGGTCAAAGCCTAGTGGAGGTGATCAATTACTCTGAGGAAGAAAAGCAGTTATTCCTAGAAGAATCCCTTTAAGTGTCCGAATTCAACCCGGACGATCATGTAGAAGTGAATAATATAGAGGGCGAAAGGAGTGCAGGCAGCGGGAAGATCCCGTTCGAAAAAATCAGAACAGACCACCTCAATGAAGAGGAAATTAAAGAGCTAAGAAAGTTGTGTGCCAAGTACCCGTCAGCCTTCTATAGAAAGGGTGACGACCTGACCTTCACGAACATGGCGAAACACCAGGTGAGGACAGCGGATGATATCCCAGTGTACTCCAGGCCGTATAGATACGCCTTTGCGGAAAGGCAGGAGGTCAGAAGACAAATTGGGAAACTGTTAGATCAGAAGATAACTAGGCACAGCCATTCTCCATGGAGTGCTCCAGTATGGTTGGTCCCCAAAAAGAAGGACGCCTCAGTTAAGAAAGTGGAAAATGGTAGTGGATTACAGGAAGTTGAACGAGAAACTAATAAAAGACAGGTACCCGATGCCAATTATAAATGATGTATTGGACGGGCTTGGCAGGGCGAAATACTTCTCAACGCTAGACTTAGCTAGTGGGTAACACCAAACCGAGGTAGAAGAAAAAGACATACCAAAGACAGCTGTTTCGGCCGAGGGTGGACAATTTGTGTATGTCAGAATGCCCTTTGGGCTAAGAAATTGATGAATAACCTTTTCGGAGAGCTGATAGGAAAATGCTGCCTGGTTTATATGGACGATGTCATGGTTTTCTCAGCATTCTTACAAGAAGACATGTGCGATCTGAATAAAGTCTTTGAAAGGCTTAAAGACGCAAATTTCAAGCTCCAGTTGGATAAAACGGAGTTCTAGAGAAAGGAGGTAGAATAACTGGGTCATGTTTTAACCTTAGAGGGGATGAGACTAAACCCAAAGAAAGTGGAAGCAATCAAAAGGTTCCCAAGGCCAAAGAGTAGACGACAAATTAAGTCATTCCTGGGCCTTCTGGGGTACTACAAAACAATAACGGACCATAGGCCATTATCATGGTTAATGAGCATTAAGGAACATGACTCTAAACTTGTTAGATGGAAGCTTCAGTTGTTAGACTACGACTATGAAATTATATACAAGAAAGCGTCCCTTAATGTAGTGGCTGACGCATTGAGTAGGATTCAGCCAAAAGTAAATGTGATAGAAAACGCATCAGAGGTAGCAACAAATGGAGAGACTATGCATTCCGTGGAGGAAGACTTGCACCTCGGGTTTCTGATATCGGAAAAACCACTTAACGACTATAACGTACAAGTGGTAGTAGAGGAAGGGCCTCGGGCAGAATAAGCAAAGAGGTACCGTTTAGGAATAAGGTCAGGACAACGTGGGTAGAAAATGAGTTTGAAGAAGAAAAACTGGGTCGGAGGCTTAAACAAATACTGAAGCCTGATAGGACAATCGCGATGTTTATATCAAGCGACCTAGTGATACCCATACAAACGCGTATTGCAAATACTTCGCTTATACCAAGATGTATAAAGCTATAACATGCACTACGGTGCTACCGGAGCTGAAGGATGGAGACCAACAAGAAAAGGCCGTGAGGGACTACCATGAGAGATGTAATCATAGGGAAATAGAGGAAACATTGTCCCATATGAAAAGGGAAGTATACTTCCGAATATGAAGGCATTGATTACGCACACGATAAATAATTGCGACAGGTGCCAAGTCCTGAAGTATTACAGGAGACCACAGAAAATTAAGTATAGTGTTACGGAAACGCCAGGCAGACCGATAGAGTTAGTGCATATTGACTTGTATTTCATAAACAAGAAATATGTGCTAACTATAATAGACAAGTTCTCCAGGTATGCTTGGGGGTACACAGTCCCCGCGAGGGATAGCGTAAACGTGGTAAGGTCACTAAAGAGTTTTATGACACTATTCGGGATCCCTAAGAAAATAATTTGCGATCAAGGGATAGAGTTTTCCCTAAACTTATTCAAAGATTTCTGTAAGCAATATGAACTTGAGTTGCACGTGACGTCGTTTCAACAGTCGTCGATCCATGCGACGGCGGAAAGACTGCACTCGGTAATAACAGAAATATAAAGTTACCACCCCAGCACCGGTCCTTTGCCTTCCCCTTCCAGAACCCCGCGGATACCATATCGAACCACAACAAAGTAGCGGCCACCGACACCAAACGACACTACATATAGACATCCGCTCCCATTCCATCAGCGGGCCACATTCCATGTCAGCAGATTCTCGGTCACTCGGAAGTAGCTGACTCTACACATTTTGTATTAGACTTAAGAACCAAAATCAGAAATAAGGATCAGATTGGATTTAACACTTAAAACGTAAAGTCGCATTTCATTTAAACCTTAATTTAACCGAATGGATTAACCTGGATCCACCAACATCTACACTTCAACCTATATATATATATATCATAACTTGCGCTTCTTCTGCTGCATCACCTACACACACTCTCTGGAAAGCTAAAGCGAGGCTGCTGCTCGAACTCTTGCTCTCGCTCTCTCTAGACTTCACCTGCATTGTTTCTTATTGGACTACGCTTTCGGTGCCTCTGCTTTCGTAAGATCACCGATTGTTTTCCGTCACTTTGTTAGATCGACTGCCCTGCAATATAGCTGCTGCTACTGATTGTCTGACTCACTCTGCTGCCTGTTCTAGCATATTGCGTGCACTATCACTCTGCGTTTTGGATGTCTTCGTGCACAGTGATTGCTGTCAAAAATTGCTATTGTTTGCAGTGCAAAGAAATGTGAATACGCTGGCAGTATTACTAAAGATTAATTCCTTAGCTGATGGCTATGCCAAAATTTTGCCCACATAAAATGTACTGGTGGAGGCAATTTCGGTCGACTAAATGATTTAATATCAAAACATTTGGGTTTAGCCTGGTCGGGCTTGGCTTACCGAGAGATTGAGGCCGAAATGCGTACTTTAATGCGGCAAACTCTATATGGGTTTCTGGATGTCCGAAAGCAATTTACCGCTCTCAACGAGAAGTTTATTGGTTGGGAATCATAGTTTCTTGGCCACAAACTCCTGAGCGAATCTCCTAAACAGAAAATTTCGCATAATGGCAACAGCAATCTCTTACAACATCAACCAAATGGAACGCCTGCTTCTCACCTGCACGCATCGGAATCATATGCTACTCAGATGGGTCATGCCTCGCCGCCAGCAGTAAGTCCGACAGCTGTTGCTTCGGTGTTATCCACTCCAACAATTGAGAAATCTTCAAACATCCAAGTGTTCTGTACCCTAACTTTAGTTCCTGCCCCCTTCACTGCTAATGGCACCGCTGCGTGTGCTCCCAATGTGGGTGTGCTTGTTGCTGGTGAAGCCGACACTGTCGACGCTTCTGCCCCCGTATCGCGACCTAATTGGGGTATGGCTATACCATCTCGCTCCCGCTCAGCACCACAACTTAGTGGAGTCGTTCCCCGGAAAGCGATATTTGTTACTCGTTTTAATCCTGAGGCCACATGCGAGGATGTTAGACAACATCTATGCTATAAACTTAACGCCCCCCTTGATGATATAATTGTGACCAAGTTTAAATTTACTCATAAACGTAATATTTCCTCTGTGAAGCTAGTGAGGTTTTTCACCAGCTGTTGCGAAGTAAAGTTTAAATAAAGTTAAGAGTTTAAATAACCAGAGTGATTTATTGTATATGTATGTAGAACAAAGTGGTATGACCGATGGATATTAATTTATCCCGGTGGCGACGAAGCTTAGTTACCGAATGATTGCCAAGGCTGTCGGCCTAATTGCAGTGCCCTATGAAGCAATCTTTAAAGAGAGCGAGAGAGCGCGATAAAGGCGAGAGTAAAACAGCTCGGGCTGCTGCTAAGCCGAGTGCGAAGATCGAAAGAGGTGATATAAAGAGGCGAAAGAAAACCGCTGCCGTGCGTAAGCATATGCGGGAACAATCAATTTTACAGTGGGCATTGCAAGTTACAAACAATAATCTGAACTTATTTTAGGCCGCACCACTGACTATAATATATAATATTTAGACGACGTCATATTGGGGTGGGAAACCCGACATCCTCCTTCAAAATTTTCCTCCCTGATTCTTACCTATCTGCATCACTTGAACCATCAATATGGCCTAAGCAAACAATAATACACGAGTTTCTACATAAAGATTCCAATCCGAGTCCCAATATATCCGGCCTGCCAACTCAAAAAACTAAATAACCTTTTTTTAATTCACTTCCAAAACGCATGCAGCTTGTTAGGCAAATTGTGCCAACTACATACGGATAGTGCCTCTTTTGATTTTGATGCTATCGCTATTACCAAAACCTGGCTTAACTCTACAGTGCTTGATCATGAAAGTTCAAAACACAAATTTATCACTTACAGAATGGATCGCGCATCTTATGCAGGTGGAGTTTTGATTGCAGTAAATACGGATTCCTCTTCTGAGTTGTTATCTTTCAACAACATCCATGAATTGGTTGTAGCCAAAGTCCGCATTGGGACAGCATCTGTCTATTTAACCTGCTCTTTTACTCCTCCCAGACGGGACCAGACTCAACATCTCAATATATATACTGACGGCTCTAAGATGGACGGAGGAGTAGAATCGGGTTTATATTGCACAAACCCTGAAATAAGGGTGTCATATAAGCTACCGGACCGATGCAGCATATTCCAGGCGGAAGTTTTCGCCATCAGGAAGGCAGCAGAGGTCGCTCAGCTAACAGAGCGACCACACAATGTGGTGAACAAATTCGTCGATAGCCAAGCGGCGATAAAATCCATGCAGTCGTTCGCAGTTAGTTCCAGAAGTGTCCTGGCAAGCAGGGAGGCATTAGACTCACTATGCACGACCAAGTCAGTTCGAATCTACTGGGTTCCCAGCCACCAGGGCATCGAAGGAAACGAGGCTGCGGACGTTCTGGCTAAAGAAGGCGTCGGGCTGACGAACGAAAGAACCGAAAACGTTCCTGTCTCCCTTAGAACGCTACAAAGCGATCTAGAGAAGCAGGCCGCTCTACAAACCGAGAACAGCTGGAGGAACACAACGAGCTGCAGAACCTCGACAACCATGTGCAACGAGCGCAATGGAAAACTAGCTCACTATCTACTGCATCTACCACGGAAAATCTGTAGACTACTAGTGGGAATACTCACAGGTCAAAGTCTGGCAGCGGCGCACGCAGCCAAGCTAGGCATCACCAACAGAGACAGCTGTAGGAAATGTGATGAACCCAGGGCTATCGAAACCATGTAACATCTCATCTGCAACTGCCCGGCTCTCTCACGGGCAAGGAAAAGATACCTAGGCGCACCGGAGATGGCATTACTGGAAGATGCTTCTAAGAGGACGCCGAGGGAATTACTTACCTTTGCTAAACACACCTCGATACTCGAAGATTTTCAAACCTCAGCATTACCCCCGTAAAGGTCCATTTACATCCGGATCACTAAGGGCCATACTGGCCTATGATAGTCCCCGCTGAGGGACGTCCGGGTTAACCTAACCTATACTCCTCCCAATTGTGATGCTGAAGTTTACTTAAACCACCTTTCTGCTATCCGTTTTGTTGTGTCCGCCTTAGGTTCTGCTGATCAGATTATTGCCATGGGTGACTTTAATTTATCACCTCTTTCTTGGTTGCCCTGCGATGATGTTAACCTGTTGCTTCCTAGTAATCATAATGATTTTTTTAATGGTCTACTCGATGTCTCCCTTGTCCAAATTAATGTTATTAAAAATAATAGGGACAGACTTCTCGACCCTATTTTCGTTATTGACGCTTCTCTAGGAACGGTAGCCAGAGTAAATCCATTATCACTTCCTAACTACCCATACCATCCAACTCTTTCTAAATTCCTTGAGTGTGCCAAATCTAGCTGTGTCGACGATTCTTTGGCTCCTGCGCCCGTGAAGTGTTTTCGCAAAACTGATTTCACCGATCTATGCCTCCATCTCTCGAATGTCGATCGATCCATCCTTTATTCCTTACTGAGTATAGACAAAGCGATCAACTCGTCCAGTATCGTCCAAGCCTCCAGTATCGTCCAAGCCTCCCTGGTTCTCCAGAAATTTGTCCTACTTTAGGAATAAGAAATCTAGACTTTATAAAAGGTTGTAGCATACTTGGGTATAAAGAAAGCCTTTGGAGGAAGGCTGAGCTGGTGGTGGTTTGTACCCCGTCCGGGCACGGGCTTGTTCCTGCCAGGATGAAGGAAATCGTCGAATGCCTCTTCCCCATTGTCGCCCCAGCTGTCAGGCAGTCATTACTGTCTCGTAGTCACACTCCACGTCAAGAACGCCTTCAACTCGGCGAGGTGGGACGTCATCCTCAGGGCGATAACCCGGCTAGGAATCCCGGACTACCTGGTAGTCTGCTAATCTACAACACCACTGGCGGCACTGTGCAGTACCAGGCGACATGCGGTGTTCCTTAAGGTTCGATCCTGGGACCAACCCCTTGGAACGTGATGTACGACGCTATCCTCAAACTCCAACTATCAAGAGAGGTCCGCATAGTAGGATTTGCAGATGACGTCGCATTGGTGGTGGTAGCCAAGCATCTCGGCGAAGTGGAGGCTCTCTGTAACCAAGCGGTAGCGGAAATCCAGGCGTGTCTAAGCTCTGTGGGCCTAATTCTGGCTGAGCATAAGACGGAAGCGGTTCTCATATCCAGCCGCAAAAAAGTAGAGGTAGCGACCCTCCGAGTTGGCTCAGTCGACATCACATCATCGAGAGCAATCCGATACCTCGGAATAATGCTTGATACTCGCCGCTCATTCCGCGAGCACCTCCAGGCAGTCAGTAAAACGGCAGCCGACCTGGGAGGAGCACTGTCGCGCATGATGTTAAACACGAGGACACCCAAAAAAGGCCGAAGACTACTTCTCGAGTCAGTCCGTAAATCGGTCACGATGTATGCGGCACCTATCTGAGCAGAGGCGGCGAGGAATGCTCCCTGTAGCGGATCTCGCAGAGGAAGCTAAAGAAATTTCTGCATAGCTTGACGCAGCACCCCAAAACTTCTCCGCGGCACAAAGGAAGGAAATAAAGACGGCAACGAGGGAAAGGAGTCTGAGTAGATGGCAGGAACGATGGGCCAATTCAGCGAAGGGCAGATGGAATTTCCGCAATATACCGGACATCGCTACGTGGATGAATAGGAAGCATGGAGAATTTAACTTTTGGCTAACCCAACTGCTGAGTGGACACGGCTGCTTTAGGAGCTACCTCCATCGCTTTGGGCATGACAGCGACGCTAACTGCCCAACGTGCGGCGTAGAAGAGACCGCTGAGCTTATTCTCTTCAACTGCTCAAGGTTTGCTGAGCAGCGAAGCGTCATTGGCGGTGACACGCTGAACGCCAAAAATCTAATCAACAAGATGGTATCGAACGAACGCCACTGGTCCATGGTATGTGGATTTGCATCAGAGGTCATGCGGAAGTTGAGAGAGCTGGAGCGGAGTCGCAACGGCACAGAAGGAGGGGTCCAAGTTAACCCGCCTATTCCTGCGAAGTAAAGCTTCCGCGGCATACCCGCAGGAACTCAGGCATTTTTTATCTATATATTCTCTTCCTCCTCATTGTTTTTCCTTTCTCATTGTTTTTCTTCTCTTTTACAATATTTAACTAATAAAAAAAAATAAATAAAAAATAAATACAGACTCGTGGCACGGTGTTGTTGTGACCACATATGCCCACCCTACCATGATCAGCGCTTCCGGCTAGTCCGGTGATCCCTTACAGAAGGCTTTTTACGGCCTTCTATATACCCTCATTATCTTCCTTTTCTCAGCATGGTCCCTGCATATGAGAATTCTTGACCAAATTCATATTAAACTCTATATTTATAATATTCACTAGAAGAAAGCATAAGCCTTATATTTTCTCCATATTACCGAATAATATAGTATCAGCTATGCTCTGGTTATCGCAAGTCGCAAAATATTACGAATTGACTGACATTTCGTAAAAAAGTGCGCTCTGGTTTTCGTAATTCGTACGATTTTTACGATTTAAAACCGGTTGCTAATGAGCTAGCGATTTCAAAACGGAATTGCACATAGCTTACAAATGCAAATTTGTATAAGCGGGAAAAAATATATACATATTAACTAATGTTTTAAGTTTATATTTATACTTTGAAAATGAATTTTAGTATATCTTAATGTGTGCAATTAATTTATTTGTAATGACACCTCAAATTTTACCCCAGCCAAATAAATCAAAACAACAACAAATTGCGAATTCCCTTTGACAGATAAAATATCAATATCAATAGTTGGCAAGGGTTGACAAGTTACAAGGGGAATAGGAAAAAAAAAACGGAGCACTTGATAAAACCCTTATTAACTATGTAAATATAAATTAAATAGCATTAATAATGGTACAAAATTTAAGAGTAGTGTACATTGAAGTGGAAATGAGTTGTAATAAAAGTTTAATTATAGTCGATAGTCGCCAAAAAAATAATATTCTTTAGGCGGCAACTCTGTCAACTGTTTACTAAACGATATTTGAATCAGAATGTAAGTATTTTGTAAAAATGTAAGAAATTCGCCATAAAATAGTAATTCTAAACTATTATTCTCTCAATTGCTTGTAGTGGAAAGCATAAGACATCAAGTCAAGACGAGATCTTGTTTGCGTTCATGAGGGAGAACACGGAAATAGCCAGGGGCTTTGTTAAAGGAGACCGGGCAGCAGTGGAGGCCAAATGGGGTAAGCTTACAAACACGTTAAATGCAGCAGGACCCCCAACTAAGGATATAAATATATAAATATATAATTATAAATATATCGCACATTTTATTTAAAAAATTTGCTCCTTACCACAATGGCATTTAAGCTAAAATACCCTTTCCTATTAAAGAATATGGATTCATTCGTGGACGGTTTCTTAATGCGGATGTGCGTTCCATCTACACAGGCAATAATGCTAGGCAATAGGTAGTTTGTATAAAAGTAATCCCTCGATTCAAGCACTTCTCTTTGCGTCATAGATATTTGGATTTCTCTAGAGAACAAAACTCTCCAATATGGGAACAATGCTGTGCAGTAACTTGCCAAACGTACTCCTCCCAACGTTTATGTGGTGATCATTTGCGAGCGTATACTGGTAGGAGCCTGTGGCAAGGTACCGCAAAACAATTGCAAGTTGGGTGGCTTTGGAAAGAGAGGAAGATTTCATGTGAGGGCTTATTCTTTCCAAAATCGTTCCAAACGACCTTTTGTCCAATCGAAATGATTCCAAAAATCTAAAATAAACCACAAGGCAATAATTTTAAGTATGTAGCTTAGCAAAGTATGAATTACCTTTCGTCCGACAAATCCAATACGGATACACTATTCCGCAAATATCGCCTGCGCCTTAATTCGCGAATTTTTCGTCTTCTTTGGGCTTCTTGTATTGCAATTGCGAATACGACAGACATATTTAAATAAAAATATGTCAACTGATTGCCCAGAGAAAACAGAAAATATCTCAAAACCATCACTATCGATAACAAAAAGCTGCGAGAACCAGAGCTAACAGATTTCAATTCGTACGAATTTTTCCGAAATCGTAATCGTAAAAATTTGCGATAACCGGAGCATAGCGGATAAAGTACAATATATTTTTTTCTGATGCATATGTAAACAAAGTAGGTGAATTTTAACATTGAAAGCCAAAAGGCATAAGCAAAAGAAACAAAGGGTCACTTACAGCTTTTATTGCTTGGTATTTTTGTTGCTCCACCGATGAAAGCGCTTCCTTGGGCTGCTGTAAAGTTCCTGTAAAAACTGGGGAAAAAACTCACACTCTCTTAAGCGGCTCAATACAACCGACTCATTCTCTTCTTTTTCTCCTTAACACAAAGAAAAATATCACACCTTTCACCGCTTCGTCTACCCAGAATAAAAAAACTAACTGTAACAAAAGTACTTAAACTAATAACACTAACTATATCCAATCAAGCCAGAAGTAGAAATTGCGGAGCGAATGCCTAATGTCGAAGCAGGGACTTCATCTTGGGGCTCCGCGGTACAAAAAAAAACTGGCTAGGATCCAACTCTGATACACCTTTCAGCGTCGCTCGACCGACCGGCGACCGTACATATCTCGCGCCCGCATGCAACTGCTGAGCTGATCTTTCCGTTCCCTCTTTGTGCTTTTCGGGCTGAACAATGGGGTTGTTGTCTCGATGCAGTGGTTAGACGGGGAACAGAAATCCCTACTTGAGAGCATCCACTCTGGTAATTAGAGAAATTTGCTGCTGCGAGCTTTCGCCAACGGCCAACGACCCCGGTTCCAAGTATGTGTACAAAAAACACACCGACCGCTCATATACTTATGGGTCGGCACTAACCGCCAATCTGGAACAAAAGAAAACACAAATTCTCATATGGAGGAAATACCCTACCAAAGCCACGCGCGCATACGATTATTATCGCCGCTGCGAACTTAACAATTAAAATTCGCCCTTTATACCTATAAATACTTTCCACTGAAAGCCGTGGGATTCACTAGCAGAATTTACGTGCGATTTGCAGTTTATTATTATTTTTATATATCTTATATTTTTTTAATCACTAGTCTGGCTGGGAAGGAAGACGTCCGTCTTCACCAATGACCTGATCAAAAAGAGAGCGATGCTTGGCCCGCACAAATCTGAGAACCCCATTCTCGCGTTAAGATCGACAATCCTCCATTTTAGAACAGACGCGCCAGGGCCCTCCAGCGCTCCCACTCAAAGACGCTCTCCTCCGTACTCCTTTTCCTTGCACTGAGGCGATCATATGAGTGACAAATAAACCGAGACAAATTTCCCTTTTGCATCTCACTCACTGTAATTCCATTTTCGTCCGCTGCAACTACTAGCGCCACCGCAAATTAAAACATCTATAGATCCAGCGACAAGCCACTTCAAGGTACAAAAAATTAGCTCCATGTTTGTCTTTGCACAATACTCCCTCGCTCGTTCTCAATTCAATAGTCAGTTTTATAATACATACCTTTCCCGTTGTAGTAAAAACTTCCGTAATGACCCTAAAAAATAATTTTCTTTCGTCAACTCTAAGCATAAGTCCAATGTGTTTCCTCCTTCGCTTTATTATCTCAACAATAATCTCAATAATTATCTCAATATCTGCTACAGGCATTGCTAATTTATTCGCCACGTTTTTCCAGTCAACATATTCCTCTCATATATATAGCGCATCCGCTCCGTTTTCCTACGATCTTCCTCATTCCAACAGCATTTTTCTTCCATATTTTGAGGAAAGCAATTTTCTGTCAGCCTTGAAATCTTTGGACACTTCATTCTCTGTGGGTCCTGATAATGTGCCAAGTTGTCTTCTGACACATTGTGCCGAGTCCCTATGCCAACCCTTGACCTTTCTTTTCAACCTATCCTTAGAACAATCTTGTTTCCCAATGATATGGAACGAGTCCTACATCATTACGCTCCATAAGAAAGGCTCAGCACTGCAAAGCTTTCCGTCATCCCTAAGCTCTTTGAGTTCTTGGTCACCCGGCGATTTCAACAACTTTTCTCAAGCTTAGTATCTCCGTCACAACACTGTTTTTTTCGACATCGATCAACATCGATTAACCTTCTCGAGTTCTCGTCCATGATCAACCGCGGATTTCGAAGCGGCTTGCAAACCGATGTAATCTTTACGGATTTTATCAAGGCATTTGATTCGGTAAACCCTACTCTGTTAATTCAAAAGTTGTCCTCAATATGTTTCCCTAAAAATCTTCCATATTGGATTTCATAGTATCTTTCAAATCGCACACAACGGGTTTTATATAGTAATGTGTTGTCCGATCCTGTTAATGTCAATTCTGGAGTACCACAAGGAAGTCATTTAGGTCCGCTTCTCTTCATCTTATTTCATCTTATAAAAATGTGTTAATAAAGCCAAGGGTGACAAGCCGTATGTGACCAAAAAACTGTATACATTGTTAGTGCGTCCGATATTGGAGTATTGTTCTTGTGTGTAGACGAAGTAGACGAAAAACTAACACTGGCAAAAATGAGCACAAAGAAGCCAGAACACAACGTCAACTACATATATCAAAAGAACGGCACTAGTCGATGGCAGAGGCAAAAAGGAGAGAATAACGTTCAAGCAATAAGCAACGCCAGAAGTAATTTCAAGGCCAATCGAAACATGAGTTCCAGAGGCGGCAGAGGCGACGGCGATGGATACTGCGACGCTAGCAGAGCAAAGAAGCAGCAGCCAAGCACACATTGGGACTGGCGATATCACATCTCAAACAATTGCAAGTACAAGACATGTAAATGTCACAGCTGTGGAAAATTAGATCACTTGGCAAGCATTAGTAAAATTATATCAAGAAAATCAGTAAATTATGTATTTCAAACAAAAAAATCCTGAAAATAATTTGTATACTGATAAATATGAGCCTCGTTTAAGTCCATATAATATGAATAAAATTTCGTTACAGTTAAAAGTTGATGCAAACCAATTATTTATTCAAGCATAGGTCATCACCGGCCGTTTTTCAGCTTTGACCTGACCTTGAATATTCTCTTACCTATGTTCCAAAAAAAACGGTCAAAATATGATTTTGTATGGGTATTAGCACCTGCGACAGCCCTTTTTTGCCTGTTTTTCGTGGGATCCTCAAAATCGGATTTGGAATATAGGTAAAAGAATACTCAATGAACATATACAAAAAATATCTCGGGAAAATTGTATGAACTTTTTTTTGTAAAGTCAGGTCAAAGTTGAAAAACAGCTCAAAAATTAGATGGTTTTGAAAATACGTTTTTCTTGATTACTGTTCATGCAACAGAATAAGTTTTTATTGATAACTTATAACAATAAATACGTCTCATTGGAAACGCTAAAAAGAGAATCATACGTAACGTAGTTTACTTTTAATTCATCCTCAAAGATGCAGCAATTGAAAAAAAGTTGAATATATTTGTGCACACTGAAATAATTTTCAACTTTGATTGCTCATATCTCCTAAAATAATAGTGTGATTAGCTTGAAAATTAGAGTTTTGTAAGCTCTGGGAACTTCTCTATTAGGTGCGTGTATTTATTTTATCCAAAGCGCTCAAAAATTGTTTGGCTTTTGCCACCTTTTTGCGTCTGATGTCCCACTGTGCGGCGTCCCGAGCAACTTCGTGTAGGGATTCCAAAGACCCCCTCCAAGCCCAAGAAACCAGGCAGTAGCAGATATAACAGTAGCAGTGGTGCACCACATTTCTGACCCTCCAACTCTGCTATAGGTGGGGCTGGTTTGCATTTGTTTTTTCCCTCACTAGTAACAGCATCAGCACGTGATATACACGAAATCGAAAACGCAGAGGCGCGCGCCACTATCCATGTGCTTAACAGAGACAGGGAGTGACGCTGTCAGAATTCTAAATGGCGTGCGAGTCACCATCTACACTCTCCCCGAGATTTCCCCAATCAATATGACATGAACCAGAGCCTAATGCAACCGATACAAGATAAAGACCACACTGTGGAGACACGATGCCAAAATGAAGAGAACAAGAACACAGACAGAAAATGAGAAGGGGATTTCCCCGGAGACAACAGAATGCCGATCGACCATCGACATCTGCAGAGAGAGAGAGAGCCAGAGACTCGAGTACAAAACTTCTACGATGCACTTGATTTCTGACTCTCGATGGACACAGACCAGCGATCTGCGACGCCAAGTAAAATAAGAAAATTATTAATATAATCGTCCCATTGATTGCATTTTTATATATACACACCGGTATTCTTTATTCATACATATAACTACGAGGGTATTCTGCAACCATATACATAACTGTTTAGAGGTTGGTCAGTTTAAATCCATATAAATATAAAGAGAACTACATTATTCCAAACTCATATTGCTCAGTTTCCAAAATCTCCGGTTTCCTTACATTTACTTATAAGAAGTTAATTAGTTAATACATCAATTAAGGCTATATGAATATGACAATATATGTATGTGAGATTTTTTTGTTTATTAATGAGAGTAAGGTTAAAATATGAGTTTCGGTACAGTAATATTGGACGTAGTTCGTCGTTTCGTTACTCGACACAACCGTTTTCGTCGGTGGCTGTCTTCAAACTGCTCGCGCTGCTCTCTTTCCATTGTGCGCTCTTCGTACCGACTGGGAATTCGCCTGGGGGCGAATTCGCGCTTGCTTGTTTTGTCCAGGGATCTCAAAACCCAGCCCACATCCGGCCGTCCTGTCTATGCACTCGCCTCGAATGCATCGTCGCTATCGTCGTTGCTGGTTGTGGACCATGGCTTCAGATATTTCGCACACGAAGAGGAGTGCTTTGGACCATCGGAATTGCCAACATTTTTGACGTAGTAGGTATTATTCTGCTTCACCTTGATGATCTGGTAAAGACCCAAAAACGTCAGCTTAAGTTTGAGGCCGCTACCAAATTGTGTTCTCTTTATGGCAACTAGGTCGCTAACGACGTACTGCCTGGCTGCCTTACTTCGCAAATTGTACGTCTTTTTGTTCTCGGCTTGCAGATTCTGAGTTTTCGCTTTTTTCCGTAGCCCATCAGAAGTTAAAAAGTGGTTGTATCGATGCTTCTGGTATACGTTGAGTTTATGGCTCGCTGGACTCGATCTACGTGCTTAAACCATTTTGAAGGGTCGTCTATGCTGAGCTTGGCAAGCACGGAGATGATCACTGCGTTGAGTCTTTTCACCTGCCCGTTTACCCGCGGAAGTTCTGTAGTCATCTTCACCAGTGTGATGTTTTCGTCCTTGAAGTACTGCAGGAAATTTTGATAAAGTTAGATGTAGTTGACTTTGTAGGGTATAAAGACGAAACTTCGTGAAGACGTCGATAACAGCAAGTATATGTTTATAGTTCTTGCCGGTTGATTCGAGTGGACCCAAAAAGTCAATGTGATACCTTTGTAGCGGCTCGGCGTCATTTTGCAGGGGGTTCAAAAGTCCTTCCTGTTTAACTCGCTTGCGATTTACTAGTAGGCAAGGTATACAGCAGTCGATGTACTTTTTGATTTTGTCGTCTAAATTTGGTATGTAATTCCCGTTGCAAATTAGTTCCTTCATCTTCTTCATAACAAAGTGCCATCATTCTTCAGCTCTGCCAATAATGGTTTTCTGCATGTCCCTTGGAACCACCATCAATTCTGCATCGTTGACTAACTTGTAGAGAATTCCAGACTTTACAAAGTAGTCTTCGTATTGTTGCTTGTCGTCCTTGATAAGCTTCATAATCGTCTTTAGTTCGTTTTTGCGCCTGTTATATTCCAGCTAAGATGCTTCCTTTGCTTATGTGCATAATTTGATACCTTGGAAGTGCATCCACTTGACGCATTCGTGAGCCTTCGCGATGCTCAACTTCATAGTTGTGCTCCTGAAGAAACATTATTCATCTTGCTAGCCTTGTAAATAGATTCTGCTTTTCTAATGTTTCGGTGAGCGCGTTGCAATCTGTTATTATCTTAAATGGGATACCCAATAGATAAGCTCGGAATTTCGTCAATGCTTCGATGACCGCAAGTATTTCCAACTCATAGCTCATGTATTTGCGTTGTGCCTCTGTTGTTTTCTTGCTCATGTAATATACTGGATGCAATTGGCCGTCGTCTGGCGATTTTTGCATAAGCACGGCGCCAAAACCATCTATTGATGCATTTCTATTTTGTACTTCTGATTGTAAACGGCTAGCACTGGGTTTGATATCAAACATTTCTTTAACACGCAAATGGCGTTTTCTTCGTCCGGGCCAATTACAAACTTTGCATTGTTTTTCGTAAGGTCAGTCAGTCGTTTGGCTATAGTCGCGTAATTATAGATAAACTTTCTAAAATATCCAGTAAGAACCAAAAAACTCTCAAGCTACTTCAGTGTGTGTGGCGTCTTTAACTTTGAAACGGCTTCAATCTTCAACGGGGTCGGATACAGCTTTTTGTTCTCTATGATATGGCCGAGAAACTGGATTTGTGTTTGTAAAAACTGACACTTTTTAAATTCAGCTCCAGCCCATACTCTTCACATGTCTTGAGAACTTCTTTTAAATTTGCTAAAGCCTCTTGCTCGTCTTTGGGTGGGATGATTACGTTGTGGACATATGGTAATGCAATGCCTTTTCTAGTCAACGGTCGAAATATTGCGCCCATGTGCCTCTGGAATACTCCGGGAGAATTCGTCAATCCAAACGGCACCTGGCGGAACTGGTACCAGCCGCTCTGCGTCACAAATGAGGCGTATTTCTTACTATCATCAGCTACAGGAACATAGAAAAATCCATTCTTCAAGTCAATCGTGCTGAATACTACAGCATCTTGCAAACGATCTAGCTGGTCGTCTTATCGGGAATGATCTTTTACTAGGACTTCATTGATACGTCTATAGTCAATACATAGTCGTGGTGTGCCGTCGCTCTTCTTCACTAGCACAACTGGGCTTCTGACTCCTCTATTACATTTTTGTTCAGCCAATCGTCAATATAGTCTTCTATGATGCGCGTTTCAGTTAGTGCAAATCGCCGCGGCCGCAGAAAGATTGGCGTTTCGTCTTTTAGAATAATTTTCATTTCAATGTTCGTTGTTTTCGAATTTTTTGTTTATACGTTGATATTATCTCGTTACTTCGCGTCGTGTAATCTCGTTTTATTTTTAGCTCGGAATTGTCCACCGCTTCGCCGATTCTCATTATTGTGTAGTATGCGCATATATCGGGTACCCACTGTACTGAGGGTACTTAGAGAATACACACTGTAACACTTTATTTCAGTGATCGTATAATAATAAGGTCCGAGGATTGGCGTAACTGAGCATACATACACTCAGGCATAACTGAGCGATCGTATTACGATCTCTGGCATTGCAAGTGCAACGTCAGCATATTACCATGACTCGACGGCACATAGCATTGCATGCATACATATTTCTTCCCTCGCGCTCCCGCTAACACCAGCGTCGAGCATATACATTTACATAAGCTAATATTTCAGCCGCTGCACTGCCAGCTACACCAACAGCGCTGCTTTGGTTGCTTAGCCTCATAAAGGCATAAGAATATTCACTCAACACATTAAATAAAGAAGTCTAAATCAAACAACACCTACTGGCTTCTAAATCTATTGAGAAGTCAACACATGGCGACCGTGACTTAGGTCCTAGAGGACCTAGGACCTGCCGAAATGGATCCTGGAAGATCCAGGACCAAGGACCGTGACAAGTGACGCAAAATGGACTTGTAATTTAAAAGAAGAAACACCCCAATTGATTTTGAAAAGTCAAACAACTACTAAATTGAAATTGAATTGATATTGAAATGAAATGAAAAGTGAAATTCGTGCAAATTGAAAAAAAAAAACGCAGCAAAACCAGCAATACACTTAACCAAACGCATCTCAACGCATCGCAAAGACCTGAAGAGGCACCGGCAACGCTACATAGAGCGTACATCAAGACAGTGGAATTAAAAAGGAAAAAGAGAGGCACCGACAACGCTACAAAGAGCGTGCATGACCTGTGAGAAGGCCAGCACCAGCACCGCCTGAGTCCTGAGTACACCTGTGCAAAGAACCGCAGCGGCCCCGCCCAGCGTGCCAATCTGGGCCAGAAAAAAATAAAGTGCGAGTGGCATATAGGCCGTCCCTTGCGCCTCCGAGGGGCACATATCAAAGGAAGAAACTAAAGTGCGAGTGGCATACAGGCCGCCCCGTGCACCTCCGTGGGACCGAAATAAAGAAAAACTACACGAGCAGCAGCGGCTAATAAACTAATAAAAACCGCGAAAAACGGAACTGGAGCTACAACAACATCGGAAAACAACTTTGCACTGGTGCAAAGCAACGCAAAGGGCTGCATTAATTAATGTCAATGCCTCAATTGCCTTTACTTTAAGCTCCTACCAACAAGTCGATGCGTGCAAACGCTGCTTGTAAACACCAACAAGTCGATGCGTGCAAACGCTGCTTGTAAACAACTAAAATCTGTTAGGCATTCATACTAAAACCATATGACCGGTATTGTTTTATATCGAGCCCAATACTGTAAACCGGTCATATGTAAACTAACACACAATATTTCCTCATATAAATGTATAGGAGTAGATTTAAATTTTTTTAAATTTTAAAAACAAAACATCAAAAGAAAAATTTGTAACCAATCAGATCAGTAAAGAACTAGAACAAAATGGTTAGTTGGTTCGGATCTGACGATTGTCAGACCAAAAACAATACGGCCAGCTTGCTTAACAATGTCAAAATAGTAGAGCACGTTATACGTAAAACATAACAAAATCATAAAAAAAGATATATGAGCAGGGCCAATGATCTAGATAAGATCTAATTAATTAAATAAAAAAAAAAATAAAACATCAAACAAACAAAACTAAAATATATGTAGATAAAATGAAATATAAATAAAAGCATACGTAAGTGACCACACTAATAGGAATTAGGGAAGTCAAACATTACGCTAATAAGCTGAAATTAAAACATAGATATTACTATATGACACCAATCGAGTTACTGAGTATCGTAACTCGGTATTCTCGGTGTAATTAAGTATATGAGTCTGCCTTCGAACCGTTTTGATTAGAGTAGTTTGATCCGATCGAACACACTCTGCAATCTTTTAATTTTTGCATGCGCAGTTCATAGTACAAATCTTGGCGTAAAATGTTAAATTTACTACCGCTATCAATTAGTGCCATACTCTTCGTGTCTTTAATCGAAAATTCTTTAGACGTTATTTCTATTTTATTTGAAACTACACGTAAGTTTTGTTTTTCATCGTTTTGCTTTTCATTCTTATCTTTGCAGTTTTTTGATATGTGCCCAAACTGATTACACTAGAAATCCTTTCTTTCTTTCTCGTTACATCGTGCTGCAATATCTCTCATGCGATAGAAATATTCTTGTTGTTGGGATTTCGCTTGTGTGTATGTTAGGTACGTCACTGTAGTTGTCTCGCTCACTCCTAGCGCCTCTCGTACACAGCTTCTTCGTCGTTTTCTTCGTCTTCGTTTTCATCTATACCATTCTCGTCGCTTGCGTCTTTTTCCTCGTCTTTATCAGCGTCGTCTTCATCATCGTCGTTGTTCTCATCGTCGTTGTTGTTTTGCAGCAGCCTGCCTTCCATCAAATTCCGAAAAATATGAAGTTCCAAATTTTCCGCATTGGGATTTATTTTCAATATATCAAATTTTAAAACAAGATCACGGTCCGTTAGCTTTGCTTGTATGTATACACGCTTTGCTAAGAATCTGGCGTCGTTTTCGTCGTTTTCGAATCTACTAAATTTGCGCAACCGGCTTCTATTATTTCGGTCTCCTTCTTTTTCAAACACGCAATGCACAAATGCTCGACCTCGTTGCCCGTCGTATGTTTTTGGTATTAACTCGTTCAAACACGTCATTTTGGAGCTCAAATCGGACGCCGTTCATCGTTTCGTAACTCGACACAACCCTTTTCGTTGGTGGCTGTCTTCGAACTGCTCGCGCTGCTCTCTCTCCATTGTGCGCTCTCCGGGCCGACTGGGAATTCGCCAGGGGGCGAATACGCGCTTGCTCGTTTTGTCCAGGGATCGCAAAACCCAGCCCACATATATGTATGTACAGCTGGTTCTTAGGGAAGCCGCGCAATGCTTTTTTATGATACTGATATAGGTGAACGTGAAATTGAAATTTCACTTGAGAAGCACAGGAATCAAAACAAAACAAAATTTACTGATTGATATTTGTAAGGAATAACGGTTCTGGCCAATGTGGTTTTTGCAATCCTAAATACGTAATCACTTGTAAATTAAGTATGTTGGTGATGATTTGGGTTCCCGGAATTCGAGATTCACAGGTTGAGACAGTCTTCTCTAAGTCGAGACCATACCCAGCAAAGGCATATGGATGACGTAGTCTTCAACGAATGGTGAATGATTTCCGATGTTAAGCTACCACAAACTCGTCGGGTTCATCTTGACTTATGTGCAGCGGACTGCACTAGCTCCCGAACGTCATTTTTTCTGTAGGTGATATCGGACGTTGGCTGGCTCTATCGACTTCGATGTATCAAAATTTTCCAGTTCTCCGTTCCCTGAATAAAACTGCGTAAGAATCTTATTTTTTCACGGTGGCGTAACGTAATTTTAGCTTCTCTTCTCACTTCACTTCCCTTTCTACTTTTCCTTTTTCCTTCTGGTTTATTTTGTTACTGCCGCTATTTTGTTTTATTTATAATCATTAATTAACAGAAATTTGGGAAATAGTGGACTGCCAATTATGTAACTCCACGTGTCTTCACTTTTCTCACAGAGATTGCAACAACGAAATATATCGACCTTAGGCAGGGGAATGATTTCACATTTAAAAGTTCGGATCGCCTGTACCGTCGGTACGCTGAGCTTAAAGCTTGCGTATAACTGTGCAATTGGATGATTTTCTTACCCTCCTGCCTAAGAACTTCTCTTTTTGTGAACTTTTGTAGGAACAGGAGCTAACTTCGAACTAAATTTCTTACTTGAATTGCTTTGGTAAAAGTTACGAGCAAAGATCTCATCGACAGTTTTAAGCTGTGCTCCGAAGATTATCCTTCCTACTCCGAAGATTATATTTCTTGGCGTTCAGCTCATGCGATTCGTTTCGTCGTTGCTTAGCAGATCCATGCTCCGTAATAGGGTATAATCTTTCCCGTTCAGAATCATGCTCTGACCAAAAACAAGGAAATAGGGTGAATAACCAGTACTTCGATGCACCGCCTCTCGGAGTGCACCATTGATGGTGTTCAAATTAGCGACCCAATATGAATAATCATTTTTAATATAAGCGCGAATGGCTGCCAGAACCGATCTGTTTAATCGTTCGCTAGCATTGACTTGGGGAGCATATGTAGCCGTACATCGATTGTAATTCCAAAACATGTTAGAAAAGCTTAAAAAAACCTAGACTTAAACTGCGAGCCGTTATCCGTTAGAAAAATTTCTGTACCGCAAAGGTGCAGAATATGGAGGTTTCCAGGTAGTCACACATTTTTGGTGCAGTGAATTTCTTGAGAGGGCTAAGAAAATTGAATTTTGTGTCATGATGTACCACTATAAACAACCCAATGTTTCCATTTTTAGTACGGGGGTATGGACCTAACAGATCCATATACAAGCAATGAAAAGGGCGATCTGATGTTGGTGGTCGACCCATTGGAGGTTTCAGGATTTTGTTCGGACTCTTCGTAGATCGACAAATATTGCATTCTGAGATGTACTCTCGGATTCGACAAACCATTCGTGGCCAGAAGAAATAGTTTGAGTTTTTCTACAGTTTTAGCCATCCCACAATGCGCAGAGCTTGGTGGAACATGTGCTTGTTGCAATACTTCTGGAATCAGTGCGGAGGGTACCCAAAGTTTCCAGGATTCATCTTGTTCGTCATTATCATTATGAACTCAGTTCTTATCTAGACGTAGCCATCCTAATTTTTAAGTCTGGCAGTTTTGACTAATTCTCTTGGACTTGTTGAATCACGCCGAGGTATTCTGGCGATTTAAAATTTATTGACTGTAAATCAATCAAAGGACTACTAGCAGTGAATTATTTTATCGCAGGCTGGCTTAGAGGAGACAATGCGTCAGCGACAACGTTTTCTGATCTTTGTCTATGTGTAATAGAAAAATTTAATGATTGTTACTTCATCGACTACCTCGCCAGTCTTCCGGAAAGATCTTTCTGCTTCATCTACCATTTTAAAGAGGCATATCAGAGCTGAAGTTAAACGTGGTTTTGGAAGATTGAATGATTTTTCGGCATCCTCATTCCAAACTAGAGACTTTTTGTTCTATATTAATTCCGTCAGTGGAAAGATTTTGATGGACAATTCTAGAAAATGGCGCAACTGTTTTACATATTGTGTTTATGCTAGGCCCATTTCATGAAATCATTTCATGCAATGGGGAGAAAAGTGTGTGCATAAACACCATTTCATGTATTCGTTAACACACGAAAGTTGACTATGAATGCAGCCTGAATTAGTGAAATGGTGTACAAATTAGGTGACAACGCCGCACAGTGGGACATCAGACGAAAAGAGGTGGCAAAAATCAAAGAATTTTTTTATCGCGCTTTAAATAAAATGAATATACGTATCTAACAGAGAATTTCCCAGAGCTTTCAAAAATATAATTTTCAAGATAATCTGAATTTTAGTTTAGGAGATATGAGCATTCAAAGCTGAAAATTATTTCAGTGTGCACAAATATATTCAACTTTTTTTCAATTGCTGCATCTTTGAGGATGAATTAAAAGTAAACTACGTTACGTATCTGTTTTTAGTGTTTCCATTTAGACGTATTTATTGTTATTAGTTATCAATAAGAACCTATTCTGTTGCATGGACAGTAATCAAGAAAAACGTATTTTCAAAACCATCTAATTTTTGAGCTGTTTTTCAACTTAGGTAGCGAGGTAGCCTCACTTAAATCGACCTAGAAGCCAAACGCCTCAAAATCGGAAATAGGGATTTGGAACATAGGTAAAATAATTCTCAATGAACATATACAAAAACAAGGGGGAACGTTGCGAGCCGCGGCTCTACTTTATACCCGGTACCGGTACCCGGTAATTTATTACATGTTCGCAAAAGGGACAAATTGAATTTTAGCCAAAAAAAAAATTAAGTCGAACCTTTTCGGAGACTATCTATTAGATGTTCCCATATTTGTTTACATACATTTGTTACATCTGCCTTTTCTACATGTCTAAATCTACTTCCTACATATACATACACGGCTGTGTGCGAGAAAGAGAGGGAATGAGTCTGCGCTTGAAAGGCCACTGAAATTTCATTTGTTCCTTCTGGCTATATTTATGATCCGATCTGATCCAGATATGGTAATTTTCTATGATTCTGCGTTTTTTGGTTTTGGAAAGACGGACAGACGAAAGGACAGACAGACATAGCTATATCGACTCGGCTATTGATGCTGATCAAGAATATATATACTTTATGGGGTCGGAAACGCTTCCTTCTGGGTGTTACACACATCCATTTTTTCAACAAATTTAATATACCCCTTTACTCTTCGAGTACCGGGTATAAAAATATCTCGGGAAAATTTTATGAAGTTTTTTTGTAAAGTCAGGTCAAAGTTTAAAAACTACCCAAAAAAGTAGGTACTAATGAATTCATATACACATTACACTCCACATTTGAATAATTTTCAATTTTACGCTACCCAAGTGATGTTGATGATTAATAATGAATTCATATATATTGTTTGGACGTTGACGTGCAATGACTGCACCATCAAGTGGCCCATGGGACACCAGCCGAATGCTGTTACGCGCGAATCCCAGGCCAAAACGCAGCCCTCCTCCCACCCAACCGACCGAGGGGCGCTGTCGCAAAACGCGCGACTCGTTAACCGAACCGATCGCGATCATGCAGGAAAGATAGATGTTAGACTAGTTTTCGAGGAAAATTAGAACTAATCTTACTAAAGGAGTTAATCATGCATTAAAACTATCGTACACCACAACTACAATTACTAACTACGAGAAAGGTATGTGAGTATTAGTAATTTGAGAAGAGGAAGGGAATTAGTTGCCGATATAATATGGTAGAGGGAATTATAATCCGAGCATAAAACTCTAAAAGGTTCATGCAAGGAATAATTCGATCTACAAATCGGAAGGAACAAAGGTATATAATTTCTAGTAATTCTAATAGGAATCGTGAAGTTTATGCGGCTCAACAAGTCAGGGCTATCTACGTCACCCTTGATCAAGTTGTGCACAAAAATCACACCAAGCATTGTTCTACGGTTAACTAAGGATGGAAGGTTTATTAAAAGCGATCTACTAGAGTAAGACGGCAGTCTCACACTTGCATCCCAGTTGAGGCCGCGTAGAGCGAAAATTAAAAAGTTTTTCTGGACTGATTCTATACGGTCCTGGTGTACTTTGTACTGAGGGCACCATACACAAGAACCATATTCTAAAATCGGACGAACAAGCGATAAATAGAGAGTCTTTGTTATATAGGGGTCGTCAAATTCCTTTGACCACCTCTTTATAAACCCAAGCACGCCCATGGCCTTATTTACCATGGTAGAAATGTGTTCAGAAAACTTTAACTTGGGATCTAGAAGAACACCAAGATCATCAACTAGGGTAATTCTCTCGAGAGAACCCCCGCCTAGTGTGTAAGGAGCCAGAAAGGCGCTGGAGCGATGAAATGTCATTACTTTACATTTCGAAGCATTAAGGTATAACAAATTTGCACAACACCATGACTGAAAGGTATTAAGATCGGATTGCAACCTGGAGTGAGATAAGCTGTCCTTGAACTGGACACACAGCTTAACATCATCCGCATACATAAGTACTCGAGAGTATGTTAATACCGACGGCAGGTCATTTATAAAGAGTGTAAAGAGTAGGGGGCCTAGATGGCTGCCCTGTGGTACGCCCGAAGTAACCATAACTGGTGAAGATAGGGAGTTTTTGAAGAGGACTCTTTGGGACCTGGAACAAAGGTAGCTAGAAATCCATCTCAAGAGATTGGGTGGAAACCCTAAAAGGTCAAGTTTTTGTGCTAGGAGAGTGTGGTTTACAGAGTCGAATGCTTTACTGAAATCTGTGTAAATGACATCCGTCTGTAGATTACCTTGGAAGCCTTTAATGATAAAGGAGGTGAACTCCAATAAATTCGTGGTTGTTGATCTCCGCCTTATAAATCCATGCTGGGCTGGAGATATAAGTGATCTGCAAAGATGCTGCAGGTGCGGAGTTAAAATTTTCTCAAACACTTTAGGAATTGCGGATAACTTTGATATACCTCTGTAGTTCTTCGCGTCAGACTTACTACCTTTCTTATGGAGAGGAATAATGAACGACTCCTTCCATATGGAGGGGAAGCATGAAGAGTTAATGGACAGGCTGAATAGTTTAAGCAACGGTCCACACAGAGACTCGGCGCAGTATCTAAGTACACAGCCGGGAACTCCGTCCGGACCCGGTGAAAATACCGGCTTAACTTTCCGGAGGTCAAGAAGCAGAGAGCTTTCATTTAGCAAGGGACTGAAGATGCCGTTCGACCTGGGTAAACCGTATGGGTACGGCTGCCCGGAGTAGCATTCCTGAGAATAGGTTGTTTGGAAGTATTGGGCAAAAAGATCGGCAATTGCCTGATCAGTGTTTGCCGACGTATTAAGAAATGATAGCGAGGATGGATGAGCGGACGTTTTACGCTTACTGTTTACGAAGCTGTAAAACTGCTTAGGGTCCTGAGAAAAACGTATCCTGCATCTAGATAGGTAGTTCTTATAGCACTGGGAATTAAGAACTGAAAAGTTTGACCGAGCCATTACATAGCGAGAGAGAGAAGAAGGAGAGCCAACTTCTTGAAATTTTTTGTAAAGTCTTGATTTTAAGTTTTTTAGACTGGATAACTCTTTGGTAAACCAAGGGGGCTTCCCAGATCTAATAGGACAGGAAAGTGGGACACAAGACTCAAAAAGTGAGTCAAGTGCATCATAGAAAATGTTTGTGCATATTGTAACATCAGTGCACAAATACAAAGCGGACCAATCAAAATCCCTAATGAGGTTATTAAGCTTCGCAAACTCGGCTTTACGAAAGCAGCGGACACATTGAGGTAGCCTACCCGACCGATCCAATGCGGTTGGTCCTATATCGAGCGACACTTCAAGTGTAGGATGGTAGGCATCTTCAGGTATAGTGAGCGGAGGGACTCGGGTTAACAACGCAATGGTCGGATCCGTTACAAAGCACAGATCAAGCAATCGACCCGGGGAATTTTTCACATGGTTGACTTGAGACAGGGATAAGTCGAGTAAGCCGTCTATAAAGTCATGTCGTGACATGGGGACTAGGTTATTAGACTCGTTTACCGAAGACCAAACAGTTCCTGGTAAATTGAAATCCCCAAGAACTATCATATGATCTTTATCCGATAGCGAGGAAGAAACAGCGCTTAAGGCGGACAAGTGCTGCTCATAAATTGCGATATCCGAAGAAGGTGGAATATACGAGCATGTAATAAAGACTGAAAAAGCGGGAAGAATCAGTTTTATACACAGGAATTCCAGTTCTTGTTGAATCTGGACTGTAAAATGTTCCGACGTGAAGTTAGAGTCCACTGCAATCAGAACCCCACCTGCACGTCGAGACGAACGGTCATTTCTAAAGATTGTGTACCGACCTGCCAAAACTTCAGAACTAAGAATTTCCGGTTTTAACCAGGTCTCTGTAAACACAATTACATGGGATGCAAATGCGACGCTATCCCGAAACAGAGTGCTGAGCTTACTACGCAAGCCTCTAACATTCTGGTAGGTGATTAAGAGAAAGGAAGTTAGTTTTTTGGATGGGTGGACTGGGAAGATGAGGATGGAGCACTGGCCTGACTAGTATTAAGAGTTATTGGGGGCCTACTCTTCTTCTTTGCCTTAAACTCCTTCACCACCATGTTCTCTGGCCAAAATTTGGCAGAGCAAATGGTGTCAAAATGAGTTGGGGAGACGCTTATTTTAAATGAAGCTACATCCCTGGCATAAGAGAAGTTAAACTTCTCCACCTTTAAACCGTCGGCTTGTATATTGCTTTGAATAAAAGCAGTAACGTCATCTATAGTGGTGTAAGGGGCAAGCCGTGAGACAAATATTTGTCGTTTAGGTGTAGGTGTGATCACCACCAATCTTGGGTTTGGCACCACAGACCTTGTACCTGTGATGGCAATACCCGGTGGTCCGGGTCGTATGTTTGTTGGTGGGATCGAAGTGGACGGGATATTAGTAATGCTGGCGGGCTCGACGGACACGGACGCTACGGAAATTTTTGGTTGTACGTTCTCCGAAGTGATAAATTTGGCTGCCGAATTTGCATCACCAGCAGCTGTCGTTGCCCTTGGAATAGCAAACGATATCGGCTGCTGCACAATTGGAGTGGTCGGAGTCGGTTGTTCGGCAACGGGCGGCAGAGGGACAGTTGGGGCTTGCAGATCCCGCGGAGTGACCTTTTTCCGCCTAGGAGACTCATTCAGCAGTTGCAAACTGCTAAACAAAGACTCCATGGCTAGGAGCCGATCGTACTGCTTTTTAAAGCCCACGGTCAGCTCCTTAAAGCCATTCCGCGTCTGCCCCATAAACCTGGCAATCTCTATGTGAGCCCCCCGGCATGCCTCACAACAGTAGAACAAGCCATTATGCTTGGAAATTGCATCACCCACGAGGCCTGAGTACCCAGCGCACTTTGCGTGCATTGCTTTTCTGCAAAGGTAGCAGGGGATACTCGACTGATCAGGGGTGACCACCTGTTTGCAGGTTTTTTTGGTACAGATAATAGGTGATTCCATAATAAACAATAAACAAAATTTATTTCAAAACAAATAGAAATCAGACCAGTGTGCCAGGCAAACGCTTAAAGCGGAATTAGTAAGAACTGAGCGGAGAGAGGAGAGCGGTTGCAGCAGCTGCAATGAGAGAGAGAGAGCGCTACTACACGGAAAGTATTGAGAGCGAGAGAAGAAGAACAGTTATTTATGTTTGGGTTATAGGGAGAGAGTGATGCTAAAGCACAGACTACAAGATGAGAGCGGGCTAAATTCAATGTGAGAGCGTACTTACGAAAAGCAACAACAAAAACACAATGTTAACCGACGCAAAAAAGAATTATTAAATTATGATTTACACAGTAAATAGGCAAGCACTCGCGATTCAGGATAGACTTTAAGTTAGCAAGTTAATTTGTTAGTTCGCAAAAGATTTATTTTGGACAAACACCGGTTGTTTATACAAAATAAGTGAAAATTGAGCGGAGCGCAATGAAAAAACGCGTCTGAACACTACGAGAGAGATAGACGATGATATATGTAGGGTTGTTAATTATAACAATGTTTATTGGTATGAGTGTAATGTAGGTTTTACAATAGTTTCGGTGGTTTTTAATATGCTAATGATAATAGTTCCTTTCGGCTGGCAACTGAAAACTTAATCGCACGACGGGTAACAACTCAATAATGATCGTTCGGCTCTCTCGCGTCGGCTGGCTCTCGCTGACGACGGCTCTCGCGCTCTCGCTGACGACGGCTCTCGCGCTGTCGCTTACGACCGCTCTCGCGCTCGCGCCATCGGGATACGGAACGCGAGCTCACGGAGGGACCAGACTTCTTACATATATATATATTGCATTCTATTTTTTTAGCACTTTAATCTTTTTTTGACTTCTTAAGCATCCAGTTGCGTATAAGTTGCAGTGAATACAATTTGTAAACATAACTAACGTGAAAATGGCTATGGATAATACAAAGTTATTGGAGATATATAGAACTTCAAGCACATTAAACGAATTTGTGGAATCTGTTCCTAATGAATTGAATTTAGTACAACCCCGAGCAGTATACAAGTATAAGACAAAAAATTACCACTATTAATTTTAATATTAAAAAGAAATGGGATGTCGCATTCCGTAAAACTGACTTCTTTAATAGCTAAAACGCAAACTGGTTGATAGGAAACAGCTTGCCATATGATGGACTCTCCACCTCCACAGGACGAGTCACAGGAAGACCAACAAAAACCTTGGATGACTGTTCAGATTATACAAGAAAGAGAAAACCTGTAGATGCAACATGTCATATAAGTACGGATCATTTATCAGAGGCACTGTTAATCAAATATACGAACAACAAGGAAAACAAGAGGTCGTGTATTACAAAAGCTGTTTCTAATGCAAGTCCGGTGAGACTTGACAGGATAAAGGATAGCATCCTCACGCCACCAAATTCACAACCGAGGAAATACACATTTGAAGAGGCTAGCATTGTTTTTGGATTTAGAAATGTCTAAGGAGAAATATTCAATATTGCGGAATTCCTTAATCCTTCACAATGTAGACATTCTGCCTGAATACAGAAACATTACACAAGCAAAACTAAAGGCAGTGCCGGAATCAACAATAAAAACAACAAAAAAAAGTAAAACTTCAAGACCTGATGGAGCACACTGCGAAACGGCTCATTGAGAGTTTACCTCACCATCAGATTGAGAGTCTTCCGCAAAATATCACATTGCTCAGCAAATGGGGCTGTGATGGATCTTCTGGGCAAAGTGAATATAAGCAAGCAATATCCACAGACGATAAAGCCATAACAGATTCGAACATGTTTATGGCTTCTCTTATACCCCTGCGGCTTAAATCGGATACATCGGAATATTGGGAAAATCCGTGACCTTCGTCTGCTCATTATTGCCGCCCTATATTATTCAAATACGCCAAAGAATCTTTGGAGTTAATAAAGTTCACAGTAAAAGATATTAAGAACCAGATTTCCAATATCAGGCCGGTAAAAATAATCAAGGAATAAAAAATCATTTATGTAAATTTTGAATTTTTTCTTACAATGATTGATGGAAAAGTACTTAACGAACTAAATAATACTAAATCTACCTTGAAATGTGCGTTTTGCAAAAAAACCCAAAAGGATTTTAAAAATTTGGATGATTCCATAGTTGAAGAGGAAAACTCGGAATATGGTATTTCCCCATTGCATGCAAGAATAAGATGTATGGAGTTCATTTTAAAACTTTGTGACGCCCAGCGCCAGAACTCTCAGCGCCGGTGCCACAGATTACATATACATACATACTACTTATTACAGATACCTATAGAGTACATATCTTAAAACTGACTTCCTATTACGCACTTACTATTATTTACTATAAACCTAGAATAAGAGAAACAACATGGAAATCATTAAAATTAAATACCCAACCAACTCCTGACGTAAAATTTAAGTAAGCGCCCAAAACACCAGTGGGACCAACACCCGCCAGTGAACGGTCGCACTGACCAGTGAGCACTCCAGAGTGACCGGAGCACAGCCACCAACAACCACACTATCAGCTGAAACCCGAAACGCGCCAAGAGTAACAAAACACGCTAGCCCCAAGCCCCAAAGATCACCAGCTGGCGTTGAGCAATAAAAGGAGGGCACTCAGACTGAATCGGGGCAGTCCATCTCAGAACAGCCTGGGTCTCACAACCCAAATATTTTTTTAAGTGGTTCTAGTACCAAAAGGTAGTCCTCTACTTTTACACTAGTCCACTAATACATTTCCCCTCCCTACTTCCCAAACTCGTCTACTGTGCGTGTGTTTCACCTCACAGCCAACTTCTCTACTGAGCGTGTGCTTTACCGACTTTTATACTGAGCGTGTGTTTCACCTCACACCCGACTTCTCTACTGAGCGTGTGTCTCACCTCACAACCAACTGCAATACTGAGCGTGTGTTTCACCTCACTGCTCCACTGACGACCAGCAAAAAGCCACATGCGGTAGCCAAGTAAGAAGGAAGTCCCAGAAGGAAGACCCAGAAGGACGACCCATCCGGAGGACCCCAGGCGCACCTATTTAACTATTCACTCTGTAATCTTAAGAATAATAAAAATATAATAAAAATTATCCTGCTAACCTACGCCTTCTTCTTGAGCCCGAGATCCCTTAATTATAGCTACCACACCCAGAAACCAATAAATTTCTGTGAACCCCGGCGCGGCGAGCATACCCCGGCCGAAGCAACGTCACAGTGGCGCCCGAGCAGGTTGTGGTAGCATAAGAATATCTCAGAAGTGGTCAAGATGGCAGAGCAGCGGATCAATCAGGCAACAAAAGGAGAGTTAGAAAACTACTGCGAGGAAGTCGGCTTGGAAACACGAGGAAAAAAGACGGAAAATTTAAAGAAGCAATTGATACGATTCATAAAACGAACAGACCTATCAGGAAATACAACGGAGAGACTAGAACAGCTGGCAACAACGAGACACAAAACAGGAGATCGCGGAGCGTAACTGCAAAAAAGAGGCCAAGACAATCACCGAGACGAATCCCACACATAGAACAGCGGTGGAGGAGGAAGAAACCAAGACGGAACAGGCCAGACCGCCAACGCCAAAAGCAAACGGAAGCAAGCACACCATGGAGGAACCTCTAGAAGCAAGAACAGCAAGGAAAAAATCACCATTTCCGAAACAGATACGGAAAGGATCGCCGGAAACAGTAGCAACTATTGAACGAATACGCCAATGGGAAATCACCTACACAGGGAAAGGAGATCTGCTGGAATTCCTGAGCAGAACGGAGGAACTAGCAGAGATATTCGGAATAGAGAATGACCACTTGGTTTTTGCAATGCCAGTGATATTGGAAGAAAGCGCAGTAGACTGGTGGTATACAAAACAGCACCAGGAAATACATGGAAGGGGGCAAAAGAGGGACTCAAGGAAATCTTCATGTCACCAAGGTACCAGGAGGAACTAGTGAAACAAGTGACAAACCGTAACAAGTAAAATGTTCCGACGTGAAGTTAGAGTCCACTGCAATCAGAACCCCACCTGCACGTCGAGACGAACGGTCATTTCTAAAGATTGTGTACCGACCTGCCAAAACTTCAGAACTAAGAATTTCCGGTTTTAACCAGGTCTCTGTAAACACAATTACATGGGATGCAAATGCGACGCTATCCCGAAACAGAGTGCTGAGCTTACTACGCAAGCCTCTAACATTCTGGTAGGTGATTAAGAGAAAGGAAGTTAGTTTTTTGGATGGGTGGACTGGGAAGATGAGGATGGAGCACTGGCCTGACTAGTATTAAGAGTTATTGGGGGCCTACTCTTCTTCTTTGCCTTAAACTCCTTCACCACCATGTTCTCTGGCCAAAATTTGGCAGAGCAAATGGTGTCAAAATGAGTTGGGGAGACGCTTATTTTAAATGAAGCTACATCCCTGGCATAAGAGAAGTTAAACTTCTCCACCTTTAAACCGTCGGCTTGTATATTGCTTTGAATAAAAGCAGTAACGTCATCTATAGTGGTGTAAGGGGCAAGCCGTGAGACAAATATTTGTCGTTTAGGTGTAGGTGTGATCACCACCAATCTTGGGTTTGGCACCACAGACCTTGTACCTGTGATGGCAATACCCGGTGGTCCGGGTCGTATGTTTGTTGGTGGGATCGAAGTGGACGGGATATTAGTAATGCTGGCGGGCTCGACGGACACGGACGCTACGGAAATTTTTGGTTGTACGTTCTCCGAAGTGATAAATTCGGCTGCCGAATTTGCATCACCAGCAGCTGTCGTTGCCCTTGGAATAGCAAACGATATCGGCTGCTGCACAATTGGAGTGGTCGGAGTCGGTTGTTCGGCAACGGGCGGCAGAGGGACAGTTGGGGCTTGCAGATCCCGCGGAGTGACCTTTTTCCGCCTAGGAGACTCATTCAGCAGTTGCAAACTGCTAAACAAAGACTCCATGGCTAGGAGCCGATCGTACTGCTTTTTAAAGCCCACGGTCAGCTCCTTAAAGCCATTCCGCGTCTGCCCCATAAACCTGGCAATCTCTATGTGAGCCCCCCGGCATGCCTCACAACAGTAGAACAAGCCATTATGCTTGGAAATTGCATCACCCACGAGGCCTGAGTACCCAGCGCACTTTGCGTGCATTGCTTTTCTGCAAAGGTAGCAGGGGATACTCGACTGATCAGGGGTGACCACCTGTTTGCAGGTTTTTTTGGTACAGATAATAGGTGATTCCATAATAAACAATAAACAAAATTTATTTCAAAACAAATAGAAATCAGACCAGTGTGCCAGGCAAACGCTTAAAGCGGAATTAGTAAGAACTGAGCGGAGAGAGGAGAGCGGTTGCAGCAGCTGCAATGAGAGAGAGAGAGCGCTACTACACGGAAAGTATTGAGAGCGAGAGAAGAAGAACAGTTATTTATGTTTGGGTTATAGGGAGAGAGTGATGCTAAAGCACAGACTACAAGATGAGAGCGGGCTAAATTCAATGTGAGAGCGTACTTACGAAAAGCAACAACAAAAACACAATGTTAACCGACGCAAAAAAGAATTATTAAATTATGATTTACACAGTAAATAGGCAAGCACTCGCGATTCAGGATAGACTTTAAGTTAGCAAGTTAATTTGTTAGTTCGCAAAAGATTTATTTTGGACAAACACCGGTTGTTTATACAAAATAAGTGAAAATTGAGCGGAGCGCAATGAAAAAACGCGTCTGAACACTACGAGAGAGATAGACGATGATATATGTAGGGTTGTTAATTATAACAATGTTTATTGGTATGAGTGTAATGTAGGTTTTACAATAGTTTCGGTGGTTTTTAATATGCTAATGATAATAGTTCCTTTCGGCTGGCAACTGAAAACTTAATCGCACGACGGGTAACAACTCAATAATGATCGTTCGGCTCTCTCGCGTCGGCTGGCTCTCGCTGACGACGGCTCTCGCGCTCTCGCTGACGACGGCTCTCGCGCTGTCGCTTACGACCGCTCTCGCGCTCGCGCCATCGGGATACGGAACGCGAGCTCACGGAGGGACCAGACTTCTTACATATATATATATTGCATTCTATTTTTTTAGCACTTTAATCTTTTTTTGACTTCTTAAGCATCCAGTTGCGTATAAGTTGCAGTGAATACAATTTGTAAACATAACTAACGTGAAAATGGCTATGGATAATACAAAGTTATTGGAGATATATAGAACTTCAAGCACATTAAACGAATTTGTGGAATCTGTTCCTAATGAATTGAATTTAGTACAACCCCGAGCAGTATACAAGTATAAGACAAAAAATTACCACTATTAATTTTAATATTAAAAAGAAATGGGATGTCGCATTCCGTAAAACTGACTTCTTTAATAGCTAAAACGCAAACTGGTTGATAGGAAACAGCTTGCCATATGATGGACTCTCCACCTCCACAGGACGAGTCACAGGAAGACCAACAAAAACCTTGGATGACTGTTCAGATTATACAAGAAAGAGAAAACCTGTAGATGCAACATGTCATATAAGTACGGATCATTTATCAGAGGCACTGTTAATCAAATATACGAACAACAAGGAAAACAAGAGGTCGTGTATTACAAAAGCTGTTTCTAATGCAAGTCCGGTGAGACTTGACAGGATAAAGGATAGCATCCTCACGCCACCAATTTCACAACCGAGGAAATACACATTTGAAGAGGCTAGCATTGTTTTTGGATTTAGAAATGTCTAAGGAGAAATATTCAATATTGCGGAATTCCTTAATCCTTCACAATGTAGACATTCTGCCTGAATACAGAAACATTACACAAGCAAAACTAAAGGCAGTGCCGGAATCAACAATAAAAACAACAAAAAAAAGTAAAACTTCAAGACCTGATGGAGCACACTGCGAAACGGCTCATTGAGAGTTTACCTCACCATCAGATTGAGAGTCTTCCGCAAAATATCACATTGCTCAGCAAATGGGGCTGTGATGGATCTTCTGGGCAAAGTGAATATAAGCAAGCAATATCCACAGACGATAAAGCCATAACAGATTCGAACATGTTTATGGCTTCTCTTATACCCCTGCGGCTTAAATCGGATACATCGGAATATTGGGAAAATCCGTGACCTTCGTCTGCTCATTATTGCCGCCCTATATTATTCAAATACGCCAAAGAATCTTTGGAGTTAATAAAGTTCACAGTAAAAGATATTAAGAACCAGATTTCCAATATCAGGCCGGTAAAAATAATCAAGGAATAAAAAATCATTTATGTAAATTTTGAATTTTTTCTTACAATGATTGATGGAAAAGTACTTAACGAACTAAATAATACTAAATCTACCTTGAAATGTGCGTTTTGCAAAAAAACCCAAAAGGATTTTAAAAATTTGGATGATTCCATAGTTGAAGAGGAAAACTCGGAATATGGTATTTCCCCATTGCATGCAAGAATAAGATGTATGGAGTTCATTTTAAAACTTTGTGACGCCCAGCGCCAGAACTCTCAGCGCCGGTGCCACAGATTACATATACATACATACTACTTATTACAGATACCTATAGAGTACATATCTTAAAACTGACTTCCTATTACGCACTTACTATTATTTACTATAAACCTAGAATAAGAGAAACAACATGGAAATCATTAAAATTAAATACCCAACCAACTCCTGACGTAAAATTTAAGTAAGCGCCCAAAACACCAGTGGGACCAACACCCGCCAGTGAACGGTCGCACTGACCAGTGAGCACTCCAGAGTGACCGGAGCACAGCCACCAACAACCACACTATCAGCTGAAACCCGAAACGCGCCAAGAGTAACAAAACACGCTAGCCCCAAGCCCCAAAGATCACCAGCTGGCGTTGAGCAATAAAAGGAGGGCACTCAGACTGAATCGGGGCAGTCCATCTCAGAACAGCCTGGGTCTCACAACCCAAATATTTTTTTAAGTGGTTCTAGTACCAAAAGGTAGTCCTCTACTTTTACACTAGTCCACTAATACATTTCCCCTCCCTACTTCCCAAACTCGTCTACTGTGCGTGTGTTTCACCTCACAGCCAACTTCTCTACTGAGCGTGTGCTTTACCGACTTTTATACTGAGCGTGTGTTTCACCTCACACCCGACTTCTCTACTGAGCGTGTGTCTCACCTCACAACCAACTGCAATACTGAGCGTGTGTTTCACCTCACTGCTCCACTGACGACCAGCAAAAAGCCACATGCGGTAGCCAAGTAAGAAGGAAGTCCCAGAAGGAAGACCCAGAAGGACGACCCATCCGGAGGACCCCAGGCGCACCTATTTAACTATTCACTCTGTAATCTTAAGAATAATAAAAATATAATAAAAATTATCCTGCTAACCTACGCCTTCTTCTTGAGCCCGAGATCCCTTAATTATAGCTACCACACCCAGAAACCAATAAATTTCTGTGAACCCCGGCGCGGCGAGCATACCCCGGCCGAAGCAACGTCACAGTGGCGCCCGAGCAGGTTGTGGTAGCATAAGAATATCTCAGAAGTGGTCAAGATGGCAGAGCAGCGGATCAATCAGGCAACAAAAGGAGAGTTAGAAAACTACTGCGAGGAAGTCGGCTTGGAAACACGAGGAAAAAAGACGGAAAATTTAAAGAAGCAATTGATACGATTCATAAAACGAACAGACCTATCAGGAAATACAACGGAGAGACTAGAACAGCTGGCAACAACGAGACACAAAACAGGAGATCGCGGAGCGTAACTGCAAAAAAGAGGCCAAGACAATCACCGAGACGAATCCCACACATAGAACAGCGGTGGAGGAGGAAGAAACCAAGACGGAACAGGCCAGACCGCCAACGCCAAAAGCAAACGGAAGCAAGCACACCATGGAGGAACCTCTAGAAGCAAGAACAGCAAGGAAAAAATCACCATTTCCGAAACAGATACGGAAAGGATCGCCGGAAATAGTAGCAACTATTGAACGAATACGCCAATGGGAAATCACCTACACAGGGAAAGGAGATCTGCTGGAATTCCTGAGCAGAACGGAGGAACTAGCAGAGATATTCGGAATAGAGAATGACCACTTGGTTTTTGCAATGCCAGTGATATTGGAAGAAAGCGCAGTAGACTGGTGGTATACAAAACAGCACCAGGAAATACATGGAAGGGGGCAAAAGAGGGACTCAAGGAAATCTTCATGTCACCAAGGTACCAGGAGGAACTAGTGAAACAAGTGACAAACCGTAACAAGCCGAGACGGAAACGGTGAGGGAATATGTACAAGATCTAAGGAAATTGATGAGATTCGGGACATACACAGAACAGCAAAAATTAGAAATTACTTACCAGAACTGCTGGCTACCCATTAAACTCTACGTGAAAAGAACTGAATTCGAAACCCTAACAGAATTCATGATCACTGCAGAGGAATTCGAAAAATTGGAAACAGAGGCGGGACTCTCAAAGGCTACGGGACGGCAAGGGAACAACCAGACATAATACAACACAACTTGGAGACCACAATGCCGCAGATGCGGGCAGATAGGGCATGAAACCAGATCATGTAATAAATGTAAAGAACCGATCATATTTTGTTGGACCTGTAACAAACAAGGAGTCCGGACAATAGACTGCTGTAGAAGGCCGCAGGATAAAGAACAGGGCTCGGGAGACACCCGCCAAACACCCGAGGTCCAGACCAGCACAAGCGGGACACAACCCATATAATATACGAGGAAAAACAACTCCTAGGCTGGGCCAAGATCGGCAGAACTATGATGGAGGTAATCATCGACACAGGGGCCACAAGATGCATGATCAACGAGGAAACAGCAAAGAAACTACAAAAGGAAGGAAGCGAAGGGGACGAAAGGAAGTTGATACGACTGCCGGATGGAAGCACACGAAGAACAACACGTAGGTTCGAAACGACAGTGGAACTAGGAGGACAAACATGTGCACAAACATTTCTAATAATGACCGGAGTACCAGACACCCCGATACTAGGAATGGATTTTCTAGAAAGCACAGACGCTGAAGTAACATGCGGAAAAGCGACAATAGTCATCGGAGAGGGACGCACACCGGGAAAAACGGAAGATCATGTAAGAAGCACACAGCCGGAAGTGGACAAGGAACTGGAGGAGTGGTTTTCGTGGGAAGTAAACAAATTCGAAACACTGAAAGGAGTAAGCAATATAACACCACAGAGAATCTACTTAAAAGACGACAGACCCATCAAGCAGAGATATTATCCGCGCAACCCAGCGCAGCTGAACGAGAAAACGGAGAAAGACGCATACCCAATGCCAAGGATGGATTTCATATTAAACCAACTAAGGGAGGCAAGGTACATTAGCACTCTGAACTTGAAATAAATGTACTGGCAAAAACCAATGGAAAGACGAAGCCGACTATACACCGCATTCACCGCACCTGGGCAAGGATTGTTTCAGTGGAAGGTAATGCCATTTGGGCTAACGACAGCCCCGGCAACGTTCCAGAGGGCATTGGACGCAGTAATAGGACCAGATATGGAACCGTTTGCCTTCGCATACCTAGACGACATAGTCGTAATCGGGCGGATGAATAAAAAACACCAGCAGAAGCTACAGGAAGTCTTGGATCGACTGAGAAAGGCGAATTTACGGATCAACGAGAAAAAATGTCACTTTTTCCAGAGAAAGCTAAAATACCTAGGACACATGGTAAGCGAGGAAGGAATACACACGGATCCAGATAAAATATCTGCGGTACGAGAATTAGCAGCGTCAAAGACACTTAAACAAGTACACAGCTTCTTGGGGCTAGCCAATTGGTAGGAAGGAAGGAAGGATATAAATTCATAGTGGCCACAGAACACCAAGAACTTAGATGGCTCAATTTCATCGAAAATCCGTCCGGCCGAATAGCAAGATGGGCGTTGGGATTACAACCTTTTACATTCGAGATAAGATATAGGAAAGGGAAATCAAACGCGGAAATCTATTCCACGAAGTAACCATAGGATCAGGCTTCGATGACAAAAATCGAGAAAACAGAAGAACGACACGAGGCAGAGGCAATAGCAAAACAAAATATGGAAGAAGCCGCAGCAAATCAAACGAGACATTACAACTTTAGAAAACGAGAATGGAAACCAAAAATAGGGGACACAGTTTGGGTTAGAACATACCCACTGTCAAAGAAACTAGACAAAACAACAGCCAAACTAGAACCAAAGTACAGTGGGCCATGCAAGGCCCTCGAACTGATATCCGCAGTAATAATAACAGTCAAAGACAGCGCTACTAACAGAAAGATACGAGCACATGTCTCACAGCTGAAAGCTACAAACATAAAAGATCAACAAGCAGACACAATAACGGTACCATCACTCTATCTTTTCAGAAACATGGACAAGAAGTTCAAGGCGACGGCAAAAAAATTTTAAGAGCGAATGATGGCGGCCAAAGGAAGCCAAAAGAAGATCGTCGTACTGGACGACGCACCACCCATCGGGGCCCGGATGAGTGTATCGCATACCCGAGTAGCTGCCCCAACAAAGAATCACGGCAATGACGAGGAGAAGCCAAGGACCTCAAGAGCCGCAGCACTGCCAATGGAGGAATACAACAGGCCGGCCCGCAAGAGGATCAGTTGGGCGCAACAGCGACACCCGGAGCCGAACAACCCAACAACTCCAGTCACCATTGGTCTGACTTGGGCGCAACAAGTAGAGGAAGAGGAAAATGAGAACGATGACATCCTGGAACTCGAACCCACAATTCACTCATGGAGTGAGGACAGCAGTGCCCCGGAATCGGAAAAACCACAACAAGCCAGAGGGATCATCCCGGCGGCGTGGGGCAACACAGAAGGGATGGAGCTGGACCCGGAGCACATCCAAACAATGAAAAAAAGGCGCACAAAATCGACGACCACACACGCAGTGCCGCTTCAGGCTATTAAGACGAGAAGAAGCCAGCTGGGTAAAGATAACGCGAAAGGGAGAAGTGAGCATCGGCAAATGGTTCCAGCGTACCAAAAAACCCAACCAGCCACTGCCCCTAGGAGAGGAAGGGGGAGTGTGACGCCTAGCGCCAGAACTCTCAGCGCCAGCGCCACAGATTACATATACATACATATTACTTATGACAGATACCTATAGAGTAAATATCTTAAAACTGACTTTCTATTACGCACTTACTATTATTTACTATAAACCTAGAATAAGGCTATAAACTATTACTATAAACTTAGAATAAGAGAAACAACATGGAAATCATTAAAATTAAATACCCAACCAACTCCTGACTCAAAATTTAAGTACGCGCCCAAATCACCAATGGGACCAACACCCGCCAGTGAACGGTCCCACTGACCAGTGATCACTCCAATGTGACTGGAGCACAGCCACCAACAACCACACTATCAGCTGAAACCCGAAATGCGCCAAGAGTAACAAAACGCGCTGGCCCCAAGCCCCAAAGATCACCAGCTGGCGTTCAGCAATAAAAAGAGGGCCCTCAGACTGAATCGGGGCAGTCCATCTCGGAACAGCGTGGGTCTCACAACCCAAATATTTTTTTTAAGTGGTTCTAGTACCAAAAGGTAGTCCTCTACTTTTACACAAGTCCACTAATACATTTCCCCTCCCTACTTCCCAAACTCCTCTACTGAGCGTGTGTTTCACCTCCCAGCCAACTTCTCGACTGAGCGTGTGTTTCACCTCACATCCGACTTATCTACTGAGCGTGTGTTTCACCTCACATCCGACTTCTCTACTGAGCGTGTGTTTGACCTCACATCCAACTTCTCGACTGAGCGTGTGTTTCACCTCACATCCGACTTCTCTACTGAGCGTGTGTTTCACCTCACATCCAACTTCTCGACTGAGCGTGTGTTTCACCTCACATCCGACTTCTCTACTGAGCGTGTGTTTCACCTCACATCCAACTTCTCGACTGAGCGTGTGTTTCACCTCACATCCAACTTCTCTACTGAGCGTGTGTTTTACCTCACATCCAACTTCTCGACTGAGCGTGTGTTTCACCTCACATCCGACTTCTCTACTGAGTGTGTGTTTCACCTCACATCCAACTTCTCGACTGAGAGTGTGTTTCACCTCACAGCCAACTTCTCTACTGAGCGTGTGTTTCACCTCACATCCGACTTCTCTACTGAGCGAGTGTTTCACCTCACATCCAACTTCTCGACTGAGCGTGTGTTTCACCTCACATCCGACTTCTCTACTGAGCGTGTGTTTCACCTCACATCCAACTTCTCGACTGAGCGTGTGTTTCACCTCACATCCAACTTCTCTACTGAGCGTGTGTTTTACCTCACATCCAACTTCTCGACTGAGCGTGTGTTTCACCTCACATCCGAGTTCTCTACTGAGCGTGTGTTTCACCTCACATCCGACTTCTCTACTGAGCGAGTGTTTCACCTCACATCCAACTTCTCGACTGAGCGTGTGTTTCACCTCACATCCGACTTCTCTACTGAGCGTGTGTTTCACCTCACATCCAACTTCTCGACTGAGCGTGTGTTTCACCTCACATCCAACTTCTCTACTGAGCGTGTGTTTTACCTCACATCCAACTTCTCGACTGAGCGTGTGTTTCACCTCACATCCGACTTCTCTACTGAGCGTGTGTTTCACCTCTCATCCAACTTCTCGACTGAGCGTGTGTTTCACCTCACATCCAACTTCTCGACTGAGAGTGTGTTTCACCTCACAGCCAACTTCTCTACTGAGCGTGTGTTTCACCTCACCCCCAAACCTCTACACTGAGCACGTGTTTCACTTCACTGCTCCACTGACGACCACGACCGACATTGACCAGCACGCAGCAAACAGCCACGTGCGGCCGAGTAGCCAAGTTAGAAGGAAGACCCAGAAGGAAGACTCAAAAGGACGACCCATCCGGAGGACCCGAGACGACCCAGGCGCACCTATCTAACTATTCACTCTGTAATCTTAAGAATAATAAAAACTTGTTATACTGCTAACCTACGCCGTTTTCTTGAACCCGAGATCCCTTAAATATAGCTACCACACCCAGAAACCAATAAATATCTGTGAACACCGGCGCGGCGAGCATAACCCGGACGTAGCAACGTCACAACTTCCATATACCATTCCGCGAGAGGGAGAATCTTTTGACAAAAACACGACAGCTAAGGAAAAACAAAACAATAGGAAACAAATTATTCAAGAAAAATTCGTTGAAAACCTATCACTGAAGGTGGACTGCCCCAAACAAGGATATGGAAACACAACCGAAAAAGTTGAAATTACTGCAGAAATAACTGGTGTGGATATTGACATAATCAAGAGATTGGGTATCATTTTGAATGTTTTAAACTGCAAGGAAAAAATTAACACCCACAAATTTGGTGAATATGGCTCGAAGACTGCTGAGCTGTTACAGGAAAAATATCCTGAAAAGAAACTTACTCCTACGCTTCATAAAATTTTGACACATGGTCAAATTTTAATTGAATATCAGAGCTTACCAATTGGAGAGATGTCAGAGGAAGCACAGGAAGCGAGAAACAAGGATTACAAGAAATACAGGTACATGAATACGTGCAAGATATCACGAAAAACCCAAAACAGGGATCTTTTCAACATGTTAGCGGCCTCTTCAGATCCATATATTTCATCCATTAGACATGTGAGATCTAAAAAAAAATCGGAAAATAGTTATTCTTTAGAAATGTTAAGTTTGTTAGATATTCCTCCCTCTAAATTGGAAGTGGAGGCATATTTTACAGAACACAACAAATTAAACCAAATTCAGAATACAATTTTTTTTTTTTGTTAAATCAGATTGACCCAAAAAAAATGATGTAAAAAAATTATGTATAGTAATATTGACCAATAAAAGTACTTTATCGATCCAAACAAATTTAAATTCAGCACATTACATAGGAAAATATGCACCGGCAACAAAGTTCAACTTTGGCTTTTTGGGGGTAAGCTTCTAAACAATATAGCGAAACGTAATATTTAATTTTGGAAGATTTATCTTTCAAATGCTGTTTATTTTATGAAGATATCTTCATTCGTTCAGAAGTTATTAATATAGCAAGCTGAAATGGCAGAATGTCCCACTGTGCGCCGGGCGATCAAAGTAATCATGGATCATGTATTCGTCTTCGTCGAATAAACAGAATTAATGAAATTCATAGCATAAACATAGTAATAGAGATAGGAACAGGAAACTCATTGATAGCCTTTATCTTCTCGGGATCAGTTAGAATTTGTCGTTCTCGAATGATAAATCCCAGATACTTTTTTTTGCGCATACAAAATTTGGACTTCTGAATATGAATAGTCAGATTAGACTTTCTCAGGCAAACAGAAATTTCCTGAAGCGTGCCTAAATGCGACTCAAAACTCTCTGGCAACACTAGCAGGTTGTCTAAGTATACAAAAACGCATTTTCTTAGATGGGCCGGGATAACCTGGTCCATTAAACGACAGAGAGTTTGCGCAGCATTGCATAGGCCGAAGTGCATCGTATCATATTGATATAGAGGCCTGTTTGGCACTGTGAACGCCGTATATTGCCGGGATTTTTCGTCGAGGGATGTCTGCAAAATGCGTGTCTTATATCTAAGCCCGTTATGTACCTAGCTGGTGGCAATCGACTCAAAATACCGTCAATATGAGGTAACGGATAGGCATCCTTTATAGTGATCTTATTGACCTCACGCGAATCCAAACAGAACCTATTCTTTTCACCTTTCTGCACCAATTGCTGCTCAATAGACTTGTTGACTCTAGCGCTAACATATGATCGACTTCAGCAAACATCAGTTTCTCTATTGCTGGTGCAACTGGCCATTGTCTCTGCTTGATGAGAGTTGCTGATTCGGCCTCAATCGTATGCGTAATCAAAATTTCTACTATGGCCTTCACGCGACTTTGTTGTTTACTGCACAAAATATGCCACTTGGCCTTACTTTGGGTTCCATCTTACCATCTTTTTCCTGTCCGATCGAAACTAAGGGTTGTCACATTTTCGGGTGTGTCCAGTTTTTGTCTTTCGACACACCCTCCATTCGGTTTCCCGCGGGAACATATTAGTTTTGAAGGCATACGTTGAATCGCTAGAACTTCTTGACTTGGCACCTTCGATTCTGATTCTCATACGCTTCAGTTAGCTCAGTAACATAGGAACGCACAGTACGCGTCTTATAAACTTTTATGTCATTGTAGAATTGTTCATGCTTACAAACTTCGACACGTAATTGTGATCTATACGATATTCGTAAATGAAGTAGCTCAAGCTTGGTTTTGTCCTAATCAACAACTCAACTAATTGACCTTCGGACATGCCTTGCTGAAGTCTATCTGCAGATCCTCTATTGCGCATTAATAATCATCAAAACATTTGCTTTTACCCTGTCTTCGATTCCCATATGTCAAGATCCGTTTCAGCATCTTCAAATTGTTTCCGAAACTCGACACAAAAGTTTTCTCAATAAAGATTAGTATTGTTCCGGTGGAACTTCCAAAACCAGAAACTGACCTTATCAGCAAACAAGAGATACTGGTGATCACAAAGTAGCTGATAATTATTATTAAAGATCAATTCAGTTAAAGAGTGTATTCGGAATATAAAATTCTATTCTCATACAGTTCTTCGAACCGTCAAACTTTATCCGCCAATTTTGAATTATGCTTGCTGCTTTTTCTGGTGCTATCTGTGCATTTGACCTACATCGACTACTACTATTATTTGAGGTGTTTCCTGCCAAAGAAGCGCGTAAACCGTATTGCCAATTCCCAGTCTCACAATTCCCTACAGATTGTACGGCGTTGTTTAGATTGAGAGCAGCCAGCTGCCTCTGAATTGTCTTCTCGATATTCTAATTCAAAATTTCAACAAAATCGTCCATCATGTTTTCGTGTTGCACACTTAAGGCTTCCTGTATATACCTAACTATACTGGATCTACAAGTCGCGATTTCGCTCTGGTGGTCATGCCTCCTTTCGAGTTGGTTGACCTGCCTCTGCCTCGATTCTTAAAATGGCCTCCCATCCTTTTCAGAGTATGGGTTTGCCGATTTGTTGCTAAAGTATCACCGCTTCCTGTCTCCGCCTTGCCAACTGCGTCACTCAGTGCTGCAGCGAGCGTATTTTTACCATGCCGTAGTTGCAAAATAAGACAGCAAGCCGCCAATATCGGACAAGCTGATGTGGTCGTGATTGCTTCAAAGTATACAACTTTTACTAAATCTATGCTTACACGGGGGCCTTGCAATTAATTTAGTGACCTGTATTACTTCACTGCAAACGGCGCAAAAAGGATCGCTGTAATTTGCCGACAACAACAACCGAAACGAAACAGAAAGCAGAAGGTAAAGCAGATGACGCGAGAACGGTTATTGTTGCTTATGCACAACCGAATCGAACAACCGTGGTTTTACGCGAATTAGCAAACAACAAATTTTTTGTTAATGTTTATGTTTTTTATTACGTCGGGGGGTTCAGCAAAATGTTGAGCTACTGAGCTTCTTCAGCAACGTAATTGTCAAAATATTTTATTAAAAGCACAATTGATTTAACGCACTATAAATGTTTGTAATTTGTCTTTATTTGCCATGCAAGGCAATTGGTGCGATGATCGACGACGGTCGATTTTGCTCTGACGATGAGCCTCCCTCACAGCTCTTGCCTGACGACGAATGAGACGAGAAAGGGCGATGCTGCGATTGAGAGCGTAGGGCAGAAGCAAGCAACAATTAAGATAATGTGCTCTTTCAGCTGCCATGGGCCGGCGCTAAGCCGAACAGTATTCCACTACCAAATGAACTCTTATGCTATTCATTTTGGACTAGTGGGACACTACAAACGTTAATCTTAGAATAAAGAGATGGAAAGCAAACTTAGAGGAATACGATTACGAATTTGTATACAAATCAGGAAAATATAACATCGTAGCAGATGCACAGATGCATGCGAATCAAATTCAGTCAGCACTCGGCATAATAACGAAAGTTCTAGCCATCACTTAATTCCTAGTGTGGAAGTACCAACCAACGCATTTAAAAATTAAATATTTCTCCACAAGCAGACTCTTCCCAGTATAAGTGTAGCATACCCTTGCCAACATTCCACAGACACGACATATACCACCGAAAATATGACAGTGATGAACTGAAGATAATTCTATAACTTTATTTAATCCTTTGGTCATTTACGGAATCTACACAAAAGAAGATGTTATGGGCAAAATTCAGTTAATGTACCATGAAAACTTTAGTAGATTTAAAGACCGATTCACACAGAGAATGTTAAAAGATTTAACAAACGAAGCCTTCCACAAGAATTCCTAAGATACACCATAAGCTCACCGCAGTTCTCTAGAAAGTAAAGTCCAGCTGTCCGAAATATTATATTTCCCTCAAATGAAGACGAAAAAAGACACCTTAGTTTAACAAGGCATGAAGTAAAACAATAAGGTAGTAAACATCCAGAAAAAAAAAAAAACAAATTCCAGAATATCTAGATCACATTCTACACATCGATTTTTATTCCATAGAGAAGAGCCTAGTTTTGATAGCAATAGACAAGTCTTCCAAATTAGCACAGGCAAGAGTAATCAAATAGAAATCCATAGAGGATATAAGAATGCGTTTTAAAAGGTCTTGTTTTTTATTTTGTGCGTCCCGAAGTTCATCATTATCGAAATGAAAAGTCACTTAATTCAGCCTCGATAAAATTCTTTCTTAAAGATCAACTTAAAATTTAAATTTTCACATCACCACCATACCAAAAAACGGTAAATGGGTAAATCAAAACATTCCTTTCCACCTTATCGGAAATAATGCGTTTAATAAAACCGGACCAGACTTGTGACGTTGCTACGGCCGGGGTATGCTCGCCGCGCCGGAGTTCACAGAAATTTGTTGGTTTCTGGGTGTGGTAGCTATAATTAAGGGATCTCGGGTTCAAGAAGAAGGCTTAGCTTAGCAGTATAAGAAGTTTTTATTATTCTTAAGATTAAACACACCCTGTAGAGAAGTAACGTTGCAGGGGTAAAACACACCCTGAAGAGAAGTAGCGTTGCAGGGGTAAGACACATACTGTAGAGGAGGATCGTTGCAGGAGTAAAACACGCCCTGTAAAGGAGGATCGTTGCAGGGGTAAAACACGCCCTGTAGATTAGGATGTTAGGAAGGGGGAATTGTATTTAGCAGGTAAAAGTAGGGATCTACCTTTTGGCTTTTGCACCGCCGAGAAAATATTGAGAGATGACTCCCAGGCTGTTCCGAGTTGGACTGCCCCGATTCGAACTGGCGAGGCTTCTTTTATTTCCGAACGTCAGCTGTTCTTCCTCGGATTTGGGGCTAGCGCGTGTCTTTGGTTTGAAGCGCGTTCCGGGTTCCAGCTGATGATGTGGTTGTTGGTGGATGTGCTCCGGTCACACTGGCGCGTTCACTGGTCGGTATGACCGTTCACTGGCGGGTGATGGTCCCACTGGTGTTTTGGGCGCGTACTTCAAATTTGAGTCAGAGTTTTATGTTTTTTTGGATTGGTTATATTTTCATTTAATGATGAGGAACTTCAGGTTGGTCTTTCTAAAGCTATGAGTATCTATTCTATATTATACGTAAACAATGAGTGACTTCAGGTTTTTTTCTCTCTTATTCTACGATTATATATGGTGGAAATGGAAATGTAAGTCATTGTGGCGCCGGCGCAGTTCGATATTGCGCTGGGCATCACACTCCCCTCTCCTCTCCTTGGCTGGCATCGTCTCTCTTCTTGGCTTGAAACCAGGCTCCGATGCGCACATCCCCGGCTCTGCTGACCCGTACCCAGCATGCCTCTTGCTTCGTATTCTAGATCCGGAACCGTCGTTGTGTATGGGGTTGTCGCGTCTTTGCACTGTCCTGCACTATTTTTGACGACATTTGGTGTCCCTCTTACACATACCATTTGCGTGGAATGTTGCCTGCGTCTTCCAACTCATTGGTTGGTTTCGGTGTCTAGTGTGTATCGTTCTCTTGCGCTCGTTGCTTATCCGGTCCAGAATCCAGGACGTCGTTGTCAATTGTTGGCCGTTGCTCCTTACTGACTGCTGTATGCCGCTCCTCCGGCGCGTGTGTTTGTTCCAGATCTAGAACATCATTGTCATTGGTTGGCCATTGTTTCTTATTGACTGCTGTATGCTGTTCCTCCGGCGCGTGTGGTTGTCCCAGATCTAGAACGTCATCGTCCTCCTCATACTCCTCGACCTGTCATGCCCAGGACAGCTTCTCTCATGCGTGCGCTCATTGGTGGCGTGTACAATAATGTCTGGGTCTTTCGGCCCTTGCTCTGGCCTGCCAGCATCCGCTCCTTGAATTTCTTCGCCGTTGCTTCGAATTTTTTACCCATGACTCTGTTTTATTTTTCGGCTTGTGAACAAAAATGAATCAGCTGTTACCTGTCTGGCCAGTGTGACCTCTACCCATTTGGAAAATTTATCGATACTGTAGTAGATGGAATATACTAATATGAATTTAAAGAAATCCGTCTTAGTTGCGTTCTCTTTATTGAATAATTTTCAGTATATTTCTTAAATTCTACTTAGCTTAGGGCCGCGTAGCTGCGCTGCCAGGAACGCCAGCAGCGGAGCGGCCGCATTTATGTATTTAATATATATGTACGTATATATGCCCAGCGCTGCTGATAGTGGGGGGCGCGAGGGCCATGCAAATTAAACATACGCGGTGGCGATTTGTGTTTTTAAAAGTAAAATTGTTTAACTTTATTTCACAAATTTATCGAGCTTAACAAGACTTAAAGAATTTCAGTTTCGAGGTAAATTGTTCAACCGGGTAGGTATCGGCGCGAGTTTGGCGACTTTAGTTTTAGTTCGACTTTTCCGTTCTGATCCAAGATCAAGACTAACTCTACTGATCCCATCTCCACATCATGAAACCCCAATGGTTCTCTTCTCGATACCATTTTCCTATAAACAAACGGACTGACTCGGATTGATCATCCAGATCTAGAATTGTGAAATACCAAAAATGCAGAATCTGCAGAAAGCCGGGTGTTCAATTGTTTACTTGAAACCCGGGTGTTCGATTGTTTACCCGAAAGCCGGGCGTGGGCCGAGAGTGGGCCGAAAATGTTTTTCAATTAAGGCGGAAGTGAGAAAAGTTTGTTTTCCACTTTAGGTGGGGTGTGAGAAAAGATTGTTTATAAATTATTTGGGAGCCAAAGATTGAAATCCAAAGATCGAGATTGAATCTGGGGACACCAAAGATTGTTTATAACTCGTATAAGGGACCAATGTAATTGGGTACGTTAATTTGCATGCATATTCAAACGGATCATGTTTGGGTGCCGTCAGTTACGTGAAAGACGCCGACGTTGCACTCTTGTCCGCGAGGCATATTGGTGCGATCGTATTACCGTCGCACTCAACATATTCCCGGTTCTTTATGATTACATAAACACTGCAACAAAGTCTTACAGTGTGTTTTACTTAAATTTTCTTGCTACAGTGGGTATTGCCTATGCATGCATACTACATCTCCCTCATGTTGAAAAATAACGTTTTTTTATGAAGTTATTTTATTAATATATTGTAAGCTATATATATATTATTTTTTTTGTTTTTTTTTTTTTGAAAATGAAAATTTTTAAAAAATATTTATGTATATATATGGCCATACTAAATTTGATTATGAAATACAAATGTTTAATTTATCCTTATGAACTGTTTCGTTTTTCAATAAAACCTGACCTCCTGGTTTTGTTTTCTTTATTTTTTATTTTTTTTTTTTTTGTCATGTCTGGGGTTGTTGTGCGGTGGGTGTATACGCTCTATTTTCAAAAATTTGCACAAGTCATTTATTGTTTAGTTTTCATATTTAGTTCGAATGTCCGAAACGAACGTCTTCATCGGACCGAACTTCAATGCGATAATGTCTTTTGACCTTTGTCTATGTATCGTACTAGATGTGAGTTTTGGCATTTTGAGGCATTTGTTAATGTACTCATTATTTATTTTTCGAGTCATATTTGTTTTAAAGTTATGCTCTTCTAGTCCTTGGCCAAGGTTTTTATATGCCTTTTCATCGTCTCTTTTTTAGGATTATTGCGGATTCGTAGACAAAATGCTTTTAATTTTTCATTTGGGTTACCGGCTTGAGTAGCTACTCTCATTTTGTTCATATAATATATTTAGACCATATTTTTTAATCAAAATTCATTCAATGATCTTTAGCGCGGTACCTCTTTGAGTTGGTTTTTCCTATTAAACCGGCTTCATAAAGCCTTTGGAAAAATGACCTAGGTCAATAGCTCCATTAGTCTAAAGGTTGCCAATCTCTCTTGCAATAATCTTTTTACTATGTTCCTAAGGACTTAGCGTATTTACTATATGCAAGGTCACTACTTTTCGTATTGAAATAACTCATGTACGTGGGCTTAGAAGCTTTTTAGTAAATTGCTATTAGCAAATTATTCTTTTTATTCATTCCCTGCGCAGGGTTTATTTTGTCTACTTTATGTCTTTGTTGCCTGGTAGTGACTTCAGGACTTTATTTCGTAAATCGCGTTTTTTTTCGATGGTTATTTATAGTAACTCATCTGCAACATATTATGGATGTTATTTTATATTTTAAAATAACTTGCAGTAAACTCATATTCTTTTAGACCTAGTCTCATTCTGGGTGATTTAATTGGAGTTTGTTATTGAAAGCATAAATTCAACATTGAAATGAGTTTTTGAAAGTATAGATTTGAATTAAAACTGAAGTTTTGACTATGCACGTATGGTCGAAGATTGCTTAGTAGCCAGAAGATTATTGCGGCTTTCTTTAAAAATTCGAATGCGGTTTAACATTCGTTATATTTTTCAGGTCTTGTATTCTTTTTCTTAGACTTAAATACTATAATTTAAATACAAATTTTAACGTCACGTCTGCCGTAATTACAAAATGCTTAGCGCTGTTTGCGTCCGTATGGACTGGGTATTTTCCAATGATGTTGTAGTTTTATCATTTGGTAAAATACCTTGATCAATACACTCACAAAAATAAAATTCAATGGTGCGTGAAGAAAAAGCATTTTTCTGAATGTTGCTTATAGTTTTGTTTCTTGCAGAGTTCGAAACATCTGTTGAATGTTTGATGATATTGTTTTCGGAACAACCGATGACTATTAAGTCATGTATGTATAAGAATTCTTGTGAAGAGTTTAATCCAAAAAAAAAGAAGAGATTGTTCCTTGAAAGGATTTGGCGCTATTTTTATAAGTTTTAAGTAATTGTGTGAAACGATTAGAGCCATTGCTCGTTGAAAAAGATGTTATATTCTTATTTCGGATTTTAATTTATCGGAGCTATTTGTTGAATTGACGTTAGTCTATAACTAAGCGCCGTCTTTAAGTATCGCTATCTGGTACATCTTTTTCAGTAAATGTAGTAATAAACTGTTGTAGTCTGATACGGGAGGATTCACTATTTTGTCTAGAATGAGTCTTTTACTTGTTTCGTTACTTTTTTTATGAGTGTAAGCTATTCTTTGAATTTTTTTTATTATGTACACTGGTTTTGTATATTTTTGTTCTTTAATCTTAGCTCTTGTGTATACAAATTAATAGTATTTATCGATTCGGTTTCAAATCCGAATACTTCTGTATATTTGGTGCATAGCTCTTTGTTTGAGTAGTAGTGGAAAGTTCTTGATAAGTTTTTCTTGACATTAATTTGGCGTTTTTTGCTAATTTGTTTGTATATATTATAGTGTTTTATATTTGGTTGAGATGAACTTTTTTTTTTTAAACTCGATTTGTTGATCTTAATATTCGGCTAAGGGTTTCTTTATTAAGTAATGCGATGGCTTTCGCAAGTAATTTGGCTATTATTCGGATAATTTAGGTTACTCGGACGAAGTATTATTGAATTACAAGTTTGTGTGAAATCTATCTTGTGAACAGAATAGAGTTCGCGTTAACAGTTGTGTCTGTACTGTATTGGATATATTTTGATATGGCTTCATTCAGCATAGTGAATCAGCCAGATTCCATAATATGCCTAACTCTATATGGTTCACTATTGCCGGTCATTGCCGCTATTGCTTTCTTGGTACTGAACAGGTTTGAAAGTTCAGTACTTACGCGTTCATCAATATACGCGGTGTTGAGCTACTGAGCTTCTTCAGCAGCGTAAATTCTCAAATATTTATTTAAACACAATTGGTTTCGATTTAAGATGATTTATTTGCCATGCAAGGCGATTGTTGCGATTCGATGCGAGAGCTTATAGTCGAGATTTACATGTATACAACGACGACGACGATTCGAGACGAGATGCTAGGTGAAGACAGTTTACATGTATACAACGACGACGACGATACGACGATACGACGATACGAGACGAGATGCTAATTGCAGACTGATTCCAAGGGCAGGCGGGCCGATTGCCCGTGCCCAAATGCAAGTGAGAGCGAGCGATGCATCGAGGAAGCGATAGAGGTGGCGAAAGATCGAGAGAGAAATATAGAAGACGACAGATCGAGAGAGCGATGTAGAAAGCGAAGTAAAGAAAGAAGACGAGAGAGAACGGCTGGATAGGCTGCTGCCGTGCGGGAGCTTATGTATGTATGACAATATGTAGGCAATGTGGTACAGTGGGCAGTATCAAAAACGAACAATAATGGAATTTACTCTACTGCTGCACCACTGTCTAAGACTATGTTTTATGACCAATTTTGGGCTGCGTAACCCAACACGCGGCTTCTCGCGATTTTTGTAAATTATCAATTTCTGTTGTAAATTGTACTGGAGTTTTCCCTCCTTGATGTACTTTTTTAAGTTTTATTTGTATGGCATCAGATGATTTACCGACAATAGTGTCTTGCAATTTTTTTATAATTGCATTTATGGTGGTTTCATCTTGTACTTTGTATAGTGTAATGCCAATTATTTTCGATTTAACTACCTCAACGGCAATTTGCTCGTGTGGTCCTTTCGTTAGATCGATTAGTTTTAGGGCTGTAACGAACCTCAGCAGATGGATTTTTTTCCATGGATTGCAGATGAAATTTCTTTCATATATGCTCTAGCATTTGCTGAGAGTCCGTCATATTGGTATTCTTGCGTTCGTTGGAACCTCGGGTTATGGGTTTGTTAACTTGAGTGTTAGCTGAGGCAGAAGTTAATGTTATTGAAGTACCAGTAGTATGAACGTTCACTGCGGAATCATCCTCTGAGACTATGTGGGCATAGGCTGTATTTGGAGATTTTGGACGTGGACTTATGGGTCTTTCCACAGGTTCAATAATAGGTACAAACGTTACTACACCAGTTAACAAAGTGGGTTGATGCAAATCTAGGTTGAACCTATTTTTAACAGTGACCAATTGGTACCGAAGGCGTTTAAAAACGTCTGACGCTTGGGTCCACAGGAGATCACTTAATTTTGACTTATTTTCGAGAAATAATTCCCTGATCTCGTTAAAATAGTCACTTAATTAATAGAGTGTTTATTAATTTTTGATCGTTTGAGCTGGTCTGTTTTGGGTGAAGCTTTAATACGATTTGGAGAACTCTGCTCTGAGTTCCAGTACTTTAGCACATATATTCCTCCACTCCATGTTAATATTTGCTTTGTTTTAGTGTTATCATTTGATATACTGTTATTTATTGTTTTCAAATGTGTTTCTATTCTAAACCCTAAACCTATGTGTTGACTTCTCAATACATTTAGAAGCCAGTAGGTGTTGTTTGATTTAGAGTTCTTTATTTAATGTAATTCAGCCAATAACTTATTCCATTCCATTATATTATGGATATGAATTATTTAATGAAGACCATTATTATAAGTGTTCTGCCTAAAACTGGGTGATATAAACGATCTAACATGCACACCTGGAATGGTATATACCTACATTCTAACTGATTGATGGTTGTTGAGGTCGTTGAGACCAATTGTAGAATTCTATTTGAAAAATGTGGGTCCCTATTATAAACTTTCTTAATCGGTTTTAGCGTGGCCATAATTTGAATTTAATCTTTATTTTATTTATTCTTTATTTGAATATTCATTTTCTTATTATAATTTGAGTTTAATCTTTAATTTATTTATTCTTTATTTGAATATTCATTTTCTTATTATTTGCAATATTGTCAATCATTTGTGTGTCATGTGCAATCCTGATTAAATATTGTCCAAGTCATTTGCTCGGCTCATATATTTTTTTTTTTTTTAACATTTATTATGAAGCTTATACAATTTATAAAAAAGATTTGCACGCATGACAACTGTTAAAAATGTAATCGATAGTTCCCAGTTAATAAGCAACAATAATCTGGCCACACTGCTTTGTATGTACGTATAATGTATGGTTCTCATTTCCGGACACACTCAAATAAATGTTCAACCGAACCACTACGCGTCTCTCAAATAAACCCAATATATTTCCAACATTGGTTATGGGCCCAGAGTTCGTTGTTTTCGGTTTTATAACTGACTAGAAAGCGTCTAAGTTTGAGTGTCGGTTGTGCTAAATTGTCAATAGTTAGTATCGTTTGCGAATTAACACGGAACAATAAGCCAACATGAATTTGTCAAATCAAATCGAAAAACTTGATGAAAACAATTACGGTGTGTGGAACATGGCCATGAAAAGTGTCCTAGTAATGGCAGACTTATGGGATGTAGTGTGTGGAAAAAAGATTTAAGAAGATGACGCATCTGTTCAGAAATATGAAAAATTTGATCAGAAAGCAATGGCGTACATAACGTTAAATATTAAGGCATCGCAGTTTGTTCACATAAAGACGTGCGTAACATCTGAAGCTATGTGGAAAAAATTAATGGAGCTTCACATGCCAAAAGGCCCCATTCAGAAAGTGCAACTTTATCAAAAACTAATTCGACTAAATATGCAGCAGGGCGATGATGTGTCCGCCTATGTCAATTCTTTTGTAGAGACAATTGAAAAATTGGCAGAATTGGATATAAAACTCAACGACGAGCTAAAAGTAATTATGTTACTAAGCAGTTTTCCCGATTCATGGGAAAATTTTGTAGTCGCGATCGAAACGCGTGACGAGCTGAAAAAATTTGAAGCTGTTAAAGTAAAAATGATTGAAGAAGGCACTAGAAAACAGGAAAAAACAGAACGCGAAAATCATTCGACCACACAAGCAGTATACACACATACACAGCGCAGATCGCGAGAAGACGAGAATGTCGAGAAGAACGGAACAAAGAACGACGGGAACATAGGCGCAAAGCAGCATTTCAATGGAAAATGTTTCAAATGCGAAAAAACTGGTCATCGAGCAAGCGAGTGCAGATCCAAGAAAGGGTAGCAAATCAAGTGGACAAAGAGAACAGGCAAGCAGTTTAATGCACTGTTTTGTCGGAGAGCAGCAAAAAAGAGTTTGGTGCGTAGATAGTGGCGCAACATCTCACATGTGTTGCGATCGCAACATTTTCTTTAACTATGCTGAGAAGGAAACATCGATAATGTTGGCTACAAATAAATTCGTCTCATCACCCGGATCTGGCAATGTTAAAATTCAAAGTGAAAATATGATAATAAACTTGCAAAATGTGTTATATGTCCCTGAATTACATATGAATTTTTTCTCAGTGAGCACAGCAGCTAAATTCGAGAATTCCACTACATTTATTGGAAAAGTGGCACTGATTAAAAATAAAGAAGGAGAAACCATTATAAAAGCCAAGCAAGAAAACAACTTGTATGTGTACAAACAGTGCTCAGAAAAAAGTGCAGTTTGTTTGTTGAACACAGTTTCGCCGGAAATGAAGTGGCATAATAGATTTAGCCATCTTAATTTCCAAGACTTAAAACAGCTGAGCGAAAAGCAGCTTGTTCATGGCATGAGTGTTGAAAAATTTAAAATGGAAATTAATTGTGATACATGTAACAGGGCAAAAATATGTACATTGCCTTTCCAACAGAAGTTAAATCGTACAACGAAGTAAGTGCTTGAGCTAGTGCACACAGATGTATGCGGCCCAATGAATGTAAAATCGATCGGTGGCAATCGCTATTTTGTGACATTTATTGATGACTACTCGCGCAAGATATTTGTTTACATTATGCACGCGAAAAGCCAAGTTTTTGAAAAATTCAAAATATTCAAAAGTTTTGTGGAATGCCAAACGGGCAACAAAATAAAGGCTGTGTGCAGCGATAATGGAACAGAGTATGTAAACAAGGATTTTTCAGATTTTTTGAACGAGTGCGGCATACAAAGGCAATTGACGGTTCCCTACACCCCTCAGCAAAACGGTGTAGCCGAGAGAGCCAATCGAACAATTGTAGAGATGGCAAAGAGTATGCTTATCCATGCAAATCTGGATGAAATCTTGTGGGCAGAGGCTGTTACTACGGCAGCTTACATCCGCAATAGATGCCCCACAAAGGCCTTAAACGGCGGTATACCATTCGAAGCCTGGAAAGGACGCAAGCCGTCAGTAAAACACCTGCGAGTATTCGGATCTCGCGCATTTGCTTTGGATAAGACCAGAAGAAGCAAATTCCAGCCAAAGGGCAAAGAATATATTTTTGTTGGCTACTCCTTAGCTGCAAAAGCTTACCGGCTGTTCGATCGAGAGAAGCGGACAATAATTGAAAGGCGTGATGTCAAATTTGTAGAAGGTGAGTTTGACACAAAAAGCATTGCGAATTGTGATATTTCAGATAGAAATGACAATTTCATGACAAACATACTTCGCCTTGAGTCAATTGAAGTTCCAGATCAAAACTCAGATGTACCTTTAATAGCCGATCATTCAGACTCAAGCAGTGACTCCGGCGAAGAAGAGGAGGAGTTTTTGAGCGCAAGTGAACCAGACGAAAATTACGTGAGCGGCCAAGCACCGCCACAAGAGAATGCAGTACAGCGTGGGCGTGGCAGACCCAAAATCATCCGCAGCGGTCAACCTGGACGACCGAGAAAACAGTACCAGGCAGTGCTCAATAGTCTTCTCAATCAGGTGGATGACACTGAGACACCGCAGTCAGTTGCTGAAGCTTTGCAAAGCCATTACTCTAAAGATTGGATAGAATCAATGCAAACGGAATACGACGCTCTACAGGAAAATAACACGTGGTCATTGTGTGAACTGCCTCCAGGACAAAAAGCCATTGGCTCAAAATGGGTTTTTCGAATCAAGAGAAACAAGGATGGTCTCATTGAGAAGTTCAAATCTCGATTGGTTGCTCAAGGCTGTGGGCAACAATTTGGAGTAAATTATTGGGAAACATTTTCACCTGTAATTCGGTATGAGACCATTCGCATGTTGTTCGCGATAGCTGCAGAAAAACAGCTATATATGCACCAACTGGATATATCAAATGCTTACCTAAACAGTAAACTTCAGGAGACTGTGTACATGAAGCAGCCTCAGAATTTTGTCGACAAGCGTCATCCAGAAAAAGTTCTAAAGCTGCGTAAAGCACTTTACGGACTCAAGCAATCCGGACGTGTCTGGAATAAAACGCTGGACGAAGTATTGTCTTCCATGGGCTTCAAGAGATGCAAGAACGAGGCATGCTTGTACGTCAAGAAAGATAAACAAACATACAGCTATATTGCAGTATACGTCGACGATTTAATTATTGCGTGTCCAAACAAAAAAGATATAGCCGTAATTAAGAAGAAGATCGCATCAAACTTTAAGTTGCACGATGGCGGCCCCATAAACTATTTCCTAGGAATGGAAATCGAGCGAGACGGTGAACAGGGTTCGATTTCGCTTTGCCAGAAATCGCATATTCAAGGACTATTGGAGACGTATGGCATGAGCAAGTGCCGTCCAGTCAGCACACCGCTCGACCCAGGGTATCCAGTTGACTGCATTAACGATAATTGTGTCAAGGTGAATATAACACAATATCAGTCATTAATTGGATCCCTTATGTATTTAGCCGTCTTGAGCCGACCGGACATTTTGCACGCAGTAAGCAAACTGTCACAACGAAATACCGATCCCCATGCAGAACACGAGACTGCTGCAAAACACATTCTAAGGTATCTGGCTGGTACGAAGAATTTGGGCATCACATATCGCAAGTGTGGCGAACCAGTAAGAGGCTTCGCAGATGCAGATTGGGCCAATGACAGGCTCGATAGAAGATCTTATAGTGGCTACGCATTCTTTCTAGCAGGCAGTGCGTTTTCTTGGACTTCAACTAAGCAAACTGTTGTCGCATTGAGCAGCACTGAAGCTGAATACATGGCTCTATCTATGGCTGCTAAGGAGGCCGCTTATTTACGAAGACTTCTGAACGAGATTGGTTGGTCAACTGTTGCAGAGCCGCTAACCATCTATGGCGACAACATAAGCTCGCAGCATATTGCCAAAAATCCGGTACACCACAAACGCACCAAGCACATTGATATTAAGTATCATTTTGTTCGCGAAAAAGTAGAATGTAATGAAATAATACTGGAATACGTATCCACAAACGGCAATGTTGCAGATCTACTGACAAAATGTTTAAGCAAGCAAAAGCACGACGATTTTGTTAAATTACTTGGAATGACAAAGATAAACATGCGTTAGTTTAAAATGATTATATGTAGCTTAAGAAGAAGTGCTAAAAATGTAATCGATAGTTCCCATTTAATAAGCAACAATAATCTGGCCACACTGCTTTGTATGTACGTATAATGTATGGTTCTCATTTCCGGACACACTCAAATAAATGTTCAACCGAACCACTACGCGTCTCTCAAATAAACCCAATATATTTCCAACAACAACAATGATGACTATTAACAATATATTTGTTAAATCAATATCTATTTTAGTATATTATACTTTATTAATTACGTTAGCAGTGGAATCCACTGACTTAACGTCTACTAAACTAACCATGTTGGGTTTTTTTTGTTTACGATATATATGATTATTATCGTTTATCAATTCTTTTGAAAACTTACTAATAGAATTACTTTCCATAAACAATAGTCCTACCTATCGTTGCGTATAGCTTTACGGGCTATACTTCTAATTGGGCAGAAAAGGTTCTGCGCAATTTTACAAGTTTTGTTTTTATTATATATATTTAATTATGCTGCTGCTCCGGACCCATTCTGCGTCAACTGGACGTCACCGGCCTGGCTACGTTGACGCTCCCTCGTATGCGCAAGTGGCGGGGTGCTCCTCACGCTTGTTGTTCTCAGACTTTTTCAACAGCTGATGGCATCATGCAAGTGGATTTGCAATGTGGGCTTTCCAGTGGCTCAGGGCAGTCCCTCGGGCATTTGGCGGGCATCTTCGGCAGTGGCTTGTAAAGATTGGGATTTCTTTTAGTTGTTTGATTGACAACTTTAATTGCTGAGTGAGTTTTTGTGATGGGTTTTAGCTCATCGAGACTTGCTTTAAGGTAGTCAAGCTCTGACTGCAACTTTTGTGCAGTTGACCATGCGGGGGGCGGTGTTTTTGTAAATAATAGCCACTTTATGTGTGCTATTTTTTATTTATTTTTGTTTTAACACCTCCGCGTTTTCCCATCACATTTAACTCTACTCACTCGGACTTTTTTTGTTATTTCCAATCCGTTTTTTATTCATCGACGCTCTTTGTTGCGTTGCCGGTGCCCATTGGGTCTTTTGTCTTCAGTTTGCCATGGATTCGGTCCCACGGAGACACAAGGGGCGACCTATATGCCACTTGCACTTTAGTTTCTTCCGGGGCCTATGGGCTCAGGCGGTGCCGGTGCTGGTCTTCGCACAGGTCATTCAAGTACGGTACTCGAAGAGTAAAGGGGTATATTAGATTTGTGGAGAAAACGGTTGTGTGTAACACCCAGAACGAAGCGTTTCCGACCCCATAAAGTATATATATTCTTGATCAGCATCAATAGCCGAGTCGATATAGCTATGTCTGTCTGTCAGAGACTATAAAAGCTAGAGGAACACAATTTTGTATCCAAACTCCTGTCCTATCACATTGTTACAAGTGTATTTCAAAATTTAGACCCGCCCCATTCCGCCTACTCCAAGGACAAAAATCTGTGGCATGCACAATTTTAAAGATACGAAAAAACTAAAAACGCAGAATCGTAGAGACTAACCATATCTATCAGAGTATTGAATCTGGATCAGATCGGATCATAAATATAGCCCCAATGAAGAAAACCATTTCGAAATGCATCGTTCCCTCTCGCTCTCTCTCACACACCGGGTTGGGTGCTGTGCCCATTCGTCCAGATGAGCGCCTAGATCTCAGAGACTATAAGAGCTAGATCAACCAAACTTTCTATCCATGCTCCTTAGATAGCACTTCAGTACAAGTGTATTTCAAAATTTTTCCACGCCCCCTTCCGCCCCACAAAAGACGAAAATCTACAATTTTGAAGATACGGGAAAACAAAAAACGCAGAATCATAGAAAATTACCATATTTATCAGAGTATTGAATCTGGATCAGATGGGATCATAAATATAGTCAGAAGGAACAACTGAAATTTCAGTGGCCTCCACGCCCAGACTCATTCCCTCTCTCTCTCGCACACAGCCGTATATTTATATGTAGGAAGTAGATTTAGACATGTAGAAAAGACAGATATAAAAAACGTATGTAAACAAAAATGAAAACATCTAATATATAAAAATCTCCGAAAAATTGACTTAATTATACCCGGTACTCGAAGAGTAAAGGGGTATATTAGATTTGTGCACAAAAATTATGTGTGTAACACCCAGAAGGAAGCGTTTCCGACCCCATAAAGTATATATATTCTTGATCAGCATCAATAGCCGAGTCGATATAGCTATGTCTGTCTGTCCGTCCGTCCGTCCGTCTGTCCGTCTGTCCATCTTCATTAGCGCCTATAGCTCAAAGACTATAAAAGCTAGAGGAACACAATTTTGTATCCAGACTCCTGTCCTATCGCACTGTTACAAGTGTATTTTAAAATTTCGCCCCGCCCCCTTCCGCCCACTCCCAGGACGAAAATCTGTGGCATGCACAATTTTAAAGATACGAGAAAACTAAAAACGCAGAATCGTAGAGAATATTAATATCTATCAGAATGTTAAATCTGGATCAGATCGACTCATAAATATAGCACAATGAAGAAAACCATTTCGAAATGCATCGTTCCCTCTCGCTCTCTCTCACACACAGGGTTGGGCGCTGTGAGCATTCGTCCAGATGAGCGCCTAGATCTCAGAGACTATAAGAGCTAGAGCAACCAAACTCTCTATCCATGCTCCTGTGATTTCACGTCAGTACAAGTGTATTTTAAAATTTGGCCACGCCCCCTTCCGCCCCCACAAAAGACGAAAATCTACAATTTTGAAGATACGGGAAAACCAAAAACGCAGAATCATAGAAAATTACCATATCTATCAGAGTATTGAATCTGGATCAGATCGGATCATAAATATAGTCAGAAGGAACAACTGAAATTTCAGTGGCCTCCACGCCCAGACTCATTCCCTGTCTCTCTCGCACACAGCCGTGTATGTATATGTAGGAAGTAGATAAAAACATGTAGAAATGGCAGATGTAAAAAATGTATGTAAACAAATATGGAAACATCTAATAGATCAAAATCTCCGAAAAGGTTCGACTTTGGCTAAAAACTAAATTTATCCCTTTTGCGAACATGTAATAATGTAATTTATTACAAGCTCACATACATATTTACTGACTGAGTACCGGGTATAAAGTAGAGCCGCGGCGGTAGACGCGGCTCACAACGTTCCCCCTCGTTTTTTTTTTCTTTTTTGGCTAAAACTAAATTTATCCCTTTTGCGAACATGTAATAATGTAAGTTATTACAAGCTCACATACATATATACTGACTGAGTACCGGGTATAAAGTAGAGCCGCGGCGGTAGAAGCGGCTCACAACGTTCCCCCTCGTTTTTTTTAATTAGAAGTCACGGTCGCCATGTAGTAGATGGAATTTACTAATATGAATTTAAAGACATCCGTCTTAGTTGCGTTCTCTTTATTGAATAATGTTCAGTATATTTCTTAAATTCTACTTAGCTTAGGGCCGCGTAGCTGCGCTACCAGAAACGACAGCAGCGGAGCGGCCGCATTTATGTATTTAATATATATGTACGTATATATGCTCAGCGCTGCTGATAGCGGGGGGCGCGAGGGGCATGCATGCATATTCAAACGGATCATGTTTGGGTGCCGTCGGTTACGTGAAAGACGCCGACGTTGCACTCTTGTCCGCGAGGCATATTGATGCGATCGTATTACCGTCGCACTCAACATATTCCCGGTTCTTTATGATTACATAAACACTGCAACAAAGTGTTACAGTGTGTTGTACTTAAATACTCTTGGTACAGTGGGTATTGCCTATGCATGCATAATACAATACATACGATCATTAACGTGTTGCCATGCGATGTTCTTGGTAGCGGTCCGACAAAATCCACACATATTGTTTCCCACAGTGCGCTTGCTATTTTTGTTAACATCTTCCCTGCTGCCGCTTGTTGTGAAATTTGGTATCTCTGGCAACTATCGCAGGATCGTATGAATCTGGTCACATCCTTACTTAGCCCCGGCCAGAAATATCGCTGTCGTATCCGATGTTTTGTTCTTCTTAATCCTAGGTATCCGTCCGCTGGGTTTGAATGGTTCTCCTCTAGCACCCGGCTGCGTTCTTGTTTTGGTACAAACAATTTCCAGGGCTGCTTGTCTTCGTCGGCGTGGTTTGGTATGTGTCCATATAGTCAGTCGTGCTTGATGACGTAGTCTGGTAGGTCTTTTGGGGTTTTTTTTTCACTTGTTTCTACTTTCCTTGATACCAAGCGTATTCAACGATTTTTGATATTCTGGCCTCTTCGTGTGGTAAGCGGGATAATCCGTCCGCCACTGCGTTTAACTTCCCTTTCCGATATTTTATTTCGAATGTAAAAGGCTGTAATCACAACGCCCATCTTGCTATTCGGCCAGACGGACTTTCGATGTAATTGAGCCATCTAAGTTCTTGGCCACTATGAATTTATATCCTTCCAGATACATTCTCATTTTGTGGATGCTCCTGTAGATAGCGAGGCATTCCTTTTCCGTAGCGGAGTATCTTGTTTCCTCGCTTTTTTGCATTCGACTTGCATAGGCTATTACGTGCTCTCCGTCTGCGTCTTCTTGTGTTTGCATCGGTTTGCAGGATGAACTGTTTACAGAAGTCCGGGCATGCTAGCACAGGCGCTTCGGTTAGACACAGTTTGAGGTCATTGAACGCGTTTTGATGTGTCTCGTCCCAGGTAAACTTTTGGCCTTTCTTGAGTAAGTCTTGTAGCGCCTTTGCTCACTCCGTCAAGGTTGGCACGAATCTCCTGTACCAATTGGCTAGCCCCAAGAAGCTGTGTACTTTTTTAAGTGTCTTTGGCGCTGCTAATTCTCGTACCGCAGATATTTTATCTGGATCCGTGTTTATTCCTTCCTCGCTTACCATGTGTCCTAGATATTTAAGCATCCTCTGGAAGAAGTGGCAAACGGTTCCATATCTGGTCCTATTACTGCGTCCAATGCCCTCTGGAACGTTGCCGGGGCTGTCGTTAGCCCAAATGGCATTACCTTCCACTGAAAAAATCCCCGCCCAGGTGCGGTGAATGCGGTGTATGGTCGGCTTCGTCTTTCCATTGGTATTTGCCAGTACACTAATTTCAAGTTCAGAGTGCTAACGTACCTTGCCTCCCTTAGTTGGTTTAATATGAAATCCATCCTTGGCATTGAGTATGCGTCTTTCTCCGTTTTATCGTTCAGTAACCTGTAGTCCACACAGAGTCTCCATAGGTCCGTTTTCTTTTTGTTTACTAAGACCACTGGTGCGCTGTTTGGACTACGTGATGGTTCTATGAGGTCTAGTGGGTAGACGGCAGTTCTGGTAAGTAATCTCTAGCTTTTGTCGTTCTGTGTATGTTCCGAATCTCATCAATTTCCTTAGATCATGTACATATTCCCTCACCGTTTCCGTCTTGGCTTGCTTACGGCTTGTCACTTGTTTCGCTAGTTCCTCCTGGTACCTTGGTGACATGAAGTTTTCCTTGAGCCCCTCTTTTGTCTCCTTCCATGTATTTACTGGTGTTGGTTTTGTATGTCACCAGTCTAATGCGCTTTCTTCCAATATCACTGGCATTGCAAAAACCAAGTGGTCGTTCTCTATTCGGAATGTCTCTGCTAGTTCCTCCATTCTGCTCAGGAATTCCAGCAGATCTCCTTTCCCTGTGTAGGTGGTTTCCCATTTACGTAGTCGTTCAATAATTGCCATTGCTTCCGGCGATCCTTTCCGTATCTGTTTCGGAAATGGTGATTTTTTCCTTGCTGTTCTTGCTTCTCCTAGAGGTTCCTCCATGGTGTGCTTGATTCTGTTTTCTAGCTCTCCTTTCGTTGCTTGATTGATCCACTGCTCTGCCATCTTGACCACTTCTGAGATATTATTATGCTACCACAACCTGCTCGGGCGCCACTGTGACGTTGCTTCGGCCGGGGTATGCTCGCCGCGCCGAGGTTCACAGAAATGTGTTTTGTTTCTGGGTGTGGTAACTATAAGTAGGAATTCTCGGGTCAAGAAGAAGACGTAGGTTAAGCAGTAAAATAAGCTTGGATCTTTATTATTCTTAAAATTACAGGTTTTGGTATTAATTCAACGAGGTCTCGGGTCTTTTTTCTGGGTCTTCCTTCAGGGTCTTCCCTCTGGGTCTTCCTTCTAACTTGGCTACTCGGCCGCACGTGGATGTTTGCTGCGTGCTGGTCGTCGTCGTCGGTCGTAGGTTTCGGAAATGGGTAACGGATAGTACTCCAGACAGATACCCGCTCCTTGATGGCAATGATCGTTGCAGGGGTAAAACACGCCCCGAGAAGAAGTATCGTTGCAAGGGTAAAACACGCCCCCAGAAGAAGTATCGTGGCAGGGGTAAAAACACCCTGTAGAGAAGTAGCGTTGCGGGTTGCAGCTGATAGTGTGGTTGTTGGTGGCTGTGCTCCGGTCACTCTGGAGTGATCACTGGTCAGTGTGACCGTTCACTGGCGGGTGATGGTCCCACTGGTGTTTTGGGCGCGTACTTCAAATTTGAGTCAGAGTTTTATGTTTTTTTTGGATTGGTTATTTTTTTTTTTTTATATATGTTTGGACGTTGACATGCAATGACTGCACCATCAAGTGGCCCATGGGACACCAGCCGAATGCTGTTACGCGCGAATCCCAGGCCAAAACGCAGCCCTCCTCCCACCCAACCGACCGAGGGGCGCTGTCGCAAAACGCGCGACTCGTTAACCGAACCGGTCGCGATCATGCAGGAAAGATAGATGTTAGACTAGTATTCGAGGAAAATTAGAACTAATCTTACTAAAGGAGTTAATCATGCATTAAAACTATCGTACACCACAACTACAATTACTAACTACGAGAAAGGTATGTGAGTATTAGTAATTTAATAAGAGGAAGGGAATTAGTTGCCGATATAATATGGTAGAGGGAATTATAATCCGAGCATAGAACTCTAAAAGGTTCATGCAAGGAATAATTCGATCTACAAATCGGAAGGAACAGAGGGGTATAATTTCTAGTAATTCTAATAGGAATCGTGAAGTTTATGCGGCTCAACAAGTCAGGGCTATCTACGTCACCCTTGATCAAGTTGTGCACAAAAATCACACCAAGCATTGTTCTACGGTTAACTAAAGATGGAAGGTTTATTAAAAGCGATCTACTAGAGTAAGACGGCAGTCTCACACTTGCATCCCAGTTGAGGCCGCGTAGAGCGAAAATTAAAAAGTTTTTCTGTACTGATTCTATACGGTCCTGGTGTACTTTGTACTGAGGGCACCATACACAAGAATCGTATTCTAAAATCGGACGAAATATCGATATATAGAGGGTCTTTGTTATATAGGGGTCGTCAAATTCCTTTGACCACCTCTTTATAAACCCAAGCACTCCCATGGCCTCATTTACCATGGTTGAAATGTGTTCAGAAAATTTAACTTGGGATCTAATAGAACACCAAGATCATCAACAAGGGTAATTCTTTCAAGAGAAAACCCGTGTAGTGTGTAAGGAGCCAGAAAGGCGCTGGAGCGATGAAATGTCTTTTTTTTACATTTCGAAGCATTAAGGAATAACAAATTTGCACAACACCATGACTGAAAGCTATTATGATCGGATTGCAACCTGGAATGAGATAAGCTATCCTTGAACTGGACACACAGCTTTACATCATCCGCATACATAAGTACTCGAGAGTATGTTAATACCGAAGGCAGGTCATTAATAAAGAGTGTAAAGAGTAGGGGGCCTACCTGCCCTGTGGTACGCTCGAAGTAACCATAACTGGTGAGGATAGGGAGCTTTTGAAGAGGACTCTTTGGGATCTGGAACAAAGGTAGCTAGAAATCCATCTCAAGAGATTGGGTGGAAACCCTAAAAGGTCAAGTTTTTGTGCTAGGAGAGAGTGGCTTACAGAGTCAAATGCTTTACTGAAATCTGTGTAAATGACATCCGTCTGTAGATTACCTTGGAAGCCTTTAATGATGAAGGAGGTGAACTCCAATAAATTCGTGGTTGTTGATCTCCGCCTTATAAATCCATGCTGGGCAGGTGCAAAGATGCTGCAGGTGCGGAGTTAAAATGTTTTAAAACACTTTAGGAATTGCGGATAGCTTGGATATACCTCTGTAGTTCTTCGCGTCAGAATTACTACCTTTCTTATAGAGAGGAATTATGAACGACTCCTTCCATATGGAGGGGAAGCATGAAGAGTTTATAGACAGGCTGAATAGTTTAAGCAACGGTCCATACAGAGACTCGGCGCAGTACCTAAGTACACAGCCGGGAACTTCCTCCGGACCCGGTGAAAACACCGGCTTAACTTTCCGGAGATCATGAATCAGAGAGCTTTCATTTAGCAGGGAACTGAAGATGCCGTTCGACCTGGGTAAACCGTATGGGTACGGCTGACCGGAGTAGCATTCCTGTGAATCAGGAATACTGATCAGTATTTGCCGACGTATTAAGAAATGATAGCGAGGATGGATGAGCGGTCGTTTTACGCTTACTGTTTACGAAGCTGTAAAACTGCTAAGGGTCCTGAGAAAAACGTATCCTGCATCTAGATAGGTAGTTCTTATAGCACTGCAAATTAAGAACTGAAAAGTTTGACCGAGCCATTACATAGCGAGAGAGAGAAGAAGGAGAGCCAACTTCTTGAAATTTTTTGTTAAGTCTTGATTTTAAGTTTTTTAGACTGGATAACTCTTTGGTAAACCAAGGGGGCTTCCCAGATCTAATAGGACAGGAAAGTGGGACACAAGACTCAAAAAGTGAGTCAAGTACATCGTAGAAAATGTTTGTGCATATCGTAACATCAGTGCACAAATACAAAGCGGACCAATCAAAATCCCTAATGAGGTTATTAAGCTTCGCAAACTCGGCTTTACGAAAGCAGCGGACACATCGAGGTAGCCTACCCGACCGATCCAATGCGGTTGGTCCTATGTCGAGCGACACTTCAAGTGTAGGATGGTAGGCGTCTTCAGGTATAGTGAGCGGAGGGACTCGGGTTAACAACGCAATGGTCGGATCCGTTACAAAGCACAGATCAAGCAATCGACCCAGGGAATTTTTCACATGGTTGACTTGAGACAGTAAGATGGACTGGACTGTAAAATGTTCCGACGTGAAGTTAGAGTCCACTGCAATCAGAACCCCACCTGCACGTCGAGACGAACGGTCATTTCTAAAGATTGTGTACCGACCTGCCAAAACTTCAGAACTAAGAATTTCCGGTTTTAACCAGGTCTCTGTAAACACAATTACATGGGATGCAAATGCGACGCTATCCCGAAACAGAGTGCTGAGCTTACTACGCAAGCCTCTAACATTCTGGTAGGTGATTAAGAGAGAGGAAGTTAGTTTTTTGGATGGGTGGACTGGGAGGATGAGGATGGAGCACTGGCCTGACTAGTATTAAGAGTTATTGGGGGCCTACTCTTCTTCTTTGCCTTAAACTCCTTCACCACCATGTTCTCTGGCCAAAATTTGGCAGAGCAAATGGTGTCAAAATGAGTTGGGGAGACGCTTATTTTGAATGAAGCTACATCCCTGGCATAAGAGAAGTTAAACTTCTCCACCTTTAAACCGTCGGCTTGTATATTGCTTTGAATAAAAGCAGTAACGTCATCTATAGTGGTGTAAGGGGCAAGCCGTGAGACAAATATTTGTCGTTTAGGTGTAGGTGTGATCACCACCAATCTTGGGTTTGGCACCACAGACCTTGTACCTGTGATGGCAATACCCGGTGGTCCGGGTCGTATGTTTGTTGGTGGGATCGAAGTGGACGGGATATTAGTAATGCTGGCGGACTCGACGGACACGGACGCTACGGAAATTTCTGGTTGTGCGTTCTCCGAAGTGATAAATTCGGCTGCCGAATTTGCATCACCAGCAGCTGTCGTTGCCCTTGGAATAGCAAACGATATCGGCTGCTGCACAATTGGAGTGGTCGGAGTCGGTTGTTCGGCAACGGGCGGCTGAGAAACAGTTGGGGCTTGCAGATCCCGCGGAGTGACCTTTTTTCGCCTAGGAGACTCATTCAGCAGTTGCAAACTGCTAAACAAAGACTCCATGGCTAGGAGCCGATCGTACTACTTTTTAAAGCCCACGGTCAGCTCCTTAAAGCCATTCCGCGTCTGCCCCATAAACCTGGCAATCTCTATGTGAGCCCACCGGCATGCCTCACAACAGTAGAACAAGCCATTATGCTTGGAAATTGCATCACCCACGAGGCCTGAGTACCCAGCGCACTTTGCGTGCATTGCTTTTCGGCAAATATAGCAGGGGATACTCGGCTGAGCAGGGGTGACCACCTGTTTGCAGGTTTTTTTATTACAGATAATAGGTGATTCCATTTTAAATACAATAAACAAAATTTATTTCAAAACAAATAGAAATCAGACCAGTGTGCCAGGCAAACGCTTAAAGCGGAATTAGTAAAAACTGAGCGGAGAGAGGAGAGCGGTTGCAGCAGCTGCAATGAGAGAGAGAGAGCGCTACTACACGGAAAGTATTGAGAGCGAGAGAGGAAGAACAGTTATTTATGTTTGGGTTATAGGGAGAGAGTGATGCTAAAGCACAGACTACAAGATGAGAGCGGGCTAAATTCAAAGTGAGAGCGTACTTACGAAAAACAACAACAAAAACACAATGTTAACCGACGCAAAAAAGAATTATTAAATTATGATTTACACAGTAAATAGGCATGCACTCGCGATTCAGGATAGGCTTTAAGTTAGTAAGTTAATTTGTTAGTTCGCAAAATATTTATTTTGGACAAACACCGGTTGTTTATACAAAATAAGTGAAAAATGAGCGGAGCGCAATGAAAAAACGCGTCTGAACACTACGAGAGAGATAGACGATTATATTTAGATTATATTTAATGATAAGGAACTTCAGCTTTGTCTTTCTTAAGCTATGAGTATCTTTTCTATATCTTCCGTAAACAATGAGTGACTTCAGGTTTTCTTCTCTCTTATTCTATGATTATATCTGTTGAAAATGGAAATGTAAGTCATTGTGGCGCCGGCGCAGTTGGATATGGCGCTGGGCGTTACAGACTCATACATAGAACATTTGACGAACTCGTAAATAGAGCTATCAACAAATACAATAACACGTTTCATTCCGTTACGAAACAAAGTCCGTTCGAAGTGTTTTTTTGGTAGAACTGCGACTACAAACCCGTAGTTATATGAAAAAACAGACAAGGTAATATTGACAGACTTAAGCAGTTACAAGATAAAGATTTAGAATATCACAAAATAAATAGAAAGACTATATGAACATACCAATCTGGCGAAAAAATATTTCTTAGAATTATCACCAAGATTCAAAAACGAAATTGTTAAAGAAAACCATAGCACAACAATTACCACAGAAACTGTAAAAAAAGTACTTAAAAGCAATATAGAAAATTGTAAGTTGTCTGAAATTCATAGGTCCGAGTCCATTGCGTCCATTGATCATAGCACCACGGATAGGAAAATACCATAAAACCCAAAAAGCATTTATTATTATTTATTTGAAAATTAACAACTGTTATGCTAGTAAAGTTTAATAATTAAAAATAATTTAATATAGAGAGGAATTAAGAGGAAAAATAATCAAATTAAAGATTAGCTGTATTCAGGTAGTAGTTAATATTGAGTACAATACTATCAAAGGATAATAAAGGGGATAAAATATGGTAAAGTGTATTAAAGCTATGACAGAAAACCCTAAAAGGTTCATGCTGGGCATAGTTTGACCAACATAAAGAAAGCCTGATAGGCCGAAAGGTACGGCTAGGTCGAGAGGGAACGGATAAGTCAATCTGACTCAGCAGTGTTTGGGAATGGACCATCCCAAGAAGGAGCTTATGTATAAACATTACTCCATTGCATATTCTGCGATGGTGCATTGAAGGAAGATTAATAAGTTGCAGCCTAGATCGGTAAGGTGGCAAGAATCTACCGGAGACCCAGTTTAGATTACGAAGCGCAAAAATTAAAAATTGTTTTTGCACTGATTCGAGGACAGCTTTTTGCTCTTTATACTGCGGGCTCCACACACAAGAACAATACTCCAATATCGGGCGCACTAGTGAAATATAGAGTTGTTTGGTCACATACGGGTCGTCAAACTCCTTGGACCAGCTCTTGATGAAGGCTAAAAAACCCTTGGCTTTATTTACAGTAGCGGATATATGGCTATTAAAACACAGTTTGTGGTCAAAAAGGACTCCAAGGTCAGTTGAGCTCGATATTCGATCCAGGGAATGATTACCAAGAGAATAGGACACAAAATGTGGAGCGCGACGATAAAAGGTCATAAGTTTGCATTTCGAAAAGTTCAAAAAAAGCAAATTGTTTGAGCACCACATTAGAAGCTCATTCAATTCCAGCTGAAGGTGTGTGTGCAAATACCAATCAGAGTACGGCAGACAGATTTTTAGGTCGTCCGCATACATTAAGGTATGAGAGAATGTTATAACTTGGGGTAGGTCATTCACAAATAAGAAGAAAAGAAGCGGACCCAAATGACTTCCTTGTTTAACTCCAGAAGTGACACTAACAATATCAGACAACACATTACAAAATCAAACCCGTTGTGTGCGATTTGAAAGATACGACGTTTGCAGACCGCTTTGAGATCCACAGTTTATTATGGACGAGAATTCGAGAAAGTTAGTCGATGCTGACCGATGTTTATAAAAAGCGTGTTGTGTAGAGATATAAAACTTGAGTAAAGATATTAAACTTGCAATTATCGGGTGACCAAGAACTCAAGGAGCTTAGGGATGGCGGAAAGCTTTGCAATACCTCGGTAATCCTCGATATTGGATCTTGAATCTTTCTTATGAAGTGAAATTATGTAGGACTCGATCGAAATCATTGGGAGACAAGATTGTTCCAAAGATAGGTTGAAAAGAAAGGTTGGCAAAGGGATTCGGCACAATGTTTCAGAATACAACTTGTGACTCTATCAGGACCTGCAGAGAAACAAGTGACCAACGGTTTCAGGTAGATCGTAGGGGTACGCAGTGGATGAGCTGTATATATGAGAGGAATATGAAGACTGGAAAAACGTGGCGAATAAATTAGCAATACCAGAAGCAGAAGATTAAGAATTATTAAGATAATAAAGAGACGGAGGTAACGCATTGGACGTACGCTTAGAGTTGACGAAGGAAAATAATTTTTTAGGAACACTACGAAAGTTTCTACTACAACGGGAAAAGTATTGATTATAACACTGACTATTGACAGAAAGGAATTGAGAACGAGCGGAAGAGTATTGTGCGAAGAAAAACATGGAGCCTGTTTGTACTTTTTATAAAGTCTAGATTTCTTATTCCTTAGGTACGAAAAATTTCTGGAGAACCAAGGAGGCTTGGACGATACTGGAAGCGTGAATTCAGTAACATATGTGCTTAGGGCAGAGTTTATAGTTTCATAGAACGAGTTTACAGATTCGTCAATACTCGATAAGGAGTGAAGGATGGACCAATCAACATTTGAGAGATGAAGGCTTAGATCGTTGAAATTAGTTTTGCGAAAAAACTTCCCTCGACCAGGAGCCAAAGAATCGTCAACACAGCTAGAATTGGCACACTCAAGGGATATAGAAAGAGTAGGATGGTATGTGTTTGTAGGAAGGCGGGTCCGTTGATGTTCCGACCAAAAACCAAAAGAAGCAGAGCGTCGATTTTTGTCTCAGCACAATGTATTTATTTTATAATATTTGATACGTGTTGGCGGGCGTAGGTTTAACTATGTATATATGGTGAAAACGATGCAACAAGTGCGGCCGATTGAAACGGTGGTGGAAGCGCGAGTGTTCGGGCTCGAGCTTGCAGACTAGTGGAGAACGCGAAGCGTGGATCGGGAGAGCGCCCACGACCGCGCGAGAGCGGGATCGTGAGCGCCGCCCACAGTGCTATTCACCAGTCTTCTGCTACCCTGAACATCCTCCCCCCCCCCCCCCTTGCAGGATGCAAAGTTGGGTCCTATGGCTGCGTGCACGCCCCGGATATGATCCATCCGAAAACGGTGCTCTGCGCCACAGGAAGGCCCTCGTCGCGTGCAAGGAGCCCGGGTTGGATCACCTTCGGGTAGACGTCCGCTCCCAAGACCAGAGAGATGGTGGCAGGTCGATGGAATTGCTCGTCCGCGATCCTAAGATCGTTGAACCGGGCTCGGACGGGGTCGCTCAACCGTCGGATCGCCGTGCGGATGCGCAAGCTGGGTTTGACCTTAAGCACCACTTCCAATCGGAACTCGCTCGATTTGGACCGGATGACGGCGGTGCACACCTTTTCGTCTCCGACCTGAGTTGTAGCCAGCTTGAAGGCATTAGCCAAGGAATCGTCGATGCAGCTCACCGGAGTGCACGGGTCGATGAGCGCCGCCGTCTCATAGTTTTGGGAACCCGTATCCAGGACCACCAGTGCCGTCGGGAGGAGGTTGAGACTCCGATGTTGGAGAAGCGAGTGGACGGATGGCGCTGGGGCCCCTGCCATATGTTGGCTCACGGGGAGACGCGGGTGGCGCTCGGCTTGGGATGCTGACACAGCGGGCGAGGGTGCGGCATCTTCTCCGACAGGGCGGCTGGGGCGGCGCCGAGGGCGGCGGTTGACGTGGGACGGCGGAGGTGGCGACGTTGCTGCCGCGGAAGGGCGACGCGACGCGGGCAGGTGAAGCAGCGTGTGGTGGTTCTTGCCACACACCCTTCACAATCCGCCACTGCGACAGTCCCTGCTGATGCGCCAAGCAGTTCGCGCAGTATTTATAAATGAGCACGGCTCGGAGCCTCTTCACGGGGCTTAACCGGAGGAAGTGGTGGCAGGTCCTTAGCGGATGCACTCCTGGGCAGACTCGGCACCGGTAGGAACTGCGACTGCGAGCGCGTCGGCTCTCCATGATGCTGTCGGCGCGAGATCGTGGGCCCATGTCTGGATGCGAAAAGAAACTAGAAGAGTATATAAAAAAACGAGGAGCATTAGTAATGAGCTAGGAACGGATCAAATGCACATTATTGTTGGACGGAAGTACGGGGTTCTCCTGGAAGGAGAACGACCTTTACAACGGGTCTTCTGAGGACGCCGCGGGTCGTGAAAATATCTACTACCCGGACATTCCCATCGGTGCCGGGATATACGGACTGGATTCTCCCGAGTCGCCATTCATTGGAAGGCAGGTCGTCCTCCTTAATGACAACCATATCGCCCACCTGAAGGTTTGGGGTTGGCGTCTGCCACTTAGTGCGCTTGTGGAGTTCTCTGAGGTATTCTTCTTTTCACCTCTGGCAAAACTGTTGGTTGAGGGCCTTCAAATGCTGCCATCGATTGATTATCGACTTGAGGTCACTCCTCATTTCGGGCTCGGCCGCAGACATCAAAGGTCCCCCAATAAGGAAATGCCCGGGAGTGAGGGCCAACAGTTCGGTCGGATCTTCGGACATCGGAGAGAGCGGCCTGGAATTGAGGCATGCTTCGATCTTTGCGAGAAGCGTGGAAAGCTCCTCAAACGTGTATCGCCGTGTGGAAGTGGCCTTGTAAAACAAAGTTTTGAAACTTTTTACCCCGGCTTCCCAGAGGCCTCCCATATGTGGAGCTCCTGGTGGGATGAACTGCCAAGAAACTCGCTGATGGCTGCACGTATCAGTCACCGAGTCCTTGACTGCGTCTAGGAAATCCCGCCGCACCAACGAACGTTTTACCGTTGTCAGAATGGATCCGCTGTGGACATCCACGTCGTGCGACGAACCGAGCGAAGGCCGCGAGAAACTTTTCGGTGGTGAGATCGGACGTGGCCTCCAGATGGATCGCCTTCGTGGAGAAGCACACGAATACGCACACATACCTTTTGGTAATCAGGCACGTTCTCCCTGTAAAATTGCGTATCTCAAAAGGACCAGCATAGTCAACTCCTGCATGCGTGAACGGCCTGGAAAAGGAAGTCCGCTCCGCTGGAAGGTCTCCCATCATTTGGGTTTGCAACTTCCTTCGGTGGATAGTGCATACTTTGCAGGAGTTGACTACCCCTTTCATAAGCCTCTGAATCCGTGGAATCCAATACTTGGATCGAATCAGGCGCACCATTAGTTGGTTGCTGCCGTGGAGAGTTATCCGGTGCGTGAACTGAGCCAGAAGCCGGGACAGCCGACAACTGTACGAAAGAATAATTGGATGCTGTTCGTCATACTTGAGAGCTTCCGAACCCGCGACACGGCCGCATGCTCTTATGAGCCCATGTCGGTCTAGGAATGGGTTCAGGGTCAGGATAGAGCTTGACCTTGGCACTGGGCGCTTAGCACTTAGGCTGTGATACTCGGTGGGATATTCACGACGCTGAGTCTCTAGGATAAGAGCTCGCTCAGCTTCGGCAATTTCTCCGCTGATAAGATGGTCCTCCTTTGTGGTGGCCACCTTCCGGCAACGGTTTATGAACCGAAAGACATACGCCCGGACTCGCAGCGCTTTCTCCCAGTTGGAGAAACGTTCGAGAAATTCTTCGGATGGGCTCGGTGCGAAGTGGACCTTCACTACCCGTTGCTCTAAGGTCGTACCGGAAGACCAGTCCACTTGTGCCGGCCATTGGTCTCTGGTTTTTCGCAGCCAATCTGGTCCGTGCCACCAGAGTTGGCTATCAACCAGGTCCTGCAAGGGCATGCCTCTACTGGCTAAGTCTGCGGGGTTTTGTTCGGATGGAACATGAAACCATTTCTCGGACTCGGTGGCTTGCGATATTCGAGTAACCCGGTTGGCAACGAAGGTGGCCCAGTGGCACGCAGGCTTCTCAGCCACGCCAGGACAATGGTAGAGTCAGTCCAGTAGAAACAGGTTGTGCTCGCCGTCGGCATGTTTGGCAGGACAGCCGTCGCCATTTCGGACAATAGCACCGCACCGCACAACTCCAATCGGGGGAGCGATACAGTCTTCACGGGTGCGAATCGAGTTTTTGCGGTAAGCAGTCGCACCTCTACATGATGGTCAACCTCCACGCGCACGTAGATTGCGGCACCGTACGCCTTTTCGGAAGCATCGCAGAAACCATGATGCTCGATGGTCACCGATGGTTGGGAACCAATCCATCTGGGAATGCGGATCTGATTGAGCACGGAGTAGCTTTGCAGAAAGCTCTGCCAGCGCTGACACATTTCGCTAGGGAGATCGTCGTCCCATTCCAAATCTTGCAGCCAGATTTCCTGCATGAAGATTTTGGAACGGACAATGAAGGGGGCCAGCCACCCCGCCGGATCGAACAACTTCGCAATCTGGGAAAGAACTGCTCGCTTGGTATAGGAGGACTCAATCGCTAATTCGGGAGGGGCAAAGAAGAACTCGTCGGAGGTAGCTTTCCATCGAATCCCGAGGGTCTTGGCCGTGCTCTCGGCCTCAAGCTCAAGGAAGTCGCTGTGTAGGAGATGGTCATTCGGAATGCTGGTCAAAACGTCCTTATGGTTGGACGTCCACTTTCGTAGCGGAAAACCTGCAGAACTAAGCGCGGCCTGCAGCTCGCGGATGGCTAGCTGAGCCTCAGTGGTGGAATTTGCGCCTGCTAAGACATCGTCGACATACACATACGTCGTCTGCCAGCTGCTGCAGCACCCGGATGGCGAGGAAGGGAGCACAATTGACTCCAAAGGTGACAGTCTTTAGCTCGTAATCGCGGATTTCTCCATTCGTGTTTCGGAATAGTATGCGCTGGAACGGAGTGTGCTTCGGATCTACCCAAATCTGACGATACATCTTAGTGATATCGGCATTGAACACGACACGGAAATACCGCCATTTCAGGATCTGCAGGGTTAAGTCCGACTGTAGGACTGGACCAGCATGCAGAAGATCATTGAGGCTCAAGCCGTTGGTCGAAGGGCTGGACGCGTTGAATACAACGCGGACTTTGGTGGTCGTGCTTTCGGGCTTGAGTACAGCGTGGTGCGGAAGATAGTAATTGGCGGAATCATGAGCCGGAGGAACCTCGTTCATATGGTCGAGTTCTAAGTAGTCTTTGATCACGGAATCGTACTGCTCCTTTAAAGGAAAGTCTCTCCTTAAACGATTTTCGTTTCTCAGAAACTGAGCCAGTGCGATCGACCTTGAATACCCCAGACCTGATCCGGGATGGTCGGGGTCGCGGAATGGTAACGTGACGACATACTTTCCACTTGACGCTTTCGACGTGGTTCGACGGAAATTGCTTTCGCAGTAGGAATCAGATTTGCTTACCACTTTACTAGGTACATCCTCCACTTCCCAGAACCTCGTGAGAAGTCTATCTAATGGAGGCTCACATTCGGTGGAAACCCGTGTGGAAAACGACGAGATGTTGCCTTGACCAGTAGTGGACACTGGGCCGGTAAGCACCCAGCCGAAAATAGTCTCCTGCCCGAAGAGAGACCCACAGATGTTGGGCTGTGCTCCGCTTAAAAGAATGGAAGGAAGGAGGTCAGCTCCAATCAGGACATCGATCTGGGAACTTTCGTAGAATGTAGGATCAGCCCATGGCAGGTTCGTCAAGTCTCGCATTGAATTCTGCGGGATCGGATAGGACGGAAGGTTGCCTGCCAGTTCCGGCAAAACGTAGGCGGCTGCGTCGAGCTGCCAGCTCGGTCTTTTCGGGGAACGGATGCAAAAATCCTAAAGTTTCTGGGATCGAGCGGACACTGTCTGATTAAGGCCCGAAATCTGTGCTTGGATAAGTCGGAATGGCAGCTTAATGATATTGAAGAGCCGCTCTGTAATGAACGTTGCCTCGGAACCCGGGTCAATAAGAGCGCGGGCTCGGAAATTCGTACCAAGGTGGCATATGTTAATGACCGCGGTGCCTAGAAGGACATCCCGTTGGCTAGAGGCGAAGTAGTTTTGAACGCTGGGTTGCGGTTCAAAAGAGCTTGGATTCGAAACGGATGTGGAACGGGGTTTACTGGAACTTGGAATGCCCCGATGCAGCAGCGAGTGGTGTCGTTCCCCACAAGTGACACAATTGTGGGCGCTTTGGCATTCACGCATCTGATGGCCTCTTGCGAAGCAGTTGAGGCACAGCTGTTTCTGCTTAATGTAGCTGGAACGAGCATCAGTGGTCATCTGGAGGAAGTGAGGGCATATCCGGATGGGGTGATTCTCCTTGGAGCAGAGATCACACGATCTCCTCTTTGGAACCACGGTAGTCCCGAACGAGTGAGCCCTTCTTGGAACAGGGCTCCCCTGGGAACGGAACGGATTCGGATCGACCTTGGATACGTGCGTGGAAGGGTTGCCCTCGATGGCTTCCAGCGTCAGATACCTCTGACTGAGGAAGGAGTCAATTTCGTTCCCCGACGGCATCTCCTTCTTTGTGGTGACGGAGTCTTCCCACAAAGCCCGGGTCAACTTAGGAAGCTTGGATGCGCAAATCGTCACCAGCAAGCTGTCCCAGTTCTCGGTAGAGACCTTGGAGTGTGCCAGTGCGGTCAATACCCCATGGATCGTCCCTTGGAGCTCCTTCAAAGCACGACTCGACTCCGAGACGTCTGGGGACAGTGAGAGGAGAATGTTAATTTGGTTGGTCACCAGGAGCCGGTTATTCTCGTACCGGTCACGGAGGGCATTCCATGCCGTCTCGAACCCGTCGTTGGTCAGCGGGGACTTAGCAACGATGGCCTTTGGGTCGCCACTGATCTTGGATGTCAAATGGTACAGCTTCTCCACTGGATACAGTCGTGGTTTTTTTATGTAGATTGCTGTGAACAGATCCCGGAAGGTGGGCCAGCGGACGTAATCCCCAGTGAACACTTCGATGTCACATGGGGGCAATCGACAGCCGCCATGAGAGTTTGGCTGTGTAGAAGGAGGGACTGTTGGACCTGCAGCTTGGACATTGATGTCAGCTATGTATCGTTCATAGCCCTCATAACAATCGCAGTACATATCCTGAATCTCCTTCTTAGCCTCTGGATCCTCATCGACCATTGCGACGGAACAGGCCTCGAACTCAGCCTCCACCTTTGCCCACATGCTCCGTAATTGGTCACAACGGACTCGACAGATATTGGAGGATGGTGGGCTGGTATCATGAGCGGTAAAACGAGCTTCCAGATGTGTCAGCCTATCGATCGCTGCCACGAATTTCGCACGTGCGGAGATGAAGCCAGATTGGGCCATTGTACGGGTGCGTTGAGGGCCGACGGGACTGTTTTGAATAAGTGCTGGGACCTTGAGCGTGACCGGCGAAGGGAACAGAACCGATTGGGTCCTCGCAACGGTGGATCTTGTGGGCTTGGGAGTACTTGGTGACTTGACCTTTTCGAACGCCGCAGTAGGTGTTCTCGGAGCGGAAGAACTCCTGGGCTTGTTAGCACCTGGAGCGGGCAGCGACAAAGGTTTCTTGCTGTCCTTTTCACCAGTGGGCATATTCGGGCGTCACACGCCGAGGAAAGAGAAATCGGATGCGTAAGTGTCGGACGGATGGACACGACCTTTGTATGGATACGGAGAGCGGATGCAACAAAAAACGCTTGGTATTTGTCGCAATGTGGATTTATTTTCACGTCGGAAGTGCTTCGGTATGTTATGGAGATCGGGCGATAGCAATAAAACTAAATGTTCAATCCAGAACGACAATAGGGACCGAACAGTAACATTGGAATTCGAGGCACGAGGTATCAAGGGAGATGCGGTTGCAAGTGACACCCGAAAATAATATACCCTTGGAATGTAGGGTAGAGTGTCACTTGGCAAGTATTAGCCGAAAACGATATACCCGCGGAATACAGGGTAGCGCGTCACTTGGCGCTCCGTTATGCTCAAGAGCGGCACTGATAATATGCTCTCCCAACAAATACAACGCGAGCAGCGGTGGAGAGACGAAAGCGAAACGAGGAGAAGGCACCGCTATTGCTGCTTGTATGTACGTATGGTTGGGTATGAGCGTTATGTACCGCGGCTTGGGCTAACGAACCGATTATGTATATATATATATGTAAATGTCTGTGTATCTATGTATGGGCTTGATTTATTATTTGTTTTTTTTTTAAATAATTGGACTGCGCAATGGCAGAGGAGCCAGCACAGATCACGGACCACAGAAAACACAGACCCACGGAACGGAGGGTCGGCAGGCGTGGAAAATACAAGTGTTACGGGATTCGGACCGGGCTGGAAACACACAAGCACTGCACTGTTGGCTTAGGATTGATCGTACTTATCTTTTGATTCTGGGAGGATCCGCTGATGCGTGCTGGGATGGACTTCTCCTTTTTTTTAATTTGGCGAAGATCCGGCTCGAAGGACCAATGTTTGTAGGAGGGCGGGTCCGTTGATGTTCCGACCAAAAACCAAAAGAAGCAGAGCGTCGATTTTTGTCTCAGCACAATGTATTTATTTTATAATATTTGATACGTGTTGGCGGGCGTAGGTTTAACTATGTATATATGGTGAAAACGATGCAACAAGTGCGGCCGATTGAAACGGGGGTGGAAGCGCGAGTGTTCGGGCTCGAGCTTGCAGACTAGTGGAGAACGCGAAGCGTGGATCGGGAGAGCGCCCACGACCGCGCGAGATCGGGATCGTGAGCGCCGCCCACAGTGCTATTCACCAGTCTTCTGCTACCCTGAACATCCTCCCCCCCCCCCCCCCCCCTTGCAGGATGCAAAGTTGGGTCCTATGGCTGCGTGCACGCCCCGGATATGATCCATCCGAAAACGGTGCTCTGCGCCACAGGAAGGCCCTCGTCGCGTGCAAGGAGCCCGGGTTGGATCACCTTCGGGTAGACGTCCGCTCCCAAGACCAGAGAGATGGTGGCAGGTCGATGGAATTGCTCGTCCGCGATCCTAAGATCGTTGAACCGGGCTCGGACGGGGTCGCTCAACCGTCGGATCGCCGTGCGGATGCGCAAGCTGGGTTTGACCTTAAGCACCACTTCCAATCGGAACTCGCTCGATTTGGACCGGATGACGGCGGTGCACACCTTTTCGTCTCCGACCTGAGTTGTAGCCAGCTTGAAGGCATTAGCCAAGGAATCGTCGATGCAGCTCACCGGAGTGCACGGGTCGATGAGCGCCGCCGTCTCATAGTTTTGGGAACCCGTATCCAGGACCACCAGTGCCGTCGGGAGGAGGTTGAGACTCCGATGTTGGAGAAGCGAGTGGACGGATGGCGCTGGGGCCCCTGCCATGGGTTGGCTCACGGGGAGACGCGGGTGGCGCTCGGCTTGGGGTGCTGACACAGCGGGCGAGGGTGCGGCAGCTTCTCCGACAGGTGGCGACGTTGCTGCCGCGGAAGGGCGACGCGACGCGGGCAGGTGAAGCAGCGTGTGGTGGTTCTTGCCACACACCCTTCACAATCCGCCACTGCGACAGTCCCTGCTGATGCGCCAAGCAGTTCGCGCAGTATTTATAAATGAGCACGGCTCGGAGCCTCTTCACGGGGCTTAACCGGAGGAAGTGGTGGCAGGTCCTTAGCGGATGCACTCCTGGGCAGACTCGGCACCGGTAGGAACTGCGACTGCGAGCGCGTCGGCTCTCCATGATGCGGTCGGCGCGAGATCGTGGGCCCATGTCTGGATGCGAAAAGAAACTAGAAGAGTTTATAAAAAAACGAGGAGCATTAGTAATGAGCTAGGAACGGATCAAATGCACATTATTGTTGGACGGAAGTACGGGGTTCTCCTGGAACACAACGGGTCTTCTGAGGACGCCGCGGGTCGTGAAAATATCTACTACCCGGACATTCCCATCGGTGCCGGGATATACGGACTGGATTCTCCCGAGTCGCTATTCATTGGAAGGCAGGTCGTCCTCCTTAATGACAACCATATCGCCCACCTGAAGGTTTGGGGTTGGCATCTGCCACTTAGTGCGCTTGTGGAGTTCTCTGAGGTATTCTTCTTTTCACCTCTGGCAAAACTGTTGGTTGAGGGCCTTCAAATGCTGCCATCGATTGATTATCGACTTGAGGTCACTCCTCATTTCGGGCTCGGCCGCAGACATCAAAGGTCCCCCAATAAGGAAATGCCCGGGAGTGAGGGCCAACAGTTCGGTCGGATCTTCGGACATCGGAGAGAGCGGCCTGGAATTGAGGCATGCTTCGATCTTTGCGAGAAGCGTGGAAAGCTCCTCAAACGTGTATCGCCATGTGGAAGTGGCCTTGTAAAACAAAGTTTTGAAACTTTTTACCCCGGCTTCCCAGAGGCCTCCCATATGTGGAGCTCCTGGTGGGATGAACTGCCAAGAAACTCGCTGATGGCTGCACGTATCAGTCACCGAGTCCTTGACTGCGTCTAGGAAATCCCGCCGCACCAACGAACGTTTTACCGTTGTCAGAATGGATCCGCTGTGGACATCCACGTCGTGCGACGAACCGAGCGAAGGCCGCGAGAAACTTTTCGGTGGTGAGATCGGACGTGGCCTCCAGATGGATCGCCTTCGTGGAGAAGCACACGAATACGCACACATACCTTTTGGTAATCAGGCACGCTCTCCCTGTAAAATTGCGTATCTCAAAAGGACCAGCATAGTCAACTCCTGCATGCGTGAACGGCCTGGAAAAGGAAGTCCGCTCCGCTGGAAGGTCTCCCATCATTTGGGTTTGCAACTTCCTTCGGTGGATAGTGCATACTTTGCAGGAGTTGACTACCCCTTTCATAAGCCTCTGAATCCGTGGAATCCAATACTTGGATCGAATCAGGCGCACCATTAGTTGGTTGCTGCCGTGGAGAGTTATCCGGTGCGTGAACTGAGCCAGAAGCCGGGACAGCCGACAACTGTACGAAAGAATAATTGGATGCTGTTCGTCATACTTGAGAGCTTCCGAACCCGCGACACGGCCGCATGCTCTTATGAGCCCATGTCGGTCTAGGAATGGGTTCAGGGTCAGGATAGAGCTTGACCTTGGCACTGGGCGCTTAGCACTTAGGCTGTGATACTCGGTGGGATATTCACGACGCTGAGTCTCTAGGATAAGAGCTCGCTCAGCTTCGGCAATTTCTCCGCTGATAAGATGGTCCTCCTTTGTGGTGGCCACCTTCCGGCAACGGTTTATGAACCGAAAGACATACGCCCGGACTCGCAGCGCTTTCTCCCAGTTGGAGAAACGTTCGAGAAATTCTTCGGATGGGCTCGGTGCGAAGTGGACCTTCACTACCCGTTGCTCTAAGGTCGTAACGGAAGACCAGTCCACTTGAACTCGAACAACTTCGCAATCTGGGAAAGAACTGCTCGCTTGGTATAGGAGGACTCAATCGCTAATTCGGGAGGGGCAAAGAAGAACTCGTCGGAGGTAGCTTTCCATCGAATCCCGAGGGTCTTGGCCGTGCTCTCGGCCTCAAGCTCAAGGAAGTCGCTGTGTAGGAGATGGTCATTCGGAATGCTGGTCAAAACGTCCTTATGGTTGGACGTCCACTTTCGTAGCGGAAAACCTGCAGAACTAAGCGCGGCCTGCAGCTCGCGGATGGCTAGCTGAGCCTCAGTGGTGGAATTTGCGCCTGCTAAGACATCGTCGACATACACATACGTCGTCTGCCAGCTGCTGCAGCACCCGGATGGCGAGGAAGGGAGCACAATTGACTCCAAAGGTGACAGTCTTTAGCTCGTAATCGCGGATTTCTCCATTCGTGTTTCGGAATAGTATGCGCTGGAACGGAGTGTGCTTCGGATCTACCCAAATCTGACGATACATCTTAGTGATATCGGCATTGAACACGACACGGAAATACCGCCATTTCAGGATCTGCAGGGTTAAGTCCGACTGTAGGACTGGACCAGCATGCAGAAGATCATTGAGGCTCAAGCCGTTGGTCGAAGGGCTGGACGCGTTGAATACAACGCGGACTTTGGTGGTCGTGCTTTCGGGCTTGAGTACAGCGTGGTGCGGAAGATAGTAATTGGCGGAATCATGAGCCGGAGGAACCTCGTACATATGGTCGAGTTCTAAGTAGTCTTTAATCACGGAATCGTACTGCTCCTTTAAAGGAAAGTCTCTCCTTAAACGATTTTCGTTTCTCAGAAACTGAGCCAGTGCGATCGACCTTGAATACCCCAGACCTGATCCGGGATGGTCGGGGTCGCGGAATGGTAACGTGACGACATACTTTCCACTTGACGCTTTCGACGTGGTTCGACGGAAATTGCTTTCGCAGTAGGAATCAGATTTGCTTACCACTTTACTAGGTACATCCTCCACTTCCCAGAACCTCGTGAGAAGTCTATCTAATGGAGGCTCACATTCGGTGGAAACCCGTGTGGAAAACGACGAGATGTTGCCTTGACCAGTAGTGGACACTGGGCCGGTAAGCACCCAGCCGAAAATAGTCTCCTGCCCGAAGAGAGACCCACAGATGTTGGGCTGTGCTCCGCTTAAAAGAATGGAAGGAAGGAGGTCAGCTCCAATCAGGACATCGATCTGGGAACTTTCGTAGAATGTAGGATCAGCCCATGGCAGGTTCGTCAAGTCTCGCATTGAATTCTGCGGGATCGGATAGGACGGAAGGTTGCCTGCCAGTTCCGGCAAAACGTAGGCGGCTGCGTCGAGCTGCCAGCTCGGTCTTTTCGGGGAACGGATGCAAAAATCCTAAAGTTTCTGGGATCGAGCGGACACTGTCTGATTAAGGCCCGAAATCTGTGCTTGGATAAGTCGGAATGGCAGCTTAATGATATTGAAGAGCCGCTCTGTAATGAACGTTGCCTCGGAACCCGGGTCAATAAGAGCGCGGGCTCGGAAATTCGTACCAAGGTGGCATATGTTAATGACCGCGGTGCCTAGAAGGACATCCCGTTGGCTAGAGGCGAAGTAGTTTTGAACGCTGGGTTGCGGTTCAAAAGAGCTTGGATTCGAAACGGATGTGGAACGGGGTTTACTGGAACTTGGAATGCCCCGATGCAGCAGCGAGTGGTGTCGTTCCCCACAAGTGACACAATTGTGGGCGCTTTGGCATTCACGCATCTGATGGCCTCTTGCGAAGCAGTTGAGGCACAGCTGTTTCTGCTTAATGTAGCTGGAACGAGCATCAGTGGTCATCTGGAGGAAGTGAGGGCCTATCCGGATGGGGTGATTCTCCTTGGAGCAGAGATCACACGATCTCCTCTTTGGAACCACGGTAGTCCCGAACGAGTGAGCCCTTCTTGGAACAGGGCTCCCCTGGGAACGGAACGGATTCGGATCGACCTTGGATACGTGCGTGGAAGGGTTGCCCTCGATGGCTTCCAGCGTCAGATACCTCTGACTGAGGAAGGAGTCAATTTCGTTCCCCGACGGCATCTCCTTCTTTGTGGTGACGGAGTCTTCCCACAAAGCCCGGGTCAACTTAGGAAGCTTGGATGCGCAAATCGTCACCAGCAAGCTGTCCCAGTTCTCGGTAGAGACCTTGGAGTGTGCCAGTGCGGTCAATACCCCATGGATCGTCCCTTGGAGCTCCTTCAAAGCACGACTCGACTCCGAGACGTCTGGGGACAGTGAGAGGAGAATGTTAATTTGGTTGGTCACCAGGAGCCGGTTATTCTCGTACCGGTCACGGAGGGCATTCCATGCCGTCTCGAACCCGTCGTTGGTCAGCGGGGACTTAGCAACGATGGCCTTTGGGTCGCCACTGATCTTGGATGTCAAATGGTACAGCTTCTCCACTGGAGACAGTCGTGGTTTTTTTATGTAGATTGCTGTGAACAGATCCCGGAAGGTGGGCCAGCGGACGTAATCCCCAGTGAACACTTTGATGTCACATGGGGGCAATCGACAGCCGCCATGAGAGTTTGGCTGTGTAGAAGGAGGGACTGTTGGACCTGCAGCTTGGACATTGATGTCAGCTATGTATCGTTCATAGCCCTCATAACAATCGCAGTACATATCCTGAATCTCCTTCTTAGCCTCTGGATCCTCATCGACCATTGCGACGGAACAGGCCTCGAACTCAGCCTCCACCTTTGCCCACATGCTCCGTAATTGGTCACAACGGACTCGACAGATATTGGAGGATGGTGGGCTGGTATCATGAGCGGTAAAACGAGCTTCCAGATGTGTCAGCCTATCGATCGCTGCCACGAATTTCGCACGTGCGGAGATGAAGCCAGATTGGGCCATTGTACGGGTGCGTTGAGGGCCGACGGGACTGTTTTGAATAAGTGCTGGGACCTTGAGCGTGACCGGCGAAGGGAACAGAACCGATTGGGTCCTCGCAACGGTGGATCTTGTGGGCTTGGGAGTACTTGGTGACTTGACCTTTTCGAACGCCGCAGTAGGTGTTCTCGGAGCGGAAGAACTCCTGGGCTTGTTAGCACCTGGAGCGGGCAGCGACAAAGGTTTCTTGCTGTCCTTTTCACCAGTGGGCATATTCGGGCGTCACACGCCGAGGAAAGAGAAATCGGATGCGTAAGTGTCGGACGGATGGACACGACCTTTGTATGGATACGGAGAGCGGATGCAACAAAAAACGCTTGGTATTTGTCGCAATGTGGATTTATTTTCACGTCGGAAGTGCTTCGGTATGTTATGGAGATCGGGCGATAGCAATAAAACTAAATGTTCAATCCAGAACGACAATAGGGACCGAACAGTAACATTGGAATTCGAGGCACGAGGTATCAAGGGAGATGCGGTTGCAAGTGACACCCGAAAATAATATACCCTTGGAATGTAGGGTAGAGTGTCACTTGGCAAGTATTAGCCGAAAACGATATACCCGCGGAATACAGGGTAGCGCGTCACTTGGCGCTCCGTTATGCTCAAGAGCGGCACTGATAATATGCTCTCCCAACAAATACAACGCGAGCAGCGGTGGAGAGACGAAAGCGAAACGAGGAGAAGGCACCGCTATTGCTGCTTGTATGTACGTATGGTTGGGTATGAGCGTTATGTACCGCGGCTTGGGCTAACGAACCGATTATGTATATATATATATGTAAATGTCTGTGTATCTATGTATGGGCTTGATTTATTATTTGTTTTTTTTTAAATAATTGGACTGCGCAATGGCAGAGGAGCCAGCACAGATCACGGACCACAGAAAACACAGACCCTCGGAACGGAGGGTCGGCAGGCGCGGAAAATACAAGTGTTACGCGATTCGGACCGGGCTGGAAACACACAAGCACTGCACTGTTGGCTTAGGATTGATCGTACTTATCTTTTGATTCTGGGAGGATCCGCTGATGCGTGCTGGGATGGACTTCTCCTTTTTTTTAATTTGGCGAAGATCCGGCTCGAAGGACCAATGTTTGTAGGAGGGCGGGTCCGTTGATGTTCCGACCAAAAACCAAAAGAAGCAGAGCGTCGATTTTTGTCTCAGCACAATGTATTTATTTTATAATATTTGATACGTGTTGGCGGGCGTAGGTTTAACTATGTATATATGGTGAAAACGATGCAACAAGTGCGGCCGATTGAAACGGGGGAGGAAGCGCGAGTGTTCGGGCTCGAGCTTGTAGACTAGTGGAGAACGCGAAGCGTGGATCGGGAGAGCGCCCACGACCGCGCGAGAGCGGGATCGTGAGCGCCGCCCACAGTGCTATTTACAAGTCTGCTGCTATCCTGAACAGTATGGGTCTTCAGTTAGTGATAATGGATTAACTCTGGTCACCGTTCCTGGAAAAGCGTCAATAACGAAAATTAAGTTGAGAACTCTGTCTCTCTTATTTTTTAAAGCATTCCTTTGGACAAGAGAAATATCGGCTAGACCATTAATAAAATCATTATGATTACTACGAAGCAAAAGGTTAGCGTCCTCACAGGGCAACAAAGAAAGAAGTGGTAAATTAAAGCCACCCATGACAATAATCTGATCAGCAGAACCTCAGGCGGACACAACAGAATGTATAGCCGAAAGGTGGTTTAAGTAAACCTCAGCATAGGACTTGGGAGGAATATAAGAACAGGTCAAATACACAGATGCTGTACCAATACGGACTTTGACTGCAACAAATTCAATCCCATGGATGTTGTTGAAAGGGAACAACTCAGAAGAGAAATCCGTTTTGACTGCAATCAAAACTCCACATGCATAAGATGCGCGGTCCATTCTGTAAGTGATAAATATTTGAACTAAAATTTCATGATCAAGAACAGTAGAGTTAAGCCAGGTTTCGGTAAAAGCGATAGCATCCAAATCAAAAGAAGCACTATCCGTATATAGTTGGCACAATTTGCCTAACAGACTGCGTGCGTTTTGGTAGTGAATGGAAAAAAGATTATCTAGTTTTTTGAGTTGGCAGGGCCGGTAATATTGAGACTCGGGTTGGAAACTTTATGTAGAAACGCGTGCATAATTGTATGCTTAGGCCAGATTGACGGTTCAAGCTATTCAGATAGGTAAGAATCAGGGAGGAAAATCTTGAAGGAGGAAATATTACGCTTATGAGTAAGTGTAAACTTGGTCAAAGTTATATCATCAAGGGGAGCATTAAGTTTAGAGCATAGATGTTGTCTAACATCTTCGGATGTGGCCTCAGGATTTAAGCGGGAAACAAATATCGCTTTCCGAGAAACCACTCCACTAAGTTCAAGTCCCGAGCGAGAGCGAGATGGTCGAGCCATACCCCAAATAGGTCTCGGTACGGGGGCAATGGCGGTAGTGTCGGCATCCCCAGCAACAAGAACACCAGCACTAGGAGCACACGCAGCGGTGACATCAGCAGTGATGTGAGCAGGAAGTAAAGTTAAGTTGACGGTCACTTGGATGCTTGAAGAATCCTCATTGGTTGGAGGTGATAACACCGAATCAACAGTTGGCGGAGTTACTGCTGACGGCAAGGAATGACCCCTCTGAGAAGCAAATGATCCAGATGCTTGCCGGTAAGAGTCACTGGCTACAGGTTCCATATCACCAGCGTTAGTTAACGATGGTGACCGAGGTAGTGATACAGGTGATTTTGGGACTGATATAAAAACATCTTTGTTAATATTTGGCACATAATTGTTACCCTCCTTTCTCTTTGGAGACTTAGTCAAAATTTTGGGGGTTTTGAAGTGAGACTCTGTCGCACGAAACTTATCTTGGAGCAGTCGGAATCCAGAATTAAGGGCAGCAAATTCATTGTGCGTCTGTCTAATAAAGACACGCATGTCGTTTTCAATATCCTTACAGTCCCAACAAGTCCAGTTGAGGCCGGAGTGAGCCTTAATTAGATCGACAACGTGACCCACATTATGTATATAGCCTGCGCAAGTAGTATGTGCCATTTTCTTTCCGTCTGCCGTGACGATCGAACGATCACAGTTTTTAGCACAGCAGGTAGAACAGAGAATAAATAGCCTGAGCAAAATAACTGACACTCTAATAAGCACCATAACAAAAGACGACAGATTTAGTAATGAAATTTCCATCAGTCTTAAAAATCAAATAATATCAATTAAAGAAGATGTCCTAAATATAAAATACACCATGCAATGGGCCAATATAAATACATTTTTAATCGGAGAAAAATAAATAAACAAAATAGACAGTGTTCGGATCACAACGACGTAACGTATGTTAACGTAAAGTAAATGCAATCGAGCATAAAGCTTGAACTCTCGTTTATTTTTGTCTAATCTGAGCTTTCGGTTGCTGCTACAGCCGGGCGTCGCTGATTAGATTTAATGCAGCTCCGATCACAAAACACAATAAACATATAATATATTTGAAGTAACCAATCATGCGTTTTTTAACATAAAACCAGTTGATATATTTGATATCTTCCATCTCCACATCATGGTTCTCTGCTCGATACCATTTTCCTATAAACAAACAGACTGACTCGGATTGGTCATCCCGAACTAGAATTGTGAAATACCAAAAATGCAGAATCTGCAGAAAGCCGGGTGTTTAATTGTTTACTTGAAAGCCGGGTGTTCGATTGTTAACCCGAGAGCCGGGTGTGGGCCGAGAGTGGACCGAGATTGTTTTTCAATTAAGGCGGGTGTGAGAAAAGTTTGTTTTCCACTTTAAGTGGGGTGTGAGAAAGATTGTTTATAAATTATTTGGGAGCCAAAGATTGAAATTCAAAGATCGATATTGAATCTGGGGACACCAAAGATTGTTTATAGCTCGTATAAGGGACTAATGTCATTGGGTACTGTTCAGTCGGGGAATTATGCATAAGTAACACGATACATACATACATAACAATGTCGACATATTATGTAATACACATGACACTTTTACCAAAACAACAACTTCACCCGGGCAACAGGAAATATGACGACTCAGCATTATAGCTGAGTCAACAATAGACCGCCTCGGCAGCGAATTCTGCTGACAATGCGATCATTCCTCAGAGACCAACAACACTGGTGCAATTGCTGACCATCACAATTGCCCAATTTGCACACCAGCCAATAAAATCATATTAAATCAATATTAATTTCACATTAATTATTTGTTACCATATTACCATATTCTTATAAAATCAGCACTGTTTGTACCTTTTGTTACCTATAAACAGAGTTAAGTTTTGTTGAATAAAATCAGCATCAGAAACAGTACCAAAGCTGCCTGTCACTCAATTCCCACTGCAATCATCATAGGCTGTCGCTGTGTCTTCAGACCCTCACTTGCACATTAAGGGATACAATTTCCATCGCAATCATCAGAGGCTGTCGCCGTGTCTTCAGATCCTCAATTGCGCACCACAGGATACCCTCTCCGCAGTCCAACTGGTTCAAGTTCTAGTTGCGACGACCTAACTGTATACGGCTTATGTACCGTATACAACCCAGCTTCATACACGCACACACTCACATTAACATTTGGTGACCCCGACCTCAGTCATCCTTTCCATCCTGACAACAAGGCGACAGAGAAAAGATTCGACGCAAACGGCATCAGCCACATACAACAACATTTATATCATTTTTCAAATCGGCAATTCTGACACATTCATAGTAAAGCCAACAGCAAGAAATCTATGTTCGATTTCTAACCAAGCGATCGACATTATCTGCTGTACGTGCGTTCCATCAACTGGAACCAGCACAACCCCCTCCATCCAATAGGTCAAGTCTGCTTGTACTTCTTTGACCAACAACGGTTGCGATTCGGAGCGTAATCCAGCTGCAAAGAAAATAAAACACTCCCATCGGGTCAGAAGTACAAGGAGACGAATTGACAGAATGGATAATCCACAGGAGGAACAAGCTGCCGCCACAAAGGCGTTCAATATGCAGCAGGAATTTGGCGAGGAAATCTCGAAGTACATTCGAAACTTCAAAAAAGATACTCAAGAAGGGAAGCAAAAAGCTTCATACTTTCAAGCCAAAATATCAGCACTCGAAAATTCATGGAATCGTTTCAACACAAACGACTCCACAATTCGAGAAGAAGATAAAACTGAAATATACATAAAGTTCTCTATTGACCTACGTAACACATATGAAAAATACGTTGCGATCTATACTTAGAACCTGGACAAGCTGGAACAGACATCACACAATCTTGGGGAAAGTCAGCCCATCTCCAAAGAAAATGACCTCAATCAGCAGTCAAATGTAGATTACAGCAAATTGCCTTCGCTATGTCGTCGACAAAAAGCCATAGTCGAAGCCATAAAACGCAATCTGAAACTATTTTCAGAGGCGGGAGGACGTTCCTCAAGTGATTTGATAAAATCACTATGGACTCAAGCACAAGAAGTCCATTTCAGCATTCATGAGGAATATGAGAACCCAGTAGCAGGAGGATACGACATAAAATCGTACCTATCACTGAAAAATACGTTCAAAGGGCACTGGCGAACCCAGCCACATCAAAAAATGATGACGCGCAGCTTCCACGCATCACCATTCCAAAGTTTGATGGGGACATACTGAAATGGTCCCAGTTCTACGACTTGTTCTCATGTATGATTCATGAGACAAACAAGCCGACAGTACGGAAGATGTGGTACCTTAAAACCACCGTTACTGGGGAGGCAGAAAGATTGATAAGACATATCGATCTAAAAGAGGACAACTATCTAATAGCCTGGGACATTCTTGTTGAAACATACAACAATCCCAGAGATGTTGCAAATACGGTACTGAACCGTTTCCTCAATCATAGTACAATCAATGACGATCCCAAGTCATTGAAAGAGTTGTACATAACAACAATAGAGTCACTTGCATCCTTAAAAGGGCTCGGCATCAACATATCCACATGGGATCCAATATTGATTGCCATAATCAGAAAGAAATAGATGTAAAAAATAAGGCCTTGTATGAGCCATCATTGCGAAGCTCAAAAGATATACAGCCATTGGACACAATACTTCAGTTCCTAGAGCAGGGAATTCGAGTTCTAGAAAGTGGTCGGAAGCCACAAACATTGAAGAAAGGGCCAAAAGGCACGGCCTGCGCATCAGCAAACACAGGACATGCACAATCACCGTTATGTTCATTTTGCAAGAAGGCAAACCATCGGCTTTACGCATGCGAAGAGTTTCGCTCCAGATCTCCAGCAGAACGACTAAACTGGGTACAAAAGCAAAAAATGTGCGTTAATTTTTTTAGAACAAATCACAAAACAAACGCATGCCCAGGTCGAACCTGCCTCAAGTGCGACAAAAAACACAACACGATGCTGCATCTGGAGACAGCATCATTCGCATCCACAGAACCAAAGGCACCAATGGTTTGTGCAGCAAGTAACAATAGTTACAATCTACTGGCCACAGCAAGAGTGGCAGTAGAAGCAACCAACGGACAGGTTGCTAACTTCAGAGCATTGCTAGACTCGGGATCACAGATAAATTTGTCTCTGAACGAATGGCATCAATGTTGTCGCTTAAACTTAATAACACAACATTGCGCATCGAAGGAATTGGAGGTCATTCAAAGACCAGCAGAGCACGAGTAAATGTGCTTATAAAATCCCTTCACAGAGGTTTTACGCAAAGAATTGAGGCGTTTGTACTGCCTCAAATAATAGCAGATCAACCAGCTCAGGCACTCGATTCGGTGAACTTAAACATACCAAGCAAGTTCCCACTGGCGGACCCGAACTTCCATTACCCAGGAAAAATCGACATGCTCATCGGAGCAGAACATTATTATTCCCTGCTGCTCCCAAATCAACATCAACTTAAGATAGGAGGCCCTTTGATGCAAAATACGAAATTGGGATGGATTATAGCAGGAAAAATGAAGTCTGCCTACAGTTCTTCGACCATTTGTGGAACGGAAATAAATGAACTCATGGAACGATTCTGAACTCTGGATAACCTTGAGACAGACGAAAAACCACGCACACCGCTCGAGACACAATGCGAAGCTCATTTCTTAGAAAACTTACAAACTGCAGTTGATGGCCGGCTTATAGTGAAACCCCCATTTTCCGAACACTCTTCCGCCCTGGGGGGGGGTCTTTGGAAATTGCAACTAAAAGATTTCTGGCACTAGAGCGACGGACTTCACCAGACACTTGGAAGAGCTATGTGGAGTTCACGTGGAGTTCAACGAATATGAAGATCTAGGACACATGAAGATGGTCCCAGCATCATACATTCCGGAAAGGCATTACTTCATACCACATCACTGTGTGCTCAAACCCGAAAGTACCACAACAAAGCTGCGAGTGGTATTTGATGCATCATGCAAATCAGCAAGCGGAAAGTCCCTGAACGACATTCTACATGCTGGACCCACAGTTCAGAGTGAACTTCTGTCCATTCTATTACGATTTCGGACTCATAAATACGTATTCACAGCGGACATAGAAAAGATGTACCGACAAGTGTGGATAAATCCGGAGGACCAATTCCATCATATGATCGTCTGGAGAAACAATCCATCTGAGGACATCAAGTACTATCGGCTAAAAACTGTCACATACGGGACAACAGCTGCTCCGTTTCTGGCAACCAAATGTCTGGATCACTTGGCAATACAAAACAAGGACAGACTACAAGTAGGATCATCAACATTAGAGAATGATTTCTACGTCGATGATTGTCTTACTGGGGCAGACACGATTCCAGAAGCTATCCAAGTGCAACAAGAACTCACAAAGATATTGTCACCTCGCGGATTTAAACTCCGCAAATGGTGCTCCAACAATGAGCAACTTCTTCAAGGAATCCCCAAAGAGGATATTGTAAGCGATGTCAAACTGGGAGAGACACTAGATCACTACAGCGTCAAAACTCTAGGTCTTATCTGGATGCCACAGAAGGATCAACTATGCGGAAGAACCCATAAAAGCCAAGCTGCACGCATCACAAAACGTGTGGTATGCTCCGAGCTAGCCTAAGTCTTTGACCCATTAGGACTTTTTGCACCGGTGGTAGTCAAGGCCAAGATCCTCATGCAACAACTTTGGGAGTTAAAGCTGGACTGGGATGACGAATTACCGCTACAGCTCCAACACGAATGGAAAGACTACCGTGAAGACCTACAAGCATTGAACGAGATGCAGATTCCCCGGCATGTCTATGACGGCAAGGTTCCAGTTACCCAAGAACTACACACCTTTGTAGACGCATCAGAAAGAGCCTATGGCGCATCAATATACGCACGCGCTACATACAAAAACAGCCAAGTGTCAGTGCGACTGCTCTGCTCCAAGTCACGTGTTGTACCAACAGCCAAGCAATCAATACCACGGTTAGAACTTTGCGCTGCAGTCCTTGGTGCCGAACTCACACACCGAGTCCGAACGGATCTTCATATGGACATCAACACGGTTTCAGGATGTTTTTGGACTGACTCCACCATTGTGCTATCCTGGATAAACGCACCGGCATCGACATACCATACGTTTGTAGCAAATCGAATAGCCAAAATACAGACATTGTCTAACCAACTACAATGGCGTCACGTTTCATCGACCAATAACTCAGCCGATGTACTGTCAAGAGGAATTGCAGCAAGCAGATTAGCAGATCACAATCTGTGGTAATACGGACCGCTATTCCTCCACGGATCCCGAGACAAATGGCCGACAGCAACAATCAGTGAGCCTACTAATCTCGAGAGAAAGGCGAAGCATTTCAGCTTGCCAATCACACCCAGCGCACTTGGAGAAGAACTATACACATGCAGACATAGCAGCTCATTTTACAAGCTTCAACGCATTGTAGCATACATGTTACGCTTTTGCTACAAAACCAATGCTCGCGCTATAATCTTGCGAACTATCCAACAAGTCGGATCATCAACGACAAAACGATGGCTAGAAACATCATTCACAGCTGTCTTAGATGCACCAGAACCAGACCAAATCTAATGAACCAGATTATGGGCAATCTTCCAGCACAAAGAGTCACACAAGCATGCCCATTTCTTAATGCAGGCGTTGACTACTGTGGACCGATTGCGATCCACCATAAGATCCGAGGATAAAGGCCAGACAAGGCATACATCGCCGGGTTCTGCTGCTTTTCCACAAAGGCAGTGCACCTAGAATTGGTGAGCGACCTAACCACAGATGCATTCTTGGCAGCTCTCCGTCGATTCTTAAGCAGGCGTGGGAAATGCCAGACTATTCATTGCGATAATGCAACCAACTTCATAGGTGCAAACAATCAACTAAAGGAATTAAAAGAAGCCATCTTCAGAGAAAAGGCACATGATCTAATAACGAATAACTGCAACAAGAGACAAGTGGACTTCAAATTCATTCCTCCCCGGGCCCCATCGTTTGGAGGCCTTTGGGAAGCTGCGGTTAAATCAGCAAAAAAGCTCCTGATCACAACCACAAACACAGCATCCTTGACATTTGAGGAACTAAACACAGTAATAATTGAAATTGAAGCAATTCTTAATTCTCGACCCATTACTCCAATGTCAAACGATCCAACTGACATAACAGCGCACACCCCAGGACACTTTAAGAACAATAGGAGTGTATGCCAAGAAACAGCAGTAGTCTGAGACTCATTCCGTTAGACGCGAGACTTTCAGAAGATAGCGAGGAAGATCAGAATCAGGTAGAGATGACCCAACCAAGCAGTACACCAAATCTACTTTAGGCGGTTAAGATAGTAGACTTTTTAGCGATCATACCAAAATATATAGAGGAGGAGGAGATAAATTATATGGGTTCATAACAGCGGTGGACCAGATATTGACAATTAGTCCTCAGAGCGGTGAGGAGCAAGATAGTAGGGGAAGCAGATAAAGTCCTAGATCTTGAAGAGGTGGAATTGAATTGCGACAGCATTAAGAATAAGTTGACGTCCTATTTCAGAGAGAAGAGAGCAGAACAAGATTTGATTTTTGAATTGAACAATATCAAAGGGAAAAATTTGGATATAAAGAACTTGTACACGACCATACTAGAGCTGAGAAGGGCACTTGTCAGCATGTATAAAACGAAGGAGCCGAACACACTTTTGAGGAAGGAGAATCCCTTCAGGCCAGGCAGTTACATGCAAGGTAACGCGACAGGGTACATGAGAGGTTCGTATGGGAACCACCAAAAAAATACCTCCAGATGAGGAAACGGCCAACAGAGCCACGGGAGACAGTGGGGCCAGAATAATCGCCAGGAACAGCTTGCGATTCAGGCACCTCAGGAAACTTGCAGGAGTGGGCAAACGAGGATGTCGAGGCTTTCCAACAATTCGGGTCAGTCGTACAACTCGAACAACACTCGACAGTCGGTTGGGACGCAGCAAACGCAGAATGCGCCCAGAACTGCGACTCGAATAGGAGGCCAAGCACCAGCAAACCAGTTGCATAATATCCAAGAGGACGAAGGACATTTTTCCCAAAGAGCCTCGAGCAGAGCTCAGGATATTCAGTAGGAAGAGGAAACCACTCGACCCTACCATATATAGTGGTTAAGCTACCAGCAGAGAAAAATATCAAGTTGCTAATAGATACGGGGTCGACGTTTTCGTTCATAAGACCAGAATTAGTACCCAAAGAGAAGACAACAACACTAAAAGAACCGATAAAAATAAAAACCATCATGCAGTCCCACACGGTGCAGGCGGAGACGCTCCTAAAAATGTTCAGGGAATTAAGAGGGGTAGGAGAGTTGAGAATGCTTCTCTTCCACTTCCATACATTTTTTGATGGCCTAATATGCATCAACATTTTGTAACAGATTGGAGCAGTCATAGATGTAGAAATGCGCCAATTACGCACCCAAGGGATAATAACTGGAATATGGTTGACCAAATACAGTACGACAGAACTGTAAACAATTGAACCAAGCACAAAGAGAGTTATACCGATGCCGGCGCAGTTACAGAAAGGGGAGTTCATGATTAGCAGAACGAGGGTAAAGGCAGACTTGGAAATTTCAGAAGGGCTATACAGGGCAGTAGAGGGTCAAAGCCATCAATTACTCTGAGGAAGAAGAGCAGTTATTCCTAGAAGAACCCCTTGTAGTATCCGAATTCAACCCGGAAGATCACGTAGAAGTGAATAATATAGAGGGCGAAAGAAGTGCAGGCAGCGAGAAGATCCCGTTCGAGAAAATCAGAACAGACCACCTCAATGAAGAGGAAATTAAAGAGCTAAGAAAGTTGTGTGCCAAGTATCTGTCAGCCTTCTATAGAGAGGGTGACGACCTGTCCTTCACGAACGTGGTGAAACACCAGGTGAGGACAGAGGATGATATTCCAGTGTACTCCAGGCCGTATAGATACGCTTTTACGGAAAGGCAGGAGGTCAGAAGACAAATCGGGAAACTGTTAGATCAAAAGATAATTAGGCACAGCCATTCTCCATGGAGTGCTCCAGTATGCTTGGTCTCCAAAAAGAAGGACGCCTCAGGGGTAAGGAAGTGGAGAATGGTAGTGGATTACAGGAAGTTGAACGAGAAGTTAATAAAAGACAGGAACCCGATGCCAATCATAAATGATGTATTGGACGGGCTTGGCAGGGCAAAATACTTCTCAACGCTAGACTTGGCTAGTGGGTACCACCAAATCGAGGTAGAAGAACAGGACATACCAAAGACAGCATTTTCGGCCGAGGATGGCCATTTTGAGTATGTCAGAATGCCCTTTGGGCTAAGAAATTGATGAATAACCTTTTCGGAGAGCTGATAGGAAAATGCTGCCTGGTTTATATGGACGATGTCATGGTTTTCTCAGCATTCTTACAAGAACACATGTGCGATCTGAATAAAGTCTTTGAAAGGCTTAAAGACGCAAATTTCAAGCTCCAGTTGGATAAAACGGAGTTCTTGAGAAAGGAGGTATTATACCTGGGTCATGTTGTAACCTTAGGGGGGCTGAGACCAAACCCAAAGAAAGTGGAAGCAATCAAAAGGTTCCCAATGCCAAGGACTAAGCGGCAAATAAAGTCATTCCTGGGCCTTCTGGGGTACTACAGGAGATTCATAAAAGACATAGCGGCAATAACGAAGAACTGACAACTTAAAGGGCAGAAACAAGTACAGGTCGATGCTGAGTTCGTAGAGACCTTCGAATTATGCAAGAGCTTGCTATGCAACGACCCCATTCTCCAATTCCCAGACTTTGAGAAACCATTCATTTTGACAACAGATGCTAGTAATTACGACTGTCCAATCCCAGGGACACCTGGGAGCGGACAGACCATTGGCGTACGCAAGCAGAACGTTGTCTGATACAGAAATAAACTATACCACGATAGAGAAAGAGATGCTTGCCATTATTTGGGCAATAAAGCATTTCAGGCATTATTTATTCGTCCAAAAGTTCAAAATAATAACGGACCATAGGCCATTACAATAGTCGATGAGTATTAAGGAACTAGACTCTAAACATGTAAGATGGAAGCTTCAGTTGTTAGAATACGACTATGAGCTCATCTACAAGAAAGGGTCCCTTAATGTAGTGGCTGATGCATTGAGTAGAATTCAGCCAGAGGTCAATGTGCTAGAAAACGCATCAGAGGTAGCGACCAATGGGGACTCTATGCATTCCATGGAGGAAGACTTGAACGTCGGGTTCCCGATATCAGAGAAACCTCTTAACGACTATAACGTCCAAGTGGTAGTAGAGGAAGGGACCCCGGGCAGAATAAGCAAAGAGGTACCGTTTAGGAATAAGGTCGGAACAACGTGGATAGAAAACGAGTTTGAAGAGGAAAAAGAGGAAACATTGTCCCATATGAAAAGGGAAGTATACTTCCCAAATATGAAGGCATTGATTACGCAAAAACGATAAAACTCAAGCTCCGCAAGGGATAGCGTAAGCGTGATAAGGTCACTAAGGAGTTTTATGGCAACAGTCGGGATACCTAAGAAAATAGTTTACGATTAAGGGGTAGAGTTTTCCTCAAACTTATTCAAAGATTTCTGTAAGCAATATAAACTCGAGTAACACGTGACGTCGTTTCAATAGTCGTCGAGCAAAGCGACGGTGGAAAGACTGCACTCGACATTAACAGAAATATATAGGATAATAGTTGAGCAGAGAAAAGACTTGAGGTTAAACACGACGAGGTAGTGATAGAAGCGTTTATAACATATAACAATGTAATTCACTCGGCAACAAAATTTACGCCGCAAGAAAATTTTTACGGGGAAAGCGCACATGTTCAGGAGTAACGTGGCCTTCAAAAATGAGCACGATTATCTCCAGAAAATAAATGAGTTCCAAGCAGAGATATACCCTGGAGTAAGAGAAATGGTAGAGGGATAGAAAGCTAGAAGAATAGAGGCTACAAACGTAGACAGGTAGGAACCGCTAGGAGTAGAGCCAGGGGACACGATTTTTACGAAGGAAAATAGAAAGGATAAGTTGACACAGAGATTCAGTACACACAAAGTGGCGGTAGATAACAACTTAACGCTGACCTCAACAAAGCCACAAAAAGTTCGTAAGGAAAAAGCAGGAATCAGAATAACAAAAGCTAACGAATGATTAATTTCATATGGACGGCGGCACCGGCTTAGGTGTTTGAGATCCGCGGATTAAGGGAGAAAGAGCCATTAGCCCAGATTGAGATGGGACCAACTCGGATTATCCAAACTTACAAGACCTTTGTCCACGTGGTGCAACTAAACGAGTATAAGGAGGGCATCGACCAATTGGAAGAGATGCTCGGTAAAATACAAGATGAGAAAGTGACGCAGGAAGTAGTAAGGGCACTCCAACGGAAGTTAGGCCAGGTCAGAGGAAAACTAGAGAAGGTAAGCCCCAAAATAAGGAGCAATAGGGGCTAATTAACGGCCTAGGTTCAGTAGTTAAAGCGGTAACAGGGAATATGGATGCCGAAGATGCAGAACGGCTAGAAAAGGAGATCAGGAGAGTAAAAGAACAGGAAAAGAAGGTGGAAGAGGTACTTTAAATACAGGAGATTAGAAAGAGTAAGTTTAGTATCATGTTTATGATTTTGACACAGTATATGAACGAGAAGCAGACTAGAGTAAGCACGTTCATAAACTATAGGAATAACGGGATAAGTAAGTCATTGGTCGAGGAAGACAGACAAATTTATAGAATTGAAGACATAGATAAGATTCAAATAGCAGCAGATATGTTAATGGTAAAAGTGAACGATTTGACAGAAAGTGTATTGCTAGCGAAAATACGAGTAATACCGAGGTTAATATTAGAAGATAAAGAGGCGCAAAGAATTAGTCAAGAGCTAGAAGAACAGGGCATTCAGATAACATCGGAGGAGCATATGTATGAATTCCTCCAGCTAAAGACTTTAATGAACAACGCCGATTTAATTTTCGCAATGATGACGCCAATTTTTAAAAACCAAACCTACACCCTAAAGAGGTTACTGGCCTTACCCATGAACGAAACCAAGTATATAATAACACCTAATTTTGTAGCATGTGGTAACCAAGAAATATACTATTTAGTAATAAGTGCCTATAATCAGAAAATTGTTTATATGTAAGAATTCTAAAACAGTAAAGAGAGTCAATGAGTTGTGCCTGAGGAATCTGATGGAAGGAATGGCGGCCGAATGTGAGACGAAGAACACTGGATTGCGCAGGGAAATCTTCGAACCCGAGAAAAGGTACGTGGCGATCTGCAACGGTGAAAACGTTAAGGTGCACACTGACTGCGGCCCAGAGAGGGTCGTCAATGGATCAGCAGTCATAACCTTCAGCGGATGCGGAGTAATGGTCAACAATATCCAATTTGAAACAGAGAAGCAATTGGATGTAGAAGGGTGGAAATTGGAAATCCTTCAAACAGATGAGGTGAAACGAAACAGAACGACATTAGAATTGGGGATCCAAGAGTTAAAAATGGAGAGTATCCAAATAAATCGGCAAATCACCAGGATACAGATTGAGACGGCGATAGACACTACAGCAAGGTATACCGCAGATGGGCTAATGCTGGTGGGCGTAATATGTGGCATAAGCCTATCGAGGAAAACCAGCACCTACACCACAACTGCCCCGACTCCAACCCTCACTCCAACCATCCCTCCGTTATGGTCGGTAGTTCAGCCCTGGGGGGGGGGGGGGGGGAACGCACCAATTGTATGGGCGGACCACATTCCATGTCAGCAGATTCTCAGCCACTCAGAAGTAGCTGACTCCACACATTTTGTACTAGACTTAAGCACCAAAAGCAGTAATAAACGAGGGGGAACGTCGTGAGCCCGGGGCTCCCGCCCTACAAGACGGCGGCAACGACCCACCCCGTACGAACCAGAAGCCCGCACGGAGCGGCAGGAACCTACGCGGTGCGAGACGTAAGCCCGCGAGGAGCACATAGGACGATGGCAGCGACCCGCCCCCGTGCGAACCAGAGGCCCGCATGAAGCGGCAGGGACCCACGGGGGCGCGAGACGTAAGCCCGCGAGGAGTAACCAACAGGTTGATTTATACCCCCTCCCCTCTCATCATTACCGTATTGTTTCATCATTATTAGTATTATATTAAGTATAATTAAGGCATAGGGGCTGCGCCGAGGTTCGTGGACGACTTTCTAGGCGGATTTTCTGGACAGCTTTCTGCCCCCGCGGTACTACGAAAAGCTCGAGGACGAGATTCGCGTCCGCCCGCAAAGGAAAGGCGAGACCTTATTGCAGTATTCCATCACGATACAATCTTTGATGCATCAGGCGGGGTACGATACCAAGAAGAGGCTCTCTCGGATATAGGAAAACATGGCGGCCATGTATAAAATGTTTATCCGGCCGAGCGACTACGCGAATCTCAGTCAGCTCACTCAGAGAGCGGCAGAGGTGGAATACATAAGGAAGAGAGACCCTGGCTTTGAGGCGGGGCCGATTGAGCACCCTAATGTATCGAGCGACAGATGGGGGGTGCGGGGCAGGCAGAACCCGTTCCGCGAGGGACCGGGAATGACTCGGAACGCAGAAATGGCTCATCGCGCGACTACTCAAGCCGACGAGCAACCCCATGACCCACGAAGGGCGTGTCGTAGGTGCGCCGAGAACGACCACTACGCTCGAGAATGCCCGAATCCTAGGATCCTCTTCTGCGTAGATTGTGGGAAACGGAACGTGCTGACCAGAGAGTGCTGCCCAAGGGGAGGGTTGGGAAACGGATCCCAGCCCCACTCTGGTCGGGACCGAGTGGAGTCATAATAGAGGCAGACCCGGGGAGCGGAGACCGATTGAGGGTCGAGGGGGGCTGGATCGTGGCAAGGGTGGAGATTGGGGGTCGCCTCATCTCCGCCACGCTCGACACCGGGGCGACGCGAAGTTTCGCGAATGAGGGGTGTGCCCAAACGTTGCCAGCGGTGGTAGAGATGGAGACCGCGAGGACGCGCATAAGACTGGCAGATGGCTCTTGCCTGGACACCAACCGATCGCTCAGAGCGGAAATCGGGGCTTGGGGGCAAGTGGTGAGCCTGTCACTACTGGTGATGCCGTCGATGGTCGAGCCATTGATTCTGGGGATGGACTTTTTGTGCGCAGTGGGGACACGGGTGGAATGCGGGTCGCAGAGGCTGCTCATAGGAACGACAGCGGCCCCTGGAGGGAAGGCGATCGGGCAAAAGGCGGGAATGGGTAAGGCGGAGTTCGGGGAAACGGAGGCCCAGCTCTCCACGATGTATCCCACGCCACCAGTGGAATCAGGAAAGGCGCCAACCGACACCAAAGGTACGGCGACGGAGAAAGAGGCGCGGCGGCAAGGAGACCAGGCGGAACGGCTGGTCCGTCAGAAGCCTCCGGTGGGGGACCATGGAAACGAAAGGGGGGACGAGGTATTGACACCCGAGTGGATGGAGGAAAGGGACGATTACCAGGGTTAAGATCGTCCGTGGCCCGAGGACTTGGAACCCGAACTGCAGGCGTTCCTGGAGGCGGAGCTCGAAGCATTTGAAGGACTTCAGGGCGTGTCCCACATCGCAGAGCACCGGATCATCATGAGGGATGACAAGCCGCTGAAGCAGCGCTACTATCCCAAGAACCCGGCCATGCAAAGGGTGATCGACAAACAGGTCGATGAGCTGTTGGAAACGGGGGCCGTGGAACCATCACGAAGTCCTCACAGTGCCCCGATAGTCTTGGTGCGGAAGAAGACGGGTGAGTGGCGTATGTGTGTGGACTTCAGGCAGCTCAACGCACACTCTGTCCCGGACGCATACCCCACACCCAGGATAAACCACATCCTGGAAAAACTACGAAAGGCGAAGTTCATATCCACGCTGGACCTGAAAAATGGGTACTGGCAAATCCCGATGGCCCTAGATAGTAGGGAATGCACGGCTTTTACAGTGCCGGGAAGAGGCCTGTTCCAGTGGCGAGTGATGCCCTTTGGGCTGCACTCAGCCAGTGCCACATTTCAGAGGGCGCTGGATACCGTGATCGGGCCGGAATTGGAGCCGTGCGCCTTTGCCTACCTGGACGACATCATAGTCGTCGGGGAAACCAAAGAACAACACGTGGCCAATCTGAAGGAGGTCTTCCAGCGCCTGCGAGCCGCTAATTTGAGGGTCAATCGCAAGAAGTGCGATTTCTTTCGGCAGGAGATGCGATATTTGGGCCACATGGTTACCGGGGACGGTATCGGGACGGACCCAGCGAAAGTGGAGGCGATACAGAACCTGAATGCCCCGACCAACCTTAAGGAGCTGATGCAGTGTATCGGCATGGCATCTTGGTACCGAAGGTTCGTGCCGAACTTCGCTGATCTGGTTCAGCCGCTGTCCACTCTACTCAAAAAGGGCGTCAAGTGGCATTGGGGCCAGGAACAGCAGGCGGCGTTAGATCTGCTCAAGGAAAAGCTCACCATGGCCCCGGTACGGGCGTGCCCGGACTTTGAGGAAAGGTTCACCCTCCAGACCGACGCTAGTGATTTCGGCCTGGGAGCGGTGCTGACGCCGATCAGGAGAAGGTGATAGCGTACGCGAGCCGTAAACTGCTGCCGGCAGAGCAGAATTACTCCACGACGGAAAAGGAGTGCTTGGCCATAGTATGGTCCATCAGGAAGCTGAGATGCTACCTGGAGGGGTACCACTTCGAGGTCGTGACAGACCACCTGGCCTTGAAATGGCTGAACTCCATTGAGAGTCCCTCCGGTAGAATCGCCCGATGGGCTCTCGAGCTCCAGCAATACCAGTTTGACGTGCGCTATAGATGAGGAAAAATGAATGTAGTGGCCGACGCGTTGTCGAGGCAGCCGCTAGATGAGTTGCACCTGGCCACGGAAGAGGGAGACACTTGCCGGTGGACTGCGCGGATGAGGGAGTGTATCGCTAATGACCCTTCTAAGTTCCCAGATTACGTCATTGAGAATGACCAGCTGTACCGCCACCTGGGGCACAGACCGGATGACGAAGACTACATCCCTTGGAAGCTCTGCGTGGAGTCGGGTAAACGGAGGAGAGTCATGCAGGAGTGTCACGACGCACCGACGGCTGGCCATCAAGGGGTACGGAAAACGATATCACGGCTGGCCCAACGATACTACTGGCCAGGGATGTTCTGGGATGCGGCCAGGTATGTGCGGGGATGCGACAAGTGCCAGAGGTTCAAAGGGGAGCAGAGGAAGCCCGCAGGACAGATGCTGACGAGGCAGGTTGGTGAGCCATTCGCGGTGTTGTGTGCGGATTTCGTTGGACCCCTTCCGAGATCCAAACATGGTAATAATGTTCTTCTAGTTTTCCACGACGCTTTTAGCAAATGGGTGGAATTGGTTCCCTTAAGACGAGCGACGGCGGCCAACTTGCAGCGTGCATTCCGGGAGAGGATCCTGAGTCGATTCGGCGTTCCCCGCAAGTTCGTCTGCGATAATGGGGTACAGTTTGCCAGTCGGATGTTCAAGGTACAAGGTACAACACACTGCGCCGTACTGCCCACAGGAGAACCCGACCGAGAGGACGAACCGCACCGTCAAGACGATGATAGCACAGTTTATCGGAGACCAGCAGAGCACGTGGGACGAACTTTTACCGGAGATATCGTTGGCCGTGAACTCGAGCATAGCCGACTCGACAGGATTCTCACCGGCGTTCCTGGTTCAAGGCCGAGAGCCAAGACTACCGGCAGCATTGTACGAGGAGGCCACCCTGGGGTCGGCGACCAACCCACACACCCCAAAGGAGAAGGCCACCCGGCTCAAGGAGGTGTTCGAGATCGTGAGGGGGAATCTGCAGAAGACCGCCACCACACAAGCGCGACACTACAACCTGCGTAGTCGGGAGTGGCGACCAACCATCGGGTCGAGCGTACGGGTACGACAACACCAGCTGTCCAACGCAGCTGCGGGATTTGCGGCCAAACTGGCACCCAAGTTTGACGGCCCATACAAGGTGATCAGGTTCGACTCCCCCAACATCGTGAGGCTGAGTAAGTATGGGGAGCGGAAAACCAAGACGGCACAATTAAAGCCGTTTTATGCGGCTGAAACGGAAGGGGCAGTCCGAGAAGGGGTAGGGAGAGACTAGTCGGGGACGAGGCGCTCAGACAAACAGTACCCTTTAGCATGGCCCGTCCTAGAACCGTCCCGACCAAACGAGGCATAGTAGCGACCATCGCCCACTCCGGGGCGATTCAGAGAAACCACACTAATACCTTTGTGCTTACAGGATACCATTGAACGAGGAACAGCGACTGTGCGGACGTTCGAGGCGGCGTCGAGCGGAGAAGAGGACGGGCCCCTATTCCGGCGAAGATTCGCCGAGGAACGGGCGGACGGTGACGGCCAGACGGAGCGGCAGCCACCAGCAGACACCCCGGGGTGCCGCAGTGGCCGACCCACGGGCGACCTCGAAGGCCCGCTCGCCGTCCCCCAACTGGACACCTCCACCCAACCGGGTCGAGCTTCCGTCGTTGAGGAGCGCCTACCGCGGGTGCCGACGATTGGCGGCGGCTGCGACAGGAACCAGGAGGGGCACCCAACTCCTAAACCAGAATGCGTTGGCCGACTGAAGGAGCAGGCGCCGCCTGATGCGGTCGCGCGGGGCCCAGCCGAGTACCACAGCGCCGCCAGAGGAGGCAGGAAAGGCCATGACCGAGTTCCAGGCAAAGGTCCCGGCACCGGAGGCGTACACCATCCGCCGAACTGCCGGGCCGCATCCTTTGCCAGGTCGAAGCCGAGAGGACCCGTCGACGCCGCGAGGAGCTTCACGTCAGGAGCCGAGCGACCCTGCTGGAGGACGGGGTAGCGTACCACGTCACGTGGAAGAGAGGCGGCGCCGTCACGGTCGTGCTGGAGGATAGAAAGGGGGGGGGTGTAAGGCCGGAGCCCGAGGCTCCCGCCCTACAAGACGGCGGCAGCGACCCACCCCGTACGAACCAGAAGCCCGCACGGAGCGGCAGGAACCTACGGGGTGCGAGACGTAAGCCCGCGAGGAGCATATAGGACGACTGCTGCAACCCGCCCCGTGCGAACCAGAGGTCCGCATGAAGCGGCAGGGACCCACGGGGGCGCGAGACGTAAGCCCGCGAGGAGTAACCAACAGGTTGATTTATACCCCCTCCCCTCTCATCATTACCGTATTGTTTCATCATTATTAGTATTATATTAAGTATAATTAAGGCATAGGATTAAGAATAATATAAGAGTAGCACGGAGCGAGAATTTGAGTTGCCCAGAGAGGCAATAGAAGAGTAGCGGCACACGGCGCAATGCGCATGCCAAGAACGTGGCCGATCGCCGCCCGAAGGCCAGGCCTCGGGGCGATCGGCGAGGAGATAGAGACAGTCAGTGAGAAGAGAGAGCCGTGACTAGTGGCCTCGCGCGAAGTTGAAAAGTGAAAGTGTCAAGTCAAGGAGAGAAAAGGAAAAGGAAAGGAAGAATAAACCCCTGTAAGAAATTGCCCGGCGTTTTTTCATTATTTCGGGGCGAGGAAGTACCCAGTGGTGAGACCCAGTTCCTTACCGGTATCCCGGTAGACCCTACCTCCCTTTCCCTTGCCACCGAGCGACCGTCAGCGTAGGCTGCCCTCACCGTAGAGAATACAAGGGCGGGACCACCGAGTTAAAAGGGGAAGTGCGATCGCGAGGGGAAGAGGCCCGTAGACCTGATCCGTCTTGACGTCTCAGAAAGTTACAAATTTCTTGTGACGGACCCTGGCTGCCTGAGTTCTATCTCCCCGGCCAGTGGCTTCTTTACAAAGGGAAAAATTTAATTTTAGCCAAAAGCGAAAAGAAAAAATTTATGTCGAACCTTTTCGGAGATTATGATCTATTAGATGTTTCCATATTTGTTTACATAAATTTTTTACATCTCCCATTTCTACATGTCTTTATCTACTTCCTACATATACATACACGGCTGTGTGCGAGAGAGAGAGGGAATGAGTCTGCGCTTGGAAGGCCACTGAAATTTCATTTGTTTCTTCTGGCTATACTAATGATCCGATCTGATCCAGATTCAATACTCTGATAGATATAGTCATTTTCTATGATTCTGCGTTTTTGTTTTTCCCGTATCTTCAAAATTGTAGTTTTTCATCTTTTCTGGGGGCGGAAGGGGGCGTGGCCAAATTTTAAAACAAACTCGTCTCGGTTTGATATCACAGGAGCTTGGATAGAAAGTTTGGTTGATCTAGCTCTTATAGTCTCTGAGAACTAGGCGTCAAAAAATTCGATCAGGCATAGCGCCTACCCCTGTGTGTGAGAGAGAGAGAGAGGGAACGATGCTTTTCGAAATGGTTTTCTTCATTGTAGCTATATTTATCATTTCATCTGATCCAGATTCAACAATTTGATAGATATGCTTATTCTTTATGATTCTGCGTTTTTAGTTTTCTCGTATCTTTAAAAGTGTGCATGCCACAGATTTTCGTCCTTGGAGTGGTCGGAAGGGGGCGGGGCGAAATTTTGAAATACTCTTCTAGCAGTGCAATAGAACAGGAGTCTGGATACAAAATTGTGTTCCTCTAGCTTTTATGGTCTTTGAGCTATAGGCGCTAATGAAGACGGACAGACGGGCGGACGGACGGACAGACAGACATAGCTATATCGACTAGGCTATTGATGCTGATCAAGAATATATATACTTTATGGGGTCGAAAACGCTTCCTTCTGGGTGTTACACACATCAATTTTTTGCACAAATCTAATATAATCCTTTACTCTTCGAGTACCGGGTATAAAAAGCATACGGCTGATTGTCTGTGATGGCTTTAGTAACGATAGTCGTGAATGCAGAGCTATAGCTTCCATCCTGGGACTGCATGACGACTTCCACAGACCTATCAGAGCTAAGTGACGATTCTCCCATGCCTGATATCGAAACAGGTGACTGCCGATGATTTAGATGCAAATGGCCAGCAAGACGAAAAGTTATACAATGGAGTTGCGATGCGGAATCGAGTAGCGCTCGAAACGGGACGAGAGTTTCAGCGCGATTTTTTAGCAAACCGATGGCCGTAGGTAGCAAAAAGTAATCGTTCGAGATATTGGGAATAGGTGGAGGATAAGGAGAGGACGCTGAGCATGAAATCAATGCAGATTTTTTATGTTGCGGTAAGCCCACGCTTGCCGGAATTACTGAGGAAACAACTGGTCTTTGAGTCATATGGAGCAATGTATGATGCTTCATATAGCATTGATTGCAGCTTCTGGACATGCACTGCTGCAAAACATGGCCCTTGCGTAAACAATTGAGGCAGAGATGCATTTTCTTTGCCTTCTTACAACGCAAGGTGGGGTTTAAATTAAAAAACAAGCTGCATTTGGTTAGGGCATGGTCCTTTCCATCACAAAACCTACATGCAGAGTTATTTACGTTAGTAGATAAGTCAATGAGGACATTTTGGCTTGATTTTGTATTCTTTCTCCCACCTGATGGCTTTCTGTTTCGTTTAACAACTCATTTTCCTGATTCTTTATCATCCTGGGTCACTTTTCCAGAAAGGAAGCCATGGAACTCCACTTCGAGAGCTTATCGCTCGGCAAGTTTTCTTCCCGTTTCACCACAGTCACGGCATCCAGCTTCTGCGTCACGATGTGAATCAGAACACTATCTAATATTTTCTCTGTTAATGCCAAAGTCCGAATCGCACGCAGATGAGCACTGATGTTATCGCTGAGCTGTCGAAGACTCCTGGCTGAGCCCATCTCAATACCTTGTAGCCAAAATATCGCCTTTACGTGTGTCTGAAAATGAAGGTATTTTTTGTCGAAACGATTAATAAGCACATCTAAGGGCTTTTTATAGTTCACATCGGATATTTCGAGTCAACGTATGGTTTCTCTGCATTGCGGCAAACTTGCGATTTAGTTTTGCATCGATCTCCAGGTATACGGTAGTTAAATTATCCCGCGCGTTACCGGCGAGCTCCGTAAGATCGATCCTTTCCAAGCTGGTCTGGGCAGTGTTAAATTCAGCGTACTTTACTCCGCTATGCTTTATTCGAGCGCGCAGGTCAACTTTGTCAAACTGAACAATGAAATCATCCGTAAGGCATGCATTCAATGCAAAGAGTTGTCGCTGGATAGACATCGTCTTGGCTTTATAAAAGTACACCTCACTAGGCGCCGCCGGCAGAGCATGAATATTATCATGGTTTTCAGCCATTTTTACGAACGCCAATAAATCAGGGCTCACAAAAACAAAAAGATGCACTATCTAAAGTTTGCAAGGGCAAAATGTAATACCTTGTATTCGCCGGCCAGCCGAAAAACCAAACGACAAAAACAAACGGTTCAGATTTTGCACTCTACTCTTGCCGCAGCTTATCAGCCCAACAAGAACCGTTTATTGACGGGGTACTTGAAATCAGCTATAAGACCAATTTCGTCTATACATATATATGCAGGGCTGTGGCCTTTTTAAGAGCACGAAATTTGCACTAATCTGTAGTCAAATACCCGTACTGCACAATGTCGAATGCCACCGCTTTGTTTTTATGTGTGTATCTTATGTGTTTGGCACCGATTTGTGCGCAAACCGCTTGATCGCAAATAATAAATTGCCTAAACGATATAGGTAATTTAATTATTAAGACCGTGGTGCAGCTCCAGATCGAGTCGGGGTCTTCAAAATATTAAGAGGAAGATATCAATATATCACCTGGTTTTATGTTAAAAAACGCATGATTGGTTATTTCAAATATATTATATGTTTATTGTGTTTTGTGATCGGAGCTGCATTAAATCTAATCAGCGACGCCCGGCTGTAGCAGCAACCGAAATCTCAGATCAGACAAAAATAAAAGAGAGTTCAAGCTTAATGCTCGATTGCATTTACTTTACGTTAACTTTACGTCTATTTTGTTAATTTCTTTTTCTCCGAGTAAAAATGTGTTTATTAAATTTAATTTGGCCCAGTGTATTTATTACATCTTCTTTAATTGATTTTATTTGATTTTTGAGACTGATGGCAATTTCATTACTAAATCAATCGTCTTTTGTTATGGTTCTTATTAGGGTGTCAGTTATTTTGCTCAGGCTATTTATTCTCTGTTCTACCTGCTGTGCTAAAAACTGTGATCGTTCGATCGTCACGGCAGACGGCGAGAATATGGCACATACTACTTGCGCAGGCTATATACATAATGTGGGTTACGTTGTCGATCTAATTAAGGCTCGCACCGGCCTCAACTGGACTTGTTGGGACTGTAGGGATATTGAAAACGACATGCGTGTCATTATTAGACAGACGCACAATGAATTTGCTGCCCTTAATTCTGGATTCCGACTGCTCCAAGATAAGTTTCGTGCGACGGAGTCTCACCTCAAAAACCTCAAAATTTTGACTGAGTCTCCAAAGAGAAAGAAGGGTAACAATTATGTGCCAAATATTAACAAAGTTGTTTCTATTTCAGTCCCAAAATCACCTGTATCACTACCTCGGTCACCATCGTTAACTAACGCTGGTGATATGGAACCTGTAGCCAGTGACTCTTACCGGCAAGCATCTGGATCATTTGCTTCTCAGAGGGGTCATTCCTTGCCGTCAGCAGTAACTCCGCCAACTGTTGATTCGGTGTTATCACCTCCAACCAATGAGGATTCTTCAAGCATCCAAGTGACCGTCAACTTAACTTTACTTCCTGCTCACATCACTGCTGATGTCACCGCTGCGTGTGCTCCTAGTGCTGGTGTTCTTGTTGCTGGGGATGCCGACACTGCCGCCTCTCGACCATCTCGCTCTCGCTCGGGACTTGAACTTAGTGGAGTGGTTTCTCGGAAAGCGATATTTGTTTCCCGCTTAAATCCTGAGGCCACATCCGAAGATGTTAGACAACATCTATGCTCTAAACTTAATGCTCCCCTTGATGATATAACTTTGAACAAGTTTACAGTTACTAATAAGCGTAATATTTCCTCCTTCAAGATTTTCCTCCCTGATTCTTACCTATCTGAATCACTTGAACCGTCAATCTGGCCTAAGCATACAATTATGCACGCGTTTCTACATAAAGTTTCCAACCCGAATCCCAATATTACCGGCCCTGCCAATTAAAAAAACTAGATAACCTTTTTTCCATTCACTACCAAAACGCACGCAGTCTGTTAGGCAAATTGTGCCAACTATATACGTATAGTACTTCTTTTGGATGCTATCGCTTTTACCGAAACCTGGCTTAACTCTACTGTTCTTGATCATGAAATTTTAGTTCACATATTTATCACTTACAGAATGGACCGCGCATCTTATGCATGTGGAGTTTTGATTGCAGTCAAAACGGATTTCACTTCTGAGTTGTTCCCTTTCAACAACATCCATGGGATTGAATTTGTTGCAGTCAAAGTCCGTATTGGTACAGCATCTGTGTATTTGACCTGTTCTTATATTCCTCCCAAGTCCTATGCTGAGGTTTACTTAAACCACCTTTCGGCTATACATTCTGTTGTGTCCGCCTGAGGTTCTGCTGATCAGATTATTGTCATGGGTGGCTTTAATTTACCACTTCTTTCTTTGTTGCGCTTTGAGGACGCTAACCTTTTGCTTCGTAGTAATCATAATGATTTTATTAATGGTCTAGCCGATATTTCTCTTGTCCAAAGGAATGCTTTTTAAGAATAAGAGGGACAGAGTTCTCGACCTCATATTCGTTATTGACGCTACTCTAGGATATGTGACCAGAGTTAATCAATTATCACTCCCTGAAGACCCTTACCATCCTACTCTTTCTATATCCCTTGAGTGTGCCAATTCTAGGTGTGTTGACGATTCTTTGGCTCCTGGCCGAGTGAAGATTTTTCGCAAAACTAATTACACCGATGTAAGCCTTCATCTCTCGAATGTTGATTGGTCCATCTTTCACTCCTTATCGAGTATTGACGAATTGGTCAACTCTGCCCTAAGTACATATGTTCCTGAGTCTACGGTTCCAGTATCGTCCAAGCCTCTTTGGTTCTCCAGAAATTTTTCGTGCTTAAGGAATAAGAAATCTAGACTTTATAAAAAGTATAAGAAAACAGGCTCCATGTTTTTCTTCGCACAATACTCCTCCGCTCGTTCTCTATTCCTATCTGTCAATAGTCAGTGTTGTAATCAATACTTTTCCCGTTGTAGTAGAAACTTTCCTAGTGATCCTAAAAAATTATTTCGTCAACTTCGTCAACTCTAAGAGTCAGTCCAATGCCTTACCTCCTTCTCTTTATTATCTAAATAATTCTTAATCTTCTGCTTCTGGTATTGCTAATTTATTCGCCACGGTTTTCCAGTCTACATACTCCTCTCATATATACAGCTCATCCAATTCTAACCCCTACGATCTACCTCAGGCCAACGGCATTTTTATTCCATCTTTTAAGGAAAGCGATGTTCAATTGTATTCTGAAACATTGTGCCGAATCCCTTTGCCAACCTTTGACCTTTCTTTTCAACCTATCTGTGGATCAATCTTGTCTCCCAATGATTTGGAACGAGTCCTACATAATTCCACTTCATAAGAAAGATACAAGATCCAATATCGAGAATTACCGAGGTATTGCAAAGCTTTCCGCCATCCCTGAGCTCCTTGAGTTCTTGGTCACCCGACAATTGCAAGTTGAATATCTTTACTCAAGTTTAATAGCTCCGTCACAACACGGTTTTTATAAACATCGATCAACATCGACTAACCTTCTCGAGTTCTCGTCCATAATAAATCGCGGATTTCAAAGCGGTCTGCAAACGTACGTAATTTTTACGGATTTTAGCAAGGCTTTTATTCCGTAAACCATACCCTGCTAATTCAGAAGTTTTCTTTATTCAGCTTCCCAACAAATCTTCTAAATTGGATTTCGTCGTATCTTTCAAATCGCACACAACGGGTTTTATTTTCTAATGTGTTGTCTGATATTGTTAGTGTCACTTCTGGAGTTCCACAAGGAAGTCATTTGGGTCCGCTTCTCTTCATCTTATTTGTGAATGTCCTACCCCAAGTTATAACATTCTCTCATACGCTAATGTATGCGGACGACGTACAGTGGGACATTCTGCCATTTCAGCTTGCTAAATTAATAACTTCTGAACGAATATATATATCTTCAAAAAAAATAAACAGCATTTGAAAGATAAATCTTCCAAAATGTAGTACGCAATATTACGTGGCGCTACATTGTTTAGAAGCTTACCTATAAAAAGCCAAAGTTGAACTTTGTTGCCGGTGCATATTTTCCTATGTAATGTGCTGAATTTAAATTTGTTTTTATCGACAAAGTACTTTTATTGACCAATTTTACTAGACATAATTATTTAACATCATTTTTTTTTAGCTCAATCTCAATTTCACAAAAAAAAAAATGTTTATTCTGGAATTTGGTCTAATTTATTGTTTTCTGTAAAATATGCCTCCACTTCCAATTTAGAGGGAGGAATATCTAACAAACTTAACATTTCTAAAGAATAACTATTTTCCGATTTTTTTTGAGATCTCACATGTCTAATGGATGAAATATATGGATCTGAAGAGGCTGCTAACATGTTGAAAAGATCCCTGTTTTGGGTTTTTCGTGATATCTTGCATGACATGTTGCATCTAAAAGTTTTCTCTTTCTTGTATAATCTGAACAGTCATCCAAGATTTTTGTTGGTCTTCCTGTGTCTCGTCCTGTGGAGGTGGAGGGTCCATCATATAGCAAGCGTCACTTAAACTGATGTAGAAGTCAAACGCCTCAATCTCCCGAAAAGGGATTGGAAACCTAAGTAAAGGAATATTCAATAAACATATACAAAAAATTACTCGGAAAAATTTGATGACCTTTTTTTGTAAAGTCAAGTTAAAGTTGAAAAACAGCTCAAAAATTATATGGTACTCGAAGAGTAAAGGGGTATATTAGATTTGTGCAAAAAGTGGATGTGTGTAACACCCAGAAGGAAGCATTTCCGACCCCATAAAGTATATATATTCTTGATCAGCATCAATAGCCGAGTCGATATAGCTATGTCTGTCTGTCCGTCCGTCTGTCCGTCATCATTAGCGCCTATAGCTCAAAGACTATAAAAGCTAGAGAAACACAATTTTGTATCCAGACTCATGTCCTATCGCACTATTACAAGTGTATTTCAAAATTTCGCCCCGCCCCTTTTCGCCCAGTCAAAAAACGTAAATCTGTGGCATGCACAATTTTAAAGATACGAGAAAAATAAAAACGCAGAATCGTAGAGAATGACCATACCTTTCACAGTATTGAATTTGGATCAGATCGGATCATAAATATAGTCAGAAGCACCAAATGAAATTTCAGTGGCCTTCCAAGCGCAGACTCATTCCCTCTCTCTCGCACACTGCCGTGTATGTATATGTAGGAAGTAGATAAAGACATGTAGAATAGGCAGATGTAAAAAATTTATGTAAACAATTATGGAAACATCTAATAGATAAAAATCTCCGAAAAGTTTCGACTTAATTCCTTTTTTCTTTTCTGGCTAAAATTAAATTCGTCCCTTTTGCGAACATGTAATAAATTACAACAAGCTCACATACATATATACTGACTGAGTACCGGGTATAAAGTAGAGCTGCGGCGGTAGACGCAGCTCATAACGTTCCCCCTCGTTCTTGATTACTGTCCATGCAACAGAATAAGTTTTTATTGATTAATAATAACTATGAATATACCTAAATGGAAACACTTAAAACAGAATCATACGTAACGTAGTTTACTTTTAATTTATCCTCAAAGATGCAGCAAGTGAAAAAAAGTTTAATACATTTGTGTACACTGAAATAATTTTCAACTTTGATTGCTCATATCTCCTAAACTAAAAGTCAGATTATCTTGAAAATTCTATTTTTGAAATCTCTTTTCTGTTAGATAAGTGTATTCATTTTATTCAAAGCGCTCACAAAATTCTTCGACTTTTGCCACCTCTTTTCGTCTGATGTCCCACTGTGCGACGTTAAAATCTGTCTGCCGTACTCTGATTGCTATTTGCACACACTCCTTCAGCTGGATCTTAACAATCTGCCAAATGTCATCTTGGCAGGAGATTTCAACGCTTGGTCAGAGGAATGGGATTCAAGGCTTACCAACGCCAGAGGTCACACACTCCTAGAAGCCTTTGCTACACTGGAGATAAACCTTTCAAATACGGGATCAGAGATCATGTTCTCCCGAGCAGGAATGGGTTCAGTCATCGATCTGTCCTTCTGGAGCAGTAGTCTCTTCGAGAGCACAACGTGGACCCTAAGCAACGCATACACCGCTAGCAACCACAAAGCAATTATCTGCAGTGTTGAGTCCCGCAGGCAAGGAACAGCCCACCAATCAAGGACGATCTTCAACGCCAGAACCCTCAGGCCAGAGAATTTTCCTGAGAGGCTGACCATACAATACCCTGCAAGCCGATGTTAGAGAGCGGACGGGCCGACGTAACAGCAAGCGAGATCTTGGATGTTGCAGCTGAAACCCCACTGGCAAGGCGCCTGGCCCAGACGGTATTCCCGATACCGCCGTGAAGCTGGCAATGACTGCGTATCCATCGGCTTTCGCGCACGTCCTTAACATTTGCCTTCGCAAAGGAGTCTTCCCAAAGCCTTGGAAGCAGCAGAAGCTGGTCCTGTTGCCGAAACTCGATAAGCCTCCTGAAGAACCCTCATCATACAGGCCCATCTGCCTGACAGACAACGTTGGCAAATCACTGGAGCGATAAATAAGCAGGAAGCTTCAAATAGCGGTAGCAGAGGCAGGTGACTAGTCCCCGATGCAATTCGGCTTCAGGAAGGCAAGGTCGACAACGGACGCGATCCACATAGTAAAGGACATAGCGGCAAAGCTATAGAGGGAACCAGGTGGTTCGGAGGATAGAAGCAGTACTGTCTCGTGGTCACACTCGACACTAAGAATGCCTGAAATTCGGCGAGGTCGGTAGTGGTAGCCAAGCAGCTCGGCGACGCAAAGGCTCGCTGCAACCAAGCGATGGCCGCAATCCAGGAGTGGCTGAGCTCCGTGGGCCTTAATCTGGCTGAACATAAGACGGAAGCGGTTCTTATATCCAGCCGCAAAAAGTCGAGGTAGCGACAGACCGTGTCGGCTCAGTCGACATAATATCCTTAATCCCATATCTTGGAGTAATGCTGGACACTCGCCCCTCATTTCGCGAGCACCTCCAGTCAGTCAGCAAAAAGGCAGCCGACCTAGGACGCTCTTCCTGCTTTTTTGAGCACTTTCGCAAACGAAGGGACACAAACAAGGCCGCAGACTTCTTCTTCAGTCAGTCCGTAAATAGTTTATTATGTATGCAGCCGCAATCAGGGCAGCGGTGGAAAAACAAAGTGCTACAGGAGAGAGCTACACGCAACTCACCGGCTAGGACCTCTGCAAGTCTGCTGCGGTTTTCGAACCATTTCGGATAACACAGCCTTGGTCATGGCAGGAAGGCTTCCAGTGGCGGATCTCGCCGATGAAGCCAAGGAAATCTCCTGAGAGCTCGACACAGAACCCCATAATCGATCTCCGGCACTAAGCACACAAATAAAGACGGCAGCGAGGGAAAGAAGCTTTAATAGATGGCAGGGCCAACTCAGCGAAGGGCAGATGGACATTCCGCCTTATACCGGATATCGCTACGGGCGTAAGCCGGAAGCATGGAGAAGTGAACTTTTGGCTAACCCAGCTACTAAGTGGACACGGACGTTTTAGGAGCTATTTCGATAATTTCGGGCACGACAGCGACGCTAACTGTGAGTGTATACCACGACGCTTTTCCGAGTGTCTGCTGGGTGTCCGTGGATTCTCATCATCTCCCGTACCCCATAATTAGATGTTGAGCGGGTACCACATCCTTTCAATCCTCTCCCTCCTTATTTTTTCTTCGCCGTTGAAGCGAGTTTACCTAACTCCTCTTACGCCTCTACAAGAACGCACCACACCAGTCTCCATAGTCCTATTGGGCATACCAGAGTACGGTAGTCTACCTTCCCTTTCCATGGTTACCCCTTGCCAAGTACCGAAACGCCGTCCAAAGACCGGGATACCCCGGAAGACCCGAGACAGCGAGAGAATCACGCAGGAGATGCTCTAGAAGACAACAATTTTAGTAATCCTGTACGGAAATTGACGTGATTGAGTAAAGTGATGTGAAATGGAGGTAAAAGAAATAAATGACTAATTAAACGAAAAGTACAAGTATGAAAACAAATAAAACTACTCGACAAAATTGAACTTTTTTTCCTATGTGGCCCAAAAAGACTTCTTATAGATTTCGGAACCAAAATTTTCTTTAATGGTTTAATTTTTTTTTAAGAATTTTTTAAATTTGGTTATTTTTTTCATGTGTTTTCCAAAGGTATTTTTCACATAGCTTAAGTATCTTATATCTGATCTGATGAGCTGGTGAGGTGGCTCAAAGGGGGCCCAGCTGAGGCCACCGGACGGGTCACAGATTGCGGATAGCGAACGGCCTACCTCGACAGGTAGGTCAGCTGCAAATAAGCGGGCATCCCTATGGAAAGTACCGAAAATAAGCAGTCCCGGACAGCCAGCGAGTGTTCGCGAAGCAGCAACACTGTCACTCGATCGTGCCGAGAGTCAGCCTGGCTGAGGGCCCGGTTTAAAATTAGCTCAGTCGTAAACGGTGAGCTCAGGGACTTGGCAGCCCCCTGTTCTAATGATGCCCTATCTGGGAAATGTGAATCTCTGCCCGGACAGACCGTCCTTTCTTTGCAAATCGTGGGAACAATTATGAATAACAATAATAAAAAAACAAAAAACCAAAAAACCGAGTCTGGCACTCGGCAGTGCACCCAGGCTTCACCAAGGAGCAACAACAGGCGCCACAACCGAAGAGGCAGCGCTTGCAGGAGATGCCTGGACCGACTTCAAAGCGGTCTAGAGTACAGCCAAATATATCCTTCGCGCAGATTGCCAAGGAGAGGACGCTAATCGGCGTCCTTGACATGGGCAGCGCGGAGGGCAAGATACATAGGAGCAAGTGGAAGTGGGTGGGAACGCCATTAGCCGACCGCTGTTTCGAGCTCCTCGAGAACGACCTCGGGCCACCTCCAGTCTGCAAAGAATGAGGGGTGGTTCCAGGGCAATATTCAAGTAATTGCCTGTGAAGACGAGCGCTCCGTGAAGCTGTATAAAGCAGCGGTGGCGCACATCGGAGAGATCGTCGCTGGGGCAAAGCTCGTCGCAGTAGACTTGAGTGAGGTGCCCAGTAGACCGCGGGCCAGACTATGGGTGCCGGCTACCTTCAAGGAGCCTGAGCGCATCCTCAAAATGCTGCAGAGGTGCAATCCAGGACTGCCGACCACAAACTGGATGGTAGTGAAGGTTGAGACGACGCAGGGACCCATGAACCAGGCTGTGCTCGTACTCAACAAGGAGTCGCTGGCCCCGATAGAGGCAGCTAAGGGCGAGCTGAACTTCGGTTTCAGCTCGGTCACCATAAAGGTGTATAAGTCGGACGCAGCGGCCGAGGCCCGTCCTGTCGACAATCCAGTCGAGCAGGACGTTGCCTCGGAGATCGAAGCACCCGACAACGAGCTGGAGCAGGCCAAAGAAGGCTACTCGTCCGATGCAGAGCTACTGCTCGATTTTGAGGCGATGTGTCGCGAGGAAGTATCCGACGACTCAGACGCCGACATCACAGTGGTGAGACTCCTTCAGATAAATCTCCACCACAGAAAAGCAGCATCTGCTTCCCTCATACTCCGCTTGATCGAGATTGGAGCCGACATAGCGACGAAGGAGTACAAGCTGATTGTAACCCAAAAAGAAGGTAAAATTCGTACCTGCATTCTTGCAAGAAAACACCTAAACATTTTTCTGCTCCATAACTTTAGCAATGGTGACAACACGGCTGTAAGCCTAGAGCTGCAGGGGACGTATCTTAGACTGATGTCATCCTATATGGCTCACGAGGAATGCGATCCTCCGAGTGACCTCGTTCGCAAGCTAGCCAGTTATAACGAGAGGTCAGACGTAGGCCTGATAATAGGCTGCGATACCAATGCTCACCACACCCAATGTGGGAGCTTGGACACAAACGTAAGGGGTGAGTCACTGTTCAGCTTCATCCTAAACTCTAACTTATTAATTTGTAATCGGGGAAATGACCCTACATTTACAATAAAGAACCGGCAAGAGGTTATCGACCTCACACTAGTGTCTCACAAACTGTCAGACACAGTCAAGAGTTGGAAAGTCCTAGATGAACATTCCTTCTCTGACCGCAGGTACATCGAGTTGATACTATCTCTCGATAGCCCAAAACCCATGCAACAAAGCCTTCACGGCAGCATGCCCCCCAAACAGACATAAGGGAAAAAAGAAACCCTGGTGGTCATATCCTACGGAAAAGCTGCAGGACTCTCTTCAACAGAGCCAAAAGCGCCAACGGGGAGGAACACTGGGCGGACTATAAGACCAGTCTGTCCCTATACAAAAAAGAAACAAGAAAGGCAAAAAGAGCCTCTTGGCAACAATTTTGCTCTGAAATCGAAGAAACGTCGGAAGCCGCAAGGCTACGCAAGATCCTCTCCATAACGACGCCCGCGGTGGGGTATCTTAAAAGAAGCGATGGTACGTGGACTAACTCAATTAAGGAGTCCCTAAAAATTCTTCTCGACACTCACTTTCCCGGGTGTACTACCATCGAGCCGGCACGCCTCTCAACTGAACTCTGCGCAATAAACAGCTTTCATCCGTTCAAATCTCCAGGCCCGGACCGGAACATTCCGGCCCAACTTCAAAAGGCTGGTTATATGGCCATCAAATGGCTGCAATGTATATTCAAGAAGATACTAGTGGTGGGAAAAATACCACATGCCTGGCTTAATGCAAAGATAGTCTTCATTCCCAAAGCGGGAAAAGCCTCACATTCAACTCCAAAGAACTTCAGACCAATTCGCCTATCTTCCTTTCTTCTCAAAAACCTTTGAGAGACTTGTCGGGCTACAACTGAGGACAACTATAAGTCCCCAGTTGTTGTCAGGCTCACAGCATGCCTACCGAAAAGGACAATCCACGGAAACGGATTGAATATCAGTGAATACTCAAAAAATACTCCTTAATAGCCTTTCTCGATATCGAGGGAGCTTTCAACAATGTCGTACCAGATGCCATTACGGAAGCGCTGACTGACCTGGCGGTGGACCGTCACTTGGTGATGCTCATCGATCAATTGCTTACATGCAGGACGGTTACATCATCAATGGGATCGTCCACCCAGTCAAGGTATGTCATCAGAGGCACCCCGCAAGGTGGTGTCCTGTCTCCTCTTCTATGAAACATAGCAGTCAACAAGATTTTATGTGACCTTGAGGGGGGGGGGCTGCAAAGTTGTGCATACGCGGATGACGTTGCAGTTATCTTTTCGGGGAAATACCCGCAAACAATCTGCGACCTAATGACCGCAAAGCTCGCGAAACTGTCTGAATGGACGGAATCTCTAGGACTGGAGTTAATCCCTCGAAAACGGAACTTGTGTTATTTACAAATAAATATAAGATTCCGCCTCTCAGCCCCCTACACTAAACGGTTGCAGGCTCTCCTTCAGCGACAGTGCCAGTTACTTAGGGTTGGTAATTGACAAGAAGCTAAGCTGGAACCTGAATACAAAAGACAGAGTTAAGAAGGCTACAATAGCTTTCTATACATGCAAAAGAGCTATTGGCTTCAAGTGGGGCATGAACCCAAGCATAGTCCAATGGATATATCTAGCAATAGGGAGACCTATACTACTCTACGGAGCTACAGTGTGGTGGCCGGCCCTATCAAAAAGGACGATCACCAAATAACTTAGCAAAGTCATCGTGTCATCGGGACAATGAAGGTAACTGCATAGCAGGCGAGTTGGCCAGATCTAGCACTACTATCCACCTTCTTCAAGATAAGGACGATATTTGTATGCCTATGGCCACCTGTAACCTAATCATAAAAGAGCAACATAAGCGACTAAGAGACAAAACGTGGCCATCGCTACCACGGTGTCGAATAACCCGGCAAACATGGCCGACTATAGACAGAAAGCGCACCTCTGAGCGATGCAGGCCCAGCAGAAAAAGGTGTAGCGCAGTCATACGCTCCCTTACGGCACACTTGCTAATAGGCACCCACGCAAACAGGCTGCAGAGATGAGGAAGAAGAAGAGACGGTGGAGCACCTGTTCTGCTCCTGTCCAGCTCTCAGCAGAAGAAGGCTACAACATATGGGATCGCCCTTCTTAGCAGACATTTCAGAAATTTCCATAATCTGTCCCTGGAAGATAGCAAACTTTATAAGAGCAGCCGGATAATTACTGACATTAAGTTCTCACGACGCGGAAAGGGGAAGGATTCTCTTGCGGTATCACAACGGGCCGAAACCGGCCTATGTGAGGTGGGCTCCTGGCGAGCCTAGCAACCATCTCTACCTTACCTAACCTAACCTAACCTAACTATCTTATATCTGGTTGCATAGAACTTTGCAGTTTTGCTGACAAAAGCAGCTATATATGCGACCCAGGCAGCTAGGTGCAGCTTAACGTGTAGAATATATTACGCTTTCAAATTCAAATGTGATCATTTTTGCGGTTTTTTTCCGAAATTTTTACATTGAAAAATCAGGAAAATTCGATAGGTACATTAATGAAGCGTCGCGGAACGGTTGTCGTTGAGCAGCACAGATCGTAAGTAAGTTTTGCTGACAAAAGCAGCTATCTATGCGACCCAGGCAGCTAGGTGCAGCTTAACGTGTGGAATATCGTAAGTTATGGAATATCGTAAGTTATTGCTATTCGGGTATATCGCATGCAATAACCTGGGGATTAATTATGTATGATGGTCATTCATAGCATCGTTTGGGGTGCCTCAAAAACCACCACGTGTTCGGGAAATCACCCTCATCGGGAAAAGTCTCATTATCCGTGTTGTGCTCGCTATTCGGCTAGTGGTGCCAAGTGCATAATCGTGCGCTGAGAAAATTTCAGCATCTCTGCCACACCTCCCCGAAGTGCCCGGAAAACTGTGTGGCTCGAAGCCCTGCCCAGATCGGTCTTGGTCAGTGGAAACCCAGGAAAACGGTAAGTGCAAGTGCTCTCTGGGGAAAAATACGTTTTTTTTAGCCCTTGTGGTTTCTATTTCGCGCATAGGGCCCTGCCTGCGATCGGCATCCCATCAAGCTCCCCAAAGTTGCGCACCCACACCAAGCCTCATCACTTGACGTTCGTGAACCCCGCCAGCCAAACCTTAGTGTGGGGCCGAGCAACTTTCTCTCCTCGGGAAACAACTGGAAAGCCCCACCTGCTGTCCACATAATCTCCGACGATTGCATATCCCTTGCACCGGCCATAACCTTTACGCAGGCGCCACGCCTGGTAGTGACTGAACCCTACAAGCAGTTCAGTGATGCTCCCCCTCCCCTGCGCCGCTAACCACATTCTGCGACGGCCGCGAGAAGCCGCTTGTTACATAGAAAAAAGTTTTTGTAGTGTAGTGTAGATTTATTTGTTATAAATTCATTTCATTTTTTTTTTGCTCCTTCTGAACCCTCATATGCGCAGATAAACTAATTTACCAGTTACAGTATTCCCTCAACCACCGCTACCAGTTTTCATTTTTTCCAAAAAATTAAAGTTATTACCTTCTTTTCTCTTTTGTGTTAAATCGAATCGCGGATACTGAACTTTGACGTATAAATTCTTTTTCTTTATGCCTTAATAGTTTTGTAATTGTACTTTAAATTTTCTACCTATATTATTATTCTTATATACCCATTTATATCACCATTTGAATTTTTATTTTATATTTTTTATACATATACTTTGAGATACCATAATGTCTAGCTATAATATTTTTTTTGTTTTTCCTGATTAAGTGTTAGAATGCCTAGTTGTAAGTATCTGAGAAATATAACTTGAAGTATGCTTGAAATGAATATGAGCGAATAGATTTCTAATTAATAGTGATATGGTGACATAAGAGAGATCGGGTGGTAAGTTTAAGGGATTTCCTTCTGCATTAATGGAAATCATGGAAGGGTGGGTATAGAAACGTGCGGGTCGAATATCAGAAAGAAACCTTTTGTTTCATTCTCGTCTTGTTTTGCTTTCGGGGGTGTATGCTATACATATACATCTGTTGTCTTCGGAGTTTAGCTCCCGTTAGAGTCAAGGGTTTCTTTTTAAATTCTATGTAGTAAGAGACATGACGTGGTCAAACGAACCCCCCCCCCCTAGTTACCGAATAAGCACGGAACCAGAGAATCCCAACCGACCGTGCCCTCGATATTCGATCTCTCCACTCCTCAGCGATTTCTTAATGAAATCGTTGTCCTACTGGAAATCATTTGATTTCGTTTGGTACATAAGTTTTTGGCGCCCAACGTGGGGCTGTCTATCTAATCCAAGTTACTATATATACCCAGTTAGACGCTGGTGTGTAACGTTCTTACATAAATTTTTGTGCGCCCAACAGGAGGATTGGAATAGAGACTTATATTTACAGAGAGTCAAGAGCAACAACATCAGCTTTTGGATAGTCCCACCTTTTGCTCGTGTGTTTTCAAGTGCTTAATGCTTAAATTAGTTTTGTCCGAAATATTACCATTGGTTAGATACAATTTCAGAATATTGCGGATTCTATTTGGATCCCAATACTGATTGTCCCTCTGATTGTTATTTGGAAGTCATCCAGTCTAAGACGAAATGACGCTTAAGTGCTAATCCTGAGTTGATAATATAGCTTTAAGGTTGCTGCATCTGTTATGGCTAGTCAAAGTTGTTGTCTAAAATTTATGAATAGGCTTGCGTATTAGAGATTGGAGATTAGTCAGGTCACGTCTTCACAGCTATAGTTAATTCAAAGGATTTTAGGTTCAATAGTTTTTTTTATGAGGCTGATTAGTGATTGGTTTTGTAAATCCTTGTGTGGATCATACGGGTACATATCAATGCAGAATATTGCATATTTAGTTGGGACTGGATATCAGGACTGGTTGTCGCTGTACGGGTTATGGAAGCACAGAGATTGCGATTGCGGACTTAGTCTTCACTCATACCAGTGAGTTGTTATTGTAACGGTATCAGTGGCCTGGAATATGTATATGTTTGCCTGGAACTAGCGTGTATGCTGCTTTGCTTACCCTTGCCGAATCATATGTTGCAGCTTAAGCTTGAGCAGTGATGCCAGAACAATTCGTATAAGTATCAATAGCCAAAAACAAATAAATTGTCGTCGTTCCAAAGATTTAAAACTCTAAACCCGATCTTATGATGTCACCAATTACATGTCACCATAGGAAGAATTTGTTTGAAGATAGAAAATACATTTTTAAAATATGCCTTTAAGATATAGTCCTCAGAACAATCCGCTGAGTTCGGAAAATGTTTGTGGGATTTGTCGCTTTGAGATGTCCGATACCCAGCCATGTTTTTGTACCCCTTGCAATCACGTGTTTCATAAGGCATGTCTGGAAGAATGGTTCCCTCATCATGATGATTGTCCGAATTGTAGTCGGCTATGTTCGTTGTCTCAAGCTAAACTCGTCGTTGGCAATTGTTCACTAAACAAGAGGCCATCAGAACAGACTGAAGTACCAGGTCCCTCTGGCATGACAACTCGCAGTCTTGCAAAAGCCTTGGAGCTAACGCAGATCCCATGAAATGGTCAGGCAGATATGGGAATAGTAGCAGAGGGAAATGTCCACAATACCGAAGTGAGGCAAATTCCGCCTACAAGATCAGTTCCGGTCAGTCCCGAAGATACCAGCAGGTCGATCTTCAGGTTCAGAAGTAGTGTGCTTGTCGGGATTAGATGCAAGCCAAAGCTCTAATCCGACTGCCGTACCTGTAGCTAATGTCACTGCCCATTCTAGTAATTGGGAAGCTCCCAATGTGAGGACAGCACCTCCAAGCCAGGGTTTGGATTTTGATGTCTTGCAACAGATGATAGAGCGCACTGTTGCAGAGCCATGTCCACTTTACATATTCAGCCGGAAGCTAGCTCGCCAGAAGGGTATGCTAGATCGAATATCCCAACACCAGTTTCATATATTGCCAGCAGTTCTAGCCTTCGAAAGGCAAAGATAAAAAATATACATTATACAAAAATGGAATGTTCCCTTTGATGGCTCTTCTGTAGGTTTAGGTGTAGAAGAATTCATCTATCGGTATTGACAGATGAAACATTTGATAATGAACATTGGATCTAGGCCTTTGCAAAAATTTGCATATTTTGCTGGTTGGCAAAGCGCGAGATCGGTATTGGAGATACCACATGCAGGTTGATCACATTGTCTGGTCGGAATTTTGTGCAGCTCTTCGACAGCAATATAAAGACTATCGTTCTGAGTTTATGAGCAAGGATTTTATTAGATCTCGCAAGCAAAAAGTCGGAGAACCCTTTGTCTCTTATCATGACGCTGTGGCTGGCTTAATCGATAAATTTGCCATTAAAATGGACGAGGAGGAGTTAATCGAAATGTTAAAAGCAAATTTGCTTCCCGAAACTCGTCATAAGATCTTGTATCAGTCCATTAGCTCAGTCGGTCAATTGAGGAGACTTGTAGAAATGCATGAAAATTTAATGCACGAGTTGCAGAAAGCGGATAAGCCAAAGCCAACGGTAGTTCGTCTTCCCATATATAGTTCGGAGGAATCGCGTCCAGAAAGCGATCCTGAAGAGAATGAGGAACTAAGCATAGACGCAATTCAAAGTGCGACTGCAAAGCGTACTTGTTGGAATTGTGAGGAACTTGGACATGTATGGGAAAATTGTCTTGCAGATAGGTGTATATTCTGCTACGGTTGTGGAGCTCCGCATGTTTATAAGCTGCAGTGCCAAACATGCATTCGTAGAGCTTCGGAAAACCGGCAGATGCACCCTTCCAACAACACGCGGATGCCCCCGAAAAACCAGAAAAACAATAGGCAACTATTGTCATAGAGGATAATACGAATGTTTCTTCTTATGCTTAAAAATTAAATGAGAAGGAGTTCGTAAAGAATAGTTGTAGGTTTTTGCCATATCATGAACGTATTAATAAATATTTCAAGGTTCGGAAGTGAATATTCAATGAAGAACAATGAAGTCCCAAAACGCATTCAGCGATTAAGAAAATATTATGCCAACCTAAAAAGTAACCGTACAATGTTAGTTTCCGCTATTATTAGTAATCCCAAGGATATGCGCAGCTATGCCGAAGTGTTCTTCTTGGGTCGAAGAGAACAGGGTCTGTTAGACACGGGGGCTGCATAGGTGCTGAGTTAGCTCAGATGGATTTTTCGTCTGCTACTGCAAAAACGGCGGATGGCCAAAGTCAAGAGATACTGTGGGTGTTAAATATAAACATGCGGTATCGCAATATCGAGAAACCCGTGAAGTTATATTTAATTCCATCCCTGAAGCAAACTCTGATTCTCGCTCATGATTTTTGGAGATCCTTTTCGCTAGCCTCACACATTATTTCAGTCGTCGAGATTAGCTCAAAGGACGATGATGAACCGGAATCAGATCCATTAGGATATCCCCTATCTCGACAGCAAAAACAAAAACTCGATGTTGTTAAGCAATTATTCCCGAATGCAGCTGAGGGATTGGTACGTACGGCATTGCTTCAGCATCATATCGATGTAGGTCAGGCCGCCCCCGTAAAACAACGATTTTACCCGGTTAGCCCAGCGGTTGAAAAGTTGGTATATGCTGAGGTGGATAGCATACTCCAATTGGGCGTGATTGAGCCGTCCTCCAGTGCTTGGAGTTCCCCCATGAGACTGGTTCTCAAGCCCAACAAAGTCCGTCTGTGTCTCGATGCTTGACGACTCAATGAATTCACCCGTAAAGATGCCTATCCATTACCGAGTATCGATGGAATTTTTTCGCGATTGCGTAAGGAAAATATCGTAACCAAGCTCGATCTAAAAGATGCGTACTGGCAGATCGAACTCGCCAAGGATTCAAAGCCACTAACTGCTTTTACGATCCCTGGAAGGCCGTTATACCAATTTAAGGTTATGCCTTTTGACCTGTGCAACTCTCCATCTACCATGTGTCGTTTGATGGATGAGATCATTCCCCCGGATCTACGGTACTGTGTTTTTGGAAACTTGGACGATCTCTGTATCGTATGTGATGATTTCTCCTCGCATCTTGCTGTGCTTGTGCGACTCGCGGAACCAACCAGACGCTTAACATAGCTAAGAGTCAGTTTTGTGTCACAAGCGCAAATTATCTTGGCTATGTCATCAGTAATGGAGGTATTTGCACCGATCCGTCCAAAATAACGTGTATAGTGAACTGGCCTCCGCCGAGGAATCTAAAGCAGGTTCGAGGTTTTCTTGGGGTATGTGGCTGGTACCGCAGATTCATTCAGAATTTCTCGGAGCTATCATGTCCGATAACCGAGCTTCTGTCCAATAAAAATAAGTTTAGTTGGACACCGGAAGCGCAAGTCGCAATGGACTCTTTAAAAACCGTGCTGACTTCTGCTCCGGTGCTCGAAAACCCGAACTTTGAAAAAAAATTTTACCTTCACTGTGATGACTTTGATATAGGAGCCGTTCTAGTGCGATTGGTAGATAAGCAGGAAAAGCCAATAGCCTATATGTCTACAAAACTTAGTCGTGCCCAACGTAACTACAGCGTTACGGAGCGAGAGTGTTTGACAGTAATTTGTGCCATTGAAAAGTTTCGTTGCTATCTGGAACTTCAAGAATTCGAGGTGATTACTGATCATTCCAGTTTTTTGTGGTTAATGCGCCAGCAAAACGTGTCGGGAAGGTTAGCTCGCTGGATCTTTAGATTGCAGCAATTTAAATTCTCGATATCGCACCGAAAAGGAAAAGATCATATTGTCCCCGATGCTCTGTCCAGATTACATGAACCCGAAGTATCCGGATTAGAGATTAGTCCAGTGATAGATCTCGACTCTGATGCATTTCAGGATGAGAACTATCAAAAGTTAAAAGATCAGTTCAATAAAAATTCCGCAAATTTACTGAACATTCGAACGGAACACACAGTTGGAAATGCTCTGAAATACAGTAGAACGTGGAAATTATGGGTCCCAGAGCGATTGAAGGCTGACGTTCTTAAACAGGCTCACGACAATCCTACTTCCGCACATGCCGGCATGCAAACGGCCATAGAGAAAGTCCGTAGAAGTTTGTTTTGGCCCGGCCTAGCTAAGGATGTTCGAGAGTATATTCGTAGCTGTGAGGTTTGCAAAGCAAGCAAAGCTCCCAATTACACTCTGCGACCACCCATGGGAAACCACATGCCAACTTGTAGACCCTTTCAAAGGTTGTACATCGATCTGCTTGGACCTTATCCACGAAGCAAGAATGGACATGTAAGTTTGCTTATTGTGTTAGATCACTTCAGCAAGAATCACTGGTTACACCCATTAAGAAAATGTACGTCCGTGGCCGTCCAAGAGTATCTGCTAAAGCACATCTTTCATGCCTATGGCGTGCCGGAAACAATTGTTAGCGACAATGGAAAGCAATTCAAGGCTACGGAATTCAATGCGTTCTTGACTGAGCTGGGAATTAAGCAGATGTACACGGCACTATACTCTCCCCAGAGTAACGCGGCGGAACGAGTGAATCGGTCCTTGTTAGCTGCCGTGAGATCATACCTCCAACAGGATCAGACATACTGCGATCAATCTCACAAGTATTTCCTGCTCGCTTCGTTCTTCTCTACATCAGTCCCTATGTTGTTCACCCTATCGAGTACTGTTTGGGTTAGACATGCTCACTCATGGGTCGAATTATAAGCTTCTGAAAATTTTACACTTGCTGGAAGAACCCGTTGTGCCGGTATCTAGATCTGACAATTTGGCTTTAACTCGAAAAGATATTCAGGTCAATATCAAGAAAGCGTATGATCGCAATGTTGGCCAATTTATTTACGAGAGAGGCCTGTTTCTTTCCGAGAAGATCAGGAAGTTTTCCATCGTAATTTTGCATTGAGCAAATTTACGCAAAACTTGAATGCCAAATTGGCTGCCACATTTCTAAAATCTCGAGTTCGGAAGAAACTTGGCAATTATTTTTACCTGCTTAAAAATTTACAGGGCCGAGACATAGGAACCTTTCATGCGAAAGACATTAATGCCTGATTCCCGCTAATATTCTGTTTAACGGTGGGATATTATCAGGTGGTGTAACGGTTGCCGTTGAGCAGCACAGATCGTAAGTAGGTTATTGCTATTCGGGTATATCGCATGCAATAACCTGGGGATTAATTATGTATGATGGTCATTCATAGCATCGTTTGGGGTGCCTCAAAAACCACCACGTGTTCGGGAAATCACCCTCATCGGTAAAAGTCTCATTATCCGTGTTGTGCTCGCTATTCGGCTAATGGTGCCAAGTGAATAATCGTGCGCCGAGAAAATTTCAGCATATCTGCATCTCTGCCACGCCTCCCCGAAGTGCCCGGAAAACTGTGTGGCTCGAAGCCCTGCCCAGATCGGTCTTGGTCAGTGGAAACCCAGGAAAACGGTATGTGCAAGTGCTCTCTGGGGAAAAATTCGTTTTTTTAGCCCTTGTGTTTTCTATTTCGCGCATAGGGCTTTGCCTGCGATCGGCATCCCATCAAGCTCCCCAAAGTTGCGCACCCACACCAAGCCTCAACACTTGACGTTAGTGAACCCCGCCAGCCAAACCTTAGTGTGTGGCCGAGTAACTTTTTTTTTTGCTTCTTCTGAACCCTCATATGCGCAGATAAACTAACTTACCAGTTACAGTATTCCCTCAACCACCGCTACCAGTTTTCATTTTTTCCAAAAAATTAAAGTTATTACCTTCTTTTCTCTTTTGTGTTAAAAAAAAATAAAACCTCCCTAATATTCCCCTCCATTCACCTTTCCGTTGGCTTAGTCGGTAATTCCGCTTTGCATTTGGTGTTGGTTTGATTTCCTTTTTATTGCATTCTTTCAATGCAGTAAAATTTACACTACGCAACAAAGAAAAAAACAAGAAAGAAACTATGAACTTGATGCGAATCGCGGATACTGAACTTTGACGTATAAATTCTTTTTCTTTATGCCTTAATAGTTTTGTAATTGTACTTTAAATTTTCTAACTTTATTATTATTCTTATATACCCATTTATATCACCATTTGAATTTTTATATTATATTTTTTATACATATACTTTGAGATACCCTAATTTCTAGCTGTTACATCTGCTCAATTAAACTCGATACCCGACTCAATATTTCGTGTGTTTATTTATGTTTCTTTATATAACAAAATGCAAATTAAGTCGTTCAAAAATTATAGCCTGTTTACACTACAGTTGAGTTATTGAGTTATAGCCTGTTTACACTACAGTTGAGTTATTGAGTTATTGAGTTTCGGGCAAAACTCGAGTTTCATTTACATGGGCCAGCATAGGGGCCCTAGAGGTGGGAAAAAAGTTGAGTTTAGGTTGAGTTTCAATCGAGTTTTCCGAATATTTCAACCCTGATCTGCCTATCGTGGAAATATCACCACTAAAAAAACAACAAAAAACATATGTGATTATGGAGAAAAAAGGTAAACAAACAAATATTTCCTTAAAAGCAATTGTTTAGAGGAAGATATCAAATTATCACCTAGGTTAATATTAAAAATCGCACGATAGGTTATTTTAGAATATTATGTATGTTTATTGTGTTTGGTGATCGGAGCTGCACTAACTCTAAGCAGAGAGGCCCGGCTGCAGCAGCAGCCGAAAGCTCTGATCAGACAAAACGCAAAACGAGAGAGCAAGCTTTAGCGGGGAGGGAGCTTATGACGAGAGAGATATTACATGTATTAGATAATAGCAAACAAATCCAAACAGTGATGCTCGATGGCATTTACTTTAAAATGATTATTTGTCGTTCTGCTCCGAACATCCTCCCCCCGTTGAAAGAGCACGGCTTTCAACTCCAGCGTCGACGGGCAGGACTGCTAGCTTCCCAACGGCTCTTTTCATTAGACCCGTCGCTGTTCGAACCATTGCGACTCTGACGATTCCATCCTTGCCTGGTATGGCCTCCTCGACACGGCCGAGAAGCCATTTGAGTGGTGGCAAGTTTTCATCCTTTAAGAGGACGACGCTTCCAATCCTTATGTTTTCCGTAGAATCTCTCCACTTGCTCCTCTCTTGCAGCATGGACAGATACTCCATGCTCCACTTTCGCCAGAAGTTTTGTTGCATTTGGGACACCTGCTGCCAGCGACTTAGACGGTCAGCGTTGAGATGCGTGATGTCCGGCTCTGGAAACGTTGTGAAGCTCGAGCCCTTTAGAAAGTGAGCATTCGTAAGCACATCTAGACTGTCTGGGTCTTCTGAAATTGGATAAAGTGGTCGAGAGTTAAGAATTGCCGAAATCTCATATACGAGAGTGCGAAGCTCTTCAAGGTTTAGCACTGATGCGCCGACGACTCGATAAAAGTGGTATTTTGCCGACTTGACAGCTGCTTCCCATAACCCGCCGAAATGAGGTGAACGAGGAGGGATAAACTTCCAGTCGATTCCATCGCTAAGGCAAAATGAAGCGATGACGGAGATGTTTGGCTCACTGTTAAACAACTCCTTGAGCTCTAGCAGTTCATTTCTTGCACCCACGAAATTGGTTGCGTTGTCCGTCCACAAGGTCCGAGGCTTGCCCCTTAGGCTGATAAAGCGTCTCAATGCTGCTATGAATGAGGCTGTGGTTAGATCCTTGACGACCTCCAAATGCGCGGCCTTTGTTGAAAAGCAAACAAATATTGCAATGTAGCATTTGCATGGTGGTCTATTTCGAACATCAGTTTTATGATAGAACGGCCCGCAAAAATCAATTCCAGTTGTGTGGAATGCGGGGTTTGGTTGGACTCGATCCGTCGGCAAGTCTCCCATCACGTGCTCAGCCAAAATTGGCTTAGTCCGAAAACATCGAACGCATTTGCTTATGACGCTTGCCACCAACTTCCGCCCTCCAACAGGCCAATATTTCTGACGAAGCGATGCAAGCAAAACCTGTGGACCACCATGTAATAACTTTTCATGATAGAAAGTTATAATTGCCTTCGTGATCGGATGACCTTTCGGAAGCAATATTGGGTGCTTTGCATCGTAGTCCATATTTGAGTTTTGAAGCCTTCCTCCTACACGAAGAAGCCCATCACCACCGAGCATCGGGCGCAGAGAAAGCAACTTGCTCTTGGCAGGAAGTGCTGCACTAGCGTTGAGTGCGTTGAGCTCCTCAGCAAAATGAACTTGCTGGACACTTCTTATTAGAAGACGAGTGCCACCTGCAAGGTCCTGCACGGTGAGCGCGGCACCTGCTCGAACATATTCCTTGCTTCGAAGGGAGATAAAACGATAAATATATCCAAAGACACGTTGGAGCTTGCCAAACGAGTTCGTGTACTTGCTGTCACATGAGAGGTCCTTTGCAACTGCTCCAACCAATGATGTCTGTCGGCGCTCCGGTAGGTCAACAGCTTGCGGAACCTGAGCAGGCCATCCTGACGAGTCCGATAAAAGGTACGACGGTCCATTTAGCCACAATTTCAAATCTAAGAGCTCTATTGGAAAACATCCCCTCGATACGACATCGGCTGGGTTAAGAGCTGTTGGGACGTGATGCCACTCCATGTCCTTGGTCAACTCCTGGATTTGCGCAATTCTGTTGGAAACAAAAACGTTAAAGTTTGATGGGGCTTCACGTATCCAAGACAACACGATAGTTGAATCCGACCAACAGTGAAAATCACAGGGAGATGAGAGACTTTGTTGCACACTTACGACGAGCTCAGCCAAGAGCAACGCCGCGGACAATTCCAATTTGGGTATGGTTAGCGTTTTTAAAGGCGCTATTTTGGACTTCGAGCAGAGCAAGCGAGATGCGGTTTGCCCTTGTATATTCGATCTTATGTAAACGCAAGCTCCATATGCGGTCATGCTGGCGTCACAAAATGCGTGCAACTGGAGGGATGAGTTCGGCAATTTGAAATTCTGAACGATGCGTAATTGCGATGTCAAATTAGACCAAACTGCCGACAAATGTTCAGGTAGTGCATCATCCCATCCTAAATCCTCCTTCCATAAACTCTGTAGGAATATTTTGGCTTTGGACAGAATAGGTGCTATCAAACCGAGCGGATCGTAGAATCTGGCTATAGAAGACAGGACAGTACGTTTGGTGGGCGGGCCTTCTGGCATGATTTGCAAAAAATTGAACAGTAGAACAGTAGTATCCGTTCCATCATGAAACTTTAACAGTTTTTCCCTGTCATCCGTAGGCTCCTCTTCAAGCACTCTGGGCTCATTGGAACTCCATTTTCGTATAGGAAAGTGTCCTTTATGCAGCAGCTCTTTTACTTGACGACGGATCACATTCACCTCCTCTATTTTGTCTCCACCAGATATGAGATCGTCTACGTAGAAATCCCTTCTCACGACTTGGGCTCCTATAGGAAATGACGCAGCCTCGTCGTACGATAGTTGGTGCATGGCACGAATTACCAAAAAAGCAGCAGGCTTTGTTCTATACGTAACGATCTCTAGCTTGTAAATCTTGATTTAATCAGTAGGCTTTTCGCGCCAAAGGATGCATTGCAAATATTCATCCGGGTGCGACATCCGAACACAGCGATACATCTTGCAGATATCTCCACAAAGTGCAGTTCTGAACCTAAAACGAAGTAGTGTGTTGAATATTTTTGGCTGAATCGTTGGGCCAGTCAGCAGTAAGTCATTGAGGGAGCGCCCTGATGTGGTCTTTGCAGATCCATCGAAAACAACACGTAGTTTCGTACTGCTGCTGTCGAGTTTTTGCACGCAATGATGCGGCAAGAAAAATTGTGGCACATTTATGGTGCTAGAAGCCAACGACATGTGCCCCAAATCCAGATATTCTCTTAGGAACGCACTATATTGAGCCTTCAGCGAGAGGTTTTTGGAAAGTTTTGTCTCCAGACTTTTGAAACGACGAAGAGCGAGACAGAATGAGTCGCCAAGGTCCTCAAAACCAGCACCAGCTAAGAGTCGAACAGAAAATTGACCATTTTCCAACCGAGAGTAGTTTTCCTTGAACAAACGCTCGCAGAGTAGATCCTCACTCGATGCAGCTGCCTCCGATGAATAACAATTTTCAAGCTCCCAAAAGCGCTTTACAGCATTCGACAAAGAATCCTCGTCTTCCTTTTGTGCGTGGGTTCCTGTTGTCGTAGCCAGAGCGACTCGATTGCTGGTGGTATGAGCCAGCCCTCCAGAGACAATCCAACCAAGTTTGGTGTTCTGGAGTGATGGCAGCGTCTCAGCCAAATGTATCTGCCCAGCACAGAGCAAATCAAAGAATATACCAGCGCCTAACAGCATATCGATTCGCTGAGATCTAAAAAACAAAGGGTCAGCTAAATTGATATTCTTCGGTATATCCCATTCTGCAGCATTAATATCGTAGTGCGGCTGATAGTCAGTGATGACTCTAGTTACGACCGCCGTGAATGAGGAACTATAGCTGCCATACTGAGACTGCATGACGACTTCCACAGCTTTATTCGAAGTAAGAGACGATTCTCCAATGCCAGATATCGAGACGGGCGAGTGCCGATGTTTTAGCTGCAGATGACCAGCCACACGAGACGTTATAAAATTGAGCTGCGATGCGGAATCCAATATTGCCCGACATGGGACAAGCGTTCCAGCACGATTTTTAACCAAAATGAAACGATTAGTGAGCTGTTCCAAAGCAGTCTCATAATTCCCATCAGATATATCGATGGAACGTATGGTTTCTAGTGCTACCCCGTCTAGGCTAGCACGTAGATACTGGAACTTTTCCAAATTACTCAGCTCTTGCTCGTTGTCCACAACGGTCTTAAACATCGAGAAGAAGTTTGGCCAGTCTGCGTAGTCTCCCCAAAACGAGCCAATACTAGATGCGGCAGCCTCGACTTCCGAGTTGATGCGTTGAGCGAAACTTCTCCAGCGAAATGATGAGGCATGGTGGTTGAGTTTGCACTGATCACCTTCTCCAGTGCTGCTAGCTCGCGATTTAGTTTTGCATCGATTTGCATGTACACGTTCGCGAACTCGGACCGCGCGTCACCGTCGAGCACCGTGAAATCGAGCCTTTCCAAGCTGCTCTGTGCAGCGTTGAACTCGGAGTACATTTTTTCGTGGTGCTTTAATCGCGCACGCAGGTCAGCTTCGTCAAACTGAAGGATGGACTCATCCGTTAAGAATTGGTTCATCGCCACGAGTTGCCGCTGAATAGACCTTGTTTTGGCTTTGTAAAAGTCCACCTCACTGGCCGCCGTCAGAGCATGAACCATATCATGATTTTCCGCCATTTTTTAACGCCACAAGATTAGGGCTTACACAAAAAAAAAACACTATAAGTAGTTTTCCGAGAGGAACGATATAACACCCTGTATGCGCAGGCTAGCCGAAACAGCCAAGCGACGACAAACAAACGGTTTCGATTTTCGTTCTGTCTTTGCCTCAACTTCTGAGGGCTTTGCACTGCGCTTGCACTAATACACGCGCAACAACACCGTTTCTTGGCGGGGATCTTTCACTCAGTTATAAGACCGATTTTGCTTACAGCTATGGAACGTGAAAATGAACTTTGCACTGAGCTGCACCCAAATGCCGGTAATGCACAATGTCACTGAATATCACTGCAGTACGTTTTGTATGTGTTTGTTCTGTGTGTTTTATGTGCTTGGCACCGATTTATGCACAAACAGCTTGACCGAATAATAAATTGCCCGAACGATATCGACAATTTTCTTATTAAATCGTGGTACAGACTCCTAATCACGTCGGGGTCACCAAAATGTTTAGAGGAAGATATCAAATTATCACCTAGGTTAATATTAAAAATCGCACGATAGGTTATTTTAGAATATAATGTATGTTTATTGTGTTTGGTGATCGGAGCTGCACTAACTCTAAGCAGAGAGGCCCGGCTGCAGCAGCAGCCAAAAGCTCTGATCAGACAAAACGAGAGCGCAAGCTTTAGCGGGGAGGGAGCTTATGACGAGAGAGATATTACATGTATTAGATAATAGCAAACAAATCCAAACAGTGATGCTCGATGGCATTTACTTTAAAATGATTATTTGTCGTTCTGCTCCGAACAGCAATACTTTTAATACAATTTTATCCCTAGATACGAGATTTGTTTGGTCACTTAAGGCCTTACAGGCATTCCTGGACTTTTGGCACATTTTTAAAAATAAATAAACAAATAAATGAAACACAATTTTACTTTTTTCAATTTTTATTTATATTTATGTTCATGAAATGGCGTTTGACACAGCAAATAGACACACTACAGTACGATATTCCGCAGAGGATCCTAGGCAATGGATATTCTCTTCTCCAGAGGGATTGTCAGTCGAAAATAAGAAAGACTTCTTTTGGAGTTTGGGCAACAGTCCATCAAGTATGTTGAACGCACGCCCTTCCATGCGGAATTTTTCCTTAAAAAAGGCAAGTTCTTCGCAACGTTCTCTTCCCAAAAAGATCCATATCGCGGCTATTATAATTCAATGCTATTATAAAATAGAAGCACTTGAAAATGAAATGCCAATTTCTTACCAGGGTCCAAATGCGTGTATTTAAAATTGTATCCAAATACTCCACAGTTTGTGCACACATTGTCGCCAAATCAATACATCACACCATCGCTGCTTCTAGCTGCGCCGAATACAACATAAATGTTTCCTCGAAGTTCATATTTGCGTAATTTAATAATTTAAAAAACAACGCACGCTCGTGTTTGCCAGCAAGCCAAAACTCAATAACTCAATAACTCAACTTTTGTGTAGTGTAGACACCAGTTCTGAGTTATTGAGTTTCCTCGGTTATCGATAGGTAACTCACTGTAGTGTAAATAGGCTATTAAGGGAATTGAGAAATTTCGTTCTACCAGGCAGCAATACTTAAACAATGTACGTGAGCATATATGTGCACCCATACATCCAAATACGCTGAAGCAAAACAAAATAAAACAGAAACCAAAAACCCAAGAGCCCAAGAACTGACAATGCATAAAATCAAAAACTTTTTGTGTATTATAACACACACACCAATGCAATTACTTCGTTGCTGTCGGCTACTGCTAGCGCCGCGTCATGAGCCGAACAGTTGCAGTACCGAGCCGAACGCTTGGTACTGCATTTCTCAGACTTCGTTTGCGACAGCCGTTTGTATGAAATGGCATATCTATATATTGTATGGTTAGTGGTACTAGGCTTAAACACAAAACAGTGTTACCGTAGAAAATCTACACCTGGTCACATTCTGCTGTTGCTGAAATATATTGCACTGTTTGACCGAAAATAGTTTTTTCTGTTCTGAAAATTATGGCTTGATACATATTATAAAACATAAAATAAAGTCGATTTCACTGCAATATATATACTATATTTTGAAAATTAAAATTTCTATTTTGGTATATTTTAGTGAATCAGGTTGGTATATTTTATCGATAAGTCCGCGGTCACACTGATTATGATGTCGTACATTCTCTATACATAGCATATTATTTTTTATTAAGAGCACACAAACAAAAATAAATAGAGAGGTATTTTTGGCTACCTAACGTCGAATCCGAATTTTTTTTTCTAATAATCAAAAATACGTTTTTAGAATGAATACGGAGGAACTACCAGTGAATCTTGATAAGTTGAAAATAACACAAACACACCCTCTTTTCAAATCAGTAAAAAGGAACCCATTCTACAATCCAGACAATGATTTTAAACTTCCATATGCGAATGATAACTTTGAACAAATATTTAGCGTCAAACACAAAATGATACATCGCTGGAAATGCAGACTAAGGCGTCGATCAGAGAGCTGCCTTGAGAATTGTACACAAGACATGTCTTATATTCAAACGGAATCTTTTGAAATGAAGAGTCCACCAAGTTACACGCATGGTGTTAAGAAGCTTGCACGGAGAAAATATGTTGCCCCTACCAAAAAATATATTTTTCGGCAACCTATATTGAAGACTTTATTTGGCTGTGAACCCGGAGCGGGTCTTGTTCAAAGTCGTAAAATGTTTCTTTCAAACGCAGAAAAGCAAAAATCTAGCCAAATCCAAACTAAAAACTCAAACTTTAATATAGGCGACACAAGCGGTTTTCGAGATCTTATCACTGAATGCAATATATTGCTGGACCAAACAAAGAAAACAAATTTGGATAATGCGCGTAATGTAACAAAAATCTGCAATATTTATAAAACAAAAATTTCCAGCAAAAAAGAAATCAATTGTAGAATGCTGTCAATTAAGGAACGCAACGCTTTTACAATATCAGCATCTAAGAGATCACTAGCAGTTTCTCGAACGACATGTTCCCAGCAAGCTTGTTATAATGCGACAACCACCAGCCACTGCGACGATGTAACGATATCAGAACTAGCTAGCTATTTTGATACTATGGTGCATATTCCAAAAAAAATGTCTTCAATGGCTGAAATGATGTACATTTAATTTTGTACTTGTAATATATCTATAATAACCTATTTGTGTATAATATATATGTATATATATATATATATATATATATATATATATATACCTGCAGATATACTCTAGTAAGCATACATACGTATGTACATATATATAAATTATTTGTATACTAATAAAATTACATTATTTTTTGGCTGTTTATAGCTTCAGTTGAATAATTACTTCGTATTGTTTTCGACTTCGAAGAGTTCGCGGCGTTTCAGTTCTCATTTCCCATACATACACATACATATGTACGTTTTGTTTAGACTGCTGCAGCCCTGCCTATTTAGGTATGTAGGTTTAAGTCTGTTTTTATACCCAACACCGATAAATGCAGTTTTGAGATTAGGACTTAGTCATGCTTTGTACACATACATAATTTATGAGAAACGAGGGATAACGTTGTGAGCCGCGTCTCTACTTTATACCCGGAAGGGGGCGGGGACAAATTTAAAAAAAAACTCGTCTCGGTTTGATATCACAGGAGCTTGGATAGAAAGTTTGGTTTATCTAGCTCTTATAGTCTCTAAGAACTAGGCGTCAAAAAATTCGATCAGGCATAGCGCCTACCCCCTGTGGCGTGTGATATGGCAGGATTCGGGATGCAAAATTTGGTTGCTCCAGCATTTATAGTCTCTGAGCTATAGGCGCTCATGAAGACGGACACACGGACGGCCAGACAGACATGGCTATATCGACTTGGCTATTGATGCTGATCAAGAATATATATACTTTATGGGGTCGGAAACGCTTCCTTCTGGGTGTTACACACATCCACTTTTGGCACAAATCTAATATACCCCCATACTCTTCGAGTACCGGGTATAAAAAAAAAGTAATTTTTTGAGACTCGACGCATAATCGGAAAGGGAAGAAGTACGAATGAAAACCCCCTATGTTTCGCAAATACCGCCAAATACTCTTCAAAGCTATGGTGGTTCTTACCTAATTCTAACCTAGTTCTAAGCTATATAGTGCTAACCGATTTGAGATACAACCTCACACCGGAGTCGTTTTGTTTAATTACACAAATAAATAAACAAATTGTAATTTCCCATTTGTAATTAGTCATTTTTATTTAAATATTCGTAGTGCTACAAGTTCTACACTTTCAAATTAATGCACTTGTTGGGGCACGGGGTATTGCGAAGCAAAGAAGTAAACAAGTTCGTGTAGCATTCCATTTATTTTCGTAAGATACAAATATTAAAGAGAGCTTTGCTTCGCGTTTTTCATGCATTCGCCAACAGTTTTTTTATCGTTGCCCATTCGTCATTTCGTAGTGTTGTCAATGGTGTTGTTTCTGGATGGTGGCGTTGCCGTATGCGCCTACGTGGCCGTTTGTGTTTAAACTTCGGCGGCAACATTCCCCCCCCCCCCCCCCCCCCACAACGCTTCCAGAATGGATCGGCGAACAGTTGCGATTGATGCCAACGCAGCCTTAGATCAGTGTTGTCTTCTGTCATTGGCTTGTAGCCCCTCGGTGATCCTAGAAGCAGGTGATTTGGAGTAAGGGCATCATCGTCTGCTGAATCTAGGGAGACAAAGGTTAGTGGTCTGGAGTTAATAATGGTTTCAGCTTCCACTAGAGCAGCTCGGAGGGCCTCATCATTGAAATTATTTGATGGGCAGAACGATTTTAGGACAGTCTACACAGATATAACTAGTTGTTCCCACGCTCCTCCCATGTGAGGTGCAGCTGGTGGGTTGAAACGCCATTTAATAGCTTCGTAGTGGATGGTGCTTCAATCAAAGTTGATTTGCTTCAGTTCCTCCTTTACGACCTTTTCAGTGGCTCTGAAGTTAGTTCCATTGTCGGAGAAGATTTCTTTTGGAGTCCCACGGAGGGCCATGAAGTTCTTCAGGCACATTATACATGAGCTTACGCCAAGCTTGTGTGCCACTTCTAAGTGTATTGCTCTCAATGTGAGGCATGTAAATAGGACTCCCCAACGCTTTTCCTTGTGTCTTCCAACGTTCACTAAAATGGGACCGAAATAATCGACACCCGTATATGTAAAGGATCTTTCAAAGCAGGCTAGTCTGGCAGCTGGTACAGGTGCCATTTGGGGTACCTTTGGTGCCGAATTGGCGCTTTGCATTTTTGACATCTCTTACGTACTGCTTTGTACAATACTCTTAGACGTGGTATATAAAATGTGCTTCGAATTAGGTTGATAGTTGACTCGTGGAGCATGTGGTGAGATTTTTCGTGGTAGTACTTTGCTACTAAAAAGGCGACTCTGCACTTTTTTGGCAATACGATGGCGTCTTCTTTTGGATTCAGGCGATCTGCTTTTCCTTGTACACGTATGATGTCTTCTGCGTCTATGTAAAAGTTCAAAGCAATTAATGGGCATGACTTGTCCACAGCTGAATGGTGTTTCAGGGAGCCGATTTCCATAGAATATGCTTTTGACTGCGATTGTTTAAATAGCCACGACTTTGCTGCATGTATGATTTCAGGACTGAGTGATTTTGGCAGTGATTTTCCGGCGCATTTTGCTCGCAGCCTTTGTATATAAAGGAAGAAGATCGCTACGGCTCTATATAGACGTCTCCAGTCCGAAAAATAATCCACTGCAAAATCGAAGTGCCTAAGTTTCGTTATTATGAAGACATGCTTACGTATTAAGCATTATTACGGATTGGTCGGTATTCTTATCGAAAACGACATCTTGGTGTGGTCATTTTTCTTCCGATTGTCTAAGGAATTGTGGGCCTTGGATCCACCTGGATGCATCGGGAGTTTTGAAGAATTTTGTAGCTGAGTCTTCAACGTTTTCCTTCGTAGGAATCCAGCGCCACTGATTAGAGTTGGTGTTATCCATGATCTCACCAACTCTATGCATAACGAAGGATTGAAATTTTCGAGGGTCCATAGTTAACCATTGACGGTTTTAGAGTCGGACCAGTATGTGCTTGTATCGACTCTAAGTTCTCGAGTGTTCATGGTTATTCTTCTTAGTCCCACTCACATTACGGCTGCTGAAAGCTCCATGCGTGGTGCGTTTTCAATGATGCGACTTTACATTTGGCTGCTACTAATACAGTGTCGATGTCTTCTCCTCTCTTTATGCGAAGGTAGGTGACTGCGGCATAGGCGTCTTCACTTGCGTCTACAAATGTATGCACGTCGATCTTGTCTGCATTAGGCAGCAGGCTGGAGTAGTAGCGAGGAAATTCCAGTTCTCCAACTTGAAGAAGTTCGCTTTTCCATTGTGTCCAAAATGTAAGGAGTGTATCTGGAAGCTCTTCGTCCCATGTTATTCCAGAGCCGCCATAGCTTTTGGAGTAGCATCTTCAGACCAACGGTGTAGCATGATAACAGGCCCAGTGGGTCGAACACGGGCAGCAATACTTGTAAGGCTTCGCGTTTTGTTGGGGCTGTTTCACTATTCAAAACGTCTCTTTTCAGTCTCGCAAATCCGAAAATATACATAAAAACGTCTCTGGAGGGTTCCCAATACATCCCAAGTACCTTTTCCGGTCCCCCTAATTCTTTTGGGTGTTGGTTGTCGATTTGTCGTTTTCCAAAGTATTGAAGTACAGAGGTCGAGTTTGAGCTCCAGTTTCTTATGGTGAATACTCCTTTAGCATGGACTTATGGACTCGTATGCTCTTGGGCTTAGATTTGTGAATTCTTGCGCGTTTTTGTCGCGTACATGGTGAGCAATGCATGGGGCGCAGCTAATTCCAAATGTCATTGAGCGCATGACGAATATTCTTGGAGTTTTATTCCCTTTATGGAGCCATACAAATCATTGAGCATGCATGTCGCTATCTTGAATGTTATCTTGATGAAACATTTCGGCGATGTCTGCACACACGGCAATTTGGCCGACTCTGAATGCCATTAGAACATCGGTTAGTGGAATAAGATAGTCATGTCCGTTTAATATAAAATAATTAAGTGATTTTCCATGACTCTTGGCAGCTGCATCACAGACTAGCCTTATTTTACTTGGCTTATTTGGATTTAAGGCAATAAAGATTGGCAGATACTATACGCGTCCCATCTGGTTAACTGCGTCTTTGAGCTCGAGTTCAAATGCGTACCCTTTTGATATCAGATTATCAATTTGGCCCTGTTTTTTTTCGAACAGGTCTGGACCTTTGCTGATTTTAGCTCGTAGACATTCAAGGCGCTTCAAAGCAGCGGAGTAGCTTTCCGGCAGAATGGCTTCCTTATCTCGCCAAAGCAGGCCGACTTGATAATGGCCGTTAACTTTTTTGCAAGTTTCTTCGAGAATACTTATGGCCTTTTTGTCATCTTCAGAGTGGAGCTCCCGTTAAAACTCTCCTTCACCGCTTTGTCGATTTCACTCCAATTACAGCTACAATGATGCAAGGAAATATGTTTGTTTGTATTACTTGTTCCTTGGATGCACCATCCTAGTGTGCACTTCGATGCGATGGGTGCGTGTCGTCGTCCTTCACGAATTTTACGAGGTACTGCCAAAGCCCAGTTGTTGGATTTTATTGGTAATCCTTGTAGGTGGGAATATTTTTTGCATAGTTTGCTGATATCGACACTTTGTTTTGGTAGCGCAAGATTTTTTACTGAACGTAAATTATTGAGCCAAAACATTTTGTGGCCTCCCGGTTCTGATATTTTCATGTGAGCTCTAACGGATGTGTTCTCCACTCGAGTGGTTTCGCTGGTCCATTGCAGGCAAAGTGGATCGGGAGTCGAGAAAACCTGAATAATTCCCATAATGCTGTCATCGATTAGCGTAAAGGATGAGCCTTCATCCAAAAAGGCGTAAGTGTCAAACGTAACTACGTTTCCGTGTAGTGTGACGGGCAAAATACGGAAGTATTGTTCTTCTATGTTGCTATATTTCAGGTAGGCACTGACGAGTTCGGCCTTGGGTGCGTCTTTATGAAGAAGTGGGTGATGCTTAGAATGGCAGTTATCGGTGCCACAATCTCGTTTGGAGAAACATTTGCGGAGGTGGGTGCTCAGGCATCTATAGCACGCCTTGCTTTCGTTGATAATGTGCTGCCTCTCCTCGACGGTCAACATCTGAAATTTCTCACACTGGGCAGCGTGGTGCTCGGCAGACTTGCACATTACGCAGATGAGAATTGACGTAGCTTCTTGTGGCCGATCGTGTTCTAACTGAAAGTTTTCGTTACTGTCCAATCCATGGCGAACCTGTGCGTGAGTGTAGACGGGGCTAGCCCTTGAGCTTGGTCTAGGTATAACGGTGGATGCTGCTTCGGCTAACTTGTATAACCAATCGTTGAATGATTTGATGACTGGGATGTCGTCACTGCGAGGGTGCATGGCCCAGCTTAATTTTTGTTGAGTGGGCAACTTATCGACGAGTTCGCGGAGCAGTAATGTGTTGTCCAGGTGTGAGTTCAATTTGCAGGCCTCCATAGTTGCACACGAGTTGCGTACTGCCATTGCAAAGTCTATAAAATATTCCAATTTATCTTTGTGTACGTTAATTTTTCTAATTTTATCAATCAAACGGTAAAGGATTTGTTCCGGTCGTCCAAAGAAGGTTTTTAGGGTATTGATCACTTCTGGGACTAATGCTGGCAGCAGCAGCTTAACACGCACCAACTCATAAGCTTTTACATTAAGACACTTATGGAGCCGAAGCATGTTTTCTGCATTTGAAAAGCCGAACACTGCGCAGCTGTTCTCGTACATGCTTATGAAGATCGGCCAGTCCTCCGAATTGCCGTTAAAGGTGGGCAGATCCGGTGGTAGTACTTGTCTTGCAGCTAACTGGGAGGCACTTGGATTTGTTTCTGAAAGTAGTTTTAATGTATCAACATTGACTTGGTCAATGGACTGATGTTTTCCGGGTCTTGGGGCTGTTCGCCACCGTTGCTGGTTGAAGCGCGATCACTTTCTGGGGCCTTGCATGCGGCGCATGTCCATTCCAACTGCGCAATAGGGCTGTTCAACACAAGCAAAGTGGTGCCAAGTCTTGCATTTGTCGCATTGCACCCAGTTTTGGACGCCTTCTGTTATACGGTTTTTTTTGCAGACGCCGCAGACCGTATCGTCTCGTTCTAATGGCATTTTAATCTATATGTTAAAGACTTGTGCACTTTAACGATCTACTACAACAAAGTTCTTACACATACATGGCTTTTACACTTGTGTGTGTATATGTAGGCAATTATGTATGCGTGCGTCTTTGTGTATTTCGCAATTTGTTGAAATCCAAGCGTGGTTCACGATTATGTTTGTTGTTTGTGCGTAATGAAAGTTTTTTCAAAGAATGTTGGGGCACGGGGTATTCCGAAGCAAAGAAGTAAACAAATTCGTGTAGCATTCCATTTATTTTCGTAAGATACAAATATTACAGAAAGCTTTAAAAAAACTTTGTGTTCTTGCTTCGCGTTTTTCCTGTATTTTCCAACTGTTTTTTTGATCGTTGCCCATTCGTCATTTCGTAGTGTTGTCAATGGTGTTGTTTCTGGATGGTGGCGTTGCCGTATGCGCCTACGTGGCCGTTTGTGTTTAAATTTCGGCGGCAACAGCACTAGTCACAATCGGATATTACATGACAAACAGTTAAACTTAACTTTAAGAAACTATAAAGTTATAATTTAAAATTAAAAATACTAACAAGTCACATTAAAAAGCAAATAATTTAGAGCATTATTCTTATAAATAATTTAAAATTTTGGTAATATATGCCAATTAATAGTTAGTAATATTTTGAATTCTTAAATACCTTTTTAATTTATTGTTAAACAGTGGTGCGCTACTACTTGTTTTTAAATAGGGTGGTAACTGATTCCAAAGTCGGACAGCCCAGATAAAGTAGTATCTAATTGAAAAAGCAAGCAATATTATTGGTCCTCTATGACAGATTGAAACGCAACTTCTCAAACAGGTAACCTGGAGTTTGGTTGTGCCAAAGAAAGTTGGCGTAGGACACCGTACGTCTTTCCTACAGCTTTGTTTGTATGGTCTCTTCAGGAGAGAGTGTTATTAATTGTAATGCCTAAGTTATCTGCCTTATATACATAACTGATTTCTGCATTGTCAATTACAAATTTACTTAAATTGTCTGTGTTCAGGTACTTTTTGTAGATAACTATACAGTTATTACTTGCCCACTTGGACACACAGGTCAGTTCATAATTGCTTAATCTAATACATTTATTTATTTGACTAAGAGGACGACCCACATACATTTGCACATCATCAGCGTACATATGGACATCACGCATAGATAGGACTTTAGGCAGATCTTCAACATACATTATAAACAACAACGAGCCTAGTACCGATCCCTGAGGAACACCACGTAAATTGATTAGAAAATTAGATCTCGACTTATTTGTAATTACTGCTTGTTTTTTATTAAGTAAGAGATCATCAATTTCATTGCAGTAGTGAAAAAATTATATAGTCTAATTTACTTGGTTATGAGAATCTCATGGTTGATCGTACCAAAGTCCTTACTAAAGTCCAGTAGCGTTAAAAAGGTTACTTCACTATTGTCCATTTTTGTTCTAATGTCCTCAACTATTTTAATTATTGCTGTCGTGCAGCCTTTACCCTTTCTGAACCCGGACTGCTTATTATTTAAAAAGTCATTTGATTCCAGAAAGTTTTTGGATTTGTTTCTCCATTATATTTTCGAAAGTTTTAGAGAGATATGGCAGTATAGAGATTGGTCTATAGTCGTTATTCGTTTTGGGTATCGGTAATATTTTCGCTTCTTTCAACTGATCTGGGAAGGTCGAAGAGGTTGTTGCAGTATTAATTACATGTGTAATGTGCCGAATAATTATGGGTAGCAATAGTTTTAAGAATTTTGGATCGATTTCGTCCAGCCCGATGGCGTTGCATTTAATTTTAAGCATGGCTTCTAAGACTTCACACTCACTCACACAAGAAAACTCAAACATATTAACATTCATAGACGGGACAGAACTAATATACGGATTTCACAGGGATATTTAAGTTTAAAAATTGCTGATTTAAAGAATTAACAGGTCTAACGAGGTCTTCATCTATTACAGATTTAGTTTTGCCAATCCCTAAATTTATTGTACAAATACCCAAGCAAATAAATAATCAAATTTAAATTTAAAAACATGTTTAACTTGTTCGCCTTGGCTCAGTTAGTAAGGATGTGTATACGTTTTTTTCGACTCCCCACGGTTCTTTCTATATTCCACTTTGAGATTTATTTTTGATTGAAAAACCCCGCTTCCTTCTGGGTGTTACACACTTCCACTATCATCACAAATCAAATAAACTCTAGACTCTTCGAGCACCGGGTATAAAAATACTTGATGGACCGCGATTTTTCAAGAAATAACGCGCCACACACTGAGGTGAGTGGCCCCAAAAGTGACGATTAATTCAACCGTCCAAATATTAAAAACTTGGTTTAATTTTGTATTTGATCAATAAAAATACAAATCATTAACTTTTGGATATTCCGTAAAGCATTTATTTTTATATTGTTTTATTTCAGTCAATTTTCTTAATTTTCGGTTTTTTTACAAAAAAATATGAATTCCATAATTTTTAACGCGGTAATTTTCCCTAATCTATTTTATATCCATGTAGACTATATCCATGAAGAATAATAAGAATCGATGGACTATATAATACATAGAAACAAAATGCTAAAAATGAATGAAAATCTTTTTTCCTTGAAATAAAAAAAGGGTCATATATAATTAAAAGTTTATTAATGAAAACAAAGATTATAAATAATAAAAAAAGTTGATAATATATAAATTAATCACTCGATATCATTTTCGCTTTCTTCACTTTGGTTTTAGCTTTCATTTATTTCTGAAGCTATTGAAAAGGACAAAGATTATTTTTTAAATGTGTGAAGTTTTTATACCCGGTATAAGGTTTGTTGAAAAAATGGATGTGTGTAACACACAGAAAGAAGCGTTTCCGACCCCATAAAGTATATATATGTATTCTTGATCAGCATCAATAGCCGAGTCAATATACCTATGTCTGTCTGTCCGTCCGTATGTCCGTCCGTACGCCCGGTTGACTTCATTAGCGCCTATAGCTCAGAGACTATAAAAGCTAGTGCAACCAAATTTTGTATCCAGACTCCTGTCCTATCACACTGTTTCAAGTGTATTTCAAAATTTTGCCCCGCCATCCCGCCATACCCGGTACTCGAAGAGTATAGTATATAGTATATTAGATTTGTGGTGATAACGGTTGTGTGTAACACCCAGAAGAAAGAGCAACCAAATTTCGTATCCAGACTCCTGTCCTATCACACTGTTACAAGTGTATTTCAAAATTTCGCACCACCCCCTTCCGATTGTGGCATGCACAATTTTAAAGATGCGAGAAATCTAAAAACGCAGAATCATAGACAATGACGATATCTATCAGAGTGTTGAATCTGGATCAAATCGGATCATAAATATAGCCACAATGAAGAAAACTATTTCGAAATGCATCGTTCCCTCTCGCTCTCTCTCACACACCTGGGTGGGTGCTATGCCTGATAAAATTTTTTGACGCCTAGATATCAGAGACTATAAAGCAAGATCAATAAAACTTTCTATTCAAGCTCCTGTGATATCAAACCATGACGAGTTTGTTTCAAAATTTTGACAAATCTCCGAAAAGGTTCGACTTAATTACCTTTTTCTTTTTTGGCTAAAATTAAAATTGTCCCTTTTACAAACATATAATAAATTACAACAAACTAACATACATATATACTGACTGAGTACCGGGTATAAAGTAGAGCCGCGGACGCGGCTCACAACGTTTCCTCCCGTTTTTTTTTTAAACTTCTGTTTCCAAGATATTTGTTGGGTTACGCAGCCCAAAATTGCTCATAAAACATAGTCTTAGTCAGTGGTGCAGCATACTGCACTGGCTATAAGTCCAAAAATTAAAATTATTTGTGACAAAAAGTTCTGTCCGAATGGTACTCTATTGCTTCCTCAATTTGTGCCAAACTGGTCGATTCTTTGGGTCGTCCATGTGCCGAAGTCACTAAAAATCACAGTGCCATAACCAAATACTAAAGTTATAGGTAAATTTAATAGTCTTCGAAGCTAAACATTTGTTTTTCTTATCCTCAAGTCTCCCGTTTCTATTATTTTTACCAGGCCTTGAAAAATTAATTTTTGTTAGTTTAAGTTTTTTGAAAATTATTATTGTGTTGTATTTTTATACGTTACTGTATAGACTTTCAAGTAAAATTATGAACTTCAATTTTAAATTTTAATTTTATTTCATTCTATATCCTAACGCTACAAGTGTTAACTTTTATTGCGCTAGTCACTGAAGATATATAAATCATTTGGAAGAGTACATATCTTCCTAAAACTTATACTTATAAATTAACATTTTGACAACAGTAAGTTATACAATTGTAAATTAAGTGCTTTCTATTTATACCAGGTACTCAAAGAGTATAGGGGTATATTAGATTTGTGCCAAAAGCTGATGTGTGTAACACCCAGAAGGAAGCGTTTCCAACCCCATAAAGTATATATACTCTTGATCAGCATCAATAGCCGAGTCGACATAGCTATGTCTATCTGTCCGTTTGCCCGTCCGTCCTCATTAGCGCCTATATGTCAGAGACTATAAAAGCTACAGCAACCAAATTTTGTATTCAGACTCCTGTGATATCACACTATTATAAGTATATTTCAAAATTTCGCCCCGCCCTCTTCCGCCCACAAAACGGACGAAAATCTGTGGCATGCACAATTTTGAAGAACCATAGACAATGACGTTGAATCTGGATCAGATCAGATCATAAATATAGCCACAATAAAGAAAACCATTTTTATTTTTTATTATTAGTAATTTTTTTTTTTTAGAATTATTATTATTTCTTTTTTATTATTATTATTATTTTTTTTTATATTTATCACCTGTTTCCTTAATATATTTTAATTTTAATATGAAATTGGGCTGTGCTCCTATTTGATTTGAGGTTATGGGGAAGATTGTTCCATAGGCGGATGGCATTAAATAAGAACCCCCTCTTCGAGCAAAGCGTATACATTCGAGGGCATAAATAATTGTTTGTTAGTTGTGATGTAACAGGGGTAAGTTCGCGGTATAGGTAAATCGTATCTTTGGTCATCACAATTTTATGAAAGTACACTAAGGATCTAAAATCTATCCGAGATGTCAAGTTAAGGTCAGTATTTTATAAGTCAAGTGTGATACATGTTCAAAACGTCTAAAATTCAACACATATCGGACAATTGAATTAAAGACTATTACTAATGTACGTATGTCACAAGCGTCACAATGGCCAAATATTTCAACACCATAAAATAGAGTGGGAATGAGTATGACTTTTGAAACTAACAGTCTTATTTCTTCTGGCAAGAAAGTTTTGAACGCTGACAGTTGGCGCAACAGAGAGATGGTTTTCCCCAGATTAACTGCTTGGTCTTCATATGAAATTGGAGTTGTGTATATGTATAACTTCGCCAGATTGCTTGTATCAATTCGTTTCTTAGCAATAACCATACATTTAGTTTTTTTAAGGATTTATTCCTAAGCCATTCTGTTTTGCCCATTTCTCTGTTATGGAAAGCATTTTATTACACTTACTGACAAAAATATTTAATCATCAACGGGACTACTAACATAAATTTGGACGACATCGGCATAAAGATGTACTTCACATTCGAACAAGACACTAAGAAGGAACACTGATCCCTGAGGGACTCCTCGTGTAAGTTTCAAAAATGTTGAAACATTCGTACCTGATGCTACTGTCTGTAACAGATTTGTGAGATATGACTTAAAAAAGCTGACTGCTGTGCCTGAGAACTGGAACTGGAACTTCCTGAGTCGGGGTGGACGTCCGTAATGGCACAAGTGTAGATAGATTAACAGCCTTCAGATCAGCTAGTGGCCTCTCCTATGTCTAATATGGCTGGCAAAAATCCTCTAGCTGAACCCTCCCCGATGATGCCGGCTGGGAAATGGGCACAGCATTATCCCGGACAAGGGTAATGCATTGCCGCTTGCTCTGTCCGAGGCAATGCAGTGTCTAGCTAAGGCAATCATTCAGTGCCCTTTCGATATCGATTCGGGTGAGCTGGGTCAGAGCCATGGCTTGGGGTGCCTGGCGGTCAGGCCTAAAACGCTAGGGGTGGCTCCCCCGAAAAATATTAGCCGTATGGACCTTCGGGCCAAGCATGGAGGGAACTAAAGGTCAAGCAAGGGTTGGGGTGTCAACCCAAATGTCGGTGGGAAGCGTGGCTGCTACCTCCGGCGGGCACGGAGAGGAGCAATACTCTCTGCGTGTCGCCAGCGGTCACACCTCCCACGTGGCGGGAGCAAATCACGTTGGTTGTAAAACTACTGCCGGAAAAACTCGCTGTAGGATGAGAGGCGCAAGTGCCGTAGTCGAGACAGACAAATTGGCCCTGAAGATATGTAGTAGGCTCCAGGGCAAGGCAGATATCTCCCCGGAGGAGAAATCCAAGCTAGCTTGGGCCGAGGTACATGTGGAGGAGGGCCGCAGAGACTACGCAGGGTTGCCACAGATGAAGGCTTCGACTAGCGAACACGCTAACAAGGTGGAAAAGTTGTACCAAGAGGCAGCGCTCGACCGACAATACCGCCACCGCGGCGGCAAGCGGCAACGCGAGCCCAAGAGAGCGGAACCACCAACACCAAAAACAACGAAGCAGAGCACTATGGGGAATTTTGCCACTTTTTCTGGCCAAAACCCATTTTCAAAAAGTCGGTAAAATGAAATATTTTTAACCGCTATGTACCAGAATAACTTTAGGTATTTATTTTATGTAGTCGAATTTTTAACAGAGCGAACCACTGTTTAGTTAACAGCTGTCAAAAACAGCTGTTTGCTAGCGATGTGCAAGTTTTCATACAACGAGTAATATTTCTCTAAGTTGAATGAGCTAAAAAGTTGGTAACTGACCAATTTAATTCCGAATTTTACAATGAATTCGAATCGAAGAGGTTTGTAATATGTATTTTGGTTTTTGAACTGTACCAAATACTACTTATATTTCCTGTGATTGTTAATTGTAACATATAACGTTGATATCCGACAGTACCACGAGCTGATGTTAGTGTAGCGACCAGAGGAGCACGCGCTGGTTCCGGCTTCTATTGTCGTCGGCTAGGGTGGGTGGAATATTACCACTGTGCTACCTGCTCGTCTGTTATAATCATGATTATATAAAGGTTTCACGTGCTATTTTTCCCAAAAAAAAAACAAAAACACAAGATCGACCGGACAGACTACAAAAGATGTGAAACAAAATAGCTTTGACTAGCTTTCGCACATATAAATATTGCACGGGTTAAGCACAAGCTGAGGTGTATAGCATAGACATGCTTCTCACTCCAGGTTGCAATCCGATCTTAATACCTTTCAGTCATGGTGTTGTGCAAATTTGTTATACCTTAATGCTTCGAAATGTAAAGTAATGACATTTCATCGCTCCAGCGCCTTTCTGGCTCCTTACACACTAGGCGGGGGTTCTCTCGAGAGAATTACCCTAGTTGATGATCTTGGTGTTCTTCTAGATCCCAAGTTAAAGTTTTCTGAACACATTTCTACCATGGTAAACAAGGCCATGGGCGTGCTTGGGTTTATAAAGAGGTGGTCAAAGGAATTTGACGACCCCTATATAACAAAGACTCTCTATATCTCGCTTGTTCGTCCGATTTTAGAATACGGTTCTTGTGTATGGTGCCCTCAGTACAAAGTACACCAGGACCGTATAGAATCAGTCCAGAAAAACTTTTTAATTTTCGCTCTACGCGGCCTCAACTGGGATGCAAGTGTGAGACTGCCGTCTTACTCTAGTAGATCGCTTTTAATAAACCTTCCATCTTTAGTTAACCGTAGAACAATGCTTGGTGTGATTTTTGTGCACAACTTGATCAAGGGTGACGTAGATAGCCCTGACTTGTTGAGCCGCATAAACTTCACGATTCCTATTAGAATTACTAGAAATTATATACCTTTGTTCCTTCCGATTTGTAGATCGAATTATTCCTTGCATGAACCTTTTAGAGTTTTATGCTCGGATTATAATTCCCTCTACCATATTATATCGGCAACTAATTCCCTTCCTCTTCTCAAATTACTAATACTCACATACCTTTCTCGTAGTTAGTAATTGTAGTTGTGGTGTACGATAGTTTTAATGCATGATTAATCTCCTTTAGTAAGATTAGTTCTAATTTTCCTCGAATACTAGTCTAACATCTATCTTTCCTGCATGATCGCGATCGGTTCGGTTAACGAGTCGCGTGTTTTGCGACAGCGCCCCTCGGTCGGTTGGGTGGGAGGAGGGCTGCGTTTTGGCCTGGGATTCGCGCGTTACAGCATTCGGCTGGTGTCCCATGGGCCACTTGATGGTGCAGTCATTGCACGTCAACGTCCAAACATATGGAAAAAAAAAAAAAAAAAAAAAAAAAAAAAAAATAGGGCTGCGCTGGTGTTGTCGCGGCAGCTGCTTGCCCACCCTACCATGATCACCTGCCCCGCATGACCAAATTAGTGGCCGATGATCCCTGTTACACCCCCAGACCTACCCTACTTCCATACTTCGACTAGGCATGGCTTCCACAACACTACACGAACAAGAACATATTAGAATTCATTGAAAAACACTTATTTATTATCGGACATATATTCATGTTTCTTCACTAACTCTAAAATTCCACCATGATCTGCCCAGACGGCTATAACTTACTTAGAAAACTTAGATGCTAAGGAAAATGGTATTAAAACTAAAAATAAATATAAAAAGAATATATAAATATATCAATAACCTGCAGCAAGTTCAATTTATCGACTGAGCCAATTGTTCAGACGACACTGTTCTGGCTCTGAGCATTTCGTTTTCAAATTCATTGGACACGATAGTCGACTAAAAGCACGGGCCATATAGATTTTTATATATTTTGTAAACTGATGTATATATAACCAAAATGAATATGTTTCAAACTCACTTGTTACCGCGATCCACCGTTGAAAGCGCTTTCGGGGGGGGAGAGCTGTAAGCTGTGGTTATAAAATTGTGGATAAAAGGGTATTGGGTACGTTTTATTGGTAAACGTTTATTATGGGATTAGATCAGTGCCTATGCTTATTTTGGACCATCGTGTATTTTAATTAGTGGTTTTTTTTCCTCTTTTCTTTTTGTTATTTTCTTCAAACCTTAGTCTAACGCTGCAGTTATATTAATATAAATTACTATAAATAGGTTTTCCATTTCTTTATATTTCTTTCTTCTTTTCGTTCCCAGCTGCTCTTAAATTAAGCTACTCCCGCTCTCTTAATCTCATATGGCTCTTCCTATCTTCTCCGCTTAGCTGCTCGTTCGTCGGCGACGCTTTTGCTCGCTTACTTCTCCATACGGCTCGCTACTAACTATCTTCGGCCCTTCTTTCTTTCTTTATCTCCGCTTCTCGAGCGCTCGCACTTTCTCGCTATCTCTTTTTCGCTTTAAGTCGAGGGCCGGTAATTAGCTCTTCTACCGTTTAAATTCCCTGCCTTGGATTTGCACTAATTTGTGATCTACTTCCGCACTTTTAGTGGTTTTCCCGTGCGCATATCATATTGACCACTTTCCTATCAGGAATACACTACCACTCACATCGTCGCCTAGAGTTGGCTAAATATTCTTGGAGAGGTTGAGGTTAGGTTTAATTAGGGTCACCAGGGAAAAAAAAAATAAGGCACTTTTTCCGCTTCCTCCGCAGCCCCTTCCCTCTGGTCCTAGGGAAATGGGTCGCAGCGTCCACTTCTGGCTTTTCACTGGGCTTTCCCGCGTTCTCACTCCCGATTTTAAGGTAGCGGCTCCAACGACGTCGATCTGGCTGCTCGCGCGTACGTACTGGAGTAACCTTTTGTTACCGTCCCCTTTTCCTCGATCTTTCGAAGTGCCGAAATCAGCTGCGCACCGCTTTGCTGTTCCCACTAAGCAAAAGTTCGGGTGCCAAATCTATTGGAGCGAGAAAATGGGAATCTGACGCCCTGCAGAACAACAAAAATATGGGATATCCCATTTGCTTGTGCTTACCCTCGGGATTTGGCCACCAATGCCCGTTTCTCTTGGAATCGTTTCCGTCTAATCACTGCTAGCACACCTCACTAGTGTTATTAGCTGTTTTTTTCTTCTTTTTTTTCACAATAAAACCCTTTGACCAACTCCTAAGACGCACTATTGCGGAGCAGATGATGTTGCCAGCTCGAGAGCCAAATTCCAAAAGGAAGCTGGACACTCTCCGAGATATCACGAGCCCTGTTGGATCTACCAACTGACGTTCAAATGACACTCCCTTTGTCATCGCTTTCTCCTTTTTCTTAGCATTTCTCCCCCACTGGCGCTAGAATAAGATCACCCACAGAGGGAGCCAATATTTGGACTTTCGGGTACAGTTTTAGAGCTCCTGACGCTAAGACCGCCGTAACAGAGCCCTTACATTTTCCTAACCATTTAGCTGTTTCAAGCGGCACTACAATTTCCCCCCCCCCCCCCCCCAACAAAATCACACTTTAGGGGACCAACACCGAAAGTGGGATCCACGCTTGAAACGGCTTATCCACAGCGCATGTTATTGCTTTAAGTCTTTTGCATGAAATTTCCCTATAAGTTTACCTTGCAAATCTTCAACCTCATAGTAGCAATTCCCCAGCTTCCGTCTTACCCGACTTTTTAAAAAATCTGGTGCCAATTTCGCACTAAAGCCTTTTGCGAAATTGCTTTGTTGGAAGTTTCGGCGATATATCTCCTGACCTACAACAAATGACACCTCCCGACTACGTAAATTGTATGTTCTTTCATTTCGGGAGTGCAGGGCCTGCATTGTATCTTTTGCCCTGTGTCTAATGATGTCAAGCGAATCTTCTTTGCTAAGCTGTACCGTACGGTCTTCTAACATTTGCAACTTCCTTAACAGCTTATAGCTGGCTCCATCGACTACCATGTTCTGGTATTTATATTCAGGTATTTATACCTGAATGGACAGAGGAACGCAGAGCGCAGCAAACGCTGCTGAGTTGCTCATCCCAATTCTTTTGATCTGGGCGAACATAAGATTTTAGCGCAGATATAATGGATCTGTTCACTCGTTCTGAGGCGTTGGCCTGGGGAGCGTAAAAAGCCGTATAGGTGTGCCCAATGTGATATTTTCTCAGCAGAGAGTTAAAAACCTCGGACCTGAACTGCACACCATTATCAGAAATGATTGTTTCCGGAACCCCAAAACAGTGAAACAATTCTTCCTCTAAATATCGTGTTACGATATCCGCAGTAAATTTTTTTACTGGCTTAAGAAAGGGAAACTTAGACAACTGGTCCAATACAATAAATATCCCTATATGACCAGATCGACTGCGAGGATAAGGCCCAAGGAAATCGACAAACAGCTTCTGGAAAACCCTGTCAGATTGCCCAGTATTCCCTAACGGAGGTCGATGGGTGCGGTTGGGATATTTTGTGCTCTTACACACATGGCAGTTATTGATATATGTTTTTACATCGGACACCAAATTGGGCCAATAGTAAAACCGTCTAAGTTTTTCTAACGTTTTGTTTATGCCGCCGTGGGATTATAGTGGGTCTTCGTGAGCGTCTTTTAAAGCTTCCTCAACTAAGCCTCGTGGTATCCAAAGCTTCCAACACAAATCGTCCGCTATTTTGTCCACGTCAGCGTGTTCGGCGCGTCTATAAATATATCCGTCTATCACTTTTAGATCGGGGGTTTTTGAAGAGTTTTCTTCGATTTTATCTCTTAGGGCTACATACTCAAGTGACTTAAATTCTTCAGACTGCAGATCAACGATGCTGGCTAAGTCCAATGGCGATACGTCTTCTGTATATATGCGCGAAAGCGCATCCGGGACTATGTTTTGACTGCCCTTCCGATGCTGGATTTTAAAATGGACCATCAGGGACCATCTAGCTAGCCGAGAACTGAGATCAGCTTGGGTCATGAGCAATTTTAACGACGCATGGTATGTAATAATGCTAAACTCTTGCCCTTCGATATACGCCCTAAACTTCTGGACAGCTAAAACGGCTGCGAAACACTCTTTTTCAGTAACGGTATAGTTTCTTTGGCATTTATTTAGCTTCCGGGACATAAAAGCTACCGGCACTTCATCGTTATCCTCATTGTTCTGCATTAATACAGCCCCTACGCCCGTGTTACTCGCATCAAAATGTATGCTAAAGGGTATGTTGAAATTCGGGCTATGTAACAGTGGAGCCGTACTCATATGCTCTTTTAAGCATCTTTTAAGCGACTTTTGGGCTTCTTCGCCTTAAACAAAACTACGATTCTGCTTTAAGGTATCAGTTAAAGGTGTCGCCAGGGCTGCGTAGTTCCGGATGAACTTATGATACCATCCCGTCAAGCCAAGGAAACGACGAACTTGCTTAATTGACCGGGGTACTGGAAAGTCTTTAATAGCCGCAATTTTCTCTGGATCGGTACTAATTGTGCCATTACCAATTACGTGACATAAATACTTCGCCTCTTTCCGACAGAAATGACTCTTCTCTACATTTATAGTCAAATTTGCTATCTTTAATTGGTTAGCTATAATTCCTAGTACTTCCAGATGCCGTTCAAATGTGTCAGACACGATCAAAAGGTCATCAAGGTAGATGAGAACTTCATTGCGTAAGTTTGCGGGAATAATCTTATCCATGAGCCTTGACATGGTATGAGGTGAGTTGGTTAAACCGAATGGCATCACTGTAAACTGTAAACAGTAAAGGTTGTTTTGTCACGCGATTTCCTAACGAGAGGTATTTGCCAAAATGCGTCTTTGAGGTCTAGACTCGTGATGAACTCGGCTTTGGGTAATCTTGCCAGAATACCATCAATAAGGGGCATCGGATATGCATATTTTACTGTGAGGTCGTTGTTTTTTCTGCTATCAATATATAATCGAACTTTGCCAGGCTTGCGCACTAACACTACTGGGGAGGACCAACTACTGTTCGATTCTTCGATTACACCCAGATTAAGCATTCGATCTAATTCGTCGTACATCAATTTCTTTATCGCAGGTGAAACAGAATAGTGTCGCTGCTTAATTGGTTTCGCGTCCGCCACATCAATTGAGTGTGATATTAATGTAGTGCGTCCTAAACCTTTTATAGCAAAAGAAGGGAACTCACGCTTAGTTTTTGATAGCAACTGATGTTGTTGTTCCGTTAATGACCTACTCAATGGATCGCTCAAAGACGAAACCGAAAGCTGTTCATTTAAAAGAGAAAGTGGCAGCAAGTCAAAAGCAGTCCAAAAGTCTATGCCTAAATACAAGTCTCCAGATAATGATGGGACTAGAAAAAAGGTTATCTTTCTGGATTCGCCTCTGTAGTCCACTTCTGTAGTCAGTCGACCAATAATGCCTTGCGATCTACCATTTGCAGTTTTTACTGAGGCCGATAAGCGCTTAAACGTTGTTTTATGTACCACGTCTTTAGCAAGCTGGCCGCCAATGCAGCACACAGAGGCCCCAGTGTCCAATAAGCCCACTTCCGTTTTCCCTAATAAGATGACCTGAGCATACGGGCGTACGTCATGGAGTCTCCCAATCACCGTCTCTAATAACATCTTACGTTCAGTTTTCCTTTGACGATTGAAAGCGATCCTACGCAATCGCGAGCGAGTTACATAGTTGACAGGAGTAGAATGATTTATGACCTTGTTTCAATCTGGGTGGTTTGACGTGGCAGGTATTATTTGATGTAAAAATGGTTGGTTAGACTCTAATCGGTATTCGTCCCCTTCGAGACAAACTGTTTGCGTGCACATTTCGGCTGTGCACGCGCTGACAAGTTTTTTGTGGGGTTTACGGTGCAACGGCGACAGTTAGGCTTATATGTGTCAGCCCTTCCGCAACCAAAGCAGAAGACTCGCCGTTCTGCTAAACACTCTTGATAACGGTGGCCCTTCGACCCGCAATTCCAACAAGTAGTGTCCATGGCTGCTACTTCTAACTCTTCATTATCAGAGATCTCGGGTTCTGAGACGTTGTCTGATTGCTGCCCCAGTGCACCTATATTCCGAGATTTGGGTTTCAGTATGGGCACCGAAGGTTTGTGAATGGTCTGAATAAAAATGTCGCGGGTTCGCACAAGGTGTCGTAATTGAGCAATGGTGGTCGCTGGCTCATATAAAATTTCCTGCTGAACCTCTGCAAGAAGATTGGCTCGTACTGATTCTAACAAAGTCTGTTCGGACATTGGTTGGTTAAGCTTATCTGCTAAAGATGCGATCACGCTGTAGAAATCATCAAATGATTCGTTAATGCGTTGCTTACGACCTTCGATTTCTGTGCGGATTATACGATCAGTATTAGCCATTAGCCATTATCTGACTTATGTGATCCGGACGCACCTCAAAGGGTAAGGGAGTCTGACTAGAGAATTGATCATATCCCCCTGTTTGAGCAGAAGCTGCCTGTGCCTAGCATTGGACAACAATTGATGAAGATTCTGCTGCTCTAAGTGTGACACTGTTGGCATCTGTTCCCTTCCGATTGGTGAGTTCTCTCTAGCTGAAGCTCCTGAACCAGCTTGTAAGCCTGAACTAATAGCTTGGGTTAATTTTTCGGCTAAGTGAGACATTGCTGTGGTCATAGCCAGCGTTTGTTTTGCCATTTCAGTTGCAATTGTGCTCGCTATTACTGTATGATATGCATCCCATGCATCCCTTGCAACTCTATTATCCGAAGTAAGAGGGGAACCCTCTATATTCTCCTGTTCATTCGGAGGGTCAGGCATGGTTGAACTTTTGCTTTGTTTTGCTTTCGATCTAGTAAGAAGTGGCTGAGCAACTGAAGGGGCTCTTTGATTCGACGATGATGCCAGTTCCGAGTCAAGATTTGGTACCGACGTTGAGCTTCCCCTTTCTAGAGTCTGTTGGCACACAGGACAACGTTTTCTTTGCCCATTGGCTGAATCAAAGCAGCCTTGGTGAAAGGTGTGACCACAACTAGTAATTAATTCTGAATTTTTATTAAGAATGTTTTTCGAACACAAGTAACACAGTGTGTCAGTGCTTTTCCGATTAGTCAATTTCTCAGGACTTCGTTTACAAGGCATTTCTCCCGGACCAAGGAATATAATTTATTTTTAATAAACTAAGATGAAACAGTTTTCCATAATTAAAAAAAAATTATTTATATATGTATATATAAACAAAAATAAATATGTGTGTATGGATGCCATGCTTTTGTTTTCATATGGTGGTTACGGTCTGAATCAGCTTATCTGGTACGTGCTAGTCAATAAAGACGAGAATAGAAAATGAAGAAGATGGAAGATACAATAATCTATGTGGCTAGTGGCCGCTAAGCTTAGTTCACTATAATCCGAAGTAAATTATCATAATTATAAACAACAGCGATAGAGGGAGGGGATATTTGTTGCCTAGGTAGTGAACTCATATGTGAAAGTATCACCATTCCAAAGAGCAACTGTAGGGTATGTGTCACGCCACAAAGTAAACGGGATGGCCGTAGCTCTCAGCTCCACGTATAACCACTAGACTACGCCCACTCTGCAATGTGGACAATCACACAAGGATTCCAATGACTCTATACTTGTAGATTTCGGAGTTATAACCAATTAAAGTCATAATGCATCCAGAAAATCGTTATAAAGCACATGTGTTAACTGCTTCAGTTGAGTCTAGGCCGTAAAGCAGTTTGGAGCTTTAGCTATATCCATAGAACTCTAAACAATTAACAGGACCAGGTAATGACGAAAAAAATCGATCAAGTGTTAGACCATATAATATCAGATGTAGTTGATAAATGTGAAGACTATCAGTTGGGGCCAGCCAAAATGGCTGCTTCGGGCCCCACGTTGGGCGCCAAATATAATTATGATATATATAATTAACTGTAACATATAACGTTGATATCCGACAGTACAACGAGCTGATGTTAGTGTAGCGACCAGAGCAGCACGCGCTGGTTCCGGCTTCTATTGTCGTCGGCTAGGGTGGGTGGAATATTACCACTGTGCTACCTGCTCGTCTGTTATAATCATGATTATATAAAGGTTTCGCGTGCTATTTTTCCCCAAAAAAAAACAAAAACACAAGATCGACCGGACAGACTACAAAAGATGTGAAACAAAATAGCTTTGACTAGCTTTCGCACATATAAATATTGCACGGGTTAAGCACAAGCTGAGGTGTCTAGCATAGGGCTGCGCTGGTGTTGTCGCGGCAGCTGCTTGCCCACCCTACCATGATCACCTGCGCCGCATGACCAAATTAGTGGCCGATGATCCCTGTTACACCCCCAGACCTACCCTACTTCCAAACTTCGACTAGGCATGGCTTCCACAACACTACACGAACAAGAACATATTAGAATTCATTTAAAAACACTTATTTATTATCGGACATATATTCATGTTTCTTCACTAACTCTAAAATTCCACCATGATCTGCCCAGACGGCTATAACTTACATAGAAAACTTAGATGCTAAGGAAAATGGTATTAAAACTAAAAATAAATATAAAAAGAATATATAAATATATCAATAACCTGCAGCAAGTTCAATTTATCGACTGAGCCAATTGTTCAGACGACACTGTTCTGGCTCTGAGCATTTCGTTTTCAAATTCATTGGACACGATAGTCGACTACAAGCACGGGCCATATAGATTTTTATATATTTTGTATATAACCAAAATGAATATGTTTCAAACTCACTTGTTACCGCGATCCACCGTTGAAAGCGCTTTCGGGGGGGGGAGAGCTGTAAGCTGTGGTTATAAAATTGTGGATAAAAGGGTATTGGGTACGTTTTATTGGTAAACGTTTATTATGGGATTAGATCAGTGCCTATGCTTATTTTGGACCATCGTGTATTTTAATTAGGGGTTTTTTTTTCCTCTTTTCTTTTTGTTATTTTCTTCAAACCTTAGTCTAACGCTGCAGTTATATTAATATAAATTACTATAAATAGGTTTTCCATTTCTTTATATTTCTTTCTTCTTTTCGTTCCCACCTGCTCTTAAATTAAGCTACTATCTTCTCCGCTTAGCTGCTCGTTCGTCGGCGACGCTTTTGCTCGCTTACTCCTCCATACGGCTCGCTACTAACTGTCTTCGGCCCTTCTTTCTTTCTTTATCTCCGCTTCTCGAGCGCTCGCACTTTCTCGCTATCTCTTTTTCGCTTTAAGTGGAGGGCCGGTAATTAGCTCTTCTACCGTTTAAATTCCCTGCCTTGGACTTGCACTAATTTGTGATCTACTTCCGCACTTTTAGTGGTTTTCCCGTGCGCATATCATATTGACCACTTTCCTATCAGGAATACACTGCCCCACTCACATCGTCGCCTAGAGTTGGCTAAATATTCTTGGAGAGGTTGAGGTTAGGTTTAATTAGGGTCACCAGGGAAAAAAAAAATAAGGCACTTTTTCCGCTTCCTCCGCAGCCCCTTCCCTCTGGTCCTAGGGAAATGGGTCGCAGCGTCCACTTCTGGCTTTTTACTGGGCTTTCCCGCGTTCTCACTCCCGATTTTAAGGTAGCGGCTCCAACGACGTCGATCTGGCTGCTCGCGCGTACGTACTGGAGTAACCTTTTGTTACCGTCCCCTTTTCCTCGATCTTTCGAAGTGCCGAAATCAGCTGCGCACCGCTTTGCTGTTCCCACTAAGCAAAAGTTCGGGTGCCAAATCTATTGGAGCGAGAAAATGGGAATCTGACGCCCTGCAGAACAACAAAAATATGGGATATCCCATTTGCTTGTGCTTACCCTCGGGATTTGGCCACCAATGCCCGTTTCTCTTGGAATCGTTTCCGTCTAATCACTGCTAGCACACCTCACTAGTGTTATTAGCTGTTTTTTTCTTCTTTTTTTTCACAATAAAACCCTTTGACCAACTCCTAAGACGCACTATTGCGGAGCAGATGATGTTGCCAGCTCGAGAGCCAAATTCCAAAAGGAATTTAAGGTCTTAACATTTTGGTCCTTCGAGACTCTCCGTTGTTTCCCCCCTGTGGTAAGAGCACGGAGTTAAACCAGCTCCTTAAAGACTGCAGAAGTGTCAAGTACACCTACAGCTAAAGGTAGCAAAAATAAAAACTCTGGTTTTCCCTCTTGGAGTATAAAACCGAGTATAAAATAATTTAAACGTAAGTTTCTATTAATAAAAAAAAATACATGCTATACAGGCAGTATTTTTTGTCGTGTAAAATAAAATATTACGCGAAAGTGGCGTGTTCGAGGCCTGATACATCGAACAAAAATTTGAAAATATAAATCCCCAACATCGGAAGTGCAAGATGAAGTGGAGGCCTGCGATAAAAAAAAAAATATCGCAAACGGCCGAATAATATAAAAAAAAAAATAAATAAATAAAAAAAGACTAACTGAGTGAACAAACAAAAAAAAAAAAACATTTGTGTGTGTTTCAAAAATAAAGCCACAGCAAAACCAAAACAACAACGATGGCAGCGACCAAAAGCATCCACGACAGCGTCAACTACGGCATCAAGCAGCAGCAGATACAGCAGCGGCAGCAGCAGCAGCACCAGCAGAAGATGAAGTCCTCAGTTAAGTCAGACAATTTTTTTTTTTTGATATAGATATTACTTCTAATTTACTTAATAAGATGTTGTCGGATAAAATCATTAAGCTACTAGAGGCTCAGGCCGTAATAGCAAATGAAGTTAAAGGGATTAAAGCTGGTATATTGACCAGGGATCTGTAGGCTAGGAAAGCTTAAAAAAAGGGCTGCAGCAAATAACACTGCATTATTGCTATGTGGAGTAGTCGATCATCACTACTACAAGAAAAATCAATTTGTTAAAATGATGAAAAATATAGAGGACATAGAAAAGAGCTATGATGAAACTACTACTGAAACTTCGATGAAAGGGAAAGTAGAAAAAGCAAAGTTAGAACCAGCGGTGACTGGAACTTTGAAAGAAGATATGGAGCCAAAAATTGACCAGAGTCTTGAGAAAATATCTGACAGTATCGATACATTTGTGGAAAATCTAAAAACGTATTTAAAAGAAAGTATAGAGCGGTTAGATCAGGCTAAAACAAGGGAGTGTAACCTGAGAAAAGCCAAAATTGAATTCTTTAGTAAAAGACTAAACAAAAAAGTTGAGGAAGTTTATATGAAACAAATGACAGCTTCGACGTTAAGCAACTTAGAAATAAGGATGCAGGAAGTTATGGAGGAAAAAGCTAGCGTTAGTAAAGCGTCAATAGCAAAGAAGGAAGATTAAGATTTTCCGGTTCTACCAAAGGCAGAAGTACCCACATTTTCGGGAGAAGAAAAAGATTGGGATGGGTTTTCACAATTATTTTGTGAAATAATTCATAATAGAGATGGGCTGAGTACATCTCTAAAGTTCAATTATTTAAAAATGGCAATAAAAGGTGAAGCAATGAGTATGGTTGCTCACTTATTAACGGGGCCATTGGAAAATAATAATGTCGCTTGGTAATTGCTGACCAAGCGGTCTGAAATTAAAAGAAAAATATTTTCAGATCAGCTGAATCGGTTGCTAGATTTGCCAATGCTAGACAACGATTCAGCAAAACATATTAAATTGTTTTCTGACTCGATAAATGAGTCAATACATTTAATAAAGTTAAAGTCACAATTAACAGAAGAAGTTGATGTGATTTTTGCCCACATAATTTTGAGAAAATTTAATAAAGATGCCCTTCAATTATATGAAAGTCATATAAAAAGGACAAAAGAGATTCAAACATTGCCCGATGTAATGGAATTTCTGGAACAACGGTATACTTCTCTGTACTCATCGCAGGATGCAGAGAAAAAACCGCTGAAAAAAGAGGTGCAATATAGTAGCATTAAAGAAAGTTGTCCGCTGTGTAAAATGGCAGGCCATACAATAATGCAATGCTATAGGTTTAAGAGAATGAGTCCGATAGAGAGAGGCCAGGTTATTCAAAGGCAACGCCTGTGCAAAAGATGCTGTAGGCACGACATGTATAAGAAATGATCCTCGGAAATGGTTTGTGGGATTTGTAAAAAATCCCATCACACGATGCTCCATATTCCCTATGAAAAAAAGGGAAAATGTTAACACTTGTTTCACAAAGAAACAACGTTTTTAGCCACAGCACTTATAAAAGTAAGAGCGGTGAATGGTGGCTATGAAAACATTAGAGCTCTAATTGATTTTGGGTCACAATGCACCATCATTTCAGAGGAAGCAGCACAAATATTAAAAGTGGCGCGCAAAAGGGAAAACACCGAGGTGAGTGGAGTATCATCGACAGACTCTACCGCTTCAAAGTATAAGGTAACTTTAACAGTAAAAACTCTGGATCCCGATAAAAACCCTCTTAACATTGAAGCAATCATTCTCCCAAAACTTATGAAGGCTTTACCTGCAAAGTCGTTCAAGATTGATAAATCGAAATGGAATGATTATGTGTTGGCTGAACCTAACTTTAATAAACCAAGTAGGGTGTATATAATAATTGGGGTAGATTTGTATGCCGATATTGTAAAAGACGGAGTAGTGAAAATAGATGGACTACTTGGTCAAAATACAGAATTCGGATGGATTATATCCGGTTGCACCAAGTCAAAAGGTGATAAATTGATTGTAGCGACAACAATTGAAGTCGGGGACTAAGAGCGTTTCTGGGAAATGGAAAACGAAAGTACTGACGTGGAAAAAGATGTTTGTGAGAAGCATTTCTTGGAAACTACAAAAAGAGATGAAAATGGAAGGTATGTGGTGAAAACCACTTAAAAAGATAAGGATCTAGGAGATTCAAAGGCACAAGTTATAGCGCAATTTTACAATTAAGAAAAGAAACTCGGCAAAAATAAAAAATTAAAAGAAAATTACATAAAGTTCATGCATGAATATAAAAATTTAGGACATATGGTAGAGTCCAAGAAAGAGGGAAAATTTAATTTACCCCATCAGGGAGTCATAAGATATTCCAGTCTAACGACAAAACTCAGGGTGGTTTTTGATGCTACAGCAAAGACCACAAATAATAAAAGCTTAAATGATATCATGTGGGTGGGACCAAGAGTCCAAAAAGATATCTTCGATATTATGGTAAAATGGCGAATGTGGCCATTTGTAGTATCCGCGGACATTGAAAAAATGTACCGGCAAATTAATGTTGATGAAGAAGATCAGCATTATTTGCATATAATCTGGAGAGACGATCCAAACGAAAAATTAAAAGAATATAAACTAACAACCGTTACGTACGGTACAGCTTCAGCACCCTACTTAGCTACTAGGGTGCTTGTTGCAATAGCAGATAATTGCGGAAATAAAGCAATTATAGAAATCATAAAAAATGATTTTTATATGGACGACCTGATGACCATATTAGATGCCAAAAGGCATGTAAAGGAAGTTACCCAAGAGTTTGATAAAGTTGGGTGTAACTTAAGAAAGTGGAAAACAAATATCCTAGACATTTTTGAGGACTTTAGAGATAACGAAGAAAATAAAGTATTTACCATTGAAGATAATGAATCCGTCAAAACATTAGGACTTCAATGGGAGCCAGTTAAAGACGAGTTTAGGTTCAACTTCCATTATGAACCTACTAAAAAAACTAACAAAAGAATAGTTTTATCTACATTAGCAAAGATGTATGACCCCTTAGGCTGGTTGTCTCCAGTTACAATTGTTGGAAAATTGTTTATGCAAAAACTTTGGTTGTCAGACAAAATTGGGATGAAGAACTATCAGATCAGGATACTCGTGAATGGAATGCATTTAAAGACAATTTAACAACTGTTGAAATTTGCGTGTTCAAATGTGCAAAAGTCACATGGATAATTGTGCCCGCATACATATATATATTTGCTTGAATGTATGTGTATAAGAAGTAGACGCACATTCCAATGTGCTCCTTCTTTCTCTCCTGTTCGTTGTTCTTTTGCTCTCTCGATATGCTCGCTCACTTCTGGTCTGGCGTTGAGAGCGTGCGGTTCATAAAATCTAAGTGTGCATTATTATTTGTTCATTGTGGGTTGTCTGTTTAATACTTAATTGTATTACTTATTTATAAAAAAAAAACCATAGGTTATGGGCCCAGACACAATTACAATGAATAAATAGTAATGCTTTGATTGTTACAATGTAAAAGTGCATAAAAGTGAACTAGTGATATGTGTGTGTGTGCATACGAATATGCAATTCTACATACAGTATGTCAACTAATTGTTTGCAAAATGAAAAAAGTCACAAAATTTCAACTTTAACATCAATTTTTGTTAGGAAAGGCATTGTTTGGGAACGTTTTATTTATCAATTATTATTAAGATATGTATAAGCTACAGTTGGGCAAAAAAAAATTGACAAAGTCCCAAGTAATACGTAAAAGAAATGAAGAAAACAAAACAGAGGCACCTACGACGCTGTCAATAAATTCTTTGCAAAATGCAAACACTGGTTGAAAGAAGACCACAGAAAAACTAACGGGGCAGCCCATTCGAGCACGACCGATCGCATTGTTTTTTCTAGTCTTTCTTGCACTTATTCGTTGAAAATTTTGCTTTGGTTCGGTCACGTATCTCTTACATTGACGATTTTTGCAATGCCTGGCAAACGCACAGATGAAAATTTAATTCAGCTAGTGTTCTTTCACTTTAATAAAGGAAAAACACCCAAAGAATTGGGTGAGTACACCCAAGTACTCATCACATGTAGCTAGGAAGAAGCCATTGCTGTCTGCTGCGAACATTGAGAAGCGATTGAACTTTGCAACATTTAATGTGAACCGTCCCCAGGAGTACTGGAATGACGTCATTTTTTGTGACGAGACCAAGATCATGATGTACTACCATGATGGACCCAGCAAAGTTTGGCGGAAACCAAATACAGCCCTCCAGGCCAAAAACATAGTGCCAACTGTTAAGTTCGGCAAGCTTTCAGTCATGGTGTGGGGTTGCATTTCATCCAAAGGCGTTGGAGAGCTGCGCATATTCAATGACATTATGACGAAGGAGTTTTATTTGGACATTTTAAAAATCGAATTGTCAAGAAGTGCGCAGAGTTTTGGCTTCGTTGATCCAGAAAACAGCAGCAAACTCAAATACAAGCTGTACCAAGACAACGATCCGAAGCACAAATCGTACCTGTGTCGCAATTGGCTGCTGTACAATTGTACAAAAGTGGTCGACACGCCCGCCCAGAGTCCGGATTTCAATCCAATCGAAAATTTGTGGGCATTGCTGAAGAAAAGGGTTGGTAAACGTCGTCCGACTTCAAAACTACATTTGATAAAATCAATAAATGAGGAGTGACAAAAAATACCGGAGTATTATAATATAAATGAACTTATATCCTCGATGTCGCGTCGCCTCACGGCTGTTATAGATGACAATGGCGGGCATACAAAATATTAGCCAATTATTGAACATTGTTCAAAAGATATAGCGTCTTTAAGATTTAATGTTTGCATTTTGCAAAGAATTAATAGACAGCTAAAATTTTCTGTTTTTTATACCCGGTACTCGAAGAGTAAAGGGGTATATTAGATTTGTGCAAAAAATTAATGTGTGTAACACCCAGAAGGAAGCGTTTCCGACCCCATAAAGTATATATATTCTTGATCAGCATCAATAGCCGAGTCGATATAGCTATGTCTGTCTGTCCGTCCGTCTGTCCGTCTGTCCGTCTTCATTAGCGCCTATAGCTCAAAGACCATAAAAGCTAGAGGAACACTATTTTGTATCCAGACTCCTGTCCTATCGCACTGTTACAAGTGTATTTCAAAATTTCGCCCCGCCCCCTTCCGCCCACTCCAAGGACGAAAATCTGTGGCATGCACAATTTTAAAGATACGAGAAAACTAAAAACGCAGAATCATAAAGAATGAGCATATCTATCAGAATGTAGAATCTGGATCAGATCGGATAATAAATATAGCCACAATGAAGAAAACCATTTCGAAATGCATCGTTCCCTCTCGCTCTCTCTCACACACAGGGGTAGGCGCTATGCCTGATCGAATTTTTTGACGCCTAGTTCTCAGAGACTATAAGAGCTAGAACCACCAAACTTTCTATCCAAGCTCCTGTGATATCAAACCGAGACGGGTTTGTTTTAAAATTTGGCCACGCCCCCTTCCGCCCCCACAAAAGATGAAAATCTACAATTTAAAAGATACGGGAAAACCAAAAACGCAGAATCATAGAAAATGACTATATCTATCAGAGTATTGAATTTGGATCAGATCGGATCATAAATATAGTCAGAAGGAACAAATGAAATTTCAGTGGCCTCCCAAGCGCAGACTGATTCCCTCTCTCTCTCGCACACAGCCGTGTATGTATATGTAGGAAGTAGATAAAAACATTTAGAAATGGCAGATGTAAAAAATTTATGTTAACCAAAATGGAAACATCTAATAGATCAAAATCTCCGAAAAGGTTCGACTTAAATTGTTTTTTTTTGGCTAAAATTAAATTTTTTTCTTTTGCGAACATGTAATAAACTACAACAAGCTCACATACATATATACTGACTGAGTACCGGGTATAAAGTAGAGCCGCGGTGCAGACGCAGCTCATAACGTTCCCCCTCGTTTTTTTTTGTTTTTATGAATTTTTATGTTTCTGTTTATCTTTTTATTATTTTTGTTACATATTTCATTTAAGAATACGTTGAAGAAAAATATTGTGGAAGACTGAACATGAAAACAAGTGCATTTCCTAATAAATAATGATGTTAAAGTTGAAATTTTGTGACTTTTTTCATTTTGCAAACAATTAGTTGACATACTGTATGTACTACATATATGTACATGCGGAGCGGTCCATGAACAACAAGGAGCGATTACTAAACAATGAATAAAATTAAAAATTGAATTGGTATTGTTTAATTTTTAATAACGCTGCGACAAAATCGCTTTAAAAAATTTTTTTATACCCGGTACTCGAAGAGTAAAGGGGTATATTAGATTTGTGCAAAAAATTAATGTGTGTAACACCCAGAAGGAAGCGTTTCCGACCCCATAAAGTATATATATTCTTGATCAGCATCAATAGCAGAGTCGATATAGCTATGTCTGTCTGTCCGTCCGTCTGTCCGTCTGTCCGTCTGTCCGTCCGTCCGTCTTCATTAGCGCCTATAGCTCAAAGACCATAAAAGCTAGAGGAACCTTATTTTGTATCCAGACTCCTGTCCTATCGCACTGTTACAAGTGTATTTCAAAATTTCGCCCCGCCCCCTTCCGCCCACTCCAAGGACGAAAATCTGTGGCATGCACAATTTTAAAGATACGAGAAAACTAAAAACGCAGAATCATAGAGAATGAGCATATCTATCAGATTGTAGAATCTGGATCAGATCGGATAATAAATATAGCCACAATGAAGAAAACCATTTCGAAATGCATCGTTCCCTCTCGCTCTCTCTCACACACAGGGGTAGGCGCTATGCCTGATCGAATTTTTTGACGCCTAGTTCTCAGAGACTATAAGAGCTAGAACCACCAAACTTTCTATCCAAGCTCCTGTGATATCAAACCGAGACGAGTTTGTTTTAAAATTCGGCCACGCCCCCTTCCGCCCCCACAAAAGATGAAAATCTACAATTTTGAAGATACGGGAAAAAAAAAAACGCAGAATCATAGAAAATGACTATATCTATCAGAGTATTGAATTTGGATCAGATCGGATCATAAATATAGCCACAATGAAGAAAACAATTTCGAAATGCATCGTTCCCTCTCGCTCTCTCTCACACACAGGGGTAGGCGCTATGCCTGATCGAATTTTTTGACGCCTAGTTCTCAGAGACTATAAGAGCTAGAACCACTAAACTTTCTATCCAAGCTCCTGTGATATCAAACCGAGACGAGTTTGTTTTAAAATTTGGCCACGCCCCCTTCCGCCCCCACAAAAGATGAAAATCTACAATTTTGAAGATACGGGAAAACCAAAAACGCAGAATCATAGAAAATGACTATATCTATCAGAGTATTGAATTTGGGTCAGATCGGATCATAAATATAGTCAGAAGGAACAAATGAAATTTCAGTGGCCTCCCAAGCGCAGACTGATTCCCTCTCTCTCTCGCACACAGCCGTGTATGTATATGTAGGAAGTAGATAAAAACATGTAGAAATGGCAGATGTAAAAAATTTATGTTAACCAATATGGAAACATCTAATAGATCAAAATCTCCGAAAAGGTTCGACTTAAATTGTTTTTTTTTTGGCTAAAATTTAATTTTTTCCTTTTGCGAACATGTAATAAATTACATATATCGTAAGCTCATATACATACAAACTGACTGAGTACCGGGTATAAAGTAGAGCCGCGGCGCAGACGCGGCTCATAACGTTCCCCCTCGTTTTTTTCTATTTCCAGGAGGAAGCACACATACATATAAACAATTCTCCGCGATCTTTCTAGAAACGCTTCGACGCTTCTGGACGGTGTTACCAGACAGTGCTTCTGCTGAAAGACATTGTTGCTGGACAGTGTTGAGAGACATTATTGCTGTTGGAAATTGCTGGCTGGTGTTGCTAATAATTGTTGCTGGAAATTGTTGCTGTGAAAAGTTGCTGGAAATTGTTGCTGAGGAGAGCTGCTAGGTAGCTGTTGCGTTGCTGTTGTGTTAGAGAATCTTACAATGGATAAAGGGAAAAGAAATATCAAACCGTTTGACGGTGAAAAATATTCAATATGGAAGTTTAGAATGAGAGCGCTGTTAGAAGAGCATGATCTTTTAAAGGTTATAGATTTAACGCATGCAGAAGTGACCAATGAGATAAAAAAGGCAGAACGAAATGCAAAAAGTTAATAATTGAATACCTAAGGGATGCGTTCTTATCTTTCGCTAACAGTGAGAGCACTGCTAAGCAGATTTTTGCAAATTTAGATGCAATTTACGAGAGAAAAAGCTTGGCATCGCAACTATCTCTGCGAAAGAAACTTTTAGCCGTGAAATTAAAAGGTGACACTTCACTCCTCAATCATTTTAATTTCTTCGATGACCTCATTACTGAACTTATCGCATCAGGATCAAAATTAAATGATATGGATAAAATCTCCCATATACTTCGAACTCTTCCACCCAGTTATGATGGAGTTATAACGGCAATAGAGACTCTATCTGAAAATAATTTAACATTAGCTTTTGTAAAAACACGACTTCTTGACCAAGAGATAAAGCTCAGGAATATTAGTAAGGATACGAGTGTTAAAGTCTTGCAAGCAGTAGGTAAAATGGAGTTCAAAGATATAAAATTTAAAAATAATCCAATGCAGAAGTTCAAGAATAAACTGTTCAAGCCAAGTTTCAAACCGAAACCAAAATGTTTTCATTGCGGTAAGCCAGTTCATTTAAAGAAGGATTGTTTTCTTTTTGAAAAGGCAGCCAAATCAGAATTTTAATGAAAACAAAAGAAAGGAAGGGCTGGCTCAGATGGCAACAGCAGCAACAACCCAACCAGAGCGTAGTTTCGCCTTCATGTTGAGAAATGAGAAATATAAAAAATAAAAATATCTAAGAATGGTAAATTGGCCTTTAATGGAATCTGTGAGTACAATGTACCTATTATAAAATTTCAATTGAACGGTAAAATATTTACGTCTAAAATTTCAAATAGTGCTGAGTATCGATTATGGCATGAAAGATTAGGTCACATAAGTGTAGGAAAATTTGTAGAAATAAAACGAAATAGTCTTTTTGAAAATACTAATATTTTAAAAAATATTGATTTAAACCATGAATTATGCGAGGCTTGTATAAATGGCAAGCAATCTAGATTAAAGTTTCAAAAATTTAAAAATAAGGAAAATATTACACGACCTTTGTTTGTTGTCCATTCCGATGTTTGTGGTCCAATAACACCCTCTACCATTGATAATAAGAACTACTATGTAGTTTTTATTGATCAGTATACACATTACACATTATTTAATAACTTATAAGTCGGATATGTTTTTCTGTTTCAAAGACTATGTAGCGAAGAGCGAGGCTCACTTCAATTTAAAAATTGTGAATTAGTATATCGATAATGGAAGGCAATATCTTTCTAATGAAATGCGTGATTTCTGTGTCGAAAAAGGCATCAGCTATCATTTAACGGTTCCTCATACTCCAGAATTGAATGGTGTATCAGAACGGATGATTCGAACAATCACCGAAAAGGCTCGATCTATGATCAATTGTGCTAAACTCAATAAACACTTTTGGGGTGAGGCTGTTTTAACAGCAACTTATTTAATTAACAGATCCCCAAGTAGAGCATTGCAAAAGATAAATAAAACACCATTTGAGATGTGGCATAACAAAAAGCCAACGTTGAAATATCTGAAGATATTTGGTTCAACGGTATATGCTTTGAATAAAGTACGAAAAAGAAAGTTTGACAAAAAGTCAATTAAAGCTATACTTGTTGGATATGAACCAAATGGTTATAACTTGTGGAATGAGGAATCGAGGAAATGTATGACAGCAAGAGATGTTGTGGTGGATGAAATAAACATGTTAAAATCAAGGGTTTTACATGGAGAAGATTCTGATGTTCAAAGTAATACTGTTGAACAAAATAATGAATCTTTAACTAAAGAAAATGAAGAGTTGGATTTTCCTTTGGTGGAAAATAATGAACCTGTTGATTTTGAGTTAAGTGGACAACTCAATGAAAATTCCACATATCTTGAGAATGCCGATCCAGTCGTAGAAAATAAAAAGGAAGAAGAAATCAGACGTAGTGAAAGAATTAAAAGTAAACCCAAATTATCATATCGATTTTTAGAAAGATGTCTTATGAATACTCAAATATGCTTAAATGATATTCCTAATACCTTTGATGAGATTAAGTTTCGTGAGGACAGATCTTTCTGGGAGAAAGCTATACAAGATGAACTTAATTCTCATTTTCAAAATAATACTTGGTTCTTAGTGCATAAGCCAGATAATAAAAACATAGTTGATTGCAAATGGGTATTTAGTATAAAACAAGATGAATTTGGGAAATTAGTAAAGTACAAAGCAAGAATTTTAGCGCGGGGCTTCACTCAAGAATATATGGCTGATTACGATAAGACATTTGCACCAGTTGTACGAATTTCCAGTTTTAGATTTTTGTTGGCACTTTCAAATCAATACGATTTAATGGTTCATCATATGGATGTAAAAACTGAATTTTTAAACGGAACTCTAAAGGATGAAATCTACATGAACGTTCCAAAAGGCCTGAATCATTCTTATGAGAATAAAGTATTTAAACTTAAAAAAGCTATATATGGCCTTAAGCAAGCTGCTAGATGTTGGTTCGAAGTTTTTGAAAGTGTGTTGAAGGATGTTGGATTTCAAAACTTAGGAGTTGATCGATGTATTTACATTCTGGATAAGGGAGATATTTGGAGAAATATATATATCTTGTTATATGTGGATAATATAGTAATTGCAACAAACAAATCTGATAAAATGTCAAATTTTAAATCTTACCTTCATGATAAGTTTCAAATGACCGATTTACGGGAAATAAGACACTTTATTGGCATAAAAAATTGATAGAACTGATGGAGAGGTTTTTTTTAGTCAGTCAGCATATATTAAAAATGTATTGAGAAAATGTAATATGGAAGATTGTAATTCAGTTAGTACTCCCCTCCCAAGCAAGTTGGACTATACGGATCTGCAATCAGAAGAATTATGTGATGCACCGTGTAGAAATTTAATTGAATGTTTGATGTACATAATGTTATGTACACGGCCCGACTTAAGTAATTCAATAAGTATTCTAAGCAGATATACAAACAACAACAATAAGGAACTATGGCAATGCCTTAAAATAGTTCTTAGATATCTGAAGGGAACTGTTAATCTCAAGCTTAGATTCAAGAAAGAAACTAAATTTAATAATATTCTTTCAGGATATGTAGATTCCGATTGGGCTGGAAATGAAACTGACAGAAGAAGTACCACTGGGTATCTATTTGAAATGTTTGAAAGTTGTTTGATTTCATGGAGTACCACGAAGCAAAAGTCAGTTGCTGCTTCATCTACTGAAGCTGAATACATAGCCTTGTTTGAAGGTGTAAGAGAAGCTCTTTGGCTTAAATCACTAATAAATGAGATTAATCTAGAATTAAATGGTCCTATAGATATTTTTGAAGACAACCAAGGTTGTATAATTATTGCAAATAATCCTACTTGCCATAAGAGAACAAAGCACATAGATATTAAATATCATTTTACAAGAGAGCAAATTGAAAAGAAACTAATTTGTGTCAAGTATATTCCCACAGATCTGCAACTAGCCGATATACTGACGAAGCCATTACCAGCTGCACGGTTTATTTTCCTGAGAAGCTAGCTGGGACTTTCTGAATAAATTAACTACGAACCATGTGAACTGTTGCTGAAAATTCATCGCCTTTAGAAGCCAAACGTGAAATGGATCTCATGAAGCCTTTTGCTGTTATTTTCAATTTTCATATTTACTAATAATCTTAAGTAATTGAATTGAGTTTATATACTGTTTAATTCCATTTATCTAAAACCTTTACTTATGTTAATTATACCCGGTACTCGAAGAGTAAAGGGGTATATTAGATTTGTGCAAAAAATTAATGTGTGTAACACCCAGAAGGAAGCGTTTCCGACCCCATAAAGTATATATATTCTTGATCAGCATCAATAGCCGAGTCGATATAGCTATGTCTGTCTGTCCGTCCGTCTGTCCGTCTGTCCGTCCGTCCGTCTGTCCGTCTTCATTAGCGCCTATAGCTCAAAGACCATAATAGCTAGAGGAACACTATTTTGTATCCAGACTCCTGTCCTATCGCACTGTTACAAGTGTATTTCAAAATTTCGCCCCGCCCCCTTCCGCCCACTCCAAGGACGAAAATCTGTGGCATGCACAATTTTAAAGATACGAGAAAACTAAAAACGCATAATCATAGACACTGACCTTATCTATCAGATTGTAGAATCTGGATCAGATCGGATAATAAATATAGCCACAATGAAGAAAACCATTTCGAAATGCATCGTTCCCTCTCGCTCTCTCTCACACACAAGGTTGGGCGCTGTGCACATTCGTCCAGATGAGCGCCTAGATCTCAGAGACTATAAGAGCTAGAGCAACCAAACTCTCTATCCATGCTCCTGTGATATCACGTCAGTACAAGTGTATTTCAAAATTTGGCCACGCCCCCTTCCGCCCCCACAAAAGATGAAAATCTACAATTTTGAAGATACGGGAAAACCAAAAACGCAAAATCATAGAAAATGACTATATCTATCAGAGTATTGAATTTGGATCAGATCGGATCATAAATATAGTCAGAAGGAACAAATGAAATTTCAGTGGCCTCCCAAGCGCAGACTGATTCCCTCTCTCTCTCGCACACAGCCGTGTATGTATATGTAGGAAGTAGATAAAAACATTTAGAAATGGCAGATGTAAAAAATTTATGTAAACAAATATGGAAACATCTAATAGATCAAAATCTCCGAAAAGGTTCGACTTAAATAGTTTTTTTTTGGCTAAAATTAAATTTTTCCTTTTGCGAACATGTAATAAATTACAACAAGCTCACATACATACATACTGACTGAGTACCGGGTATAAAGTTCATAACGTTCCCCCTCGTTTTTTGTTTGATCTAGTTGGGTTCTACTGGGTTTCCCCAACTCTTGCAGCAAATGCTGGATCTAAAGTATCCCCAGAATTTAAAATCTAAATTAAAACTAAAGCACAAACTCATGTCAAGAATCGAAGTGATAATCAATGCAACTTTTGAGGCTGCGTGTTGAAATTTGCGTGTTCAAATGTGCAAAAGTCACATAGATAATTGTGCACGCATACATATATATTTGCTTGAATGTATGTGTATAAGAAGTAGACGCAAATTCCAATGTGCTCCTTCTTTCTCTCCTGTTCGTTGTTCTTTTGCTCTCTCGATATTCTCGCTCACTTCTTTTCTGGCGCTGAGAGCGTGCGGTTCATAAAATCAAAGTGTGCATTATTATTTGTTCATTGCGGGTTGTCTGTTTAATACTTAATTGTATTACTTATTTATTAACAAAAAACCATAACAACATTAGAGAGCATTCGGATACCAAGATGGCTTTATTCTCAGCATAGTAATCCGATGCAAATTCATGGTTTTGCCGATGCATCTGAGAAAGCTTATGCTGCCGTAGTGTATGCAAAGGTAGATGGTTCTTCAATTATAATAGCCAGCAAAAGCAAGGTTAATCTGAAGAAGAATCGGAAAACCATTCCCAAATTAGAACTTTGTGCAGCTCATCTTCTAGCAAAATTGATTGAACGGGTGAAAATAGCGGTTGGAAGTGAAGCAGAAAGTAATGCTTGGAGTGATTCTACGATTACTCTAGCCTGGATAAAGAATGGAGACAATAAAGAAAAGTTTATTAAGCGTAGAACTGACGAAATTAGAAAAGTTAAAGAAATTAAATGGAGACATGTCAAATCTGAAGACAATCCAGCTGATGTAGCATCAAAGGGCATTAGTGCAGATAAGCTGAAAGATTTTGAAATTTGGTGGAAGTGTCCTCAGTGGCTAGCGGAATCTAAAGAAGATTGGCCAAAAGAGCAGATTGAAGAAAAAAAATTTGTTAGCACAACGTTTATAATCGATAAAGCTAACATAATTAATGAGTTATTACAGAAATACTCGTGTATGCATAAACTAGAAAGAGTCATTGCATATATATTAAGGTTTATTAAATTGAAAACCGAAAATAAAGAATTTCCATCATATTTGACAGTCAATGAGATTAAGATCGCCAAGATTTTTTAGTCAGTCAGCATATATTAAAAATGTATTGAGAAAATGTAATATGGAAGATTGTAATTCAGTTAGTACTCCCCTCCCAAGCAAGTTGGACTATACGGATCTGCAATCAGAAGAATTATGTGATGCACCGTGTAGAAATTTAATTGAATGTTTGATGTACATAATGTTATGTACACGGCCCGACTTAAGTAATTCAATAAGTATTCTAAGCAGATATACAAACAACAACAATAAGGAACTATGGCAATGCCTTAAAATAGTTCTTAGATATCTGAAGGGAACTGTTAATCTCAAGCTTAGATTCAAGAAAGAAACTAAATTTAATAATATTCTTTCAGGATATGTAGATTCCGATTGGGCTGGAAATGAAACTGACAGAAGAAGTACCACTGGGTATCTATTTGAAATGTTTGAAAGTTGTTTGATTTCATGGAGTACCACGAAGCAAAAGTCAGTTGCTGCTTCATCTACTGAAGCTGAATACATAGCCTTGTTTGAAGATGTAAGAGAAGCTCTTTGGCTTAAATCACTAATAAATGAGATTAATCTAGAATTAAATGGTCCTATAGATATTTTTGAAGACAACCAAGGTTGTATAATTATTGCAAATAATCCTACTTGCCATAAGAGAACAAAGCACATAGATATTAAATATCATTTTACAAGAGAGCAAATTGAAAAGAAACTAATTTGTGTCAAGTATATTCCCACAGATCTGCAACTAGCCGATATACTGACGAAGCCATTACCAGCTGCACGGTTTATTTCCCTGAGAAGCTAGCTGGGACTTTCTGTATAAATTAACTACGAACCATGTGAACTGTTGCTGAAAATTCATCGCCTTTAGAAGCCAAACGTGAAATGGATCTCATGAAGCCTTTTGCTGTTATTTTCAATTTTCATATTTACTAATAATCTTAAGTAATTGAATTGAGTTTATATACTGTTTAATTCCATTTATCTAAAACCTTTACTTATGTTAATTATACCCGGTACTCGAAGAGTAAAGGGGTATATTAGATTTGTGCAAAAAATTAATGTGTGTAACACCCAGAAGGAAGCGTTTCCGACCCCATAAAGTATATATATTCTTGATCAGCATCAATAGCCGAGTCGATATAGCTATGTCTGTCTGTCCGTCCGTCTGTCCGTCTGTCCGTCCGTCCGTCTGTCCGTCTTCATTAGCGCCTATAGCTCAAAGACCATAATAGCTAGAGGAACACTATTTTGTATCCAGACTCTGGATATTTGGGCTAAGAAACAGTTTAAAGCAAAAGCTTAAGGCGCCCCCTACCGCCCACTCCAAGAACGAAAATCTGTGGCATGCACAATTTTAAAGAGATAATAATCATAGAGAATGACCATATCTATCAGATTGTTGAATCTGGATCAGATCAGATGATAAATATAGCTACAATGAAGAAAACCATTTCGAAATGCATCGTTCCCTCTCGCTCTCTTTCACACACAGGGGTAGGCGCTATGCCTGATCGATGATTTTTTGAAGCCTAGTTCTCAGAGACTATAAGAGCTACAACCACCAAACTTTCTATCCAAGCTCCTGTGATATCAAACCGACACGAGTTTGTTTTAAACTTTGGCCACGTCCCCTTCCGCCCCCACAAAAGATGAAAATCTACAATTTTGAAGATACGGGAAAACCAAAAACGCAGAATCATAGAAAATGACTATATCTATCAGAGTATTGAATTCAGATCGGATCATAAATATAGTCAGAAGTATTAAATGAAATTTCAGTGGCCTCCCAAGCGCAGACTGATTCCCTCTCTCTCTCGCACACAGCCGTGTATGTATATGTAGGAAGTAAATAAAAACATGTAGAAATGGCAGATGTAAAAAATGTATGTAAACAAATATGGAAACAAATATGGAAACATCTAATAGGACAAAATCTCCGAAAAGGTTCGACTTAAATTTTTTTTTTTTGGCTAAAATTAAATTTTTCCCTTTTGCGAACATGTAATAAATTACAACAAGCTCACATTCATATATACTGACTGAGTACCGGGTATAAAGTAGAGCCGCGGCGTAGACGCTGCTCACAAATTTCCCCCTCGTTTTCATATCTAAATGTTTCTCCATTTACTATGCTAATCACGAATTCTGTTGTTTCTGTAGATACAAGGGAAGTGTTCTCAGGCATGGTTTTTATAGATTTATTTAGATTTAAGTCTGTAATTCCTACTTCCCATTCATCGTTCATGTTTTCAGGAATATTCACAATGTTTGTAAATGCACATTTAACGTTATCATGATATACATTTAATGAATCATTACTTAGTAATGTCGCAAAAGACTCTGTTAAATATACCATTTTTCAAAGTTCTTTTTAGTTTATTAATTATAGGAAAGCCAATTAATTTTGTTTTTTCCAATTTGAACGGGGTTTCTGGTTCTAACAGATCTACTCAACTTTTCCCGTCCACTTACGTATTTTAAATCTTGGAATGGATTTGGTTCACTTTTATACCTTTTAAGTTTTACTCTTAGTTTCCGCTGTTTATCAGTAAGCTTCACCTTATTCACTGCTTGTTTTTTTGATATGTGCATGTCTAAAAATGAAGTATCATCAGCTTTACGTTTATTATTCTTTAAACTTAACGATTTTTCAGACTTCAAATCTTCATCAGCGCTGTCGATAAGAACAGCAGGAAATTCATTGTCGATAGAGAGTTCATTTTTTGAAAAATCATGATTTTTATTGTTAAGAATAGAAGTGATGGGCTTTGAATCTAACCATGCTGACTCGTCTTGTGTTTGTATTCCAATGCTTTGGGATGATGATAGTGGTGTTGTCTGCCTAGGTCGTAGATCCATTGTCTTATTTCTTTTCTTATTTTGATAGTAACAGAGTTCTTGACGAATCTTTATCCATTTATTAAAGTCACTAGTTTTTTTATCATTTAAAATGGGTAAAAATGTAATATTAATTAAATCGTTTTCCTTTTCACTATTTATCAATTTTTGATATTCACTAGGATTCATTAAAATTACTTTGTTTAATTGATGCTTATTTTTAAGCATTGTTCAATAGTTTTCCAAAAATCCCCGAAAGCAATGAACTTATTAAAATTGGTAAAAACCCACCTTTTTGAATAAGAACTTTTCGCTTGGAATTTATTGACCGTTTTGAACATGAAATAAAACGTAATGCATTTTTATACTTTTTTAGAGCATTTAGTTGCCCCTTTGATATCTTATGATTTCCTTGTAATGTATTTAGCACTATCTCCACTAATGCTTTGACCAACTCAATATCACAATTACTTATAATTGCATTTCGAAGTTTATTATTTGCCCTTTTGAGCACATACAATAAATGTTTGTTCGCTTTCAGTCGATTTAGATTCTTTTTGTAAACCATTTTCATCTCAAAAGCAAACTGTATACACAGAATTAAAAATATCTGTTCGAAATCTAAGGAGATCATTTATTTCCTGAGTAAGATCTATAAGTAAATAACCATGAGGTTCATCTGTCACCTCCTTATATATTCTGAAGAGTTCTTGGGAATTTTCTGGATAAATTTGTCTTGCTAAGCATTGAAATTGTAGTTTATCTCTAGGGTTTTTGAATGCAACGATGTATTTTGTGTTTAGTGAAATATCTCGAGTATGTGATGATTTATGAAATATTTTTTGTGTAACTACTATACAGATAAATTCCTATGATGCGATCCTTTCGTAAATAGTTCACATACGTTTTTATTAAATGCACCCATCATCAAGTCATCTAGTATTAAAAGAATAGGTTCATTATTTTCATTTTCAATTTCTTCGGGAACTCCTTTATAGTATTCAATGTTGCTGAAATTTGGTTTAGCATGCTCCTCTCCATAACACCAAAGTATTCGATCAATTGAAATGTTTAGCAAGTCATTCCTTTTGTTTATTAAGTTTTCTAAAAACGTGGTCTTACCAGATTTTGAAGGTCCACAAATAAGCATTGTAAAAGGATGTATAAATTGTTTAAACATTTTAGGATTTTTAGTTAACGTTTTATTTATTGATCATTTATAAATGTTTTCGATCATTAAAAAGAAATTATTTAGGTTTCTCCTGATCGCGTTTTTTGTTGCAGTTCTTTTCGAAATGAGTATCAGATCCACAATAATTGCAATAAACCATTTGTGTGTATCCTCTTTTGCGGGGATCATTTTCAAACAAACGCTTAAAGGTATCCATTTTAAACAACTAGTTAATACAAGTGCTTAATACAAACTGAAATCTTAAACGTATGAGTTACCATTACAGTATACATCGTAATTAGAATTTTCCAATATAACTAAAAGCTTAAATAAATTATTTAAAGCACATCTATGAGGAACTTTTTTGTGAATTCTACAGTTGGTGAAAAAATTTGGATAAAAGGTTAGACTTTTTCCTATATCGATATCAATAATATTATTTGTTAAATACTTTGATAAAAACTTTTTCTTAATTTCAACACGCACAATGACGGTACTAAATCTGTTTAGTGGTGAAAGTATTTCTCCTAAACTTAAATATGATATTTCACCATCAGACCATTCCAATCCATTTATTGTTTGACGATGAATGTTTTGCTGTTTAATCATTTCATTGTCCAATTCATTTGGGTGATATGGGGGTTTGAAATGAAAGAAGTTTGGTGTTACTGTTCCGGTTTGATTTAGACGGTACTTATGACAGAAATGTGCAAATAGATTTAACCCGTTTATGTTTTGAAATTTCAAAAAAATGTGTAACCAAATAAAACGCGATGTACTTGATTATAAACAATCACTTTTAAATAAGCAATCATCCAAACATAATAATAAAAAATAATATTAAAAATGAGTAAGCAGCAAGTTGTTAATGAAATACATAAGCCTGCTAGAAAAAACTTTATTCGTCGTAAATTCGTTCAAAAGGGAATTAATGACACATGGCAAATCGTCTTAGTTGAAATGATACCCTTTCATAAGGAAAATAAAGGATTTAGATATTTGTTAACAGTGATTGACTCGTTCTCAAAGTATGCATATGCAATCCCCGTGAAATCTAAGACATTTTTTTTGTTTGGACGTTGACGTGCAATGACTGCACCATCAAGTGGCCCATGGGACACCAGCCGAATGCTGTTACGAGCGAATCCCAGGCCGAAACGCAGCCCTCATCCCACCCAACCGACCGAGGGGCGCTGCCGCAAAACGCGCGACTCCTTAACCGAACCGATCGCGATCATGCAGGAAAGATAGATGTTAGACTAGTATTCGAGGAAAATAAGAACTAATCTTACTAAAGGAATTAATCATACATTAAAACTATCGTACTCCACAACTACAATTACTAACTACGAGAAAGGTATGTGAGTATTAGTAATTTAAGAAGAGGAAGGGAATTAGTTGCCGATATAATATGGTAGAGGGAATTATAATCCGAGCATAAAACTTTAAAAGGTTCATGCAAGGAATAATTCGATCTACAAATCGGAAGGAACAGAGGGATATAATTTCTAGAAATTCTAATAGGAATCGTGAAGTTTATGCGGCTCAACAAGTCAGGGCTATCTACGTCACCCTTGATCAAGTTGTCCACAAAAATCACACCAAGCATTTTTCTACGGTTAACTAAAGATGGAAGGTTTATTAAAAGCGATCTACTAGAGTAAGACGGCAGTCTCACACTTGCATCCCAGTTGCGGCCGCGTAGAGCGAAAATTGACGAGGGGGAACATTGTGAGCTGCGTCTACGCCGCGGCTTTACTTTATACCCGATACTCAGTCAGTATATATGTATGTGAGCTTGTTCACAAACGAGACAAATTTAATATTAGCCAAAAAAAAAAAATTTAAGTCGAACCTTTTCGGAGATTTTGACCTATTAGATGTTTCCATATTTGTTTCCATATTTGTTTACATACATTTTTTACATCTGCCATTTCTACATGTTTTTATTTACTTCCTACATATACATACACGGCTGTGTGCGAGAGAGAGAGGGAATCAGTCTGCGCTCGGGAGGCCACTGAAATTTCATTTGTTCCTTCTGACTATATTTATGATCCGATCTGATCCAAATTCAATACTCTGATAGATATAGTCATTTTCTATGATTCTGCGTTTTTGGTTTTCGCGTATCTTCAAAATTGTAGATTTTCATCTTTTGTGGGGGCGGAAGGGGGCGTGGCCAAATTTTAAAACAAGCTCGTCTCGGTTTGATATCACAGGAGCTTGGGTAGAAAGTTTGGTGGTTCTAGCTCTTATAATCTCTGAGAACTAGGCGTCAAAAAATTCGATCAGGCATAGCGCCTACCCCTGTGTGTGAGAGAGAGCGAGAGGGAACGATGCATTTCGAAATGGTTTTCTTCATTGTGGCTATTTTTATTATCCGATCTGATCCAGATTCAACACTCTGATAGATAAGCTCAGTGTTTATGATTTTGCGTTTTTAGTTTTCTCGTATCTTTAAAATTGTGCATGCCACAGATTTTCGTCCTTGAAGTGGGCGGTAGGGGGCGGGGCGAAATTTTGAAATACGCTTGTAACAGTGCGATAGGACAGGAGTCTGGATACAAAATTGTGTTCCTCTAGCTTTTATGGTCTTTTAGCTATAGGCGCTAATGAAGACGGACAGACGGACAGACGGACGGACAGACAGACATAGCTATATCGACTCGGCTATTGATGTCGATCAAGAATATATATACTTTATGGGGTCGGAAACGCTTCCTTCTGGGTGTTACACACATTAATTTTTTGCACAAATCTAATATACCCCTTTATAAAGGGTATAAAAAGTTTTTCTGTACTGATTCTATACGGTCCTGGTGTACTTTGTACTGAGGGCACCATACACAAGAACCATATTCTAAAATCGGACGAACAAGCGATACATAGAGAGTCTTTGTTATATAGGGGTCGTCAAATTCCTTTGACCACCTCTTTATAAACCCACGCACGCCCATGGCCTTATTTACCACGGTAGAAATGTGTTCAGAAAACTTTAACTTGGGATCTAAAAGAACACCAAGATCATCAACTAGGGTAATTCTCTCGAGAGAACCCCCGCCTATTGTGTAAGGAGCCAGAAAGGCGCTGGAGCGATGAAATGAACATTACATTTCGAAGCATTAAGGTATAACAAATTTGCACAACATGACTGAAAGCTATTAAGATCGGATTGCAACCTGGAGTGAGATAAGCTGTCCTTGAACTGGACACACAGCTTAGCATCATCCGCATACATAAGTACTCGAGAGTATGTTAATACCGAAGGCAGGTCATTAATTAATTAAAGAGTAGGGGGCCTAGATGGCTGCCCTGTGGTACGCCCGAAGTAACCATAACTGGTGAAGATAGGGAGTTTTTGAAGAGTTTATTTTAAAAACAGCTTATAATATCTGTAAGGTATTCCCTAAACACAAGTTGGTCATTGGTGATCCTGTAAGAATAAGTAAATATAAAGGTATTTTTACGAAGGGATATGAACCAAACTAGACAACAGAAATTTTAAAAATTTTAAAAGTGAAGTCTACTAACCCTGTAACCTATGAACTGGAGGACTACAAGGGGAAATTATCGAAGGTTCATTTTATGATCAAGAGCTTCAAAAAGTGAACGATGAAAATGCTTTCTTAGTGGAGAAAATAATCCGAAGAAAAAAGGACCAAGTTTTTGTTAAATGGTTAGGATTTGATGAAACGCACAATTCATGGATAGATAAAAAAAGTTTATTGAAATAATTAAACAACAAATAGTATTCAGACTTTTATTTATTTTTTTTTTTTTTACATTTGCAATATAGTTTTTAATTATATAACAATTCCAAATATATAATATTATGCTTAATTATACAATATTTTATGTATTATTACTAGTATCTAAAATATTTCTAATTTTATAGTGATTATCAGCTAATGTTGAAATATTATCAGATCTTATATAAATCTTTTCTCATCCTTATAATTTAAACTTATCTTATTTACAATTTCAGTATAAATTTTATGACCTCTACTTCTAATAACTCTCTGTTCCCCATAATAGGTTTTTTTATGTTTAATGCATTCAATATAATGAGCATGCGATAATCTCTTTACTACTGACTTTTTAACACCTTTAACCTTTTTATACCCGGCACTCGAAGAGTAAAGGGGTATATTAGATTTGTGCAAAAAGTGGATGTGTGTAACACCCAGATGGAAGCGTTTCCGACCCCATAAAGTATATATATTCTTGATCAGCATCAAAAGCCGAGTCGATATAGCTATGTCTGTCTGTCCGTCCGTCTGTCCGTCTGTCCTTCTGTCCGTCTCTCCGTCTTCATTAGCGCCTATAGCTCAAAGACTATAAAAGCTATAGGAAAACAATTTTGTATCCAGACTCCTGTCCTATCGCACTGTTACAAGTGTATTTCAAAATTTCGCCCCGCCCCCTTCCGCCCACTCAAAGGACGAAAATCTGTGGCATGCACAATTTTAAAGATACGAAAAAACTAAAAACGCAGAATCATAGAGAATGAGAATAGAGAATGAATATCTATCAGAGCGTTGAATCTGGATCAGATCGGATTATAAATATAGCCGCAATGAAGAAAAACATTTCGAAATGCATCGTTCCCTCTCGCTCTCTCTCACACACCAGGGTGGGCGCTATGCCTGATCGAATTTTTTGACGTTTAGTTCTCAGAGACTATAAGAGCTAGATCAACCAAATTTTCTATCCAAGCCTCTGTGATATCAAACCGAGACGAGTTTGTTTCCAAATTTGGCCACGCCCCCTTCCGCCCCCACAAAGGACGAAAATCCACAATTTTCAAGATACGAGAAAACCAAAAACGCACAATCATAGAAAATTACCATATCTATCGGAGTATTGAATCTTAATCAGATCGGATCATAAATATAGTCAGAAGGAACAAATGATATTTCAGTGGCCTTCCAAGCGCAGACTCATTCCCTCTCTCTCTCGCACACAGCCGTGTATGTATATGTAGGAAGTAGATAAAGACATGTAGAAAAGGCAGATGTAAAAAATATATGTAAACAAAAACAAAAATGGAAACATCTAATAGATAAAAATCTCCGAAAAGTTTCGACTTAATTACTTTTTTCTTTTTTGGCTAAAATTAAATTTGTCCCTTTTGCGAACATGTAATAAATTACAACAAGCTCACATACATATATACTGACTGAGTACCGGGTATTAAGTAGAGACGCGGCGGCTCACAACGCTTCCCCTCGTTTATGTTTAAGTCAGTGCTATCATCCTTAGCAACTAAATAGGAGTATGCTTTCGCTTTTAATCATGCAAACGAGGTCATTATTCGCCCTGCATTCTCGTCTTTCATTAAACCTAGTTCTTTGTTATTAGCACAACTTATACCGAATCTGTTTGAGGATTGATAATTTGATGTATCAAAGCGACAAGGATTGTCTTTAATTAAATCATAAAAATCTTCCTCTGATGATATAATAAATGAATCTGTATCCATATAGAGTATTTTTGATGATGGACATTTTACAGAATGAAAATTATAGAAATAGTCATACATTAACCATTTTGACAGTTCTAATACACTAACTCCAATGTATATAGGTTTATCATACAAAATTTTTGTTTTAGTTGACTCAATTGCAGCTAATTCATCCCCAAAGATTTCAACACTGTGGAAATTATGTCTAGCTATTCGTTGTCTAAACCCTGCTGAATTCTGCCTTGACTCATAATGTTTAACTAAAGCAACCTCACGACGCTTTTCAACATTTTCCATCGTTTTTCCATAGACGGCATTAACCATCAATTTATAAAAGTTAATCTCGAACTCATTCCTAGCCAATTTCCTACGTGATGTATTTAGGTCAATATAGGGTTTTAACCAACTGGACTGCTTAAAAGATAATATTCGTGATATTTTTTCTAAAATCATACCTTGCTCTATACATAACTGCAGTTGTTTTAGATGTATTATGTAATTCTTTTTATCCGATAAATCAGCTATTAGTTTTGCCTGCTTTCCTCCTGGGGGAATTTTATTTTCAGGGCAGAATGGTAAACTATTATGTTTATTATGAATGTCATTAGGATATTTTAGATCTACTTCTAAGATGTACCCTACATCACCGCATGCTGATATATTTATAGCGTTGAAAGATAAAATTTCATCGTTAGTTAGAAATTTAAAATTAGAATGTGGAAGTGGCTGACTCATAGCCCAACCATATAAATTGTTGGCGTCAATATATGTTAGATAGTTTATAGGGTCGTCAGACCTAAATTTAGCATTTAAATATTTATTGTTTGCTGTAGCTATCCGTTGAGTACATTGAGTTAACCCTCCTCGAACTGCACTTTTTAAAAAATTATAAATATCAGGTTCACTTATGAGTTCCAATTCTACCTTTGTGTATTTAAGCATTGCATCCCATGCAACTGAAGGAGCAGTTACATAATTAATAGGGTCTAATCTGTATACTCCTGAACAAACATTCCTAAAATTTTCAAATACATCCGCAAGAATTAGAACATCGCTTTGCAGGTATAATTTTAAGTAATCTCTAATACTATTACAATTAAACGTTCTCCAAACCTTCTGAGCAAAGTTATAGTCTTCAATACTGCATTCCTCATCATTCAGAGAATTAAAAAAATATTCTCTTGAAGGAAGCTGAGGTTCATCAAATTTTTGAAAACTATCTAAATAATCATAGGGGAATACTCCTTTTCGTCGTAGCATATCAATTTTTTCATCTTGGTATTGACTTTTTAAAATTTTAAAATTGGATATATCCATATAACTAGCTATTTTTTCTAAGCTTGAATTTAAAAATCTATTTGAATCTATGTATCTTATTTTGTATTGAGGAAGATGTGATTAGAGCTTACAAGTTTGAGTTAACGCAATATATAACTCTTTATTGCAAGGAATGGGTTTTAATTCATCTTTTATAGATGTTACAAATAAATGAAAATCATAACGAGACAAGTTATGAAAAACTACAGGGAAAAAGGGGTCGCTTAATCTAAATGTCTGTTTACACACCTTATGGATAGGTCCTGCATACTGGCCTGTGATTTGATTGAAACATTTTTCACGTTCATCAACCGGAATTTGTTCCTCGCAGGCATAGCACTCGTCGTGTTCTTGAGAGTCCTCATCCCATATGTTGAACTTGTAGATAGGTTTTTCATGAGATTTCCAGTACTTCTCATAAAGTCCATCAGTTTTCGTTCGAAGCACTTCGCAAAATTTTTTGATGCAATCTGGTCCTGAAATAACGAAATCGTAATGTTTAAGAGTTTGTTTCCATTAGTTTGTTATAATATTTACCTTCATATGTCCACATCTCATTTAGATTAGGGTTGTATTTATGTACAACATAAAATTATGCTGCACATGCTGGATGCCTCTGCGCCTTAGTTGTCGATGATTTTGATGGATCATTATGGTTTCTTTGATAATTTTCCAAAACAGCTTCAATGTCTGCATAAATTACTACCGGTGGTGATAGTTTCTTTGAAAAACTTTTAAATACTATTTTGCTATTTGGTTCTGGATATACAGCAGCAACTTTTCCACACTCCTTAGTGTAATGGATGGTATTTGTTGTGGTATAAAATTGCAAACAATTCTCGCAAAAATATGCAGCACTATGAGATTTACTATGTTGTGAATAGTATAACTTCCTCATGCACGTTATATAGGCATAATGCATCATTGATAGACTGGTACTATTAATGCCTAGTAAGTTGATGTGTTGAGTTCGAATTTTTTTGCTCCTCACTGTGGGTCCTACAACGTTTTTTCCATTGTCATCGATTTCATATATATTTATGCTGAAATCCTCATTAGCTAGTTCGAACCGTTTGATTCCTTCGCTTGTTATTGGAAACTCAATTCCAGAGAAATCCAATCTTACGCCTTCATAATAAATGATGTTCTGCCCTATGTTTCCACACTGATAGAATGATGGGATTTTTAATCTTTCTCGGGCCAATTTTTTCATTGCTGATGTTGGAAATGTAGATCTTAAGTGTTTTTTATAGGCTAATGATGCTAAAACACACCACTTGAAACAAAAATCATCTTCATTTATAACATTGATTAATGCATTTCGTGATTTTATTGTTTTGGGTGCTGGTATGAACCTATTTGCAGCTATATGTTCCAATTTAATTATGGTTAGCTCAAAATATTTAAATTTTTTTATTGCCCAACCGGAATCCTTTTCCTGGAATTAACTGCTCAAAGTTATTAAATTTTTAATAGCATCATTTAGGTGTTTATCCAATAATTCATTTTCATATAAAGGTTTTTATGACGTTACAAAATGCTTCATTGTTTCTGTTAACGTTTCATCTGTTTGTTTTACGTATAAGCCGTACACTTTTAAATTGTACTTTACTGTTCTGTACTCACTCATACAGTGACGCAAGAGATTGATTATATCATTTTTAATATCATTGTAAAATTCTTTTAAATCAATCTGATCACTTTTATTGGAGTTAACACGATATGATTTTAAAGGAAATCGCGACTCCGTTGAAATTAAAATGACGTTTTCGTTACCCTCTAGTTGTGCTGCTGTTGCATTCTTATGCTTTTCAGACATTATATGTCGTAATTCTCTAGACGGAGGGTAACGTTCACCGCAAATTGTACAATCAATATCTGAAGTTTCAAGTCTCGGACGTTTTGAGGCTGATGACGTTGACGGGCCTTGAAGATCATTTGAGATAGATCCCCTGCTCATGAGAACCTCAAAAGCATTTGGAGGACCTAAGCATACCTCATAATGAGAGCCAAACTCTTTGAAGTCTACGGACTTACAGCAAGGGTCGCACACTACCATATTTCGAGAGCCCGAGCATCTCTCATAATGGGATTCAAACTCCATAATATCAACGAACTTGTTACACATGTTGCACTCAATTGTAGAATTCATTTTTTTAGTATTGAACGTTTTAATTTATTGTCTACCCACTTTCACTATTGGAATAGGACTAAGGGTTTTTTTTTTCTAAATGAACCTCTATTTATCAGCTAAACACCTACTTGGTATTTTTATACAAAACCTGTTTTAAACGAATCCTATGGGACTATGTAATAATAGAATGTGAAATTGAACCAATAAATACACCTGTACCTAGACTTGTATTCTACCTGAAATCCATTTATTCTTTTTGTGTAATCCTAACTTGGAAAACCATTTTCAAAAAAAATCCTATGATTCTCTTTGGAGGGATGTAACATGTAATAAGAGGAAGCGAAATTCAACCAATCAAAAGTAACAAAAGAATTCATTGAAAATAAATATTGTTTAAATGTAGTATTTTATTTATTATACATATATATTATTTTTAGAAAAATACATAAAATATTCATGCTATCCATATAGTAGTATTATTAAAATTCCGCCTCAGTTCTGTCCACCGCAGCGATTATTTCAGCGTCATCTTCATCTGGAAGTAGTTCCTGGAGTCGATGCCTTTCATCAACCAATTCGAAAATGTGGTCATCATCCGGGAAAACGTATGATAAATTATCCTCATTCGGCATAGCAATCATTGGATCATCATCATCATCCCATTAAATCTCATTTATAAAATTCCAATTGGGGAGATCCCTCTCTAGAGAGTTTTGAGTATTAATCCTAAAAATCAAGGATAGGTCTACTGAGTCTGGTTGAGAGTCCAGATTTATGGTTGATTCCGGTAAGCTCAAAAATGATCTCGAGGTCGTCCATCTTTGTTTGCGGTTCACTGGTTTTTGTAATAGCTTATAACTGTGAGTAGCTATTATATAGGCCCCCAACTATAGGACAGTGTGAGGAATAAAAAATAGACAAAGATATGATAAAGAAAGTAAAAACGAACCAAAGACGTTGAGGTTAATTTACAGAAAATACATAAAAAAAATTACCTGTAAACCATTAGATTCATTTCAAAAGGGATGAAATACCTGTTTGAGGGTCGTTCGAATCGCCACATGAAACCAAAAGGAAAAGCAGGTCCATTGTAAATAAGAGGGAGGAGAGAGAGTATAAATAAGAGGGAGGAGAGAGAGTATAAATGAGAAGATCGATTTCGATTTGAGAGGATTTGACACGAGTGAAAGAGGATTTTAGTTCACATTTTGGCCGATAGGGGGCGCCACAAAGTAGTAAGGATATCCATTATCGCCTTGCATGGCTGATGGAAAGTGCACAAAACGATATCCGCGACCGTTAGTTGCTGAAACAGTCACAGGGAACGATGGATATCCAGTTTATCGTCGGCGTTCAAAAGAAGATAATGGTCGAACTATCAAAGTTAAAGTTCAAAATCAAGAGATTGAGATCGGAAATGAATTAATTGTACCATATTGCCCGCTGCTATCACGAATTTTCGAAACACATGCAAACGTTGAGAGTTGTCATTCGGCCAAATCAATCAAATATTTGTGCAAATACGTCACAAAAGGCAGCGACATGGCTGTGGTTGGTATTGCGTCGGAAATGCGAATGACGAAATCAGCAACTTTCAAATGGGCAGATACGTCATTACTAATGAAGCACTGTGGCGATTATTGTCATTTCAAATTCATGAAAGATATCCCACAGTTGTACATTTAGCAGTGCATTTGGAAAATGGCCAAAGAGTTTACTTTACTGAGGCTAATGCGGCACAACGAGCTGAGAGACCACCATCGACAACATTGACTAGCTTCTTTGCAATTTGTGAAGCAGATCCGTTCGCAGCGACGCTGATGTACGTTGAAATGCCCAAGTATTACACCTGGAATCAATCAACAAAGAAATTCCAACGTCGCAAACAAGGAACCCCAGTTCCAGATTGGCCACAGGTGTTTTCCACTGATGCACTAGGTCGCATGTGTACTGTTCATCCTAGAAATGATGAATGTTTTTATTTGCGACTGCTGTTGGTAAATGTACGTGGACCAAAATCATTTGCGCATTTGAACTGTGAATGGCCACCAATGCCAAACATATAGAGAAGCATGTCAACTATTGGGTTTGCTGGAGAACGATTCTTATTGGGATTTAACACTTGCGGATTCAGTTGTTTCATCAAATGCGTACCAAATACGAACGCTGTTCGCAATTATATCGCTATTGCATCGCTTGCGCATTCAAACGAATAATCCTGACATCCAAATAACCGATGAAATCTACAATGAAAGATTGATTCTGATTGAGTATCAATGCTTGACTATTGCAAACAAGCTACGATTGAAGTAGGAATGATTGCGCCAAATCGATCGATGCACGATGCATTCAACCAAGAATTAAATCGAGAGCTGCAATACAATTTTGATACATTGCAGGTATTCGTTCGAAATAATGTGCCGTTGCTGAATGAACAGCAAAAGCAGGTATACGAAACATTAATGCAAGCGGTGGGCAATAATACTGGTGGTCTATTCTTCCTGGACGCACCTGGAGGGACAGGGAAAACATTTGTCATTTCATTGATTTTGGCCACTATTCGATCAAGATGTGACATAGCTTTGGCGTTAGCATCATCTGGAATTGCGGCGACTCTTCTAGATGGCGGTCGTACTGCACATTCTGCGCTTAAGTTGCCACTCAATTTAAACACAATTGATACTCCAACATGCAATATTTCCCTATCCAGTGCAATGGGAAAATTGTTGATGCAATGCAAGCTCATTGTTTGGGATGAGTGCACAATGGCACATAAGAAATCACTTGAATCACTTAACTTCATACTGAAGGATCTTCGGCGAAATAACAACATCTTTGGCGGCTTGATGATATTATTTGCAGGGGATTTCCGGCAGACGTTGCCAGTAATTCCCTGTGGAACGCCTGCAGATGAATTGAATGCTTCCCTGAAGGCATCACCTTTATGGAATAACGTAAAAACATTATCGCTAACCACTAATATGAGAGTTCAACTTCAAAATGATCAAAGTGCTGTACAATTTTCCAAACAATCGTTAGCTGTTGGAAATGGAAAAGTCCCAGTTGATGCGACATCTGGATTAATTACTCTTACCAACGACTTTTGCCGATTTGTAGACTCTCAATTAGCTCTTATTGAAAATGTTTTCCCAAACATTAGTGAGAATTATCAGAATTATGCTTGGGTAAGTCAACGAGCAATTCTTGCCGCAAAGAATAATAATGTACACGCCCTGAATTTCACCATTCAATCAAAAATTGCTGGCGATTTGGTGACATACAAATCCGTTGATTCCATAACAAATCCCGATGATGTAGTAAATTATCCAACGGAGTATTAGAACTCTCTGGAGTTACCAGGATTTCCACCACATAACTTGCAACTTAAAGTTGGTACAGTTATTATGATATTGCGTTATTTGAATCCACCGCGACTTTGCAACGGTAATCGACTTTCGGTAAAAAGACGAATTATTTACGGAAAGTACGCAGGTGAAAATGTATGTATTCCTCGAATACCAATGATTCCGACTGATCTTCCGTTTGACTTCAAACGATTGCAATTTCCAGTTCGCCTTGCGTTCGCAATGACAATTAAAAAGTCGCAAGGCAAATCTAGAAGGCAAGGCAATAAATCTAGAAAATCATTGTTTTTCACATGGGCAGTTATACGTTGCGTGTTCACGAGTTGGGAAACCATCCCCTTTGTTTGTGTTAACGTCAGACCAAAAAACAAAAAATGTGGTATACCAAAGAGCACTTCAATGAAACGGATAATTTGCGGACACGTATAACGCTTCGATTCAGTATTTACTTTGGATTCACTTTCATTTACGTAGAGAAGTTCAACTAAATAACACTTCATTTTTGTAATCGAAATTTATTCATTACTGATGTGAAATGAAATACAACTTTTCCTTATCAAATATAAAACAAAGAAAAAATGTTTCTGCATCTTTTAATCACCAAACGAAATGTTACATAAAACGAAGCCATCTGGTGGCGAAACGGAGTTCGCCGGGTTTGCTAGTATCTATATATAAAAAAAATTTCTGACTTAACTGAGGACTTCTTCTTCTGCTGGTGCTGCTGCTGCTGCCGCTGCTGTATCTGCTGCTGCTTGATGCCGTAGTTGACGCTGCCGGGGATGCTGCTGTTGGTCGCTGCCGTAGTTGTTGCTTTGGTTTTGTTTTGGCTTTATTTTTGAAACACACAAATGTTTTTTTTTTTTTGTTCACTCAGTTAGTCCTTTTATATTTATTTATTTTTTTTATAATTTTCGGCCGTTTGCGATTTTTTTTTTTTATCGCAGGCCTCCACTTCACCTTGCACTTCCGATGTTGGGGATTTATATTTTTTCTTTTTTCAAATTTTTGTTCGATGTATCAGGCTTCGAACACGCCACTTTCGCGTAATATTTTGTTTTACACGACAAAAAATACTGCCTATTTAGAATGTTTTTTTTTTTTTATTAATAGAAACTTGCGTTTAATTAATTTTATACTCGGTTTCTTACTCCAAGAGGAAAAACCAGAGTTTTTTATTTTTGCTACTTTTAGCTGTAGGTGAACTTGACACTTCTGCAGTCTTTAAGGAGCTGGTTTAACTCCGTGCTCTTACCACAGGGGGGAAACAACGGAGAGTCTCGAAGGACCAAAATGTTAAGACCTTAAAGGAAAAGTCAAAAACACTTGCGAGTTGAGTTGTAAATTCAAACTGTTTTATTTTCAAAATTAATGCACTATATATAGGAAAATATAAGGTAATTAAAAAGAGGGATGTGCGGCACGTGTTCCCACGCGCTGTAAAGAAGCCACTGGCCGGGGAGATAGAACTCAGGCAGCCAGGGTCCGTCACAAGAAATTTATAATTCTGAGACGTCAAGACGGGTCAGGTCTATGGGCCCATTCCCCTCGCGATCGCACTTCCCCTTTGGCTCGGTGGCTCTGCCCCTAGACTATCTATGGTGAGAGCAGCCTACACTGACGGTCGGTCGGTGGCAAGGGAAAGGGAGGTAGGGTCTATCGGGGACCAGTAAGGGACTGAGACTCACCACTGGTATTTGTCCGCCCCGAAATAAGGTTCAAACGCCGGGCAGTTTTTTATACGGTTTATTCTGGCTTCCTGTCGCTTACTTCTCCTGTAGTTCATAATTTTTCCTTTTTCCACGCTCCGCGAGGCCACTAATCACTCTCTTGGCTGCGCACTCACTGTCCCTCTCTCCTGACCGATCGTCCCGAGGCCTGGCCTTCGGGCGGTGATCGGCTACGCTCTTGGCATGCGCAGTGCGCTGTGCGCCGCTATTCTCCTACTGCCTCTCTGGGCAACTCAAATTTTCGCTTCATGCGACTCTTATATTATGCTTAATCCTATGCCTTAATTCTACTTAATATAATAATAACAATGGGAAATAATAATGTAATAGTAATAAGAAACAATAATGCAACAAGGCCGTTGCTCCCCGCGGGCTTATGTCTCGCGCCCCCGTGGGTCCCTGCCGCTTCATGCGGGCCTCTGGTTCGCACGGGGGCGGGTCGCTGCCGTCATCCTACGTACTCCTCGCGGGCTTACGTCTCGCACCCCGTAGGTTCCTGCCGCTCCGTGCGGGCTTCTGGTTCGTACGGGGTGGGTCGCTGCCGCCGTCTTGTATGGCGGGAGCCCCGGGCTCCGGCCTTACACCCCCCCCCCCTCTTCGACCTGGCACAGGATGCGGCCCGGCAGCTCGGCAGCTCGGCGGGGCCGCCCCGGATGGTGTACTCCTCCGGTGCAGGGACCTTTGCCTGGAACTTGGTCATAGCCACTCCCGTCTCCTCTGGCGGCGCGGCGGTACCCGGCTGGTCCCCGCGCGACCGCATCAGGCGGCGCCTGCCCCTGCAGTCGGCCCACGCGTTCGGGTTCAGGAGTTGGGCACCCCTTCCGGTTCCTGTCGTCGCAGCCGCCAATCGTCGGCACCCGCGGTAGGAGCCCCTCAACGACGGGCGCTGGACCCGGTCGGGTGGAGGGACCCAGCTGGGGGACAGCGAGCGGGCCCTCGAGGTCGCCCTTTTGTTGGCCACTGCGGCGGGGCTCGTCTGCCCGGTCTTCCTTGGAGTGTCTGCTGGCGGCTGCCGCTCCGCCTGGACGTCACCGTCCGCCCGTTCCTCGGTGAATCACCGCCGGAATAGGGGCCCGTCCTCTTCTCCGCTTGACGCCGCCTCGAACGTACGCACCGTTGCTGTTCCTCGATTCATGGTGTTCTGTAAACACAAAGGTATTAGTATGGTTTCTCTGAATCGCCCCGGAGTGGGCGATGGTTGACACTATGCCTCGTTTGGTCAGGGCGGGTCTAGGGCGGGTCATGCTAAAGGGTACTGTTGGTCTGATCGCCTCGTCCCCGACTAGTTTCCCCTACACCTTCTCGGACTGCCCCTTCCGTTTCAGCCGCATAGAACGGCTTTAATTGCGCTATGTTGGCCTCCTTGGTTTTCCGCTCCCCAAACTTACTCAGCCTCACGATGTTGGGGGAGTCGAACCTGATCACCTTGTACGGGCCGTCAAAATTGGGCGCCAGTTTCGCCGCGAATCCCGCAGCTGCGTTGGACAACTGGTGTTGTCGCACCCATACGCTCGCCCCGATGGTTGGTCGCCACTCTCGCCTACGCAGGTTGTAGTGTCGAGCCTGTGTGGTGGCGGCCTCCTGCAGATTTCCTCTCACGATCTCGAACACCTCCTTGAGCCGGGTGGCCTTCTCCTTTGGGGTTTGTGGGCTGGTCGCCGACCCCGGGGTGGCCTCCTCGTACAACGCTGCCGGTAGTCTTGGCTCTCGGCCTTGAACCAGGAACGCCGGTGAGAACCCCGTCGAGTCGGCTATGCTCGAGTTCACGGCCAACGAGATCTCCGGTAGCAGTTCGTCCCACGTACTCTGCTGGTCTCCGATAAATTGCGCTATCATTGTCTTGACGGTGCGGTTCGTCCTCTAGGTCGGGTTCTCCTGTGGGCAGTACGGCGCCGTGTGTTGTACCTCCACCCCCAGCGACGCCAAATATGCCTTGAACATCCGACTGACGAACTGTACCCCGTTATCGCAGACGAACTTACGGGGAACGCCGAATCGATTCAGGATCCTCTCCCGGAAGGCCCGCTGCAAGTTGGCCGCCGTCGCTCGTCTTTTGGGAACGAGTTCCACCCATTTGCTAAAAGCGTCGTGGAAAACTAGCAGGACATTATTGCCATGTTTGGATCTCGGGAGGGGTCCCACGAAATCTGCACACAACACCGCGAATGGCTCACCAACCTGCCTCGTCAGCATCTGTCCTGCGGGCTTCCTCTGCTCCCCTTTGAACCTCTGGCACTTGTCTCATCCCCGCACATACCTGGCCGCATCCCGGAACATCCCTGGCCAGTAGTATCGTTGGGCCAGCCGTGATATCGTTTTCCGTACCCCTTGATGGCCAGCCGTCGGTGCGTCGTGACACTCCTGCATGACCCTCCTCCGTTTACCCGACTCCACGCAGAGCTTCCAAGGGATGTAGTCTTCGTCATCCGGCCTGTGCCCCAGGTGGCGGTACAGCTGGTCATTCTCAATGACGTAATCTGGGAACTTAGAAGGGTCATTAGCGATACACTCCCTCATCCGCGCAGTCCACCGGCAAGTGTCTCCCTCTTCCGTGGCCAGGTGCAACTCCTCTAGCGGCTGCCTCGACAACGCGTCGGCCACTACATTCATCTTCCCTCGTCTATAGCGTACGTCGAACTGGTATTGCTGGAGCTCGAGGGCCCATCGCGCGATTCTACCGGAGGGACTTTCAATGGAGTTCAGCCATTTCAAGGCCAGGTGGTCTGTCACGACCTCGAAGTGGTACCCCTCCAGGTAGCATCTCAGCTTCCTGATGGACCATACTATGGCTAAGCACTCCTTTTCTGTCGCGGAGTAATTCTGCTCCACCGGCAGCAGTTTACGGCTCGCGTACGCTATCACCTTCTCCTGATCGGCGATGGTCTGGGTCAGCACCGCTCCCAGGCCGAAATCACTAGCGTCGGTCTGGAGGGTGAACCTTTCCTCAATGTCCGGGCACGCCAGTACCGGGGCCGTGGTGAGCTTTTCCTTGAGTAGTTCCAACGCAGCCTGCTGTTCCTGGCCCCAATGCCACTTGACGCCCTTTTTGAGTAGAGTGGATAGCGGCAGTACCAGATCAGCGAAGTTCGGCACGAACCTTCGGTACCAAGATGCCATGCCGATGCACTGCCTCAGCTCCTTAAGGTTAGTCGGGGCATTCAGGTTCCGTATCGCCTCCACTTTCGCTGGGTCCGTCCCGATACCGTCCCCGGTAACCATGTGGCCCAGATATCGCATTTCCTGCCGAAAGAAATCGCACTTCTTGCGATTGACCCTCAAATTAGCGGCTCGCAGGCGCTGGAAGACCTCCTTCAGATTGGCCACGTGTTGTTCTTTGGTTTCCCCGACGACTATGATGTCGTCCAGGTAGGCAAAGGCGCACGGCTCCAATTCCGGCCCGATCACGGTATCCAGCGCCCTCTGAAATGTGGCACTGGCTGAGTGCAGCCCAAAGGGCATCACCCGCCACTGGAACAGGCCTCTTCCCGGCACTGTAAAAGCCGTGCATTCCCTACTATCCGCGGCCATCGGGATTTGCCAGTACCCATTTTTCAGGTCCAGCGTGGATATGAACTTCGCCTTTCGTAGTTTTTCCAGGATGTGGTTTATCCTGGGTGTGGGGTATGCGTCCGGGACAGAGTGTGCGTTGAGCTGCCTGAAGTCCACACACATACGCCACTCACCCGTCTTCTTCCGCACCAAGACTATCGGGGCACTGTGAGGACTTCGTGATGGTTCCACGGCCCCCGTTTCCAACAGCTCATCGACCTGTTTGTCGATCACCCTTTGCATGGCCGGGTTCTTGGGATAGTAGCGCTGCTTCAGCGGCTTGTCATCCCTCATGATGATCCGGTGCTCTGCGATGTGGGACACGCCCTGAAGTCCCTCAAATGCTTCGAGCTCCGCCTCCAGGAACGCCTGCAGTTCGGGTTCCAAGTCCTCGGGCCACGGACGATCTTAACCCTGGTAATCGTCCCTTTCCTCCATCCACTCGGGTGTCAATACCTCGTCCCCCCTTTCGTTTCCATGGTCCCCCACCGGAGGCTTCTGACGGACCAGCCGTTCCGCCTGGTCTCCTTGCCGCCGCGCCTCTTTCTCCGTCGCCGTACCTTTGGTGTCGGTTGGCGCCTTTCCTGATTCCACTGGTGGCGTGGGATACATCGTGGAGAGCTGGGCCTCCGTTTCCCCGAACTCCGCCTTACCCATTCCCGCCTTTTGCCCGATCGCCTTCCCTCCAGGGGCCGCTGTCGTTCCTATGAGCAGCCTCTGCGACCCGCATTCCACCCGTGTCCCCACTGCGCACAAAAAGTCCATCCCCAGAATCAATGGCTCGACCATCGACGGCATCACCAGGAGTGACAGGCTCACCACTTGCCCCCAAGCCCCGATTTCCGCTCTGAGCGATCGGTTGGTGTCTAGGCAAGAGCCGTCTGCCAGTCTTATGCGCGTCCTCGCGGTCTCTATCTCTACCACCGCTGCCAACGTTCGGGCACATTCCTCATTCGCGAAACTTCGCGTCGCCCCGGTGTCGAGCGTGGCGGAGATGAGGCGACCCCCAATCTCCACCCTTGCCATGATCCGGCCCCCCTCGACCCTCAATCGGTCTACGCTCCCCGGGCCTGCCTTTATTACGCCTCCACTCGGTCCCGACCGGAGTGGGGCTGGGATCCGTTTCCCAACCCTCCCCTTGGGCAGCACTCTCTGGTCAGCACGTTCCGTTTCCCACAATCTACGCAGAAGAGGATCCTAGGATTCGGGCATTCTCGAGCGTAGTGGTCGTTCTCGGCGCACCTACGACACGCCCTTCGTGGGTCATGGGGTTGCTCGTCGGCTTGAGTAGTCGCGCGATGAGCCATTTCTGCGTTCCGAGTCATTCCCGGTCCCTCGCGGAACGGGTTCTGCCTTCCCCGCACCCCCCATCTGTCACTCGTTACATTAGGGTGTTCAATCGGCCCCGCCTCAAAGCCAGGGTCTCTCTTCCTTATGTATTCCACCTCGGCCGCCCTCTGAGTGAGCTGGCTGAGATTCGCGTAGTCGCTCGGCCGGATAAACATTTTATACATGGCCGCCATGTTGTCGTATACCCGAGCGAGCCTCTTCTCAGTATCGTACCCCGCCTGGTGCATCAAGGATTGTATCGCGATGGAATACTGCAAGAAGGTCTCGCCTTTCCTTTGCAGGCGGACGCGAATCTCGTCCTCGAGCTTCTCATAGTACCGCGGGGGCAGAAAACTGTCCAGGAAACCCGCCCTGAAAGTCGCCCACGAACCTCGACGCAGCCCGCTAGCCCGCAGCCACAGTGCGGCGGCGTCAACGCAGAGTTCGTTCATCGCACTGGGCATCTCGTCTCGTCTATCCTGTGCGAAATCATCCTCTCCTCTACCTCTTCTATGAAAGACAAGGGGTCCGTCAGCCCGTCAAACCGTACTCCCCATTTCCGCACGATCTCGGGGACCAACCTCTGATTCCTGGGCGGCCCTTACTCCCGAGTCCTCGGTTCGTCGGGACCAGCATGACGGTCCCCCCTTTCCGGCACGTTCCCCGTCGTCGCGGGCCTTGCCTCGCCCCTAAAGGAGCTCGGCCGCTCGTCTAACTTGGGCACTGGTACTGGTGATCTGTTCGCTTGGAAGGCGGGTAGAACCAGAGAGGAGTACGACGCCGTACGACGCGCGGGTACTCTCAACGATGTCCCTATCTCCAGCCCCGACTGGTGTATCGGCGTCCCCTTCTGCAGGCCGGACGGTTCCCTTTTCTCCTCAGGGGCCTCTATGTGAATATACCTGGTCATGCCTGGTCCGGCATGACGGTCCCCCCTTTCCGGTATATTTTCCGCCATCGCGGGCCCTGCCTCGCTCCTAAGGGAGCTCGGCCCGTCGTCTGACGTCATCACCGGTACCTGTGATTTGTCCCCTGGGAAGGCGGGTAGAACCTGGGAGGAGCATGACGCCGTACGACGCGTGGGTACGCTTAAGAGTTCCCCTATCTCCAGTTTCGACTGGTGCAGGGGCGTCCTCTTCCACAGGCCGGACGGTCCCCCTTCTTCCTCATCGGCCTCTATTCTAATATACTGGGCTCCCAACTTGGCTATCAAGTCCCATTTCTCGGCCGTGTGGCGCCCCTGGGATATGCAGCGGGCCACCCGTTTACGCAGCTCGTCCACCTTCCCCGCACAATCTATGTCCAATTCCAGGGCCATGGCGATCAACTCGTTGCGCCGCCTCCGGTACACCCACCCCACACCAATGCCTGGATTCGGAGTTCGTTCCTCGGTTAGCGGGTGTGGATCCACGGCTCGCTCATCCCCTTCCATTTTTGTCTGAACACTGTCCAAATTTCCCTTCCCAATAAATTTTGTCGCTCGCGCAACCGAATCGTCCCACTGTGTGGGCCCTGCACGCACACGGCAAAGTCCACTAACACCCACGCGATTTTCCGTCTCGGATCTGCCTGCAGCTGTGCGCCGGTACCGTACGTTTTTCGGGTCCGCTTTACTCTCTCGCTCCGTTTAGCTAACTGTACACCGTCGGTCACTCACCCGTCAGCCGTGGTGTCGAGACCGAATCAACCCCCGTCGAGCAACACCGTTACGCTCACAAACCGTTTCTCTCACTCGACGCTGAGCCAACGCAAAATATATAAGACCCACGGGGGGAGGGGAACCTAAAGGGAGGGGGGGGGGGGAACGAAATGCTAACACGGTCGCGTACACAAATCGTTTCGGTTTCGCGATGCTGAAAAAGAATTTATTTGCAATAAATGAAACGGGAGAGGGGTAACATAGACGGGGGGGAATTAGAGCGCTAGCGCTTAGCCTCTACCTCGTCTCTCCACAGCCTCTCTTTCTTGTTCCCCGCCTACCGGGCCACGATGCGCGCGGGTGTAATGGAAGAATGACCGATTGTGACAAATTTTCGGTTCTTTTCGCCGACAATTTGACTCCCTTTGCCGTCTCAACGTCCCTGCTCGGGCGCCACTTGTAAAGAAGCCACTGGCCGGGGAGATAGAACTCAGGCAGCCAGGGTCCGTCACAAGAAATTTATAATTCTGAGACGTCAAGACGGGTCAGGTCTATGGGCCCCTTCCCCTCGCGATCGCACTTCCCCTTTAGCTCGGTGGCTCTGCCCCTAGACTATCTATGGTGAGGGCAGCCTACACTGACGGTCGGTCGGTGGCAAGGGAAAGGGAGGTAGGGTCTATCAGGGACCAGTAAGGGACTGACACTCACCACTGGTATTTGTCCGCCCCGAAATAAGGTTCAAACGCCGGGCAGTTTTTTATACGGTTTATTCTGGCTTCCTGTCGCTTACTTCTCCTGTAGTTCACAATTTTTCCTTTTTCCACGCTCCGCGAGGCCACTAATCACTCTCTTGGCTGCGCACTCACTGTCCCTCTCTCCTCGCCGATCGTCCCGAGGCCTGGCCTTCGGGCGGTGATCGGCTACGCTCTTGGCATGCGCAGTGCGCTGTGCGCCGCTATTCTCCTACTGCCTCTCTGGGCAACTCAAATTTTCGCTTCATGCGACTCTTATATTATGCTTAATCCTATGCCTTAATTCTACTTAATATAATAATAACAATGGGAAATAATAATGTAATAGTAATAAGAAACAATAATGCAACAAGGCCGTTGCTCCCCGCGGGCTTATGTCTCGCGCCCCCGTGGGTCCCTGCCGCTTCATGCGGGCCTCTGGTTCGCACGGGGGCGGGTCGCTGCCGTCATCCTACGTACTCCTCGCGGGCTTACGTCTCGCACCCCGTAGGTTCCTGCCGCTCCGTGCGGGCTTCTGGTTCGTACGGGGTGGGTCGCTGCCGCCGTCTTGTATGGCGGGAGCCCCGGGCTCCGGCCTTACAGCGCATCCCTTCTAATGACACCAACTACATGCAATCAACATGTGTTAATAGATTTTGGTTCGACGTGCCCATGTATATGAATTTATGGTCGAACTCTATGTGTCCTTTTTCTCAAGTGGCCTCCTTCAAGTGGACTGTATTGTTTATGGGTTGGCCTTTGTCGGTTCCTGTTCATGTCCTAGCAGTCATAAATGACTTATTTTATGTACGTTATATATAGATCAGTTCAGTGTGATAATATAATTATGTTCTGCTTGAACAGATGCTTTGCCTGAAACCGACGTTAGGACGACGTGATACATTACCATCAACTTGTTTACTTTTGTTTTTTATTATTAGCATTATAAAATGAAAAAAAAAACAATCGTCTTTGTTAATCAATTTGTTAAACATAACATTCATTGTATGGGAAACGGCTTATGTGAATTATCGTAAGACCCAAGTTGTAATGTCCAAGCAGTCAAAGCTGTTCGTGTGAAAATATCGTATGTGCATAAAAGTTAATTTTTTCCCAAGAAAATAATTATACTCGGTACTCGAAGAGTATAGGGATATATTAGGTTTGTTGAAAAAATTGATGTGTGTAACACCCAGAAGGAAGCGTTTCCGACCTCATAAAGTATATATATTCTTGATTAGCATCAATAGCCGAGTCGATATAGCTATGTCTGTCTGTCCGTCCGTCTGTCCGTCTTCATGAGCGCCTATATCTCAGAGACCATAAAAGCTAGAGGAACCATATTTTGCATCCAGACTCCTGTCATAAAAAAAATAATATAAAATAATATAATATAATAATATAAAAATGCAGCAGCTCGGCACAAGTACGCACACATACATATGTAAGAACTTGCAGCTCTGTGCGCAATCACACATGCGAGCTCATTCTATTTGTAGATCCATGGCTCGACCTCGAGCTGCCGAATTTGCGACGAGAAAAATGTATTTACTGAATGCTGCATAGGCAACGACGATAGAATACCCTACAGACAATTAATCTCATGTAAAGTCATCTATGCTATACATTTTGTATTTTTACACATTTACATTCGTTCATTATATTCGTTTATAGTACATCAAACAAAATTAGCATATAAAGGATATGCAAAATATTATTTTTATTTGTATTTTGGGCAAACGTCTTCATAAAGTTATAATCTCCAATGAATTCTAAAGTAATGGGTGTTTTCTTCGACAACCATGTTTATTTTCTTTTCATTCGCTTCAGTAAGCGAGGAACGATTGTTGGGCTATGACACTAAAATGTGTATTAATATCCATAATCATGGATAAAATACATATATATAATTTTTTCAGCGCATATTACTTATTTATATGTGATCATATATATTAATAATTAAATATCCATATATGCATATATGGTACAAACTGTAAAGTCTTTATGTTTATACGACTTAATTATATACAAATATATATATTAAATGAAAATTATTTGCTTATTCACAATTTGCACCTTGAATACTATAATGGACAATTATTCCAATGGGAGTTATGTATAGCATATACAAAGCAAGAGTTATTCTGATATTATAAGGCAAGTGTCTTCAAAACGTTTCGACTCTAGAAATGCTAAAGTAAAGGGTGACAAGAAATCCAAGAATCTTAAACGAATTGACAAATTTCTACCAGGCAGCTATACGTAAACAATGCACGTGAGATACATATATGTGCACCCATACTTCCAAATACGTTGAAGAAAAAAAAAATAAAACAGAAACCAAAAACCCAAGAACTGACAATGCATACAATCAAAATTTTTTGTGTATTATAACGTTTTTTTTTTGTCGTATTGATCAAAATTTGGTTCAGTGAAAATTTTGTTTTCAAATTTGAAAATTTTACTTCTTGAGACAGAAATGTATTTGCTGGGAGTTGGGGTGAGGTGACTCGACCCACGAATACCTTACAGACATTTAATCTGATGTGAAGTCATGTATGACATAGATAATGTATTTTTTCATAGGTACATTAATTCATTATATTCGTTTATAATACATTAAACAAAATTAACATATAAAGGATATACAAAATATTACTTTTTTTGTATTATGAGCAAGCGTCTTCAAATAGTGTCATAGTCCCCAATGAATTCTAAAGTAATGGGTGTTCTCTTTGAGAGCAGCGTCGTCAAAAACTAATACAAACAAGCAGACCTAACATGTGTGTACACGTACAGTTAAATCTCAGCCTCATGTATAGGACGAGAGAGCGGTTCGCTCTCTGTCTCTCTGACTATCAATCTCTCTTTATTTCGTTCAATTCCATTTTCAATTCCAGACAGCCAAAATTGACCTCAAACATTTTTTTGGAGATGTGCATCTTACTATTTATATTGTCTTTGGCACAACTATGTCAGACATAGCCACAATTCTAAACTGTTCAAAAAAATAGGTTTACGGCGATTCACTAAAAAAAAAACCCAAATACACGCGAAAAAACGAGCGCTGATCCAAATGCATCAGTCAATAGCCGTTCTTTAATAAATAGTCTGATTGGTGTCTGTTGGAAGCTGCCGAGCTTTTTCGGCCGCTCTGACTCCACATTTACAAATTAAAATTTTCTCCGTTTTTTAGTGTAATGCTTTTAATTATTATATTTAAAGGGTTTTGTTTATTATATATTTTAGGGCGTGCCCGTGAGTTCGAGGTGGGTTTGACCAAAGACAATATAAATAATAAGATGAGTATCGCCCGTACAATTTCAATCGTGAGCAGCGAAGTTTTCTGTATATGCCTAAGTGCGCGCTGTCTCGCTCGCACGAAGAAGATAAGAGAGAATGAGTTTGCATGTGTGAGTACACACAGAGCTGCAAGCACTTATGTGTGCGTATTTGTGCCGAGCTGCCGAATTTTGTCGAGACGTAAACAATACAGAAATGTATTTACTGAGAATTGGGGAGGGGGGAAAAAAATTCGTTGGCGATTGACATTCGGATAATAAAATTGCATTATTCATTTAAATAGTAATAATAATATAATTCTTTAATATACTAATACTAATATAATATATTTACATTAAATATATGACCCATTTTGAACATTTGATATTAGGTATACAATTATTATGGTTTTAAAATTATCGAGTAATTCTATCCAACCTGTTCAATCGCAAAATCAACCCCTATAACGCAATTCGCCTTTCAAGAAATTGTATCAAATTGTCTTGTCTTCTTTGCACAAGTTTACGTACAAACGCACATACATGCATGCATAAGAACTTCAAAATTCTTTGCATATTAAGTCGACCCACAAATACCCAACAGACATTTTATCGAATGTGAAGTCATTTATCACATAGATTATGTATTTTTACATAGGTACATTCCTTCATTATATTCGCGTATAGTACATTAAACAAAATTTGCATATAAGGGGTATACAAAATACTACTTTTTTTGCATTATGAGCGAGCGTCTTCAAATAGTGTCATAGTCCGCAATGAATTCTAAGGTATTCGGTATTTCGTTGAGCGCGGCGTCGTCAACAACCAATACAAACAAGCAGACCTAACATGTGTGCACACGTACAGTTGAATCTCAGCCTCACGTATGGGACGAGAGAGCGGTTCGCTCTCTTTCTCTCTGTCTATCTGTCTCTCTCTGTTTGTGAAAAGACACACGAAAAGACACCCAGCCAAAATGGACTCCAAAAATTTTGTATGGCGAGATTTATCTTACTATTTATATTGTCTTTGGTTTGACGGTATGATTTATAAACGAAACTATAACGGCCCTATGGCCGTTATGACGAGGTGTGTGATACACGATGCTGCGTTCGACGACGACTTTAACAGAGTGGGGGTGGGTTTCGCGAAGCACTGAAATTGAAGCAGTACATGCGCGGACCATGAGCGTGTGTGTGCGTAGGCACCGAGAGCGCAATAGTAGATCGCACTCTTAAGAGCTAATGACGGCTGCTGCTCCGAACATACTCCCCCCAATTGAAAGACCTGGGCTTTTAACAGGATCCTTAACGGGAAGGACGCACAGCTTGTTGACAGCTCGACGAGTGGTTCCGGAGGGTGTCCGCAGTATGGCAACTCGCACAGCCCCATCAGTTCCAGCGATGACCTCGATCACCCGTGCTAAGGGCCACTTTATTGGTGACAAGTTTTCGTCCTTGATGCAGACGACGTCGTTGGCATGGATCAATGGTTGTGGTGTGCGCCATTTGGCACGTTGTTGGAGCAGGGTCAAATATTCCTCACTCCAACTCTCTATAAGATCTGCTGGGCACAGGTGACTCGTTGCCAGCGATCAAGACGATTGAAGTTTAGACCCGTAACTTCTGGCTCGGGAAACTCCATCAGCGGACGACCAATTAGAACATGTCCTGGTGTAAGGACGCCAAGATCTTCAGGGTTTTCTGAAATTGAAATAAGAGTACGAGGTTGATTATAGCCTGGCATTTGCAGACCAAGGTCCGCAGCTTCGAAGGCAAAGAGCGACGATCCCACGGAGCGATACAAATGTTGTTTGGCCATCTTCAGTGCTGCCTCCCACAAGCCCCTGAAATGAGGCGAGCGGGGTTGTATAAAACTCCAATCGAAGCCGTTGTTGATGCAGATGAAGACGCTAATGTAGCATTTGATAGGCGCTCGATTGCGCCCATCTGGCAAGTAGTAGAAGGGACGGCAGTAGTCGATTCCAGCGATGCTGAATGCAGGTTAATCCTGTATTCGATCCTTCGGTAGGTCAGCCATGAGGTGCTCTACAAGACGAGGTATGGATCGGCAGCATATGACGCATGTCCGCAATGCGCGTGCCACAGTTTTCAGGCCGCCGATGGGCCAAAACTGTACGCGACTCGCTCCAAGTAGCGACTGCGAACCAGAATGGTGATGTTTCCGAGGAAAGTGTGTGATGATAGGGAACGTCAGTGGATGATCCCTAAGCAAAATGATTGGGTGGCGTGTATCGAAGCCGAGAGTTGAATGGCGCAGGCGGCCACCAATACGAATTAATCCAAGGTCATTTATGCAGGGTACGAGCGTTGTGATACTGCTGGGGGACTCCACGCAGCTTCCATTGCGCCGAGCAAGGTACTCAGGATACAGGTGGGCCCGTTGAACAATGTGTCTTAACAGATGTGATTCTTTACGAAGGGCCTTAGATGAGATATCAGGTGACTTCAGCCTACTGATGAACTTCTGAACGTAGCCAACGAGGCGCATCATGACTCCGAATGAGTTGATGTGCGTAAACGAAAGCGAGATGTTGTCCACGTAGAAGTCCTGTAGAATGGTTTCCAACCCCTATGGATCTAGGGAAGACATATGGCTAGCTGATGTTTAGCGCGAATAGCTAAAACGATCCAGGCTGAATACGATGGGTAGTTTGACCACTTCCCAAATTTGACGAACCAAGTCATCGAGCCGAGTGCTGTGATTGGTGCGAAGCTTGGGTTTCGATAAACGACGAGAGAGTGGAGGCCGAGTGCCTGCCACTAGACAGAGTCCATCCGAAGTGATGCGATCAACGACGAGAGCGTGGGGGCCGAGTGCCCACCACTGGATAGATCCATCTGATTTGAACATTTCCCAAAATCGATGAACCAAGTCATCGAGCCGAGTGCTGATTGGGATGCGACGAGCGATGAGAGAGTGGGAGCCGAATGCCCGCCACTACAGACTCATCTAATTTGTGTTTTTTGCAGCAGAGGTAATCCAGGCGCCAGCTGAATTTGTCCCACACACAGCAGCTCGAATAGAGGTCCAGATCCGATGAGCAGATCAATCCGCTGCGGCTGGTGAAACGACTGGTCAGCAAGCCGGATATGCGATGGTATACGTCAATTAGCTGTGCTAATCGACGAGCGAGGTTGATGATCCGTAATCTTCTAGGCAACGAACGGCAGTGATGCTAGTGGTGACCTCTGAAATCCTCGATTTCAGAACGAGATCCACCGAGATACCTTCAGGTGAGAAGCTAGCATCTCCTATGCCAGAGACTGTGGTGAGCGATTTGGTCTTGCGACGTTGTAGCTGATTAGCTAGACGAGTAGTGCGTGACATTGCACGAAAGTTCCCGCGCTGGTTTTGACGAGAACGACGACAATAGCTGATAATACAGCATCAGGCGGACTTTTGGATAAGAGAGGTTGTGGCAAGAAGAGCGAGAATGAGGGTGACAATGGTGATCTAAATAGGTTGTGGTGGTGAGGCTTCACTTGGAGAAGCGGGTTGGACGGTTTCTGCTCGACGAACAAAATACAAAACGGTGTGGTGTTTCTTAGCGCATGCAACGTGCCCGCAACTTGCCAACCAATGAGTCGCCATGCGTAGCTATTTGTTGTCCAATTGGGCAACGAGCCCCTGAAGTCGGTCGAAGATGGTCTTTAACTAGAGGCTCAAGAATTCAATCCGGCTAGTAGCTGGATCAGCACTAGCCAATACTTCATCAATAGGAGCGCCACTCGAGGGTGTGTCATCCGAGGCGGAGCGGATATTTATATTGTCGACACTCATTTTTAGCTGCGTTTAGCTTTTAATGTTTTTTCCGCTAAACTTTTTCCAAGCCGGTTGCGCAGATCTAACGATGCGAACGTTATTGATCGGGAATGCGGTGAATTCAGGCAGAGAGATGCACGGAAATGTGAAAGCGACGGCGACAAAATGTATGTGTGTGCATATGCACTGCACCGGCACAGAGATCATAAGCGACGACCGAGAATACCGCGACGCAACGAAAGTGAACAACGTGTATGTGTGTTAAGAGAACGATTTCGAATTCGAGTTCGAAAGAGAGTTCTAGGTATGCAGCCGGTTGCGTTGCGCAACCGCGGCCCGCTAGAAACTGTCACGGTCGGCCACAACGACTTTTGGTTCGCTACTTTTTCGACGAATGTTGGGTTAAGTCTTTGACACAGATTTAACTCAATGTTTTGAACACTTTTTTCACTCAAAGGTCACGGGGATCACGTCGGGGTCACCAAAATGTTGAAGCTGCCGAGCTTTTTCGGCCGCTCTGACTCCACATTTACAAAAATAAAATTGTCTCCGTTTTTTAGTGTAATGTTTTTAATTATTATATTTAAAGGGTTTTGCTTATTATATATTTTAGGGCGTGCCCGTGAGTTTGAGGTGGGTTTGACGGTATGATTTATAAACGAAACTATAACGGCCCTATGGCCGTTATGACGAGGTGTGTTTGACGGTATGATTTATAAACGAAACTATAACGGCCCTATGGCCGTTATGACGAGGTGTGTGATACGCGATGCTGCGTTCGACGACGACTTTAACAGAGTGGGGGTGGGTTTCGCGAAGCACTGCAATTTAAGCAGTACAGTACATGCGCACTCTTAAGATCTAATGACGGCTGCTGCTCCGAACAGTGTCGATTCAAAAGACCACATAGCTCAAAAGGTAAATATACTGGACAGTATAATGCTGAATAGGAAATGCAATTTAAGTGGGATTTCCCGCAGGATAATGACCCGAAACACTCCAAATGCTGACCTCGAAATTGTTCTTGGACAAAAAAGTTACACTGATGAAATGGCCTTCACAGCCACCAGACCTATATCCTATAGGGCACCTTTGGGGGATCTTAAGGAATAGGATTGGAGGCTATAAGTCCAAAAATTAAAATTATTTGTGACAAAAAGTTCTGTCCGAATGGTACTCTATTGCTCCCTCAATTTGTGACAAACTGGTCGATTCTTTGGGTCGTCGATGTGACGAAGTCACTAAAAATCACAGTGCCATAACCAAATACTAAAGTTATAGGTAAATCTACTAGTCTTCGAAGCTAAACATTTGTTTTTCTTATCCTCAAGTCTCCCGTTTCTATTCTTTTTTCCAGGCCTTGAAAAATTAATTTTTGTTAGTTTAAGTTTTTTGAAAATTATTATTGTGTTGTATTTTTATGCGTTATTGTATAGCTTCAATTTTCAATTTTAGTTTTATTTCATTCTATATCCTAACGCTACAAGTGTTAACTTTTATTGCGCTAGTCACTAAAGATATATAAATCATTTGGAAGAGTACATATCTTCCTCAAACTTATACTTATAAATTAACATTTTGACAACAGTAAGTTATACAAATGTAAATTAGGTGCTTTCTATTTATACAAGGTACTCGAAGAGTATAGGGGTATATTAGATTTGTTCCAAAAGCTGATGTGTGTAACACCCAGAAGGAAACGCAACCCCATAAAGTATATAAGTTAACACATAAGAGATAACATATAAGAAATAAGGTACTGATTAACAAAGAGGCACAGAAACAGATTAACCTTCTTACCAATACTGTTAATAAGATCTTAAAAGAAAAACAAGGCAACTTGGTGGACACAGCGCACCTGTATGAGACGCTACTAGCGAGAAACAGGATACTACTTTCGGAAGTCCAAAATCTCATGCTTACGATCACTCTTGCCAAAGCGAATATAATAAACCCCATAATTTTCAACCACAATGATCTAAAAGCTATTTTTACCGAACAACTCACAGAGGTCCCAGTAGTTAATTTGATGGGAGTATCGAATATAAGAATTTTTCAATCCAACACCATTGTTCATATTTTAGTAAAATACCCCCAGGTTAAGATTATCTGTAAGAAAGTCCTAATGTTTCCGGTAGCGCATAACAACACCGTGCTACAAATGCACGACAATGTCGTGGCGGAATGCGACGAGGGGATCCTAGCCGTCACCGAGTGCGCCACAACGAGCTTCGCCACATTTTGCAAGAGAGCACCGCACGACACCTGCGCTTGCGAAGTACACGCCGGCGGTGCAGCGTCATGCCGCACGCAACCCAGCCACCTGGAACCTATCACAGTAGTGGACGATGGCATAGTCATCATAAACGGGCAGCAGGCAACGATCAGCGTCGACAATGGACCCCTAATGACGACAAGAGGGGCCCAACTCATCACGTTTGAAGACAGAGCCGTGATCAACGGCACCCTGTTCTTAAACCTCAACAGATCATTGAGGAAAGTTCCAGACATCGCATCTTCGCCTTTGCTGTCAATAGCGGGGCACGACGAAGTCCTAAGCCTACCACTACTACAACGGATGCACGAGCACAACCCACGGGTCATACAAGAACTTAGAACCGACGTGACATCCGGTGGATCTCCCAAGACCTGGTTCATTGCAGGAGTGGCGGTCAGTCTCATGCTCTGTGGCCTTGTCCTGTTGCATCAATACTGGAGTCGGAGAAACTCCTCAATCAAGTTGCAAAAGGTCATCAGGGAGATAGGCATCCCTGAGGACGGAGATGATTTAAGGGGGGAGTAGTTAACACATAAGATATAACATATAAGAAATGAAGCTTGAATGTTCATGTGCCACCCTAACGTAGCGCATAAGAAATATGAATAATCATGTGCCGCCGTAACGTATCCAAGTCTGATACCCAAAACGCTGATGCAGCAAATGTCACCGTAGCGGGCTGCTCCCTAATCCCATTGGCCGCCAGCGGTCGCATGATTCTGGCGCATGTTGCATGGTCAGCATTTCCTGTTCGGATCGTTCGTACTACAAGAGCTACAAGAGCGGGTCACGGGAATCCGATCGCTGCCGCCGGAGCCAACGCAACGGAGTCCGCAGCTCGGACCAATACCACCTCAATCCACCGCCCCCGCTACCAGAGCGGGCCACGGGAACCCGATCGCTGCCGCCGGAGCCTACGCAACGGAGACCGCAGCTCGGACCAACATAGATTAAAGATAATTGGCGCCCAACGTGATTTAGGATCCACGTCCCCAAGAAAAATTAAAATGTAAGTGATTGTTCGGAAAAAATAAAGCTTGTGAACGAATTTCCCCTTCGCTGCTCGCTCATGAGTTGGGACTATAGAAATAAGGTTGAATACGACAGTGAAGATAGCCTAGACTTATCGTACCAGGCCCCAGTCAGAACTAAACAGTCATTACAGAATCAATTAGAAATGGATCCAGACATGATAAAAGCGTTAATAGAAGGCGCAATGAAGAACGCCCTCGTCGAACAGGAACGACGACTGAGTGCAGAATTTGGCAGGGAACTCGAAATAGTGAGAAGTAGTGTGAGCGCCTTAACTCTAAGTGCCCCTCAGGTGGAAACCTATAAGAGAGTGACCATTGACCATAATATAAAATGTGAAGTGAAACTAGATATCGTGAAATCAGTACCAACTTTCAACGGGAATCTTGAGGAGTATGTGTCTTGAAGACAATCTGCTCTAGATGCGTACGAAGTTTTCAAAAACTACGCTGGTAGTCAGGCACACTACGAGGCTGTGGCCATCATAAAAAATAAAATCTGTGGAACAGCTCGAGCATTGCTCACATCGCACAACACGGTGCTCAATTTTGATGCAATCATAGCCAGACTTGATTGCACATATGCGGACAAAACATCCCTACGCGTGTTACGTCAACACTTGGAATTGGTTAGGCAGGGTGAGACCGATCTAATGGAATATTATGACGAGGTCGAGAGAAAGCTCACGCTCGTCACTAACAAAGTGGTGATGACTCATAACGAGGAGGCAGCTACCATTCTCAACGAGGAAATTAGAAATGATGCTTTACACGCATTCATAGCGGGCCTCAAGCCCAAGGATTTGCCATCCGCCCTAGCTCTAGCTCGCGAGGCCAAAAATAGCATTGAGAGAAGCGCATTTGCCGCTACGTACGCAAGGGCGATCGAGGAAAAAAAAACCATTCAAGCGACGGCAATAGACAGGGTCATCGGGCCCAGGCCAGGCAAGGTAGAGGTCAGGAAAGGAACCCACATTTTGTGGGAAAAAGTAGTCAAAATAGGCAGCAACAGAGCGACCCTTGGCCAAAGCCAAACGATAAAGAGGCCCCACAGCAAAACCAAGTGCAAGCCTATGGAAGTTGACCCATCAACGTCCAGGTTTATGCAACAGACCAATTGGGGGAAACCACAGAGCGACGTCACACAAGGCGAAGCACAGAAAAGGCGGAACACGTCAGATCGTATATCGGGGCAAAGACGCCAACGGGTAAATAACATAGTACAGCAGGCCCCTAACCAAGGGGAACAAAAATATGCAAGCTTAGCCGAGGCTAGCGGCAACGACCTGCTGAATTTTTAAGGGAGTGCTTCCAATTGCCGTTCGTCGAGCGACAGTTGGCTGGCAGAACAATAAAAATTTTAATCGACACTGGTGCGGCTAAAAATTACGTAAAGCCCGTAAAGGAGCTAAAAAACGTAACTTCGGTCGATACCCCCTTCACCGTGAGCTCAATACATGGCTCCAGTGAAAAAAAAAACAAGTGCCTAATGCAGATTTTCGGGCTTAACGCCCCATTTTTTTTGTTAGACACGCTAAGTACGTTTGATGCCATTATAGGTTCCGATTTGCTAACGCAAGCGGGAGCGGCATTGAACCTGCGCAGCAGAACAATCAGATACGGAAACGTAACTAAACAACTTAGGTTCCACGACTGTGACAATGTAAATTTCACCAAAGTCGATGACCTGGTGGTCCCAGGCTCGGTAAAATCCGAGTTTAAAAAGATCATACTGAAGAGAATTAAAGTTTTTTTCGACCTCTAACGAGCCGCTTCCCTTTAACACCTCGGTTGTCGCCTCCATCCGAACTGAGAATGACGAACTAGTCTACTCGAAATTATACCCCTACCCTATGGGAGCAGCATACTTCGTAAACAAAGAAGTCAAAGAACTGCTGAAGGATGGCATAATAAGACCATCTAGGTCGCCATACAACAGCCCAATTTGGGCTGTAGACAAAAAGAAATCTGACGCCAACGGCAACAGGAAAAAACGGCTGGTAATCGACTTCAGGAAACTGAACGAGCGAACAATCGCCGATCGATACCCTATGCCAAGCATACCCATGATTCTAGCGAACTTGGGAAAGGCAAGATTTTTTACTACCCTAGATCTAAAATCAGGGTACCACCAGATATACATGGCGGAAAAAGACCGTGAAAAACTTCGTTTTCAATTAACTGAGGGAAATACGAGTTTTGCCGGTTACCCTTTGGACTAAAAAATGCTGGGAAAATTTTCCAAAGAGCAATCGACGATGTTCTACGAGAACAAATTGGGAAAATATGTTATGTCTATGTAGATGATGTCATCATTTTTTCCGAAAACGAAAATGAACACGTTAAACACATCGACACTGTGCTAGAACGACTCTGCGATGCAAACATGCGAGTGGCCCCAGAAAAGACAAAGTTCTTCAAAGAAAGCGTAGAGTTCTTAGGCTTCATAGTTACCAGGGGTGGAGCCAAGACCGACCCAGAAAAAGTAAGGGCAATAAAGGAATACACTGAACCCAAAACACTGTTCAGCCTCAGGTCCTTCCTCGGGCTGGCGAGCTATTACAGGAGCTTCGTTAGAGATTTCGCGACAATAGCGAGACCCTTAACCGCATTACTCAAAGAAAGAAATGGCACAGTCAGCAAACACATGTCCAAGAAAGTTGCAGTTCAGTTCGGCGAAACGCAACGCAACGCATTCGACCGTCTGTGAAACATTTTGGCGTCAGAAGACGTCATACTTACCTACCCAGATTTCAAACTACCTTTCGATCTAACTACCGATGCCTCAGCAAGCGGCATTGGGGCGGTCCTGTCCCAAAACGGCAGGCCAATCACAATGATATCGCGCACACCTAAAGATTGCGAATTAAACTATGCCACAAACGAAAGGGAGTTGTTGGAAATTGTATGGGCTATAGGGAAGTTACAAAATTACTTATACGGCACCAAGGAAGTAAGAATCTTCACCGATCACCAACCCTTAACATTTGCTGTGTCCGATAGGAACACAAATGCCAAAATCAAACGGTGGAAAGCCTTTATAGAGGAACATAACGCTTAGGTGTTCTATAAACCGGGTAAGGAAAACTTCGTGGCCGACGCCCTGTCCCGACAAAACATAAATAACCTACAAGAAGAGCCTCAGTCCGATGCTGCCACGGTGCACAGCGAGCTCTCTCTGTCTTACACAGTGGAAACCACGGATAAGCCCCTCAACTGTTTCAGAAACCAAATTATTCTGGAAGAAGCTAGCCAGCCTCTGCGGCGAAACTTCATAATTTTCGGCGGCAAAACCCGCCACTTTATTCACTTTAACAATAAAGACTTTCTTATTAAGTCAGTAAGGGAGGTGGTCAATTCCAACGTCGTGAATGCAATCCACTGTGATCTTCCGACTTTAGCTACCCTCCAACATGCTCTGGTGCTGGAGTTTCCCGCAACCAAGTTCTGGCATTGCAAAACTTCGTGAATGATATCACAGACGCAAGCGAGCAGGTGGAAATAATTACAACCGAACACAATCGCGCCTATAGGGCCGCCCAAGAAAATGTTAAACAGATCCTTCGGGACCACTATTTCCCGAAGATGACCAAACTTGCTAACGAGGTGGTTATGAACTGCAAGGTCTGCACCAAGACAAAGTATAACAGACACCCAAGGAAACAAGAGCTGGGGGTCACCCCTGTTCCGTCATACGCGGGAGAAATGCTACAAATTGACATATTCTCCACAGACAAGAAACTTTTTCTGACCTGCATCGACAAGTTCTCAAAGTTAGCCATCGTACAGCCTCTCTACTCCAGGGCTATAGTAGAGGTACGAGCCCCCATTATACAATTGATTAACTTTTACCCGAATACCAGGACCATATATTGCGACAATGAGCCTTCCTTCAACTCCGAAACAATTACCTCTTTGCTTAAAAACCAATATGGCATCGACATCGTAAATGCACCCCTTCTACATAGTAGCTCCAACGGGCAAGTAGAGAGATTTCACAGCACTTTGGCAGAGATAGCAAGGTGCATAAAAATCGACAAAAAGATTGAGGACACCGTCGAGCTAATCATGCGCGCCACTGTAGAATACAACAGGACGCTACATTCGGTCACAGACCAGAGGCCTGTAGAAGCAATCCATGTAGGCAACGACGATCTTAAATTAGCGATTAGAACCAAAATTGACAAGGCACAAAAGGCTAATCTTGACAGGCTTAACATCTCGAGACGGAACAGAATCTTCGAGGTGGGCGAAAAGGTTTACCCAAGGAATAACAAAAGACTAGGGAACAAGCTAACCCCGCTGTACACAGAAGAACGTGTACAAGCGGACCTTGGAACGTCCGTTCTAATTGGGGGGAGGGTGGTCCATAAGGACAATCTGAAATAATCAAAAACTTTTCGTATATAATTACAACAGATCTAAGTTACCATTCCCGCAGGTTTGCCGGAATACTCCTCCTACTCCTTTCTACTACAAATGCGCGGATCACCGACTTTTCTCATGCAAACTATATCCCTGTACTGGATGGGGATGTGTTGGTATGGGAACACCGTAACTACTTGAGGCACTCAACTAATCTGACCGAATTCACGAGCATTATAGATGACACCGTTAAAATGTTCGAGCTGTTCCCGCATTCGCATATGCGAAAACTATTAGAGGTAGACATAGAACATGCTAAAAATCTGTTGTCCGCTTTAATGATACATCATAGGATGGCCAGAAGCTTAGACTTCCTGGCGACAGCCCTAAAAGTCGTAGCAGGTACCCCCGACGCGTCGGACCTCGAAAAAATAAGAATAACAGAAGCACAGCTTATAGAATCATCCAGCTCTTATTGCGTTCGGTCGTGTTTTCGCTATGTCGCTGCATCAATGCTCGGAATGCAATTCGGACGTCACTGCTGCTCAGCTACGCTGCTTTGATGCTGTTCGCTGCTCGTCGTTGTGCCGCCGTACGTTTCATCTGTCGTGCATTGATTTACCCTCAGATGCAATTAAACTTCTAATAAAGAAAGGGAGGAAGAATCGGAGCAAAAACGCTAAGCGTTTTGTTGGTGTTGCTCCGAGTTGTGAGCATATCGGCAAATTTGCCGCTGCGACGGAGCCAGAGGCGGTGGTGAAATTTGTTGCCGATAAACTGAAGGTGTCCGAGGCCGAAATTTCCTGTGCAAAGTTGGTCAAGCGAGATGCGGATATTTCTGCGTTGAAATTCGTTAATTTCAAACTTGGGGTCCCTGAGCCTCTATTCCCGATGGTCTTTGACGATAAATTCTGGCCAGTATCGGTAAGAGTTTCCCGCTTTGTGCATAGATAGAGGCCTGCAGCTGATCTGACGGCTGTCAATCTGCCTACACTTGTGCCATTGCGGTCGTCCACCCCGACTCAGGAAGTTCCAGTTCCATCCACTTCAAAAAACCCCAGTGAGCGGCGCCTTTGGTTTTTGGATCGCCGCTTCTCGACAAGCTATTCTGCTTACATTTTCTCGCCTCTTTGCAATGAGCATTCGCCCGTCGCTGCTTCATATTCGGCATTCTTTGGAACACCAACAAAATATCTCTTTTTCGCATTGCGCCTTGTGCGATATTCGCTCGGCTGCTGCTGGATCGGACGTCGATGCTCTTGCTGGCGCTCTATTTCGACTATGTGCGCTTCTGACGTCATCATTACAACAACATACGCCAATGCAGTTCTTCGTGTGCTTTGCTTGCGCCGTCGCTGCACTCGACACTTGGGGAGAGTCAGCAGCCCGGCGCTCGCTCTTAAATGGAACGCTCTCTTCGCTATCAACACCTGGATTGGGGTTCCCTACCGCTGCCTTTCCCAATCTTCGGGTCGAGTATGGAGCACTGCTATATCGGACTGCGACGTTTGGGCAGGTTTTACGCACGAGCCTTGCCGTATGTGATGTTCCTGACCCTCCTCTAGATCCTAATCTCGTGGCCGCTAATCGGACGGCACTGCCACTTCCTGGGACTATGCAGATGGATAGGGCCAAACTTGGCTCAACGAAAACTTCTTCGACAATGAGTTCTTTGATCCCAACCTTTTCCAAGTGTTTCGTAAGGACAGAGACTGTCCCAAAACGAAGCGCTGCAGAGGGGGTGGGGTCATTGTGGCCGTTAGACGCACCCTACGCTGTGAGCCGATTTGTCTCCATGATGGCGACTCTATCTTGGATCAGATTGGTGCGTCTGTGGCTGGTCAGTCGGAGACGCTATGTATCAGCGCATCATATATTCCTCCGAAGAGCAGCTATGATGTTTACAGGGCGCACACGCAGAATATTGCCAATATGCGTGGCAATCTACGAGACTGTCATCATCTCTGCGTTGTAGGCGACTTCAATTTGGGGTCGTTAATATGGACCGCCGATCTGCAGTCGTCGGCTATGATGCCGAGTAATCTGCATTTGCAGCACGAAGTCCTTTTTTTGGATGACCTTTTTAGTATGGGCTTAACCCAAATTAATAATGTTTTTAATAGGTTAAATAAGATTCTAGATTTAGTTTTTGTTAGTGCGGATATTGATTGCTGCGTTGCATGTTGCGTGCTGCCTATTGCAGAATGTGACATGCATCACGTGCCATTGATATTCTCAGCTAATTTCTATAGTTACTCGCCCTGGGCTGAACCAGATTCTGAATATTTTTTTACAGATGTAAGTTTGAATGCTATACGTGATGAAATGCTAAACGTAAACTGGGCTTCTGTTCTCTCGCATCCTAGTGCTGACTCTTCTTATAATGTTTTCATTCGTACTGTTCATCATATTGTTGATAAGAATGCTTCCAGAAGAGTGCGTGGCTCCTATAGGCTACCGTGGTATACAAAGGGTCTTGTGAGGTATAAGAATCTGCGTAACAAGTTTTTTAAACGATTTAAGATTACCCGTGACCCCGTTGACTGGGCCAGGTATGTGCAGTATAAGCGGGAGTTTGCCTTTTTAAATAAATTTTTATATAGTCAGTATATTGCCGATGTTAAAAGGGGACTTAAAATAAATCCCAGGTCGTTCTGGCGTTTCATAAACTCAAAAAGGTCGACGAGTGCCCTGCCTTCAGCTATGAACCTTGGTAACTTGAGCTCAAATACTGATGGTGGCATAGCAAACCTTTTTGCTTATTTTTTAGCTTAAATTTTGAGCCATACGCAGTTTGGCATGAGTCCGATGTCTTAGACTCTATCCCTTCGGTGGTCAATATTGGGTCACTTGACGTATCGGAGGCGGACATTTTGGAGGCAATTGCTGATTTCGACTACTCGATTAAACCCGACAGTGATGGCATTTCTGCCCTGCTGCTTCGCAACTGTGGTGTTGCTTTTTGTGAACCCCTTAAAATTCTCTTCTGTAATTCTTTGTCAATGGGTCGGCTTATTGCAAAGTGGAAGGCTGCCAAGATTACTCCCGTTTTTAGGAAAGGTACTATGAATTGTATCTCTAATTATAGACCAATTGCCAAACTCAGCAATGTCTCAAAACTTCTTGAGCGCATCATTGCCAATAAGATCTCTTTCCTCATGAGTTCATACATTAGCCCAAATCAGCATGGTTTTATGCCAGGTAGATCAGCTACCACTAATTTGGTAGCCTTTAGTAACTTTTGCACACATGCCTTTGAAGTGCACTCTCAAGTTGATGTGGTGTACAATGATTTTGCTAAGGCCTTTGACAAAGTCTCCCACTGCGCCCTAGTAGCCAAGCTGCATCGGTTGAGGATTCATTCGAGCCTGCTTAGTTGGTTCATTTCATACCTTGAGCAGCCAGAGTATGTTGTATTGGTCAATGGAAAGCAGTCGGACCCATATCTGGCTACTTCCGGCCTTCCACAGGGAAGTGCTCTTGGTCCGTTGCTATTCGCTATTTTAATTAATGACATATGTCTCAGCATTCAAACTTCTGAGCATTTGCTTTATGCCGATGATTTGAAAATCTTCCGTTCTATCAAAACTTTAGGGGACAGTATCCTTCTACAGCGTGACCTGGATGGAGTCGTTTGTTGGTGCACACTTAATTCGCTCCCTCTCAATGTAAGCAAATGTTACTTTGTGTCCTTCAGCAAGTGCGTATTCAATGTTCAGGCCTCATACTCGATAGATGGCCTTCCGCTTTTGAAGCAGACGGAGACACTTGACCTGGGGGTCTTGTTCGATTCCAAATTTCTTTTTATCGAGCATTTGAATTTCATTTTGCCAAAAGCCTATGCCATGTTCGGCTTTGTTACGCGTAATTCATCGCAGTTTAAGGACCCATATACGAGGCTAAGTCTTTATGCATTTCTTGTGCGCTCAGTGGTTCAGTGGTTTGGAATCCGTGGTTTGGAATCCCACGGGGGTCGTTCAGATTGCGCGTGTCGAGAGATTGCAAAGGAAGTTTTTGAAGTTTGCACTCCAGCCTTTGCAATTTTCCAGTCCGGTGCCGTCCTATGAGTGCAGATTGCGCCTCGTGCATCTCTCCTCCTTTGAGGATCGAAGAACCATTGCGGCTCAGCTATTTTTATACGATCTATTAGTGGGTAACATCGATTGCCCTTTCCTGGTCAGTATGATTGGCTTCAACACGCCTGCCAGGAGCCTTAGGGACCATGCACTTTTCGCTGTTGATCTCCACCGGACCAACTACGGGAATAATGAGCCATTGTGTAGGGTTCTTCGTCATTATAATGCGCTGCCAGCTGGGATGCGTTTTGGCTTATGCCACGGGAAAGCATCCGTCAGACGGTTACTGTCTGATTTTTTCAGGTTTAATAATTAATTTGTTGTTCTCTCTTTTCCTTATTTAGTGTTTATTGTTTAAGATAGTTATAAGTTAGTTTAGCCAGTTAAGGTTTAACCGTTGGCGAATAAATAAATAAATAAATCAGACAATAGACAGGTACTGATTAACAAAGAGGCACAGAAACAGATTAACCTTCTTACCAATACTGTTAATAAGATCTTAAAAGAAAAACAAGGCAACTTGGTGGACACCGCGCACCTGTATGAGACGCTACTAGCGAGAAACAGGATACTACTTTCGGAAGTCCAAAATCTCATGCTTACGATCACTCTTGCCAAAGCGAATATAATAAACCCCATAATTTTCAACCACAATGATCTAAAAGCTATTTTTACCGAACAACTCACAGAGGTCCCAGTAGTTAATTTGATGGGAGTATCGAATATAAGAATTTTTCAATCCAACACCATTGTTCATATTTTAGTAGAATACCCCCAGGTTAAGATTATCTGTAAGAAAGTCCTAATGTTTCCGGTAGTGCATAACAACACCGTGCTACAAATGCACGACAATGTCGTGGCGGAATACGACGAGGGGATCCTAGCCGTCACCGAGTGCGCCACAACGAGCTTCGCCACATTTTGCAAGAGAGCACCGCACGACACCTGCGCTTGCGAAGTACACGCCGGCGGTGCAGCGTCATGCCGCACGCAACCCAGCCACCTGGAACCTATCACAGTAGTGGACGATGGCATAGTCATCATAAACGGGCAGCAGGCAACGATCAGCGTCGACAATGGACCCCTAATGACGACAAGAGGGGCCCAACTCATCACGTTTGAAGACAGAGCCGTGATCAACGGCACCCTGTTCTTAAACCTCAACAGATCATTGAGGAAAGTTCCAGACATCGCATCTTCGCCTTTGCTGTCAATAGCGGGGCACGACGAAGTCCTAAGCCTACCACTACTACAACGGATGCACGAGCACAACCTACGGGTCATACAAGAACTTAGAACCGACGTGACATCCGGTGGATCTCCCAAGACCTGGTTCATTGCAGGAGTGGCGGTCAGTCTCATGCTCTGTGGCCTTGTCCTGTTGCATCAATACTGGAGTCGGAGAAACTCCTCAATCAAGTTGCAAAAGGTCATCAGGGAGATAGGCATCCCTGAGGACGGAGATGATTTAAGGGGGGAGTAGTTAACACATAAGATATAACATATAAGAAATGAAGCTTGAATGTTCATGTGCCACCCTAACGTAGCGCATAAGAAATATGAATAGTCAAGTGCCGCCGTAACGTATCCAAGTCTGATACCCAAAACGCTGATGCAGCAAATGTCACCGTAGCGGGCGGCTCCCTAATCCCATTGGCTGCCAGCGGTCGCATGATTCTGGCGCATGTTGCATGTTTCGGTTAGGTTCAGAATTAAGTTTCAGTTTAAGATTTGACAAATAAACGAACGGATCGTTCATACTTACTCCGACGCCAGTCGTAAAACCTTTATTAACTTAATTGTATCGTTGAGCCTTAAGGGCCAACGAAATAGAGGACAGTCACCCTCTCAACATAATCTTCAATAGAAGACCTAGTTGCCGAACGGCAACCACCACCCCCGCCACAAGAGCGGGTCACGGGAATCCGATCGCTGCCGCCGGATGACCAATACCACCTCAATCCACCGCCCCCCGCTACCAAAACGGGCCACGGGAACCCGATTGGTGCCGCCGGAGCCTACGCAACGGAGACCGCAGCTCGGACCAACATAGATTAAAGATAATTTATATGTTCTTGAACAGCATCAATAGCCGAGTCGATATAGCTATGTCTGTCTGTCCGTCCGCCCGTCCGTCCACATTAGCGCCTATATCTCAGAACCAAACTTTCTATCCAAGCTCCTGTAATATCAAACCGAGACGAGTTTTTTTTTAAATTTTGCCACGCCCCCATAATGGACGAAAATCCACAATTTTGAAGATACGAGAAAACCAAAAACGCAGAATCATAGAATGTTGAATCTGGATCAGATCGGATCATTAGTATAGCCAGAGGGAACAAATGAAATTTCAGTGGCCTTCCAAGCGCAGACTCATTCCCTCTCTCTCTCACAGACAGCCGTGTATGTATATGTAGAAAGTAGATTTAGACATCTAGAAAAGACAGATGTAGACGCGGCGTAGACGCGGCTCACAACGTTCCCCCTCGTTTTTTTTATATGTATCACCTGTTTCCTTAATATATTTTAATCTTAATATGAAATTGGGTTGCGCTCCTAATTGATTTGAGGTTATGGGGAAGATTGTTCCATAGGCGAATGGCATTAAATAAGAACTGCCTCTTCGAGCAAAGCGTATAGATTCGAGGGCATAATAAATTGTTTGTTCGTTGTGATGTAACAGGGGTAAGTTCGCGGTATAGGTAAATCATTTCTTTGGTCATCTCAATTTTATGAAAGTACACTATGGTTCTAAAATCTATCCGAGAGGTCAAGTTAAGGTCAAGTATTTTATAAGTCAAGTGTGATACATGTTCAAAACGTCTAAAATTAAACACATATCGGACAATTGAATTAAAGGCTACTACTAATGTACGTATGTCACAAGCGTCACAATGGCCGAATATTTCAATACCATAAAATAGAGTGGGAATGAGTATGACTTTTAAAACTAATAGTCCTATTTCTTCTGGCAAGAAAGTTTTGGACGCTGACAGTTGGCGCAACAGACCATATGTGCGTCCGGTTGCTTTTGAAACTAGTTTGCTCCATGACAGTGTGCTACTGAAGGTTATCCCCAGATTAACTGCTTGGTCTTCATATGAAATTGGAGTACTGTCCATGTATAACTTCGCCAGATTGCTTGTATCAATTCGTTTCTTAGCAATAACCATACATTTCGTTTTTTTTTAGGATTAATTCCATTTTGTTTTGCCCATTTCTCTATTATAGAAAGCATTTTATTACTCTTACTGACAAAAATATTTCTTTCATCAATTGGACTACTCACATAAATTTGGACGACATCGGCATAAAGATATACTTCACATTCGGACAAGACACTAGGAAGGAACACTGATCCCTGAGGGACTTCTCGCGTAAGTTTCAAAAATGTTGAAACATTCTTACCTGATGCTACTGTCTGTAACAGATTTGTGAGATATGACTTAAAAAAGCTGACTGCTGTGCCTGAGAAGTTAAATAAGTTTGCCAATTTTGATTTTCGTTTGGAAGTTATTAATTAATGCCACAAAAAGTGGCAAAATTCGCCATAGTGCACAGGTCGGTTAGTGCTTCGAAGATCTGTGATGTGTCCAGGAAAAACCTGATTGTAGCTCTCATCGACAGACGTGATGAGAACGGGAAGATGACGCGGCTTGTTGACTCCCTGTTTACACGGATGGAGGAAGACCCAACAGCGCCCATGCCTACTTTCGATGGCGCTGGGTGGCTGAATGGGGTCAAAATCCTGAAGTGTAACGACGACCCGACGCTGAAGTGGCTGATGCAGGCGGTCTGCCAACTGGATGCGATGTGGGAAGGGGGCAAGCTGGAGGTGGCGGACAAAGAGTGTTTAAGCAATTCAGTTGCCTGGGGGCCATCATCATTAGATTAAAAAATACATAAAGAAAAAGAATTAAATGTAAACTTCAAGCAAACCCTTAACTAAGAGCCATCCATACGACAGGCTCTCTTAAGCTAAGTACAAGCGCTGTTACGAGTACACTCGCTCAGCCGCTAACAATTCACCACAGAGACATTAGCTTGAAAACTCCTTAGAAGGGCTTGAATAAATATGGACTCTCTCTAAAATTGAAGTCTCAACATGGAACGGACCAGCTACTTGGACCAGGGTATAAGAGTTTATCACCCACATAGTTGTGCATAGTATATTATGATTTACTGAGTCAAATGCCTTGCTGTGGGCAAGATGTGTTAAAAACGTGACCCAGTTCTTGTCAAGTTGCTGTCGCATGTTTTCAACAATGTCAATTATAGCACTTATACAAATTCGTTTTTTCTGAAACGATAGAAACAATAGCGAGTTTTGAGTCAAAAAGTTTTCAATTTGAAGTCACATTAAGTTTTCAAGCACCTTTGAAAGAAAAGGAAGTATATAAGTGACGTGAGACAAAATCTTAGGAAGTAAAATTTTAAAAAAATTTGGTATAAGTCCTTCAGCATTAGACTTCATGCATACATGCAAGGACATCACACTGATCGACACATACAAAGCTAAAACTATAATCACAGAGTGGGATTGTATTCAGGTACATGTTACTAGTCGATTCTGGTACATCAATCGACGAAAACTTTGTGTTAAGTTCATCGACATTAATATTGTGCTGAGTCGTCTGTTTACATTTCCCTTTGCCTGGGGAATTCATTTCCTTCCACCTTTGTTTAATGGAGGGACAATTCTGAAGCTTAGATTTAAAGTGATACCTCTTAGTAGATCTTATACTATTGTTGACCGTGGCTCTTAATCTTTTGTACATGATACGAAACTCTTCAGTTTTGTATCGCTTCCATTTAAAGAAAGCGACGTCTCACTGATGTGTTAGTTTTTTAATATTAATGCTGAACCATGGATTTTGTCTTGGTTTGGTGACTTTGGTTTTGAGAAGTACAAATTTGTTGAACAGGTACTGTTTAAAACACTCAAATGACAATCAATATGATTAGCATTGTAAATGGAAGCCCAGTCACATGCATTATATTCGAGCTCTAGTCCATGAAAGTCAATATTTGTATAGTCTCTATACGTAAATGAATCAGTTTTATAACCTAAAGTCAAGTCAAATGTCAGAAAAATAAGGTCATGCTTAGAAAACGCTGGTACTGAGATCTGGTCATAAAGTAAAGTATTACTTGGGTCATTAGTGACAAAAACGTCAAGAAGTGTATCACAGGTACTGGTAAAGTGTGTAGGCATGGTTACATTTACGGCATATAACCCCAAGGAAGCAAAGTTGTCCAATAGATGACTTCCTAACAAGAGATTAATATTGAGATCGCCAGACAGAATAATGTCAGTGTATGACACTGAAATGTCCGAGATAATATTTAATATTGGCTCATAGTCTATTGCACGATGAGGTCGGTATATACAGCCGAATACAATTTTCATAATAATTTTGCTTGTGATTTCCAAAATTAGATATTCAATGGGACGTTCACCCGGTTGTTTACATATAACATTATATTTGAATATAGTATTAACATATAGTATTATAGTATTAACAGTTTTTGAGAAAATGACTTTTTGATGCAGAATATTTCTAAAATATCTAACGCATAGTCCGGTTAAATATTATAGCAAAATAAGTAATAATTGCGCTGGAAATTCTATGTCAAATTGATCGTATGTCACAGTGTATTTTTCGGTAATTGCGAAATTAAATTATCATATGTGCCACACAAATTTTCGTCTGGTGAGCATTTTGTTAAATTTTCCAGAACCAAATAAATCAATAATGAAAAAATGACAAAAGATAAATTATTTAACGCATTTCTTGCACCTTCTCCACTTCGCTTATCCACAGTCTTATGTCTATTTTGTTCTCCTAAGAAGCAATAAAAACAGAGCTTTGACCAAGCTTCGAAGATTGCATTTGAGATAAGGCTGTTGTGAGTACAGTTGACATGTGCTCTTGCGTTTCTTATACTTTGAAAAACCCTAGAGGTTAGTAATTCCTAATTTATTTCTTAACCAGCTTTTTGTAATTGTCTCTGAAATGTTTTTTGATTAAGAGTTTTGTGTTTTTATTTGGGAAATAGAATAGAACAATAATCAATTTAAGCTGTATTTTTATAAAAATATGTAGATTCCTCAGGCCTTAGTGCCCTATGACGATGACGATTATGAAGAGGAGTGCTGCGGTGGTAAACCGCGGATATAAGTAAAAAAAAGGAAGGGAAGATAATCGAAAAGAATTAAAGATGTGTACTTGCTACTCCGGGCATTCTTAATAAATGCAGAAATGATTATACCCCCCAAATATCATTCGGAATATAGTAATTTTGAAAGTAGTAAGCAAATTAAAGATGCTTTGGTTGAGACCGACGTGAGGACGACGTGATACATTATAATCAACATGTTTATTTTTGTTTTTATACCGGGTACTCGAAGAGTAAAGGGGTATATTAGATTGGTTGAAAAAATGGATGTGTGTAACACCAAGAAAGAAAGAGTCTCCGACCCCATAAAGTATATATATTCTTGATCAGCATCAATAGATGAGTCGATATAGCTATGTCTGTCTGTCCGTCCGCCCGTCCGTCCTTATTAGCGCCTATATCTCAGAGACTAGAGCTAGAGCAACCAAATTTTGTATCCAGACTCCTGTCCTATCACACTGTTACAAGTGTATTTCAAAATTTCGGCCCGCCCCCTTCCGCCCACTCAAAGGACGAAAATCTGTGGCATGCACAATTTTAAAGATACGAGAAAACTAAAAAAACAGAACTGACCGTATTTCTGACGTAATAATAAAAATCTTCGAAATGCCACTTATGTAAATCTTGGATAAACCTTAGGATCCTTATATTACTTCAGAAAGTTATATATACCAAGGAGCTAGGACTTAGGAAATAGGACTTTGCATATTTGCATATTTTTTAAGGAATGAGATAGGTAAATTCGGTTGACTCCAGTGTTTGTTTCAATAAAAGTAGAGTTGAAAACGATATGCATATTTCAAATTTGTTTTCATATTTGCATGAAATGCATATGCATATCTATTATTTGCTAAATATATGCAGCATTTGCCAAATATATGAAAAATATGAAAAAAATTCCTATGTTAAGCACATCAAAAAAGAATATACAAATTAAATATTCGCGGTGGCGATTTGTTTTTTTTAAAAGTAAAATTGTTTAACTTTATTTCACAAAACTTATTGAGCTTAACAAGACTTAAGGAATTTCAGTTTCGAGGTAAATTGTTCAACCGGATAGGTATCAGCGCGATTTTGGCGACTTTAGTTTTAGGTCGACTTTTCCGTTCAGGTCCAAGATCAAGACTGACTCTACTGATTCCATCTCCACATCATGAAACCCCAATGCTTCTCTGCTCGATACCATTCGGATTGGTCATCCAGATCTAGAACTGTGAAATACCAAAAATGCAGAATCTGCAGAAAGCCGGGTGTGGGCCGAGAGTGGGCCGAGATTGTTTTTCAATTAAGGCGGGTGTGAGAAAAGTTTGTTTTCCACTTTAGGTGGGGTGTGAGAAAAGATTGTTTATAAATTATTAGGGAGCCAAAGATTGAAATCCAAAGATCTTGATTGAATCTGGGCACACCAAAGATTTTGTATAACTCATATAAGGGACCAATGTAATTGGGTACGTTAACTCCCCCCGTTCTTAAATGTGTCGTCCCGATATATTTTTAGGTTCTGATAGAACTCTGATTTCTTCTGATAATTGCAAAATATTGTTTTCAATTATATCTTGTGTGGGTTTCATGAATGCCTTAGAGTGGATTTATATGGTTAATTAAAACAACGGTACTAATAAAAAAATTATTAATAATATAGTTGTTAATGGTAATCCAGTATTCCCGAATTTTATAAATGGATTTAAAATATTAACATTGTCAAAGGAAAGTAAGTTATCAGTGGATTGTACATAATCAACTTAATCAAAATTACTATATCTATGTTGCGATACGTATTCCCAAATTTTATTCTTCTCATTTATATAGGTTTTGTTATTTATTATAATTGTATCGTTGAATATGAGAAGAACTTAGTGTTGTTTACGTTATTGGTGCCTGACACTAATATGTCACCATTTTGCACGAAATCTATTTCTTTGTATTTTTCTCTTATTTTCGAGCAGTTGGCTTTAAGGCCATTTAGTAAATTCGTAAAACCATTATTTTCGAAACTTATTTTCGCACAATTGTTAAATGTTGCTGTTTTTAAATTATTCATTAGATAATAACGTCCCCCGCATTCGCAAATATTTTTGCTTCTAACTAATTTTCCTTCATGTTGTGAGATGGCTCTTGCATGGTATAGTTTACAAATATTATTAATTTGGGGGTACTTTATATAAATAATTATTAAATCTGCGTTTCGAACTATTTTAAAAGTTGCAATGTCAAGTAAATCTGAAAACTCAACAGGCTCTTTCAGGTGCTTGTAAATGTCATCTATGTATCTATTTCATTTGTATTTAAAATTTTTGTATTAAGAATGTTTATTTTTGAAAGGGTTATGGTATCAATTAAGTTCAGCAGATCAAATGTAATTAATTTTAAACGATGTTTTCTTAATATTGTCTCTTCACTGAATATAAAATGTTTTAATGAGTTTGATAGCAATTCAATTTCCTTAAAAAATTTTGAATTCAATGACTTCGGAAGTCGTATACAAAACGAGGGTCAGTATTTTTATAATTACATACATTTTCTGAAAAAATAAAAAAAAATATTCTTAATTTTTTATATTGTCTTAATGTATTATTCGGTTTCTGTTATTGATCATGATTTTGTTGTTATGATTTTCCTTAACTACCTGTTTTTTGTAACGGGGTTGTAGTTTGTTTCTTTCACCGAATTTCTTTTCATAAACTACTTCACCTACTGTATAGTCTTTTCCTCTCCTATCCTTATTGTGTACCTTAAGAAGTTTATTTTGAGCTGCTTTAAGTAATAATGGAACATTTTCGTGCGGGATTTTATTAAATAAGATGTCATAAGGCATTTGATTTATTGTTGAATGTATTGTGAGGTTATATTTTTCCGCTGCCCTCAATATTATTTCTGTATAGCTTGTTAAGTTTAGTTCCTCTTTAATACATCGTGCTATTTCTGTTAATGTGGAATGCACTCTTTCTACCTGTCCATTGGAAGTCAGATTTTAGGCATAGAATATGTCTATATGTAATTGCTCACCTTCTCTTGTCGGAATGGGAGCTTCACCTATTGGAATTTTTACAGGATATCTATTATATTTATTCTTGTTACATATCTCACAACCTTTGATATATTCTTTTAATTTTTTGTATAAGTTTGGCCCATAATACAATTTAGTTATCTGTTTGCAGTTTTCATCTAAACCTTCATCTAAACCTGCAATGTGCTTCTTCTATAATTAAGGCTTTATCTTCTGGATTCTCAATATCTTGGAGGAATTTCTTCGTGAAGAGAAATTTGTTTATGAAATTGTCCTTTAGTACTTTTTGAATAAAATATAGATCTTCTAATGTGCAATGTATTCCAGTGTTTAAGTTTGGCTGAATATATTCTTTTAAAATATGCAGTAAATTCTCTTATGTTTCAAACTCAATTATATGTCGGGTATTTTCATGAATTCTTAGTAGCTCATGAACTGTGATTATAGCTTTTGCTATGAGTAATTGTTGCTTAAACTGGTTTAATGGCTTCCTGGTTTCTTGAATGATGTTTTCAAAACTGCTTTCTGCTGCTTTCTGCTGAATGTTGGGTATTTAAATCTGAATCTAATTCCACTTGTTCATCATCACTGTCTGTTATATTATTTATTTGAATTCGAGATAAAGCGTCTGCTACTATATTGGTTGAGCCTGGTTTATACATGATCTTTGGTGCAAAACTTTCATTAAAGTAGTACAAACATATCATTTCTATATTTGGATTGTTCTGTGACATGGTAAAGGACAATGGTATGTGATCTGTTTGAATTGCAATTCCACTAACTCCGTATAAATAATTTCTTAAATTCTTTAGTGACCACACTATTGCTAATAATTATTTTGTGTTTGTGGCATAAAGTTGCTCAGTTTTGTTTAGGGTTTTGGAAATAAATGTTATGGGGTTCCCGTCTTGTGATAATACTGCACCTATTGCTATGATTGATGCATCTGTGGTTAGAGTGAATTTTTTATTGTAATACGGTTGTACTTATTCTATATGTGCAATTAAACTATCTTTTAGAACATTAAATGCTTCCACTGCTGTTCCATCCAGCTGTATCAAGGCTTTGTTTGATGCTCTTTTTGAAATCTTCCCATTGACTCCACTTAAATACTTTGTTAGTGGTTTGGCAATTGTCGCATAGTTCCGGACGAATTTTCTATAATACCCTGTTAATCCTAGGGAACTGCGTAGCTCTCGGACATTTTTCGGAATTGGATATTTCTGTATTGTATCTATTTTTTCCGGGTCTGTTTTAATGACATTATGGGAAACGATGTATCCCAGGAATTTAGTCTCTAGTTGAAAAATTTAGACTTTTCAAGGGAAATTTTCATGTTAGCATTCTGTAAAATCTGTATTATTCTAATTATATCTGTATAGTGCTGATAATAGTTTTTGAAAATATTATTATGTCATCCATATAGACATGGCAGGTTTTCCCTACTTGATCTCCAAGTATATCGTCCATTGCCCTTTGGAAGATTCTTGGTGCGTTTGTCAAACCCATTGGCATTCTTAAAAATTCATATTTACCATTATTTATGGAAAATTAAGTTTTTTCTATGTCTGATTCTTTCATCAATATCTGATAGAATCCCGATTCTAAATCAATAGCAGAGAAATACTTTGCCCTCCCCAAATTGGAAAGAATTACAGAAGGATCCTGCATGGGGTATCTGTCTGGTATTGTATTCTCATTTAATTCTTTAAAGTCTATTACTAACCTATGTTTCGGAGTTCCATCTTGATTTACTCCTTTTTTTGGTACAACTATCACTGGCGAATTATATGGGCTCCTACTAGGTCTAATTATACTATCGTCTAACATTTTACTTATTTCTTTATTAACGAAATCGTTAACCGAATAAGCATATGGATATTGCTTACTATATCCTGGCCTATCATGTTCAGTATTTATTTCTCCTTTTATATCCGTTCTAAACGGTAACTGAAAATCTATATTTGCATGGTCCTTTTGTATTATATCTATCATTCTTTCCCTGAGTTCAATGACTTTGGAAGTCGTATACAAAACGAGGGTCAGTATTTTATAATTACATACATTTTCTGAAAAAATAAAAAAAAATATTCTTAATGTTTTATATTGTCTTAATGTATTATTCGGTTTCTGTTATTGATCATGATTTTGTTGTTATGATTTTCCTTAACTACCTGTTTTTTGTAACGGGGTTGTAGTTTGTTTCTTTCACCGAATTTCTTTTCATAAACTACTTCACCTACTGTATAGTCTTTTCCTCTCCTATCCTTATTGTGTACCTTAAGAAGTTTATTTTGAGCTGCTTTAAGTAATAATGGAACATTTTCGTGCTGGATTTTATTAAATAAGATGTCATAAGGCATTTGATTTATTGTTGAATGTATTGTGAGGTTATATTTTTCCGCTGCCCTCAATATTATTTCTGTATAGCTCAATTAATTTGTTGTTCTCTCTTTTCTTTATTTAGTGTTTATTGTTTAAGATAGTTATAAGTTAGTTTAGCCAGTTAAGGTTTAACCGTTGGCGAATAAATAAATAAGTAAATCAGACAATAGACAGGTACTGATTAACAAAGAGGCACAGAAACAGATTAACCTTCTTACCAATACTGTTAATAAGATCTTAAAAGAAAAACAAGGCAAATTGGTGGACACCGCGCACCTGTATGAGACGCTACTAGCGAGAAACAGGATACTACTTTCGGAAGTCCAAAATCTCATGCTTACGATCACTCTTGCCAAAGCGAATATAATAAACCCCATAATTTTCAACCACAATGATCTAAAAGCAACTCACAGTGGTCCCCGTAGCTAATTTGATGGGAGTATCGAATATAAGAATTTTTCAATCCAACACCATTGTTCATATTTTAGTAAAATACCCCCAGGTTAAGATTATCTGTAAGAAAGTCCTAATGTTTCCGGTAGCGCATAACAACACCGTGCTACAAATGCACGACAATGTCGTGGCGGAATGCGACGAGGGGATCCTAGCCGTCACCGAGTGCGCCACAACGAGCTTCGCCACATTTTGCAAGAGAGCACCGCACGACACCTGCGCTTGCGAAGTACACGACGGCGGTGCAGCGTCATGCCGCACGCAACCCAGCCACCTGGAACCTATCACAGTAGTGGACGATGGCATAGTCATCATAAACGGGCAGCAGGCAACGATCAGCGTCGACAATGGACCCCTAATGACGACAAGAGGGGCCCAACTCATCACGTTTGAAGACAGAGCCGTGATCAACGGCACCCTGTTCTTAAACCTCAACAGATCATTGAGGAAAGTTCCAGACATCACATCTTCGCCTTTGCTGTCAATAGCGGGGCACGACGAAGTCCTAAGCCTACCACTACTACAACGGATGCACGAGCACAACCCACGGGTCATACAAGAACTTAGAACCGACGTGACATCCGGTGGATCTCCCAAGACCTGGTTCATTGCAGGAGTGGCGGTCAGTCTCATGCTCTGTGGCCTTGTCCTGTTGCATCAATACTGGAGTCGGAGAAACTCCTCAATCAAGTTGCAAAAGGTCATCAGGGAGATAGGCATCCCTGAGGACGGAGATGATTTAAGGGGGGAGTAGTTAACACATAAGATATAACATATAAGAAATGAAGCTTGAATGTTCATGTGCCACCCTAACGTAGCGCATAAGAAATATGAATAATCATGTGCCGCCGTAACGTATCCAAGTCTGATACCCAAAACGCTGATGCAGCAAATGTCACCGTAGCGGGCTGCTCCCTAATCCCATTGGCCGCCAGCGGTCGCATGATTCTGGCGCATGTTGCATGGTCAGCATTTCCTGTTCGGATCGTTCGTACTTACTTTGACGCGAGTCGTAAAACCTTTATTAACCTAATTGTATCGTTGAGCCTTAAGGGCCAACGAAATAGAGGGCAGTCACCCTCTCAACATAATCTTCAATAGAAGACCTAGTTGCCGAACGGCAACCACCGCCCCCCGCTACAAGAGCGGGTCACGGGAATCCGATCGCTGCCGCCGGAGCCAACGCAACGGAGTCCGCAGCTCGGACCAATACCACCTCAATCCACCGCCCCCGCTACCAGAGCGGGCCACGGGAACCCGATCGCTGCCGCCGGAGCCTACGCAACGGAGACCGCAGCTCGGACCAACATAGATTAAAGATAATTGGCGCCCAACGTGATTTAGGATCCACGTCCCCAAGAAAAATTAAAATGTAAGTGATTGTTCGGAAAAAATAAAGCTTGTGAACGAATTTCCCCTTCGCTGCTCGCTCATGAGTTGGGACTATAGAAATAAGGTTGAATACGACAGTGAAGATAGCCTAGACTTATCGTACCAGGCCCCAGTCAGAACTAAACAGTCATTACAGAATCAATTAGAAATGGATCCAGACATGATAAAAGCGTTAATAGAAGGCGCAATGAAGAACGCCCTCGTCGAACAGGAACGACGACTGAGTGCAGAATTTGGCAGGGAACTCGAAATAGTGAGAAGTAGTGTGAGCGCCTTAACTCTAAGTGCCCCTCAGGTGGAAACCTATAAGAGAGTGACCATTGACCATAATATAAAATGTGAAGTGAAACTAGATATCGTGAAATCAGTACCAACTTTCAACGGGAATCTTGAGGAGTATGTGTCTTGAAGACAATCTGCTCTAGATGCGTACGAAGTTTTCAAAAACTACGCTGGTAGTCAGGCACACTACGAGGCTGTGGCCATCATAAAAAATAAAATCTGTGGAACAGCTCGAGCATTGCTCACATCGCACAACACGGTGCTCAATTTTGATGCAATCATAGCCAGACTTGATTGCACATATGCGGACAAAACATCCCTACGCGTGTTACGTCAACACTTGGAATTGGTTAGGCAGGGTGAGACCGATCTAATGGAATATTATGACGAGGTCGAGAGAAAGCTCACGCTCGTCACTAACAAAGTGGTGATGACTCATAACGAGGAGGCAGCTACCATTCTCAACGAGGAAATTAGAAATGATGCTTTACACGCATTCATAGCGGGCCTCAAGCCCAAGGATTTGCCATCCGCCCTAGCTCTAGCTCGCGAGGCCAAAAATAGCATTGAGAGAAGCGCATTTGCCGCTACGTACGCAAGAACATCCGGTGGATCTCCCAAGACCTGGTTCATTGCAGGAGTGGCGGTCAGTCTCATGCTCTGTGGCCTTGTCCTGTTGCATCAATACTGGAGTCGGAGAAACTCCTCAATCAAGTTGCAAAAGGTCATCAGGGAGATAGGCATCCCTGAGGACGGAGATGATTTAAGGGGGGAGTAGTTAACACATAAGATATAACATATAAGAAATGAAGCTTGAATGTTCTTGTGCCACCCTAACGTAGCGCATAAGAAATATGAATAGTCATGTGCCGCCGTAACGTATCCAAGTCTGATACCCAAAACGCTGATGCAGCAAATGTCACCGTAGCGGGCGGCTCCCTAATCCCATTGGCTGCCAGCGGTCGCATGATTCTGGCGCATGTTGCATGTTTCGGTTAGGTTCAGAATTAAGTTTCAGTTTAAGATTTGACAAATAAACGAACGGATCGTTCATACTTACTCCGACGCCAGTCGTAAAACCTTTATTAACTTAATTGTATCGTTGAGCCTTAAGGGCCAACGAAATAGAGGACAGTCACCCTCTCAACATAATCTTCAATAGAAGACCTAGTTGCCGAACGGCAACCACCACCCCCGCCACAAGAGCGGGTCACGGGAATCCGATCGCTGCCGCCGGATGACCAATACCACCTCAATCCACCGCCCCCCGCTACCAAAACGGGCCACGGGAACCCGATCGGTGCCGCCGGAGCCTACGCAACGGAGACCGCAGCTCGGACCAACATAGATTAAAGATAATTTATATGTTCTTGAACAGCATCAATAGCCGAGTCGATATAGCTATGTCTGTCTGTCCGTCCGCCCGTCCGTCCACATTAGCGCCTATATCTCAGAGACTAGAGCTAGAGCAACCAAATTTTGTATCCAGACTTCTGTCCTGTCACACTGTTACAAGTATATTTCAAAATTTCGCTCCGCCCCCTTCCGCCCACTCAAAGGACGAAAATCTGTGGCATGCACAATTTTAAAGATACGAGAAAACTAAAAACGCAGAATCATAGAGAATGAGCATATATATCAGAGTGTTGAATCTGGATCAGATCAGATCATAAATATAGCCACAATGAAGAAAACCATTTCGAAATGCATCGTTCCCTCTCGCTCTCTCTCACACACCGGGGTGGGCGCTATGCCTGATCGAATTTTTTGACGCCTAATTCTCAGAGACTATAAGAGCTAGATCAACCAAACTTTCTATCCAAGCTCCTGTAATATCAAACCGAGACGAGTTTTTTTTTAAATTTTGCCACGCCCCCATAATGGACGAAAATCCACAATTTTGAAGATACGAGAAAACCAAAAACGCAGAATCATAGAATGTTGAATCTGGATCAGATCGGATCATTAGTATAGCCAGAGGGAACAAATGAAATTTCAGTGGCCTTCCAAGCGCAGACTCATTCCCTCTCTCTCTCACAGACAGCCGTGTATGTATATGTGGAAAGTAGATTTAGACATCTAGAAAAGACAGATGTAGACGCGGCGTAGACGCGGCTCACAACGTTCCCCCTCGTTTTTTTTATATGTATCACCTGTTTCCTTAATATATTTTAATCTTAATATGAAATTGGGTTGCGCTCCTAATTGATTTGAGGTTATGGGGAAGATTGTTCCATAGGCGAATGGCATTAAATAAGAACTGCCTCTTCGAGCAAAGCGTATAGATTCGAGGGCATAATAAATTGTTTGTTCGTTGTGATGTAACAGGGGTAAGTTCGCGGTATAGGTAAATCATTTCTTTGGTCATCTCAATTTTATGAAAGTACACTATGGTTCTAAAATCTATCCGAGAGGTCAAGTTAAGGTCAAGTATTTTATAAGTCAAGTGTGATACATGTTCAAAACGTCTAAAATTAAACACATATCGGACAATTGAATTAAAGGCTACTATTAATGTACGTATGTCACAAGCGTCACAATGGCCGAATATTTCAATACCATAAAATAGAGTGGGAATGAGTATGACTTTTAAAACTAATAGTCCTATTTCTTCTGGCAAGAAAGTTTTGGACGCTGACAGTTGGCGCAACAGACCATATGTGCGTCCGGTTGCTTTTGAAACTAGTTTGCTCCATGACAGTGTGCTACTGAAGGTTATCCCCAGATTAACTGCTTGGTCTTCATATGAAATTGGAGTACTGTCCATGTATAACTTCGCCAGATTGCTTGTATCAATTCGTTTCTTAGCAATAACCATACTTCGAAGATCTGTGATGTGTCCAGGAAAAACCTGATTGTAGCTCTCATCGACAGACGTGATGAGAACGGGAAGATGACGCGGCTTGTTGACTCCCTGTTTACACGGATGGAGGAAGACCCAACAGCGCCCATGCCTACTTTCGATGGTGCTGGGTGGCTGAATGGGGTCAAAATCCTGAAGTGTAACGACGACCCGACGCTGAAGTGGCTGATGCAGGCGGTCTGCCAACTGGATGCGATGTGGGAAGGGGGCAAGCTGGAGGTGGCGGACAAAGAGTGTTTAAGCAATTCAGTTGCCTGGGGGCCATCATCATTAGATTAAAAAATACATAAAGAAAAAGAATTAAATGTAAACTTCAAGCAAACCCTTAACTAAGAGCCATCCATGCGACAGGCTCTCTTAAGCTAAGTACAAGCGCTGTTACGAGTACACTCGCTCAGCCGCTAACAATTCACCACAGAGACATTAGCTTGAAAACTCCTTAGAAGGGCTTGAATAAATATGGACTCTCTCTAAAATTGAAGTCTCAACATGGAACGGACCAGCTACTTGGACCTGGGTATGAGAGTTTATCACCCACATAGTTGTGCATAGTATATTATGATTTACTGAGTCAAATGCCTTGCTGTGGGCAAGATGTGTTAAAAACGTGACCCAGTTCTTGTCAAGTTGCTGTCGTATGTTTTCAACAATGTCAATTATAGCACTTATACAAATTCGTTTTTTCTGAAACGATAGAAACAATAGCGAGTTTTGAGTCAAAAAGTTTTCAATTTGAAGTCACATTAAGTTTTCAAGCATCTTTGAAAGAAAAGGAAGTATATAAGTGACGTGAGACAAAATCTTAGGAAGTAAAATTTTAAAAAATTTTGGTATAAGACCTTCAGCATTAGACTTCATGCATACATGCAAGGACATCACACTGATCGACACATACAAAGCTAAAACTATAATCACAGAGTGGGATTGTATTCAGGTACATGTTACTAGTCGATTCTGGTACATCAATCGACGAAAACTTTGTGTTAAGTTCATCGACATTAATATTGTGCTGAGTCGTCTGTTTACATTTCCCTTTGCCTGGGGAATTCATTTCCTTCCACCTTTGTTTAATGGAGGGACAATTCTGAAGCTTAGATTTAAAGTGATACCTCTTAGTAGATCTTATACTATTGTTGACCGTGGCTCTTAATCTTTTGTACATGATACGAAACTCTTCAGTTTTGTATCGCTTCCATTTAAAGAAAGCGACGTCTCACTGATGTGTTAGTTTTTTAATATTAATGCTGAACCATGGATTTTGTCTTGGTTTGGTGACTTTGGTTTTGAGAAGTACAAATTTGTTGAACAGGTACTGTTTAAAACACTCAAATGACAATCAATATGATTAGAATTGTAAAAGCTCTAGTCCATGAAAGTCAATATTTGTATAGTCTCTATACGTAAATGAATCAGTTTTATAATCTAAAGTCAAGTCAAATGTCAGAAAAATAAGGTCATGCTTAGAAAACGCTGGTACTGAGATCTGGTCATAAAGTAAAGTATTACTTGGGTCATTAGTGACAAAAACGTCAAGAAGTGTATCACAGGTACTGGTAAAGTGTGTAGGCATGGTTACATTTACGGCATATAACCCCAAGGAAGCAAAGTTGTCCAATAGATGACTTCCTAACAAGAGATTAATATTGAGATCGCCAGACAGAATAATGTCAGTGTATGACACTGAAATGTCCGAGATAATATTTAATATTGGCTCATAGTCTATTGCACGATGAGGTCGGTATATACAGCCGAATACAATTTTCATAATAATTTTGCTTGTGATTTCCAAAATTAGATATTCAATGGGACGTTCACCCGGTTGTTTACATATAACATTATATTTGAATATAGTATTAACATATAGTATTATAGTATTAACAGTTTTTGAGAAAATGACTTTTTGATGCAGAATATTTCTAAAATATCTAACGCATAGTCCGGTTAAATATTATAGCAAAAGAAGTAATAATTGCGCTGGAAATGCTATGTCAAATTGATCGTATGTCACAGTGTATTTTTCGGTAATTGCGAAATTAAATTATCATATGTGCCACACAAATTTTCGTCTGGTGAGCATTTTGTTAAATTTTCCAGAACCAAATAAATCAATAATGAAAAAATGACAAAAGATAAATTATTTAACGCATTTCTTGCACCTTCTCCACTTCGCTTATCCACAGTCTTATGTCTATTTTGTTCTCCTAAGAAGCAATAAAAACAAAGCTTTGACCAAGCTTCGAAGATTGCATTTGAGATAAGGCTGTTGTGAGTACAGTTGACATGTGCTCTTGCGTTTCTTATACTTTGAAAAACCCTAGAGGTTAGTAATTCCTAATTTATTTCTTAACCAGCTTTTTGTAATTGTCTCTGAAATGTTGTTTGACTAAGAGTTTTGTGTTTTTATTTGGGAAATAGAATAGAACAATAATCAATTTAAGCTGTATTTTTATAAAAATATGTAGATTCCTCAGGCCTTAGTGCCCTATGACGATGACGATTATGAAGAGGAGTGCTGCGGTGGTAAACCGCGGATATAAGTAAAAAAAAGGAAGGGAAGATAATCGAAAAGAATTAAAGATGTGTACTTGCTACTCCGGGCATTCTTAATAAATGCAGAAATGATTATACCCCCCAAATATCATTCGGAATATAGTAATTTTGAAAGTAGTAAGCAAATTAAAGATGCTTTGGTTGAGACCGACGTGAGGACGACGTGATACATTATAATCAACATGTTTATTTTTGTTTTTATACCGGGTACTCGAAGAGTAAAGGGGTATATTAGATTGGTTGAAAAAATGGATGTGTGTAACACCCAGAAGGAAGCGTCTCCGACCCCATAAAGTATATATATTCTTGATCAGCATCAATAGATGAGTCGATATAGCTATGTCTGTCTGTCCGTCCGCCCGTCCGTCCTTATTAGCGCCTATATCTCAGAGACTAGAGCTAGAGCAACCAAATTTTGTATCCAGACTCCTGTCCTATCACACTGTTACAAGTGTATTTCAAAATTTCGGCCCGCCCCCTTCCGCCCACTCAAAGGACGAAAATCTGTGGCATGCACAATTTTAAAGATACGAGAAAACTAAAAAAACAGAACTGACCGTATTTCTGACGTAATAATAAAAATCTTCGATATGCCACTTATGTAAATCTTGGATAAACCTTAGGATCCTTATATTACTTCAGAAAGTTATATATACCAAGGAGCTAGGACTTAGGAAATAGGACTTTGCATATTTGCATATTTTTTAAGGAATGAGATAGGTAAATTCGGTTGACTCCAGGGTTTGTTTCAATAAAAGTAGAGTTGAAAACGATATGCATATTTCAAATTTGTTTTCATATTTGCATGAAATGCATATGCATATCTATTATTTGCTAAATATATGCAGCATTTGCCAAATATATGAAAAATATGAAAAAAATGCCTATGTTAAGCACATCAAAAAAGAATATACAAATTAAATATTCGCGGTGGCGATTTGTTTTTTTTAAAAGTAAAATTGTTTAACTTTATTTCACAAAACTTATTGAGCTTAACAAGACTTAAGGAATTTCAGTTTCGAGGTAAATTGTTCAACCGGATAGGTATCAGCGCGATTTTGGCGACTTTAGTTTTAGGTCGACTTTTCCGTTCAGATCCAAGATCAAGACTGACTCTACTGATTCCATCTCCACATCATGAAACCCCAATGCTTCTCTGCTCGATACCATTCGGATTGGTCATCCAGATCTAGAACTGTGAAATACCAAAAATGCAGAATCTGCAGAAAGCCGGGTGTGGGCTGAGAGTGGGCCGAGATTGTTTTTCAATTAAGGCGGGTGTGAGAAAAGTTTGTTTTCCACTTTAGGTGGGGTGTGAGAAAAGATTGTTTATAAATTATTAGGGAGCCAAAGATTGAAATCCAAAGATCTTGATTGAATCTGGGGACACCAAAGATTTTGTATAACTCATATAAGGGACCAATGTAATTGGGTACGTTAACTCCCCCCGTTCTTAAATGTGTCGTCCCGATACATTTTGAGGTTCTGATAGAACTCTGATTTCTTCTGATAATTGCAAAATATTGTTTTCAATTATATCTTGTGTGGGTTTCATGAATGCCTTAGAGTGGATTTATATGGTTAATTAAAACAACGGTACTAATAAAAAAATTATTAATAATATAGTTGTTAATGGTAATCCAGTATTCCCGAATTTTATAAATGGATTTAAAATATTAACATTGTCAAAGGAAAGTAAGTTATCAGTGGATTGTACATAATCAACTAAATCAAAATTACTATATCTATGTTGCGATACGTATTCCCAAATTTTATTCTTCTCATTTATATAGGTTTTGTTATTTATTATAATTGTATCGTTGAATATGAGAAGAAGTACCTAACAACTTAGTGTTGTTTACGTTATTGGTGCCTGACACTAATATGTCACCATTTTGCACGAAATCTATTTCTTTGTATTTTTCTCTTATTTTCGAGCAGTTGGCTTTAAGGCCATTTAGTAAATTCGTAAAACCATTATTTTCGAAACTTATTTTCGCACAATTGTTAAATGTTGCTGTTTTTAAATTATTCATTAGATAATAACGTCCCCCGCATTCGCAAATATTTTTGCTTATAACTAATTTTCCTTCATGTTGTGAGATGGCTCTTGCATGGTATAGTTTACAAATATTATTAATTTGGGGGTACTTTATATAAATAATTATTAAATCTGCGTTTCGAACTATTTTAAAAGTTGCAATGTCAAGTAAATCTGATAACTCAACAGGCTCTTTCAGGGGCTTGTAAATGTAATCTATGTATCTATTTCATTTGTATTTAAAATTTTTGTATTAAGAATGTTTATTTTTGAAAGGGTTATGGTATCAATTAAGTTCAGCAGATCAAATGTAATTAATTTTAAACGATGTTTTCTTAATATTGTCTCTTCACTGAATATAACATGTTTTAATAAGTTTGATAGCAATTCAATTTCCTTAAAAAATTTTGAATTCAATGACTTCGGAAGTCGTATACAAAACGAGGGTCAGTATTTTTATAATTACATACATTTTCTGAAAAAATAAAAAAAAATATTCTTAATGTTTTATATTGTCTTAATGTATTATTCGGTTTCTGTTATTGATCATGATTTTGTTGTTATGATTTTCCTTAACTACCTGTTTTTTGTAACGGGGTTGTAGTTTGTTTCTTTCACCGAATTTCTTTTCATAAACTACTTCACCTACTGTATAGTCTTTTCCTCTCCTATCCTTATTGTGTACCTTAAGAAGTTTATTTTGAGCTGCTTTAAGTAATAATGGAACATTTTCGTGCTGGATTTTATTAAATAAGATGTCATAAGGCATTTGATTTATTGTTGAATGTATTGTGAGGTTATATTTTTCCGCTGCCCTCAATATTATTTCTGTATAGCTTGTTAAGTTTAGTTCCTCTTTAATACATCGTGCTATTTCTGTTAATGTGGAATGCACTCTTTCTACCTGTCCATTGGAAGTTCTATGCCTGGGATCCGCATACAAAATGGTTAAATTACTTCGTTGTATGAAAGATCTAAATTGTGCTGAAGTAAAACTTGGTTCGTTATTGATGTCGCTAAAGGAAAATGTTGCAATAATTCCAATACCTTTTGTTCAACATTTAGTTTATTTTGAATCTCTTTTACCACCAAGTATTTTGAATAGGTTATAAATTTCAGATTTGTCTATATGTAATTGCTCACCTTCTCTTGTCGGAATGGGAGCTTCACCTATTGGAATTTTTACAGGATGTCTATTATATTCATTCTTGTTACATATCTCACAGCCTTTGATATATTCTTTTAATTTTTTGTATAAGTTTGGCCCATAATAAAATTTAGTTATCTGTTTGCAGTTTTCATCTTAACCTTCATCTAAACCTGCAATGTGTTTCTTCTATAATTAAGGCTTTATCTTCTGGATTCTCAATATCTTGGAGGAATTTCTTCGTGAAGAGAAATTTGTTTATGAAATTGTCCTTTAGTACTTTTTGAATAAAATATAGATCTTCTAATGTGCAATGTATTCCAGTGTTTAAGTTTGGCTGAATATATTCTTTTAAAATATGCAGTAAATTCTCTTCTGTTTCAAACTCAATGATATGTCGGGTATTTTCATGAATTCTTAGTAGCTCATGAACTGTGATTATAGCTTTTGCTATGAGTAATTATTGCTTAAACTGGTTTAATAGCTTCCTGGTTTCTTGAATGATGTTTTCAAAACTGCTTTCTGCTGCTTTCTGCTGAATGTTGGGTATTTAAATCTGAATCTAATTCCACTTGTTCATCATCATTGTCTGTTATATGATTTATTTGAATTCGAGATAAAGCGTCTGCTACTATATTGGTTGAGCCTGGTTTATACATGATCTTTGGTGCAAAACTTTCATTAAAGTAGTACAAACATATCATTTCTATATTTGGATTGTTCTGTGACATGGTAAAGGACAATGGTAGGTGATCTGTTTGAATTGCAATTCCACTAACTCCGTATAAATAATTTGTTAAATTCTTTAGTGCCCACACTATTGCTAATAATTATTTTGTGTTTGTGGCATAAAGTTGCTCAGTTTTGTTTAGGGTTTTGGAAATAAATGTTATGGGGTTCCCGTCTTGTGATAATACTGCACCTATTGCTATGTTTGATGCATCTGTGGTTAGAGTGAATTTTTTATTGTAATACGGTTGTACTTATTCTAAATGTGCAATTAAACTATCTTTTAGAACATTAAATGCTTCCACTGCTGTTCCATCCAGCTGTATCAAGGCTTTGTTTGATGCTCTTTTTGAAATCTTCCCATTGACTCCACTTAAATACTTTGTTAGTGGTTTGGCAATTGTCGCATAGTTCCGGACGAATTTTCTATAATACCCTGTTAATCCTAGGGAACTGCGTAGCTCTCGGACATTTTTCGGAATTGGATATTTCTGTATTGTATCTATTTTTTCCGGGTCTGTTTTAATGACATTATGGGAAACGATGTATCCCAGGAATTTAGTCTCTAGTTGAAAAATTTAGACTTTTCAAGGGAAATTTTCATGTTAGCATTCTGTAAAATCTGTATTATTCTAATTATATCTGTATAGTGCTGATAATAGTTTTTGAAAATATTATTATGTCATCCATATAGACATGGCAGGTTTTCCCTACTTGATCTCCAAGTATATCGTCCATTGCCCTTTGGAAGATTCTTGGTGCGTTTTTCAAACCCATTGGCATTCTTAAAAATTCATATTTACCATTATTTATGGAAAATTATGTTTTTTCTATGTCTGATTCTTTCATCAATATCTGATAGAATCCCGATTCTAAATCAATAGCAGAGAAATACTTTGCCCTCCCCAAATTGGAAAGAATTACAGAAGGATCCTGCATGGGGTATCTGTCTGGTATTGTATTCTCATTTAATTTTTTAAAGTCTATTACTAACCTATGTTTTGGAGTTCCATCTTGATTTACTCCTTTTTTTGGTACAACTATCACTGGCGAATTATATGGGCTCCTACTAGGTCTAATTATACCATCGTCTAACATTTTACTTATTTCTTTATTAACGAAATCGTTAACCGAAAAGGCATATGGATATTGCTTACTATATCCTGGCCTATCATGTTCAGTATTTATTTCTCCTTTTATATCCGTTCTAAACGGTATTATAGCTATCATTCTTTCCCTGAGTTTCTCTAAATTTTCCGCTTCATGAGTGAGTGTGTAATTCAATCTGATCATTTCCGATTCAGAATTTATATTTTATGTAAGTCGGATATTTCTACGACGGCATGGTCAGGAAATTTGCATCACAAACTATTTGTTTTTGTATTGACGGATATTTCTACGTCGGCGTGCTCAGGATATTTGCATCCCAAGCTATTTTCTCCTGTTTTGACGGATAGTTCTACGTCGGCGTGCTCAGGATATTTGCATCCCAAGCTATTTTATCTTGTTTTGACGGATAGTTCTACGTCGGCGTGCTCAGGATTTATTGATCCCAAGCTATATAAACTCTTTTTGTCGGATAATTCAACGACGGCATGTTCAGGATTTTTTAATCCCAAACTATTTATTTTTGTGTTGACGGATAATTCTACGTCGGCATGCTCAGGATTCCTTGATCCCAAGCTGTATAAACTTCCGTCTACCTGTACTGAATCGGTTCTTTCTGCCTTTCCTGCTTCAAAAATTTTTTTTATTATAAATCCTTTTAACGGAAGGATAATTTTCCCTTCTGTAAGGGTTATTTTATTTGGAGAAACGTTCTCATCGAAAATGATCTGTTCTTCGTTATTATTAATTATTCAAATTCCCTTTTCGGTATCAATTACCGCTCCTATCTTTTTTAGTAGATTAAATCCTATAAGTAAATCTGTTCCCTAACCTTCCATTTCGTAAAATACTTGTTTTGTATTAAATATGGTTATTATATGAAAATATTTGATTATCGAAAACCCATTTACAGTGGCGACCCTCTTATAAATTGGCTATTCTTTTTTATTCTTATAAATTCCTTTTTTTATGTAACAGGATGTTGCTCCCGTATCTATTAAGACCTAAAAATGTTTAAGTAGGGCAGACCTACTTCGGGAGCTGATCTATAAAATGATCCTCTTCAATATTGTTCACCCTCATGGTTTTATTTACCGGTTGAGGTTGATTCAACGAGTCAGTTGGTTTTCGTTTAAGCGGTAGATTTGGGCTAAACTGATTGGTCTGTCCAGTGTTGGCTCTATTCTGTTGGGCATGGTTATAATTGTTGTTATTTCTCTGATAATAATTATTAGTATTATAAGCTCGGTTATAGTTAGTATTATGATTTCCCCTGTAGGGATTTTTATTTGGTCGGTTTTGTATCTGCAAAGATTCGTCCACCGCCATTGGTTCGGGGGCCTGATTTTGTTGTCTGTTATTTAGAAAATAAAGTTGCCCCAAGACATATTATTTTATTGGAAGTTCTTTTTCTGTTCGAAAGGTCCGTTGTTGGCTCTTGGTTGTCTCTGGTGGAACCTCAAGGTATTTTGGGTATTTCCTGGATTCTTTTGTGGCTTATTGAATTGGTAGACAAATTGTGCCCGTCTGTTCTTAGCTTGTAGTTCTTGCACCTTGGGCAATGCATTTGGTAGGTCTGGTGGGTTTAATGAAATTCGGAATTAGCAATGTCATCTTTTTATTAACCTCATTATAAAAGTCTATTATTGAAAGGTTCCCTTGTCGGAGAACGCTTAATTCATGTTCTCTGATGTATATTGGTATAATGTATATTGGTATGTATTTTGTCTCTGTAAACAAAGTCGAGTTGTGCTAATATAGCATCAAAGTTTAAAACGGTTCCATGGTAAGTTAGTGCATAATGCGCTAGCCCTGTGATTTTATTTCTTAAAATGTTCAAAGCAATAAAGTATTGCTTGCTTCCCCTTTTATACAACTGTATAGCTGTTTCCGCAGCCTTGATTAAGTCCCCCACTAAAGACTAGTAATGATTCTATTACCTTTAAGGTGGTTTCATTTTTAATTTTTTCATCCATTTTTTCAGCCTGATAATCTACTACCTGATCTGAGGTTGTTTCTAAATGTTGTTTTAATTGTGTTATTTGCTCTTTCACTTGTGAAATCTGAATTGCTATCAACTGCTTGACCAGATCGGCGGTCAGATCAGTCCTTGATTCTGTAGTCATTTTTAATTTTTGATTTTTGATTTTAATTAAGTTATCCAGTGTTTTTTAGTTTTAATTGTTGTACTCTATAATATTAATATTTTTACTTATCTAACTAATTATATTTATTTATCTTTTTCTTAAATTGAATTTTTTCTGATTCTCACGAATTTTTCCGGAAGGGGTCGTCCTTCTTTTGGTTAACTTGATATCTTCCTTCTAATGACGTTTTATTTGATTTATAAAATTGTTCTTCAATCTAGATAATTGATAGCAGCGAGGGTCCTCCCTACAGCTCTTCCTTGGTTTTCGTATGGTTTTTTGGTTGGTTTGGTTGGTTTTTTGAATACGCTGAATTCAATCAATTGAATATTGATATTAGATATTGTTGAATTATTTGCTACGCGCCGAGCCTGCCGGTTGGTTATTTAAATTCTTGACTTTTCCTTTTTTTTTGTCTTAACACTCCGTCACAACGAGTTATATTGAAGGATTTATTGCATTTATTAATTGTCCTTCTTTGCGTTCGAGCCCACCCAACACTTTTGTTTTTCGGTGCTTTGAATACGCGTGGCCCCATGTTGGGCGCCAATTAAATATTCGCAGTGGCGATTTGTGTTTTTCAAAAGTAAAATTGTTTAACTTTATTTCACAAAACTTATTGATCCTAACAAGACTTAAAGAATTTCAGTTTCGAGGTAAATTGTTCAACCGGATAGGTATCGGCGCGATTTTGGCGACTTTAGTTTTAGATCAAATTTTCCGTTCTGATCCAAGATCAAGACTGACTCTACTGATTCCATCTCCACATCATGAAACCCCAATGGTTCTCTTCTCGATACCATTTTCCAATAAACAAACGGACTGTTTCGGATTGGTCATCCAGTTCTAGAATTGTAAAATACCAAAAATGCAGAATCTGCAGAAAGCCGGGTGTTCAATTGTTTACTTGAAAGTCGGGTGTTCGATTGTTCACACAAAAGCCGGGTGTGGGCCGAGATTGTTTTTCAATTAAGGCGGGTGTGAGAAAAGTTTGTTTTCCACTTTAGGTGGGATGTGAGAAAAGATTGTTAATAAATTGTTTGTGAGCCAAAAATTGAAATCAAAAAGATCGAGATTGAATCTGGGGACACCAAAGATTGTTTATAGCTCGTATAAGGGACCAATTAATTACCAGTTAGTTACGTTAACTTACATACATAATGCAATTCTATTTATTATTTTTCGCTATTAAACAGATGGTTAAACAGATTAAAGTAGAGCAAATTATACTTAATACATACGGTTTAAATTTGTTCGGTTGTGCATCACTGGTCCCAAGGTGCCAAACTCTCCAATCTAGACTCTCTCGGACCACAGCACAGATCTTGCGAGCGACGTGCGTGGGAGAGAGCGTCAGTCTGCTTGCGAACGTCATCGATCAGAGCATTGCCCCGGTCTAACAAACATAGGAGCTATCTAACGCTGCCATACATTCTCTTTAATTCCAATTATCACTAAACCGAAACTAAATTAACATTAACCAAGTGTTTTGCATTGGCTCCGGGAACCCTTCCTCATTGTCCTCTGGATATAGAAATCCACGGGGACACAACTGTGCATGGTGGCTCATGAGCGGAACCCAGCTGCCAAACACAAACAATTTCGTGGACATAAATCAGCGCCGTTAAATCGCGGGCTGCTAAACGAAGAAGTGCAATAGAGGAATGCGATAACCGCAAGCTAGTGCTGGTGCTTGACGCCCCGCTCTCTTCGCTAACGTCTCAGCGCTTGACGCCCCGCTCTCTTCGCCATCGGTTCATCGCTCCGCTCTCTTCGCTTTCATCTCTTCGCTAATCTCATTGCTTGGTGCGTTTTGGTGCGGGTAAGTAAAGAGAATTTGAGTGAGTCTGTGTGTGAGATCAGCTACTTATTTTAAACGAATTTTATATTGAGTGGTGAGTGAGAGCAAATATAATCTAATAAAATAAAAACGCAAATATACAAGTAGTATGGATTCGGATGCGGGCTCGAAGGTTTTCATCGGATTTCGAGGAACGTCATATGGAAGTGGCGTGTACTCTAGCCGAGGAGTCCGAAAGGCTGCTACCTGCAGCTCCAATCGTGCCTAAGATCTCATACGAAAGGCACACTGACGCACCAGAGGTTCATCTAAAAATGCCACACATGCCAGTCCCCAAATTTTCCGGTGCATGCATCGAATGTCCTGGGTTTTATGACGCGTTCTTAAGCTTGATCCATGACAACTCTACTTTAAGCGGTGTTAAAAAATTGGATTTTCTCAAAGAAGTACTCCCGTCAGGCCGGGACAACGATATTCGCCAAATGCAGCTCACGGGCGCTAACTGCACGGTGGTGTGAGGTATGATGGGCAAGAGATACAACAAGCATCGCGTTGTGTTTTCGCATCATATGAATGCGATCTATGCCCTTCCCAGACTGCAAAAGAAGACTGCTGAGTCCATACTGACTATGCTCAGCACGGTTAATGTCTGCCTGGCTGCGTTTCGCTGCATCCAAGCCTTGGATGGGGAGCGCAATCGCTGGCTGACATAATGGATGCGATCGAAAACCGCAGCTCATTGTACGACTCCAATACTTTGCCGGGCGCGTCAGATACTACCAAGCTTATTCGAGTGCATAACGCGCAAGACCGACCAAAGCGCTCGAATGTACAATGCCTTCACTGCAACGGCGAACAGTGGCAACGGCACCATACTTTGCTACATTTTCCCTTCACTTCACAAGGTCAACCCTCTAATCAGCCGCTCCCACTGATTATACCCCCCAAATATCATTCGGAATATAGTAATTTTGAAAGTAGTAAGCAAATTAAAGATGCTTTGGTTGAGACCGACGTGAGGACGACGTGATACATTATAATCAACATGTTTATTTTTGTTTTTATACCGGGTACTCGAAGAGTAAAGGGGTATATTAGATTGGTTGAAAAAATGGATGTGTGAAACACCCAGAAGGAAGCGTCTCCGACCCCATAAAGTATATATATTCTTGATCAGCATCAATAGATGAGTCGATATAGCTATGTCTGTCTGTCCGTCCGCCCGTCCGTCCTTATTAGCGCCTATATCTCAGAGACTAGAGCTAGAGCAACCAAATTTTGTATCCAGACTCCTGTCCTATCACACTGTTACAAGTGTATTTCAAAATTTCGGCCCGCCCCCTTCCGCCCACTCAAAGGACGAAAATCTGTGGCATGCACAATTTTAAAGATACGAGAAAACTAAAAAAACAGAACTGACCGTATTTCTGACGTAATGATAAAAATCTTCGATATGCCACTTATGTAAATCTTGGATAAACCTTAGGATCTTAATATTACTTCAGAAAGTTATATATACCAAGGAGCTAGGACTTAGGACATAGGACTTTGCATATTTGCATATTTTTTAAGGAATTAGATAGGTAAATTCTGTTGACTCCAGGGTTTGTTTCATTAAAATTAGAGTTGAAAACGATATGCATATTTCAAATTTGTTTGCATATTTGCATGAAATGCTTATGCATATCTATTATTTGCTAAATATATGCAGCATTTGCCAAATATATGAAAAATATGCAAAAAATTCCTATGTTAAGCACATCAAAAAAGAATATACAAATTAAATATTCGCGGTGGCGATTTGTGTTTTTAAAAAGTATAATTGTTTAAATTTATTTCACAAAACTTATTGAGCTTAGCAAGACTTAAGGAATTTCAGTTTCGAGGTAAATTGTTCAACCGGATAGGTATCAGCGCGATTTTGGCGACTTTAGTTTTAGGTCGACTTTTCCGTTCAGATCCAAGATCAAGACTGACTCTACTGATTCCATCTCCACATCATGAAACCCCAATGCTTCTCTGCTCGATACCATTCGGATTGGTCATCCAGATCTAGAACTGTGAAATACCAAAAATGCAGAATCTGCAGAAAGCCGGGTGTGGGCTGAGAGTGGGCCGAGATTGTTTTTCAATTAAGGCGGGTGTGAGAAAAGTTTGTTTTCCACTTTAGGTGGGGTGTGAGAAAAGATTGTTTATAAATTATTAGGGAGCCAAAGATTGAAATCCAAAGATCTTGATTGAATCTGGGGACACCAAAGATTTTGTATAACTCATATAAGGGACCAATGTAATTGGGTACGTTAACTCCCCCCGTTCTTAAATGTGTCGTCCCGATACATTTTGAGGTTCTGATAGAACTATGATTTCTTCTGATAATTGCAAAATATTGTTTTCAATTATATCTTGTGTGGGTTTCATAAATACCTTAGAGTGGATTTATATGGTTAATTAAAACAACGGTACTAATAAGAAAATTATTAATAATATAGTTGTTAATGGTAATCCAGTATTCCCGAATTTTATAAATGGATTTAAAATATTAACATTGTCAAAGGAAAGAAAGTTATCAGTGGATTGTACATAATCAACTAAATCAAAATTACTATATTTATGTTGCGATACGTATTCCCAAATTTTATTCTTCTCATTTGTATAGGTTTTGTTATTTATTATAATTGTATCGTTGAATATGAGAAGAAGTACCTAACAACTTAGTGTTGTTTACGTTATTGGTAACTGACTCTAATATGTCACCATTTTGCACGAAATCTATTTCTTTGTATTTTTCTCTTATTTTCGAGCAGTTGGCTTTAATGCCATTTAGTAAATTCGTAAAACGATTATTTTCGAAACTTATTTTCGCACAATTGTTAAATGTTGCTGTTTTTAAATTATTCATTAGATAATAACGTCCCCCGCATTCGCAAATATTTTTGCGTATAACTAATTTTCCATCATGTTGTGAGATGGCTCTTGCATGGTATAGTTTACAAATATTATTAATTTCGGGGTACTTTATATAAATAATTATTAAATCTGCGTTTCGAACTATTTTAAAAGTTGCAATGTCAAGTAAATCTGATAACTCAACAGGCTCTTTCAGGTGCTTGTAAATGTCATCTATTTCATTTGTATTTAAAATTTTTGTATTAAGAATGTTTATTTTTGAAAGGGTTATGGTATCAATTAAGTTCAGCAGATCAAATGTAATTAATTTTAAACGATGTTTTCTTAATATTGTCTCTTCACTTAATATAACATGTTTTAATGAGTTTGATAGCAATTCAATTTCCTTAAAAAATTTTGAATTCTGTTATTGATCATGATTTTGTTGTTATGATTTTCCTTAAGTACCTGTTTTTTGTAACGGGGTTGTAGTTTGTTTCTTTCACCGAATTTCTTTTCATAAACTACTTCACCTACTGTATAGTCTTTTCCTCTCCTATCCTTATTGTGTACCTTAAGAAGTTTATTTTGAGCTGCTTTAAGTAATAATGGAACATTTTCGTGCTGGATTTTATTAAATAGGATGTCATAAGGCATTTGATTTATTGTTGAATGTATTGTGAGGTTATATTTTTCCGCTGCCCTCAATATTATTTCTGTATAGCTTGTTAAGTTTAGTTCCTCTTTAATACATCGTGCTATTTCTGTTAATGTGGAATGCACTCTTTCTACCTGTCCATTGGAAGTTCTATGCCTGGGATCCGCATACAAAATGGTTAAATTACTTCGTTGTATGAAAGATCTAAATTGTGCTGAAGTAAAACTTGGTTCGTTATTGATGTCGCTAAAGGAAAATGTTGCAATAATTCCAATACCTTTTGTTCAACATTTAGTTTATTTTGAATCTCTTTTACCACCAAGTATTTTGAATAGGTTATAAATTTCAGATTTTAGGCATAGAATATGTCTATATGTAATTGCTCACCTTCTCTTGTCGGAATGGGAGCTTCACCTATTGGAATTTTTACAGGATGTCTATTATATTTATTCTTGTTACATATCTCATAACCTTTGATATATTCTTTTAATTTTTTGTATAAGTTTGGCCCATAATACAATTTAGTTATCTGTTTGCAGTTTTCATCTAAACCTTCATCTAAACCTGCAATGTGTTTCTTCTATAATTAAGGCTTTATCTTCTGGATTCTCAATATCTTGGAGGAATTTCTTCGTGAAGAGAAAATTTGTTAATGAAATTGTCCTTTAGTACTTTTTGAATAACATATAGATCTTCTAATGTGCAATGTACTCCAGTGTTTAAGTTTGGCTGAATATATTCTTTTAAAATATGCAGTAAATTCTCTTCTGTTTCAAACTCAATTATATGTCGGGTATTTTCATGAATTCTTAGTAGCTCATGAACTGTGATTATAGCTTTTGCTATGAGTAATTGTTGCTTAAACTGGTTTAATGGCTTCCTGGTTTCTTGAATGATGTTTTCAAAACTGCTTTCTGCTGCTTTCTGCTGAATGTTGGGTATTTAAATCTGAATTTAATTCCACTTGTTCATCAGCACTGTCTGTTATATGATTTATTTGAATTCGAGATAAAGCGTCTGCTACTATATTGGTTGAGCCTGGTTTATACATGATCTTTGGTGCTAAACTTTCATTAAAGTAGTACAAACATATCATTTCTATATTTGGATTGTTCTGTGACATGGTAAAGGACAATGGTATGTGATCTGTTTGAATTGCAATTCCACTAACTCCGTATAAATAATTTCTTAAATTCTTTAGTGCCCACACTATTGCTAATAATTATTTTGTGTTTGTGGCATAAAGTTGCTCAGTTTTGTTTAGGGTTTTGGAAATAAATGTTGTGGGGTTCCCGTCTTGTGATAATACTGCACCTATTGCTATGTTTGATGCATCTGTGGCTAGAGTGAATTTTTTATTGTAATACGGTTGTACTTATTCTATATGTGCAATTAAACTATCTTTTAGAACATTAAATGCTTCCACTGCTGTTCCATTCAGCTGTATCAAGGCTTTGTTTGATGCTCTTTTTGAAATCTTCCCATTGACTCCACTTAAATACTTTGTTAGTGGTTTGGCAATTGTCGCATAGTTCCGGACGAATTTTCTATAATACCCTGTTAATCCTAGGGAACTGCGTAGCTCTCGGACATTTTTCGGAATTGGATGTTTCTGTATTGTATCTATTTTTTCCGGGTCTGTTTTAATGACATTATGGGAAACGATGTATCCCAGGAATTTAGTCTCTAGTTGAAAAATTTAGACTTTTCAAGGGAAATTTTCATGTTAGCATTCTGTAAAATCTGTATTATTCTAATTATATCTGTATAGTGCTGATAATAGTTTTTGAAAATATTATTATGTCATCCATATAGACATGGCAGGTTTTCCCTACTTGATCTCCAAGTATATCGTCCATTGCCCTTTGGAAGATTCTTGGTGCGTTTTTCAAACCCATTGGCATTCTTAAAAATTCATATTTACCATTATTTATGGAAAATTATGTTTTTTCTATGTCTGATTCTTTCTTCAATATCTGATAGAATCCCGATTCTAAATCAATAGCAGAGAAATACTTTGCCCTCCCCAAATTGGAAAGAATTACAGAAGGATCCTGCATGGGGTTTCTGTCTGGTATTGTATTCTCATTTAATTTTGTAAAGTCTATTACTAACCTATGTTTTGGAGTTCCAGCTTGATTTACTCCTTTTTTTGGTACAACTATCACTGGCGAATTATATGGGCTCCTACTAGGTCTAATTATACCATCGTCTAACATTTTACTTATTTCTTTATTAACGAAATCGTTAACCGAATAAGAATATGGATATATCCTGGCCTATCATGTTCAGTATTTATTTCTCCTTTTATATCCGTTCTAAACGGTAACTGCAAATCTATATTTGCATGGTCCTTTTGTATTATATCTATCATTCTTTCCCTGAGTTTCTCTAAATTTTCCGCTTCATGAGTAAGTGTGTTATTCAATCTGATAATTTCCGATTCAGAATTTATATTTTATGTAAGTCGGATATTTCTACGACGGCATGTTCAGGAAATTTGCATCCCAAACTATTTATTTTTGTGTTGACGGATAATTCTACGTCGGCATGCTCAGGATTCCTTGATCCCAAGCTGTATAAACTTCCTTCTACCTGTACTGAATCGGTTCTTTCTGCCTTTCCTGCTTCAAAATATTTTTTTATTATAAATCCTTTTAACGGAAGGATAATTTTCCCTTTTGTAAGGGTTATTTTATTTGGAGAAACGTTCTCATCGAAAATGATCTGTTCTTCGTTATTATTATATCTTCAAATTCCCTTTTCGGTATCAATTACCGCTCCTATCACTTTAGGTGTGATGTGAGAAAAGATTGTTAATAAATTATTTGTGAGCCAAAATTTGAAATCAAAAAGATCGAGATTGAATCTGGGGACACCAAAGATTGTTTATAGCTCGTATAAGGGACCAATTAATTACCAGTTAATTACGTTAACTTACATATGTTAAAAATTTAATCGATATTTCCCATTTAATAAGCAACAATAATCTGGCCACACTGCTTTGTATGTACGTATAATGTATGGTTCTCATTTCCGGACACACTCAAATAAATGTTCAACCGAACCACTACGCGTCTCTCAAATAAACCCAATATATTTCTAACATTGGTTATGGGCCCAGAGTTCGTTGTTTTCGGTTTTATAACTGACTAGAAGGCGTCTAAGTTTGAGTGTCGGTTGTGCTTAATTGTCAATAGTTAGTATCGTTTGCGAATTAACACGGAACAATAAGCCAACATGAATTTGTCAAATCAAATCGAAAAACTTGATGAAAACAATTACGGTGTGTGAAACATGGCCATGAAAAGATTTTTAGTAATGGCAGACTTATGGGATGTAGTGTGTGGAAAAAAGATTGGAGAAGATGACGCATCTGTTCAGAAATGGAAAAAATTTGATCAGAAAGCAATGGCGTACATAACCTTAAATATTAAGGCATCGCAGTTTGTGCACATAAAGACGTGCGTAACATCTGAAGCTATGTGGAAAAAATTAATGGAGCTTCACATGCCAAAAGGCCCCATTCAGAAAGTGCAACTTTATCAAAAACTAATTCGACTAAATATGCAGCAGGGCGATGATGTGTCCGCCTATGTGAATTCTTTTGTAGAGACAATTGAAAAATTGTCAGAATTGGATATAAAACTTAACGACGAGCTAAAAGTAATTATGTTACTAAGCAGTTTGCCCGATTCATGGGAAAATTTTGTAGTCGCGATCGAAACGCGTGACGAGCTGCCAAAATTTGAAGCTGTTAAAGTAAAAATGATAGAAGAAGGCACTAGAAAACAGGGAAGACCACACAAGCAGTATACACACATACACAGCGCAGATCGCGAGAAGACGAGAATGTCGAGAAGAACGGAAGAAAGAACGACGGGAACATAGGCGCAAAGCAGTATTTCAATGGAAAATGTTTCAAATGCGAAAAAACTGGTCATCGAGCAAGCGAGTGCAGATCCAAGAAAAAGGGTAGCAAATCAAGTGGACAAAGAGAACAGGCAAGCAGTTTAATGCACTGTTTTGTCGGAGAGCAGCAAAAAAGAGTTTGGTGCGTAGATAGTGGCGCAACATCTCACATGTGTTGCGATCGCAACATTTTCTTTAACTATGCTGAGAAGGAAACATCGATAATGTTGGCTACAAATAAATTCGTCTCATCACCCGGATCTGGCAATGTTAAAATTCAAAGTGAAAATATGATAATAAACTTGCAAAATGTGTTATATGTCCCTGAATTACATATGAATTTTTTCTCAGTGAGCACAGCAGCTAAATTCGAGAATTCCACTACATTTATTGGAAAAGTGGCACTGATTAAAAATAAAGAAGGAGAAACCATTATAAAAGCCAAGCAAGAAAACAACTTGTATGTGTACAAACAGTGCTCAGAAAAAAGTGCAGTTTGCTTGTTGAACACAGTTTCGCCGGAAATGAAGTGGCATAATAGATTTGGCCATCTTAATTTCCAAGATTTAAAACAGCTGAGCGAAAATCAGCTTGTTCATGTCATGAGTGTTGAAAAATTTAAAATGGAAATTAATTGTGATACATGTAACAGGGCAAAAATATGTACATTGCCTTTCCAACAGAAGTTAAATCGTACAACGAAGCAAGTGCTTGAGCTAGTGCACACAGATGTATGCGGCCCAATGAATGTAAAATCGATCGGTGGCAATCGCTATTTTGTGACATTTATTGATGACTACTCGCGCAAGATATTTGTTTACATTATGCACGCGAAAAGCCAAGTTTTTGAAAAATTCAAAATATTCAAAAGTTATGTGGAATGCCAAACGGGCAACAAAATAAAGGCTGTGCGCAGCGATAATGGAACAGAGTATGTAAACAAGGATTTTTCAGATTTTTTGAACGAGTGCGGCATACAAAGGCAATTGACGGTTCCCTACACCCCTCAGCAAAACGGTGTAGCCGAGAGAGCCAATCGAACAATTGTAGAGATGGCAAAGAGTATGCTTATCCATGCAAATCTGGATGAGTTCTTGTGGGCAGAGGCTGTTACTACGGCAGTTTACATCCGCAATAGATGCCCCACAAAGGCTTTAAACGGCGGTATACCATTCGAAGCCTGGAAAGGACGCAAGCCGTCAGTAAAACACCTGCGAGTATTCGGATCTCGAGCATTTGCTTTGGATAAGACCAGAAGAAGCAAATTCCAGCCAAAGGGCAAAGAATATATTTTTGTTGGCTACTCCTCAGCTGCAAAAGCTTACCGGCTGTTCGATCGAGAGAAGCGGACAATAATTGAAAGGCGTGATGTCAAATTTGTAGAAGGTGAGTTTGACACAAAAAGCATTGCGAATTGTGATATTTCAGATAGAAATGACAATTTCATGACAAACATACTTCGCCTTGAGTCAATTGAAGTTCCAGATCAAAACTCAGATGTACCTTTAATAGCCGATCATTCAGACTCAAGCAGTGACTCCGGCGAAGAAGAGGAGGAGTTTTTGAGCGCAAGTGAACCAGACGAAAATTACGTGAGCGGCCAAGCACCGCCACAAGAGAATGCAGTACAGCGTGGGCGTGGCAGACCCAAAATCATCCGCAGCGGTCAACCTGGACGACCGAGAAAACAGTACCAGGCAGTGCTCAATAGTCTTCTCAATCAGGTGGATGACACTGAGACACCGCAGTCAGTTGCTGAAGCTTTGCAAAGCCATTACTCTAAAGATTGGATAGAATCAATGCAAACGGAATACGACGCTCTACAGGAAAATAACACGTGGTCATTGTGTGAACTGCCTCCAGGACAAAAAGCCATTGGCTCAAAATGGGTTTTTCGAATCAAGAGAAACAAGGATGGTCTCATTGAGAAGTTCAAATCTCGATTGGTTGCTCAAGGCTGTGGGCAACAATTTGGAGTAAATTATTGGGAAACATTTTCACCTGTAATTCGGTATGAGACCATTCGCATGTTGTTCGCGATAGCTGCAGAAAAACAGCTATATATGCACCAACTGGATATATCAAATGCTTACCTAAACAGTAAACTTCAGGAGACTGTGTACATGAAGCAGCCTCAGAATTTTGTCGACAAGCATCATCCAGAAAAATTTCTAAAGCTGCGTAAAGCACTTTACGGACTCAAGCAATCCGGACGTGTCTGGAATAAAACGCTGGACGAAGTATTGTCTTCCATGGGCTTCAAGAGATGCAAGAACGAGGCATGCTTGTACGTCAAGAAAGATAAACAAACATACAGCTATATTGCAGTATACGTCGACGATTTAATTATTGCGTGTCCAAACAAAAAAGATATAGCCGTAACTAAGAAGAAGATCGCATCAAACTTCAAGTTGCACGATGGCGGCCCCATAAACTATTTCCTAGGAATGGAAATCGAGCGAGACGGTGAACAGGGTTCGATTTCGCTTTGCCAGAAATCGCATATTCAAGGACTATTGGAGACGTATGGCATGAGCAAGTGCCGTCCAGTCAGCACACCGCTCGACCCAGGTTATCAAGTTGACTGCATTAACGATAATTGTGTCAAGGTGAATATAACACAATATCAGTCATTAATTGGTTCCCTTATGTATTTAGCCGTCTTGAGCCGACCGGACATTTTGCACGCAGTAAGCAAACTGTCGCAACGAAATACCGATCCCCATGCAGAACACGAGACTGCTGCAAAACACATTCTAAGGTATCTGGCTGGTACGAAGAATTTGGGCATCACATATCGCAAGTGTGGCGAACCAGTAAGAGGCTTCGCAGATGCAGATTGGGCCAATGACAGGCTCGATAGAAGATCTTATAGTGGCTACGCATTCTTTCTAGCAGGCAGTGCGTTTTCTTGGACTTCAACTAAGCAAACTGTTGTCGCATTGAGCAGCACTGAAGCTGAATACATAGCTCTATCTATGGCTGCTAAGGAAGCCGCTTATTTACGAAGACTTCTGAACGAGATTGGTTGGTCAACTGTTGCAGAGCCGCTAACCATCTATGGCGACAACATAAGCTCGCAGCATATTGCCAAAAATCCGGTACACCACAAACGCACCAAGCACATTAATATTAAGTATCATTTTGTTCGCGAAAAAGTAGAATGTAATGAAATAATACTGGAATACGTATCCACAAACGGCAATGTTGCAGATCTGCTGACAAAATGTTTAAGCAAGCAAAAGCACGACGATTTTGTTAAATTACTTGGAATGACAAAGATAAACATGCGTTAGTTTAAAATGATTATATGTAGCTTAAGAAGAAGTGTTAAAAATGTAATCGATAGTTCCCATTTAATAAGCAACAATAATCTGGCCACACTGCTTTGTATGTACGTATAATGTATGGTTCTCATTTCCGGACACACTCAAATAAATGTTCAACCGAACCACTACGCGTCTCTCAAATAAACCCAATATATTTCTAACAACATACATCATGCAATTCTATTAATTATTTTTCGCTATTAAACAGATGGTTAAACAGATTAAAGTAGAGCAAATTATACTTAATACATACGGTTTAAATTTGTTCGGTTGTGCATCACTGGTCCCAAGGTGCCAAACTCTCCAATCTAGGCTTTCTCGGACCACAGCCATGGTCTTGCGAGCGACGTGCGTGGGAGAGAGCGTCAGTCTGCTTGCGAACGTCATCGATCAGAGCATTGCCCCAGTCTAACAAACATAGGAGCTATCTAATGCTGCCATACAGTCCCTTTAATTTCAATTATCACTAAACCGAAACTAAATTAACATTAACCAAGTGTTTTGCATTGGCTCCGGGAACCCTTCCTCATTGTCCTCTGGATATAGAAATCCACGGGGACACAACTGTGCATGGTGGCCCATGAGGGGAACCCAGCTGCCAAACACAAACAATTTCGTGGACATAAATCAGCGCCGTTAGATCGCGGGCTGCTAAACGAAGAAGTGCAATAGAGGAATGCGATAACCGCAAGCTAGTGCTGGTGCTTGACGCCCCGCTCTCTTCGCTAACGTCTCAGCGCTTGACGCCCCGCTCTCTTCGCCATCGGTTCATCGCTCCGCTCTCTTCGCTTTCATCTCTTCGCTAATCTCATTGCTTGGTGCGTTTTGGTGCGGGTAAGTAAAGAGAATTTGAGTGAGTCTGTGTGTGAGATCAGCTACTTATTTTAAACGAATTTTATATTGAGTGGTGAGTGAGAGCAAATATAATCTAATAAAATAAAAACGCAAATATACAAGTATTATGGATTCGGATGCGGGCTCGAAGGTTTTCATCGGATTTCGAGGAACGTCATATGGAAGTGGCGTGTACTCTAGCCGAGGAGTCCGAAAGGCTGCTACCTGCAGCTCCAATCGTGCCTAATATCTCATCCGAAAGGCACACTGACGCACCAGAGGTTCATCTAAAAATGCCACACATGCCAGTCCCCAAATTTTCCGGTGCATGCATCGAATGTCCTGGGTTTATGACGCGTTCTTAAGCTTGATCCATGACAACTCTACTTTAAGCGGTGTTAAAAAATTGGATTTTCTCAAAGAAGTACTCCCGTCAGGCCGGGACAACGATGTTTGCCAAATGCAGCTCACGGGCGCTAACTGCACGGTGGTGTGAGGTATGATGGGCAAGAGATACAACAAGCATCGCGTTGTGTTTTCGCATCATATGAATGCGATCTATGCCCTTCCCAGATTGCAAAAGAAGACTGCTGAGTCCATACTGACTATGCTCAGCACGGTTAATGTCTGCCTGGCTGCGTTTCGCCGCATCCAAGCCTTGGATGGGGAGCGCAATCGCTGGCTGGCGCATTACCTGACGTCGAAGCTACCAATGGAGAGTCATAGGGATTGGGAGCATGGGAGTGAGCACATTAAGTTTTCAAGCACCTTTGAAAGAAAAGGAAGTATATAAGTGACGTGAGACAAAATCTTAGGAAGTAAAATTTTAAAAAATTTTGGTATAAGACCTTCAGCATTAGACTTCATGCATACATGTAAGGACATCACACTGATCGACACATACAAAGCTAAAACTATAATCACAGAGTGGGATTGTATTCAGGTACATGTTACTAGTCGATTCTGGTACATCAATCGACGAAAACTTTGTGTTAAGTTCATCGACATTAATATTGTGCTGAGTCGTCTGTTTACATTTCCCTATGCCTGGGGAATTCATTTCCTTCCACCTTTGTTTAATGGAGGGACAATTCTGAAGCTTAGTAGATCTTATACTATTGTTGACCGTGGCTCTTAATCTTTTGTACATGATACGAAACTCTTCAGTTTTGTATCGCTTCCATTTAAAGAAAGCGACGTCTCACTGATGTGTTAGTTTTTTAATATTAATGCTGAACCATGGATTTTGTCTTTATTGTAATATGCGCTTCTCGCGTATTAAAGAGCGAACGACGTCTGTATACATGAGTGGTTTATTCAGAACTAAAAAGATGAGATATGTACTGCATACATACGAATAAGAATTCAAAGGAGATGCGAGAGATAACATAGGCTCTCGCTGTTCATGTACATTATGTTAATTAGCGTTGCCACACAGATCATGTTATGGTTACAATTCAAATTTCAACACTTTTGCTTAAACATAATATTATATGATTACAATGTATTAATCAATTAATCCAAGCGATTTTACAAATCCGTAATGCTTTTGCTTACATAAACTTTTGGTTAATACATCGGCAACGTTTTTCTGTGTGGATACGTATTCAAGTTTTATCTTTTTACTTTCTACTTTGTCTCTAACAAAATGATATTTTAAATCTATATGCTTTGTGCGTTTATGGTGAATAGGATTTTTCGCAATATGATGCGCACTGAGGTTGTCACCATAGATGGTCATCGGCTCTTGATTTGAGTATCCAATCTCTTGCAAAAGCCCTTGTAGATATACTGCTTCTCTAGCAGCTGTTGATAGCGCCACATACTCTGCTTCGGTGCTGCTCATGGCGACGACACTCTGCTTTGCTGATGTCCATGAAAACGCACTACCAGCTAGGAAGAAAACGTATCCAGAATATGATTTTCGGTCCAGCTTGTCGTTGGCCCAATCAGCATCGGCGAATCCTTTTACTGGCGCTCCAGACTTTTGGTAGATGATGCTCATATTCATAGTGCCGCGCAAATAGCGCAACACATGCTTAGCTGCAGTTTCGTGCTCCACATGAGGGTCTTGGTTTCGCTGTGATAGTTTGCTTACAGCATGAAGAATGTCGGGTCGGCTCAAAACTGCTAAGTACATGAGCGAACCAATTAGTGATTGATAATATGTCATATTTACCTTTGCACATTCTTCATTTTTACAACCAACGTGAAAACCTGGGTCAAGTGGTGTTGCGACTGGACGGCAATCCAGCATACCGAAAGTATTCAAAACGCTTTCAATATACTTTGTCTGGCATAACTTGATCGCGCCTTTTTTGCCTTCTCGATGAATTTCCATGCCTAGGAAAAAGTTGAGCTGGCCTCCATCTTTCATCTCAAATACGGATGCGATCTTTTGCTTGATCGCGCTGACGTCCTTCTCTTTAGGACAGATGATTATCAGGTCGTCGACGTAAACTGCTATATAACTGAAGCCTTGTTGATTCTGTTTGACGTATAGACATTGCTCGTGTTGACTTCTTTTAAAGCCCATGTTCACCAGCACCTCGTTCAATGTGTCATTCCAGACACGTCCGGACTGCTTCAGCCCGTAGATAGCCTTTTGAAGTTTGAGTACCTTTTCCGGGTTCTGCTCATCTATAAAGCCTGAGGGTTGCTTCATATAGACGACTTCTTGGAGTTTACCGTTGAGATACGCGTTAGAGATATCCACCTGATGCATGTGTAACTGCTTTTCTGCAGCGATCGCAAATAACATTCGGATTGTCTCATAGCGTATCACTGGAGAATATGTCTCCCAGTAGTTTACGCCAAACTGCTGGCTACATCCTTGTGCCACAAGTCTCGACTTAAACCTTTCAATGTCACCGTTTTTGTTGCGTTTGATTCTGAAGACCCATTTTGAGCCTATGGCCTTTTGTCCCGGCGGAAGATTAACAGGAGTCCATGTATTATTTGACACGAGTGCATCAAATTCCTTTTTCATCGATTTTTTCCATTCTTCTGCATCGTGGCCATGCAACGCATCTGCAACGGTCCGTGGAGTTTCAATGTCATCGGAGCAGCTTAGATTGTTGAGAACATTGTACTGTTTCTTTGGTCTGCCAGGTTGACCAGTACGAATGATTTTTGGCCTTCCTGGGCCACGTATTTGTGGGATGTCTTCATCTGAGCTTCGGCTCTGTTCCGGATCGCTTGCACTTACGAAGTACTCCTCCTCCTCATCATCGCTGTTGTCAACGTTGCCTTCCGTTTCGTCTTCGGGCTCATCAACAGTTTGTACCTGCACAGGTTCTTCGTTTGACTCAAAGCGTATGATAATTTCAGCAAGATCCTCAGTCTGGTCTCCATTTTCGTGAATATCATTTACTTCATTGACGAACTCACCCTCCACAATCTTGACGTCTCGGCGTTCCACTACTATTCGCTTTTCTGGGTCATATAATCGATATGCTTTTGCTGCAAAAGAGTAGCCAACAAAAATGTACTCTTTTCCTTTGGCAACAAATTTGCCTTTTTTTGTTTTGTCCAGTGCAAATGCGCGTGAACCAAATATTTTCAGATGGTTTACCGATGGTTTGCGCTGATTCCAAGCCTCGAAGGGGGTGCATCCATTTAACGCTCTAGTCGGACATCTATTTCGCAAATAGACTGCAGTGTGTACTGCTTCGGCCCACAAAAATTCATTTAAATTTGCGTGAATTAACATGCTCCTGGCCATTTCAACGATTGTACGATTTGCGCGCTCAGCAACGCCGTTTTGCTGAGGTGTGTAAGGTACCGTTAATTCTCTTTTTATTCCGCACGTGCTTAAAAAATTTGTAAATTCATTGTTTATGTACTCAGTACCATTATCGCTACGCAAAGCTTTAATTGTTTTTTCGGTTTGGCACTCGACATAACTTTTATACATTTTAAATTTCTCAAAAACTTCATTTTTGGCGCGCATAAAATATACGTGAATTTTTCGCGAGTAATCGTCTATAAATGTAACAAAATAACGGTTTCCAGCCAGAGATTTAACATTCATAGGTCCGCATACATCGGTATGGATCAATTCGAGAACACTTTTCGTAACACGTTCTGCCTTTTGTGGGAACGGCAATGCACATATTTTAGCCTTATTGCATGTGTCGCAATTTGTGTCTACGGATACGTTTTTAATTTTCATTCCGATCACACGTTCTTTTTCGCAAAGATTCTTTAAATTTTGAAAATTTAAATGCCCGTACCGGCTATGCCATTTCTTTGCAAGAGATATATCGGATATTAAATGCACTGCATCATGTGTTTTTTCCACTCCATACACGTATAAATTGTTTTTGTGTACCGCACGCAACATTATATGTCCGTGTTTATTTCGCACTAAAGCTTCTGCATTTCCGAATGTTGTGATATTCCCGAATTCGGCTGCTTTGCTCACCGACAAAAAATTCATTTTTAGATCCGGCACATACAACACGTTTCGCAATTCTATATTTGCTTCATTAGATTTAATTTTCACAGTTCCAAAGCCTGGGGACTCAATATACTTTTCTGCAGCCAACATAATTGTTGTGCTTGTCTTTTTAAAGGTTTCAAACAAATCTTTATTGCAACACATATGCGATGTTGCTCCACTGTCGATACACCAAGAATTTTTTCGCTGTGTAGAGACGCAGCTGTGCATTAAACAGTTAGATCTTTCATCCCTTGCGCACTGTTTCGAATTCTCTTTATTGCTTTTGCACTCAGATGCGCGGTGCCCGCTTTGTTTACATTTGTAGCATTTTCCTCGAAACTCGCGATGCTCGTTGGATTTCTTGCCGTCTCGTTTGCTGTCTTTTCGACTGGCGCCGTAATTCTCCGAACGCGAACCGTTGTTTTTTTGAGTCTGTGTGTGTGCGTACACAGCCTGTACAGCAAGTTCACGATCGTCTCTTTCATTTTTACGTGCTCCTTCTTCAAGTATTTTTACTTTTACCGTTTCAAACGAGGGCAGAGTGTCGCGTGTTTCTATCGCCACGACGAAATTTTCCCAACCGCTGGGCAAGCTTGACAACAACATTATTACTTTTAGCTCGTCTTGAATTTCGATATTAAGCTCGGCTAACTTTTCAGTAATTTCCACGAAAGAGTTTACATATTGTACCACGTTATCACCGTTTTGCATATTTTGCCGCAAAAGTTTTTGGTATAACTGTACCTTTCGCACTGGTCCCACTGACACATGAACATCGCGTAATTTTTGCCACGCTTGCTTCGACGTTGTGCATGACTTAATGTGCATCAACTGCGTTGGTTTTACATTTAATATAATGCATGCCAGTGCCTTTTGGTCAAACTTGTCCCACTGTGCCAACTGTTCTTCCTCCTGTGGACTTTCGATTTTACCACTAACATGTGTCCACAAATCCGTTGTGATCAACACACTACGCATGGACATTGACCACACATCGTAGTTGTCTTCACCCAATTTTTCAATTTGCAGAGACACACTCATTTTGTTTTAATTGCCACACGTCACTTTCTAACTGGTGCACGATTTATTTGCAATTGCATCAAACAAAATGTTAACTTGCAGTTCAACCACGGTTTTTTTATACACGCCCGATCTTTCGGTGATCTGGGCCCATAACCTATTGTAATATGCGCTTCTCGCGTATTAAAGAGCGAACGACGTCTGTATACATGAGTGGTTTATTCAGAACTAAAAAGATGAGATATGTACTGCATACATACGAATAAGAATTCAAAGGAGATGCGAGAGATAACATAGGCTCTCGCTGTTCATGTACATTATGTTAATTAGCGTTGCCACACAGATCATGTTATGGTTACAATTCAAATTTCAACAGTCTTGGTTTGGTGACTTTGGTTTTGAGAAGTACAAATTTGTTGAACAGGTACTGTTTAAAACACTCAAATGACAATCAATATGATTAGCATTGTAAATGGAAGCCCAGTCACATGCATTATATTCGAGCTCTAGTCCATGAAAGTTAATATTTGTATAGTCTCTATACGTAAATGAATCAGTTTTATAATCTAAAGTCAAGTCAAATGTCAGAAAAATAAGGTCATGCTTAGAAAACGCTGGTACTGAGATCTGGTCATAAAGTAAAGTATTACTTGGGTCATTAGTGACAAAAACGTCAAGAAGTGTATCACAGGTACTGGTAAAGTGTGTAGGCATGGTTACATTTACGGCATATAACCCCAAGGAAGCAAAGTTGTCCAATAGATGACTTCCTAACAAGAGATTAATATTGAGATCGCCAGACAGAATAATGTCAGTGTATGACACTGAAATGTCCGAGATAATATTTAATATTGGCTCATAGTCTATTGCACGATGAGGTCGGTATATACAGCCGAATACAATTTTCATAATCATTTTGCTTGTGATTTCCAAAATTAGATATTCAATGGGACGTTCACCCGGTTGTTTACATATAACATTATATTTGAATATAGTATTAACATATAGTATTATAGTATTAACAGTTTTTGAGAAAATGACTTTTTGATGCAGAATATTTCTAAAATACTTAACGCATAGTCCGGTTAAATATTATAGCAAAAGAAGTAATAATTGCGCTGGAAATGCTATGTCAAATTGATCGTATGTCACAGTGTATTTTTCGGTAATTGCGAAATTAAATTATCATATGTGCCACACAAATTTTCGTCTGGTGAGCATTTTGTTAAATTTTCCAGAACCAAATAAATCAATAATGAAACAAGGGGGAACGTTATGAGCCGCGTCTGCGCCGCGGCTCTACTTTATACCCGGTACTCAGTTAGTATATAGTATATTAGTATATAATAGTATAGTAAAGTATATTATCTACTCGTATGTAACTTATAAAATATATGTGGGGTTTTTTGTTTATTAATCAGAGTAAGGTTAAAATAAAGGTTTCGGTACAGTAATATTGATATTAAAGATACAAGGAACTAAAATTGGACGTCGTCGTCGTTTTGTTCTACACGCAACCCTTTTCGTCGGTGGTTGTCTTTCTACTGCTCGCGCTGCTCTCTCTCGCTGCTCTCTCTCGCTGATCTCCCTCGCTGCTCTCTCTCCATTGTGCGCTCTTCGTGCTGACTCGGAATTCGCCTGGGGCGAATTCGCGTTTGCTCGTTTGTCCAGGGAACGCAAAACCCAGCCCACATCCGGCCGTCCTGACTATGCACTCGCCTCGAATGCATCGTCGCTATCGTCGTTGTTGCTTGTGGACCATGGCTTCAGATATTCCGCACACGAAGAGGAGTGCTTTGGACCATCGGAATTGCCAACTTTTTTGACGTCGTAGGCATTGTTCTGCTTCACCTTGATGATCTGGTAAGGACCCAAAAACTTTGGCTTAAGTTTGAGCCCGCTACCAAACTGTGTCCTCTTTATGGCAACTAGGTCGCCAACGTCATACTGTCTAGCTGCCTTACGTCGCAAATTATACGTCTTTTTGTTCTCGGCTTGCAGATTCAGAATTTGAGTTTTCGCTTTTGTCCGTAGCTCATTGCGGTCATCTTCAAATGCAACGATGGACTCCTTTTGGATCAAACTCTGAAGCTGCTGGTCATCTTTGGTGCGCATCTTGATACCCATTAGAATTTCAAAAGGGGTGGTATCGATGCTTCTGGTATACGTCGAGTTTATGGCTCGCTGGACTCGATCTACGTGCTTAAACCATTTTGAAGGGTCGTCTATGCTGAGCTTGGCAAGCACGGAGATAATCACTGCGTTGAGTCTTTCCACTTGCCCGTTTACCCGTGGAAGTCCTGTAGTCGTCTTCACCAGTTTGATGTTTTCGTCGTCGCAGTACTGCAGGAAATCTTGAGCGGTAAACGCCGAACCTCTATCTGAAATGATACAAGCAGGGTTGCCAAACGTCACGCTTTGGCTGCGTAGCTTTAATATGACCTCGTTAGATGTAGTTGACTTTGTAGGGTATAACCAGCAAAACTTCGTGAAGGCGTCGATTACAGCAAGTATATGTTTATAGTTCTTGCCGGTTGATTCCAGTGGACCCAAAAAGTCAATGTGATACGTCTGTAGCGGCACGGCATCTTTTTGCAGGGGGTGCAGAAGACCTTCCTGTTTACCTCGCTTGCGATTTACCAATATGCAAGGTATACAGCAGTCGATATACTTTTTGATTTTGTCGTCTAAATTTGGTATGTAATACTCGTTGCAAATTAGCTCCTTCGTCTTCTTCATAGCGAAGTGCCCTCTATCGTGAGCTCTGCCGATAATGGTTTTCTGCATATCCCTTGGAACCACCATCAATTCTGCATCGTTGACTAGCTTGTAGAGGATTCCAGACTTTACAAAGTAGTCTTCGTATTGTTGATTGTCGTCGTTAATAAGTTTCAGAATCGTCTTTAGATGTTCGTCATGTTTTTGCGCTTGTTCTATTTCACCTAAGATGCTTCCGTCGCTTATATGCATAATGGGATACCGTGAAAGTGCATCCACATGACGCATTCGTGAGCCTGCGCGGTGCTCAACTTCATAGTTGCACTCCTGAAGAAACATTATCCATCTTGCTACCCTAGTACAAAGATTCTGCTTTTCTAATGTTTTGGTGAACGCGTTGCAATCTGTTATTATCTTAAATGGGATACCCAATAGATAAACTCGGAATTTCGTCAATGTTTCGATGACCGCAAGTATTTCCAATTCATAGCTCGTGTATTTGCGTTGTGCCTCTGTTGTTTTCTTGCTCATGTATACTAACACTGGGTTTGATATCAAACATTTCTTCAACACGCATATGGCGTTTTCTTCGTCCGGGCCAATTGCAAACTTTACATTGTTTTTCGTTAGGTCAGTCAATGGTTTGGCTATAACTGCGTAATTGTAGATAAACTTTCTAAAATATCCTGTAAGACCCAAAAAACTCTCAAGCTGCTTCAGTGTCTGTGGCGTCTTGAACTTTGAAACGGCTTCAATCTTCAACGGGGTCGGATACAGCTTTTTGTTCTCTATGATATGGCCGAGAAACTGGATTCGTGTTTGTAAAAACTGACACTTTTTACAATTCAGCTCTAGCCCATACTCTTCGCACGTCTTGAGAACTTCTTTTAGATTTGCTAAGGCTTCTTGTTCGTCTTTGGCTGGGATGATTACGTCGTCGACATATGGTAGTGCAATGCCTTTTCTAGTCAGCGGTCGAAATATTGCGCCAATGTGCCTCTGGAATACTCCGGGAGAATTCGTCAATCCAAACGGCACCTGGCGGAACTGGTACTGGCCGCTCTGCGTCACAAATGAGGTGTACTTCTTACTATCATCAGCTACAGGAACATGAAAGAACCCATTCTTCAAGTCAATGGTGCTGAATACTACAGCATCTTGCAAACGATCTAGCTGGTCGTCTATTAACGGCAACGGGAAATGATCTTTTACGAGAACTTTATTGATACGTCTATAGTCAATACATAGTCGTGGTGTGCCGTCGCTCTTCTTCACAAGTACAACTGGGCTTGTGAACTCTGAATCGGACTCCTCTATTACCTTTTTGTTCAGCCACTCGTCAATCTGGTCTTCTATGATGCGCGTTTCAGATATCGCAAATCGCCGAGGCCGCGAAAAGATTGGTGTTTCATCTTTTAGAATAATTTTCATTTCAATGTTCGTTGTTTTTGATTTTTTTGGTTTATACGTCGATATTATCTCGTTTACTTCGCGTCGGGTAATCTCGTTTGCCGCGCTGTTTATTTTTAGCTCGGAATTGTCCACCGCTACGTCGATTCTCATTATGGACGATTCGTCATACGGTACTTCATTATTTTCATCTGCCATTCTATTTACTTTCACTCCATTACGATTAAACGACACTTCTGAGTGCAAACAAAGCTCTTCTCCGATGATCAGTTTAATATCCATGAACTTTGAAGCAACAACATAAAAGTTTAACACATATTCTTCATTGTCAATGCGTATGCTATGCTCCACTTTACCTATCGGCTTGCTATTGTCAGCTTTACTCTCACTTCCAAACCGACCAAACACACTCTGCAATCTTTTAATTTTGGCATGCGCAGTTCGTCGTACAAATCTTGGCGTAAAATGTTAAATTTACTACCGGTATCAAATAGTGCCATACACTTCGTATCTTTAATCGAAACTTCTTTAGACGTTATTTCCATTTTATTCGAAACTACACGTAAGTTTTGTTTTTCATCGTTTTGCTTTTCATTCTTCTCTTTGCAGTTCTTTGATATGTGCCCAAACTGATTACACTTGAAACACTTTCTTCCTTTCTCTTTGCTCACGCAACTGCTAAACAAATGTCCCTTCACTCCACAGTTGAAACAAACATACTCTTTTTTGCTCACTTGGGTATTTTGCCCAAACGGCATCTTCTTCTCTATTCCAGCTTTGTCACTCTTTTTTATTTTATCGCTTATTTTCTCATAATCTCTTAATTTATTCTTAAAGTCACTCATCATTTTCGCACCGTATAAAATTGTTTTGTTTAAAGCCATCTCGTCAATACCGTCGATTACATATTGCATAAGCGCGTCGTCTTCCACATTGCCTCGCGCTGCAATATCTCTCATGCGATAAAAATATTCCAGAACACTCTCTTTGGATCGTCGTTTACTCTCACTGAGCTGCATATGTATCTGTTTACTATTGACTCTCGACTTAAACTCTCTTAAAAGCGCACTCTTCAACGTTGTCCACGAATTCATATGCTTCTCGCTCAAAACAAATAACCTGGCAATGCCCTTAAGCGACTTCTTTGCGAAAATAAGTTTTTGTAGATCACTCCAATGCATGAACTCAGCCTGTTCTTCGAATTCTGTTATCCATTCCTCGACGGCTATATCATCAGAGCCATCAAACACTCGGATAGAGTCTTCTATGTCGCGGAAACTTATGGCAAAACGTGGCGCGACCACCTCATCGTAGTTTTGTCTTTGCACGTTACTTCTTTCTGTATTCCCCTTTCGGCATGTTGTTGGGATTTCGCTTGTGTGTATGTTATGTACGTCGCTGTAGTTGTCTTGCTCACTCGAGCGCCTCTCGTACACAGCTTCTTCGTCGTTTTCTTCGTCTTCGTTTTCATCTATACCATTCTCGTCGCTTACGTCTTTTTCCTCGTCTTTATCAGCGTCGTCTTCATCATCGTCGTTGTTCTCATCGCCGTTGTTGTTTTGCAGCAGATTGCCTTCCATCAGATTCCGAAAAATATGAAGTCCCAAATTTTCCGCATTGTGATTTATTTTCAATGTAACACATATTGAAAAAAGATCACGGTCCGTTAGTTTTGCTTGTATGTATACGCGCTTTGCTAAGAATCTGGCGTCGTTTTCGTCGTATTCGAATCCACTAAATTCGTGCAACCGGCTTCTATTATTTCGGTCTCCTTCTTTTTCAAACACGATAAGTGTTTGCTTGATTTCGTTGCCCCTCGTAGGCTTTTTGGAATTAACTCGTTCAAACACGTAATTTTGCTGAGATAAAAAAAAAATCGTCTATTTCTTTTTCCCCGCTGTTTAAATTTGTTAAACTCCGCGTCGTTTTTTGTTCCAAATTCCGTTGCTTGCACCGCCGTCGTACCGTCACTTCGTTTCCTTCACTCCGATCCCATACGAGCTCCCAATTGTGGGGTTTTTTGTTTATTAATCAGATTAAGGTTAAAATAAAGGTTTCGGTACAGTAATATTGATATTAAAGATACAAGGAACTAAAATTGGACGTCGTCGTCGTTTTGTTCTACACGCAACCCTTTTCGTCGGTGGTTGTCTTTCTACTGCTCGCGCTGCTCTCTCTCGCTGCTCTCTCTCGCTGATCTCCCTCGCTGCTCTCTCTCCATTGTGCGCTCTTCGTGCTGACTCGGAATTCGCCTGGGGGCGAATTCGCGTTTGCTCGTTTGTCCAGGGAACGCAAAACCCAGCCCACATATATTTTATACGTAAACGCCGCTCGAATTGTCTACCAATTTAATACATTCAACTTTATGCATTAAATTGGTACCCAGGGAACACCACGGGGAGGCCATCGCGATGCAATATGGTCACTTTAGCCAAAAAATAGTCTTGGGGACCTACGAGTCGACTTGAGCTGCTTTTAAAAGCATTTTAAGCTCCATATTCCCCAAAAATTTAAAAATAGGATTCCAATCCTTTATACAAAATATCTATACTTAAAGAATACCTAAATACTTAAAAATGATGAATAATAAACATATGTAGATAATATAAACTTAACAAAATAAAATGTATAAAAAAAACGAAAAAAAAACAAAAGAAGGTTTAGACAAAATAAAAGATTAACGTAATAATATAATAAAGAATACGCGTCCCTTGCAGGTTCCTGCCAAGCGGGCTTACGGTTCGTAACGGGGCGGGCGGTAGGTACTTATGCCAGATAACTATAGAAAAACTAATTTTCTGCCTCCCTAACATTAACTAAAATTCCACTATGGTAACTATAGATAGTCTCATAGGTGCGCGCGGTGGTTCTGCTATCGGAAATGTTTGAAAACGCCCAATCAATATGCGTGTCGCAATTGGTTGTGGACGAGTCCAAACCTAACAATGACCTAAAATTCCTTTCTAAAAGGAATTCATAAATTTCCTTACAGCAGCCTGAAAGTTTATGAAGGCATAAATTAAAATCTCCTAACACTAAGCAATTTCTATTTACAAACTGATTTCTTTGAAGTAAGTCCTGAAACTCAGTTTTGAACTTTGACAACGGATACGTGGGGGTTCTATAAATAACAATAAAACCTAGAAATTTGTACTTAAACAAAGCATACTCGAACACTGGAGATGCTAAGCTTCCGGAATTTGCATAAAATCGACCACTTTCAAAATTACTACAATGATCTAAAAGTTCATTCCTAATAAATATTAAAATGCCTCTTTTCGGTCTCGCTCCGCTGGCTACGGACGGGCAATCTAGCCGCACTGCAGTGGAATAGCCAGGAATAATATAAGCTTCATTTGAGTAAGTGGAAGCCTCAACGAAGCACAAAATAGAAGACTTGAGCATTAGTTGATCAGAACGGACATCGGTAAAATGGCAGTGCAAGCTTTCCGTATTATGGAAGAAAATATTGAGGTCGGACGGATTGAGTAAACAATCGAAGTGGGTGTGAAGTAACTTAGCGGAACGTAAGTTCTCCATCTCCTTCGCGACAGGACAGTCCCGCTTGGGTTTCGGAAGAATGAATGGTCCAACGATATAAAGTCCATTCGCACTGGTGGCCCTACTACAAGCTACATACAGCGCTTCTCTTTGCATATTGGATGAAGTGTGGACGACCACTTTGCTGTATGTAGCTCCCTGACTCTTATGAATGGTTATAGCTTCTGCAGCTACAATCGGAAACTGTTTTCGGTCAATAGTAACTTGTTCGTTTTGATGGTATTGAAAACTTTTTATAGTTTTCTGAATTGGCGTCCATGAAGATTCGTTACTATGGCTGCGTTTCGACCGTGCGTTAACTCCTACGCTTTCCTCGAGAAAATGTATCCAAAGAAGTTCGGGAGTATTGGTTGAGCTGAGATCTATCTGCATTAAATCACCAGTGGCTCCGTTAACAAGACCATCTGATGTATCTACATTGACTGTCATCATATATTTAGCCGTGGTTTTGAGAACCAATGAAGTACACAAACCTTGTGTATTCGAAGTTTTGAAGCTCTTAACAGAGTCCAGATGTTTGGTTTTGATTTCTTCGTTAAGATGTTCGGCTTTGATGCAGTCTAAAACTATTGAAGTATATTCTGCAGTCATTATCGATGATAGCTTCTCCTTATTGTACTTATCTGTCTCGCTATTGCTATAAAATAAGTGGATCGCATCTCTTGGAGCTTGACTGCCGTCAACTATTCGGTTCCTAAGCAATTCACAATCTTCCGACGTCATTTCGGCCGATGCCATGTTATTTAGTGCGGTTGCAAAAGCTTGGTCATCTCGCTGTCGCATTATCTCTGTAAGTTCGAAAAACTTGAAGCCATCCCAGAGACTAGAGCCAACTATCGCACTGTATGGATTATGCGCTCCTGATGAGGATTTAAATATCCAACGATCACCTACTGGACATAACTGCCTTAAATCGCCGAACACGATAACAGAAATGCCACCAAAAGGAGTCTCGGGCCTTGAAAATATTTGTTTTAAGCGCCTATCCAAATATGAAAACATTTTTTCACCGACCATCGAAATTTCGTCAATTATAAGAATTTTAAGATCAATAAATCTTGAACGCAAGGTATTTAACAAATCTGGACCCAACTGTTTAAAGGCATGGTTAGACTGATTGAGAGGTAAAGAAAACATGGAATGAAGTGTGGCACCTCCAATACCAAAGGCAGCCTTTCCTGTGGGAGCACACAGAAGAACTTTAACAGTTTCTGGGTTAGATCCTGGTCTACGATTAAACTCCTGGGAAATGGTCTGAAAAATTGTAGATATTGTTTTACTCTTGCCGACGCCTGCGCCGCCACCTACAAACTCATAAGAAACTGCCTTATTTCTCACATTATGCAGAAAATGGGTGAGATAAGCTTTTTGCGTCAAATTAAGCGATCTAATTAAATTGGCTAACAAAGTAAGGGAAACAATCGGAGGAAGCTTAATTAATCGAATACTCCTATCTTGATCCGTTGCCTGGTCATTCAAGTTCAAAACATTTATTTGAGAACTTATTTCGGGAATCGCTAAAGCCCTAAACTCCTCATCAATTGCCTCATCAGCTGCCTCTTCACCTAAATCTTCCTCCCTATTGGCTTCGGCTTCCATGGCCCTCCTAAGCACGTCTTCTAAGTCTGCTAACGCATTGTATTTTTTGAAATTTGAAATAACTAAATCCTGATGATTGTTATAAACAATCTCGCAATTTGCGTTCACTAAATCTCTTTCTTCATCTCTCCACGGATAAAACAGCATAACTAATGCTCTAAAATAGTTAGACCTATCTGTATTTATATTAAACCTCATATATTTCAAAATTGATGGCTTGGTCCGTTCCTTAATATAACCACTATTATCGCGGAGAGGCATAAACACTTATACTAGTGCCTCATTTTCTTCGTCCTCTTCATTATCGCAATTCTGGCCAGCTCTTTTCCCGCTTTTGGAAAATTCATAATTTGCTGCAAAATCGGCTAAACACAGGCCCTGAAGATTGGTTGGTCTTTGTTCATACCGCTCCAGCAATCCTTTGACGAATATGTCAGTGGACTCCTGATTCATATTTTGTAGGATGCTTGTAGATTTGAGCATTCGAATTCGTTGCTCTGGAGGGAAAGTATTTATTTGAACACATTTGTTGCTAGTTCCGGACAACGGAATACCTAGACAACAATATACGGCTTCCTGAGCAGATATCTCAGTGCCAGAAATGAATTTGTGACCAATGTGCTGTAGCTTTTGCCTAATCGTGTAATTGCCCCCTTGCACTTAACTTACCGCCTCGCGCATAAGCTTTGAAATACCCCTTTGGGATTTATTTATATAATTTATTATATAGCTACAGCATGCATAAGGGTCCAAAATGTATTGGATATGTGACATTGAAAGAATGTGTTTATTATAAGCATTAACGCAAATTTCAGCAAATGACCTCTTTAGAAAAATTTTTGGTTTTTTCAAAAAAGAACATATTGCATATTTGTAGTCCTCGTAATTGAGGCTCACTTGTTCGTGTGAAAAAAAATTCTCAAATATACTCAAGTGATCAATCATATTAAAGGATTGATCAGAATTTAGTAGGTCATGAATTTTCTTAAAATTTCCTTGGTGAAAATCAAGGTTTGGAGTTTCCTCCGGCAGTGGACACAATATCTCCGTTTGGGGCATTGGAGGGTATGGAATACCGAATCCACAAACTTTTGTTCCACTTTTATTGACTTTTTTAAGACATGTCATGTTTGTATGCCTATGCTTTTGGTATTCAAGATACGGAGCTAATTCTGAGTCTGTGACATCTACTGTAATATGTGTATTAATGAAGGCTACAACTGTTGAAATTGACTCAGTACTGGTTAAGTCCACTGCTGGGGCATCTTTCAGCCAAAACATACCGTGAATGTGGGGGGAACCCCTTTGTTGAAATTCAACACGCCAATAAAATTTGATGATGAAGTTTTCTCCGAAAATGCCCTGCGGATTCCTCATAACTTTTAAAAGCTCACGATACCTATGATCAAAATACCTAGCACAAGTGACTGGATCTGCCTTGATGAGACGCTCCTTTTCGTTATAGTGTAGATTCATTGCCTCTTCTTCGGTAATGATCTCTCTATCTACGTTGCTTTTGAGCAAAACAAGCAACTCTGGCCACCGCGTTTCAGCAGCGGACAGAGTGATGAAAAAAGTCGGCAGGCCGAACTGACGAATCATGGCCATAACCTTCTTCTTTTCATCCTCCCAATGAGCCGGAGACGAACGAATATCTCGAAGAACCCTATATCACTCATCGTGGTTAATAAGTCCCCCTATGAAATTCTCATTAAGAGCGTTAGCTGCCGTTACTGCACTGGAAGTGCTCCGCTTACGTAAGCAGATAGAAATATTATTTCGAATCTTAATGAGTTCTAACTTTTTGTAATTAAAGAAAAGTTTATCAGTTCTACAACCTCTCCTATCTACATTTCGAAGCTCTGATCTAACAATGGTTGTAAAACTTTCTGAAGATTGTCTCTTGACTCCTGCATAAATAGTGGGAAAGGATAACTCTTCCGAGTCAATATCTAGGATCATATCAAAAGGTCGTTGGCCTTGCCCTGGTGCGATTTTTATAATCCTATCATCAAATGGTATGTTATTTTCAAGCAGAGTTTCCTGACCGCCAGGACTAAGCTCTTCGGCTTCTAACTCCTCCTCAGGATGGGCTGGCTCTATGGCTACATTCCTATCTCTATCCTGCATACTTTCTAAAAAGGCTGCGTCTGCTTGAGATGCTACGAATGGAACAATATCGGATGTGAAACCAGAGATCCATTGCTCATTAACTACGACATTGTGCTTTTTATACAAATCTGTGTTAACTAAAAAACGAAGTGCTTCAAAAATTTTGGAAGGTCTAATGGTTTCAGCCATGAAGGCATGAAGATACTCTTTTCTACGCTTCAGGTGGAGCTGGATAACCTGGGCTTCATGGAAAGCTCTTGAAAGCTCCTTCACGATATCGCTTACCGAAATAGGGACGTTTACAACTGCTCCTTTAATGGCATTTTGGCCTCTCCCCCCTGGCAATATAGGCTTAATTATCATAAATGGAAGTCGAGGAGAAATCAGTCGTTCCTCTAATGGAGTAAGCCCCTTTAAGCAGTCGGGCAGTTTAGAAAAATCTAGTTCATTGAAGAAAAGCTTAGGCTTTTTACGCTTCCTAATGTTGCTGTGACATGTTCTGCAGAATTTTAATTTTGGGCAATCAGAAGGGAATTCTAGAAGGCTTTCAAGAGCGAATATTTCAGCACTAAACTCGCAATAACTTTCTAAAAAGACGCGAGTAATCGTAGAAATTTGTTTGGGGAACCACAGGCCTTTACAAGAAAGGCAGACCTGATCAGGACCCAGCTTTACATTCCTATTATAAACTACTTTTAGAGCTTCTAGGCCACTAAGCCTTATTCTGGGTCCTATATGTGCCCTATCTTCCTGGGAGATATTTGATCGTTCTTGCTGCATTCGGGAGGCGTTTCTTAAATTTTGCTCAGCTCTATTACTGCTAATGTTTCTATGTTGGTTAACTCTCTGACTAACAGCTCTGGCAGTGTCTATAGCTGACTGTCGAGCTGCGTCACGAGCAGATTGGCGTGCTAGAGTGTCTCTAGCTCGCGAGATACGCCTGCGATCTACTAAGCTCCTTTCTTGGATCCTGCGAGACCTATCCTGGGCTCTTTCTAATATCCGCCGCCTGTCATTATTTGTACGTATGCGCTGTCGCCTCTCTGTATTTGTTCTTTGTTCCTCACGTCTAATCTGTGGGTCCCTTCGTCTAACTATATGTCCTACTGTATTTCGTGCCTGCTCTCTATCCCTATAGTCTGGGTCCTGTCTTCGTGTGGACCGACGCCGAGTATCGGTCACTTGCTCCTCACGTCTAATCTGTGGGTCCCTTCGTCTAACTATATGTTCCACAGTATTTTGTGCCTGTTCAATGTCTCTATAGACTGGGTCCTGTCTTCGTGAGGACCGACGCCGAGTATCGGTCACTTGCTCCTCACGTCTAATCTGTGGGTCCCTTCGTCTAACTATATGTTCCACAGTATTTTGTGCCTGTTCAATGTCTCTATAGACTGGGTCCTGTCTTCGTGAGGACCGACGCCGAGTATCGGTCACTTCCTCCTCACGTCCAATCTGTGGGTCCCTTCGTCTAACTATAAGTTCCACAGTATTTTGTGCCTGTTCAATGTCTCTATAGATTGGGTCCTGTCTTCGTGAGGACCGACGCCGAGTATTGGTCACTTGCTCCTCACGTCTAATCTGTGGGTCCCTTCGTCTAACTACATGTCCTACTGTATTTTGTGCCTGCTCAATGTCGCTATAGACTGGGTCCTGTCTTCGTGAGGACCGACGCCGAGTATCGGTCACTTGTTCCTCACGTCTAATCTGTGCGTCTTCTCGTCTAACTGTATGTTCGGCAGTATTCTGGGTCTGCTCTCTGGCCCTATACCTTCGGTTGAGTCTTCGTCTGGACCGACGTCTAGTATCGGCCACTTGTCGTCTATTCTGTGCATTTATTGCAACATTTCCTACAGCATTCACTATCTGGTCGCCAGCGACAGCTGCCTGCTCTTCCTGACGTACTTCTGAAACCTGCCTAGCAGATACTTGACTTTGGTTCCTAACCAGTTCAACGAACTCAGGGTCTGTACTTACTAAAACTTCCCCGTTTTCAACAATTTCTAAATTTTCTAAATTTTCAACTCTATTCGATCTGTATCGCAATTTGCGTCTCTGAGACTGTTGAGAAGCAGATATCCTAGTCTTTCGAGGCATATTAAAATATATAACATATAATAAGATAAAGAGATAATAAAATAATAAAAAACTAATAGAAGGACAAATATCTAATAAAATAAAAGTATATTATAAATTATTATAAAATCAAGAATTAGATATTAATAAAATAATTAATGAATTAATATTATTAATAAAAGTTATTATTGATTATATATAATTACATAAAATAAAACGAATTATTATATATAATTATATAAGAATAATACGCTCTAAAAACTACAAAAGAAGGAAAAAGAAATAATAAAATATACGACTTTAATCGACGTCCTCTGGCGAGAGCAGCGACGTCCGTGCTCAGTCGCTATAGAAGCAGCGACGTTTGGCCTCAGTCTCCAGAAAAGCAGCGACGTCAGCAGCGGCACCGAAAAGCGCGCGAAGCACCGACGCAGTTAGCAACTGTTAATAGCTTCTAACTGACGATCGGCACAGGAAAACTAAAGCCCTATATCTTAATTTGCAAGCACTACTTGTATTTAATAAGTTAAGAGCTAAACTAGTTTAAATGGGATTATTAAACGTATTTTATCGCGATCGGAAATCGGAAAGTTTCTATCGCTCTCCTTGGCTCGATATCGACTGGACATACCAAAACAATGTCTACTGAAATTCCGCCGTTTTTTCCGCGAGAGTCACTCAAGAGAGAAGAGAATAGAGCAATTTGGAGCAAGAGAACGAATGGAGTCAAACCATTAACGGAAAATTAAATTTTTACAGGAACATATCTATCGGAGCCGATTCTATACACATACATATGGTACACATACATACTCCTTCTAATTCGATTGCGTGGGGTGGTAGGAGGTTAATGTTTTGGTTTCAAACATATGATGTTGCGAAGCACTCTCTCTCTCTCTCTCTCTTTCTCTCTCTTATTGACGCTGTTAGCAAGTGAGACATACAAGGTGAATTAAATAATGAGGTGACGTCGTCCGTTGTGGAGAGGACCATGAACTCTGTTTCGGCGCTCAGCATACGACAAACGGAGGGTTCTCGAAAGAGAGCACATGTTGTGACGCAGGTGTTGTCACCTTATTACTTAATTCATCTTGGAGACATACGGATGAGTATAAATATACAGTTTCTCTATTGAGAGAGCACTTGTCTCAGTGGGGCAGAGAGTTCTCAAGTGGAAAGAGAGAGACAGATGCTAAAACATTTAAAAAGCAGATTAACAGCGCATCGTGCATCCGTCTTGTTAGATAAGAGAGGGGCTCTTGGTCATAAGGTGGAAGGGGGAAACAGAGAGCGCACGTGCTTGCCAGCCGATAGTGTTTTGATTTCGCTTTTTTATGGACTCTTTTAATAGAGTGAACAAATGCATTCGCAGGTATCCCTCCCACTCCCTAACTATAACGGCTCATTCAAACAGCATATACGCATACTATATTATGTATATTTACATTGGTTTTAAAATATATATATACATACATACATACATATACGTACATATGTAAATCATTGCCTTGGCGGGCGATAATTGTTCTGGACATATGCTATTTCTTGGCATGTGCTTTCTCGCCATCTCTTTCTTTAGTCTCTCTGTGTGGGTATAGGGACAGATTGATTTGTCAATGTGGGAGGGCGGTGATTGTCGTAAGACATGGACAAGCAGAGAGCGCATCGCGCTTGTTTGATGAAGAGGGAGTGTTGGTCAGAAGGTGAAGGGGGAAAAAGAGAAAGAGAGAACGCCTGCAAGCAGCTAGTAAAGGGTTCGCGCTTGGGTTGCCGGGAATAGCTATTACTCATTACGTGGCGAAGCAGACGAGGAAGAGTGTAAGAGAGAGAGAGAGAGACAGAGCATTCTGGCTACAATAATGTTCCGAACTGATTCAAATTCGGCAATCTGTTAGATATAGCCATTGTCTACGATTCTGCTTTTTCAGTTGCTTAAAAATTGTGGTTTCCACAGACTTTCGTCCTTTTGTGGGCGGAAGAAGGCGGGCCCAAAATTTGAAATACACTTGTATCAGTGCGATATCAGAGGACTCTGTATTCAAAATTTGGTTGCTCTAGCTTGTATAGTCTCTGAGATCTAGGCGCTCATCTGGACGGATGGGGACGGGGAGGGGCATGAGAGAGAGGGAATCAGTCTGCGCTTGGGAGGCCACTAAAATTTCATTTGTTCCTTCTGACTATATTTATGATCCGATCTGATCCAAATTCAATACTCTGATAGATATAGTCATTTTCTATGATTCTGCGTTTTTGGTTTTCCCGTATCTTCAAAATTGTAGATTTTCATCTTTTGTGGGGGCGGAAGTGGGCGTGGCCAAATTTTAAAACAAACTCGTCTCGGTTTGATATCACAGGAGCTTGGATAGAAAGTTTGGTTGATCTAGCTCTTATAGTCTCTGAGAACTAGGCGTCAAAAAATTCGATCAGGCATAGCGCCTACCCCTGTGTGTGAGAGAGAGCGAGAGGGAACGATGCATTTCGAAATGGTTTTCTTCATTGTGGCTATATTTATCATCTGATCTGATCCAGATTCAACAATCTGATAGATATGCATATTCTCTATGATTCTGCGTTTTTAGTTTTCTTGTATCTTTAAAATTGTGCATGCCACAGATTTTCGTTCTTGGAGTGGGCGGAAGGGGGCGGGGTAAAATTTTGAAATACACTTGTAACAGTGCGATAGGACAGGAGTCTGGATACAAAATAGTGTTCCTCTAGCTTTTATGGTCTTTGAGCTATAGGCGCTAATAAAGACGGACAGACGGACGGACGGACCGACGGACGGACAGACAGACATAGCTATATCGACTCGGCTATTGATGCTGATCAAGAATATATATACCTTATGGGGTCGGAAACGCTTCCTTCTGGGTGTTACACACATTAATTTTTTGCACAAATCTAATATACCCCTTTACTCTTCGAGTACCGGGTATAAAAATGACAAAAGATAAATTATTTAACGCATTTTTTGCACCTTCTCCACTTCGCTTATCCACAGTCTTATGTCTATTTTGTTCTCCTAAGAAGCAATAAAAACAAAGCTTTGACCAAGCTTCGAAGATTGCATTTGAGATAAGGCTGTTGTGAGTACAGTTGACATGTGCTCTTGCGTTTCTTATACTTTGAAAAACCCTAGAGGTTAGTAATTCCTAATTTATTTCTTAACCAGCTTTTTGTAATTGTCTCTGAAATGTTGTTTGACTAAGAGTTTTGTGTTTTTATTTGGGTTATAAAAATATGTAGATTCCTCAGGCCTTAGTGCCCTATGACGATGACGATTATGAAGAGGAGTGCTGCGGTGGTAAACGCGGATAAAAGTAAAAAAAGGAAGGGAAGATAATTGAAAAGAATTAAAGATGTGTACTTGCTACTCCGGGCATTCTTAAAAAATGCAGAAATGATTATACCCCCCAAATATCATTCGGAATATAGTAATTTTGAAAGTAGTAAGCAAATTAAAGATGTTTTGGTCGAAACCGACGTGAGGACGACGTGATACATTATAATCAACATGTTTATTTTTGTTTTTATACCGGGTACTCGAAGAGTAAAGGGGTATATTAGATTGGTTGAAAAAATGGATGTGTGTAACACCCAGAAGGAAGCGTCTCCGACCCCATAAAGTATATATATTCTTGATCAGCATCAATAGATGAGTCGATATAGCTATGTCTGTCTGTCCGTCCGCCCGTCCGTCCTTATTAGCGCCTATATCTCAGAGACTAGAGCTAGAGCAACCAAATTTTGTATCCAGACTCCTGTCCTATCACACTGTTACAAGTGTATTTCAAAATTTCGGCCCGCCCCCTTCCGCCCACTCAAAGGACGAAAATCTGTGGCATGCACAATTTTAAAGATACGAGAAAACTAAAAAAACAGAACTGACCGTATTTCTGACGTAATGATAAAAATCTTCGATATGACACTTATGTAAATCTTGGATAAACCTTAGGATCTTAATATTACTTCAGAAAGTTATTTATACCAAGGAGCTAGGACTTAGGACCTAGGACTTTGCATATTTGCATATTTTTTAAGGAATGAGATGGGTAAATTCTGTTGACTCCAGGGTTTGTTTCATTAAAATTAGACTTGAAAACGATATGCATATTTCAAATTTGTTTGCATATTTGCATGAAATGCATATGCATATCTATTATTTGCTAAATATATGCAGCATTTGCCAAATATATGAAAAATGTGAAAAAAATTCCTATGTTAAGCACATCAAAAAAGAATATACAAATTAAATATTCGCGGTGGCGATTTGTTTTTTTTAAAAGTAAAATTGTTTAACTTTATTTCACAAAACTTATTGAGCTTAACAAGACTTAAGGAATTTCAGTTTCGAGGTAAATTGTTCAACCGGATAGGTATCAGCGCGATTTTGGCGACTTTAGTTTTAGGTCGACTTTTCCGTTCAGATCCAAGATCAAGACTGACTCTACTGATTCCATCTCCACATCATGAAACCCCAATGCTTCTCTTCTCGATACCATTCGGATTGGTCATCCAGATCTAGAACTGTGAAATACCAAAAATGCAGAATCTGCAGAAAGCCGGGTGTGGGCCGAGAGTGGGCCGAGATTGTTTTTCAATTAAGGCGGGTGTGAGAAAAGTTTGTTTTCCACTTTAGGTGGGGTGTCAGAAAAGATTGTTTATAAATTATTAGGGAGCCAAAGATTGAAATCCAAAGATCTTGATTGAATCTGGGCACACCAAAGATTTTGTATAACTCATATAAGGGACCAATGTAATTGGGTACGTTAACTCCCCCCGTTCTTAAATGTGTCGTCCCGATATATTTTTAGGTTCTGATAGAACTCTGATTTCTTCTGATAATTGCAAAATATTGTTTTCAATTATATCTTGTGTGGGTTTCATGAATGCCTTAGAGTGGATTTATATGGTTAATTAAAACAACGGTACTAATAAAAAAATTATTAATAATATAGTTGTTAATGGTAATCCAGTATTCCCGAATTTTATAAATGGATTTAAAATATTAACATTGTCAAAGGAAAGTAAGTTATCAGTGGATTGTACATAATCAACTTAATCAAAATTACTATATCTATGTTGCGATACGTATTCCCAAATTTTATTCTTCTCATTTATATAGGTTTTGTTATTTATTATAATTGTATCGTTGAATATGAGAAGAACTTAGTGTTGTTTACGTTATTGGTGCCTGACACTAATATGTCACCATTTTGCACGAAATCTATTTCTTTGTATTTTTCTCTTATTTTCGAGCAGTTGGCTTTAAGGCCATTTAGTAAATTCGTAAAACCGTTATTTTCGAAACTTATTTTCGCACAATTGTTAAATGTTGCTGTTTTTAAATTATTCATTAGATAATAACGTCCCCCGCATTCGCAAATATTTTTGCCTATAACTAATTTTCCATCATGTTGTGAGATGGCTCTTGCATGGTATAGTTTACAAATATTATTAATTTGGGGGTACTTTATATAAATAATTATTAAATCTGCGTTTCGAACTTTTTTAAAAGTTGCAATGTCAAGTAAATCTGATAACTCAACAGGCTCTTTCAAGTGCTTGTAAATGTCATCTATGTATCTATTTCATTTGTATTTAAAATTTTTGTATTAAGAATGTTTATTTTTGAAAGGGTTATGGTATCAATTAAGTTCAGCAGATCAAATGTAATTAATTTTAAACGATGTTTTCTTAATATTGTCTCTTCACTGAATATAAAATGTTTTAATGAGTTTGATAGCAATTCAATTTCCTTAAAAAATTTTGAATTCAATGACTTCGGAAGTCGTATACAAAACGAGGGTCAGTATTTTTATATTTACATACATTTTCTGAAAAAATAAAAAAAAATATTCTTAATGTTTTATATTGTCTTAATGTATTATTCGGTTTCTGTTATTGATCATGATTTTGTTGTTATGATTTTCCTTAACTACCTGTTTTTTGTAACGGGGTTGTAGTTTGTTTCTTTCACCGAATTTCTTTTCATAAACTACTTCACCTACTGTATAGTCTTTTCCTCTCCTATCCTTATTGTGTACCTTAAGAATTTTATTTTGAGCTGCTTTAAGTAATAATGGAACATTTTCGTGCTGGATTTTATTAAATAAGATGTCATAAAGCATTTGATTTATTGTTGAATGTATTGTGAGGTTATATTTTTCCGCTGCCCTCAATATTATTTCTGTATAGCTTGTTAAGTTTAGTTCCTCTTTAATACATCGTGCTATTTCTGTTAATGTGGAATGCACTCTTTATACCTGTCCATTGGAAGTTCTATGCCTGGGATCCGCATAAAAAATGGTTAAATTACTTCGTTGTATGAAAGATCTAAATTGTGCTGAAGTAAAACTTGGTTCGTTATTGATGTCGCTAAAGGAAAATGTTGCAATAATTCCAATACCTTTTGTTCAACATTTAGTTTATTTTGAATCTCTTTTACCAACAAGTATTTTGAATAGGTTATAAATGTCAGATTTTAGGCATAGAATATGTCTATATGTAATTGCTCACCTTCTCTTGTCGGAATGGGAGCTTCACCTATTGGAATTTTTACAGGATGTCTATTATATTTATTCTTGTTACATATCTCATAACCTTTGATATATTCTTTTAATTTTTTGTATAAGTTTGGCCCATAATACAATTTAGTTATCTGTTTGCAGTTTTCATCTAAACCTTCATCTAAACCTGCAATGTGTTTCTTTTATAATTAAGGCTTTATCTTCTGGATTCTCAATATCTTGGAGGAATTTCTTCGTGAAGAGAAATTTGTTTATGAAATTGTCCTTTAGTACTTTTTGAATAACATATAGATCTTCTAATGTGCAATGTATTCCAGTGTTTAAGTTTGGCTGAATATATTCTTTTAAAATATGCAGTAAATTCTCTTCTGTTTCAAACTCAATTATATGTCGGGTATTTTCATGAATTCTTAGTAGCTCATGAACTGTGATTATAGCTTTTGCTATGAGTAATTGTTGCTTAAACTGGTTTAATGGCTTCCTGGTTTCTTGAATGATGTTTTAAAAACTGCTTTCTGCTGCTTTCTGCTGAATGTTGGGTATTTAAATCTGAATCTAATTCCACTTGTTCATCATCACTGTCTGTTATATGATTTATTTGAATTCGAGATAAAGCGTCTGCTACTATATTGGTTGAGCCTGGTTTATACATGATCTTTGGTGCAAAACTTTCATTAAAGTAGTACAAACATATCATTTCTATATTTGGATTGTTCTGTAACATGGTAAAGGACAATGGTAGGTGATCTGTTTGAATTGCAATTCCACTAACTCCGTATAAATAATTTCTTAAATTCTTTAGTGCCCACACTATTGCTAATAATTATTTTGTGTTTGTGGCATAAAGTTGCTCAGTTTTGTTTAGGGTTTTGGAAATAAATGTTATGGGGTTCCCGTCTTGTGATAATACTGCACCTATTGCTATGTTTGATGCATCTGTGGTTAGAGTGAATTTTTTATTGTAATACGGTTGTACTTATTCTATATGTGCAATTAAACTATCTTTTAGAACATTAAATGCTTCCACTGCTGTTCCATCCAGCTGTATCAAGGCTTTGTTTGATGCTCTTTTTGAAATCTTCCCATTGACTCCACTTAAATACTTTGTTAGTGGTTTGGCAATTGTCGCATAGTTCCGGACGAATTTTCTATAATACCCTGCTAATCCTAGGGAAGTGCGTAGCTCTCGGACATTTTTCGGAATTGGATATTTCTGTATTGTATCTATTTTTTCCGGGTCTGTTTTAATGACATTATGGGAAACAATGTATACCAGGAATTTAGTCTCTAGTTGAAAAATTTAGACTTTTCAAGTGAAATTTTCATGTTAGCATTCTATAAAATCTGTATTATTCTAATTATATCTGTATAGTGCTGATAATAGTTTTTGAAAATATAATTATGTCATCCATATAGACATGGCAGGTTTTCCCTACTTGATCTCCAAGTATATCGTCCATTGCCCTTTGGAAGATTCTTGGTGCGTTTGTCAAACACATTGGCATTCTTAAAAATTCATATTTACCATTATTTATGGAAAATTATGTTTTTTCTATGTCTGATTCTTTCATCAATATCTGATAGAATCCCGATTCTAAATCAATAGCAGAGAAATACTTTGCCCTCCCCAAATTGGAAAGAATTACAGAAGGATCCTGCATGGGGTATCTGTCTGGTATTGTATTCTCATTTAATTTTTTAAAGTCTATTACTAACCTATGTTTTGGAGTTCCATCTTGATTTACTACTTTTTTTGGTACACTGGCGAATTATATGGGCTCCTACTAGGTCTAATTATACCATCGTCTAACATTTTACTTATTTCTTTATTAACGAAATCGTTAACCGAATAAGCATATGGATATTGCTTACTATATCCTGGCCTATCATGTTCAGTATTTATTTCTCCTTTTATATCCGTTCTAAACGGTAACTGAAAATCTATATTTGCATGGTCCTTTTGTATTATATCTATCATTCTTTCCCTGAGTTTCTCTAAATTTTCCGCTTCATGAGTGAGTGTGTAATTCAATCTGATCATTTCCGATTCAGAATTTATATTTTATGTAAGTCGGATATTTCTACGACGGCATGTTCAGGAAATTTGCATCACAAACTATTTGTTTTTGTATTGACGGATATTTCTACGTCGGCGTGCTCAGGATATTTGCATCCCAAGCTATTTTCTCTTGTTTTGACGGATAGTTCTACGTCGGCGTGCTCAGGATATTTGCATCCCAAGCTATTTTCTCTTGTTTTGACGGATAGTTCTACGTCGGCGTGCTCAGGATTTATTGATCCCAAGCTATATAAACTCTTTTTGTCGGATACTTCAACGACGACATGTTCAGGATTTTTTTATCCCAAACTATTTATTTTTGTGTTGACGGATAATTCTACGTCGGCATGCTCAGGATTCCTTGATCCCAAGCTGTACAAACTTCCTTCTACCTGTACTGAATCGGTTCTTTCTGCCTTTCCTGCTTCAAAATATTTTTTTATTATAAATCCTTTTAACGGAAGGATAATTTTCCCTTCTGTAAGGGTTATTTTATTTGGAGAAACGTTCTCATCGAAAATGATCTGTTCTTCGTTATTATTATATATTCAAATTCCCTTTTCGGTATCAATTACCGCTCCTATCTTTTTTAGTAGATTAAATCCTATAAGTAAATCTGTTCCCTAACCTTCCATTTCGTAAAATACTTGTTTTGTATTAAATATGGTTATTATATGAAAATATTTGTTATCGAAAACCCATTTACAGTGGCGACCCTCTTATAAATTGGCTATTCTTTTTTATTCTAATAAATTCCTTTTTTTATGTAACAGGATGTTGCTCCCGTATCTATTAAGACCTAAAAATGTTTATTTAATTTTTTGTCTGTTCTTATTAAGTAGGGCAGACCTACTTCGGGAGCTGATCTAAAAAATGATCCTCTTCAATATTGTTCACCCTCATGGTTTTATTTACCGGTTGAGGTTGATTCAACGAGTCAGTTGGTTTTCGTTTAAGCGGTAGATTTGGGCTAAACTGATTGTTCTGTCCAGTGTTGGCTCTATTCTGTTGGGCATGGTTATAATTGTTGTTATTTCTCTGATAATAATTATTAGTATTATAACCTCGGTTATAGTTAGTATTATGATTTCCCCTGTAGGGATTATTATTTGGTCGGTTTTGTATCTGCAAAGATTCGTCCACCGCCATTGGTTCGGGGACCTGATTTTGTTGTCTGTTATTTAGAAAATAAAGTTGTCCCCAAGACATATTATTTTAATGGAAGTTCTTTTTCTGTTCGAAAGGTCCGTTGTAGGCTCTTGGTTGTCTCTGGTGGAACCTCAAGGTATTTTGGCTATTTCCTGGATTCTTTGGTGGCTTATTGAATTGGTAGGCAAATTGTGCCCGTCTGTTCTTAGCTTGTAGTTCTTGCACCTTGGGCAATGCATTTGGTAGGTCTGGTGGGTTTAATGAAATTCGGAATTAGCAATGTCATCTTTTTATTAACCTCATTATAAAAGTCTATTATTGAAAGGTTCCCTTGTCGGAGAACGCTTAATTCATGTTCTCTGATGTATATTGGTATAATGTATATTGGTATGTATTTTGTCTCTGTAAACAAAGTCGAGTTGTGCTAATATAGCATCAAAGTTTAAAACGGTTCCATGGTTAGTTAGTGCATAATGCGCTAGCCCTGTGATTTTATTTCTTAAAATGTTCAAAGCAATAAAGTATTGCTTGCTTCCCCTTTTATACAACTGTATAGCTGTTTCCGCAGCCTTGATTAAGTCCCCCACTAAAGACTAGTAATGATTCTATTACCTTTAAGGTGGTTTCATTTTTAATTTTTTCATCCATTTTTTCAGCCTGATAATCTACTACCTGATCTGAGGTTGTTTCTAAATGTTGTTTTAATTGTGTTATTTGCTCTTTCACTTGTGAAATCTGAATTGCTATCAACTGCTTGACCAGATCGGCGGTCAGATCAGTCCTTGATTCTGTAGTCATTTTTAATTTTTGATTTTTGATTTTAATTAAGTTATCCAGTGTTTTTTAGTTTAAATTGTTGTACTCTATAATATTAATATTTTTACTTATCTAACTACTTATATTTATTTATCTTTTTCTTAAATTGAATTTTTTCTGATTCTCACGAATTTTTCCGGAAGGGGTCGTCCTTCTTTTGGTTAACTTGATATCTTCCTTCTAATGACGTTTTATTTGATTTATAAAATTGTTCTTCAATCTAGATAATTGATAGCAGCGAGGGTCCTCCCTACAGCTCTTCCTTGGTTTTCGTATGGTTTTTTGGTTGGTTTGATAGATATTGTTGAATTATTTGCTACGCGCCGAGCCTGCCGGTTGGTTATTTAAATTCCTCACTTTTCCTTTTTTTTTGTCTTAACACTCCGTCACAACGCGTTATATTGAAGGATTTATTGCATTTATTAATTGTCCTTCTTTGGGTTCGAGCCCACGCAACACTTTTGTTTTTCGGTGCTTTGAATACGCGTGGCCCCATGTTGGGCGCCAATTAAATATTCGCAGTGGCGATTTGTGTTTTTCAAAAGTAAAATTGTTTAACTTTATTTCACAAAACTTATTGATCTTAACAAGACTTAAAGAATTTCAGTTTCGAGGTAAATTGTTCAACCGGATAGGTATCGGCGCGATTTTGGCGACTTTAGTTTAAGATCAAATTTTCCGTTCTGATCCAAGATCAAGACTGACTCTACTGATTCCATCTCCACATCATGAAACCCCAATGGTTCTCTTCTCGATACCATTTTCCTATTAACAAACGGACTGTTTCGGATTGGTCATCCAGATCTAGAATTGTGAAATACCAAAAATGCAGAATCTGCAGAAAGCCGGGTGTTCAATTGTTTACTTGAAAGTCGGGTGCTCGATTGTTCACACAAAAGCCGGGTGTGGGCCGAGATTGTTTTTCAATTAAGGCGGGTGTGAGAAAAGTTTGTTTTCCACTTTAGGTGGGTTGTGAGAAAAGATTGTTAATAAATTATTTGTGAGCCAAAAATTGAAATCAAAAAGATCGAGATTGAATCTGGGGACACCAAAGATTGTTTATAGCTCGTATAAGGGACCAATTAATTACCAGTTAATTACGTTAACTTACATACATAATGCAATTCTATTAATTATTTTTCGCTATTAAACAGATGGTTGAACAGATTAAAGTAGAGCAAATTATACTTAATACATACGGTTTAAATTTGTTCGGTTGTGCATCACTGGTCCCAAGGTGCCAAACTCTCCAATCTAGGCTCTCTCGGACCACAGCCATGGTCAGCCATGGTCTTGCGTGGGAGAGAGCGTCAGTCTGCTTGCGAACGTCATCGATCAGAGCATTGCCCCAGTCTAACAAACATAGGAGCTATCTAATGCTGCCATACAGTCCCTTTAATTTCAATTATCACTAAACCGAAACTAAATTAACATTAACCAAGTGTTTTGCATTGGCTCCGGGAACCCTTCCTCATTGTCCTCTGGATATAGAAATCCACGGGGACACAACTGTGCATGGTGGCCCATGAGGGGAACCCAGCTGCCAAACACAAACAATTTCGTGGACATAAATCAGCGCCGTTAGATCGCGGGCTGCTAAACGAAGAAGTGCAATAGAGGAATGCGATAACCGCAAGCTAGTGCTGGTGCTTGACGCCCCGCTCTCTTCGCTAACGTCTCAGCGCTTGACGCCCCGCTCTCTTCGCCATCGGCTCATCGCTCCGCTCTCTTCGCTTTCATCTCTTCGCTAATCTCATTGCTTGGTGCGTTTTGGTGCGGGTAAGTAAAGAGAATTTGAGTGAGTCTGTGTGTGAGATCAGCTACTTATTTTAAACGAATTTTATATTGAGTGGTGAGTGAGAGCAAATATAATCTAATAAAATAAAAACGCAAATATACAAGTATTATGGATTCGGATGCGGGCTCGAAGGTTTTCATCGGATTTCGAGGAACGTCATATGGAAGTGGCGTGTACTCTAGCCGAGGAGTCCGAAAGGCTGCTACCTGCAGCTCCAATCGTGCCTAATATCTCATCCGAAAGGCACACTGACGCACCAGAGGTTCATCTAAAAATGCCACACATGCCAGTCCCCAAATTTTCCGGTGCATGCATCGAATGTCCTGAGTTTTATGACGCGTTCTTAAGCTTGATCCATGACAACTCTACTTTAAGCGGTGTTAAAAAATTGGATTTTCTCAAAGAAGTACTCCCGACAGGCCGGGACTACGATATTCGCCAAATGCAGCTCACGGGCGCTAACTGCACGGTGGTGTGAGGTATGATGGGCAAGAGATACAACAAGCATCGCGTTGTGTTTTCGCATCATATGAATGCGATCTATGCCCTTCCCAGATTGCAAAAGAAGACTGCTGAGTCCATACCGACTATGCTCAGCACGGTTAATGTCTGCCTGGCTGCGTTTCGCCGCATCCAAGCCTTGGATGGGGAGCGCAATCGCTGGCTGGCGCATTACCTGACGTCAAAGCTACCAAAGGAGACTCATAGGGAGTGGGAGCATCATCAAGGCAGCAGCTATACCGTCCCTTCGTTTAAGGAGCTAGAATCGTTTCTGAATGACCGGCTAGACATAATGGATGCGATCGAGAACCGCAGCTCATCGTACGACTCCAATACTTTGCCGGGCGCGTCAGATACTACCAAGCGTATCCGAGTGCATAACGCGCAAGACCGACCAAAGCGCTCGAATGTACAATGCCTTCACTGCAACGGCGACCACATCGTCGACCTGCGTCGTTGTCGAGACTTTTTGGCCCTAGATTGCTACAAGCGCAAAGACATTATGAATAGAGCGAAGCTATGTCTTAATTGCTTAAGCCGGTCCCATACCCTTTCTCGCTGCACCAGCACCAAGGGTTGTCAGGTGTGTGGGCAACGGCACCATACTTTGCTACATTTTCCCTTCACTTCACAAGGTCAACCCTCTAATCAGCCGCTACCGCATACTGCACGGTCTGCGACACCGCAATCATCTATGTCTTCGGCCAGCAATCCACCACAGTCATCCGTGCCAGGGACTCCAGCTTGCAAACCCTTCATACGTAGCGCTACGTAGCGTGAAATATCGGGATCCAAACATGGTTCTAGGAAAGTCACATCAAATGGCGCTTAATCGCTTTTTACAGTTGGAAAGGAAGCTTTCTAAGGCCCCTGATCGTTGGAAGCGATATAGTGACGAAATAGAGGAGTACTTTTCGTTGGGTCAGATCAGTCCGGCTGTGGGCGCTGAAGGCACTTGGACAATACGAAAATCCACTCATACACACACAGCTTCGTGCGTGCTGCCACACCACGCTGTCTTTAAGGAGGAGAATATGTCCACAAAGCAACGCATAGTTTTCGACGCTTCTGCCAAAACGAGCAATGAACGCTCATTGAACGATATACTTCTCTCTGGACCGACGCTTCAAAACGACATGTCTTCGGTCATTCTAAATTGGCGAAAATATCGTTATCGTTATAAAGGCCTTGGAAATGTATTGGCAACCAAGCAAGGACTGTTTTATGTTGAAAATCCACTTTGAGTTGTCAGAAGGTACAACTAAACGGACGGATCTTGTCCAGCATCGCTAGGCTCTTTGACCCGCTAGGATTAATCGCGCCCGTCTCTGGGAAGCTTATTTTAAAGGAAATAACCATAACAAAGGCTGCGCGTGCAGACGGTACAAGATCGGCCCTTGAGTGGGAAAATGCACTGGACGATGGATTCATTATGCGCCGGAATCTCTAGCATCGATGCAACTACATGCGTTCTGTGAAGGGTCCTCAACAGCATATGCAGCAGCCGTATATCTACGAGTGGAACATGTTGACGGGTCATGTTTCACATCCCTGCTTATGGCCAAAGCGAAGGTCACTCCCTCTTAGCCCTTGACCATACTTCGCACAGAGCTAAGCGGTGCAGTATTGGATATCAAGCTCATGAAGTGGATAGTGTCTTCTCAGCGGCTGTCGTCGCTTCCGGTGAAGACGTTTTATTGGACCTACGATTGTCTTACATTGGTTGCATTGTGACGTTAACAGGTGGAAGACATTCGTTGCCAACAGGGTTGCCTTTATACTTGACCATTCCACACCAAATGAATGGATTCATGTGAGTGATAATCCAGCAGACTGTGCGACGAGAGGACTCACCCCAGAGGAGCTGAAGGATTTAAACTTGTGGTGGAAGGGACCTGGCTGGCGATCAGACCATGTGGTCACCCAAAAAGGTGTCTGAGATCTCTATGGCTGACCTCGCATTGGAAGCCAAATCGGATAAAGTTCACGCTCAACATGCAGTCCAGGAACTCTCAGTTATAGAGCGGTTTTCCACATACACTCAAGCTGTAAGAGTCATTGCCTACATTCGGCGATTCAAGCACAACGCGAGTAACAAAGGAAACCAGCGTATAGGCCCCTTAAGCATTGAAGAACTGGACCAAGCTCTTGTGCGCACCGTCCAACTTGAATCCTTCCCAGCAGATCTTGTCACTGTGAGAAACTCCAAGCTATTACCCTCCAGAAGCAAGCTCATAGGATTAACACTGATCATGTCCCATGGCATCGTAAGGATAAGGGGAGATTTGCGGCACTCTGCTTTACCATATGATCGACGTCATCCTATAATTTTGCCTGGTTCCCATCACTTCAAAACATTGGTTATCAAGAACTCACATTGTTTGACACTGCACGGAGGTGCGCAGCTGACTTTGGCGCACGCACGCCACCGGTTCTGGATCGTCACGGGAAGGCAAGCAGTTCGTCGAGTGATAAGGAAACGCATGCGATGTTTTCGAGTGCGACGATCAACTTCCGCCCAACTTATGGGAGATCTGCCTCTTCATCGAGTCAATCATAGCGACCGGTGTAGATCATACCAGCGCCATAAAGCTCAAGGCAGCTCGTCTACAAGGCGCTATTGTGTATAGGGGCTACATTACTGTCTTCATTTGTCTGGCGACAAAGGCTGTGCACTTGGAAGCAGTGACAGGCCCCACTACAGAACATTTCTTGCAGGCGCTGGACAGGTTCACAGATCGGCGAGGATTGATCAAACACCTATATAGCGACAATGGTACCAACTTTGTCGGTGCGGGAAACGCTCTGAAGAAGGCGCATGCTCAGCTTCGACGGGATTTCGACGAGATGATAGCACCTAAGTTGGCATCGCAACGAACAGTTTGGCATTTCATTCCTCCCCAATCGCCCAACTTTGGTGGATTGTGGGAAGTCTATGTGAAGGCTGTAAAACATCACATACAAAGAACTATCGACGGTGCTCATTACCATCGAGTCATGTCTCAATTCGCGGCCTCTGTGTCCTCTCACAGCGGATGCAGATGGCTTGGAGGTGATCGGACTCTGATCGGAGACACAATGTTTGCTCCGCCAGAGTATCAGCCCAAAACCGCGTTGTTGTTGGAAAGGTTGGAGTCGCGACTGGTTACGCATGGTTACGCTTAAAACTATGCAAGGACAGTTGAAGCGATCCATATCGAAGCTGTGTCGATTACCGATTCAGACATAGGCCCACTCTCATAACCACCCTCCAAGCTTTTAATATACACTGGCGCATTCATCTTGCTTTTATATCTCTTTTCTAAAACCCCCAAACCAAGTATCTTCAGCTGATTGTCGTCGCGGGAACAAGGAAATCTAAATGCTAGATCTAGCATTGGCGGGCGGCATGTTCGGTCTTGCATCACTGGTCCCAAGGTGCCAAACCTTCTAATCTGGGCTCTCTCGGACCACAACATAGGTCTTGCCAGCGGCGTGCGTGGGAGAGAGAGAGTCAGTCTGCTTGCGAACGTCATCGATCAGAGCATCGCCCCGGTCTAACAAACATATCCTTTAATTTTAATTATCAGGCGAGAGATAACATAGGCTCTCGATGCTCATGTACATTATGTTAATTAGCGTTGCCAAACAATTCACATTTCAACACTTTTTTTTTAACATAATATTATGTTATTACAATATATAAATCAATTCGATTTTATAAATCCGTAATGTTTTTGCTCACATAAACGTTTGGTTAATATATCGGCAACATTTTTCGGTGAGGATACGTATTCAAGTTTTATCTCTTTTGTCTCCAACAAAATGATATTTTAAATCTATACGGTTTGTGCGTTTATGGTGAATAGGATTGCTCGAAATATGATGCTTTGCTGATGTCCACGAAAACGCACGAAAACTAGGAACAAAACATATCCAGAATATGATTTTCGGTCCAGCTTGTCGTTAGCCCAATCAGCATCAGCGAACCCTTTTACTGGCTCTTCAGACTTTTGGTAGATGATGTTCACATTAATAGTGCAGCGCAAATAGCGCAACACATACTTAGCTGCAGCTTAATGAGGGTCTTGGTTTTGCTGTAATAGTTTGTTCACAACATGAAGAATGTCGGGTCGGCTCAAAACTGCTAAGTATGGAGCGAACCAATTAGTGATTGATAATATGTCATAAGTATTTACCTTTACACATTCATCATATTTACAACCAACGTGAAAATCTGGGTCAAATGCTGTTGCGACTGGACGGCAATCCTGTATACCGAAATTATTAAAAGCTTTCAATATACTTTTTCTGGCAGAACTTGAGGGCGCCTCGATGAATTTCCATGCATAGGAAAAGGTTGACTTGGCCTCCATCTTTCATCTCAAATACGGATGCGATCTTTTGCTTGATCGCGCTGACGTCCTTATCTTTCGGACAAATGATTATCAGGACGTCGACGTAAACTGCTATATAACTGAAGCCTTGTTGATGCTGTTTGACATAGCTCGTGTTGACTTCTTTTAAAGCCCATGTTACCAGCACCTCGTTCAATGTGTCGTTAGAGACACGTCCAGACTGCTTCAGCTCGTAGATAGCATTTTGCAGTTTGAGTACGTTGTGCAGGTTCTGCTCATCTATAAAGCCTGGCAGTTGCTTCATGTAGACGACGTCTTGGAGTATACCGTTGAGATATGCGTTTGAGATATCCACCTGATGCATGTGTAACTGCTTTTCTGCAGCAAATAACATCCGGATTGTCTCATAGCGTATCACTGGAGAATATATCTCCCAGTAGTTTACGCCAAACTGCTGGCCACATCACTGTGCCACAAGTCTCGACTTAAACCTTTCAATGTTACCGTTTTTGTTCCTTTTGATTCTGAAAATTCATTTTGCACCTAAGGCCTTCTGTCCCGACGGAAGATAAATAGAAGTCCATGTATTATTTGACACGAGTGCATCAAATTCCATTTGCATCTATTTGTTCCATACTTCTGCATCGTGGCCTTGCAACGCCTCTGCAACGGTCCGTGGGGTCTCAATATCTTCGAAGCAGCTAAAATTGTTGAGGACAATGTACTGTTTCTTTGGTCTGCCAGGTTGACCAGTGCGAATGATTTTTGGCCTTCCTGGGCCACGTCTTTGTGGGATGTCTTCTTCAAGCAAGATTCTCAATCTGATCTCAATTTTCGTGAATATCATTTACTTCATTGAAAAACTCACCTTCTACAATCTTGACGTTTCGTCGCTCCACTACCATTAGCTTGTCTTGATCATATAATCGATATGCTTTTGTTGCAAAAGAGTAGCCAACCAAAATGTACTCTTTTCCTTGGCAACGGATTTGCCTTTTTATATCCGGTACTCGAAAAATTAAAGGGGTATATTCGATTTGTGGTGATAACGATTGTGTGTAACACTCAGAAGGAAGCGTTTCTGACCCCATAAAGTATATATATTCTTGATCAGCATCAAAAGCGGAGTCAATATAGCCCTGTCTGTCCGTCCGTACGTCCCCATTAGTGCCTATATCTGAGAGATAATAAAAGCTAGAGAAACCAAATTCTGTATCCGGATTTCTGTGATATCACACTGTTACAAGTGTATTTCAAAATTTCGCCTCGCCCTATTCCGCCTACACAAAATACGAAAATCTGTGGCATGCATAATTTTAAAGATGCGAGAAATCTAAAAACACAGAATCATAGAGTATGTCCATATCTATCAAAGTGTTGAATCTGGATCAGATCGAAACATTAATATAGAAAATGAAACCATTTCTTTCAAACAACCTATTCACAGGAATGCTACTCCGGTCAGCCGTACCCATACGGTTTACCGAGGTCGAACGACATCTTCAGTCCCTTGCTAAATAAAAGCTCTCTGCTTCATGATCTCCGGAAAGTTAAGCCGGTGTTTTAACCGGGTCCGGACGGAGTTCCCGGCTGTGTACTTAGGTACTGCGCCGAGTCTCTGTGGAATCAGGAATCAGTACAGAAAAACTTTTTAATTTTCGCTCTACGCGGCCTCAACTGGGATGCAAGTGTTAGATTGCCGTCTTACCCCAATAGATTGCTTTTAATAAACCTTCCATCCTTAGTTCCGTAGGAAGATGCTTGATGTGATTTTGTGTACAACTTGATCAGGGGTGACGTAGATAGCCCTGACTTGTTGAGACGCATAAACTTCACGATTCCTATTAGAAATACTATAAATTATATCCCTCTGTTCCTTCCGATTTGTAGATCGAATTATTCCTTGCATGAACCTTTTAGAGTTTTATGCTCGGATTATAATTCCCTCTACCATATCATATCTACAACTAATTCCCTTTTTCTTCTTAAATCACTATTACTCACATACCTTTCTTGTAGTTAGAAATTGTAAGTTGAGTACGATAGTTTTAGTGCATGCTTAATTCCTTTAGTAAGATTAGTTCTAATTTTCCTCGAATACTAGTCTAACATCCATCTTTCCTGCATGATCGCGATCGGTTTGGTTAACGAGTCGCGCATTATGCGGCAGCGCCCCTCGGTCGGTTGGGTGAGAGGAGGGCTGCGTTTTGGCCTGGGATTCGCACGTAACAGCATTCGGCTGGTGTCCCATGGGCCACTTGATGGTGCAGTCATTGCACGTCAACGTCCAAACAATGCATCGTTCTCTCTCGCTCTCTCTCACACGCGACCCCGTCTCCTGTGCCTATTCGTCCAGATGAGTGCCTAGATTTCAGAGACTATAAGAGCTAGAGCAACCAAACTTTCAATACATGCTTCTGTCATATCACATCAATACAAGTGTAGTTCAAAATTTTGTACGCTCCCTTCCGCCACAACAAAGAACGAATATCTGTGGAATCCACCATTTTTAAGATACGAGAAAACTAAAAACGCAGAATAATAGAGAATGGTCATATCTATTAGAGTTTTGAATCTGGATCAGGTCGGGTCATTATTATAGCCAGAAGGACCAGATGAAATTTCAGTGGCCACGCAACGCCTTCCAAGCGCTTAATCATCCCCTCTCTCTCGCACACATTTCCACTAGTCGTAGTAAAGACGTATGTAGATGTAGAAATGTAGAGAAGACAGATTTAAAAAATATATGTAAACAAAAATGGAAACAGATATACCCAATATACCTCGTTCATATAAAAATCTCCAAAATGGTTCGATTTAATTTTTTTTAAATTTTATTTATTGGCTATAATTTGATTTTTCCCTTTTGCCGGTACCGGGTATAAAATAGAGCCGCGGCCTAAGCGCGGCTCACAACATTTCTCCTCCTCGCGGGCATAAAATATACGTGAATTTTTCGCGACTAATCGCCTATAAATGTAACAAAATAACGGTTATAAGCAAGAGATTTAACATTCATAGGTCCGCATACATCGGTATAGATCAATTCGAGAACACTTTTCGTAAAACGTTCTGCCTTTTGTGGGAACGACAATGCACATATTTTAGCCTTATTGCATGTATCGCAATTTGTGTTAATTTTCATTCCGATCACACGTTCTTTTTCGCAAAGATTCTTAAAATTTTGAAAATTTAAATTTAATAGCCGCTACGGCTATGCCATTTCTTTGCAAGAGATATATCGGATATTAAATGCTCTGCATCATGTGTTTTTTCCACTCCATACACGTATAAATTGTTTTTTTTTGTACCGCACGCAACATTATATGTCCGTGTTTATTTCGCACTAAAGCTTCTACATTTCCGAATGTTGTGATATTCCCGAACTCGGCTGCTTTGCTCACCGACAAAAAATTCATTTTTAGATCCAGCACATACAACATGTTTCGCAATTTTATATTTGCTTAATTGATTTAATTTTCACAGTTCCAATGCCTGGAGACTCAATTTACGTTTCTGCAGCCAACATAATTGCTGTGTTTGTCTTTTTAAAGGTTTCAAACAAATTTTTATACCCGGTACTCGAAGAGTATAGGGGTATATTAGATTTGTTGTAAATCCGTCTTCATGAGCGCTTATATCTCAAAGCAGCCAAATTGTGCACCCGGATTCCTGTCATATCACATTGTCACAATTGTATTTATTGTGTATTTATTGGCTTAATTTTGATTCGTCCGTTTTATGAATATATAATAAATTACATAAATCGTGGGCTCACATATATACTGAGTACCGTGTATAAAATAGAGCCGCAGCTTTTGCCCCGGCTCACAACGTTCCTCCTCGTTATTACAACACTTATGCAATTTTACTCCACTGTCGATACACCAAGAATGTGTAGAGACGCAGTTGTGCATTACACAGTTAGATCTTTCATCTCTTACGCACTCTTTCGTATTCTCTTTTGTAACCATCTAGGGAGAATATTGGGACGAGTCGTGTAGCTAGTGCATTTGCACTCAGGCCTCTATCCATATTCACAGACTAAGTCGAAGGTATCCCGGCGGGGTGGGACCCTATGTTTCCGTTAACTCTTTCGGGGTGGGGTCGGTTAATTTTTTGTTTGTATAGCATTTCCCGGATCATTGTTTTATAAGATCGGTCGAAATGTCTGGTTATTGTTTTTTTCCATTCGTTAGTGCCTATTCAAGAATATCAAGATGAAAAACTCACATACCAAAACTCTCCAGCGGTGAAAGGCCTTGCAACGGTGTTGATGTGGTATGTAAACTTTGGGAAAGACTATTATGGAGGGGTACAGCTATTGATATTATGCATTATGGGTCTGAATTTGTATTTGCTATGTGCTCTTTAACCATTTCCGCACTTCATTTCCGACAAATTTTCTCATAATACAAATCTTAAAACTTGCACGCAGGCAAAAGATCGAATTAGAACAAAAGATTAATTGAAAATTTAATAAGACATTTTATCTAACAAAAAAAACGAAGTAAGGAAGGGAAGATCCGTTTTGGTGGTCGAGTACCACTGTGCGATCAGTCAGCGCGATACTTAACCGTTTTATTTGTGGAGCGCCACTGTGCTATCGTTAAGTGTGGTAACTGTCCGTTTTGTTTGTGGCGCGCCACGGTTCTGGCTGCAATGCCGGGGTTTTGGGAATTCTGCTCCAGATACGTGAGGGATGATGGATTCGCGGCTTGCAGGTTGCCACTCCGACAAAGGGTTGAGGTGCTCAGCGATGTGTGGGTGCTGGTATTGGTGTGAAGTGGTCGACTCAGCTAGCGGTGCATGCGGGTGGGTGCTGTACTGGCCACACAAAGACGCACTGAGAACCACAGATGAAAAATCCAAAACTTCCCAAGATTGCCAAAAGATTAAATTATGGTCGTGATAAATTGATTGCTTATTTTGCACACTCGGTATAACTTGCAGACGCACCAAGAAAAGAATTGTTGAGAAAGAGAGCGGGGGCCCAGCTGCAATTTTATTTTATAGACCGGCATTCCAGAGCTTTCTCTCTGCCGCCTCTCTGAGAGAGGGAGAGTGACCGATGACGTTTGGTTCGTACAGAAGCACTGGAAGAGCTTTTCTAACTAACTCTAACTCTAATCACAGCTGATGAAACTAGATCATCTAGCGCCCTCTATGTTTCAGAAAAACGATATGTATTTCCATCGCAGCAACTACAAGATCGCAGCAGAATTGCGAGGGAAATCTAAATTTTTCTTTGACGATCTTATAACGGACCGAAGGGTGCCCGTTACACTTTGTTTCTTTTGCACTCAGATGCCGACTCGTTTGCTGTCTTTTCGGCTGGCGCCGTAATTCTCTGAGCGCGAACTGTTTTTTTGAGTCTGTGTTTGTGCGTACACAGCCTGTTCAGTAAGTTCACGATCGTCTCTTTCGTTTGCTACTTCTTCAAGTATTTTTACTTTTACCGTTTCGAACGAGGGTAGAGTGTCGCGTGTTTCTAACGCCACCACGAAATTTTCCCATCCGCTGTGCAAGCTCGACAACAATTACTTTAAGCTCGTCTTGAATTTCGATACTAAGCTTGGCTAACTTTTCAGTAATTTCCACGAGAGAATTTTTGCATTTTTTTGCCGCAAAAGTTTTTGGTATAGCTGTACCTTTCGCACTGCTCCCACTGACACGTGAACATCGCGTAATTTTTGCCACGCTTGCTTCGACGTTGTGCATGACTTAATGTGCATCAACTGCGTTGCATGCATGCCAATGCCTTTGTTCAACCTTGTCCCACTGTGCCAACTGTTCTTCCTTCTGTGGCCTTTCGATTTTACCACTAACATGTGTCCACAAATCCGTTGTAATCAATATACTACGCATGGACATTGACCACACATCGTAGTTGTCTTGACCCAATCTTTCAATTTGCAGACACACACATATTTTGTTTTAATTGCCACACGTCACTTTCTAACTGGTGCACGATTTATTTGTAATTGCATCAAACAAAATGTTAACTTGCAGTTCAACCACGGTTTTTTATACACGCTTAAAATGTCTTTAATACCGGGCGGGTATTATCTTTCGGTGATCTGGGCCCACAACCTATTGTAATTGCGCTTCTCGCGTATTAAAGAGGGAACGACGTCTGTGTTTCACACTGTATCAATGCGTGAAACGACCTCAAAGCAAATCCACTAAGCTACGAGTGGTCTTCGATGCGTCGTGCAAAACTATGAGCCAAGTCGCGCTCAATGATCTACTCATGGTAAGAGCAACCATCCAGCCGTACTTAAATGCTACGTTGCTGAGATTTCGCTGTCACAAATTCGCTCTTACAGCAGACATTACAAAAATGTACCATTAAGTCCAAGTTGACTAGGCGCAGTGCCAATTCCAATTAATTATTTGCATATGGACAAAGTCAGACCCTTTGCAACTGTTTCATCTCAATACGGTGACTAATGGCACTGCCAGCGCACCGTTTCTGGGTGTAAGGTGTTTGAAGTATCTGAGCGACACTCATGTAAGTTCGCATCCAATTGGATCAAAAGCTCTTGCCTCAGATTTTTATGTTGATGACTGTCGGGTCAAGCAGCATAAATATTATAATTTATAGCCAGTGGTGCGGCCTAAAGTAACTAAATAATATTGTTTGTTATTTTAAATGCCCACTGTACCTAATTGTTATACATACATATATGTACGTGCTCCCACGCCCGTTCTATCTCGTCTTTCGTTCTTTCTTCGTCCTCATTATCGCCCTCTTGAGCATCGCACTCTCGCTTGCATTGAATCAGTCGGTAACTGAGCTTCTTTGCTATCAGGATAAATTAATATCCGTCAGTCAAACTAAAACATATAATAAATGATTGAAATAATTTAAACGCTAGACTTTTTATTGAAATTATCCTCGTAACAGCTAGTGAAAAACCTCACTAGCTAAACATTTGGTGACCCCGACGTGATTGTGCAATAATTAATACATTTGTGCACTCACAAACTACAATAAACCATTAAAACATATAAACTAATTGCCATCTCAACAAGTGTCAAAGGCTACATAAGTGCACCTATATGCAATATACACCAGCTGCTCTTGCGTATACTTCGGTATTGTACATAGCTGTTGGCTTGCGGCTCTTCGCCGTCTATTGTGCGCGTTACTCTTTGCGATCATCTTCCCGCTAGAGACTTTGGCCGCCCTTACATATAGGGTCGCATATAGCTGTTGGCTTGCCTTGCAGTGCTCGGTCGTTGTCGTCTATTGCGCGCGGTACTCTTCGCGATCATCTTCCCGCTAGAGACGTTTATTACGCGCAGTGCTCTTTCCATCATCTTCCCGCAATCAACGTTTCCTAAGCTGCGCTGCTATGGAGATGGATGCTGCCAACGCTGCCGATGCCGCTGCTAACGCTGCCGATGCTATGGATGCTGCTAACGAAGGTCCAAAGACCAAGGAGCAAAACAGGGTGTCATTTCTGAAGCTGAAGGCCATGGATTTATTGGAGAGTTTGACGAGACTAAGTGCCAGTTGGGAGGAGGAGTCATCGGTGTGTGACTATTACATGCTAGTAGTGAGGCTAGAGGAGATCGAGGAACTGCACGGCATATTTAAAACCGTGCATAGTGAGCTCGAGGAATTGGATTGCCGCGAGTTTGGGAGTGGTTTGCGCGACAGGTTTCAAACTATGTTCCGTATGCTGAAGCCTTCGATTACCCGTGAAATTTTCCGGAATAGTGCACACATGCCACCTCATTCTACCTTTGCTGGAGAAAATACTACCACTGAGTTTTCTTGCCCCCTGTTGCTACCTCGCCGTAGGCAGCTACCCTCCGGATTTTTATTCAATGTTTGTTACCATCATCGACAGTCATCCTGACTTAACCAACATAGAAAGGTTCCAGCATTTGCGTTCCTGCCAGCGGCATGTGGCATTGGAGACTGTTCGGTCGTTGGAAATCTCGAATGGCAACTATAGCGTGGCATTAGATTTATTAAAAAAAAGGTTTAATAATCGACGATTGATTTTTCAGGCGCACGTCAACGAGATCTTGGCGTTTCAGGCTGTGGAACCTGCGTCAGTGGCTATGCCTCGGGAGCTTTCGGATAAATTTAACGCTCATATGCGTGCGCTCCAAGGATGCATCCTTGTGCAGGAGCTGCTCCGGAAACTGGATCCAGCGACCCAAGCAAAGTGGGAGGAGCGATTCGAGGACCCAGCGTTTGTGAACGTGATTCCGTCGTGAGAAATTATGGCCTCGTTCCTGGAGCAGCGATGCACGTCATTGGAGACAATGGATTTTGCTAGGGCATCCTATGCGCCGAGCAGTCAGGTGGGTAAGAATAAAAAGCATAACAATTCCAGGACAACCTTGTTTGCAACTAACCACACCTCAGGCTGCGTGCTTTGCAATGATAGCACTCACGAAGTCCAATATTGCCCGAAGTTTAAAGCACTGTCCCCCGCAAATCGCCATAAAGAAGCCAAGCGGCTATCTCAGAACTGGTCATCGGTCAAAACAGTGCACCTCGAGCCGCTGTCGTACTTGCGGGGGTAAGCACCATACTGCCCTGCATTTTGGCGACTCTGAGGCGACTGCAGCCCAAGGCAATCCGCTCCAATTGATGCTCCATCTCCATCCACGTCGTCCCAGCATACCACTGAACCCTCTACTTCAGCGTCTACCTCGTCTGCTCTAATTGCCCAAGGTCTTAGTAATGATGTTGTTCTCCTTGCCACGGCCACAGTTTTGGTCAAAAATCGTTCCGGAGTTTTAGTTCCCTGCCGAGCCTTGCTGGATTCCGGCTCCCAGTTGCATCTAATTACTTTTCGTTTCGCTAATCAGCTTCAGCTTCGAAAAAGTAAATCATCTACTGCAGTTTCGGGAATAGTTGACTCCAGTTTTGCCACGGATGGATTTTCGGTCAACGTTAACCTGCACTCTCGCTCCTCGGAATACTCAACTCTCATCACTGCTATTGTAGCCTCTAACATAACTGGTCGTCAGCCTAATTTTGGAATTGACACTCACAATTGGAACATTCCATCGAATATACTACTAGCAGATCCAGAGTTTAATAGGCCTCAGCGTATCGATCTTTTAATTGGCGCAAGTCGCTTTTACAAACTCCTTTGTGTTGGTCAGGTCAAACTACTGCCAAGTTTCGTGTCTGGAGGTTACTCGCATTTAAAAGGTTCTTCTATAATGGTTGCCCGCACTCAGGCCGTAGCTGCTGAGGATAATAATCCAGAGGATTCACTTGAAGTTCTTCTTCGGAGATTTTGGGAGGTAGAGAATTGTCTCGACCCAGTAGTAAAGTCAAACAAGGAAGAGCTAGATTGTGAAGCGCACTTTGTTCAACATTTCCGTCGATTACCCAATGGCGATTATTGTGTTCGTCTGCCAGCTATATATAATTTGGATCTCTTGGGAGAATCTTACAATCAAGCACGTCGTAGATTCCTATCCCTTGAGCGACTGTTAAATCGTCGCCCTCAGATGAAATCTCAGTATGCTACTTTCATAAATGAGTATCTTGACTTAGGCCATATGTCTCCTGTTCCTGCCCAGTCAATCTCCAACTGCCGATATTTTTTACCTCATCATTGCGTGATGAAAGAAGACAGTTCTACGACCAAGCTTCGGGTCGTTTTTGATGGATCTGCCTCAACTTCATCTGGCTATTCCCTGAATGATGTTTTAATGGCCGGTCCCGTAATACAACCTAAACTTTTTCATATCCTTGCTCGATTTCGTTCATACGCAGTTGCGATTACAGGAGATATCTGCAAAATGTATCGCTGTGTACGAGTCTCACCGGAGGATAGCAGCTTGCAGTGTATTCTGTGGAGAAACTCTATGCAGGAGGAGTTGGAGCTTTGTGAGGCTGAATTGCAGGCTAGGCTCATATCGGAAATAGCAGGAATACTGCCTTCAAGGGAAGGTGTTACTGTTGGTGTGATTCTGCTGTGGCCCTCTCTTGTATTCGGGACAAGCCGTCAAGATTCAATATATTTGTCGCCAATAGAGTGGCAATGATTCAGGAAATGACCGACAATATGGCATGGCGTTATGTTCCCACATGCTTAAACTCAGCCGACATTCTCTCTCGAGGGGCTCTTCCAACTGAGCTTAATGACTCGCCTCTTTGGGCTCATGGACCTCCATTTCTTTGCGGCTCCTCCGATGACTGGCCACCCACGGTGTTAGCAGATAAGCCAGCCCTTGAACTTCGCCGTAAGGCTCTTCTGGTTAAATCACTCTACAAGGACATAGTGGCTGATTCCAAGTATGCAAATTCATTTTTTTCTTTGCAACGCGTTTTCAGATATATTCACTAGTTTTGCAACAGAATTCGGCGCCCTGGACTCACTGTTTTAGATATTGAACATGGAACCCAGCTAATGCTGCGACTAGTCCAGCGTACTCAGCTATGGGAGAACATGTAGTCACTGCGGGCCAGGGGAGCGGTATCCTCATCTAGCTCACTTGCATCGTTGTCGACATTCATGGATCATTTTGGGCTTCTCAGGGTTGAGGGTCGACTGATTTTGATGGCCGTCATCCAATCATCTTACCCAGCAGTCACCCACTGACTCTTGCAATAATCTCCCACTTTCATGAGCGGGATCTGCATGCTGGGCCTCGAGCTTTACTTAGACTGAATCGATCCCAATATTGGCCCATTGGGGGGAGGAAGACGGTAAACAAAGCAGTAAACAAGTGCATCAGATGCTATCGAATGAAGCCTAGAGTATTGGAGCATATTATGGCGGATCTTCCAAAGGAGCGGCTCGACGGTTCCCATGCTTTTGAAATCACAGGCGTGGATTTTTGTGGGCCGTTTCTCTACAAACCAGAGGTACGCAACAAGGCTCCAATCAAGTGCTACGTCTGCGTCTTCATTTGTTTCGCTACCAAGGCTGTTTATCTGGAGCTGATCAAGGACTTATCTTGTTGCTTTTCTTCATGGGCTTAAGCGCTTTATATCCACCAGACGAAAACCGCGACAAATTTGGTCCGACAACGCAACAAATTTTGTCGGCGCAAGGAATGAGCTGGTCGAGTTAAAACGCCTGTTCCTCAGCGATGACCATCAGAAGGCTGTACTGGAATTTTGTTTGGTCGAGGCTATAGACTGGCATTTCATTCCTCCACGTTCGCCGCATTTTGGTGGCCTATGGGAGGCTGCAGTGAAGGCGGCCAAGTACCACTTCTACCGTGCGATAGGCAACTCGGTTCTTGGATTTGACGAGCTGCGGACGCTGCTATGCCATATCACGGCAGTAATTAATTCACGACCTTTAGTTTCCATTTCAGAGAGCCCTGCCGATCTTGATGTTTTAACTCCAGCATATTTCTTGAAAGGTAGCTCTCCTGCTTCGTTCGCTGAGCCTGACATCGCGCACCTAAACTTCGATCGTCTTGACGCCTGGCAGCGTTTCATATTTGCAGCAGCTTTTCTAGTCCCGGTGGGAGGAAGAGTAATTCACGTCACTTCAGCAGCGCTCAAAGTGGCGCACTGCGAAGCCTAGTATAGCAGTCGCAGATTTGATCCTTGTCAAAGATGAGAATCTTCCTCCCATGAAGTAGCCACTGGCGTTGGTGGTCGAGCTTTTACCTGGAAGAGATGGCGTTTCCCGAGTCGCCGTGCTGAAGACTGCATCTGGAATCACCAAGCGAGCCGTCAACAAGCTGTGTCTGCTGCCCCTTAAGGATGCTGTTGAAAGTCAGGCTTCCAATGAGGGGAGTATGTCGGGTCAAGCAGCATAATTACTATAATTTATAGCCAGTGGTGCGGCCTAAAGTAACTAAATAATATTGTTTGTTATTTGAAATGCCCACTGTACCTAATTGTTATACACACAAACATATATGTATATGCTCCCACGCCCGTTCTGTCTCGTCTTTCGTTCTTTCTTCGTTCTCATTATCGCTCTCTTGGGCATCGCACTTTTGCTTGCATTAGGGCACGGGCAATTCGGCCCGCCTGCCCTTGACTCAGTCGGTAACTGAGCTTCTTCGCTATCGGGATAAATTTATATCCGTCAGTCAAACTAAAACATATAATAAATGATTGCTATAATTTAAACGCTAGACTTTTTATTGAAATTATCCTCGAAACAGCTAGTGAAAAACCTCACTAGCTAAACAATGACCTTCTTACAGGAGCAGACACGAAATCCGAGCAAAGGATATTGCGTCAAAAATTATTTGAAATCCTAGAGCCAGTAGGATTTGAGCTGACAAAATGGGCTGCTTACTCTCAACTAGGTGATAGTCAGCAAGAAAATATGGTCATGCGAATGGAGATCAGCAAGATTGTAAAATTCTTGGACTGATTTGGAACCCTCAAGCAGAGGGTCTGAAACCAGTAATATCGTCCGAAACCACAACTAATCGATCAATATTATCGGTCATAGCTAGCCTTTTCGATCCTTTGGGTCTGCTATGTCCAGTGTTTACCAATGTAAAAATATTCTTCCACGAATTTTGTTGGTACAGCTCGCATGCTCCAGGATCGTATGGAGGACATGGATGCCAAGGACGAGGCCCTGAAGGCTTATACATACTGCGGCTCACCGTTTTTCGGTGGAATTCATCCCGCGGTGAAGTCCGCCAAAAATTTGCTGATCAGGGCCTTGGGCAGCACAATGCTCACGGAGGACGAGCTGCATTTCTCGTGGAAATCGAGGCCGTGCTCAATTCCAGCCCACGGGTGGTCGACAACGGCAGTCCCAACGAAGGGGAGGTGCTGACTCCCGCGCAGAATGCTAGTTTCGCTTTCGACCGAATCAGAGCTGCACATACCAGACAGCAGCCTCTCGTATCTGCAACGATGGCAGCTCGTGTCTTCCATCAAGCAAATATTCTGGATTTGTCCAGAGACTATCTTCTCAGCCTTCAACGCACGACAGTCTGATGTTTGCTTAGCTCGATTTAAGACGGGGTCATAACGAAGACGCGAGGTGTTTGTTCGAGACAGTGTCGGTTGAAGAGCGAGAGGGGAGAGGACATTCAATACGAGATGTGCAATAAGTGAGTGCTAGGTGCAGACAGGTGAAAGACAGACAGGCCCTAATGCAAGCGAGAGTGCAATGATCGAGAGAGGGATAGCGAAGACAATAGAAAGAAAGAAATACGAGAGACTGCGGGAGCATATATATGTATGTATTACTGTGTTTATGCTAGGCCCATTTCATGAAGTCATTTCATGCAAAAGGGGAAAAAAGTGTGTGCATAAGCATAAGCATAATTTCATGTATTCGTTAGCACACGAAAGTTGACTATGAATTCAGACTGAATTCATGAAATGGTGTACAAATTAGGTGACAACGCCCGGCGAAAAAAGTAAATAAGTGACGACGAAACAAGAAAATTAATAGAAAATCTATGCGGAATCAAAAAGATGCCTTTTGACTGATGCCGAGTTGATTGAGCTTCTTGCGCTGGCGAACGATGAAGATTTTACTTCAAAATTGTTGCCAAATTACACGTCTGGCAACTCTGTTGATATGATTTCATGTATTTGTCTCCGTCGGATAAACAGGGGCTACTTTAGCTTCACGCATTCTAGAAATCATGAAATTCATAGCATAAACATAGTATATGACAATGATGTACAGTGGGCAGTACAAACAACAAACAATAATTATAGGAATCTACTTTACTGCTGCACCCCTGGCTATGTTTTAAAAATTCCTGGGTTCTATCAGGCTGCGGAACCGGACAATGACCATGAATAAGAAAAAAGGTTCACTCAGTTGAGTGACAATTGGACGAAGCCCGTTAGGAGCCTTGTCGAGAAAGAGGGTTACGAAGATTTTTATATTCAAAATGATATTCTCTTAAAGGATCACAATCGGGGGCTAGTTGGAGTGCCGTCAGAAATGGAGAACGAAATCATTTCGTAGGCGCACAGTCAAGTGCACTTTTCAACGAAGAGGACGAGAGATCTGATAGAAAAGTCATAGTTTATTCCAAAATTAAGAGAGAAAGTCAAAGTCAGGCAAAATGAAAGGGTTTTGGACATCTATTAAAAAAGGGAACTTGCAATTTATAACTTACCATGTCGATCTTGTTGGACCTATGGAATTAACTAATAAGCATTATAACCACATTTTAGTCGTAGTAGCACTGAGGTAGATGAGATCTTAAGTAACTTGGAAAAGCAGGCGGAAAAACTTTGGAAATCCTCATCGTATTGTTTTAGATAGGGGAACTGTGTTCACGTCACACGCATTTATAGAGTATTGTGAATCGAATAAAATCCAATACTTATTGATTGCGTCAGGAGTACCACGCGGGAACGGACAGGTTAAGAGACTGCATAAGCTGGTTGTGCCAATGTTGTCGAAGCTGAGTTACGATAGTCCAGCTGCCTGGTTTAAGTACGTAGGGAAAGCAGAAAATTAATAGTTCTGAGCCCAGAAGCACCAAAGTTACTCCAATCAAGCTAGTAACGCGAGCAGGTATGTGCTAAGCAAACAGCGATGAACTGAGAGAGTTAATAAATGAATTCTTAGTGAAGGCCCGAGAAAAGTTTCCAAAAAAATAAGAGAGTTTTTGATTTGAAACTTAAGAAACATAAAGCATATAAAAATAATGACTTAATGGCAATTTAGAGAACCCAACATGGAGTGGGCCTTACGCTTAAATTAAAATTCTTAGGACCTTACAAGGTGGTCGCTACTAAGGAACATGGGCGCTACAAATTAAAAGTTGGAGATACTGAAGGTCCTCCTTTTCCGTCGGGAGGGCTTTTGTGGGATTTTAATCTGACGGGCAACTACGAAAGGGGCACACTAGAAACGGTGCTAGTTATATGGCAACCTTCTGATCACCAGTCGATACACATCTATCGATACCTATTCTGAGCGTCGTTATGAGCGGGAGTCGTTCGTGTCGAGTCGTGAAGAGAACATAAAAAAAAGGAACGCTTTTATATAAAACTACTTTTACAGGATAATTATACGCACTTTTTTCACTATTGTAACCACGCTTGAATCCAATCCATCACACTAAATGTAAAGAAACATTAGAAGATAAAAAAATGTAGAACAATTTAGATTCCTACATACATTTAATTTTATTATCTCGTATTCTAAGCCGTCATATATACACACCTTTGTTATAAAACCTCTTATCTTTCTTAGTATACAATCGTTAGAAGTAGAACCTTAATTGAAACTAGCCATAACTTTAGGAAACTATGAACGAAACCTGAATATAATATATGCAGTACTATAATACCTCTTTGCTTTTCTTATGATACGAAGATGACGGTATTCATTGAGTTGACGAAAATATCTGAACCAATGCCACCGTTCGCGTAAAAGTAAAGATTAGGGAGCACTTGGATCATCTAGATCCGTAGATCTTTTTTTATACCATTTCTTCTTCCGTTTTCTTTCCGACTCTTTCATTTGCTTTCTCTTTTGATCTTCCTTTCTCTATTCTATTATATTTATGGTTTTGAAAGTATTAGTGATAATTAGTAGCAACGGATCCGACCAGCCGGAGAACTACAGCGTGCCCACCGGCTCAGATCAAAGTACGACAACCGACACTGGCTCCGTTGCTCCGTTAAAAATATAATTATTAATAATATTATAAGTGGCGCCCAACATTGGGCGCATTGAGTAGGTTCAAGTATTCAGTGGGTCTCAGGGAAGACTGGAAAGACTCTTTTATTCCTTTTTATTTTTCTAAATTTTCCGCTTTCTTGTATGAGCAAAATATTCCGGAAGCTATAACACGCTCACTCACTCACTCGCCCACTCTCAAATCTTCATAACGACCTGGGGCTCTTCTAGAAGTATAATATCGCCCTCATCTTCAAAAAACTTTTAATGTGCATCAAGAATCAATGATATTACCGAAAGAAAAACACCGTTTATTGTTTTATCTCTCTAAAGTATCTCCAATGTTTTCGGCACAGTGATCTTCTAAGTCAGTTTTTTTTTCTGATAGATTTCGGGACTTAACAATTTTTAAACAATTATGGTTTTTTTTTTGGCGTAGTCTGGTTTGATGAAACGGCTACACCTTAGCCGTTCATCCACCGATTCTAACAAAACGATACTTTAAACAATGCAAAATTAATGTACCTTTCTAAAACCAAGGAGAGGGAACGTTGTGAGCCGCGTCTACGGCCGCGGCTCTACTTTATACCCGGTACTCAGTCAGCATATATATGTATGTGAGCTTGTTGTAATTTATTTATTTATTTATTTATTTACTCGCCAACGGTTAAACCTTAACTGGCTAAACTAACTTATATCTATCTTAAACAATAATCACTAAACAAAGAAAGAAAAAAAGGATAACAAATTAATTATTCAACATGAAAAAATCAGAAAGTGACCGTCTGACAGATGCTTTCCCATGGCAAAAGTCGAATCGCATCCCAGCTGGCAGCGCATTATACTGACGAAGCTCCCTACATAATGGCTCATTATTCCCGTAGTTGGTCCGGTGGAGATCAACAGCAAAAAGTGCGTGGTCCCTAAAGCTCCTGGCAGGCGTATTGAAGCCAATACTACTAAGCAGGACAGGGCAATCGTTGTTAATCGATGTTGGATTACATGTTCGCAAAAGGGACAAATTTAATTTTAGCCAAAAAAGAAAAAAAATATTAAGTCGAACCTTTTCGGAGAGATTTTTATATATTAGATGTTTCTATTTTTTTTAACGTTCTTTTTTTACATCTGTCTTTTCTAAATGTCTAATTCTACTTCCTACATATACATCATGGTTGCACACACTTCTACACTCATTAACTTTACTCAATGGATGACTAACATACATTTGTACATCATCTGCATACATATGACTTTTACAATTTACCAGGATGTTTAGCAGGTCATTCAAATATAAGGAAAACAAAAGCGGTCCAAGGACTGAAACTTGAGGCACACCACGTGTAATGCTCATTATTGACGAAACTCTTTTATCACATATTACTGCTTTTCTTCTTTCAGTTAAATACGATCTTAGCAGCATTATTGCTGCATTACTAAAATTGAATAACATGCTCATTTTATTTAATAAAATTTCGTGGTTAACCGTGTCAAATTCCTTACTAAAGTAGAGTAGTACCAATAGGGTCACATTTCCGTCATAATGTTTTAATGTAATATCTTCTGAAATATTTACTATTGATGTTGCTTCGTCGTTTCTCGTCTTTTATTTGTATTTGTATATCCCAATTTTAATTTTATGAAGTCTAGTGTAAGTTAGTTTACTCACTCTTTTGCTCTTGGCGAATTAGACCCGCTTTGCCACCGTTGGTTAGTTATTCTATATATTAGTTGAAATTGAGTCTGATCGAGCGCACGAGTTATAATAATAGTTGAGTTGAGTGTGAGTAGTTATCGTGATCCAGGTTGTTATTATGATATTCTGAGGTCTTAAGTAAATGTGAACTGTTCGATTTGAGAGTTAAATCCAATCTGATCTTTATTTCTGGTATTGGTTATTAAGTCTAATACAAAGTGTGGAGTCAGCTATTTTGAGTGGCCGGGAATCTGCTGACATGGAATGTGGCCCGCTGATGGAATTGGAGCGGATGTTTGTATGTTTGTCGTATGGTGTCGTTGGCCGCTACTTTGTTGTGGTACGTTATGGTACTCGCGGGGGCTCTGGAAGGGGAAGGCCAAGGGCCGGTGCTGGGGTGGTAACTCCTCCCCCCTCAGCCTGAACTACCGACCATAACGGAGGGATGGTTGGAGTGCGGGTTGTAGTCGGGGCAGCTGTGGTGTCGGTGCTGGCTTTCCTCGGTAGGTTTATGGCACATATTCCGCCCACCAGTATTAGTCCAACTGCGGTATACTTTGCTGTCGTGTGTATCGTTGTCCCAATCTGTATCCTGGTGATTTCTCGATTTATTTGGATACGCTCCATTTTGAACTCGTGGATCCCCAATTCTTGGGTCGTTCTGTTTCGTTTCACCTCCTCTGTTTGAAGGATTTCCAATTTCCACCCTTCTACATCCAATTGTTCCTCCGCTTCATATTGGATATTGTTGACCATCACTCCACATCCGCTGAAGGTTATGACCGCTGATCCATTGACGACCCTCTCTGGCCCGCAATCAGTGTGTACTTTGACGTGTTCTCCGTTGAAGATCGCTACATACCCTTTCTCGGGTTTGAAGATTTCTCTGCGCAATCCAGTGTCCTTCGTCTCGCATTCCGCCGCCATTCTTTCCATCAGATTTCTCAAACACAGCTCATTGACTCTCTTTACCAATTTAGTACTCTTAAATATAAACAATTTTCTGATTTGCATGCACTTATTACTATAATAGTGTATTTCCTGGTTACTACATGCTACAAAATTTGGTGTTACTATGTATTCGGATTTGTTAATGGGCAAGGCCAGTAGCCTTTTCAGGGTGTAGGTTTGATTTTTAAAAATTGGCATTCTCATCGCGAAAATTAAATCGGTGTTGTTTATTATGGCCCTTAGCTGGAGGAATTCATAGTTGTGTTCCTCTGAAGCTATCTAAACGCCCAGTTCTTCTAATTCTTGAATGATCTTCTGTGCCTCCTTATCATCTAAAATGAACCCAACAGAAAGCATATTGCTCGCAAAAATAGGAGTAATACTATTTTTGCGAGCAATATGCTTTCTGTTAGATCGCTAACCTTCACCATTAGCATATCTGCTGCCGATTGGATCTTATCTATGTACTCTATTCTATAAATTCTCCTGTCCTCCTCAACGAATGCCTTACTTATCCTGTTATTCCTATTGTTTAGGAACTGCGTCAAATTCTTAAACATGATACTGAACTTATTGGTGTCAACTTGTCCCTTCTATTTTCCTTTCTAAAGATCGTGTCTTTTGGCACTACTCCTAGTGGTTCCTGCCTGTCTGTGTTTGCCACATCTATTCTTCTAGCCTTCTGTCCTTCCACCATCTCTTTCATTCTACGGTATATTTCTGCTTGGAACTCGTTGATTTTCTGGAGATAATGATGTTCATTGTTGAAGGCCACATGACTCCTGAACATGTGTGTTCTTCCCGTAAACAATTCTTGCGGCGTGAACTTTGTTGCCGAGTGAATTACATTGTTATACGTTATAACTGCTTCTGTCACTACCTCGTCATGTTTAACCTCCAGTTTCTTCTCTTTTCTCTGTTCCACTATTATCCTATATATTTCTGTAATTGTCGAGTGCAGTCTTTCTACAGTCGCATTGCTTGACGACTGTTGAAACGACGTACGTGCAACTCAAGTTCGTATTGCTTACAGAAATCTCTGAATAAGTTTGAGAAAAACTCCACCCCTTGATCGCAAACTATCTTCTTAGGTACCCAAAATAGTGCCATAAAACTCCTTAGCGACCTTATTACGTTTACGCTATCTCTCGCGGGAATAGTGTACCCCCAAGCATACCTGGAGAACTTGTCTATTATAGTTAGTACATTTTTTTTGTTTATAAAATACAAGTCGATATGCACTAACTCCATCGGTCTGCCTGGCGTTTCCGTGACACTATACTTAATTTTCTGTGGTCTCCTGTCGTATTTGAGGACCTGGCACCTGTCGCAATTGTTTATCGTTTGCGTAATTACTGCCTTCATATTTCCTTTCCCCTTCCCCTTTTCCTACTTCCCTCTTCATATGAGCCCCTGTTTCCTCTATACCGCTGTGATTGCTTCTCTCGTGGTAGTCCCTCACGTCCTTTTCTTGCTGGTCCTTCTCCTTCAGCTTAAGTTGCATCTTAGTGCATCTTACAGCTTTATAAATTTTGGTATAAGCGAAGTATTTGCAATATGCGTTTTGTATGGGTATTACCAGGTCGTCTGGCATAAACATCGCGATTGTCGTATTAGGCTCCAGTATTTGTTTAGGCCTCCGACCCAGTTTTTCTTCTTCGAACTCATTCTCTAAACACGTTTCTTGTAGATGATCTCATAGACGTATTCCAACAACTGAAGCTTCCATCTGACAAGTTTAGAGTCCGTCTCCTTGATGCTCATTAACCATGTTGATGGCCTGTGGTCTGTTATTATTTTGAGCTTTTGGCCGAATAAATAATGCCTGAAATGCTTTATTGCCCAAATAATGGCAAGCATCTCTTTCTCTATCGTGGCATAATTTATTTCTGTGTCGGACAATGTTCTGCTTGCGTACGCCAATGGCCTGTCCGCTCCCAGGTGTCCCTGGGACAAAACAGCCCCTATGGCGTAGTTGCTAGCATCTGTTGTCAAAATGAATGGTTTGTCAAAATCCGGGAATTGAAGAATGGGGTCGTTGCACAGCAAAGTCTTGCATATTTCAAAGGTCTCTTCGAATTCAGCATCGACCTGTACCTGTTTCTTCTTTCAACTGTCTCGTCAGTGGCTTCGTTATTGCCGCTAAGTCTTTTATAAACTTCCTGTAGTACCCCAGAAGGCCTAGGAACGACTTAATTTGTCGTCTAGTCCTTGGCATTATGAACCTTTTGATTGCTTCCACTTTCTTCGGGTTTGTTCTCCCCCCTCTAAGGTTACTACATGACCCAGGTATTCTACCTCTTTTCTCAAGAACTCCGTTTTATCTAGCTTACTTTATTCAGATCGCACATATGTTCTTGTAAGAATGCTGAGAATACCATGATATCGTCCATGTAAACCAGGGAGCATTTTCCGAAAAGGTTATTCATCAACCTTTGAAAGGTTGCGATAGCATTTCTTAGCCCGAAGGGCATTCTGACATACTCAAAATGTCGCCCTTCGGCCGAAAAAGCTGTCTTGTATATGTCTTGTTCTTCTACCTCAATTTGATGGTATCCACTAGCTAAGTCTAGCGTTGAGAAATATTTCGCCCTTCCAAGCCCGTCCAATACATCATTTATGATTGGCATCGGGTATCTGTCCTTTATCAACTTCTCGTTCAACTTCCTGTAATCGACCATTCTCCACTTCCTTACCCCTGAAGCGTACTTCTTTTTGGGGACTAACCATACCGGAGCACTCCATTGAGAATGACTGTGCCTGATTATCTTTTGATCTAAGAGTTTCCCGATTTGTCTTCTGACCTCCCGCCTTTCCGCGAATGCGTATCTATACGGCCTGGAGTAGACTGGGTGTGTTGGTGTTTCACTACGTTCGTGAAGGACAGGTCGTCACCCTCTCTATAGAAGGCTGACGGGTACTTGGGTACCTTAACTTCATTGAGGTGGTCTGTTCTGATTTTTTCGAACGGGACCTTCCCGCCGTCTGCACTCCTCTCACCCTCTATGTTATTCACTTCTACATGATCGATCGGGTTGAATTCGGACACTACAAGGGGTTCTTCTAGGCATAATTGCACCGGCACCTGTATGACTATTTTTGTACTTGGTTCAATTGTATACAGTTCTGACGTTCTGTATTGGGTCAACCATATTCGAGTTATTACCCCTCGGGTGCACAATTGGCGCTTTTCTATTTCTATGACTGCTTCAATTTACTCTAAAATGTCGATGCCTATTAGCCATCGAAAAATGTGTGGAAATGGAAGAGGAGCATCCTCATCTCTCCTACCCCTCCTAATTCCCTGAACATTTTCAGGAGCGTCTCCACCTGCACTGAGTGCGATTGCATGATGGTTTTTATCTTTATTGGTTCTTTTAATGTTTTTGTCCTCTCTTTGGGTACCAGTTCTGGTCTTATAAACGAAAACGTCGACCCCGTATCTATTAGCAGTTTCATATTTTTTTCTGCTGTTAGTTTGACCTTTATGTATGGTAGGGTCGAGCGGTTTTCTCTCCCTCCTAAATATCCTGAACTCTGCTCGAGGCTCCTTGGAAGAGGGAAAATTTCCCTCGTCCTCTTGAATATTGTGCAACTGGCCTGCTGGTGCTTGGCCTCCTATTCTAGTCGCAGTACTGGGCGCATTCTGCGTTTGTTGCGTCCCATACGACTGACGAGTGTTGTTCGAGTTGTAAGACTGACCCGAATTGTTGGTCAGCCTTGACATCCTCGTTTGCCCACTCCTGTACACCTCCAGGGGCGCCTGAATCGCTAGTTGATCCTGGCCATCCCCCCATATCGGGCATTGGACATGACATGCCGAATGGCTGCTGCGGGTTTCCTTGCCATTGGTACTGCGGTATTGTTCAATTCAAAAATCAAGTCTTGCTCTGTTCTCTTCTCTCTGAAATGGGACGTCAACTTGTTCTTAATGCTGTCCCAATTCAATTCCACCTCTTTTAGATCCAAGACTTTATCTGCTTCCCCCACTATCTTGCTCCTCACCGCTCTGAGGGCTATTATGCCTATCACTGACTTCTCTTCTCCCTTGATAATCGACAATATTTGGTCCACAGCTGTTATGAACCCATTTAATTTATCTCCTCCTCCTTCATACTTTGGTATGATTTCCACCAAGTCTACTATCTTGATTGCCTCAAGCAGATTTGGTGTCTCGCTCGGTTGGGTCATCTCTACTTGGCCCTGCTCTTCTTCACTATCTTCTGACAGTCTCGCGTCTCAGGGGATGAGTCTCTGACTACTTCTGTTTCTTGACATTCACTCCTCCTATATTATTGACGTTTGGCCTGCTCTATCTCACTTCTTATTTCTCCCTAGTGTGTAACTACTACGCGTATATGTGTCGTGTATGTGTTATCTTATATCCTATTTTAATTGCCTACTTGTGTATGCGTATTCTTATAGTAATTATGTACTTGTGTATATTCTTATATCAGTTGTGTACTTGTGTGTGTGTTTGCTTAAACTAGTTGTGTACTTGTGTGTATGTATATATATTATTTGTATATGTGTATATTCTTATAGTAGCCGAAGCTATCTGTGATGCTGTGCGTTACAGCATTCACAACCAAACGCTGACGGTCATGTCTCCCCAGTAATATAACCCTTTCCCGATCACTAGGCGTCCGCACTGCGCGTTACAACACTCCGCCCTACGCATGTGGTTGACCGAAATTTTTAATCGTTTTGTTTTTTTTTTATTTATAATTCTTTCATTTCTACCTTACATGCTGAAGCTAGCTGTGATGCTGTGCGTTACAGCATTCACAACCAAATGCGGACAGACATGCCTCCCTGGTAGTTGTTTTCATTCTTCCAATCACCCCTACACTAGGCGCGCGAGTTACCGGTTGAGCAACCCTCTCCACCGGTCAACGGCACCTCCACCGGTCAACGGCACATAGACGTCCGGCCGACATAGTTATGGACCTGACACAATAAAACCAAACAGTCAGCAGCCACATATACATCCGGCCGGACATACATACATAAATGCATACATACATACATACAACGATATTCTTACACTTAGAGATATATACATTTGTACAGAAATGCTTATGCTGCATTTCTTAGAGTAAGGGCCGAGCTTCGGCGGAGCCAAGTATATGTAGAATAAAACACTTGATTTCCAACTTCCAAACTAAACGGTTCTGTTTAAATCTCGATCCGAAGATCGTACGAATCCCTTTGATCAATCACGACCAAATAGAAGGAGATAAAACACATATAACCCTTCTGAGTTCTCTCCATCTACGTGGACAGGACATAACTGGCGCAGCCGACGGCGAACATCAGGATCAGAGAAATGCCTACTACGCTCCTGATAATTTCCATGTAAGCAGTTGATCTATACGACTAAAGTGCAAATAAAAAACAAAAGAAATATGAAAATGGCCAACAAGATACAGTTGAGAAAAGTGCAGTTCGAAGTAAATAAAAAGAGGAAACATAAAAAAAATAAATCGCAGAAAAGTAAATGAGAATGTTAACCGGCAAACAAAAAACCCTCAACGGGCCCCTGTGCACATAGTTGTGTACCCCAACAAATTCCCACGTACATAGTGGAACAAATTTTTGTGAAAAATTTCATAAATAAAAGATATAAAAATGCGATCTAAATATTTCCTGAGTACAAAGTGTGGGATCATCCATCGCGGATAAAGTACACACGTACACAGCGGAATTTTTGCAAGATATCCAACAAATAAAAATTATTTCAACATACTCTAACCTTTCTCTGAGTACAAAGTGTGGGATCATCCATCGTGGATAAAGTACACACGTACACAAGAGAAAATTCTTGAAGAATTCAATAAATAAACATTTCAACATACCCAAATATACAACACCATATACATAAAGAATACCCTACCGCATATCCAATGTATGAGACCATCTAACGCAGATAAAGTGCATACGGATCACTGCAAATATAACGTAGGGGACCAAATATCAAAAAAAAAAAAAAAAAAAAGTACATACAATCCACCCAAATATAAAACACTATACACATAAAGAATACCCTACCGCATATCCAATGTATGAGACCATCTAACGCAGATAAAGTGCATACGGATCACTGCAAATATAACGTATGGGACCAACTACAAAAAAACAAAGTACATACATTCATACATAGAACCCAATCCCACTGCTCGGAAACAAAACCGAATAAAAAGTGCCAACATTCACAACCATTTACTTCACTGCAAAGACAAACAAACAAGCCAAACAACTCGGCAGCAACAACCACGGCCGCGACACTCGAAACCCTCAAAAAAAAAAATAATGAAAAAATTCAATCTTACACTTTGTCACAAACACTAACAGACCGGCCAGCGGCCGATAAAGGCAAATAAGAACTTAAACACAAACAAAAAAATTAAAAAAAATAAAAAGAAAAGAAAGAAAAGAGAAAAAGCTGAACACACACTATTTGTCACTGGGCCTCTATATACAACGCATTGAATTCATATACACACAGCACTTAAGGCATATATACAGACTCAATTGTTACCCTAACTTTGTTACCAAATACTAATAACGATATATTACAGATAATTTCAACACCTAACGACAAACCAACACACACAACACTTAAGTACCATCTACACATAAAATAAATACATAAATATAGTATATAAATATATATATAATACACAATTTTCACAAAAACACACAAAAAGTAGTATATAAGAATACAAAACAAAAATTACTTCATAAGACCTCGAATACACAAAATAGCATATAAGAAACACTTAACACACACAAACATTAATAATAACCATAATTAAATGTACAAGAGGAAGACGACAGGCAAAGTTAGAACCAGGTTCGGACTTAGGAGTAGCGGAAGCAGTAGCTTAGCATCCATAGAAGAAACAATCGCAGAGATAGATACTAACAAAACCGATATGGAAACGCCACCCACTTCATCCAGACCCCAGACCCCAACCCCAACCATCAATACCCAAACAACCATTTCGACAAACCTCAAACCAACAGACCTTCTCGCCTTTATTGACCAACTAACCCCTTACGAGGGACCACCAGACAATTTGGACATATTTATCGACAGTGTAGAAGAGATCATAATGCTCATTAGGGGGGCAGACCAAACACCGTACGGAGTACTACTTATGAGGGCGATCAGGAACAAAATTAAAGGGAAGGCTCATGAAGCCCTAACATTAGCCGGGACCAAATTAGAGTGGGACCACATAAAAACCAATCTTCGTAACATCTATGTACCCAAGAAAACGGTAGCGATGCTCATAAGGGAAATACAAACATTCCCACCCAACTCCTCGATAGGGCAACTGTACTTCGGGATAGCCCGACTTAGAGACCAACTACGGGCTATCAAAGACACGGAGGACCCGTTCGAGGAGGGGCATTCAAACAAGGAAGATTTATATGACGAAATTTGCTTAAATTCTTTCTTTATAGGACTTAGAGAACCTCTCAGGAGCGCTGTCCGATCTAGGAAACCCAAGAAACTAGACTAGGCCTATCAAATCTGTAAAACAGAACAAGCCTTCTTATCCCAGACCTACCATAGGCAGCAGGACAACTCGTATGACCGCGATAGATCTTATCAACGACAACAAGACAACAATTCAGGGAGGAACAATAATAGATACAATAATAATACAAGGTACAACAACAATATGTACAACAATAACTCAAGGAACAACAATAGATATGACAATAACGTAAGGAACAACAATAGATATGACAATAACGTAAGGAACAACAATAGATATGACAATAATACAAGGAACAATAATAGATACGACAACAACGCTAGATCCAACAACAGATACGACAATCATCGCAACAACAATAACCAAAGATGGGACCCAGAAACTAACCGTAATAACTCTTCCACGAACACTAACCAGAACCGCAATAACCCTTTTAACGGACAAAATTCAACCCAACCTGCATATTTATGCAACATCGCGGATTCCGCAAATTTTCCGACATCAGCCTCGACAGTCCAATCGGATACTTGAGTAGGCAAATCCACGGATCAGCACTACCATTCATAAAACTAGCTTCCCCCAACGACCCAAACCAAACTTTTAAATTCTTAATCGATACGGGATCGACATACTCCTTCGTCGACTCAGATATGATCCCCGATTCAACCCAGACAAAACTGGAAAATGACATCCAAGTCAACACCGTATTTAATAACTTCACAATTACTCATTTTTCTAACTTGGCAACATTTAGAGAATTTTCAGAAACAGAAATTTCACAATTCTTAATCTTCAAGTTCCATCCATACTTCAACGGCCTACTGGGGATAGACTTTTTGACAAAACATAAAACAAAAATAAACCTCGAAAAGAACCTATTAGAAACCCCATTTGCAAAAATTAAAATCTTCACTCAAAGTAACCCTATCACAGACACACATACAGTCCCCCCACACACAAAAGTCCGATTACCAATAAACGTAGGAATTCGGGACGGAGATTTCCTCTGCCCAAATACGAAAATTCGAGACAACCTATCAATTACAGGAGGATTGTATACAGCCACAGATAATACAGGAATATTAGAAATAGTTAACGAGTCAGAGCAGGACCAAATTTTCTATCTAGAGAAACCTCTTGAGGTATGTAGATTTGAAGCAGAAACTTCCACATATCCCAATCAATGAAATTACATAACACCGATGACAACACGAACAACGAACACCAAATACAAACAGACCACCTGAATAGCGAAGAGAAACTAGCACTCAGCAAATTGCGCAAAATGTTCCCAGACCTCCTCCATAGCGAAGGGAAACCACTTTCCTTCACAAACGTTGTCAAACACAACATTCCGACAACGGACTCCATACCGATTTACACTAAATCTTACCGCTACCCTTTCGCACACAAAGAAGAGGTACGCAGACAAATAACGAAAATGCTAGACGAAAAAATCATCAAAAACAGCCACTCACCCTGGAGCTCACCGGTGTGGGTAGTTCCCAAAAAAGCCGATAATGACGGAAACCAGAAATGGAGACTAGTCATAGACTTCCGGAAGCTCAATGACAAAACAATTTCAGACAAATACCCTATACCAAATATCAATGACATTCTAGACAAAATCGGTAAAACAAAATATTTCACGACACTCGACCTCGCGAGTGGATTCCATCAAATAGAAATGGACCCAAAAGACATGTCCAAGACCGCATTTTCCGTAGAGAACGGTCACTACGAATTCACAAGAATGCCCTTCGGGTTGAAAAACGCCCCGGCCACATTCCAACGAGTCATGGACAACGTCCTTGGCGAATTAATCGGTAACAATTGCTTAGTCTATTTAGACGACATAATAGTTTTTTCCCCATCACTAATGGAACATACTGCCAACTTAAAAGCCGTCTTCCAAAAACTTCAAAAGGCTAATCTCAAGATGCAACCTTCCAAATGCAACTTTATGCACAAAGAAATAGAATTCCTCGGACATATCGTCACACAAGAAGGGGTGAAACCCAACCCAAATAAAATAGAGGCAATAAAAAATTTCCCATGCCCCAAAAACGTCAAAGAAATAAAATCTTTCCTAGGGCTATTAGGATACTACAGGAAATTCATCAAAGACTTCGCCAAACTCACAAAACCAATGACCCAACAACTGAAAGGAAAAAATCCGTAGTAATAGACACAGAATTCTTGAAAGCTTTCGAATTATCCAAAACACTACTCTGTAATCAACCGATCCTTCAATACCCAGACTTCGAAAAACAATTCACACTCACCACAGACGCTAGTAACTTCGCAATAGGAGCAGTACTATCCCAAGGCCCCGAATCTAATGATAAACCAGTGTCATTTGCTAGCAGAACCTTATCGGACACCGAAACCAGATACTCTACTATAGAAAAAGAAATGCTAGCTATTATGTGGGCAGTAGGATACTTCAGACCTTACCTATTCGGTAGGAGATTCAAGATTATCACGGACCACAAACCTTTAATTTGGTTACAAAACCTCAATCATCAAAACACTAAGTTTTTACGCTGGAAAACAACACTAGCCTCCTATGACTTCGAGATAACTTATAAAAAAGGCTCTCAAAATGTAGTAGCAGACGCCCTCAGCAGAATAGAACCCAACCTTAATATAATAGAAAGCCCTTCTGCAATACCCACATCCACACAACCCTTAAACATAAACAACATACAGACAATCTTCAAAATCGGAACACAATCCTCCTTGACAACCTCAGTTCCCTTTACAAATAAAATACGTAGAATCATAACAGAACCAAAATTCGACATAGAAATTGTTAGTAGACTATTAGCTACAATCCTAAAACCTAACAAGACTTACGCAGTACTTACCACAAATGAAATCTTCAACACCCTACAAGAAGCCTTTGTCACACATTTTTCAGAGAATAATCTCTACAAATTCATTCGATGCTTAACACTACTAGAGGACATTCCAAATCAAAACGATCAAATTTCCAGAATATCGGAATATCACATCAATAATAACCACAGAGGCAGCGAAGAAACGTACAAACACTTGAAGAGAGAAATCTACTTCCCCCAACTCAAAAATAAAGTGTCGCAAGTTATAAGAGAATGCGATATTTGCTCAACATTAAAATACGATAGAAACCCACCTAAAGTAGCACTCCAATTGTCAGAAACACCAAAAAGACCTTTAGACATACTCCACATCGATATCTACACTATTAACCACAATTTACACCTCACAGTTATAGATAAGTTCTCCAAATTCGCACAAGCTTACGTATTAACAAACAGAAATACTGTATGCGTAATTAAAGCCTTGAAAGCATTCCTCTGCCAATTCGGCATCCCCTCAAAAATCGTTTTTGATCAGGGCGCAGAATTCTCAGGAGGCATGTTCCAAGATTTCCTTACCCAATACAATATCACTCCCCACGTCACTTCATTCCAACAGTCATCGAGCAATTCTCCTGTCGAACGACTTCATTCTACCCTGACGGAAATCTTCCGAATAATTTTAACGACGAAGAAAGAACAACAACTAACACTCGAACACGAAGCGATTATGACAGAAAGCATCATAACTTATAACAACGCGATTCACTCAACGACCAATCTCACTCCATTCGAACTATTTACAGGACGGACACACATTTTTGATAAAACAATTACCTACAACGACAACCACGACTATTTACAGAAACTCAATGAATACCAACAGAAACTCTACCCACAAATAGAACAAATATTAAATAAAACAGCGCAAACCAGAATTGACAAGGTAAACCAGGACAGGGACGAACCAACTCCTCTAAATCAGGGCGACACAGTATTCCGTAAAGAAAATAGAAGGAACAAAATAACCCCAAGATTAACAAGACATAAAGTAGTCTCCAACAAACACACAACTTTTATAACAACTAAAGGCCAGAAACTTCATAAGGCAAAAATAAGGAGATTAGTAAGAAATCACACTAACCTAATAAATGCTGTTGGTCAAACAAACCCATCTAATGAAACTAACGAACAACCATCCCAAACCATATAATATCCCATTTCACAACTCATCTCACCTAATTCCCATCATACTCATTTCGCCCCTAGGTTGATACATGTAAAAGCTCACATGTACATACACGAAATAAATGGAACGCAACCAATCGCAACCATTTACCTAGGAGAAGCCCTCATCGACCATAACCACAAATCAATCACCCACATCATTAACATAGGAGAATACGAAAATTGCACGAAAATACTAGGAGACACAGTAAGAAACTTAGCCGTAGACCCAATACTTAATCCAACAGTAGAAATACTAAAAATTAAAATCACAAACCTAGAATCAAAGTTGTGTAACCTTATACCACAATACAGAAAGAAAAGAGGATTAGTAAACGGGTTAGGTTCAATCATAAAAACAATATCAGGAAATATGGACAATGAAGATGCAGAGGAAATTTTTAAAGAACTAAATGCATTAAAAGTTACGCAAAATGATATAAATATAGAACACAAAATTCAGAACAACCTAAATCACGAAATTATGCTCAGGTTTTCAAACATAACAAAACACATAAACACAGAACAACAGAAAATAAAACAATTCTTCAATAACATACAAAATTCAATATATAAAGAAATAGAAAATGAAAATAGTAATTTACACACACTACAATATCTAAATAGAATAGCTTTTAATATAGAAACGATAAGTAACCTCATCGAAAACATCGCAGAAAGTATGGTTTTTGCAAGAGCCAATATACTTCCCAAATTCATTTTTAATAAAAACGAAATGACCAAAATCAAAAATATTCTAAATAAACAAAACCTACAAATAAATTTAGAAGAAGAGGTACTTTCTTTCATTCAGACACAAACCATCATACATAAGAATCATATAATGTTCAATATCAAGATACCCATTTTTGAGGAAACCATATACAGGTTCTACAGAATAATTCCCTTACCAATTAAGAACACACAGCTCATCAACACGCCGAACTTCATTGCGCATAAAGACGAAAAAATGAAAGAATTTAAAACCAAATGCCCGACGATAAATAAAACCATGTTCTGTAAAAAACCAAAGGACACACACACACCTTCGATCTCAAACAAATTCCTTGCCAGTCTTCTGAACAAGAAGATCCCCGAATCCTGTGACATACAAGAAATCGGATTGGCCACAGACATATTTGAACCAGAAGAAGGGTTCATCTTCATATTCAACGCCAGGAACTTACCCATAAATTCAACCTGCGGCATCAATACACAAATTAATGGATCCGCAATCATTACACACAGAAATTGCACAGTAACAATAAACGACATTGCATATGATAGTACGGAAACCACTGTAATGGATCATCTAAACATCTTCCTCCCACTATCGGAGAAATTAATAATCAACCGTAAAGTCCAAGCGATCACTCTACACGGACTACATCTACAAAATATGGACCTACAGAACATAATGGCCATAACTAAACAAGATAAACAAAAACATGCAATCGTCACATATGGTATCACGGGTACTTTGGTATTAATTCTAATCATCATCTGGGCGCGAGGAAAAACCACGACGATCATCTGGACACAACAACAGGAGGCCACCAATCACCCGGTTGTCACGACGACCATCCCCTCTCTCTGGCCGTCTCTCCAATCTGGGGAGTTACCGGTTGAGCAACCCTCTCCACCGGTCAACGGCACCTCCACCGGTCAACGGCACATAGACGTCCGGCCGACATAGTTATGGACCTGACACAATAAAACCAAACAGTCAGCAGCCACATATACATCCGGCCGGACATACATACATAAATGCATACATGCATACATACAACGATATTCTTACACTTAGACATATATACATTTGTACAGAAATGCTTATGCTGCATTTCTTAGAGTAAGGGCCGAGCTTCGGCGGAGCCAAGTATATGTAGAATAAAACACTTGATTTCCAACTTCCAAACTAAACGGTTCTGTTTAAATCTCGATCCGAAGATCGTACGAATCCCTTTGATCAATCACGACCAAATAGAAGGAGATAAAACACATATAACCCTTCTGAGTTCTCTCCATCTACGTGGACAGGACATAACTCGCGCGCTGCGCGTTGCTGCGTGTATGTTTGTGTATATTTCCGACGGCCCATCGTTTCGCCGCTCCGCTGTCGCACCCGACGGTCCGACCACTCGGTCTCTGCCGAACCTGTTCGAACCCGTCGGTGCGACGAGCCTCCTACCATCTACCGTTCCAACCGCCGCCACGATTGCCCGTTGCCCCCAACCGATCGATCGAAAATGTTGGTTTGACACCGAACCGACCGCAACTGCACCCGTTCGAACCGTCGTCTGCCCCGCACCTCTTCGGCGACCCTATTGGAATTAATTCCATTAAATACACATATAACACACACATGTGCCATGCACTCCACTGAAATATACAATTACTATAATTGCTGTCCTCCAGAGCATCCTCTGCGTGGTTCTCTCTCGCTGTCTCGGGTCCTCCGGGATCTTAATTCCTTCAGTTTTCCTGTCCGTAAACGAGAATGTCCGACTGCACCAGTTATGATAATAGTTGAGTACCGGGATAGTATCGGGATCCAGGCTGTGATTATGATATTCTGAGGTTTTAAGTAAATGTGAACTGTTCGATTTGAGAGTTAAATCCAATCTGATCTTTATTTCTGGTATTGGTTCTTAAGTCTAATACAAAGTGTGGAGTCAGCTATTTTGAGTGGCCGGGAATCTGCTGACATGGAATGTGGCCCGCTGATGGAATTGGAGCGGATGTTTGTATGTTTGTCGTATGGTGTCGTTGGCCGCTACTTTGTTGTGGTACGTTATGGTACCCGCGGGGGCTCTGGAAGGGGGGAAGGCCAAGGGCCGGTGCTGGGGTGGTAACTCACGCACTGTTCTTCTGGTCCTGCCTCTTAATAAAATTGCAGCCACCTAAAGTTTTCGGATTGGTTTTTTAGAAAAACTATTCTAAATTTTCATGGCGCCCCCGGGTGAACTGTAAATTGAATTAAAGGCAACAAATAACAAAGGCAGTGACATGTAAAAAATGTTTTAAAAAGTGTTCAAAACTGCCAGTTGTATGTTCACAAAAACAGCAATTAAAAACTTGCTCAAAAAACCGTGTCGGTAGCAAAATAGGCAGCCTAATCTTCGTTCTTTGTATCTGCTACTGCCGAGGGATGCCCTGCACGGTCTGCTAGAGGAAATTAGCAGCAGGACGTAACGATCCAAACGCAAAGCCAGAGGTATTTGTGAAATAATTGATAGCTAGAGCGGAAGACAGATATAACTTTCCTTCAATTGTTTTCTGCTGGAAAAAGTACACTTCGCTTTTAACTCTTGACACAGACGTATGTTATAGTACAGGTTGAATTGCATGCAATTAAACTAAAATATTTTTGCAAAGACATATATGTATATATAACACCAAAAATATACGCACATACATACTTATTGACATACATTATATATATCATAACCTATTTGAATGCGTCAGTTATTTACCGTTTACTGCACCCATCTTTATATATTGATACCTTCTGCCTCGATATTCAATTATATTATCCGTTTCGATTGTCGAGCAAATATAAAAAATAGATGGCGACGATGAATTTGCAGCCGAGTTGGAAGAGTTATCTATCGTAACTAAGGTAAATATAATGTCGCTTATCGGAGCCTTTGATGTAACAAGCGATACGACGCTAACAGGTTCAGCCTCTGGTGATCCAACCCGTGCTCGACTTCCGAAGTTGGCATTACGAAAATTTGGTGGTAAGCATTCGGAATTTAAAAATTTCATCAGAAATTTAATCATCCTCTCGGATCAAGCAATAAGAACAATTAAGGCGTTTCAAGTCACCGAAGCCAACTATGAAAAGGCCATGGATAGCCTCTAACGAGTATATGATAACGAGTATTTGATTTCACAAAAAATATTTCACAATTTGTTTAATCTGCCGAAAATCTCGCAGCAGTCCGCATCGTCCCTCAGGAATCTCATCGATACTGTTTCATCGTTTTATAGTTCATTACTATCGATAGGAGACGATACCAAAATCTCGAATGCAATGCTCATTCATCTCGTGTTGAACAGAGTTGACCCAGTGACTAAACAAAAGTGGGACAGCTGTTCGACTTATGGACTTATGAGAAGTTGCCGCTTTGGTCCGATCTTGAGAAAGTTTTGAATCGTCGATAACAGTATTTGTCTGCTGAAGAGTCGACGAAGCCAAGACAAGGTTGTGCCAAGCAAGCAGCATAATCGCAGTTCATTTGCTTGTTCTTCCAATTCCACTAACAGTAGAGCTCAGCAAACTTGCAGCTATTGCAATTTGGGAGACCATGTTGGGTCGAAATGCACTCCATTTTAGCGTCTCTCGGTCATGCATAGGTTTGTGTTCGCTAAGTCTGCAAACTTATGCATTAATTGTCTGCAAAAAGGCCACGCTGTTGTAAAATGCAAGGCCAATAAATGTCGAGTGTGTGGCCGCTCAAATCACACCTTATTGCATCGATACACAGTGTCTGCTAATAGTCTCGCGTTGCCACCGCCTCAAAAGAGTGCCTCTCCTCCGTGAAACAAGGATAAATATTCCACGTCCCATGCTCTGCATGCGACATCGTTGGACAGGGTACTTCTGGCTACGTCGATCGTAAGTGTCTGAACGAAGAGCGGTGCCCACTTTCTGGCCAGAGCTTGGTACTAGCTTGCTTGGTAATGGTGACAACTCCTTTGAGGTTGTTGCTTGAAAGAAGATTGCACCGTGACCCTGAGTTGAAGAAAATGTACTTAGAATTTATGGAAGAGTACCTCTCCTTAGGCCATATGTCTCCTACTGACAATACGATTCTTTCTACTCTACATCAGTGTTTCCTAAGGCCCCAAAGTACGTCTACCAAGCTTCGCGTCGTTTTCGATGCATCGTCCAAGACGTCCTCTCAGGTGGCCTTGAATGATATTCTGATGGTTGGACCTACCATTCAAGAGGAGCTATATTCGACACTGCTCCGCTTCCGTCCGCACAGGTTTGCCCTGACTGCCGATGTTAAAAAGATGTATCGCCAAGTAATGTTGAATGAAGCTGATAGGCAGTTTCAACTCATAATATGGAGAAGAGATCCATCTGAATCCTTGAGATTGTACAAGCTTAACACCGTAATTTACGGGACTGGAACAGCCCCATTTTTGCTCTCCGATATTCAAAAAGGTTGAGTGAGTCTGCAAAGTTCTCATTCCCTAAAGCTGCTGACGTTATCGGGTACGACTTTTACGTCGATGACATGTTGACTGGTGCTGCATGCATAAAGTAGCTAAGGGCAATCAAGTTCGAAGTGCCTCAGGTTCTTCAGACCGCAGGGTTTGAATTGGCAAAGTGGTTTTCAAACTCATCTGAGATTACCATATCTAAGAGCACACGGTATGGGTACGTATTGGCTTAACGATATCGGATTCAGAGTCGACTAAGGCGTTAGAAAAATATCCTTGTTGACTTCCAAGTCTCCAGACCAAAACGCTCCCAAGGCTTGTAACGCGTCCCCATGCCCTTCTACGTTCGCATTTAATGATATTACCAGGCTAGGTGTGGATATGAGACGGGGGAGCGCACGCGTTGTTGTTCCGGCTTCTGCTCGTCGGCTATTGGGGTGATGATCTTGCCCCCTCCTCTCATGCTGTTGCCTATACTCATACAACTCCAAATTAATGTGCGTGCTGCGACAAACCAAACCTAGCAGGGAAACACTATCTATCCCTGATTATGTTGCAAAGATTGAGGTACATATGCTATGAGTTTACGTCTTCGCCTCTGGTGTCAATGAGGCTGTATCGCCTGCCCTACCATGGCCATCCCAATCCGCCTATCAATTTCTGAGGAATGGCCCCTTTAACATGGGAATCTACATGGGGAGAGCGCTAGCTAAGGCAAAGACGATGCATTTGGAACATTATAAGTTTCATTCTTAACACTACAATTTTGATTTTGGAAACATTCTTACCCTACGGGACAATACACTAAACGAACCACTAGAATTTAAAATTTAAATTTTAAAACAAAATGTATATTTAAATTTAATTTATCTAATTAGAGGATTTGGCGGTAATTAAGTGAGGTATTGAGATATATTTTATTGTGGGATGCATTGGGCAAGGATTAAAAAGAATCGCGGTGGACTGAGGAGGAGGACACAAATGTAAAGTTTTTAGTAATGGTTTTCACTCACCCTTTCGGCTGTCCACCGACGAAAGCGCTTTCTTCGAGGAATACTCGTATTGGCTGAAAAGGGGAGATATAAAGGGGAATGTGGAAGCGTTTTCAACTCTAGAACACCTCGTCCTCTTGCGCTTTTCTATGCCGCACCAACACTACCTTCCAATCACTCCACTTTATCCGCAATTACAAAAAAAAACACTTAATTTAAACTTTCGGACACATAGTGCACGACACTAAAAAAACAAATTAAAATTAATCCTAAACTAAATCATTTCCTTTGACTAAACCACCGGCTATTCTTAATGTGGCCTCTTATCGGACCGATGGTTCCTGGGGCCCAAAAATGATTTTTCCGCCGGCACTACGACACTAAACTGCGGTGAATCTCACGCATGGCCGACCCACACGAATTATTTTTTTGCACTAATAATTCATTTGCCTATCGCCTGCCTAAACATTTAAATTTCCTCGCCCTTCCCCTCCTGCTGCTGATCTTGGTAAGCGAGCGAGGAATTGGCGAAAGTGAGGCGCAAAGGAGACCGAAAATATTTTTTTTTTTCGCACAATCCGTTTGCTTGCGTTAAATGAAGCCTGCGTGTGCAGAGGTATGCGATGGGATTCTCGCTTGCTTACCGAATCCCCGGGAGCGATCAGGGCTTCCTCCAATTTCGCTCGGCTGCGGGTGCTCCGCCTGCGGCTTAACCTCCGTCCTGCTCTCGGTATGGAGCGCCAAACCTGCACGAAAACAACGGTCAGCTCCTCCGCTGCACGTATAATAATAGAATCCCAACTCACCCAATTAGCGCCGTTTTTTTTCCGGCAAAAACAATCCTCCACTGAGGCAGCTCGAAATTTGCGCACAATTTTCACCAATATATAACTTGGTGTTGGGTACTAGCTTTGGTATGACTACACTGTCTGGCGGCCACAAAGAAAGAGAACCAGCTAGACGCTACCTCCTAAGCGCCAACCCCGCGGGACCAGAAAAATGGACGTCTCCACCAAGTGAAAGGCCTGACACTTGCCCCTGTTGCTCTCTTGTAGTCCGAAAGGGCTCCTGCCACGATCCCCCGACCTGAACCCCAGATGGCGCCACCTCCTCTTTCGGTAATCGACAGAGAGCGCCACCCACAAACAAAATCTCGCTGCTACAAGCGTTACAAAAGCCCCCCACCAAAGATCAGACTTGGGGGTCACACTCCCAAGAATGATTACAAAACAGTTTGAAGCAGTCTTCTCACTGTCGCAGATCTTTCGCTTGGAACCGACCTATGTACCGACCCTGCAAATCTTCCAAGTCATAGTAAGCTTGACCTATTTTGCTCTTTATCCTGGCCTTCAGGAAGGCTGGACCCAATTTCGCACTGTAGCCCGATTGGAAACTGCTCTGCCTAAAATTCCTTCTGAACACCTCCTGTACTGTCGTTCATTCTTGTTTTTCTGCTTCGTCATAACTTCGAGAGCTTTGCTTCAGACCAAGTCAAACGAATCCCCCCGAGAGAAAACTGCTGACCTATCATCCACCAGCCGCAATGCTCTCAAAAGTTTGTATGTTGCTCCGGAAGTGATGAAGTTCTGCCTGAACACCATATAGTAGGGAGTGGTATTCAGACTTGAATGAATTGCTGAACGTAGGGTGCAGCAGATACTGCTGAGGTGTTCATCCCAGTCTTTTTGATCTTCACGTACATAAGATCGGATGGCGGCAATCACCGAACGATTCACCCGTTCGGAAGCATTCGCTTGGGGTGAATACAGGGCTGTGAGAGTGTGCGCCACTTTATATTCCCGGAGAAGCTTTTGGAATGCCTCGGATTTAAACTGTGTGCCATTGTCTGACACTATGGTCTCCGGGCCTCCGAAAGCGTGAAAGAGCTCTTGCTGCATGTATTTGACTTCCACATCAGCCGTCAACTTCTTCACTGCCTTTAGGAACACGTATTTTGAGAAATGATCAAGAACAATAAATATACCTATATGCCCACTCCTTGATCGAGGATATTGCCCAAGGAAATCCACATTTAATTTCTGGAAGAAACGCTGCGACTCGGGCGCAACTCCGATTGGCGGTCTTTGGATTGTGTTCGGGGCCTTGGTGGTCTTGCAGACCTCACAAACCTGAATATGGTTTTTAACATCCGCAACCAACCCTGGCCAGTAATAACAACGCCATATCCTCTCTAAGGTTTTGTGAATGCCTCCATGGGAAGCTAACAGATTGTCGTGTGCATTTCGCAACACTTCTGCCACTAACCCTCGCTTCCAGATGAACACATCATATAGCACCTCTCCTTTAGCATGATCTGATTTTCGATACAAGAGGTTATCTACCACTTTAAAGTCTGGCAACTTTTCACTATTGGCCCTAACCCTCTCTCTCATGTAATCGTCTTCTTTGAATGCCGGTGATTCCAAGTGCACCAATAAACCATGGCTCGCGTCCAAAGTTGCCACGTCTTCTTCATTAACTCGAGACAGAGCATCCGGAACTACATTCAGCTTCCCGCTACGATGCTCGATCTTAAAAGTGAAACTCTTCAGCTTTAACGCCCATCGAGCTAGTCTAGAATGCAAGTCCGTTTGTGACATGAGCCACTTTAAAGAGGCGTGATCCGTGATCACGGTAAACTCATGCCCCTCGATGTAAGCTTGGAACCTATTTATGCAAACTATTGCTGCCAGACACTCTTGTTCAGTGACTGAATAATTCTTCCGGGCATTGTTGAGTTTTTTCGACACAAAAGAAATCGGATACTCGTCCCCTTCTGGCGTTTTCTGCACCAGTACTCCACTCGCATCGTAATGCACATAGAATGGCTTGCTAAAATCTTGGCTACGCAAGACCGGAGCAGATCAAAGCATTTCCTTCAGATTTTCAAAGGCCTGCTGACCCTCTGGAGTCATTGAAAATTTTTGGTTCGGTTTGAGCAAATCCGTGAGAGGCGCGGCTACGGAAGCGAACTTCGAAACTACGAAATTATTTATGAACTTCCTGTACCACCCTACCATACCCAGGAATCGGCGCAGAGACCTCAAGGATTTTGGCAACGGAAAGACAGACATCGCCAAAATCTTATCCGGATCCGTGCGAATTACTCCTTCTCCGACAATATGCACAAAATACCGTACCGACTTCATGCAAAACTTGCTTTTTTCCCAGGTTTAGAGTCAACCCTGCCGCTTTTATGTGACCTGCCACCTTACTCAACACCCTCATATGTGACTCAAAACTGTCCGATATAATCAAAAGGTCATCCAAGTAAACGAAAACCTCATTCCTCAAACCAGCTGGAATCACCTTATCCATCAGCCTCGTCATAGTCTGCGAAGCATTGGTAAGACCGAACGACATTACCTTGTACTGGTAGAGTAGCTTTTCCGGAATGGTGAACGCGGTTTTATCGCGTGAATTTGGCTCTAACGGAACTTGCCAATAGGCATCTGTTCAGAGTAGCAGCAGATTGTTGCCGCGCACTGTGCCGAAGAGTGCGATCCGGTCCAAACTCGCTCTCGCGCGCTCGTGGGCGCTCTCGCTCTCTCACGGTCGCTCCCACGATCCACACGGCACCCCCAATAATTCTTATAACAAATAAACCCAATATACCTCGTAACATAATTCATCTTTCATCATTTAATATGTTTAAACTACCACAATTTAAATCCCCAGTTATTGAATAATAAACTAATCGAAAAGAATAACTTACAGTTAAACCTGTAGAAAAAAAATATAAAAAAAATGAAAATAAATTAATATTTCTAATTATAACAACTTCTAAAATTATATCCTTTGAATAAAACCCAGCTAAAAAAGGCATACCACATAAAGCTAAATTTGATACATTAAAACAAGCAGAAGTCAAAGGTATATGAATTCTTAACCCACCTATTAAACGAATATCTTGAGAATTATTCATATTATGAATAATAGCCCCAGCACACATAAACAACAAAGCTTTAAATAAAACATGAGTTAATAGATGAAATATAGCTAATTTATAAAATCCTATAGATAAAATTCTTATTATTAAACCTAACTGTCTCAAAGTTGATAAAGCAATAATTTTTTTTAAATCAAACTCAAAATTAGCTCCTAATCCAGCTATAAATATTGTTAATCCTGACAATAAAAGAAGTAACTGACCTAATCAAGAAGTTCTTAATAAAATATTAAATCGAATTAAAAGATAAACTCCAGCTGTTACTAATGTTGAAGAATGAACTAAAGCAGAAACAGGTGTAGGAGCAGCTATAGCAGCAGGTAATCATGATGAAAAAGGAATTTGATCTCTTTTAGTTATAGCAGCTAATATAACTAAACCCCCAACTATTAATATTTCAAAATCATTTTTTATTACTTCTAAATAAAAAATATAATTTCAACTCCCATAATTTAATATTAAAGCAATAGCTAATAACAAAGCAACATCACCAAACCGATTTGATAAAGCTGTTAATATACCATCATTCTAAGATTTTACATTTTGAAAATAGATCACTAAACAATAAGAAACTAATCCTAAACCATCTCATCCCAATAAAATTCTAATTAAATTAGGACTAATAATTAATATTATTATTGAAAAAAACAAATATTAAAACTAATATAATAAATCGATTAATATATTCATCTCTTCTTATATATTCTTTTCTATAAAAAATCACTCAAGAAGCAATTATTAAAACAAAAGACATAAATAATAAACTTATTCAATCAAATAAAAAAGTTATTACAATTCTTATAGAATTTAATGAAACTAATTCAAATTCAATAAAACAAACTATATTATTCAATAAAAAATATAAACTCAAAAAAAAACAACTTAATCTAATAGAAATTAAATTAATAAATCTAATTCTACAAATTGATAAATATTTCACGATCTAAAATTAATTTATTCATATCACTAACACCACAAATTAGTATTTTTATTAAACTATTTAAATTTATTACAATCACAATATACATGAATCTCTTTTTAAAATTAATAAATTCAAAGGTAATCAATGTAAAATTATTAATAAATATTCACGAATCCCCCTCTAAAAGAATAAACCCCAGAAAATAATTTTCCATGTTGTCTAAAAGAATAAAAGCAAACTAATCTAACTAAAACACCTCCCACTAAACTAATTCTAATTCATACAAATCTATATTTTAAATTTATTAATTGTAAAAATGAAATAACTCGTAACAAACCGTAACCTCCTAATTTTAACATAATACCAGCCAAAATTATAGACCCAGAAACAGGAGCTTCAACATGAGCCTTAGGTAATCATAAATGAACTAAAAATATAGGTATTTTAACTAAAAAAGCACATAATATACAGAAATACAATAAATCATAATTAAATATATAATTATTTATTAAATAAAAATTTATAGAACCAACTTCATTTATTACATAAAAAATACCAATTAATATAGGTAAAGAAAGTAATAAAGTATAAAATAATAAGTATACACCAGCTTGTAAACGTTCTGGTTGATAACCTCAACCTAAAATTAAAAATAAAGTTGGAATTAAATTTCTTTCAAAAAATAGATAAAATATAAATAAATTTATTCTTCTGAAAGTTAATACTAATAATAATAATAATAAAACAACGTTTAATAACAATAAATTCTTATAATTATTATATTTATTAACACTTTCTCTAGCTAGTAATATTAAAGAACAAATTCATAATCTTAATATAACTAATATATAAGAAAGTATATCACAACCTAAAAAATAAGAAATTTCTGACCAATAACTTATAAAATTTTTTTTCAATAAAAAAATAAATCTAATAAAAAATAATAAAATTTGTACCATTCAATACATTATATTAATAAAACAAATTGGAGATAAAAATACTAAAAAAAATACTAATTTTAACATTATATAATTCTAAAAGATTGAAAATAATCATTTCCATGTGTACGAATTATTGATACTAAAATTGATAACCCAAGAGCTCCTTCACATACTCTAAAAGTTAAAAATATTATTCTAAAATATACTTCATAATTTAATATATTTAAATATATAAATAATATAAAAAATAATATCAAAATAATAAATTCTAAACTTAATAATATTGAAAGTAAATGCTTTCGATTAGAAACAAAACAAAATAAACCTAAAATAAATAAAATTATAGGTAAACTTCAGTATAAAATTATAATCATTAGTTTTAATAGTTTAACAAAAACATTGGTCTTGTAAATCAAAAATAAGATATATTCTTTTAAAACTTCAAGAGAAAAGAAATTTCTTTTTCATTAATCCCCAAAACTAATATTTTAAATAAACTACCTCTTGAAATTATTCAATTAATTTTATATTCATTAATTTTAACAACTTCTATTATTTTTTTAAATATAATTCATCTATTAGCTATAGGTTTAACTTTATTAATTCAAACAATTTTTATTTGTTTAATTTCAGGATTAATAACTAAAAGTTTTTGATATTCATATATTTTATTTTTAATTTTTTTAGGAGGTATATTAGTACTATTTATTTATGTAACATCACTAGCTTCAAATTAAATATTTAACTTATCAATTAAATTAACTCTATTTTCAAGATTAATTTTATTTACTTTATTTATTTTAAGATTATTAATTGATAAATCTTCTATTTAATTTTTTTTAATAAATAATGAAATAGATTCAATTTTTAATTTAAATTCTTATTTTTCCGAAAATTCTTTATCTTTAAATAAATTATATAATTTCCCAACTAATTTAATTACTATTTTATTAATAAATTATTTATTAATTACATTAATTGTTGTAGTAAAAATTACTAAATTATTCAAGGGACCTCTTCGTATAATAAATTAATTAATGAATAAACCTTTACGAACTTCCCACCCATTATTTAAAATTGCTAATAACGCATTAGTAGATTTACCAGCTCCTATTAATATTTCAAGATGATGAAATTTTGGATCATTATTAGGATTATGTTTAATTATTCAAGTTTTAACCGGATTATTTTTAGCAATACATTATACAGCTGATGTTAATATAGCTTTTTATAGAGTTAATCATATTTGCCGAGATGTAAATTATGGATGATTATTACGAACTTTACACGCTAACGGAGCATCATTTTTCTTTATTTGTATTTATCTTCATGTAGGACGAGGAATATATTATGGATCTTATTTATTTACACCAACATGATTAGTTGGAGTAATGTTATTATTTTTAGTAATAGGAACAGTTTTTATAGGTTACGTTTTACCATGAGGACAAATATTTTTTTGAGGAGCTACAGTAATTACAAATTTACTGTCGGCTGTACCTTATTTAGGAGTTGATTTAGTACAATGAGTATGAGGAGGATTTGCTGTTGATAATGCTACTTTAACTCGTTTTTTCACTTTTCATTTTATTTCACCATTTATTGTAATAGCTATAACAATAATCCATTTATTATTTTTACATCAAACAGGTTCTAATAACCCTATAGGATTACATTCTAATATTGATAAAATTCCTTTTCACCCTTTTTTTACATTCAAGGATATTGTAGGATTTATTGTAATAATTTTTTTACTAATTGCTTTAGTTTTAATTAACCCTAATTTATTAGGAGACCCTGATAATTTTATTCCAGCTAACCCATTAGTTACACCAGCTCACATTCAACCTGAATGGTATTTTTTATTTGCTTATGCAATTCTACGATCTATTCCTAATAAATTAGGAGGAGTAATTGCATTAGTTTTATCAATTGCAATCTTAATAATTTTACCTTTTTATAATTTAAGGAAATTTCGAGGAATTCAATTCTATCCCTTAAATCAAATTTTATTCTGAACAATACTTGTTACAGTAATTTTATTAACTTGAATTGTAGCTCGACCAGTAGAAGAACCTTATGTTTTATTAGGACAAATTTTAACGGTAATTTATTTTTTATACTATCTAATTAATCCCTTAGTAAGAAAATGATGAGATAATTTATTAAATTAATTAGTTGATGAGCTTGAATTAGCATATGTTTTGAAAACATAAGATAGAATTTAATTTTCTATCAACTTTACTAAATAAAATTCACTATAATAAAGAAAATAATAAAATTGTAAACCCAATAAAAAACAATAAATAATTTAAAGAAAAAGATAAAAAACATTTTCAAGCTAAATATATTAATTTATCATAACGAAATCGAGGTAAAGTACCACGAGCTCAAATAAATACAAAAGAAATAAATGTAAGCTTAACATAAAATAATAAATTAAATACATCACATCCTAAAAAAATAACACAAAATAACATTCTTATAAATAAAATTCTTGCATATTCAGCTATACAAATTAAAGCAAATCCTCCTCTACTATATTCTACATTAAACCCTGAAACTAATTCTGATTCCCCTTCAGCAAAATCAAAAGGAGTACGATTTGTTTCAGCTAAAGAAATAGTTAATCAAACTAAAGCTATAGGAAATAAAATAATTAAAAATCATATATAAATTTGATAATGAAAAAAATATATAATATTATATCTACCAATTAAAAATACAAAAGATAATAAAATTAATGCTAAACTTACTTCATAAGAAATAGTTTGAGCAACAGCTCGTAAACCTCCTAATAAAGCATAGTTTGAATTAGAAGATCAACCAGATACTATAACTGTATAAACTCCTAATCTAGTACAACATAAAAAAAATATACCACCTAAATTAAATGAATATAATTTAACGAAAAAAGGTATACATATCCAAACAAATAAAAATAAAAATAAAGAAAAAATTGGAGAAATATAATATCTTAAATAATTAGATAAAAGAGGATAAGTTTGTTCCTTTGTAAATAATTTAATTGCATCACGAAAAGGTTGAGGAATTCCTATTAAACCAACTTTATTTAGACCTTTACGAATTTGAATATATCCTAAAACCTTACGTTCCAACAAAGTTAAAAAAAGCTACACTTACTAATACACAAATAATTAATAATAAACTTCCAATTAACGATAAAATAAATTCTATATAAAACAAGTACTATTTGTAATAAAATTTACATAAATAAATTCTTAATTTATTGCACTAATCTGCCAAAATAGCTTTTATATATTAATAATATTCTTTTTTAAAATATGATTATTCTAATATTTGGTCCTTTCGTACTAAAATATTATAAAGATAGAAACCAACCTGGCTTACATCGGTTTGAACTCAGATCATGTAAGAATTTAAAAGTCGAACAGACTTAAAATTTGAACTGCTACACCCAAAATTATATCTTAATCCAACATCGAGGTCGCAATCTTTTTTATCGATATGAACTCTCCAAAAAAATTACGCTGTTATCCCTAAAGTAACTTAATTTTTTAATCATTATTAATGGATCAATTATTCATAAATTAATGTTTTTAAAAATTAAAAGTTTTTAAAATGTTAATATCACTCCAATAAAATATTTTTATTTATTAAAATAAAATTAATCTTAACAATTAAAATAATAAAAATATAAAGATTTATAGGGTCTTCTCGTCTTTTAAATTTATTTTAGCTTTTTGACTAAAAAATAAAATTCTATAAAAAATTGAAATGAAACAGTTAATATATCGTCCAACCATTCATTCCAGCCTTCAGTTAAAAGACTAATGATTATGCTACCTTTGCACAGTCAGAATACTGCGGCCATTTAAAATTTCAGTGGGCAGGTTAGACTTTAAATTTAATTCAAAAAGACATGTTTTTGTTAAACAGGCGAACATTATTTTTGCCGAATTCAATTTTCATTAAAATTTATTTTAACATAAAAATATACTAATTCTATCATTATTTCTTAATTTTTAAAATTAAAATTAATATCCTAATAAATAATTAAAATATAATAAATAATTTAATTTATAAAATAAATTATAAGACATTTTTTAATAATTGCTAATTCTAAGCATATATTTATTAAATTTATTTATTATTTTTAAAAATTTATTTTATAGCTTATCCCATAAAATATTAAAATTATAAATTATTATATTTTATAAAAAATATAATAAATTTATAATTTCTAATTTCAATTTATTTCTAAGAAAACTAGATACCTTTAAAAACGAATAACATTTCAATTCTAATATAATATTTTAAATAATTTTGTCACATTAACTTATATATTATATTAACTCTTTTAAAATCGAGAAAAAAATATTGTTTTATTTTTTATTTAATAAACGCTGATACACAAGGTACAATAAATTAAATTTTCTTTTAAAATAAAATTTTTTCAAATTATTTCAATTTTCTTTTATAATACTAATAAACTGTTATTAAAATTATTTTTTCTTTAAACAATACTAAAACATAAAATTTTACAGTTATTTCTAATATTTAAATTTTAAACAAAAAAAATTAATAAATAAAAACTATTCAATCTATATAGATTTGCACAAAAAGCTTTTCAATGTAAATGAAATGCTTTACTAAATAAGCTTTAAATTGTCATTCTAGATAAACTTTCCAGTACATCTACTATGTTACGACTTATCTTACCTTAATAATAAGAGCGACGGGCGATGTGTACATATTTTAGAGCTAAAATCAAATAAATCAATAGATCAATTAAATCAATAGAGCTAAAATCTTTATAATTTTACTACCAAATCCACTCAAAAATTTTTTCATAATTTTATCCGTATAAATAATTTTATTGTAACCCATTTATTGTAATATGCGCTTCTCGCGTATTAAAGAGCGAACGACGTCTGTATACATAAGCGGTTTATTCAGAACTAAAAAGATGAGATATGTACTGCATACATACGAATAAGAATTCAAAGGAGATGCGAGAGATAACATAGGCTCTCGCTGTTCATGTACATTATGTTAATTAGCGTTGCCACACAGATCATGTTATGGTTACAATTCAAATTTCAACACTTTTGCTTAAACATAATATTATATGATTACAATGTATTAATCAATTAATCCAAGCGATTTTACAAATCCGTAATGCTTTTGCTTACATAAACTTTTGGTTAATACATCGGCAACGTTTTTCTGTGTGGATACGTATTCAAGTTTTATCTCTTTACTTTCTACTTTGTCTCTAACAAAATGATATTTTAAATCTATATGCTTTGTGCGTTTATGGTGAATAGGATTTTTCGCAATATGATGCGCACTGAGGTTGTCACCATAGATGGTCATCGGCTCTTGATTTGAGTATCCAATCTCTTGCAACAGCCCTTGTAGATATATTGCTTCTCTAGCAGCTGTTGATAGCGCCACATACTCTGCTTCGGTGCTGCTCATGGCGACGACACTCTGCTTTGCTGATGTCCATGAAAACGCACTACCAGCTAGGAAGAAAACGTATCCAGAATATGATTTTCGGTCCAGCTTGTCGTTGGCCCAATCAGCATCGGCGAATCCTTTTACTGGCGCTCCAGACTTTTGGTAGATGATGCTCATATTCATAGTGCCGCGCAAATAGCGCAACACATGCTTAGCTGCAGTTTCGTGCTCCACATGAGGGTCTTGGTTTCGCTGTGATAGTTTGCTTACAGCATGAAGAATGTCGGGTCGGCTCAAAACTGCTAAGTACATGAGCGAACCAATTAGTGATTGATAATATGTCATATTTACCTTTGCACATTCTTCATTTTTACAACCAACGTGAAAACCTGGGTCAAGTGGTGTTGCGACTGGACGGCAATCCAGCATACCGAAAGTATTCAAAACGCTTTCAATATACTTTGTCTGGCATAACTTGATCGCGCCTTGTTTGCCTTCTCGATGAATTTCCATGCCTAGGAAAAAGTTGAGCTGGCCTCCATCTTTCATCTCAAATACGGATGCGATCTTTTGCTTGATCGCGCTGACGTCCTTCTCTTTAGGACAGATGATTATCAGGTCGTCGACGTAAACTGCTATATAACTGAAGCCTTGTTGATTCTGTTTGACGTATAGACATTGCTCGTGTTGACTTCTTTTAAAGCCCATGTTCACCAGCACCTCGTTCAATGTGTCATTCCAGACACGTCCGGACTGCTTCAGCCCGTAGATAGCCTTTTGAAGTTTGAGTACCTTTTCCGGGTTCTGCTCATCTATAAAGCCTGAGGGTTGCTTCATATAGACGACTTCTTGGAGTTTACCGTTGAGATACGCGTTAGAGATATCCACCTGATGCATGTGTAACTGCTTTTCTGCAGCGATCGCAAATAACATTCGGATTGTCTCATAGCGTATCACTGGAGAATATGTCTCCCAGTAATTTACGCCAAACTGCTGGCTACATCCTTGTGCCACAAGTCTCGACTTAAACCTTTCAATGTCACCGTTTTTGTTGCGTTTGATTCTGAAGACCCATTTTGAGCCTATGGCCTTTTGTCCCGGCGGAAGATTAACAGGAGTCCATGTATTATTTGACACGAGTGCATCAAATGCCTTTTGCATCGATTTGTTCCATTCTTCTGCATCGTGGCCATGCAACGCATCTGCAACGGTCCGTGGAGTTTCAATGTCATCGGAGCAGCTTAGATTGTTGAGAACATTGTACTGTTTCTTTGGTCTGCCAGGTTGACCAGTACGAATGATTTTTGGCCTTCCTGGGCCACGTATTTGTGGGATGTCTTCATCTGAGCTTCGGCTCTGTTCTGGATCGCTTGCACTTACGAAGTACTCCTCCTCCTCATCATCGCTGTTGTCAACGTTGCCTTCCGTTTCGTCTTCGGGCTCATCAACAGTTTGTACCTGCACAGGTTCTTCGTTTGACTCAAAGCGTATGATAATTTCAGCAAGATCCTCAGTCTGATCTCCATTTTCGTGAATATCATTTACTTCATTGACGAACTCACCCTCCACAATCTTGACGTCTCGGCGTTCCACTACTATTCGCTTTTCTGGGTCATATAATCGATATGCTTTTGCTGCAAAAGAGTAGCCAACAAAAATGTACTCTTTTCCTTTGGCAACAAATTTGCCTTTTTTTGTTTTGTCCAGTGCAAATGCGCGTGAACCAAATATTTTCAGATGGTTTACCGATGGTTTGCGCTGATTCCAAGCCTCGAAGGGGGTGCATCCATTTAACGCTCTAGTCGGACATCTATTTCGCAAATAGACTGCAGTGTGTACTGCTTCGGCCCACAAAAATTCATTTAAATTTGCGTGAATTAACATGCTCCTGGCCATTTCAACGATTGTACGATTTGCGCGCTCAGCAACGCCGTTTTGCTGAGGTGTGTAAGGTACCGTTAATTCTCTTTTTATTCCACACGTGCTTAAAAAATTTGTAAATTCATTGTTTATGTACTCAGTACCATTATCGCTACGCAAAGCTTTAATTGTTTTTTCGGTTTGGCACTCGACATAACTTTTATACATTTTAAATTTCTCAAAAACTTCATTTTTGGCGCGCATAAAATATACGTGAATTTTTCGCGAGTAATCGTCTATAAATGTAACAAAATAACGGTTTCCAGCCAGAGATTTAACATTCATAGGTCCGCATACATCGGTATGGATCAATTCGAGAACACTTTTCGTAACACGTTCTGCCTTTTGTGGGAACGGCAATGCACATATTTTAGCCTTATTGCATGTGTCGCAATTTGTGTCTACGGATACGTTTTTAATTTTCATTCCGATCACACGTTCTTTTTCGCAAAGATTCTTTAAATTTTGAAAATTTAAATGCCCGTACCGGCTATGCAATTTCTTTGCAAGAGATATATCGGATATTAAATGCACTGCATCATGTGTTTTTTCCACTCCATACACGTATAAATTATTTTTGTGTACCGCACGCAACATTATATGTCCGTGTTTATTTCGCACTAAAGCTTCTGCATTTCCGAATGTTGTGATATTCCCGAACTCGGCTGCTTTGCTCACCGACAAAAAATTCATTTTTAGATCCGGCACATACAGCACGTTTCGCAATTCTATATTTGCTTCATTAGATTTAATTTTCACAGTTCCAAAGCCTGGGGACTCAATATACTTTTCTGCAGCCAACATAATTGTTGTGCTTGTCTTTTTAAAGGTTTCAAACAAATCTTTATTGCAACACATATGCGATGTTGCTCCACTGTCGATACACCAAGAATTTTTTCGCTGTGTAGAAACGCAGCTGTGCATTAAACAGTTAGATCTTTCATCCCTTGCGCACTGTTTCGAATTCTCTTTATTGCTTTTGCACTCAGATGCGCGGTGCCCGCTTTGTTTACATTTGTAGCATTTTCCTCGAAACTCGCGATGCTCGTTGGATTTCTTGCCGTCTCGTTTGCTGTCTTTTCGACTGGCGCCGTAATTCTCCGAACGCGAACCGTTGTTTTTTTGAGTCTGTGTGTGTGCGTACACAGCCTGTACAGCAAGTTCTCGATCGTCTCTTTCATTTTTACGTGCTCCTTCTTCAAGTATTTTTACTTTTACCGTTTCAAACGAGGGCAGAGTGTCGCGTGTTTCTATCGCCACGACGAAATTTTCCCAACCGCTGGGCAAGCTTGACAACAACATTATTACTTTTAGCTCGTCTTGAATTTCGATATTAAGCTCGGCTAACTTTTCAGTAATTTCCACGAAAGAGTTTACATATTGTACCACGTTATCACCGTTTTGCATATTTTGCCGCAAAAGTTTTTGGTATAACTGTACCTTTCGCACTGGTCCCACTGACACATGAACATCGCGTAATTTTTGCCATGCTTGCTTCGACGTTGTGCATGACTTAATGTGCATCAACTGCGTTGGTTTTACATTTAATATAATGCATGCCAGTGCCTTTTGGTCAAACTTGTCCCACTGTGCCAACTGTTCTTCCTCCTGTGGCCTTTCGATTTTACCACTAACATGTGTCAACAAATCCGTTGTGATCAACACACTACGCATGGACATTGACCACACATCGTAGTTGTCTTCACCCAATTTTTCAATTTTTAGAGACACACTCATTTTGTTTTAATTGCCACACGTCACTTTCTAACTGGTGCACGATTTATTTGCAATTGCATCAAACAAAATGTTAACTTGCAGTTCAACCACGGTTTTTTATACACGCCTAAAATGTCTTTAATACACGCCCGATCTTTCGGTGATCTGGGCCCATAACCTATTGTAATATGCGCTTCTCGCGTATTAAAGAGCGAACGACGTCTGTATACATAAGCGGTTTATTCAGAACTAAAAAGATGAGATATGTACTGCATACATACGAATAAGAATTCAAAGGAGATGCGAGAGATAACATAGGCTCTCGCTGTTCATGTACATTATGTTAATTAGCGTTGCCACACAGATCATGTTATGGTTACAATTCAAATTTCAACACCATTATTACTTAAATATAAGCTACACCTTGATCTGATATAAATTCTTATTAAAATTATTGAATATTATTATTCTTATAAAATATTCTGATAACGACGGTATATAAACTGATTACAAACTTAAGTAAGGTCCATCGTAGATTATCGATTACAAAACAGGTTCCTCTGGATAGACTAAAATACCGCCAAATTTTTTAAGTTTCAAGAACATAACTATTACTACTTTAGTATTATAAATTACATTTTAAATAATAGGGTATCTAATCCTAGTTTTTATCAAAATTTTTTTAGCTTCAATTATTCTAAATAAAAATATTTTAAATTTTAAATTTCACTTAATAAATTTAATTTTATTTTAATAAATAAATTTAACTAAAACTAAAAAAATTTATTTGTATTATTGTATTTGGCACCAATTTGGTCAATACTCTTTAATATTGCTATTTCTAAATTTCTTTAATTAATAATATTAATTACTGCGAATAAATAAATTATAATTGTTTTTAAAATAAATACAAATTCATACAAAAATTTACATATAAATCAAATTAATAATACATTTTTAAGCGAAAATAAAACTTTAAAATTTTAGATAAAATATAAAAATATAATAAAAAAATTATTTTATTTTTATTAAATAATAAAATTTTATAAAAAATAATTTTAATAAGTTTATTGATTAAAATAATTATATTTAATTACTAAATATTCCCCTAAATAAATAATTTTAATTTATTTTTTAATAGATATTAAATTTTTGTAGTATTTTATTTTTAAATAAATAATAATTATAATTGTTGGAAATATATTGGGTTTATTTGAGAGACGCGTAGTGGTTCGGTTGAACATTTATTTGAGTGTGTCCGGAAATGAGAACCATACATTATACGAACATACAAAGCAGTGTGGCCAGATTATTGTTGCTTATTAACTGGGAACTATCGATTACATTTTTAACACTTCTTCTTAAGCTACATATAATCATTTTAAACTAACGCATGTTTATCTTTGTCATTCCAAGTAATTTAACAAAATCGTCGTGCTTTTGCTTGCTTAAACATTTTGTCAGTAGATCTGCAACATTGCCGTTTGTGGATACGTATTCTAGTATTATTTCATTACATTCTACTTTTTCGCGAACAAAATGATACTTAATATCAATGTGCTTGGTGCGTTTGTGGTGTACCGGATTTTTGGCAATATGCTGCGAGCTTATGTTGTCGCCATAGATGGTTAGCGGCTCTGCAACAGTTGACCAACCAATCTCGTTCAGAAGTCTTCGTAAATAAGCGGCCTCCTTAGCAGCCATAGATAGAGCTATGTATTAGGCTTCAGTGCTGCTCAATGCGACAACAGTTTGCTTAGTTGAAGTCCAAGAAAACGCACTGCCTGCTAGAAAGAATGCGTAGCCACTATAAGATCTTCTATCGAGCCTGTCATTGGCCCAATCTGCATCTGCGAAGCCTCTTACTGGTTCGCCACACTTGCGATATGTGATGGCCAAATTCTTCGTACCAGCCAGATACCTTAGAATGTGTTTTGCAGCAGTCTCGTGTTCTGCATGGGGATCGGTATTTCGTTGCGACAGTTTGCTTACTGCGTGCAAAATGTCCGGTCGGCTCAAGACGGCTAAATACATAAGGGAACCAATTAATGACTGATATTGTGTTATATTCACCTTGACACAATTATCGTTAATGCAGTCAACTTGATAACCTGGGTCGAGCGGTGTGCTGACTGGACGGCACTTGCTCATGCCATACGTCTCCAATAGTCCTTGAATATGCGATTTCTGGCAAAGCGAAATCGAACCCTGTTCACCGTCTCGCTCGATTTCCATTCCTAGGAAATAGTTTATGGGGCCGCCATCGTGCAACTTGAAGTTTGATGCGATCTTCTTTTTAATTACGGCTATATCTTTTTTGTTTGGACACGCAATAATTAAATCGTCGACGTATACTGCAATATAGCTGTATGTTTGATTGTCTTTCTTGACGTACAAGCATGCCTCGTTCTTGCATCTCTTGAAGCCCATGGAAGACAATACTTCGTCCAGCGTTTTATTCCAGACACGTCCGGATTGCTTGAGTCCGTAAAGTGCTTTACGCAGCTTTAGAACTTTTTCTGGATGATGCTTGTCGACAAAATTCTGAGGCTGCTTCATGTACACAGTCTCCTGAAGTTTACTGTTAAGGTAAGCATTTGATATATCCAGTTGGTGCATATATAGCTGTTTTTCTGCAGCTATCGCGAACAACATGCGAATGGTCTCATACCGAATTACAGGTGAAAATGTTTCCCAATAATTTACTCCAAATTGTTGCCCAACCCTTGAGCAACCAATCGAGATTTGAACTTCTCAATGAGACCATCCTTGTTTCTCTTGACTCGAAAAACCCATTTTGAGCCAATGGCTTTTTGTCCTGGAGGCAGTTCACACAATGACCACGTGTTATTTTCCTGTAGAGCGTCGTATTCCGTTTGCATTGATTCTATCCAATCTTTAGAGTAATGGCTTTGCAAAGCTTCAGCAACTGACTGCGGTGTCTCAGTGTCATCCACCTGATTGAGAAGACTATTGAGCACTGCCTGGTACTGTTTTCTCGGTCGTCCAGGTTGACCGCTGCGGATGATTTTGGGTCTGCCACGCCCACGCTGTACTGCATTCTCTTGTGGCGGTGCTTGGCCGCTCACGTAATTTTCGTCTGGTTCACTTGCGCTCAAAAACTCCTCCTCTTCTTCGCCGGAGTCATTGCTTGAGTCTGAATGATCTTAAAGGTACATCTGAGTTTTGATCTGGAACTTCAATATACTCAAGGCGAAGTATGTTTGTCATGAAATTGTCATTTCTATCTGAAATATCACAATTCGCAATGCTTTTTGTGTCAAACTCACCTTCTACAAATTTGACATCACGCCTTTCAATTATTGTCCGCTTCTCTCGATCGAACAGCCGGTAAGCTTTTGCAGCTAAGGAGTAGCCAACAAAAATATATTCTTTGCCCTTTGGCTGGAATTTGCTTCTTCTGGTCTTATCCAAAGCAAATGCGCGAGATCCGAATACTCGCAGGTGTTTTACTGACGGCTTGCGTCCTTTCCAGGCTTCGAATGGTATACCGCCGTTTAAGGCCTTTGTGGGGCATCTATTGCGGATGTAAACTGCCGTAGTAACAGCCTCTGCCCACAAGAACTCATCCAGATTTGCATGGATAAGCATACTCTTTGCCATCTCTACAATTGTTCGATTGGCTCTCTCGGCTACACCGTTTTGCTGAGGGGTGTAGGGAACCGTCAATTGCCTTTGTATGCCGCACTCGTTCAAAAAATCTGAAAAATCCTTGTTTACATACTCTGTTCCATTATCGCTTCGCACAGCCTTTATTTTGTTGCCCGTTTGGCATTCCACAAAACTTTTGAATATTTTGAATTTTTCAAAACTTGGCTTTTCGCGTGCATAATGTAAACAAATATCTTGCGCGAGTAGTCATCAATAAATGTCACAAAATAGCGATTGCCACCGATCGATTTTACATTCATTGGGCCGCATACATCTGTGTGCACTAGCTCAAGCACTTGCTTCGTTGTACGATTTAACTTCTGTTGGAAAGGCAATGTACATATTTTTGCCCTGTTACATGTATCACAATTAATTTCCATTTTAAATTTTTCAACACTCATGCCATGAACAAGCTGCTTTTCGCTCAGCTGTTTTAAATCTTGGAAATTAAGATGGCCAAATCTATTATGCCACTTCATTTCCGGCGAAACTGTGTTCAACAAGCAAACTGCACTTTTTTCTGAGCACTGTTTGTACACATACAGGTTGTTTTCTTGCTTGGCTTTTATAATGGTTTCTCCTTCTTTATTTTTAATCAGTGCCACTTTTCCAATAAATGTAGTGGAATTCTCGAATTTAGCTGCTGTGCTCACTGAGAAAAAATTCATATGTAATTCAGGGACATATAACACATTTTGCAAGTTTATTATCATATTTTCACTTTGAATTTTAACATTGCCAGATCCAGGTGATGAGACGAATTTATTTGTAGCCAACATTATCGATGTTTCCTTCTCAGCATAGTTAAAGAAAATGTTGCGATCGCAACACATGTGAGATGTTGCGCCACTATCTACGCACCAAACTCTTTTTTGCTGCTCTCCGACAAAACAGTGCATTAAACTGCTTGCCTGTTCTCTTTGTGCACTTGATTTGCTACCCTTTTTCTTGGATCTGCACTCGCTTGCTCGATGACCAATTTTTTCGCATTTGAAACATTTTCCATTGAAATACTGCTTTGCGCCTATGTTCCCGTCGTTCTTTCTTCCGTTCTTCTCGACATTCTCGTCTTCTCGCGATCTGCGCTGTGTATGTGTGTATACTGCTTGTGTGGTCGAATGATTTTCGCGTTCTGCTTTTTCCTGTTTTCTAGTGCCTTCTTCTATCATTTTTACTTTAACAGCTTCAAATTTGGCAGCTCGTCACGCGTTTCGATCGCGACTACAAAATTTTCCCATGAATCGGGCAAACTGCTTAGTAACATAATTACTTTTAGCTCGTCGTTGAGTTTTATATCCAATTCTGACAATTTTTCAATTGTCTCTACAAAAGAATTCACATAGGCGGACACATCATCGCCCTGCTGCATATTTAGTCGAATTAGTTTTTGATAAAGTTGCACTTTCTGAATGGGGCCTTTTGGCATGTGAAGCTCCATTAATTTTTTCCACATAGCTTCAGATGTTACGCACGTCTTTATGTGCACAAACTGCGATGCCTTAATATTTAAGGTTATGTACGCCATTGCTTTCTGATCAAATTTTTCCCATTTCTGAACAGATGCGTCATCTTCTCCAATCTTTTTTCCACACACTCCATCCCATAAGTCTGCCATTACTAGGACACCTTTCATGGCCATGTTCCACACACCGTAATTGTTTTCATCAAGTTTTTCGATTTGATTTGACAAATTCATGTTGGCTTATTGTTCCGTGTTAATTCGCAAACGATACTAACTATTGACAATTTAGCACAACCGACACTCAAACTTAGACGCTTTCTAGTCAGTTATAAAACCGAAAACAACGAACTCTGGGCCCATAACCAATGTTGGAAATATATTGGGTTTATTTGAGAGACGCGTAGTGGTTCGGTTGAACATTTATTTGAGTGTGTCCGGAAATGAGAACCATACATTATACGTACATACAAAGCAGTGTGGCCAGATTATTGTTGCTTATTAAATGGGAACTATCGATTACATTTTTAACAATAATAATTAAATTTAAATAAAAATAATAAAAATTCTAGAAAATTAAATTAATAAATTTAATAAATATAAGTAATAATCCAAGTTATTAATTATCGCTATTTTTTTTTTTTTTAAATAATTTTAAAATATATAATGTATAATTTTTAAATTTTTGTATATATAAATTCTAGATTAATAGATAATATATATATATATAAATATTTGATATATTAATATATAAATAATAATTTAGATAAAAATTAAGTTACATATATATGTATATAAATATTTAATATATTATTATATAATTAACAATTTAAATAAAAAATTTCGCAATGCAAAAATAGCTACATAAAATGTAAAAATATAATTGTTAATAATTTATCTAATATCTCTTTGATTTATATATTTATATAAATATTTATTAAATTATTATATATTTATAAATTTATATATAGTTGATAATTTATATAATATATATATATATATAGAAAAATAAAATAATTTATTTTTAAAAATTTACTATTTTAAAAAAAATACTAAAATACATTATTATACCCGGTACTCGAAGAGTAAAGGGGTATATTAGATTTGTGCAAAAAATTAATGTGTGTAACACCCAGAAGGAAGCGTTTCCGACCCCATAAAGTATATATATTCTTGATCAGCATCAATAGCAGAGTCGATATAGCTATGTCTGTCTGTCCGTCCGTCTGTCCGTCTGTCCGTCTGTCCGTCTGTCCGTCCGTCCGTCTTCATTAGCGCCTATAGCTCAAAGACCATAAAAGCTAGAGGAACCTTATTTTGTATCCAGACTCCTGTCCTATCGCACTGTTACAAGTGTATTTCAAAATTTCGCCCCGCCCCCTTCCGCCCACTCCAAGGACGAAAATCTGTGGCATGCACAATTTTAAAGATACGAGAAAACTAAAAACGCAGAATCATAGAGAATGAGCATATCTATCAGATTGTAGAATCTGGATCAGATCGGATAATAAATATAGCCACAATGAAGAAAACCATTTCGAAATGCATCGTTCCCTCTCGCTCTCTCTCACACACAGGGGTAGGCGCTATGCCTGATCGAATTTTTTGACGCCTAGTTCTCAGAGACTATAAGAGCTAGAACCACCAAACTTTCTATCCAAGCTCCTGTGATATCAAACCGAGACGAGTTTGTTTTAAAATTCGGCCACGCCCCCTTCCGCCCCCACAAAAGATGAAAATCTACAATTTTGAAGATACGGGAAAAAAAAAAACGCAGAATCATAGAAAATGACTATATCTATCAGAGTATTGAATTTGGATCAGATCGGATCATAAATATAGCCACAATGAAGAAAACAATTTCGAAATGCATCGTTCCCTCTCGCTCTCTCTCACACACAGGGGTAGGCGCTATGCCTGATCGAATTTTTTGACGCCTAGTTCTCAGAGACTATAAGAGCTAGAACCACTAAACTTTCTATCCAAGCTCCTGTGATATCAAACCGAGACGAGTTTGTTTTAAAATTTGGCCACGCCCCCTTCCGCCCCCACAAAAGATGAAAATCTACAATTTTGAAGATACGGGAAAACCAAAAACGCAGAATCATAGAAAATGACTATATCTATCAGAGTATTGAATTTGGGTCAGATCGGATCATAAATATAGTCAGAAGGAACAAATGAAATTTCAGTGGCCTCCCAAGCGCAGACTGATTCCCTCTCTCTCTCGCACACAGCCGTGTATGTATATGTAGGAAGTAGATAAAAACATGTAGAAATGGCAGATGTAAAAAATTTATGTTAACCAATATGGAAACATCTAATAGATCAAAATCTCCGAAAAGGTTCGACTTAAATTGTTTTTTTTTTGGCTAAAATTTAATTTTTTCCTTTTGCGAACATGTAATAAATTACATATATCGTAAGCTCATATACATACAAACTGACTGAGTACCGGGTATAAAGTAGAGCCGCGGCGCAGACGCGGCTCATAACGTTCCCCCTCGTTAATTAATAAATTAAATGTTTAAAATTTTTAATTTTTTAAAAAAATAATAGTTAAATTATAAAAAAAAAAAAAAAAAGCGATAATCTTATTATTAATGAATTGCCTGATAAAAAGGATTACCTTGATAGGGTAAATTATGCAGTCTACTGCATTCATTAACAAGTTTTATTGTTTTTTTTTTTAAAGACTTTATATCTAATAGGATCAGACTATTTCTAAAAGTATCAAAAACTTTTGTGCATCGTACACCAAAATATATCTATTTTACAAAAAGATAAGCTAATCAAGCTACTGGGTTCATACCCCATTTATAAAGGTTATAATCCTTTTCTTTTTAATTTTTAATAATTCTTCAAAAATTGTATTTATAACAATTATAATTATTGGAACAATAATCACAGTAACATCAAATTCTTGGTTAGGAGCTTGAATAGGACTTGAAATTAATTTGTTATCTTTTATCCCCCTGCTAAGAGATAATAATAATTTAACATCAACAGAAGCTTCTTTAAAATATTTTTTAACCCAAGCTTTAGCTTCAACTGTATTATTATTTTCTTCAATTATAATAATACTAAAAAATAATATGAATTTTGAAATTAATGAATCATTTACTTCAATAATTATTGTATCTGCATTACTTCTAAAAAGAGGAGCTGCTCCTTTTCATTTTTGATTTCCTAATATAATGGAAGGTTTAACTTGAATAAACTCATTAATATTAATAACTTGACAAAAAATTGCCCCATTGATATTAATTTCTTATTTAGATATTAAAAATTTATTATTAATTAGAGTAATTTTATCAGTAATTATTGGGGCTATTGGAGGATTAAATCAAACATCTCTACGAAAATTAATAGCATTTTCTTCTATTAATCATTTAGGTTGAATATTAATAAGATTAATAATTAGTGAATCAATTTGATTAATTTATTTACATTTACATTTATATTAATTATTTTTAAATTATTTCATTTAAATCAATTATTTTCTTGATTTGTAAATAGAAAAATTTTAAAATTTACCATATTTATAAATTTTTTATCATTAGGTGGTTTACCCCCCTTTTAAGGATTTTTACCAAAATGATTAGTAATTCAACAATTAACATTATGCAATCAATATTTTACATTAACAGTAATAATAATATCAACATTAATTACTTTATTTTTTTATTTACGAATTTTTTATTCAGCTTTTATACTAAATTATTACGAAATTAATTGAACAATTAATACTCAATTTAATAATATAAACACAAATTTATATATAATTTTTACTTTTTTTTTCAATTTTCGGATTATTTTTAATTTCTTTATTCTTTTTCATACTTTAAGGCTTTAAGTTAATAAAACTAATAGCCTTCAAAGCTGTAAATATAGGAATTCCTTTAAGCCTTAGTAAATTTTTACTCCTTCAAAATTGCAGTTTGATGTCATTATTGACTATAAGACCTTGTTGATTAAGAAGAATAACTCTTATAAATAAATTTACAATCTATCGCCTAAACTTCAGCCACTTAATCGCGACAATGATTATTTTCTACAAATCATAAAGATATTGGAACATTATACTTTATTTTTGGAGCATGAGCCGGTATAGTCGGAACATCTTTAAGTATTTTAATTCGAGCTGAATTAGGACATCCAGGAGCTTTGATCGGAGATGATCAAATTTATAATGTAATTTATAAAGCTCATGCGTTTATTATAATTTTTTTTATAGTTATACCTATTACCGATATAGCTTTTCCACGAATAAATAATATAAGATTTTGATTACTTCCTCCTGCTCTTTCTCTTTTATTAGTAAGAAGAATAGTTGAAAACGGAGCTGGAACTGGTTGAACAGTTTACCCTCCACTATCTTCAGGAATTGCTCATGGTGGAGCATCTGTAGATTTAGCAATTTTTTCACTTCATTTAGCTGGAATTTCTTCTATTTTAGGAGCAGTAAATTTTATTACTACTGTAATTAATATACGATCTTCTGGAATTACTTTAGACCGAATACCTTTATTCGTGTGATCAGTAGTAATTACAGCTCTTTTATTACTACTTTCTTTACCAGTATTAGCTGGAGCAATCACTATATTATTAACTGATCGAAATTTAAATACCTCTTTTTTTGACCCAGCTGGAGGAGGAGACCCAATTTTATATCAACATTTATTTTGATTTTTTGGTCATCCAGAAGTTTATATTTTAATTTTACCCGGATTCGGAATAATTTCTCATATTATTAGACAAGAATCAGGTAAAAAGGAAACTTTTGGATCATTAGGAATAATTTATGCTATGCTTGCTATTGGTTTATTAGGTTTTATTGTATGAGCCCATCATATATTTACAGTAAGAATAGACGTAGACACTCGAGCTTATTTTACTTCAGCAACTATAATTATTGCTGTACCAACTGGAATTAAAATTTTCAGATGATTAGCAACACTTCATGGAGCTCAACTTTCTTACTCACCTGCCATTTTATGAGCACTTGGATTTGTATTTTTATTCACAGTTGGTGGATTAACTGGAGTAGTTTTAGCTAATTCATCTGTCGATATTATTCTTCATGACACATATTATGTAGTAGCCCATTTTCATTATGTACTATATATAGGAGCAGTATTTGCTATTATAGCAGGATTTATCCATTGATTTCCTTTATTTACTGGATTAACAATGAATAATAAATTATTAAAAAGTCAATTTGTAATCATATTTATTGGAGTAAATCGAACATTCTTTCCTCAACACTTCTTAGGATTAGCCGGAATACCACGAGGTTATTCAGATTATCCAGACGCTTACACAACATGAAATGTAGTATCAACAATTGGTTCTTCTATTTCATTACTAGGAATTTTATTTTTTTTCTATATTATTTGAGAAAGTTTAGTATCTCAACGTCAAGTAATTTATCCAATTCAATTATGTTCATCTATCAAATGATACCAAAATACTCCACCAGCTGAACATAGTTATTCTAAATTACCTCTTTTAACTAATTAATTTCTAATATGGCAGATTAGTGCAATGGATTTAAGCTCCATATATAAAGTATTTTACTTTTATTAGAAAATAAATGTCTACATGAATTAATTTTTTTCCACGACCACGCATTATTAATTTTAGTAATAATCACTGTTTTAGTCGGATATTTAATATTTATATTATTCTTTAATATGTAAATCGATTTCTTTTACATGGTCAATTAATTGAAATAATCTGAACAATTTTACCAGCAATTATTCTTTTATTTATTGCTATACCTTCTCTTCGATTATTATATTTATTAGACGAAATTAATGAACCTTCAATTACATTAAAAAGAATTGGGCACCAATGATACTGAAGTTATGAATATTCAGATTTTAACAACGTTGAATTTGACTCTTATATGATCCCAACAAATGAATTATCAAATGATGGATTTCGATTATTAGATGTAGATAATCGTATTGTTTTACCTATAAATTCTCAAATTCGAATTTTAGTAACAGCAGCTGATGTAATTCATTCATGAACAGTACCTGCTTTAGGAGTTAAGGTTGATGGAACTCCTGGGCGATTAAATCAAACTAATTTTTTTATTAACCGACCTGGTTTATTCTATGGTCAATGTTCAGAAATTTGTGGGGCAAATCATAGATTTATACCTATTGTAATTGAAAGTGTTCCTTTTTAAATTAATTTCTAATAGAGTAAATTCTTCATTAGATGACTGAAAGCAAGTATTGGTCTCTTAAACCACTTTATAGTAAATTAGCTATTACTTCTAATGATAAAAAATTAGTTAAATATATAACATTAGTATGTCAAACTAAAATTATTAAAATTTTAATATTTTTTGATTCCACAAATAGCCCCAATTAGATGATTACTTTTATTTATTGTATTTTCTATCACATTTATTTTATTTTGTTCAATTAATTATTATTCTTATATACCTTCTTCTCCTAAATCTAATGAATTAAAAAATATTAATTTAAATTCAATAAATTGAAAATGATAACAAATTTATTTTCTGTATTTGACCCATTAGCAATTTTTAGACTATCATTAAATTGGTTAAGAACTTTTTTAGGACTTTTAATAATTCCTTCAGCTTATTGACTAATACCTTCTCGATTTAATATTTTTTGAAATTCTATCCTTCAAACTCTTCATAAAGAATTTAAAACATTATTAGGACCTTCAGGTCATAATGGTTCTACATTTATTTTTATTTCTTTATTTTCTTTAATTTTATTTAATAATTTTATAGGATTATTTCCTTATATTTTTACAAGAACAAGTCATTTAACCTTAACACTTTCATTAGCTTTACCGTTATGATTATGTTTTATGTTATTTGGTTGAATCAATCATACACAACATATATTTGCTCATTTAGTACCTCAAGGAACTGCGGCTGTATTAATACCATTTATGTTATTTTTTGAAACTATTAGAAATGTAATTCGACCTGGGACATTAGCTGTTCGATTAACAGCTAATATAATTGCAGGACATTTATTATTAACTTTATTGGGAAATACAGGACCTTCAATATCATATTTTTTAGTAACATTTTTATTAGTAGCTCAAATTGCTTTATTAGTTCTTGAATCAGCTGTAGCTATAATTCAATCTTATGTATTTGCTGTTTTAAGAACTTTATACTCTAGAGAAGTAAATTAATTAATGTCTACACATTCAAATCACCCATTTCATTTAGTTGATTATAGACCATGACCTTTAACAGGAGCAATTGGTGCTATAACAACTGTTTCAGGAATAGTAAAATGATTTCATCAATACGATATTTTTTTATTTTTTTTAGGTAATGTAATTACTATCTTAACTGTTTATCAATGATGACGAGATGTGTCACGAGAAGGTACATATCAAGGATTACATACTTATGCTGTAACTATTGGATTACGATGAGGAATAATTTTATTTATTCTATCAGAAGTACTATTTTTTGTAAGATTTTTTTGAGCTTTCTTTCACAGAAGATTATCACCTGCAATTGAAATTGGAGCTTCATGACCACCTATGGGAATTATTTCTTTTATATTCTTTTTTTTATTCAAGATATATCGATACATCGTTGCTGACGGTCGTGTTTTACTTCGCTCCTACCAAACATTTTTAAATCTATAGCTTAAAGGAAAGTAATTGTGTCTTTTAGTTACTCCCTGTGTACATAACCGTGTGGGTAGTTAGTCGATATCAGTGCTTACGCTTTTTGCCGTCTATTGTGTATTTTATTACCAATTTTCAATTCATTTTGTGCATTCCTCTTTCTCTGTACATTCTCATTAGCAGCTGTTTTGTTGTTGCTAATAGCTTTTGTGGTGCACTCGCTCCCTCTGAGCCGCTCTCTATTTTCATCTTACCCTCTCTACTGTCCTCACTCCAACACACACGCACCGCGCTATCAGCCGCTCCGCGCTTACTCATTACCGCGCTATCAGCCGCTCCGCGCTTACTCATTAGCAGCTGTTTTGTTGTTGCTATTAGCTTGTGTGGTGCACTCGCTCTCTCTGAGCCGCTCTCTATTTTTATCTTACCCTCTCTACTGTTCTCACTCCAACACACACGCACCGCGCTATCAGCCGCTCCGCGCTTACTCTCTGTGCTTCTTTTGTCTCTCTGTGTCTCTCTGTTCACCTGTTGTTATTGTGACTGTTGTGTTTGTGCTTGCGCGCGGAATTGTGTAACACACGCTTAACATACTGCATCAGCCTCACACCGACTTATATTTTACCTTTCTTTTCCACATACATTTCTTTTTCATCACTTTTACAATGAGCTACTGCTGTGCTAAACGGTGCGACGCTGGCCGTACGGTGGCCACCCGTCAAACCTTCATATACTGCTGGTTGTGTAATAATACGGCACACGCTACCTGTGCGGGTATTGGTCACTACGGTGGTCGCATTGTTGATGTGGTCAAGACTCGCTGCGGTCTCAACTGGACCTGTTTTGATTGCAGGCCACTTGAGGCCGACATGCGAATCTTTATGAGACAAACTCATAATGAATTCGCCAGCCTCCACTCCGAATTCCAGCGATTACAGGATAAGTTTCTCTCAACGGAGACTCATTTTAAAAACTTAAAAATGATAAATGAGTCTCCTAAGAGAAGAAAGGTTACTCGTATTTCGCCGTGTTCTTAAACCCTTAATTCTCTTGCAGTCAACGATATGCCCGCTCCGCCAATAACCTCGCCAGCCATGATCGACTCTGGTGCTAAGGAAACCGATGGCATGATTACCGGCGATAACGATCCTGCTTCGATGAGGATGGCTGGACTCGGCCCCTCTCCTGCAGCCTCTCTGGTGCCAACTGTCCAATTGGAAGTTAATGACGATCATGTCGCTGGTGCTCCATCGCCCTCAATTGATGCCGACGACACCGTTGATAGAATGGAAGTTGAAGCCCCTTCAACTTCTGCTTCCATCGCCATCTCCTCGGACCTTTCTGCTCTATCTGAACTCGCCCCTCGCGTTGTTCCCACTTCCGCCTTACCTATTAAACATGTGACCCCTCCACCTATTCTTCTTGCTCGCGCTCCTCTGAAATCTATTTTTGTGTCCCGACTCTTAGACTCGACTACGGATGTTCTCGTTAGGGACTACATCTATTTTAAACTCAATATTGATGATTCCTCTGGCCTAGAAGTTACCAAATTTAACTTTAAAGAAAAACGTAGAATCGCTTCATTTAAAATTCTAGTGCCGGATGAACACGTAAATAGTTTACTTGATCCCTCCTTCTGGCCGAATCATACGATTTGTCACCTGTTTTCTAAGCGTACCCCTGAACCTAGAGCTGGTATAATTCCTACTCCTCTTCCGTCTGCTTCAAAAAACTGAATTCCCCCCCTCCACTAAAGATCTCATATCAGAATGTACGTGGCCTGTGCAGTAAGCTCAGCAAACTATATTCTAGTAGTGCAACTTTTGATTCTGATATTATCGCTTTTACTGATACCTGGCTCAATTCCTCAATTTCGGATTCAGAGATTTTTATAAACAAGTATAACATATATAGACTTGACCGTTCATCTCGGGGTGGTGGAGTTCTGATAGCCGTTCGCTCTGACTTAACTTCTCAACTCCTTTCCATCGAAGAGTGTAACAATTTAGAAATAGTCATAGTTAAAATTCGTCTGCGCTCTTTTAGTTTATTCATTTCTTGTTCATACATCCCTCCGTCTGCTGAATTCGCAACCTATATGCTTCACACTGCTCATCTTCAGTCCCTTTCGTCCCAACTTAATGATTCTGATCGCCTTATTGTCCTTGGGGATTTTAATTTCCCAAACATTACGTGGATTCCTTCTGTTGACTCTAACCTCATGCTCCCCTCCATGCAGCATGATTTTATTGACTCCTTGTCCTATACTTCGCTGGGTCAGGTTAATGGCATTTGTAATAATATTGGCAGGATCTTAGACCTCGTCTTCTTCTCCGATACGTCGATGACTCTGGTTAGTAGAGGATCGCCTCTATCCTTCCCTGAAGACCTTTATCATTCCACACTTGATATTGAACATCACTTGCCTTCTTCTGGGCCCATCAAATCGTTCCCTAAGCCCTCGCCTATCTATTGCTTTAAAAAGGCCGATTTTCCCTCTCTGAATATTGCTCTGTCCCAGATCGATTGGTCATTCCTCGACGACTACCTCGAAATAGAGCCTGCCACTAAGGCATTCTATACCACCATTTGTTCCATCTTTTCTACTTATGTCCCTTTAGTCACCCCCTTGAAAAATCCTTCTGGCCCCATTTGGTTCACCCCGAGGGTAATCAACCTGAGGAATTTTAAATCCCGCATGTATAAAAAATTTAAAAAATCCGGTTCTCAATCGGACTTTTCTAAATACTTAATTGCTAAATCTAAATTTTCCCTATGTAATACGTTATGCTATAACAAGTACTTGGCCAAGTGTAAGCTTAACTTTAAGCGCGATCTTAAAAAATTCTTCAGGTTTGTTAACTCTAAACGCAACTCCACTCAATTTCCTTCATCTCTACACTTAAATGGTAGTTTTGGCGACAATGATTGTGACATTGCGGATCTATTCGCTTCCTTTTTTCAACGTTGCTACTCTGTCCCCTCAATGAACCTTCCCTCTATTCTGGCCTCCACATCCGACCATCGTACCAGGTACTCTTATCCTTTTCCGCTAAAGAGCTCAAATTGTATCTATTCCCCCTTCATTGATTATAACTGCCTGCTAACCAATTTAAAATCGAGTAAGTTCTCGTTCTCCACTGGCCCGGATTTGGTCCCCAGTGCCGTTCTTAAACTTTGTGCTGATTCTCTTTGCGTGCCCCTTCTAAAACTTTTCACCTTGTCGCTAGAGTTAAGCGATTTTCCAATCATCTGGAAGGAGTCCTACATAATCCCTGTCCACAAAAAGGGCTCGAAATCAGATGTTTCTAATTATCGGTGTATATCTAATTTATCTGCCATTCCTGCCATTGAAAAAATCATTACTTCTCAGCTGCAGCACTTTTGTAGTTCCCTGTTCTCGGAATCCCAGCATGGATTTGTAAAACGTCGCTATGTTACGTCTAACCTCCTGGAATTCTCCTCCTTCGTAACTACTGGATTTGCTAATCAGTGCCAAACTGATGTAGTTTACACTGATTTTAGTAAAGCCTTTGACTCTGTTAATCACAATCTCCTTATCCATAAACTATCTCTCCTTGGGTTTCCGACTAATCTCCTCCTCTGGATCAATTCTTACCTTTGTAATCGTTCTCAGCGTGTCCGCTTCAACTCCTCTGTCTCTAAACCTGTTCTTGTTACATCGGGTGTACCTCAAGGTAGCCATCTAGGCCCCCTGTTATTTAATTTGTTCATTAATGATCTTCCTCTAGTCTTATCTCACTCCCGTGTCCTTATGTACGCTGACGATGTTAAAGTATGTTTTTCCTATAAAGACCCTGCGTCCCCGTTATCTCTGCAATCGGATCTTGACGCTCTTAATAACTGGTGCCTCATTAACGTTCTTCCACTGAACATTTCTAAATGTAATGTGATGACTTTTCACCGCATCAAGCCATACCTATTTGACTACTCCATCAATAGTTGTATCCTAGATTTCCAGTTCAATGTTAATGACCTAGGCATCATCTTTGTTCCCCATCTTTCTTTTAATTGTCATATCTCCTCCATCTCGAATAAAGCCAAAGGAGTTCTTGGTTTTGTCAAAAGATGGTCTAAGGAATTTACTGACCCTTACACCACTAAAGTCTGTGTCTGGTCACCACATTACCAAAAATTTCAAGATATGCTTGAATCCGTGCAGAAACAATTCCTCATCTTTGCACTCCGTGCACTTAATTGGGACCCTGTGATACATCTCCCTTCCTACGAAAGCAGGCTGCGCCTCATTAACCTCCAATCTCTGAAGTCCCGTAGGATCTCTCATGGAGTTCTTTTTCTCCACAAGCTTCTATCCGGTGAGGTGGAATCATCTGCCCTTATAAGTCTTATTAGTTTTGCTGTCCCGTCCTGCCCGACTAGGCATTACTTTCCTCTCCACCTTCAACTCTGCCTTTCTAATTACTCAGATCAGGAGTCTTTCCGTAGCCTTTGCCGAAATTATAACAAATTTTTTTATCTGTTCTCCTTTGATTCTAGTTCTAACTGTGTCAAAACTATCCTAATAAATAACATATTGTAATAATTTTAAATTATATTTTAAGTTTATCTTGTATCTTGCCTAAGTCTAGTAATTTTCATTTAATTTTTTCCCCTACAGTTTAACTGCACATTGTTAAACTTTAAACAATAAACAATATCTACATACACATTTTACATATATACATATAAAAACTGCATACTCTTGCACATACATATAAGTATGTACATATATCCGAAAATACACGTACCTGCATAAAAATTTACATATTTTACATATCTAACATGAGCGTTTCACTGTAATCTTCGTCGCCCCGTTACCATCTCGTCTGAATTTCGTAAACCCAAGCCGCGGTACATAACACTTAGATACGCCAACATACATACAAGCAGCAGTAGCGGTGTACTCGTTTTCTCGCTTTCGCTTCTCCACCGCTGCTCGCATTGTATTTGTTGGGAGAATAAATTACCGGTGCCGCTCTCGAAATTAACGGAGCGCCAATGACGTGCTACCCTGCAATCCGAGGGAATATTGTTTTTGAGTTTGCTTTGCCACGTGACGCGCTACCCTGCATTCAGACGGTATATTGTTTTCGAGTTCGACTTGCCACATGACGTGCTACCCTTCATTCCTAGGTTATTTTGTTTTCGGTAGTCATTTGCAACCGACTCGATTGATACATCGAGGCTCGACATCCAATATTATTATTTTCCCTCGATTGTCGTGCAGGGTTAACCATTTATTTAGCGTGCTACATCTATACATTCCGGCCACTATCGTGTGAACTATCGCCATAGCCCTCCGTAAGGACGAATACCACGCCACTAGCGAGCCATATATCGTTCGGAATTGCCATATACGTACGATTTCGACTATATATATACATACACGCTTGCGTAAGCATTTACGGCGACGTCTAGCTCCGAATTGAACATTACTTCGTTCTGCCGACTCCGGCCTCCTACATTTCCCAAGGTTTAATTCGATCCGAGCTAGCTCCTACGGTCCGTCCATAAACTAATCACTACCTACATGTCTATGTATAGATATATTATCATTACGCTGCCAATTAAGACACCATCTAGTGATTAATTTGGTGATCAAGAATACGTATTACAGCCAAAAGCTCAGCTTCCGTTGCCCCGCATCCAGCCCCGTATACCTAGATCCACAGACAGACGTACACTTCCGCATATATATGTACATTCACTCATGCGTAGGCATTTACGGCGACGTCTAGCTCCGAATTGAACATTACTTCGTTCTGCCGACTCCGGCCCCCTACATTTCCAAAGGTTTAATTTGACCAAGCTAGCTCCTACGTTCCGCCTATAAGCAGGTCCCTACCTATATGTGTCTGTATATATATATATAGTAACATATCCATAATGCTCCACACCATATTACGCATCATCTATATGTTAAGCACTAGACCATATTCATAATCATACCAATACCAATACACATTATGCATATGCTCTAGCACTTGCCCTTACACCCATGTACCCATATCCAAATATGTAAGACAGATAAGATAAACATAAGATGAGACACCCCAACACCTGCATAAACAAACGCATCAGTCGCCAAGCCGAGATCAACAGGAAGTCTCATGCATTCCGATCAAACGACACTGACCACTCAGTTATCAGTTCGTTCCCACACTCCAATAGTTCTTGTAAGCAAATGAGCTTTCCCAGACGAAATCCAATACCGATCATCAGATGCGGCCGCCCTCTCATCTAAGCCGACGCATCTCCCACGCCACCTTCTCATCTAAGCCGACGCATCTCCCACGCCATCCTCACGTAGGCCAACGCATTGTTTATCAGTCGCTCTCACGAAAGCAGCGCCTCTCACAACCGAAGCCATCCCCGACACATCCGAAGACCGATTCAGCCCCGAAGTGGAAAGCTTAAGAAACTAAGCTTTAAAGCTTTCTGAAGAAGGTTTCGAGATCAAGATCTCGAAAAGAAGAAATCAGTTCCGTTTGAGACTTTCTTACATTAGGTCGGGGAATTCAAATCCTCCTATGTTCTAAAATAAGTTACGGTTAAATAAATCTTTTTAAAAACCTACTTACGAACTTTGGAATTGTTATTGGCGCAGTCGGTAGGATTCACAATTCAACACTATCGTTACGGTACTAATCTATTAGAAGCAATCTATACGACTAGATTGCGGGAGATTAGCGAAACAAGTTAACCAAGTGAATCCGCCAAAGAATCTAGGTGCAACCGATGCACTAGGCAACATAAAACATTAAACAAACCCAAAATACATAAATACACCAGACTTACACAAAGCAAAAACCACAGCAAGTGCCACGAAACGTTGAGCTTAAAACAAGTGAAGTGAAACTTAACACATTGTCCAAAATAAAACGATACCCCAAAAAAACAGTTAAAATGGCACTACCACCATCAAGCTTAAGTGAAATTCATTTGAATCAAGCACTACTGTCTATTAGACAAGTGCCAGCATACGACGGCTCAGTACAACTCAGGACAACTGAGCTCGTTTATAAAAAGAATCGAGTACATCCAAGAATTGTACCCCACGCAAGAAGTAAGACAACAGCGTATACTATTCGGAGCAGTGGAAGTTCAACTAACGGGCGATGCTCAAAGAGCATCACAGATGGTACAGCCAAACACCTGGCAGGATTTAAAGGAAACATTGATCGATGAATTCAAAAACCACACCCCATACGAGGACCTCCTGCGTCAAATTTATTTCACGAAGTTCACTGGAAGTCTCCTTAAGTTCATCGAAGATATAGAGGATAAGCATTAATTGTTAGTAATAAGTTATCACTAGAGACAGAAGCAACCAATATTGAAATCTATAAAAACGCTCTGAAAAATACCATTAAAGATGTAATATCAAAGAAATTACCTGATAGGCTTTTTATGACCCTTGTTAGAAAAGATATAACTACCTTATCCAACCTCAAAAGGGCCGCTCAAGAAGAAGGCTTATATGAAGCCAGGGCTTAGGATAAAAGTAACAATAAAACAGTACAAAAGTCAACCAATTTAGTTAGCAAAAATGAAGGGAATTACTGCCCAAATTATAGTGTCAATACTCACCCTAATCAGAATTCATTTGGTTCAAGTAACGCTCCGCGAAACAGTTATAGCAACCCGGGATTATACCGGGAGTTTCGCAATTCATTAAACCAAGGTCAGGCACAAAACATAACCAATTACCAGAGCAATCAAAACCAGTCTAGTAGTAGCAAACCCAATCAGCCGACAAAAAGAATGAGGGAAAGTGATAGCGGACAAATGAAAATGGACTTAAATTTTCATCAAGCAGCCTCGGAAGAAACCGAGGGGGACCCTATATAAACATTACCATAAACAACAAAGTCTTAAGAGGTATAGTGGATTCGGGATCTTTCATTAACATAATAAAAGAAAATTTCCTGAAGGCCACCACAAACAAAGAAAACCTCAAGGTCCATACCATCAACGGACCTGTCAGATTAACAAGTGGTATAATAAGGCCCCCCAACAAAGTGGCCAACCGAGCAGAAGTTCTACGTGTTCGATTTTTCCAACAATTACGATATCTTATTAGTCAGAGAATATCTGATGGACAGCCAAGCCGTAATCAATTACAGGGATAACACTGTAACGTTAGGAGAAATGATATTCCCAATTATCTCTAGTGGAGAAGTTATTGAAGAAGTCGAGACCGCACGTAAGTGCCTCGATTCATCCTCGGATAGGGATCAATACTTCACTTCCGCTCTTGATAACGAATTGAGGGAATGTCATGAACTTAGAATAGAACACTTGAACGAAGAAGAAAAAGAGAAGTTGAAGAAAGTGCTATACGAATTCAGCGACTTACAGTATAGAGAAGGTGACAATTTGACTTTCACAAGTACTGTCAAGCACGCGATTCAAACACAGCACGAAGACCCGGTATACCGGAGGCCGTACAAATACGCGCAAATACATGACGAGGAAGTCAATAAGCAGATCAAAGATATGATGGCACAAGGAATAATTCGTAAGTCGAAATCGCCTTACTGTTCCCCATTTCAATGATCCCCAAAAAGATAGATGCATCTGGAAAACAGAAGTATCGGTTAGTTGTAGACTATAGAGGTCTCAATGAAATAACTATCAAGGATAAATTGCCTGCACCCAGAATGGATGAAATATTGGACAAATTAGGAAAGTGTCAATATTTCACAACGATTGATTTAGCCAAAGGTTTCCATCAAATTCCAATGGAACCTTCGTCGATCATGAAAACAGCGTTTTCAACCAAACATGGCCATTACGAGTATACGCGAATGCCGTTCGGGCTAACAAATGCCCCAGCAACATTTCAAAGATGCATGAACGTTCTTTTGGAAGAATTGATTTTTACTGATTGTCAAGTATACTTAGACGACATTGTTATTTTCTCCACTTCGTTGGAAGAACATCTGTTGTCACTAAGAAAGGTTTTCGGGAAGTTAAGAGACGCAAATCTCAAGCTTCAAATGGATAAATGTGAGTTTCTGAAGAAAGAAACTGAGTTCCTAGGTCATGTAGTTACACCAGAAGGAATCATACCAAATCCAAAAAAGATCTCAGCCATAGTCGGATTCCCGATACCAGAAACTACGAAACAAATCAAGTCATTCATAGGACTATGCGGATTTTTTAGGAAGTTTATTCCTAATTTCGCGAACATAGCAAAGCCTATGACTCTCAAATTAAAGAAGCGAGCTGTCATAGATCCTAAAGAAGAAAAATATGTCGAGGCATTTGAGAGACTAAAAGTACTCATCACCTCAGACCCAATTCTCGTATATCCAGACTTCAACAAAATGTTCTCAGTCACTACAGACGTTAGTAACATGGCTATAGGAGCGGTTCTATCACAGGACCATAAGCCAATCTGTTACGCCAGCCGAACGCTGAACGAACACGAGATCAATTACTCCGCCATTGAAAAAGAATTGCTAGCGATTGTATGGGCAACCAAGTATTTCCGATCATACCTATTCGGCAGAACGTTCGAAATACTTAGTGACCATAAACCTTTGGTCTGGTTGAATAACCTCAAGGAACCCAACATGAAGATGCAACGGTGGAAGATAAAATTGAATGAATTTGACTTTAAAATCAAATATTTACCTGGCAAGGAAAACCACGTAGCAGACGCATTGTCCCGAGTAAAAGTTAACGAAAACTTACTCGGAGAGGTTTTCGATAGTGTAGGCGCCACAATACACAGCGCACACGATGATAACCTCAACCATATTCCTCTTACCGAACGACCCGTCAACTATTTCAACCGCCAGATTGAGTTCATAAAGGGAGAAACCGACGAAGTAGTCACAAATCACTATTTCCATAAGCTGATCATAAAAATCACTTATAAAGAAATGACCAATAGTTTAGCTAAAGAAATTATCAAGGAATACGTATGCACAAAAAAGAGCGCTTTATATTTCCACAACGATACCGACTTTCCAATATTCCAACAAGCTTTCTTAGAAATAATCAGTCCTAACAACTTCACGAAAGTCACGAAGTCTAGTACTAAACTGATCGACCTTTCAAACTATTCAGAGTTTAAGCAACTGATCATGAAAACCCACAAAGAATTACTTCATCCGGGAATAGAAAAGACCGTCAATTGGTTTAAAGGTAAATATTACTACCCAGACTATCAGAAACTCATACAGAACATCATAAACGAATGTCCCACGTGCAATATTGCCAAAATATTGCATAGAGACACAAAATTAGCATTCGAAATAACCCCTGAAATACAAAACGTTAGAGAACGATACGTGATGGACTTCTATCTCATAGTTTTTCATCATGCATAGATATTTATTCCAAGTTCGCCACCCTCGTAGAAGTAAACAGCCGCGACTGGCTCGAAGCAAAAAGAGCCATATTGAAAATCTTTAATGAGATGGGTAAACCTCAAGAAATAAAAGCCGATAAAGATTCAGCTTTCATGTGCGCAGCTTTGCAAGCATGGCTAATCTCGGAAGAGGTAAAAATAGAGATCACATCCAGTAAAAACGGCATTTCGGACATCGAACGATTCCACAAAACCGTTAACGAAAAGTTAAGGATAATAACAAGCGAAAACGATCCAGAAACAAAGTATACCAAGTTCGAATCGATCTTGTATACTTACAACCACAAAACAAGACACAATACTACAAGCCGAACACCAGCGGATATTTTCATATACGCCGGAACTCCAGATTACGACACCCAACTAAATAAGATAAAACAAATCAACCAGTTGAACAAACGTCGTAACGAGTTCGAAGTGGACACACGATTTAGACAATCACTATTAGTAAAGTCCAAGATAACTAACCCTTTCAAAAAGACAGGAGAAATAAAAAAGTTAGATGAAAAGCACTACGAAGAGAAAAACAGAGGAAGAAAGATAACGCACTATAAATCTAAGTTTAAAAAGAAAAAGAAAACTAACCTTAGCAAATACGACAATTCCAGGCCAGACCCCGAAACCGATGCGAACAATCAGCAGCAGCCTAATTAAGATCTTCATCTTCCTTACGCTCCTGATAAACACAACTAATGGACAAAATATTGAAATAAACCCAATACAGTCCAGAAACGGATACTTAATGTTTAAAACCGGATCCATCGATCTGCCAACTAACTTTGAGTACCACTGTCTAATAGTAAATGTAACTAAAACTGAACAAACATATAATAACCTTTTAATAATGGCTAAAGATTTCGAGAACGAAATACAAGTCAAATATTTAGTAGATAAACTGAATAGGGAAATAAATGGGCTAAAGATAGCCAAACGTAACAGGAGAGGTCTAATAAACATAGTGGGTACCGCTTACAAATACCTATTCGGCACTTTAGATCAAGAAGATAGGAAAGAATTAGAACAAAAAATCGACAATCTAGCCAGCCTTAGTATCCAATCCAATGAACTTAATTTAGTTATAGATGTAATAAACCACGGAATCGAATTGATAAACCAACTTAATGAAGAAAACAATAAGAAACAACAATTAGAAATTCTAATCTTCCATCTCCAACATTTCACTGAATACATAGAAGATATAGAAATGGGTATGCAACTAACTAGGCTAGGTATATTTAATCCAAAATTATTAAAACAAGATTACTTGAAACATATAAATTCCGAGAAATTATTAAACATCAAAACCTCAACTTGGTTAAAAATTGACACAAACGAAATCTACATAATTTCTAACATTCCAAGCGAAAGTACTAATGTACCCGTATATAAAGTAATTCCCTACCCAGACGACCAAAATAATATTTTGACAGAAATAAAAACTGATAAATATTACTGTTACTATTACAGATAAGATTTATAATAAAGAAACTAAGGAATTAATAAAAGACGAATGTATAAAAGGAATTTTAAAACAAAAACCAACAAAATGTCCTTATACAAAAACATACAAAAATTTCCAAATTAATTACGTTGAACCAAACATATTAGTAACTTAGAACCTTCCTAAATCAAATCTAAATCAAAACTGCTTAGACAAAGATATCACAATACAAGGAAACAACATAATTAAAATTTATAATTGTTCAATCCAAATATTCGAATTTACAATAACTAATTCAATGCTGGATTTCACACAAAATGTTTACATCAGTAATAACATAACTAGATTAGAACCCCTGTCTTATGTACAGACAAAACAAATAATTGTAGAACATACAAAATTCAATAACATAATACAAATAGTTATAATAACCTTGTTCATATTATTAATATTTAGTATAATTGGGTATCTAATTGTTAAGTTTAAGAAAATACCTAAATATATAAGTATCAAATATGTAAAACCTCGAGAAGAAGAGGAGGAAGCAAATAGTACACCAATAGTTTTGGAGGAAACTCCAACCCTATACCCTAAAATAAAAACCTGAGGACAGGCTTATAACAAATGCCGGGGGAGTAACATATCCATAATGCTCCACACCATATTACGCATCATCTATATGTTAAGCACTAGACCATATTCATAATCATACCAATACCAATACACATTATGCATATGCTCTAGCACTTGCCCTTACACCCATGTACCCATATCCAAATATCTAAGAGAGATAAGATAAACATAAGATGAGACACCCCAACACCTGCATAAACAAACGCATCAGTCGCCAAGCCGAGATCAACAGGAAGTCTCATGCATTCCGATCAAACGACACTGACCACTCAGTTATCAGTTCGTTCCCACACTCCAATAGTTATTGTAAACAAATGAGCTTTCCCAGACGAAATCCAATACCGATCATCAGATGCGGCCGCCCTCTCATCTAAGCCGACGCATCTCCCACGCCACCTTCTCATCTAAGCCGACGCATCTCCCACGCCATCTTCACGTAGGCCAACGCATTGTTTATCAGTCGCTCTCACGAAAGCAGCGCCTCTCACAACCGAAGCCATCCCCGACGCATCCGAAGACCGATTCAGCCCCGAAGTGGAAAGCTTAAGAAACTAAGCTTTAAAGCTTTCTAAAGAAGGTTTCGAGATCAAGATCTCGAAAAGAAGAAATCAGTTCCGTTTGAGACTTTCTTACATTAGGTCGGGGAATTCAAATCATCCTATGTTCTAAAATAAGTTACGGTTAAATAAATCTTTTTAAAAACCTACTTACGAACTTTGGAATTGTTATTATATATATATCTATACATATTATCATTACGCTGCCAATTAAGACACTATCCTGTGATTAAATTGGTGATCAATAACACGTATTCCAGCCAAAAGCCCCGCTTGCGTTGCCCCGCATCCCTAGATCCACAGACATACCACCCCCGCTTCTCCATATATAGACGCATGCGTAGGCATTTACGGCGATGTCTAGCTCCGAATTAAACAATACTTTGTTCTGCCAACTACGGCCCCCTACATTTCCAAAGGTTTAATTCAATCTGAGCTAGCTCCTACGGTCCGCTTATAAACCAGTCCTTGCCTGCATGTCTATGTATGCATGTATGTGTATATTATCATCACTATCCTGTGCTTAATTTGTTGAATGTTAACACATCTTCCAGCCAAAAGCCCAACTTGCGTTGTTAACATATGCGCCAACACACATACACGCATACCCAAGCAAACAAAGCAATCTAAGTTCCTGTTAATAAATCAAGTTCAATAAATACACTATCCTGTGATATATCTGTTCGTGTTACAATTACTCAAAATTCCGTCTGCATTCCATCGCAGCTAACATCCCACAAACGTAATTCGTCCCAAAGGTCGTATCCGCTTTCCGTATCTATCCAAGGTCGTGTCTATCCGTCCCACAATAACGTGAATGTGAATTTAATCCGCTAGTAGCTCGTCACTTTTATCCCCTTCTAGTTTATTTTCGCATCCAGACATGGGCCCACGTTCTCGCGCCGACCGCATTATGGAGAGCCGACGCGCTCGCAACCTGAGTTCCTACCGGTGCCGAGTCTGCCCAGGGGTGCATCCGCTACGGACCTGCCACCATTTCCTCCGGTTGAGCCCCGTGAAGAGACTCCGAGCCGTCCTCATCAACAAATACTGCACGAACTGCCTGGCGCATCAGCACTCCGGCAGGGACTGTCGCAGTGGCGGGTTGTGCAGGGTATGTGGCAAAAACCACCACACGCTGCTTCACCTACCCGCGTCGCGTCGTCCAGCCTCGGCAGCATCGTCACCACCTCCGTCGTCCCATGTCGACCGCCGGCCTCAGCGCTTCACTAGCTGACCTGTCAGAGGAACTGCAGCACCATCGCCTTCGATTTCAGCGTCCCGAGCTGAGCCTCGTCTCCCCGTAAGTCACCTCATGGCAGGGACCCCGGCGCCATCCGTAGACTCCCTTCTACAAGCCTCAATCTCCTCCAGACGGCGCTGGTGGTCCTGGATACGGGTTCCGAAAACTTCGAGACACTCGATCATAGGCCTTAGCCCCCATTATTCTTTGCAATCCTGCAAGGGGTTGGGAAGATGTTCAGAGTAGCAGCAGATTGTTGCCGCGCACTGTGCCGAAGAGTGCGATCCGGTCCAAACTCGCTCTCGCGCGCTCGTGGGCGCTCTCGCACTCTCACGGTCGCTCCTACGATCCACACGGCATTAACCGTGTAGGCATAGATTGTAAGCTAAACAGTTACGTTTCCACCCCCGTTTCGATAAACCGCTTTCTTCCTACGTTTTCTTTCGGTTGCTTACATATGTATATACATATAGTTATAATTATACCCGTGCACACTGAAAACCTATTGGAGTGAAAATATATTCTACTGGAGAAAAGCGACGCTCTGCATTGTGTTTTTTTGGGTTTTGTTGGAATCTCGCACACTATCCGCCCTCCTACAAACATTGCTCCTTCGAGCCGGATCCGAATGCGATAGCAGAGTCGTTTTACCCAGACCGGAAAACGCAAACGACGGGAACAATCTAATGATAGTTAGAAGCTGTTCCTTTTATCTCTCACTGAGATTCAGCGACTCCTGCGCTATCTCAGATACCGACATGCTGGGTGGCAATAAACCGAAATTTGTCCAAAAATCAATCCCCAAATACAAATCTTGGCTCAAGGATGGAATTATATGCAATTCAAGGTCCTTGACGGTATCCTTGTACTGCACATGTGTCCGCAGTCGACCCACTACCTCTTGCTTTCTCCCATCCGCAGTGGAGGCAGCTATAGCGCCCCTTTTAAAAGGAATACGGCTTCGAATTACGCGTTCTACTAAATTCCCACCTATCACGCTTATTGCTGCTCCAGTGTCTAACAACCCAACGATCGTTTGATCCAGCAGCTGAACTTCCGCATATGGACTTCTTTCAGCTTATAGAGAATGCAGCTTATCGCTTTCGCCGCCTGCCAAAACACTCCCATCCTTTTTGCACTAATCGAATTTGGTTTACCTCTGGGTTTGTCGACGACGAATAATTGGGAACTAGAATTTACTATTTGCGGCCACACTAAGGCTTGGCCTGTATAGAAGTCTGATTTCTTGGACGAAGGATTGAAAGTAGTTTCGTCTTCTTCTATTGGGAATTCGCCTCTGCACTCGACTGCTTGTGGCGCTGAACACTGACCGGCTGGCGAGGCTGGGTGTTCACCTTGCCGTTTTTTTGGCACTTGCTACAAGAAGGCTTATATTTATTAGGTGCCCCACACCCAAAACAGAAAATCTTCCGCTTACTGTGGCAGTCATGATAGCGATGCCCCTCCTTTCGGCAATACCAGCAAATCAATGCCATTGCGGCTACCTCCTCTTCTCTATTAATATCTGAGAATTCGGATGCCTCCTCTAATTGGGTTTCTACTAATTTTGCGACTTGTTTCCGGAACGGAACCACCTTCTGATAGACGTAGCTCCGTTTTACATCATCGAGAAAACCCTCCCTTCGACGGCAGACTTCTCTCAATCGCTCTACGGAATTGATTTGAACATTTAATAGCTTATGCCTGATTTCGGGTCTCAAATTTCAGCGCAACGTTTCCACGAGTTTGCAGATCGTCCATCAATTGTATTAGGGCGTCATGGAAGGAGTCGAAATTTTCTTTTTCCTTCTGCTTTCTATCCCTTATAGCTTCTCTGATATCAATGTCTGTTCGCGAATCTCTAAATTGTTTCCTTAAAGCTTGGTATAACAGATTCCATCTCCTCTCTGTATAATTCTTGTGGAAACGCCAATAAAAATCTCTGGCCTTTTCATCAAAAAGCAGACTGGCATTGCTACACAGCACTTGAAAGTTCCCCTCCAGAGTCTGATACGTCAACGCCTCGACTCGGTAGAGAAAGTTATTAATGCTTAATCCCTCTTGGGTCCCATTAAAGCGTAGTTTCCAACTATTTAGGATATGGGCAACTTTATCGGGTCGCAGACTTAGATCGGAGAATGCACTGTTTGGACGTGCATAGGGAGGAAACAGTTCTGAAACCGGTCTTATCGGCTCTTGCCGTAACGCCTCCTAGACTTCTACACCTCTGCTCTGTGGGACCAGGTTATCCGCTTCCCTAGTTCTATCCCTTTGGGAAGTGCTACCACCTACCGACTGAAAATGAGCTGCTATACTGGACTGAATGATTTCAGCCATTTTATCTGTAAGTTGGACTACCACCTCGTTTTGCATGGAAATAACGGCCTGTTTAACTATGCTACCTACCCTTTCGGTGGTCACAGGTGTCTCGTTCTGTTTGGTTTTTCGACCTAGTATTATGCGGAGTACCTCTATCGACACATACTGCCTTAATGTGGGTCTTACAATGTGACTCAATACATAATTTGTTAAACTCGTCACCGCACTTGGTTTTCATCGTAGGAGCAGATGCTAAAACCTTCCAGCATAATTTGAATTGAGGCGCCGGAGTCGGCTCAGTCTCGTGCGCCAAGTTCTCCATTGCAAAAAAACCGAGATCTAATTCCTCAAAAAAAAAACCAAAATCCCAAAAAAAATATATAAATTAAAAAAACTACACGACAATAAAAACGGACTAACAATTGATTAACCGCAAATAAAAGTTAAAAAGGTAAAAGTACACGAAATAAATAATGATATACAAATATGAAAATAAATAACTAAATTTAAATAAATAATTTAATAAAGAAATATAAATAATTTAAAAAAATAATAATAAAAGTCAATTGTAACTATTGCTTACTAACTACAAATGAACAAAACTGATTTCCCAATTTTTCTTTTCTTTATGCGTTACCGAATTGGGTTCAATAACCGCAGCAACCACCACAGCTGTTCTAAAGTCTCGCTTCCCTTGTACAGCGAGAGAGCTTACATTTCGAGAGAGCTGACAAGCGGCATACAAATAACACATATATATTTAATATCAAATACGAGAAGAAATGATTAGAGTACGATGAGATAAAATAAGATCATAAAAATATTTGCCTATACGCATAGCTAATCCCCATGCGAAACGAAACCTATACTAAATAAGATATCAACCCGAAAGCACAAAAGAGAAAACATGTAAGCGCGCAGTCGCCTTGCACTTGTCGCTGCTCCAAAATAAACCAACAACGACCGCAAGCGCAAGCCGTGGCCAGCCGCTGCTTTGATTAGCGCCGCTGTTGTCCAGACGTCTCGCTCTGCACTCTATCGTGGAAATTGAGCATGCTTTTTCTGATATCACTCGTGGCCTGCGAAATTGTTTGATCAAGACTTATTCGAGTCTATCCAACGAGTTGATCATTCATCAGAAGCACTGGCTAAGCCTCTTTCATTACCCTTCAGCCGTGGCCAAGGTTCTCGTTAATAAACGAGACTACATTTGTCATCCTATGCGCCTGAAAAGCTACGCTTCTGAAGCTTGCCTAAGAAAAATAGGGTATAGTATTTGTATATCACTGCATTTTTCGAGGTGCTCTTCAGACGTGGCCGGATGAAAGGCCGGAACACCTTCTTCCGTTTTTCCAAAGCATCTGACAGGCACTCTACTTAGTGTTGTGAAAAGAATGTATTCTTCAGCAATGACAGCGTCGGCCATCCAATTGATTGGGTGGCTTTTACCCCCAGGATCCAAAGGTCAATTCTGGTCCCCACCGCCTTTGCTGAGTGGAAAAGTTGTGGAAATTAAAAAAGGGATTAAATAGTGTGTATGGTGTCACACCTGGAATGGTGTGGCCCCACGTTGGGCGCCAAATTTCTAGTTATAATGATTATATTTATAATAATTCATAAATGTAACGCGTCCCCATGCCCTTCTACGTTCGCATTTAATTATATTACCAGGCTAGGTGTTGATCTGAGACGGGGGAGCACACGCGTTGTTGTTCCGGCTTCTGCTCGTCGGCTATTGGGGTGATGATCTTGCCCCCTCCTCCTCTTGCCCACGCCTATACTCATACAACTCCAAATTAATGTGCGTGCTGCGACAAACCAAAACTAGTCGGGAGACACTATCTATCCCTGATTATGTTGCAAAGATTGAGGAACATGTGCCATGAGTGTACGTCTTCGCCACTGGTGTCAATGAGGCGGGCGATCCGCCCTACCACGGCCATTCCAAGCCGCCTATCAATTTCTGAGGAATGGCCCCTTTAACATGGGAATCTACATGGGGAGAGCGCTAGCTAAGGCAAAGACGATGCATTTGGAACATTATAAGTTTCATTCTTAACACTACAATTTTGATTTTGGAAACATTCCTACCCTACGGGACAATACACTAAACGAACCACTAGAATTTAAAATTTAAATTTTAAAACAAAATGTATATTTAAATTTAATTTATCTAATTAGAGGATTTGGCGGTAATTAAGTGAGGTATTGAGATATATTTTTTTGTGGGACCCATTGGGCAAGGATAAAAAAAAATCGCGGAGGAGGAGGACACAAATATAAAGTTTTTAGTAATGGTTTTCACTCACCCTTTCGGCAGTACATCGACGAAAGCGCTTTCTTCGAGGAATACTCGTATTGGCTGAAAAGGGGAGATATAAAGGGGAACTCTAGAACACCTCGTCCTCTTGCGCTTTTCTATGCCGCACCAACACTACCTTCCAATCACTCCACTTTCTCCGCAAACACAAAAAAAAAACACTTAATTCAAACTTTCGGACACATAGTGCACGACACTAAGCAAACAAATTAAAATTAATGCTAAACTAAATCATTTCCCTTGACTAAACCACAGGCTATTCTTAATGTGGCCTCTTATCGGACCGATGGTTCCTGGGGCCCAAAAATGATTTTTTCGCTGGCACTACGACACTAAACTGCGGTGAATCTCACGCACGTCCGACCCACACGAATTTTTTTTTTGCACTAATAATTAATTTGCCTATCGCCTGCCTAAACATGTAAATCTCCTCGCCCTTCCCTTCCTGCTGCTGATCTTGGTAGGCGAGCGAGGAATTGGCGAAAGTGAGGCGCAAAGGAGACCGAAAATACTTTTTTTTTTTCGCACAATGCGTTTGCTTGCGTTAAATGAAGCCTGCGTGTGCAGAGGTATGCGATGGGATTCTCGCTTGCTTACCGAATCCCCGGGAGCGATCAGGGCTTCCTCCAATTTCGCTCGGCTGCGGGTGCTCCGCCTGCGGCTTAACCTCCGTCCTGCTCTCGGTATGGAACGCCAAACCATAAAATCCCAACTCACCCAATTAGCTCCTCCACTGAGGCAGCTCGAAATTTGCGCACAATTTTCACCAATATATAACTTGCTGTTGGGTACTAGCTTTTGTACGACTACACTGTCTAGCGGCCACAAAGAAACAGAACGAGCTAGACGCTCCTAAGCGCCAACCCCGCGGGACCAGAAAAATGGACGCCTCCACCAAGTGAAAGGGCTGACACTTGCCCCTGTTGCTCTCTTGCAGTCCGAAAGGGTTCCTGCCACGATCCCCTGACCTGAACCCCAGATGGCGCCACCTCCTCTTTCGGTAATCGACGGAGAGCGCCACCCACAAACAAAATCTCGCTGCTACAAGCGTTACAGGCTTCAGTTATGTACCGCTCAACTTTTCGCAGATCTCTGTCACAGAATCAAGCCCCTTTTAAAGGTCCCCATCGAACTCTACATTGGATTTGGTCTCATCCATCCCCGTTGGCGACGTTCGTTTCGAAGAGATTGGCTGATATTCAAGAGTGGTCAGATGAAGCTACGTGGCGGCATCTACCCACGAAACAGAACACAGCAGATATTGTCTCAAGAGGTTGTGATGTCAACGAAATCGTACAGTCAATCTGGTTCGAAGGATCATTATTTTTGAGAGATCACGAATAAAAACTGGCCCCGAAAACTCACCTTTCGGTCCTCTAGAAGACGCTCAGTTGGAGAAGAGGAAGACTGCGGTCGGACTGACCGCTGCTGTGCAAAGTTCGAAGCTGGTAGATGTCATCGAGGAATTTTCGTCACACCTCAAGCTGCTTAGAGTGTTCGCAAATATGTCCCGCTTCATAAGAAAATGCAAAGACCCAACTATACAGATTGAAAAAGCTGTCTTACCGACCGCTTTCCATAAAATTGCTGAGATTATACAACATCAGGCGTATCAAGAAGGAATCGAAAAAGTTCGGAAATTATCGAGAGTTGGTCGTAGTCTTCAGCGTCTGAACCCATTCAGAGGACTGCAGTCAGACCGTCCGATCATGTATGTGCTGCTTTAAATGCAAGCCTCGGTTGCTCACTCAACTTATGGAAAATTTGTGAACTAGTATATACGACATTGAAAATTCACGGAAGGCCCCCATATAAGACATGCATCGCGCTTTTTTTTGTTTTGCCTTCAAAGCGGTTCAGCTAGAAGTTGTTTCAGATTTTACCACTGACTCTTTCTTTCTGGCTTTCCAAAAGTTCATAGAGCGCCTAGGATATCCTGAAGTCGTGCACTGCGACAACGCGAAGAACTTCTTTGGAGCCAGCCGCCACCTCAGCGCTCTGCGGATGATACTCGAAGAGCATAGGGACGCAGTTCGCGAATTCGCATAAAAAAGCGGATGCGAATTTGAGTTCATACCGCCGCGAGCTACTCACATGGGAGGCCTTTGGGAGGCAGGTGGAAAAACTGCTAAGATCCTAATCCTACGGGCGGTAGGAAGCGCGCTCCTAAACGCCAAAGAGCTCGCCACAGTCCTCGTTGGGATCGAGGCGGCAACGAACTCCAGGCCGCTGGGAGCTTTCACCTCTCGAAGGGAGGATCACAGCCACGCACGTAGGGGAGGACGGCATGGTCAGGGTCGTCGACCTCAGGAGGAGGGATGGAGCAGAATTCCGGCGGACCGTGGCGGCATTCAACGGTGTCGGTGTTTCGTCGATTCTCGTACTTGTCTTTATTGTTTATTTTTTGATTATTAGGAATTCTATGAAGTCTAGTGTTAGTTAGTATAGGGTAAGGCGGGAACGCAATAAAAGCTCGGTCTTGGCGAATTCGCCCCGCTTTGCCACCGTATGTTAGTTAGGCTAGACATAAGCTGGAATTATATTTCGTTGAAATTTAGTCTGATCGAGCACACGCACTGTTCTTCTTGTCCTACCTATTAATAAATAATTATAGCTACCCAAAGTGTTCGGTTTTCGTTTTTTAGAAACATTTTCAAAAGTTTTACACTAATTTTTCCATGTGTTTTGCTTGTTTCTTTCTTTTATCATGAACAAACAAAAGTATCGTGAGGACTGGGCAAGCCTTCCAATTGTAAAAAATTGGCTTGAAAGGTGCAGCACAACCTGCAACGCGTTCTGCAAAATATGTCATTTTTGGCATCAAAAAGTAAAGTATTATTACAATAATTCGTGTTACTAGGAAAGTTAAGGATAGGCAGCAGCTAAGACGTGGTTCGGGACAAAATTCACCAATTCCACAAATTGAAAAGCACTTAGGATGTTCTTGGTTTTCACCGATTTATTCTTGCACATAACCTTCGCTACATTTTCTTATTCGCAATCTGCATGTGTTCTCTCCTTCTTCTATTCTTCTTCAAAGTCCGTCAGGCGATCGATATGGCACCCAACTATCAATAATTTCTCTAAGTAGCCAAACTTCGAATATGACTTTTCGTTACAGTATTTAAAATGCCATTAACGGTCACGCTGGGTGTATGGTGCATAGTGGCCTGTGGCAATTTAGGTTTGGCATCTGTGAAAATGTTCTGTGTGGAAAAAGGCTGGAATTATATTTTGTTGAAATTGAGTCTGATCGAGCGCACGCACTGTTCTTCTCGTCCCACCTATTAATAAATAATTACAGCCACTCAAAATGTTCGGTTTTCGTTTTTTAGAAATATGTTCTAAAGTTTCACCCGCAATTTTCCATGTGTTTTTTGGGGGCTGCATGTTTCTTTATTGATGCCAGCCTGCAAGGTATTTGCGCCATAAGTTTTTCGAAAGAAAAGGCAGAAAGGGTAGAATATAAGTTGGTCTGTATTCATCTTTTCCCTTAGAAACAGGGGTCACTTTGGACAATTTCCAAAGATCGGGGAAACGCGATTTCGTAAGCATATATGCGTTATATGATTAAATGCAATAGTCAACACAACATTACCGCTGTGGCCAAAATTGATTTTTTCTGATAAATTTGGTCATTTAAAAATGGTTAAGGTATCGTTTGTAAGAATCCATGCATAAACGGCTAAGGTGAGCAAAGCTTCGTGTGCCGAATGGTGCCATTAAATTCCATTATTTTGAATAAGAAAAATAACGGTTATGTGTCGACTAACGGAATTGAACGACAAAATGCGGTAAAGTTCAGTATAGGCAAATGTATGTACATAGAGTTGTGTAAAAAAAAGAAGCACTACCTCTGAAAAAAATACCCGATTTTTTAATAATTCTAAAAAAAAACAACTAAAAATCCAAGAAAAAAAGTTGCTTGAAAATTTTTAAATCTCCAAATCTATCAAAAAAAGTCTTTTTTAGCCACAGCGGGGAAAAAAAGTTCAATTTGATCGAGTAGTGTTATCTGGGATAAAATAATTTTAATGTGGGAACAGGCTATAATAAGCAATCGGGCTTTCGTAAATCTAGATGCTGCACTACTGCCATTCTTGATATTACTGAAAACATTAGTACCGAAAATCTGCCTAAGCTATCGCCTAATAATACGCTAATTGAATACGTTGATCACGCTCGCAAAATTGGTATCACTATTATTAAACGTTGACCTGGAGTGACCATGTATCAAGGGATGCGGGAAAGACTTATGCTTACTAAGATAACTTTAGTTGACTCAGCCATTTTTGCCCATTTACCTCAGACTCTTAATTGCTAAACCATACTTGATACCCGCACTTTGTTATGGTATAGACATTTTTGGAAACTGTGATAGTGTCTCTCACCTCAAACTAAATGTATCATACCATAATATAGCTAGATATGTATTCAACGTCAAAAGGGTGGGTCACATATGTATATTGGCTGATAGCCTTTACTGCATGAAATTTGGAACATGGGTAAACTCCCGATCTTTAATTATGTTGCATAGAATCGTATACACAAAAGAATCGAGATACTTATTTGAAAAACTACGACTTAGTGCCTTGCAAGAACTAATAATACAAATAAAATTTGACACAAGCTTGTCTGCTCTGAGCGGCACTTCTCCTTCCATGCTATTCGTCTGTGGGATCAATTACCACAATACATAAAGAAAATTAGTAGTTCATCGCAATTTAGGGAAAAATTAAACTTGTATATGAAAGTAAGCAACTAAAACTTGAAAATGTTCTAGGTATAAGAAAATCAATTGTATGTCTCAATGTCAACAATGGGTTAAATAGGTTAACCAAATCTTTTGTATTCTTTTTTTTCATGATTATTTTATGTGACTTGTGCATTAATTTATAAGAATGCTTTAGCTGGCTGGTTTTGGATTGGATTCATCTGTAAGCAAAAAGGAAAGTTTTCGGAAAATCTAAACCGAATTCACAGGTATTTTATAGCAAAAAAATTAAGTGCTCGAATCAAGCCAAAATGTTGTGCATTGTAAGCGGTTTCTCAGTACCAGTTGGTACCAGTTAAATAAAAAGTAAATAAATTAAATGGTAAACCCAACACCAAGTATGCCGGAAAATTTTGTCAAAGTCTGGAGAGTCATCGTCGTACTGGATGTTGGAAAAGGAGCAAGGATGGATCAGTAAATTAGACCATTGATTTAAATGTATTGTTCTTTCTTATTCTTCACTCTATTTATATAGCTTTTTTTTTTTTTGGACGTGGATATGCAATGACTGCACAATCAAGTGGCCCATGGGACACCTGCCGAATGCTGTTACGCGCGAATCCCAGGCCGGAACGCAGCCCTCCTCCCACCCAACCGACCGAGGGGTGCTGCCGCATGACGCGCGACTCGTTAACCGAACCGATCGAGATCATGCAGGAAAGATAGATGTTAGACGAATATTCGAGGAAAATTTGAACTAATCTTACTAAAGTAACTAAGCATGCATTAAAACTATCGTACACTTACAATTTCTAATTACGAGAAAGGTATGTGAGTAATAGTGTTTTAAGAAGAGGAAGGGAATTATTTTTAGATATGATGTGGTAGAGGGAATTATAATCCTAACATAAAACTCGAAAAGGTTCATGCAAGGAATAATTCGATCTACAAATCGGAAGGAACAACGGTATATAGTTTCTAGTGTTTCTAACAGGAATAGTGAAGTTTATGCGTCTTAACAAGTCAGGGCTATCTACGTCACCCTTGATCAAGTTGTGCAAAAAAATCACACCACCCATTTCTCAACGATTAACTAAGGATGGAAGGTTTATTAAAAGCAATATATTAGAGTAACACGGCAGTCTCACACTTGCATCCCAGTTGATGCCGCGTAAAGCGCAAATTAAAATGTTTTTCTGGACTGATTCTATACTGTCCTGCTGTACCTTGTACAGAGGGCACCATACACAAGAACCATATTCTAAAAGCAGACGAACAAGCGATAAATAGAGAGTCTTTGTTATATAGAGGTAGTCAAATTCCTTTGACCACCTCTTTACAAACCCAAGCACTCCCATGGCCTTATTGACCATGGTAGAAATTTGTTCAGAATATAGAATATTCAGGATCTAAAAGAACACCAAGATCATCAACTATGGTAATTATCTCAAAGGAACCACCGCCTAGGGTGAAAGGAGCCAGAAAGGCGCTGGAGCGATGAAATGTCATTACTTTACATTTCGAATGATTAAGGTATAACAAATTTTCACAACACCATGACTGAAAGCTATTAAGATCGGATTGCAACCTAGATTGAGATAAGCCATCCTTGTACTGGACACACAGCTCAACATCATCCGGATACATAAGTACTCGAGATTATGTTAGTACCGAAGGCAGGTCATTAATAAAGAGTGTAAAGAGTAAGGGGCCTAGATGGCTGCGCTGGGATACGCCCGAAGTAAGGAGGTGAACTTCAATAAATTCGTGCTTGTTGATCTCCGCCTTATAAATCCATGCTGAGCAGGAGATATAAGTGATCTGCAAAGATGCTGCGGGTGCGGGGCTAAAATTGTCTCAAACACTTTAGGAATAGTGGATAACTTAAATATACCTCTGTAGTTCTTCGCGTCAGACTTACTACCTTTCTAATGGAGAGGAATTATAAGCAACTCCTTCCATATCGAGGGGAAGCAGCATTTTTTCTGATAAATTTGGTCATTTAAAAATGGTTAAGGTATCGTTTGTAAGAATCCATGCATAAACGGCTAAGGTGGAGCCGTTTGACCAAAGCTTCGTGTGCCGAATGGTGCCATTAAATTCCATTATTTTGAATAAGAAAAATAACGGTTATGTGTCGACTAACGGAATTGAACGACAAAATGCGGTAAAGTTCAGTATAGGCAAATGTATGTACATAGAGTTGTGTAAAAAAAAGAAGCACTACCTCTGAAAAAAATACCCGATTTTTTAATAATTCTAAAAAAAAACAACTAAAAATCCAAGAAAAAAAGTTGCTTGAAAATTTTTAAATCTCCAAATCTATCAAAAAAAGTATTTTTTAGCCACAGCGGGGAAAAAAAGTTCAATTTGATCGAGTAGTGTTATCTGGGATAAAATAATTTTAATGTGGGAACAGGCTATAATAAGCAATCGGGCTTCCGTAAATCTAGATGCTGCACTACTGCCATTCTTGATATTACTGAAAACATTAGTACCGAAAATCTGCCTAAGCTATCGCCTAATAATACGCTAATTGAATACGTTGATCACGCTCGCAAAATTGGTATCACTATTATTAAACGTTGACCTGGAGTGACCATGTATCAAGGGATGCGGGAAAGACTTATGCTTACTAAGATAACTTTAGTTGACTCAGCCATTTTTGCCCATTTACCTCAGACTCTTAATTGCTAAACCATACTTGATACCCGCACTTTGTTATGGTATAGACATTTTTGGAAACTGTGATAGTGTCTCTCACCTCAAACTAAATGTATCATACCATAATATAGCTAGATATGTATTCAACGTCAAAAGGGTGGGTCACATATGTATATTGGCTGATAGCCTTTACTGCATGAAATTTGGAACATGGGTAAACTCCCGATCTTTAATTATGTTGCATAGAATCGTATACACAAAAGAATCGAGATACTTATTTGAAAAACTACGACCTAGTGCCTTGCAAGAACTAATAATACAAATAAAATTTGACACAAGCTTGTCTGCTCTGAGCGGCACTTCTCCTTCCATGCTATTCGTCTGTGGGATCAATTACCACAATACATAAAGAAAATTAGTAGTTCATCGCAATTTAGGGAAAAATTAAACTTGTATATGAAAGTAAGCAACTAAAACTTGAAAATGTTCTAGGTATAAGAAAATCAATTGTATGTCTCAATGTCAACAATGAGTTAAATAGGTTAACCAAATCTTTTGTATTCTTTTTTTTCATGATTATTTTATGTGACTTGTGCATTAATTTATAAGAATTTTATTTCTTGTCTCACTAGAAATTAGGTAAATAAATAAATCCAAAATTCAAATCAACACATCAAACCATTGAACTACAGTGCATTTTTCTTGTCTTGGAACAAGTGATTGGTTTTTGTTTTATTGTGAAGAGTGCTTTAGCTGGCTGGTTTTGGATTGGATTCATCTGTAAGCAAAAAGGAAAGTTTTCGGAAAATCTAAACCGAATTCACAGGTATTTTATAGCAAAAAAATTAAGTGCTCGAATCAAGCCAAAATGTTGTGCATTGTAAGCGGTTTCTCAGTACCAGTTGGTACCAGTTAAATAAAAAGTAAATAAATTAAATGGTAAACCCAACACCAAGTATGCCGGAAAATTTTGTCAAAGTCTGGAGAGTCATCGTCGTACTGGATGTTGGAAAAGGAGCAAGGATGGATCAGTAAATTAGACCATTGATTTAAATGTATTGTTCTTTCTTATTCTTCACTCTATTTATATAGCTTTTTTTTTTTTTGGACGTGGATATGCAATGACTGCACAATCAAGTGGCCCATGGGACACCTGCCGAATGCTGTTACGCGCGAATCCCAGGCCGGAACGCAGCCCTCCTCCCACCCAACCGACCGAGGGGTGCTGCCGCATGACGCGCGACTCGTTAACCGAACCGATCGAGATCATGCAGGAAAGATAGATGTTAGACGAATATTCGAGGAAAATTTGAACTAATCTTACTAAAGTAACTAAGCATGCATTAAAACTATCGTACACTTACAATTTCTAATTACGAGAAAGGTATGTGAGTAATAGTGTTTTAAGAAGAGGAAGGGAATTATTTTTAGATATGATGTGGTAGAGGGAATTATAATCCTAACATAATACTCGAAAAGGTTCATGCAAGGAATAATTCGATCTACAAATCGGAAGGAACAACGGTATATAGTTTCTAATGTTTCTAACAGGAATAGTGAAGTTTATGCGTCTTAACAAGTCAGGGCTATCTACGTCACCCTTGATCAAGTTGTGCACAAAAATCACACCACCCATTTCTCAACGATTAACTAAGGATGGAAGGTTTATTAAAAGCAATATATTAGAGTAACACGGCAGTCTCACACTTGCATCCCAGTTGATGCCGCGTAAAGCGCAAATTAAAATGTTTTTCTGGACTGATTCTATACTGTCCTGCTGTACCTTGTACAGAGGGCACCATACACAAGAACCATATTCTAAAAGCAGACGAACAAGCGATAAATAGAGAGTCTTTGTTATATAGAGGTAGTCAAATTCCTTTGACCACCTCTTTACAAACCCAAGCACTCCCATGGCCTTATTGACCATGGTAGAAATTTGTTCAGAATATAGAATATTCAGGATCTAAAAGAACACCAAGATCATCAACTATGGTAATTATCTCAAAGGAACCACCGCCTAGGGTGAAAGGAGCCAGAAAGGCGCTGGAGCGATGAAATGTCATTACTTTACATTTCGAATGATTAAGGTATAACAAATTTTCACAACACCATGACTGAAAGCTATTAAGATCGGATTGCAACCTAGATTGAGATAAGCCATCCTTGTACTGGACACACAGCTCAACATCATCCGGATACATAAGTACTCGAGATTATGTTAGTACCGAAGGCAGGTCATTAATAAAGAGTGTAAAGAGTAAGGGGCCTAGATGGCTGCGCTGGGATACGCCCGAAGTAAGGAGGTGAACTTCAATAAATTCGTGCTTGTTGATCTCCGCCTTATAAATCCATGCTGAGCAGGAGATATAAGTGATCTGCAAAGATGCTGCGGGTGCGGGGCTAAAATTGTCTCAAACACTTTAGGAATAGTGGATAACTTAAATATACCTCTGTAGTTCTTCGCGTCAGACTTACTACCTTTCTAATGGAGAGGAATTATAAGCAACTCCTTCCATATCGAGGGGAAGCAGGAAGACTTAATGGACAGGCTGAGCAACGGTCCCAACAGAGACTTGGCGCAGTACATAAGTACACAGCCGGGAACTCCGTCCGGACCCTGTGAAAACACCGGCTTTACTGTTCGGAGATCATGAAGCAGTGAGCTTTCATTTAGCAAGGGACTGAAAATTGCCCTCGGTAAACCGTAGGGGTACGGCTGACCGGAGTAGCTTTCCTGTGAATAGGTTGTTTGAAAGAATTGTGCAAAAAGCTCGGTCATTGCTTGATCATTTTTTTCCGACGTATTAAGAAATGATAGCGAAGATGGATGGGCGGACGTTTTATGCTTACTGTTTACGAAGCAATTAAACTGCTTAGGTTCCAGAGAAAAACTTATCCTGCATCGAGATAGGAAGTTCTTATAGCACTGTGAATTAAGAACTGAAAAGTTTTACCGAGCCATAACATAGCGAGAGAGAGAAGAAGGAGAGCCAACTTCCTAACAGTTTTTGTAAAGTTTCGATTTTAAGTTTTTTAGACTGGATAACTCTTTGGTAAACCAAAGGGGTTTCCCAGATCTAACAGGACAGGAAGGCGGGACACAAGACTCAAAAAGTGATTCAAGTGCATCGTAGAAAATGTTTGTGCCTATCGTAACATCAGTGCACAAATACGATTCAGACCAACTAAAATCCCTAATGAGGTTATTAAGCTTCGCAAACCCGGCTTTACGAAAGCAGTGGACACATCGAGGTAGCCTATCCGATCGATCCAATGCAGTTCGTCCTATGTCGAGTGACAGTTCGAAGGTAGGATGGTAGGCGTCTTCAGGTATAGTGAGCGGAGGGACTCGGGTTAACAACGCTATGGTCGGATCCGTTACAAAGCACAGAGCAAGCAATCGACCAAAGTAATTTTTCACATGGTTGACTTCAGACAGGGATAAGTCCAGTAAGTCGTCTAAAAAGTCATCTAGTGAAATGGGCACTAGGGTATTAAACTCGTTTACCGAAGACCAAACAGTTTCTGACACGTTGAATTCACCAAGAACTATCATATGATCTTTATCAGATAGCGAGGAAGAAACAGCGTTTAAAGCGGACAAGTGCTGCTCGTAAATTGCGATATCCGAAGAAGGTGGAATATACGAACATGTAATAACAACTGAAAAAGCGGGAAGAATCAGTTTTACACCCAGGAATTCCAGTTTTTGTTGAATCTGGACTGTAAAATGTTCCGAAGTGAAGTTAGAGTCCACTGCAATCAAAACCCCACCTGCACGTCGAGACGAACGATCATTCCTAAAGGTTGTGTACCGACCTGCCAAAACTTCAGAACTGAGAATTTCCGGCTTTAACCAGGTCTCGGTGAACATAATTACATGGGATGCAAAGGCGAAGCTATCACGGTACAGAGTGCTGAACTTACTACGCAAGCCTCTAGCGTTCTGGTAGTTGACTAAGAGAAAGGAAGTTAGTTTTTTGGACGGGTGGAGGTAGATTGGGAAGATGAGGAGGGAGCACTGGCCTGATTAGTATTAAGAGTTATTGGTGGCCTATTCTTCTTCTTAGCCTTAAACTCCTTCACCACCAAGTGCTCTGGCCAAAATTTGGCAGAGCAAATGATGTCAAAATGTGTCGGGGAGACGCTTATCTTTAATGAAGCTGTCATAAGAGAAGTTAAACTTCTTCTCCTTTAAGCCAACGGCTGTTAATTTGCTTTGAATAAAAGCAGTAACATAACTAAAAGTGGAGTCAGGGGCCAGCCGTGAGATAAAAACTTGTCGTTTAGGTGGGATCACCACCAATCTTGGTTTTAGCACCACAGGCCTCGTACCTGTTATGGCAATAGACGGTGGTCCGGGTCGTATATTTGTTGGTGGGATCGGATAGCTAGTTGGTTGGGGGACTCAACGTACACGAACGGTACAGAAGTTTTTGGCTGTATGTTCTCCGAGGTGATAAATTCCGCAGCCGAATTTGTATCACCAGCAGCTGTCGTTGCCCTTGGAGTAGCAAACGATATCGGCTGCTGCACAATTGGAGTGGTCGGAGTTGGCTGTTCGGCAACGGTCGGCTGATGGACAGTTAGAACTTGCAGATTCTGCGGAGTGACCTTTTTGCGCCTAGGAGACTCATTCAGCAGTTGCAAACTGCTGAATTGAGACTCCATGGCTAGGAGCTGATCATATTGCTTTTTAAATCCAATGATCAGCTCCTTAAAGCCATTCCGCGTCTGCCTCATAAGCCTGGCCATCTCAATATGAACCATCCGGCATGCCTCGCAACAGTAATACAAGCCATTATGTTTGGAAATGGCATCACCCACGGGGCCTGAATACCCAAGGAACTTTGCGTGCACTACTTTTTCACAGATATAGCAGGGGATATTCGGCTGAGCAGGGGTGACCGCCTGTTTGCAGGTTTTTTTGTACAGATCATAGGGGATTCCATTTTAAATACAATAAAAAAAAATGTATTTTTAAACGAGTAGAAATCAGACCAGTGTGCCAGACAAACGCTTAAAGCGGAATCAGTAAAAACTGAGCGGAGAGAGGAGAGCGGTTGCAGCAGCTGCAATGAGAAAGAGGGCGCTACTGCTCGAAAAATAACCGAGAGCGAGAGAGGAAGGACAGTTATGAAAGCTTGGGTTGTAGGTAGAGAGTGATGCTAAAGCACAGACTACAAGATGAGAGCGGGCTAAATGCAATGTGAGAGCGTACACTGTAAACCGACGCAAAAAAAAATTATAAAATTATGTTTTACACAATAAAAAGGCATGCACTCGCGATTCAAAATAGATTTTATGATAGCAGGTTAATTTGTTTGTTTAACAAAAGTTTATTTTGAACAAACACCGGCTGTCTATGCAAATTAAGTGAAAAATTAGCGGAGCGCAAAGAAAAAAGGCGTCTGAACAGATTGATTGAAGAGATTAGACGATATACTATACACATAATATTCTTATCTAGGAACGTCAATGCATGCAGGCGTGTTTCAGCGATGGAAAAAAATTTTAAGTCACCATAAAAAAAAGAAAACAAGGTAAAGCATACTTGCAGCGCTGCTGTTACCCTTATCTAATTTTTTGGTTTTTTTTTTCCCTTTATCTATTAACATTGTAATCATATAACCCACACATCTATTGTAATCAATATACCTATTACTTCGTCCCAACCGAGAATAATGCAATAATTATTATAAAAGTTTATATTCCCCTCTATTTTTTTAAGCTTTGGAAACATGTCTTTCGAGTGGAAAATATATTAAAGTATTGTTGAGAATGGATATGGAATAGAGTAAAAAAGGAAATGGGGTATTGGGAGAGGAACATGTTGAGAATAAGGCTTACCACGGAAAGAAAAGATCAGTGTTGAGATGGTTTGGCGGGTAAATTGGAGTTGCAACATCTGACTCCAAGCGGCAGTGCATGCAACAATTCGACTTACAGGCCAGGTTAGCACGACTTCTTCTCATAACTAGCTAACTAGGACAACAGAAAGATCCCCCCGATCCAAAGAGTCCTAGCCGAAAGATTTTTCCTGTTCTAACCATTATCTTAGAAACGTTGACTAGTTTGTAGTATGTGCTATAGCAATCGCCACACCAGAACACCAGGACACATTACAACGGTGTCAACCAAAACAAGAAAAACCAAACAAGAGACAAGTAAAGGAACAGCCATTGTCAATCTTTTAATGCGCTTCCTGTTCTTCAACGGTTCATAAACTGTTTGAAGTCAGGTCATACAGTGAATAGGAGCAAGACAGCAAAATGTTGAGTATGCTCTAAGCCCCATAACACTTTACTTCACCGATACGGATTAGATCCACAGCAATTTTCGCTCAGTTCTGTGCCTGTAGAACAGCCATCTTCTTTTGAGCCTAAAACAGCCTTTCTAGTTATTTTGCGAGTTCTGACCAGGCCATTCTCGCTACTACTGTTGTAAAGGTGAAAGATCGGTCCGGACAATTTCCAGTATGCAAGGGCACTTCTAGATTCCGGATCTAGCACAGCGCCTGCGGCTGCGCCGTGATTCATGCCTCAATAAAGCAATAAAGCGTCCGTCATAAAGCACAAGGTTCACACTTCTGTCCAATCTCGCATTAACGCTCATAACTTTGATTCCGATTTTTGGGTATTAAGGTCTATTGCCACAGTGACTTACTGTTGGGATGGGTTGTATCCGGAAAATATAAGATATAAACACATGATGTTTTGGGAATTGTAACATGTCCCAGAGAAGTCGAAAGCTGTAGATAAATCTGAACAATTGGCTTGCGAATGTAACTTCAAGCTGACTTCACGCAGGCTCGAGTCGGGTCGTTTTGAAGTGAAGCTGCTATTTAAAATAAATCCCAACGTTTTGGGTTTTTCTTTGGAGACTGCAAAACGCTGCTTTCTCTCCCTAGAACGCAGACGCGCAAGGGATCAGTACTTGCATGATATGTATATGGAGTTTATGAATCATGGAATTATGGAATTATCAGCTATGCTCCGGCTATCGCAAATTTTAACGATTACGATTTCAGATAAATTCGTACGAATTGACATTGATGAGCTCTGGTTTTCGCAGATTTTTGCTATCGATAGTGATATTTTTGCGTTATTTTCTCGTGAAAACAGCTGTTTTCCCTGGGCAATCAGTTGGCATATTATTGTTTGAATATGCCTTTAGTATTCGTAATTGCCATACGAAACGCCCAAAGAAGACGAAAAATTTACGAATTAAGGCGCAGGCGGCTTTTGCGAAATAGTGTATCCGTACAGTTGACAGGGCTGCCAACAAAAAAATATTATTTTCTTGGCGACTATCGGAAATTAAAAAAATCCTAAAGAATTGGTACAGTCTCTGCTAACGGTATATTTTTGAACTTTTATCACAAGGGAATTATTGCCGCGCCAGGCAAAGCCTCCAAATCTGGGGGGTACGTTCAGTGAGTCTCTTCCAGCTGATCTTTCGTAATTCATGTATTGTTTATTCAGGGTTGGAAGTTTTAATATTACGGGTGACAAGTGTAATGAGATAATTATCTCTCAATTATAGTTGATTTACAATAAGTGAAGGGTGTCCCAGGCCGATATGACGTTGTCTAAATAACATAAATTATAGTCAGTGGTGCGGCCTAAAAGAAATCCAGATTATTGTTTGTAATTTGCTATGCCCACTGTAAAACTGTTTGTATGCATATGCGCTTACGAACGGCAGCAGCCTTCTTTTGTCTTTTTACATAGCCTCTATCAAGCTTTCGTACTCGGCATAGCAGCCCCAAGCTGCTCTAGATCTCTCCTTCATCGCACTCATTCGCTCTCGTCTAAACATTGCTGCATAGGGCACGGGAAGAAGGCCGTCAGCCCTTGCAGTTTTTGTTGGTAAAATCATTTTGTTTTAAACGACAAATAAATAAGAGGAAATAAATAAAAAGAAAAGAGAACGAGACGAAACAGCGTTCAGGAAAATAAAATGGTGGAATGTATCTAAAGAAAACATACAAGCAACTACGTTTTTTTTGTGTGTTTAAATATGTGAAAATATCCTTCTGGTGTACCTCTCTGTGAGGAGGGAAGAAAGCTAGACCACAAAAACCAAAAAGTAAATTGTTTTTCTGCCGCCCTTCGTGTGTGTGCCGGAAATACAAAACGAGCCAAAAGTGGAAATAAAACAGATTATTAGTTTGTGTTAAAATACAATGTTTTTCTGGAAATAAACGATTCTTTTGTGAAGACCTTAAAGGAAAAGTCAAAACACTTGCGAGTTGAGTTGTAAATTCAAACTGTTTTATTTTCAAAACTTATGCACTATATATAGGAAAATATAAGGTAATTCAAACTAAGACCAACGTTAAGAAAAGGAGGGATGTGCGGCACTTGTTCCCACGCTCATCCCTTCTAATGACACCTACTACATGCAAACAACATGTGTTAATAGATTTGGGTTCGACGTGCCCATGTATATGATTTTATGGTAGAACTCTATGTATCCTTTTTCTCAAGTGGCCTCCTTTAAGTAGACTGTATTGTTTATTGGTTGGCCTTTGTCGGTTAATGTTCATGTTTTATGAACACACACCCTAGCAGTTATGAATTACATATTTTATGTACGTTCCTCAGTTATATATAGATCAGTTCAGTGTGATAATATAATTATTTTCTGCTTGAACATTCTGCAAAGGGGCCGGAAGTGGCATGGTTTCGTTTTTTTATATATTATATATAAACATTTTTATATATTTTTTTTATAGTTATAATTACAATTACCGATGATCATTATACCCGGTACTCGAAGAGTAAAGGGGTATATTAGATTTGTTGAAAAAATTGATGTGTGTAACACCCAGAAGGAAGCGTTTCCGACCCCATAAAGTATATATATTCTTGATCAGCATCAATAGCCGAGTCGATATAGCTATGTCTGTCTGTCCGTCCGTCTGTCCTTCTGTCCGTCCGTGTTCATTTGCGCCTATAGCTCAGAGACTATAAAAGCTGGAGGAACACAATTTTGTATCCAGACTCCTGTCCTGTCACACTGTTACAAGTGTATTTCAAAATTTTGCCCCGCCCCTTTCCGCCCACTCCAAGGACGAAAATCTGTGGCATGCACAATTTTCAAGATACGAGAAAATTAGAAACGCAGAATCATAGAGAATGAGCATATATATCAGAATGTTGAATCTGGATCAGATCAAATGATAAATATAACCACAATAAAGAAAACCATTTCGAAATGCATCGTTCCCTCTCGCTCTCTCTCACACACAGGGGTAGGCGCTATGCCTGATCGAATTTTTTGACGCCTAATTCTCAGAGACTATAAGAGCTAGATCAACCAAACCTTCTATACAAGCTCCTGTGATATCAAACCGAGACGAGTTTGTTTTAAAATTTTGCCACGCCCCCATAAAGGACGAAAATCTCTATTTTTAAGATACGAGAAAACCAAAAACGCAGAATCATAGAATGTTGAATCTGGATCAGATCGGATCATTAGTAAAGCCAGAAGGAACAAATGAAATTTCAGTGGCCTTCCAAGCGCAGACTCATTCCCTCTCTCTCTCACAAACAGCCGTGTATCTAGAAAAGACAGATGAAAAAAATTTATGTAAACAAATATGGAAACATCAAATAGATCAAAATCTCCGAAATCAAATTGTGTTTATAAAAAGATAGCAGAGACAAGGTGATTTTGGGTCGAATTAGAAAAGAAAGGTAGTTGGCTCTTCAAAGTTCCAGTCAACACTAATGCTAGAATTCAATGTAGTAACTCAAATCAAGAGTTAATTGATCTCCCTCAACAAGGAATTTTAACAATAATAAATGGTTGTACTGTGCGAACCGATGATAAAATATTAGTACCTCATCATAGTCTTCATACAGAAACCTACGAGACAATTTCATCCTCTTATATAAGTAATATAAGCAAAATACCAAAAATTGTTTGGAATCCTTTGCATGTACAATTAATTAACCATACTGAAGAAATTGATAAGTTGAAAAACGAATTAAAATTGTTAAAAGAGAGTTATCATGAATTAAAAGGACTTAAGTTCCATTATGTATCTGGACATGCAGCCTTGATTATCGGAATAATAATGATGTTAATATTAATAATCTATACCATAAGAAGAATTAAGGTAGCGCGAAGACTGCAAACAATAGCACTTCCCTATCCACTGTAATTTACTTTAAAACGAGGGGGAACGTTGTGAGCCGCGGCTCTACTTTATACCCGGTACTCAGTCAGTATATATGTATGTGAGCTTGTTGTAATTTATTACATGTTCGCAAAAGGGAAAAATTTAATTTTAGCCAAACAAAAAAAAATTTAAGTCGAACCTTTTCGGATTTTGATCTATTAGATGTTTCCATATTTGTTTACATCAATTTTTTACATCTGCCATTTCTACATGTTTTTATCTACTTCCTACATATACATACACGGCTGTGTGCGAGAGAGAGAGGGAGGCGCTTGGGAGGCCACTGAAATTTCATTTGTTCCTTCTGACTACATTTATGATCCGATCTGATCCAAATTCAATACTCTGATAGATATAGTCATTTTCTATAATTCTGCGTTTTTGGTTTTCCCGTCCCTTCAAAATTGTAGATTTTCATCTTTTGTGGAGGCGGAAGGGGTCGTGGCCAAATTTAAAAACAAACTCGTCTCGGTTGGATATCACAGGAGCTTGGATATAAAGTTTGGTGGTTCTAGCTCTTATAGTCTCTGAGAACTAGGCGTCAAAAAATTCGTGAGAGAGAGCGTGTGTGAGAGAAAGCGAGAGGGAACGATGCATTTCGAAATTGTTTTCTTCATTGTAGCTATATTTATCATCTGATATGATCCAGATTCAACAATCTGATAGATATGCTCATTCTCTATGACTCTGCGTTTTTAGTTTTCTCGTTTCTTTAAAATTGTGCATGCCACAGATTTTCGTTCTTGGAGTGGGCGGAAGGGGGCGGGGCGAAATTTTGAAATGCACTTGTAACAGTGTGATAGGACACGAGTTCGGATACAAAATTGTGTTCCTCTAGCTTTAATGATCTTTGAGCTATAGGCGCTAATGAAGACGGACAGACGGACGGACAGATAGACATAGCTATATCGACTCGGCTATTGATGCTGATCAAGAATATATATACTTTATGGGGTCGGATACGCTTCCTTCTGGGTGTTACACACATTAATTTTTTGCACAAATCTAATATACCCTTTTACTCTTGGAGTACCGGGTATAATGACCTGGTGTTAATACATCCAAATCGTCAATATCATTTGAAGCAGTACACAACGGGCGTGAATTCAGTACAGCTTCAATTTGACATAAGAGGGTTGCCATTTCCTCGTAGGTTAAATTATTGTCCGCAATCACTCTTTTTAAGTGATATTTCACTGATTTTACCCCAGCTTCCCAAATACCTCCAAAGTGAGGTCCTGCCGGGGGGATAAAGTACCACTCGATTTGTTGCTTTTCTAATATTGGAACCACTTTTATATTGTCCTTAAGGGTTGTTTGGTATTCTTCGTCTACACAAAATTCTCCCACAAAATTGGTTTCATTATCCGAAAAGATTTTTGCACCTTTTCCTCTTCTTGAAAAAAATCTTCTAAGTGCAGCTAGAAAGGCATCCGAAGTTAGATCACTGACAACTTTCAAATGAATAGCCTTTGTCGCCATGCACCCAAATACGGCAATATATCCCTTAAAAGATTTCTGCCCACGGTTTTTAGAACATCGGATATGGTAAGGTCCGGCGAAGTCTACCCTTGTATTTGTAAAAGGGTGTGACATATTTGTTCTGTATTTCGGCAGATTTCCCATAATTTTTTCGGCCGTATTCTGCCGATACCTAGCACAGGTAACACACTCCTTAAGCTTTTGCTTTAAACTGTTTCTTAGCCCAAATATCCAATACTTTCGCTGGATATAATTTCGCATCAGATTAATTCCACCGTGCAATGTTTCCTCATGTGCATTATTGATAATTAAAGACGTTAAGTGACACTTATTTAAAATCAAGGGATGTTTAACCTCTAATTCTGCGCTGGAGTTTTGTAATCTTCCTCCAACTCGCAGTAATCCATCTTCATCTAAAAACGGATTTAAGCCCAATATTTTACTTTTTGTTTCAATTTCCTTTTTATTAACTAGACTAGCTATTTAAGAACTGAATTGCATAGCTTGTTGTTTTTTCAATATCAATATCTTGGCGATCTTAATCTCATTGACTGTCAAATATAATGGAAACTCTTTATTTTCGGTTTTCATTTGAATAAACCTTAATATATATGCAATGACTCTTTCTAGTTTATACATACACGAGTATTTCTGTAATAACTCATTAATTATGTTAGCTTTATCGATTATAAACGTTGTGCTAACAAATTTTTTTCCTTCAATCTGCTCTTTTGGCCAATTTTCTTTAGATTCCTCTAGCCACTGAGGACACTTCCACCAAATTTCAAAATCTTTCAGCTTATCTGCACTAATGCCCCTTGATGCTACATCAGCTGGATTGTCTTCAGATTTGACATGTCTCCATTTAATTTCTTTAACTTTTCTAATTTCGTCAGTTCTACGCTTAATAAACTTTTCTTTATTGTCTCCAATCTTTATCCAGGCTAGAGTAATCGTAGAATCACTCCAAGCATAACTTTCTGCTTCACTTCCAACCGCTATTTTCACCCGTTCAATCAATTTTGCTAGAAGATGAACTGCACAAAGTTCTAATTTGGGAATGGTTTTCCGATTCTTCTTCAGATTAACCTTGCTTTTGCTGGCTATTATAATTGAAGAACCATCTACCTTTGCATACACTACGGCAGCATAAGCTTTCTCAGATGCATCGGCAAAACCATGAATTTGCATCGGATTACTATGCTGAGAATTAAGCCATCTTGGTATCCGAATGCTCTCTAATGTTGTTATGGTTTTTTGTTAATAAATAAGTAAAACAATTAAGTATTAAACAGACAACCCGCAATGAACAAATAATAATGCACACTTAGATTTTATGAACCGCACGCTCTCAGCGCCAGAAAAGAAGTGAGCGAGAATATCGAGAGAGCAAAAGAACAACGAACAGGAGAGAAAGAAGGAGCACATTGGAATGTGCGTCTACTTCTTATACACATACATTCAAGCAAATATATATGTATGCGTGCACAATTATCCATGTGACCTTTGCACATTTGAACACGCAAATTTCAACACGCAGCCTCAAAAGTTGCATTGATTATCACTTCGATTCTTGACATGAGTTTGTGCTTTAGTTTTAATTTAGATTTTAAATTCTGGGGATACATTAGATCCAGCATTTGCTGCAAGAGTTGGGGAAACCCAGTAGAACCCAACTAGATCAAACAAAAAATTAACATAAGTAAAGGTTTTAGATAAATGGAATTAAACAGTATATAAACTCAATTCAATTACTTAAGATTATTAGTAAATATGAAAATTGAAAATAACAACAAAAGGCTTCATGAGATCCATTTCACGTTTGGCTTCTAAAGGCGATGAATTTTCAGCAACAGTTCACATGGTTCGTAGTTAATTTATTCAGAAAGTCCCAGCTAGCTTCTCAGGGAAATAAACCGTGCAGCTGGTAATGGCTTCGTCAGTATATCGGCTAGTTGCAGATCTGTGGGAATATACTTGACACAAATTAGTTTCTTTTCAATTTGCTCTTTTGTAAAATGATATTTAATATCTATGTGCTTTGTTCTCTTATGGCAAGTAGGATTATTTGCAATAATTATACAACCTTGGTTGTCTTCAAAAATATCTATAGGACCATTTAATTCTAGATTAATCTCATTTATTAGTGATTTAAGCCAAAGAGCTTCTCTTACACCTACAAACAAGGCCATGTATTCAGCTTCAGTAGATGAAGCAGCAACTGACTTTTGCTTCGTGGTACTCCATGAAATCAAACAACTTTCAAACATTTCAAATAGATACCCAGTGGTACTTCTTCTGTCAGTTTCATTTCCAGCCCAATCGGAATCTACATATCCTGAAAGAATATTATTAAATTTAGTTTCTTTCTTGAATCTAAGCTTGAGATTAACAGTTCCCTTCAGATATTTAGAACTATTTTAAGGCATTGCCATAGTTCCTTATTGTTGTTGTTTGTATATCTGCTTAGAATACTTATTGAATTACTTAAGTCGGGCCGTGTACATAACATTATGTACATGAAACATTCAATTAAATTTCTACACGGTGCATCACATAATTCTTCTGATTGCAGATCCGTATAGTCCAACTTGCTTGGGAGGGGAGTACTAACTGAATTACAATCTTCCATATTACATTTTCTCAATACATTTTTAATATATGCTGACTGACTAAAAAAAACCTCTCCATCAGTTCTATCAATTTGTATGCCAATAAAGTGTCTTATTTCCCGTAAATCGGTCATTTGAAACTTATCATGAAGGTAAGATTTAAAATTTGACATTTTATCAGATTTGTTTGTTGCAATTACTATATCATCCACATATAACAAGATATATATATTTCTCGAAATATCTCCCTTATCCAGAATGTAAATACATCGATCAACTCCTAAGTTTTGAAATCCAACATCCTTCAACACACTTTCAAAAACTTCGAACCAACATCTAGCAGCTTGCTAAGGGCCATATATAGCTTTATTAAGTTTAAATACTTTATTCTCATTAGAATGATTCAGGCCTTTTGGAACGTTCATGTAGATTTCATCCTTTAGAGTTCCGTTTAAAAATTCAGTTTTTACATCCATATGATGAACCATTAAATCGTATTGATTTGAAAGTGCCAACAAAAATCTAAAACTGGAAATTCGTACAACTGGTGCAAATGTCTCATCGTAATCAGTCATATATTCTTGAGTGAAGCCCGGCGCTAAAATTCTTGCTTTGTACTTTACTAAGTTCCCAAATTCATCTTGTTTTATACTAAATACCCATTTGCAATCAACTATGTTTTTATTATCTGGCTTATGCACTAAGGACCAAGTATTATTTTGAAAATGAGAATTAAGTTCATCTTGTATAGCTTTCTCCCAGAAAGATCTGTCCTCACGAAACTTAATCTCATCAAAGGTATTAGGAATATCATTTAAGCATATTTGAGTATTCATAAGACATCTTTCTAAAAATCGATATGATAATTTGGGTTTACTTTTAATTCTTTCACTACGTCTGATTTCTTCTTCCTTTTTATTTTCTACGACTGGATCGGCATTCTCAAGATATGTGGAATTTTCATTGAGTTGTCCACTTAACTCAAAATCAACAGGTTCATTATTTTCCACCAAAGGAAAATCCAACTCTTCATTTTCTTTAGTTAAAGATTCATTATTTTGTTCAACAGTATTACTTTGAACATCAGAATCTTCTCCATGTAAAACCCTTGATTTTAACATGTTTATTTCATCCACCACAACATCTCTTGCTGTCATAAATTTCCTCGATTCCTCATTCTACAAGTTATAACCATTTGGTTCATATCCAACAAGTATAGCTTTAATTGACTTTTTGTCAAACTTTCTTTTTCGTACTTTATTCAAAGCATATACCGTTGAACCAAATATCTTCAGATATTTCAACGTTGGCTTTTTGTTATGCCACATCTCAAATGGTGTTTTATTTATCTTTTGCAATGCTCTACTTGGGGATCTGTTAATTAAATAAGTTGCTGTTAAAACAGCCTCACCCCAAAAGTGTTTATTGAGTTTAGCACAATTGATCATAGATCGAGCCTTTTCGGTGATGGTTCGAATCATCCGTTCTGATACACCATTCAATTCTGGAGTATGAGGAACCGTTAAATGATAGCTGATGCCTTTTTCGACACAGAAATCACGCATTTCATTAGAAAGATATTGCCTTCCATTATCGATATACAAATTCACAATTTTTAAATTGAAGTGAGCCTCGCTCTTCGCTACATAGTCTTTGAAACAGAAAAACACATCCGACTTATAAGTTATTAAATAATGTGTAATGTGTATACTGATCAATAAAAACTACATAGTAGTTCTTATTATCAATGGTAGAGGGTGTTATTGGACCACAAACATCGGAATGGACAACAAACAAAGGTCGTGTAATATTTTCCTTATTTTTAAATTTTTGAAACTTTAATCTAGATTGCTTGCCATTTATACAAGCCTCGCATAATTCATGGTTTAAATCAATATTTCTTAAAATATTAGTATCTTCAAAAAGACTATTTCGTTTTATTTCTAAAAATTTTCCTACACTTATGTGACCTAATCTTTCATGCCATAATCGATACTCAGCACTATTTGAAATTTTAGAAGTAAATATTTTACCGTTCAATTGAAATTTTATAATAGGTACATTGTACTCACAGATTCCATTAAAGGCCAATTTACCATTCTTAGATATTTTTACACCTCCAGGGTTAAATTCAATGGTCATGCCTGCATCCTGCATCTTCTTTACCGATAGTAGGTTGTGTGGAATATCCTTGCAATACAAAACGTTTTGCAAGGTGATTTGGTTTCCGCAGCTGTTAATATTGACAACTCCTTTGGCTGTAGCGTAGATAAACTCTCCGCGTTTGGCAATCTCGATGGGCACATTTGATTGCAAACGGTCATATTCGGAGAACAATGCTGTGTCATTTATTAGGTGGTCCGATGCTCCTGAGTCTAGTATAAACTCAGCCTCGTTTGTCTTTGAATTGGAAGTTGCATTTCTCAACATGAAGGCGAAACTACGCTCTGGTTGGGTTGTTGCTGCTGTTGCCATCTGAGCCTGCCCTTCCTATCTTTTGTTTTCATTAAAATTCTGATTTGGCTGCCTTTTCAAAAAGAAACAATCCTTCTTTAAATGAACTGGCTTAACGCAATGAAAACATTTTGGTTTCGGTTTGAAACTTGGCTTGAACAGTTTATTCTTGAAATTCTGCATTGGATTATTTTTAAATTTTATATCTTTGAACTCCTTTTTACCTACTGCTTGCAAGACCTTAACACTCGTATCCTTACTAATATTCCTGAGCTTTATCTCTTGGTCAAGAAGTCGTGTTTTTACAAAAGCTAATGTTAAATTATTTTCAGATAGAGTCTCTATTGCCGTTATAACTCCATCATAACTGGGTGGAAGAGTTCGAAGTAAATGGGAGATTTTATCCATATCATCTAATTTTGATCCTGATGCGATAAGTTCAGTAATGAGGTCATCGAAGAAATTAAAATGATTGAGGAGTGAAGTGTCACCTTTTAATTTCACGGCTAAAAGTTTCTTTCGCAGAGATAGTTGCGATGCCAAGCTTTTTCTCTCGTAAATTGCATCTAAATTTGCAAAAATCTGCTTAGCAGTGCTCTCACTGTTAGCGAAAGATAAGAACGCATCCCTTAGGTATTCAATTATTAAACTTTTTGCATTTCGTTCTGCCTTTTTTATCTCATTGGTCACTTCTGCATGCGTTAAATCTATAACCTTTAAAAGATCATGCTCTTCTAACAGCGCTGTCATTCTAAACTTCTAAACAGAAGCACTGTCTGGTAAGACCGTCCCGCCGCCACGCGGATATTTGCGGCAAATTTGTCGAAGCGTTTCTAGAAAGATCGCGGCGAATTGGTTATATGTATGTGTGCTTCCTCCTGGAAACAGAAAAAAAATGTTTTTCAGCGAATTTGTCGCAGCGTTATCAAAAATTAAACAATACCAATTCAATTTTTAATTTTATTCATTGTTCAGTAATCGCTCCTTGTTGTTCATGGACCGCTCCGCATGTACATATATGTAGTACATATGTAGAATTGCATATTCGTATGCACACACACACATATCACTAGTTCACTTTTATGCTCTTTTACATTGTAACAATCAAAGCATTACTATTTATTCATTGTAATTGTGTCTGGGCCCATAACCTATGGTTTTTTTTTTATAAATAAGTAAAACAATTAAGTATTAAACAGACAACCCGCAATGAACAAATAATAATGCCTACTTAGATTTTATGAACCGCACGCTCTCAACGCCAGACAAGAAGTGAGCGAGCATATCGAGAGAGCAAAAGAACAACGAACAGGAGAGAAAGAAGGAGCACATTGGAATGTGCGTCTACTTCTTATACACATACATTCAAGCAAATATATATATGTATGCGGGCACAATTATCCATGTGACTTTTGCACATTTGAACACGCAAATTTCAACAGTTGTTAAATTGTCTTTAAATGCATTCCATTCACGAGTATCCTGATCTGATAGTTCTTCATCCCAATTTTTGTCTGACAACCAAAGTTTTTGCATAAACAATTTTCCAACAATTGTAACTGGAGACAACCAGCCTAAGGGGTCATACATCTTTGCTAATGTAGATAAAACTATTCTTTTGTTAGTTTTTTATAGTAGGTTCATAATGGAAGTTGAACCTAAACTCGTCTTTAACTGGCTCCCATTGAAGTCCTAATGTTTTGACGGATTCATTATCTTCAATGGTTAATACTTTATTTTCTTCGTTATCTCTAACGTCCTCAAAAATTTCTGGGATATTTGTTTTCCACTTTCTTAAGTTACACCCAACTTTATTAAACTCTTGGGTAACTTCCTTTACATGCCTTTTGGCATCTAATATGGAATAAGCACCTGTCATCAGGTCGTCCATATAAAAATCATTTTTTATGATTTCTATAATTGCTTTATTTCCGCAATTATCTGCTATTGCAACAAGCACCCTAGTAGCTAAGTAGGGTGCTGAAGCTGTACCGTACGTAACGGTTATTAGTTTATATTCTTTTAATTTTTCGTTTGGATCGTCTCTCCAGATTATATGCAAATAATGCTGATCTTCTTCATCAACATTAATTTGCCGGTACATTTTTTCAATGTCCGCGGATACTACAAATGGCCACTTTCGCCATTTTACCATAATATCGAAGATATCTTTTTGGACTCTTGGTCCCACCCACATGATATCATTTAAGCTTTTATTATTTGTGGTCTTTGCTGTAGCATCAAAAACCACCCTGAGTTTTGTCGTTATACTGGAATATCTTATGACTCCCTGATGGGGTAAATTAAATTTTCCCTCTTTCTTGGACTCTACCATATGTCCTAAATTTTTATATTCATGCATGAACTTTATGTAATTTTCTTTTAATTTTTTATTTTTGCCGAGTTTCTTTTCTTAATTGTAAAATTGCGCTATAGCTTGTGCCTTTGAATCTCCTAGATCCTTATCTTTTTAAATGGTATTTTCACCACATACCTTCCATTTTCATCTCTTTTTGTAGTTTCCAAGAAATGCTTCTCACAAACATCTTCTTCCACGTCAGTACTTTCGTTTTCCATTTCACAGAAACGCTCTTAGTCCCCGACTTCAATTGTTGTCGCTACAATTAATTTATCAATTTTTCCGGATAAAATCCATCCGAATTCTGTATTTTGACCAAGTAGTCCATCTATTTTCACTACTCCGTCTTTTACAATATGGGCATACAAATCTACCCCAATTATTATATACACCCTACTTGGTTTATTAAAGTTAGGGTTAGCCTCCATTTCGATTTATCAATCTTGAACGACTTTGCAGGTAAAGCCTTCATAAGTTTTGGGAGAATGATTGCTTCAATGTTAAGAGGGTTTTTATCGGGATCCAGAGTTTTTACTGTTAAAATTACCTTATACTTTGAAGCGGTAGAGTCTGTCGATGATACTCCACTCACCTCGGTGTTTTCCCTTTTGCGCGCCACTTTTAATATTTGTGCTGCTTCCTCTGTAATGATGGTGCATTGTGACCCAAAATCAATTAGAGCTCTAATGTTTTCATAGCCACCATTCACCGCTCTTACTTTTATAAGTGCTGTGGCTAAAAACGTTGTTTCTTTGTGAAACAAGTGTTAACATTTTCCCTTTTTTTCATAGGGAATATGGAGCATCGTGTGATGGGATTTTTTACAAATCCCACAAACCATTTCCGAGGATCATTTCTTATACATGTCGTGCCTACAGCATCTTTTGCACAGGCGTTGCCTTTGAATAACCTGGCCTCTCTCTATCGGACTCATTCTCTTAAACCTATAGCATTGCATTATTGTATGGCCTGCCATTTTACACAGCGGACAACTTTCTTTAATGCTACTATATTGCACCTCTTTTTTCAGCGGTTTTTTCTCTGCATCCTGCGATGAGTACAGAGAAGTATACCGTTGTTCCAGAAATTCCATTACATCGGGCAATGTTTGAATCTCTTTTGTCCTTTTTATATGACTTTCATATAATTGAAGGGCATCTTTATTAAATTTTCTCAAAATTATGTGGGCAAAAATCACATCAACTTCTTCTGTTAATTGTGACTTTAACTTTATTAAATGTATTGACTCATTTATCGAGTCAGAAAACAATTTAATATGTTTTGCTGAATCGTTGTCTAGCATTGGCAAATCTAGCAACCGATTCAGCTGATCTGAAAATATTTTTCTTTTAATTTCATACCGCTTGGTAAGCAATTACCAAGCGACATTATAATTTTCCAATGGCCCCGTTAATAAGTGAGCAACCATACTCATTGCTTCACCTTTTATTGCCATTTTTAAATAATTGAATTTTAGAGATGTACTCAGCCCATCTCTATTATGAATTATTTCACAAAATAATTGTGAAAACCCATCCCAATCTTTTTCTTCTCCCGAAAATGTGGGTACTTCTGCCTTTGGTAGAACCGGAAAATCTTAATCTTCCTTCTTTGCTATTGACGCTTTACTAACGCTAGCTTTTTCCTCCATAACTTCCTGCATCCTTATTTCTAAGTTGCTTAACGTCGAAGCTGTCATTTGTTTCATATAAACTTCCTCAACTTTTTTGTTTAGTCTTTTACTAAAGAATTCAATTTTGGCTTTTCTCAGGTTACACTCCCTTGTTTTAGCCTGATCTAACCGCTCTATACTTTCTTTTAAATACGTTTTTAGATTTTCCACAAATGTATCGATACTGTCAGATATTTTCTCAAGACTCTGGTCAATTTTTGGCTCCATATCTTCTTTCAAAGTTCCAGTCACCGCTGGTTCTAACTTTGCTTTTTCTACTTTCCCTTTCATCGAAGTTTCAGTAATAGTTTCATCACAGCTCTTTTCTATGTCCTCTATATTTTTCATAATTTTAACAAATTGATTTTTCTTGTAGTAGCGATGATCGACTACTCCACATAGCAATAATGCAGTGTTATTTGCTGCAGCCTTTTTTTTAAGCTCTCCTAGCCTACAGATTTCGTCCCTGGTCAATATACCAGCTTTAATCCCTTTAACTTCATTTTATCCGACAACATCCTATTAAGTAAATTAGAAGTAATATCTATATCAAAAAAAAAATTGTCTGACTTAACTGAGGACTTCTTCTTCTGCTGGTGCTGCTGCTGCTGCCGCTGCTGTATCTGCCGCTGCTTGATGCCGTAGTTGACGCTGTCGTGGATGCTTTTGGTCGCTGCCGTCGTTGTTGTTTTGGTTTTGCTGTGGCTTTATTTTTGAAACACACACAAATGTTTTTTTTTTTTTTGTTTGTTCACTCAGTTAGTCTTTTTTTATTTATTTATTTTTTTTTTTTATATTATTCGGCCGTTTGCGATATTTTTTTTTTATCGCAGGCCTCCACTTCATCTTGCACTTCCGATGTTGGGGATTTATATTTTCAAATTTTTGTTCGATGTATCACGCCTCGAACACGCCACTTTCGCGTTATATTTTATTTTACACGACAAAAAATACTGCCTGTATAGCATGTATTTTTTTTTATTAATAGAAACTTACGTTTCAATTATTTTATACTCGGGTTTTTACTCCAAGAGGTAAAACCAGAGTTTTTATTTTTGCTACCTTTAGCTGTAGGTGTACTTGACACTTCTGCAGTCTTTAATGAGCTGGTTTAACTCCGTGCTCTTACCACAGGGGGGACACAACGGAGAGTCTCGAAGGACCAAAATGTTAAGACCTTAAAGGAAATGTCAAAACACTTGCGAGTTGAGTTGTAAATTCAAACTGTTTTATTTTCAAAACTTATGCACTATATATAGGAAAATATAAGGTAATTAAAACTAAGACCAACGCTAAGAAAAGGAGGGATGTGCGGCACTTGTTCCCACGCTCATCCCTTCTAATGACACCTACTACATGCAAACAACATGTGTTAATAGATTTGGGTTCGACGTGCCCATGTATATGATTTTATGGTCGAACTCTATGTATCCTTTTTCTCAGGTGGCCTCCTTCAAGTGGACTGTATTGTTTATTGGATGGCCTTTGTCGGTTAATGTTCATGTTTTATGAACACACACCCTAGCAGTCATAAAATACTTATTTTATGTACGTTATATATAGATGAGTTCAGTGTGATAATATAATTATGTTCTGCTTGAACACTTTCGTTTCTTGCTGTAACTGACTGTGACCCCGTGAAAATTCCAATACACCCCCAATATACTAATACAAAAGATGCTTCAATAGTGCCGTGCGCGGAGAATAAATAAAAACCAAAAGGAAGAGCTGAAGGGCAATCCCTCGCTCTAGCGGACAGCCAAAAGAAGCCGATAGCAGTGGAACAAGGAGCTGTAGGGAAATCCCTCGCTCCCATCGGGAATCTACAAGGAAAAAATAAGCTGAAAGGCCCTCCCTCGCCTCAAAAAAATATAAAACAAACGAAAAATCTGCACAGGCTGAATTGAATTCCCTCTCCCGACTAAAACAACTCAACAAACAAGCCGAAGGTAACCGACGCAAGCCGCTTAACCGGGAAATCATACAGCAGGTCTTAGATCAAGCAGCGGTCAGGCCATATAAAAGAAACATGTAAGTGAATTGCTTAGGCGTTGTACATTTTCTGTGTCAGTAAAAACTTGCATAAAAATAAAATAACATAAATAAATTGGTGTCGTAATTTTTTTAATTTTGTCAAAAAAAAAAGTGAAGAAGAAGAAACGCTTGGTTCTACATTTTACTTAGCAACGGTGATCGAAGCAAATCGCACCACATGAGCGCTGGCAAGCCAACAACGACAGTGACGATAGCCTAACTTCTCTCATAGAGGGACTCAATTTAACGACCAGCGACAGACGACCAACACAGAAAACACCAAAAAAACATGGATGCTGCGACGTTCCATGAGGCCTTACAGGCCGCATTAGACACCCAAGCCGAGGGTTTTCAGGGCCGCTTGGAGGCACTACAAAATTAGGTTGCCCAAGCAAGCCAGGCTGCATCCCAAGCAAACCAAGCTGCAGCCCAAGCAAACCTGGCTGCAGCCCTAGCAAAACTGGATGCAGCCCAAGCACACCACGCTACTGCACTCCGAGCAGAAATGCAGGAATTGCGTCAGAAAATTAACCAATCGTGCGCAGAAACATCTGTGCCAGTAGTAGAGGTTTATAAGGACGCGGAAATGACCCCCGGGGGCCCATGCGATCAGTCATTGGACATGGTCAAGTCTTTGCCGGACTTTGAAGGCAAGCAGGTAGAATACGTCGGCTGGCGCCAGGCAGCCTTAGCCGCATATTCTGTATTTGAGCCCTACCAAGGCGGGGCCAAGCACTTCATGGCCACGGGCATCATTAGAAACAAAGTGAGAGGAGCAGCAAACAATATTTTGTAATCCTTTAACACGGCATTGAACGTCAAGGCCATAATAAACAGGCTAGATTGCTCCTACGCGGACAAGACGCCAGTAGGGGTGATCCAGAAGAGACTGGCAACCATGAGACAGGGGAACATGTCTCTAACAGACTTACGATACGATCGAGAAGCAAGTCTCCCTCATCACCAACAAAAATGTGATGGTTCGCACCGCAGAAGCAGCGACGGTGCTTAACCAAAAAGCAAGGGACGACGCCTTAGAGGTGTTCATATCAGGCTTGAGAAGACCCCTGAAGGCAGCAGTCTTTCCGGCTATGCCAAAGGATCTGCTTTCCGCTCTGGCCCTAGCCCAGTCGGCAGAATCCAGCGAAGATCGCAGCGTCCTGGCTGCAAACTACGCCAGGGCCATGGAAGAGCCCATCCGAAGAGCCCTAGCAGAAAGATTCCCCCTGTGCTAACCATTATCTTAGAAACGTTGACTAGTTTGTGGTATGTGTTATAGCAATCTCCACACCAGAACACCAGGACACATTTCAACGGTGTCAACCAAAAAAAGAAAAACCAAACAAGAGACAAGTAAAGGAACACTATATATTCCTTTTCATGTGCAAAGACGGATCGGCGAGCTGATTCGAAATGCAGCTATTATCAAGCGGGGAATCATACCATAAGCCATTGTCAATCTTTTAATGCGCTTCCTGTTCTTCAACGGTTCGATATTACCACGCAACTTCGCTTGTTCATAAACTGTTTGAAGTCAGGTCATACAGTGAATAGGAGCAAGACAGCAAAATGTCGAGTATGCTCTAAGCCCCATAACACTTTACTTCACCGATACGGATTAGATCCACAGCAATTTTCGCTCAGTTCTGTGCCTGCCAGCCATCTTCTTCTGAGCCTAAAACAGCCTTTCTAGTCATTTTGCGAGTACTGACCAGGACATCGCTACTGCTATTGTAAAGGTGAGAGATCGGTCCGGACAATTTCCAGTATGCAAGGGCCCTTCTAGATTCCGGCTCTAAAATTAATTTTATTTCCGAGGATCTAGCACAGCGCCTGCGGCTGCGCCGTGATTCATGCCTCAATAAAGCAATAAAGCGTCCGTCATAAAGCACAAGGTTCGCACTTCTGTCCAATCTCGCATTAACGCTCATAACTTTGATTCCGACTTTTGGGTATTAAGGTCTATTGCCACAGTGACTTACTGTTGGGATGGGTTGTATCCGGAAAATATAAGATATCAACACATGATGTTTTGGGAATTGTAAAATGTCCCAGAGAAGTCGAAAGCTGTAGATAAATCTGAACAATTGGCTTGCGAATATAACTTCAAGCTGACTTCACGCAGGCTCGAGTCGGGTCGTTTTGAAGTGAAGCTGCTATTTAAAATAAATCCCAACGTTTTGGGTTTTTCTTTGGAGACTGCAAAACGCTGCTTTCTCTCCCTAGAACGCAGACGCGCAAGGGATCAGTACTTGCATGATATGTATATGGAGTTTATGAATCATGGAATTATGGAATTATCAGCTATGCTCCGGCTATCGCAAATTTTAACGATTACGATTTCAGATAAATTCGTACGAATTGACATTGATGAGCTCTGGTTTTCGCAGATTTTTGCTATCGATAGTGATATTTTTGCGTTATTTTCTCGTGAAAACAGCTGTTTTCCCTGGGCAATCAGTTGGCATATTATTGTTTGAATATGCCTTTAGTATTCGTAATTGCCATACGAAACGCCCAAAGAAGACGAAAAATTTACGAATTAAGGCGCAGGCGGCATTTGCGAAATAGTGTATCCGTACAGTTGACAGGGCTGCCAACAAAAAATATTATTTTGTTGGCGACTATTGGAAATTAAAAGGAGGGGGAACGTTATGAGCCGCGTCTACGCCGCGGCTCTACTTTATACCCGGTACTCAGTCAGTATATATGTATGTGAGCTTGTTGTAATTTATTACATGTTCGCAAAAGGCAAAAATGTCCCCTGTCGTTATTTGTTGTTATCATTGGCCTCTACCTATTAACACAAGTAGGGGCCACACTATCTCTAAGAAATGGAAACTCAGTTTCGGTAATAAAACGGAAACAATAAAGTTCCACAAATGCACAGATGTCAACCATACCAACGTTGTTGATATCGACGCACCTCCAGCCGTAAAGGCGAACTTCATGCAAATGCTAAAGAAAAGAAGTAAGGCCTTCGCCGACCCCAACGGGTCGCTGCCCTTTAATACTTCGGTCGTAGCCACTATTCGCACGGTGGACGACGAACCAATTTACTCCAAGCTGTATTTTTACCCGATGGGTGTAGCTGATTATGTCGATTCCGAGGTTAAGAGCCTCTTGAAAGACAAAATCATCCAGAAATCAAGGTCGCCATATAAGAACCCTATATGGGTGGTCGACAAAAAAAGGCACGGATGAATAGGGCAATAAGAAGAATCGTCTGGTAATGGACTTTCGGAAGCTCAACCAGAAAACAGTGGCCGACAAATACCCCATGCCATGCATCTCAATGACATTGGCAAATTTGGGTACAGCTAATTATTTTACTACTCCTGACCTGAAATCGGGGTACCACCAAATAACTTTGGCGGAATGCGATAGGGAAAAAACTTCCTTTTCCGTAAATGGAGGGAAGTATGAGTTTTGCCGACTGCCCTTCGGTCTAAGAAATGCCGGTAGCATTTTCCAGAGGGCAATCGATGACGTTTTGCACGAACAAATCGGCAAAACGTGCTACGTCTACGTCGATGACGTAATCATTTTCTCCAAGTCTCAGGACGAACACGTTAAACACGTCGACTGGGTACTAAAAAGCCTCTATGAAGCCAACATGAGAGTGGCTCAAGAGAAGTCGCAGTTCCTTAAGACAAGCGTGGAACACCTTGGCCTTAATGTAACTAGCGAGGGCACAAGGACAGACCCGCAGAAGGTGAAGGCCATCCAGGAGTACGTCGAGCCGACAACGCTATTCAGTCTAAGATCATTCTTAAGCCTAGCAAGTTACTACAGATGTTTTGTGAAAGATTTCGCGGCGATCGCCCGCCCTCTCTCAGACATTTTAAAATGGGAAAACGGCTCAGCTAGCACTACCTTCAACGAAGGCCAAAAACATCCGTTCCAAAAACTAAGGAACATTCTGGCATCAGAAAACGTAATGCTGATGTACCCAGACTACAAAAAGCCCTTCGATCTGACCACCGACGCTTCTGCCTATGGCATCGGAGCGGATCTGTCTCAAGAAGGCCGACCGATAACAATGATTTCGAGGACCCTGAAGGGCAGTGAGCTAAATTACGCTACCAACGAGCGAGAGCTTTTGGCAATTGTGTGGGCCTTGGGAAAGTTACGCCATTATATATACGGCGTCAAAGACATAAACGTGTTCACTGACCACCAGCCACTCTCGTTCGCGGTGTCTGAGGGAAACCCCAACGCAAAAATCAAACGTTGGAAGGCACGCATCGATGAGATTGGCGCCAGGCTATTCTTTAAGCCCGGAAAAGAAAACTTTGTCGCCGACGCACTGTCTCCGCAGAATATTTGTGCGCTAGAAAGCAGCGCACCGCGGTCGGACGCAGCAACAATTCACAGTGAAGTTTCAATGACTAACACGATAGAATCGTCGAAAAAACCCGTCAATGGCTTTAGGAACCAGATTATCCTAGAAGAGGCGCGCTTGCCTATAAAGCAAATCTTCGTGCTCTTTGGGGAAACATACTACATTTTCCAAACAGGGACGACCTCATTGAGACCGTCAAGCCACATGTGAAGCCGCAAGTCGTGAACGCAATCCATTGCGAGCTCCGGGTTCTAGCGTTCATACAGCATGAACTGGTAAAGTCCTTTCCGTCGACGAAGTTCTGGCACTGCAAGAATCTTGTCGCCGACATTTTTGACGATGATGAGAAAAAAGAGATCATCAACGTCGAGCACAACCGGGCCCATAGAGCCGCCCAGGAAAACATTAAGCAGATAATGTCGGACTACTACTTCCCAAAAATGACGAAACTAGCAAGCGAGGTAGTCATGAATTGTAAAATTTGCTCGAAAGCAAAGTACGATAGGCACCCGAAGAAACAGGAGCTAGGTCCGACACCGGACCCCTCGTTCACGGGAGAAATGCTTCATGTCGACATATTTTCGACAGACAGAAAATATTTTCTCACATATGTGGACAAATTCTCGAAATTTGCCATAGTGCAGCCAATAGCTTCCCGCACCATAGCGGATATTAAGGCTCCCCTCTTGCAGCTCATGAACATCATTCCTAACACCAAACAGATTTATTGTGACAATGAACCATCGCTGAGTTCAGAGACCATGAGATCATTGTTGCAGAACAATTTCGGGGTCATTATCGCTAACGACCGAGGGGTGGGTACGTCACAGTACGTCGAACGGACAGGTGGAAAGATTCCACAGTACACTCGTGGAAATTGCCAGATGCCTTAAAATGGCCAAGGGAATAACCGACACTTTAGACCTCTTCCTTCGAGCAACTTCGGAGTACAACAGGTCGGTGCACTCGGTCACCAACGAAAAACCTATCGACATCCTGCACGCAGTGGCTGCAGAAACAAACAAAGAAGTTCAAAACAAAGTGCAAAAGGCCCAGATTGTACAAAACAGTCGATTCAACCAAGCACGGCAAAACAGGAACTTCAGGCGAAAAGCTTTTGGTTAAGTCCAAGAGACGCCTTGGGAATAAGCTCACCCCCTTATATGTCGAAGAAACGGTTGACGCGGACTTGGGGACAACAGTCCTAATTAAGGGGAGGGTGGTCCACAAGGACAACCTCAGGTAGCTATCCCGATTAAATATAAGGATGGTTAATGGGTGGAGGTATTTTTGTAGTTTATTGATAGATACTACGACTAGGCAAAAGAAAACGATTGGTGGTGGTATTTGTTAGTTTTATTCCTTATATTTCATACGTATTTTTATCTACAGGGTTATCTGGGTACTTCACATCCTCACTATAGTCGCGGTTCGCGTCACTGACTACTCCCACTCAAACTATATTCCCACCACGGACGGAACTGTACTGGTGAGGGACGTGCTTGACCATGTCAAGAACACGGCAAACTTGCCCTAATACGGTCGCATTGTCGAGGAAACCGCCAAAATGGCGGACCTGTTTCCAAAGTCGCATATGAGGTAATTATTGGACGTGGACTGCAGCCACATTAGAGACATGTTGTCCGATATTGGTGTTCACCACAGGCTGGCGAGAAGTTTAGACTTCCTAGGAACGGCCCTTAAGGCGATTTCCCGGCATCGCCTCGGTACCCGCCCTGAACATCACCGGGCACGAGACGATTCTGAGCTTACCATTCCTACACCAGCTCAGCGAGGACAACCTCAACTACATCAAGGAAGTTGAGCAGGCCACCGTGGCCAGCCTCAGCCCGCTCCTCACATTCGAACTAGGTATGGCTATGTGCAGAGCACTGGGGGGAATCATTTACCTCAACAAGAAAAGAGACGCAATACAAATCAAAGACAAAAACCAATCAACAACTACATTAAAAAACAACAAAAATGCTTCTTGCTTTTTTTCGGCGGCAGCAGTCGGTACTCGCAAAATACAAGTGATTTTGTAAAGTTGAGGTTATTTTACCTTTTTGTATATTGCATGAGCACTGGCACCTATTGGCACTTGAATTGAACACCTCATATTCTTAAAATGTTAATAAACAATATACAAACAAATTTATTGAAACACTGCAAAGACAAAGACAGAACGTTCACAATAACGTACTTAACACCGTACCGATTTACATAAAACACAGCAGGAAGCACATATATTTTTTGTTGTATAAATATAGTTAATACCTTTATTTAAAATATTAATCCCTTCCATCGCAAAATAACTTTGCTTAAAATGCTTTTTTAATTGTTTTATTGAGAGCTCTACTTGCAAGTTGCACACGCGGCAATACCAAAATAATATCATGATGTCTCTTTCGATGCTATTCTTGAAGAGGACAGTAGGAACAAAACAAAAACAAGAATACAGTTTAAAAGCTGAATCAATTATGAAGAAGTGTTGATACATTTAAAGTCAAAATTTTAATTTGTCTCTTTTATTTTTTGCCTATGGGAGGAACCACTGTGTAGTGTTATAAGCTACATAAGTGTACCCTTACATATATGTTTATACACCGTCTGCCCTTACATATTTGGGATTGTGCATAGTTGGCTTACGGTTCTCGTTTATTCCCGTTTATTAAGCGTGGTGCTGTTTGACAGTGTCACCTTGGATAGGGGTAATTTCACTGAGAGTTTTCTTCTGTCCGCCCGACTACCATAAGCCAGAGTCCTGGCAGAGGCATGAACGTACCAGGACCTGTTACCAGCCGCCCTCACGGGGAGAGTATAGTCGCACTTCTGCCGGTGTGCACAGTTACGGCGCATAACGGGTTGCTCGTGATCCCCCTATATTTTATATTCTCACTGTTGGCGAAAGATAAGAACGCATCACTTAGGTATTCAATTATTAAACTTTTTGCATTTCGTTCTGCCTTTTTTATCTCATTGGTCACTTCTGCATGCGTTCCATCTATAACCTTTAAAGGATCATGCTCTTCTAACAGCGCTCTCATTCTAAACTTCCATATTGAATATTTTTCACCGTCAAACGGTTTGATATTTCTTTTCTTTTGCAATTTCCATTGTAAGATTCTCTAACACAACAGCAACGCAACAGCTACCTAGCAGCTCTACTCAGCAACAATTTCCAGCAACTTTTCACAGCAACAATTTCCAGCAACAATTATTAGCAACACCAGCCAGCAACTTCCAACAGTAATAATGTCTCTCAACACTGTCCAGCAACAATGTCTTTCAGCAGAAGCACTGTCTGGTAACACCGTCCCGCCGCCACGCGGATATTTGCGGCAAATTTGTCGAAGCGTTTCTAGAAAGATCGCGGCGAATTGGTTATATGTATGTGTGCTTCCTCCTGGAAACAGAAAAAAAAATATTTTTCAGCGAATTTGTCGCAGCGTTATCAAAAATTAAACAATACCAATTCAATTTTTAATTTTATTCATTGTTCAGTAATCGCTCCTTGTTGTTCATGGACCGCTCCGCATGTACATATATGTAGTACATATGTAGAATTGCATATTCGTATGCACACACACACACATATCACTAGTTCACTTTTATGCACTTTTACATTGTACATTGGAAATTATTATTTATTCATTGTAATTGTGTCTGGGCTCATCACCTATGGTTTTTTTTTAATAAATAAGTAATACAATTAAGGGGCGCTGAGGTCAACCCCAACTATAGCACTCGAAACCATACTCGGGATCGATCCCCTCGACATCCACGCTCGGCTGACTGCGGGTAAAGCAGCACAGCGACTTATCGCATCGGGGAACATGTCACCCCAAGGATACGGGCACAGTTCAATTGGGAGGAACATGACCAGTCATACAGACTACATGACCCCCCAAACTTGCCTAGAGGTCAAAACCAACACATTTTTGGGACCACCTGCAGAACCTCGAGAACCATGTGCAAGGAGCGCAATGAAAAGCTAGCTCACTATCTACTGCATCTTCCACGGAAAGACTGTAGACTGATAGTGGGAATACTCACAGGTCACTGTCTGGCTGCGGCGCACGCGGCCAAGCTAGGCATTACCAACATAGACAGCTGTAGGAAATGCGATGAATCCGGGGCTATCGAAACCCTGGAACATCTCATCTGCAACTGCCCGGCTCTTTCACGGGCAAGGACAAGATACCTAGGCGCACCGGAGATGGCATCACTAGAAGATGCCTCCAAGAGGACGCCGAGGGAATTACTTGCCTTTGCGAAACACACCTCGATACTCGAGGACTTCCAAATCTCAGCAATACCCCCGTAAAGGTCCATCTACATCCGGATCACTAAGGGCCAGACTGGCCTATGAAAGTCCCCGCTGAGGGACGTCCGGGTTAACCTAACCTAACCTAATACAATTAAGTATTAAACAGACAACCCGCAATGAACAAATAATAATGCACACTTAGATTTTATGAACCGCATGCTCTCAACGCCAGACAAGAAGTGAGCGAGCATATCGAGAGAGCAAAAGAACAACGAACAGGAGAGAAAGAAGGAGCACATTGGAATGTGCGTCTACTTCTTATACACATATATTCAAGCAAATATATATGTATGCGGGCACAATTATCCATGTGACTTTTGCACATTTGAACACGCAAATTTCAACAGTTGTTAAATTGTCTTTAAATGCATTCAATTCACGAGTATCCTGATCTGATAGTTCTTCATCCCAATTTTTGTCTGACAACCAAAGTTTTTGCATAAACAATTTTCCAACAATTGTAACTGGAGACAACCAGCCTAAGGGGTCATACATCTTTGCTAATGTAGATAAAACTATTCTTTTGTTAGTTTTTTTAGTAGGTTCATAATGGAAGTTGAACCTAAACTCGTCTTTAACTGGCTCCCATTGAAGTCCTAATGTTTTGACGGATTCATTATCTTCAATGGTTAATACTTTATTTTCTTCGTTATCTCTAACGTCCTCAAAAATTTCTGGGATATTTGTTTTCCACTTTCTTAAGTTACACCCAACTTTATCAAACTCTTGGGTAACTTCCTTTACATGCCTTTTGGCATCTAATATGGAATAAGCACCTGTCATCAGGTCGTCCATATAAAAATCATTTTTTATGATTTCTATAATTGCTTTATTTCCGCAATTATCTGCTATTGCAATAAGCACACTTGTAGCTAAGTAGGGTGCTGAAGCTGTACCGTACGTAACGGTTGTTAGTTTATATTCTTTTAATTTTTCGTTTGGATCGTTTCTCCAGATTATATGCAAATAATGCTGATCTTCTTCATCAACATTAATTTGCCGGTACATTTTTTCAATGTCCGCTGATACTACAAATGGCCACTTTCGCCATTTTACCATAATATCGAAGATATCTTTTTGGACTCTTGGTCCCACCCACATGATATCATTTAAGCTTTTATTATTTGTGGTTTTTGCTGTAGCATCAAAAACCACAATGAGTTTTGTCGTTAGACTGGAATCTCTTATGACTCCCTGAGGGGGTAAATAATATTTTCCCTCTTTCTTGGACTCTACCACATGTCCTAAATTTTTATATTCATGCATGAACTTTATGTAATTTTCTTTTAATTTTTTGTTTTTGCTGAGTTTCTTTTCTTAATTGTAAAATTGCGCTATAGCTTGTGCCTTTGAATCTCCTAGATCCTTATCTTTTTTAATGGTATATTCACCACATACCTTCCATTTTCATCTCTTTTTGTATTTTCCAAGAAATGCTTCTCACAAACATCTTCTTCCACGTCAGTACTTTCGTTTTCCATTTCCCAGAAATGCTCTTAGTCCCCGACTTCAATTGTTGTCGCTACAATCAATTTATCACCTTTTGACTTGGTGCAACCGGATATAATCCATTTCGATTTATCAATCTTGAACGACTTTGCAGGTAAAGCCTTCATAAGTTTTGGGAAAATGATTGCTTCAATATTAAGAGGTTTTTTATCGGGATCCAGAGTTTTTACTGTTAAAGTTACCTTATACTTTGAAGCGGAAGAGTCTGTCGATGATACTCCACTCACCTCGGTGTTTTCCCTTTTGCGCGCCACTTTTAATATTTGTGCTGCTTCCTCTGAAATAATGGTGCATTGTGACCCACAATCAATTAGAGCTCTAATGTTTTCATAGCCACCATTCACCGCTCTTACTTTTATAAGTGCTGTGGCTAAAAACGCTTGTTTCTTTGTGAAACAAGTGTTAAAATTTTCCCTTTTTTTCATAGGGAATATGGAGCATCCTGTGATGGGATTTTTTACAAATCCCACAAACCATTTCCGAGGATCATTTCTTATACATGTCGTGCCTACAGCATCTTTTGCACAGGCGATGCTTTTGAATAACCTGGCCTCTCTCTATCGGACTCATTCTCCTAAACCTATAGCATTGCATTATTGTATGGCCTGCCATTTTACACAGCGGACAACTTTCTTTAATGCTACTATATTGCACCTCTTTTTTCAGCGGTTTTTTCTCTGCATCCTGCGATGAGTACAGAGAAGTATACCGTTGTTCCAGAAATTCCATTACATCGGGCAATGTTTGAATCTCTTTTGTCCCTTTTATATGACTTTCATATAATTGAAGGGCATCTTTATTAAATTTTCTCAAAATTATGTGGGCAAAAATCACATAAACTTCTTCTGTTAATTGTGACTTTAACTTTATTAAATGTATTGACTCATTTATCGAGTCAGAAAACAATTTAATATGTTTTGCTGAATCGTTGTCTAGCATTGGCAAATCTAGCAACCGATTCAGCTGATCTGAAAATATTTTTCTTTTATTTTCATACCGCTTGGTCAGCAATTACCAAGCGACATTATAATTTTCTAATGGCCCCGTTAATAAGTGAGCAATCATACTCCTTGCTTCACCTTTTATTGCCATTTTTAAATAATTGAATTTTAGAGATGTACTCAGCCCATCTCTATTAGGAATTATTTCACAAAATAATTGTGAAAACCCATCCCAATCTTTTTCTTCTCCCGAAAATGTGGGTACTTCTGCCTTTGGTAGAACTGGAAAATCTTCATCTTCCTTCTTTGCTATTGACGCTTTACTAACGCTAGCTTTTTCCTCCATAACTTCCTGCATCCTTATTTCTAAGTTGCTTAACGTCGAAGCTGTCATTTGTTTCATATAAACTTCCTCAACTTTTTTGTTTAGTCTTTTATTAAGAATTCAATTTTGGCTTTTGGTCAATTTTTGGCTCCATATCTTCTTTCAAAGTTCCAGTCACCACTGGTTCTAACTTTGCTATTTCTACTTTCCCTTTCATCGAAGTTTCAGTAGTAGTTTCATCACAGCTCTTTTCTATGTCCTCTATATTTTTCATCATTTTAACAAATTGATTTTTCTTGTAGTAGTGATGATCGACTACTCCACATAGCAATAATGCAGTGTTATTTGCTGCAGCCTTTTTTTTAAGCTCTCCTAGCCTACAGATTTCGTCCCTGGTCAATATACCAGCTTCAATCCCTTTAACTTCATTTGCTATTACGGCCTGAGCCTCTAGTAGCTTAATGATTTTATCCGACAACATCTTATTAAGTAAATTAGAAGTAATATCTATATCAAAAAAAAAATTGTCTGACTTACTGAGGACTTCTTCTTCTGCTGGTGCTGCTGCTGCTGCCGCTGCTGTATCTGCTGCTGCTTGATGCCGTAGTTGACGCTGTCGTGGATGCTTTTGGTCACTGCCGTCGTTGTTGTTTTGGTTTTGCTGTGGCTTTATTTTTGAAACATACACAAATGTTTTTTTTTTTTTTTTTTTTGTTTACTCATTTAGTCCTTTTTTATTTATTTATTGTTTTTTTTACATTATTCGGCCGTTTGCGATTTTTTTTTTGTTATCGCTGTACTTCCGATGTTGGAGATTTATATTTTCAAATTTTTGTTCGATGTATCAGGCCTCGAACACGCCACTTTCGCGTAATATTTTATTTTACACGGCAAAAAATACTGCCTGTATAGCATGTATTTTTTTTATTAATAGAAACTTACGTTTCAATTATTTTATACTCGGTTTTTTACTCCAAGAGGGAAAACCAGAGTTTTTATATTTGCTACCTTTAGCTGTAGGTGTACTTGACACTTCTGCAGTCTTTAAGGAGCTGGTTTAACTCCGTGCTCTTACCACAGGGGGGAAACAACGGAGAGTCTCGAAGGACCAAAATGTTAAGACCTTAAAGGAAATGTCAAAACACTTGCGAGTTGAGTTGTAAATTCAAACTGTTTTATTTTCAAAACTTATGCACTATATATAGGAAAATATAAGGTAATTAAAACTAAGACCAACGCTAAGAAAAGGAGGGATGTGCGGCACTTGTTCCCACGCTCATCCCTTCTAATGACACCTACTACATGCAAACAACATGTGTTAATAGATTTGGGTTCGACGTGCCCATGTATATGATTTTATGGTCAAACTCTATGTGTCCTTTTTCTCAAGTGGCCTCCTTCAAGTGGACTGTATTGTTTATTGGTTGGCCTTTGTCGGTTCCTGTTCATGTTTTATGAACAAAGACCCTAGCAGTCATAAATTACTTATTTTATGTACGTTATATATGGATGAGTTCAGTGTGATAATATAATTATGTTCTGCTTGAACACTTTCGTTTCTGGCTGTAACTGGCTGTGACCCCGTGAAAATTCCAATACACCCCCAATATACCAATACGAAAGATGCTCCAATAGTGCCGTGCACGGAGAATAAATAAAAACCAAAAGGAAGAGCTGAAGGGCAATCCCTCGCTCTAGCGGACAGCCAAAAGAAGCCGATAGCAGTGGAACAAGGAGCTATAGGGAAATCCCTCGCTCCCATCGGGAATCTACAAGGTAAAAATAAGCTGAAAGGCCCTCCCTCGCCTCAAAAAAATATAAAACAAACGAAAAATCTGCACAGGCTGAAGGGAATTCCCTCGCCCGACTAAAACAACTCAACAAACAAGCCGAAGGTACCCAACGCAAGCCGCTTAACCGGGAAATCATACAGCAGGTCTTAGATCAAGCAGCGGTCAGGCCATATAAAAGAAACATGTAAGTGAATTGCTTAGGCGTTGTACATTTTCTGTGTCAGTAAAAACTTGCATAAAAATAAAATAACATAAATAAATTGGTGTCGTAATTTTTTTTATTTTGTCAAAAAAAAAAGTGAAGAAGAAGAAACGCTTGGTTCTACATTTTACTTAGCAACGGTGATCGAAGCAAATCGCACCACATGAGCGCTGGCAAGCCAACAACGACAGTGACGATAGCCTAACTTCTCTCATAGAGGGACTCAATTTAACGACCAGCGACAGACGACCAACACAGAAAACACCAAAAAAACATGGATGCTGCGACGTTCCATGAGGCCTTACAGGCCGCATTAGACACCCAAGCCGAGGGTTTTCAGGGCCGCTTGGAGGCACTACAAAATTAGGTTGCCCAAGCAAGCCAGGCTGCATCCCAAGCAAACCAAGCTGCAGCCCAAGCAAACCTGGCTGCAGCCCTAGCAAACCTGGCTGCAGCCCTAGCAAAACTGGATGCAGCCCAAGCACACCACGCTACTGCACTCCGAGCAGAAATGCAGGAATTGCGTCAGAAAATTAACCAATCGTGCGCAGAAACATCTGTGCCAGTAGTAGAGGTTTATAAGGACGCGGAAATGACCCACGGGGGCCCATGCGATCAGTCATTGGACATGGTCAAGTCTTTGCCGGACTTTGAAGGCAAGCAGGTAGAATACGTCGGCTGGCGCCAGGCAGCCTTAGCCGCATATTCTGTATTTGAGCCCTACCAAGGCGGGGCCAAGCACTTCATGGCCACGGGCATCATTAGAAACAAAGTGAGAGGAGCAGCAAACAATATTTTGTAATCCTTTAACACGGCATTGAACGTCAAGGCCATAATAAACAGGCTAGATTGCTCCTACGCGGACAAGACGCCAGTAGGGGTGATCCAGAAGAGACTGGCAACCATGAGACAGGGGAACATGTCTCTAACAGACTTACGATGCGATCGAAAAGCAAGTCTCCCTCATCACCAACAAAAATGTGATGGTTCGCACCGCAGAAGCAGCGACGGTGCTTAACCAAAAAGCAAGGGACGACGCCTTAGAGGTGTTCATATCAGGCTTGAGAAGACCCCTGAAGGCAGCAGTCTTTCCGGCTATGCCAAAGGATCTGCTTTCCGCTCTGGCCCTAGCCCAGTCGGCAGAATCCAGCGAAGATCGCAGCGTCCTGGCTGCAAACTACGCCAGGGCCATGGAAGAGCCCATCCGAAGAGCCCTAGCAGAAAGATTCCCCCTGTGCTAACCATTATCTTAGAAACGTTGACTAGTTTGTGGTATGTGTTATAGCAATCGCCACACCAGAACACCAGGACACATTTCAACGGTGTCAACCAAAAAAAGAAAAACCAAACAAGAGACAAGTAAAGGAACACTATATATTCCTTTTCATGTGCAAAGACGGATCGGCGAGCTGATTCGAAATGCAGCTATTATCAAGCGGGGAATCATACCATAAGCCATTGTCAATCTTTTAATGCGCTTCCTGTTCTTCAACGGTTCGATATTACCACGCAACTTCGCTTGTTCATAAACTGTTTGAAGTCAGGTCATACAGTGAATAGGAGCAAGACAGCAAAATGTCGAGTATGCTCTAAGCCCCATAACACTTTACTTCACCGATACGGATTAGATCCACAGCAATTTTCGCTCAGTTCTGTGCCTGCCAGCCATCTTCTTCTGAGCCTAAAACAGCCTTTCTAGTCATTTTGCGAGTACTGACCAGGACATTATCGCTACTGCTATTGTAAAGGTGAGAGATCGGTCCGGACAATTTCCAGTATGCAAGGGCCCTTTTAGATTCCGGCTCTAAAATTAATTTTATTTCCGAGGATTTAGCACAGCGCCTGCGGCTGCGCCGTGATTCATGCCTCAATAAAGCAATAAAGTGTCCGTCATAAAGCACAAGGTTCACACTTCTGTCCAATCTCGCATTAACGCTCATAACTTTGATTCCGATTTTTGGGTATTAAGGTCTATTGCCACAGTGACTTACTGTTGGGATGGGTTGTAGCCGGAAAATATAAGATATAAACACATTATGTTTTGGGAATTGTAACATGTCCCAGAGAAGTCGAAAGCTGTAGATAAATCTGAACAATTGGCTTGCGAATGTAACTTCAAGCTGACTTCACGCAGGCTCGAGTCGGGTCGTTTTGAAGTGAAGCTGCTATTTCAAATAAATCCCAACGTTTTGGGTTTTTCTTTGGAGACTGCAAAACGCTGCTTTCTATCCCTAGAACGCAGAACGGAAGGGATCAGTACTTGCATAATATGTATATGGAGTTTATGAATCATGGAATTATTGAATTATCAGCTATGCTCCGGCTATCGCAGATTTTAACGATTCCGATTCCGGATAAATTCGTACGAATTGACATTGATGAGCTCTGGTTTTCGCAGATTTTTGTTATCGACAGTGATACGTAAGTACAGTGATTGCGTAATTTTCTCATGAAAACAGCTGTTTTCCCTGGGCAATCAGTTGGCATATTTTTGTTTGAATATGCCTTTCGTATTCGTAATTGCCATACAAAACTCCCAAAGAAGACGAAAAATTTGCGAATTAAGGCGCAGGCGGCATTTGCGAAATAGTGTATCCGTACAGTTGACAGGGCTGCCAACAAAAAATATTATTTTGTTGGCGACTATTGGAAATTAAATCAAAGGGGAACGTTGTGAGCCGCGTCTACGCCGCGGCTCTACTTTATACCCGGTACTCAGTCAGTATATATGTATGTGAGCTTGTTGTAATTTATTACATGTTCGCAAAAGGGAAAAATTTAATTTTAGCCAAAAGCGAAAAGAAAAAATTTAAGTCGAACCTTTTTGAAGATTTTGATCTATTAGATGTTTCCATATTTGTTTACATAAATTTTTTACATCTGCCATTTCTACATGTTTTTATCTACTTCCTACATATACATACACGGCTGTGTGCGGGAGAGAGAGGGAATCAGTCTGCGCTTGGAAGGCCACTGAAATATCATTTGTTCCTTCTGACTATATTTATGATCCGATCTGATCCAAATTCAATACTCTGATAGATATAGTCATTTTCTATGATTCTGCGTTTTTGGTTTTCCCGTATCGTCAAAATTGTAGATTTTCATCTTTTGTGGGGGCGGAAGGGGGCGTGGCCAAATTTTAAAACAAAGTTTGGTGGTTCTAGCTCTTATAGTCGCTGAGAACTAGGCGTCAAAAAATTCGATCAGGCATAGCGCCTACCCCTGTGTGTGAGAGAGAGCGAGAGGGAACGATGCATTTCGAAATGGTTTTCTTCATTGTAGCTATACTTATCATCTGATCTGATCTAGATTCAACAATCTGATAGATATGCTTATTCTCTATGATTCTGCGTTTTTAGTTTACTCGTATCTTTAAAATTGTGCATGCCACAGATTTTCGTCTTTGGAGTGGTCGGTAGGGGGCGGGGCGAAATTTTGAAATACACTTGTAACAGTGCGATAGGACAGGAGTCTGGAGACAAAATTGTGTTCCTATAGCTTTTATGGTCTTTGAGCAGTAGGCGCTAATGAAGACGGACAGACGGACAGACGGACGAGACAGACAGACATAGCTATATCAAAGACAATATAAATAATAAGATGAGTATCGCCCGTACAATTTCAATCGTGAGCAGCGAAGTTTTCTGTATATGCCTAAGTGCGCGCTGTCTCGCTCGCACGAAGAAGATAAGAGAGAATGAGCTTGCATGTGTGAGTACACACAGAGCTGCAAGCTCTGCGTATTTGTGCCGAGCTGCCGAATTTTGACGAGACGTAAACAAGACAGAAATGTATTCGCTGAGAATTGGGGAGGGGGGAAAAAAATTCGTTGGCGATTGACATTCGGATAATAAAATTGCATTATTCATTTAAATAGTAATAAAAATATAATTCTTTAATATATATATATACATATATATATATATATAATTCTGAATATTGATAAGATAATAGACAATAAAATTTTTGGTTTTATGTATCCAACCTGTTCAATCGCAAAATCAACCCCTATACCGCAATTCGCCTTTCAAGAAATTGTATCAAATTGTCTTGTCTTCTTTGCACAAGTTTACGTACAAACGCACATACATGCATGCATAAGAACTTTAAAATTCTTTGCATATTAAGTCGACCCACAAATACCCAACAGACATTTAATCGAATGTGAAGTCATTTATCACATAGATTATGTATTTTTACATAGGTACATTCCTTCATTATATTCGTGTATAGTACATTAAACAATATTTGCATATAAGGGGTATACAAAATACTACTTTTTTTGTATTATGAGCAAGTGTCTTCAAATAGTGTCATAGTCCGCAATGAATTCTAAGGTATTCGGTATTTCGTTGAGCGCGGCGTCGTCAACAACCAATACAAGCAAGCAGACCTAACATGTGTGCACACGTACAGTTGAATCTCAGCCTCACGTATGGGACGAGAGAGCGGTTCGCTCTCTTTCTCTCTGTCTATCTGTCTCTCTCTATTTGTGAAGATCCACACGAAAATCCACCCAGCCAAAATGGACTCCAAAAATTTTGTATGGCGAGATTTATCTTACTATTTATATTGTCTTTGGCTATATCGACTCGGCTATTGATGCTGATCAAGAATATATATACTTTATGGGGTCGGAAACGCTTCCTTCTGGGTGTTACACACATTAATTTTTTGCACAAATCTAATATACCCCTTTACTCTTCGAGTACCGGGTATACAAATCTTAAAGAATTGGTACAGTCTCTGCTAACGGTATATTTTTTAACTTTTATCACAAGGGAATTATTGCCGCGCCAGGCAAAGCCTCCAAATCTGGGGGGTACGTTTAGTGAGTCTCTTCCAGCTGATCTTTCGTAATTCATGTATTGTTTATTCAGGGTTGGAAATTTTAATATTACGGGTGACAAGTGTAATGAGATAATTATCTCCCAATTATAGTTGATTTACAATAAGTGAAGGGTGTCCCAGGCCGATATGACGTTGTCTAAATAACATAAATTATAGTCAGTGGTGCGGCCTAAAAGAAATCCAGATTATTGTTCGTAATTTGCTATGCCCACTGTAAAACTGCGCTTACGAACGGCAGCAGCCTTCTTTTGTCTCTTTACATCGCCTCTATCAAGCTTTCGTACTCGGCATAGCAGCCCCAAGCTGCTCTAGCTCTCTCCTTCATCGCACTCATTCGCTCTCGTCTAAACATTGCTGCATAGGGCACGGGAAGAAGGCCGTCAGCCCTTGCAGTTTTTGTTGGTAAAATCATTTTGTTTTAAACGACAAATTGCGAAAATGTAACATTAATTTAAGAACAACAACCACAAAATTATTTAATATTTTTTCGTAGCTAATATGTAGTTAACACTCCCCACCAGAAATGAGGTATCAGCGGAATTCCAGAAGTGGAAGACCTCTGATGCCGCACTCGAGTGGATGGGAGGCATCGAATTACTTTGTTGCATAAACATTCGCTAGGGAGCTGAACGTCGGCCCGAGGCGGTTCAGAAAATTAATTTAGTGGAAAGTATCTAAGGAAAACATTCAAACAAATACTTATTTTTTTTCTGCTTAAATAAGTGGAAATAAATAAAAAGAAAAGAGAACGAGACGAAACAGCGTTCAGGAAAATAAAATGGTGGAATGTATCTAAAGAAAACATACAAGCAACTACGTTTTTTTTTTGTGTTTAAATATGTGAAAATATCTTTCTGGTGTACCTCTCTGTGAGGAGGGAATAAAGCTAGACCACAAAAACCAAAAAGTAAATTGTTTTTCTGCCGCCCTTCGTGTGTGTGCCGGAAATACAAAACGAGCCAAAAGTGGAAATAAACCAGATTATTAGTTTCTGTTAAAATACAATGTTTTACTGGAAATAAAAGATTCTTTCGTTTCTGGCTGTAACTGGCTGTGGCCCCGTGAAAATTCCAATACACCCCCAATATACCAATACGAAATATACCAATAGTGCCGTGCACGGAGAATAAATAAAAACCAAAAGGAAGAGCTGAAGGGCAATCCCTCGCTCCCATCGGGAATCTACAAGGAAAAAATAGGCTGAAGGGCCCTCCCTCGCCTCAAAAAAATATAAAACAAACGAAAAATCTGCACAGGCTGAAGGGAATTCCCTCGCCCGACTAAAACAACTCAACAAACAAGCCGAAGGTAACCGACGCAAGCCGCTTAACCGGAAAATCATACAGCAGGTCTTAGATCAAGCAGCGGTCAGGCCATATAAAAGAAACATTTAAGTGATTTGCTCAGGCGTTGTACATTTTCTGTGTCAGTAAAAACTTGCATAAAAATAAAATAACATAAATAAATTGGTGTCGTAATTTTTTTTCATTTTGTCAAAAAAAAAGAGAAGAAGAAACGCTAGGTTCTACATTTTTCTATGCAGCGGTGATCGAAGCAAAACGCGCCACATGAGCGATAGGGAAGCCAACAAAGTCAGTGACAATAGACTAACTTCCCTCATAGAGGGACTCAATTTAACGACCAGCGACAGACGACCAACACAGAAAACACTAAAAAACATGGATACTGCGACGTTCCATGAGGCCTTACAGGCCGCATTAGACACCCAAGCCGAGGGTTTTCAGAGCCGCTTGGAGGCACTACAAAATGAGGTTGCCCAAGCAAACCAGGCTGCATCCCAAGCACACCAAGCTGCAGCCCAAGCAAACCTGGCTGCAGCCTTAGCAAAACTGGATGCAGCTCAAGCACACCACGCTACTGCACTCCGAGCAGAAATGCAGGAGTTGCGTCAGAAAATAAACCAATCGTGCGCAGAAACATCTGTGCCAGTAGTAGAGGTTTATAAGGACGCGGAAATGACCCACGGGGGCCCATGCGATCAGTCATTGGACATGATCAAGTCTTTGCCGGACTTTGAAGGTAAGCAGGTAGAATACGTCGGCTGGCGCCAGGCAGCCTTAGCCGCATATTCTGTATTTAAGCCCCACCAAGGCAAGGCCAAGCACTTAATGGTCACGGGCATCATTAGAAACAAAGTGGGAGGAGCAGCAAACAATATTTTGTCATACTTTAACAAGGCATTGGACGTCAAGGCCATAATAAAAAGGCTAGATTGCTCCTACGTGGACAAGGCGCCATTAGGGGTGATCCAGAAGAGACTGGCAACCATGAGACAGGGGAACATGTCTCTAACAGACCTATATGATGCGATCGAGAAGCAAGTCTCCCTCAAAAGAAGATTATTAGTTTCTGTTAAAATACAATGTTTTACTGGAAATAAACGATTATTTCGTTTGTGGTTGTAACTGGCTGTGACCCCGTGAAAATTCCAACACACCCCCAATATACCAATACGAAATATACCAATAGTGCCGTGCACGGAGAATAAATAAAAACCAAAAGGAAGAGCTGAAGGGCAATCCCTCGCTCTAGCGGGCAGCCAAAAGAAGCCGATAGAAGTGGAACAAGGAGCTGTAGGGAAATCCCTCGCTCCCATCGGGAATCTACAAGGAAAAAATATGCTGAAGGGCCCTCCCTCGCTTCAAAAAAATATAAAACAAATGAAAAATCTGCACAGGCTGAAGGAAATTCCCTCGCCCGACTAAAACAACTCAACAAACAAGCCGAAGGTAACCGACGCAAGCCGCTTAACCGGAAAATCATACAGCAGGTCTAAGATCAAGCAGCGGTCAGGCCATATAAAAGAAACATGTAAGTGAATTGCTTAGGCGTTGTACATTTTCTGTGTCAGTAAAAACTTGCATAAAAATAAAATAACATAAATAAATTGGTGTCGTAATTTTTTTTCATTTTGTCAAAAAAAAGAGGAGAAGAAGAAACGCTAGGTTCTTCATTTTACTTAGAGACTTTTACTTTTACTTCATTCTTAAGCCTGTTCACTGACCACCAGCCACTCTCGTTCGCGGTGTCTGAGGGAAACCCCAACGCAAAAATCAAACGTTGGAAGGCACGCATCGATGAGATTGGCGCCAGGCTATTCTTTAAGCCCGTAAAAGAAAACTTTGTCGCCGACGCACTGTCTCCGCAGAATATTTGTGCGCTAGAAAGCAGCGCACCGCGGTCGGACGCAGCAACAATTCACAGTGAAGTTTCAATGACTAACACGATAGAATCGTCGAACAAACCCGTCAATGGCTTTAGGAACCAGATTATCCTAGAAGAGGCGCGCTTGCCTATAAAGCAAATCTTCGTGCTCTTTGGGGAAACATACTACATTTTCCAAACAGGGACGACCTCATTGAGACCGTCAAGCCACATGTGAAGCCGCAAGTCGTGAACGCAATCCATTGCGAGCTCCGGGTTCTAGCGTTCATACAGCATGAACTGGTAAAGTCCTTTCCGTCGACGAAGTTCTGGCACTGCAAGAATCTTGTCGCCGACATTTTTGACGATGATGAGAAAAAAGAGATCATCAACGTCGAGCACAACCGGGCCCATAGAGCCGCCCAGGAAAACATTAAGCAGATAATGTCGGACTACTACTTCCCAAAAATGACGAAACTAGCAAGCGAGGTAGTCATGAATTGTAAAATTTGCTCGAAAGCAAAGTACGATAGGCACCCGAAGAAACAGGAGCTAGGTCCGACACCGGACCCCTCGTTCACGGGAGAAATGCTTCATGTCGACATATTTTCGACAGACAGAAAATATTTTCTCACATATGTGGACAAATTCTCGAAATTTGCCATAGTGCAGCCAACAGCTTCCCGCACCATAGCGGATATTAAGGCTCCCCTCTTGCAGCTCATGAACATCATTCCTAACACCAAACAGATTTATTGTGACAATGAACCATCGCTGAGTTCAGAGACCATGAGATCATTGTTGCAGAACAATTTCGGGGTCATTATCGCTAACGACCGAGGGGTGGGTACGTCACAGTACGTCGAACGGACAGGTGGAAAGATTCCACAGTACACTCGTGGAAATTGCCAGATGCCTTAAAATGGCCAAGGGAATAACCGACACTTTAGACCTCTTCCTTCGAGCAACTTCGGAGTACAACAGGTCGGTGCACTCGGTCACCAACGAAAAACCTATCGACATCCTGCACGCAGTGGCTGCAGAAACAAACAAAGAAGTTCAAAACAAAGTGCAAAAGGCCCAGATTGTACAAAACAGTCGATTCAACCAAGCACGGCAAAACAGGAACTTCATGCGAAAAGCTTTTGGTTAAGTCCAAGAGACGCCTTGGGAATAAGCTCACCCCCTTATATGTCGAAGAAACGGTTGACGCGGACTTGGGGACAACAGTCCTAATTAAGGGGAGGGTGGTCCACCAGGACAACCTCAGGTAGCTATCCCGATTAAATATAAGGATGGTTAATGGGTGGAGGTATTTTTGTAGTTTATTGATAGATACTACGACTAGGCAAAAGAAAACGATTGGTGGTGGTATTTGTTAGTTTTATTCCTTATATTTCATACGTATTTTTATCTACAGGGTTATCTGGGTACTTCACATCCTCACTATAGTCGCGGTTCGCGTCACTGACTACTCCCACTCAAACTATATTCCCATCACGGACGGAACTGTACTGGTGAGGGACGTGCTTGACCATGTCAAGCACACGGCAAACTTGCCCTAATACGTTCGCATTGTCGAGGAAACCGCCAAAAAGGCGGACCTGTTTCCAAAGTCGCATATGAGGTAATTATTGGACGTGGACTGCAGCCACATTAGAGACATGTTGTCCGATATTGGTGTTCACCACAGGCTGGCGAGAAGCTTAGACTTCCTAGGAACGGCCCTTAAGGCGATTTCCCATCATCGCCTCGGTACCTGCCCTGAACATCACCGGGCACGAGACGATTCTGAACTTACCATTCCTACACCAGCTCAGCGAGGACAACCTCAACTACATCAAGGAAGTTGAGCAGGCCACCGTGGCCAGCCTCAGCCCGCTCCTCACATTCGAACTAGGTATGGCTCTGTGCAGAGCACTGGGGGGAATCATTTACCTCAACAGGAAAAGAGACGCAATAAAAATCAAAGACAAAAACCAAACAACAACTACAACAAAAAACAACAAAAATGCTTCTTGCTTTTTTTCGGCGGCAGCAGTCGGTACTCGCATAATACAAGTGATTTTGTAAAGTTGAGGTTATTTTACCTTTTTGTATATTGCATGAGCACTGGCATCTATTGGCACTTGAACTGAACAAAAAAAATTATTGAAACACTGCAAAGACAAAGACAGAACGTTCTCAATAACGTACTTAACACAGTACCGATTTACATAAAATACAGCAGGAAGCACATTTATTTTTTGTTGTATAAATATAGTTAATACCTTTATTAAAAATATTAATCCCTTCCATCGCAAAATAACTTTGCTTAAAATGCTTTTTTAATTGTTTTATTGAGAGCTCTACTTGCAAGTTGCACACGCGGCAATACCAAAATAATATCATGATGTCTCTTTCGATGCTATTCTTGAAGAGGACAGTAGGAACAAAACAAAAACAAGAATACAGTTTAAAAGCTAGATCAATTATGAAGAAGTGTTGATACATTTAAAGTCAAAATTTTAATTTGTCTCTTTTATTTTTTGCCTATGGGAGGAACCACTGTGTAGTGTTATAAGCTACATAAGTGCACCCTTACATATATGTTTATACACCGTCTGCCCTTACATATTTGGGATTGTGCATAGTTGGCTTACGGTTCTCGCTTATTCCCGTTTATTAAGCGTGGTGCTGTTTGACAGTGTCACCTTGGATAGGGGTAATTTCACTGAGAGTTTGCTTCTGTCCGCCCGACTACCATAAGCCAGAGTCCTGGCAGAGGCATGAACGTACCAGGACCTGTTACCAGCCGCCCTCACGGGGAGAGTATAGTCGCACTTCTGCCGGTGTGCACAGTTACGGCACATAACGGGTTGCTCGTGATCCCCCTATATCCTATGGCAGATCGATCACTTCTGTGTGGGGCAGGCCTTAACCCATTAGCACTTATGCTTAGGCCAGAGCTTATAGTTGTGGCGGGTCGACCCGTTATCAGTGATTCCCCCTGAAGCACCCGACGGCTGACGGCGCAGAGCAAGGTACTCAGGATACAGGTGGGCCCGTTGATTGATGTGTCTTAACAGATTTGATTCTTTGCGAAGGGCATTAGATGAGAGGTCAGGTGACTTTATTCTACTGATGAACTTCTGAACGTAGCCAATGAGGCGTATCATGACTCCAAATGAGTTGATGTCCGTAAACGAAAGCGAGATGTTGTTCACGTAGAAATCCTGAAGAATGGTTTCCGACCCCTATGGATCTAAGGACGACCCATGGCTAGCTGATTTATAGGCCAAATAGCTAATAACGATGCAGGCTGAATCCGATGGGTGATTGTGGCTGACTTGACCACTTTCCAAACTTGACGAACCAAGTCATCGAGCCGAGTGATGTGTTTGGTGTCATCCAAACATTGGGATGCGACGAAAGAGTGGGGGACGAGTGTCCGCCACAACAGACTCATCTGATTTGTGTCTTCTGCAGCAGAGGTAATCCAGGCGCCATCTGTAATTGTCCCACACACAGCAACTTGAAGAAAAGTCCGGCTCCGATGTGCAGATAAATTCGTTGCGGCTGGTGAAACGACTGGTCAGCAAGCCGGATATGCGACGGTATAAGATAATTAGCTGTGCTAATCGACGAGCGAGGTTGATGATCTGTAATTTTCTGGGCAACGAACGGCAGTGATGCTAGTTGGTAGCTCTGAAATCCTCGATTTCAGAGCGAGATCCACCGAAATACCTTCAGTTGAGAAGTTAGCATCTCTTATGCCACAGACTTCGGTGAGCGATTTGGTTTTGCGACGTTGTAGCTGATTAGCTAGACGAGTAGTAACGGGGTGCAATTGATATCTCGAGTCCAAAAGTGCGCGACATGGCACGAAAGTTCCCGCACTGGTTTTGACGAGAACGACGACAATAGCTAATAGGACAGCATCAGGCGGACTTTGGGATATGAGAGCTTGTGGCAAGGAGAGCGACAGTGAGGGTAACAATGCAACTATGGCGATCTGACTTGGTTGTGGTGGTGCGGCTTAACTTGGAGAAGCGGGTTGGACGGTTTCTGCTCGATGAACGAAATGCAAAAGCGTGTGGTGGTTAGAACGCAGGCAACGCGCGAAGATGTGAGGTGGCAGCGTTTACAAACGCCCGCAAATGTTAAACTTTTTCCAAGCCGGCTGCGCAGTTCTAACGATGCGAACGTTATTGCTCTCAATGGCGCTGACTGCAGGCAGAGAAATGAGCCGAAATACGAAAGCGACGACGACAGAATGTACACAAGCGATGACCGATAATGCGGCGAAGCAACGAAAGCGAAGACGAACAATGTGTATGTGTGTAAGTGCCCTGCGCTGGACAAAGGGCACAAGCGAGACCGATAATGCAACAGTTATTCTCAAGAGAACGATCGAAATTTTCGAGTTCGACAGAAAGATTTATGTATGCAGCCGCTCATAAGCGCTGGCTGAAGCGAACGACGAAAGAGGAGGCGACGAAAACTAACAGATTGTGCTTAGAACTCTATGCGGCCGGTCTCGACAGTGCGTCGCGCAGGCTGACGCTGACGGCGAAAGAGAACACGAAAACGAAAATGCGGCCGTCAGAAACTGTCACGGTCGGCCACAACGACTTTTGGTTCGCTACTTTTTCGACGAATGTTGGGTTATATCTTCGACACAGATTTAATGTAATGTTTTCAACACTTTTTCCACTCAAAAGGTCATGGGGATCACGTTGGGGTCACCAAAATGTTGGAATCTGCCGAGTTTTTTCGGCAACTTTGACTCCATATTTACGAAATAATGATTCTCCGTTGTTGGATATAGTTTGAGTTTATAGTTTAATTGTTTTTTATATATTTGAGGGCGTGCCCGTAAGTTTGAGATGGTTGAAAATAGTGCACAAAGTTTTAGTAGGCAAAAACAAGACCCGTTATAGCGCTGTTGTCCAGTTCCGTTAGGCGCGCAAATGATGGTAGAGAGCCATCGCGGCCTTAGCCGCGATGCTGTGTTAATGCGAATATTGACCGACCTCCTTTTGAGTATTTGATCGACTGGTGTGCATGTAGGCAAGGCATTACAATATAAGAAGCCAGAATTGATGATATGTGTGTGTGCATGTGTGCATAAACGAGAAAGCGATTAACAAGAGCGCGACAATACTTAAAAGATATAATTCAAATGTCTTACGAGCTACTGTCAGCTGCTGCTCCGAACATATAATTCAAAATTATAATATAATTTTGTATTTAGTTTTGTTTATAGAAAACTCGCTCTCTCTTCATCCCTCTCTATTATTGCAATTGCGATGTACTAAACATAAGTCGTTTTTACAGGTATGATGGCGCTTTGGTATATATAACTTTCTGAAGTAATATTAAGATCCTTAGGTTTATCAAAGATTTAAGTGGCATATCGAAGATTTTTATCATTACTTCAGAAATACGGTCAGTTCTTTGTCTATTATAAATAAATCTCGCAATGTTATTAAAAGCAACTTACAGCTTGCGTTGGCTGGCACAGTTGCAGTCACTAAATATTTCGATACCATAAAAAAGTACAGGTGTAAGGTACATTTTCGCAATTGTTTGTTTGAGTTTTAGTGGTAGAAAGTCCTTAGTGAGATATAAATTTCTAAGTATTCCATAAGTTTTTCCGACTGATTTGTTTATCTGATCGTCCCATGTCAACGTTTGATTAAAGAGAATACCCAAATTGTTTTCCAGCTCCACAGGCGGACTACGCATCCAGGGAAAAGCCTCTCCAATTGGAAAGAGAGCAAGTAACGATGCCAATGGTTTTGCGACGTTGTAGCTGATTAGCTAGACGAGTAGTAACGGGGTGCAATTGATATCTCGAGTCCAAAAGTGCGCGACATGGCACGAAAGTTCCCGCACTGGTTTTGACGAGAACGACGACAATAGCTAATAGGACAGCATCAGGCGGACTTTGGGATATGAGAGCTTGTGGCAAGGAGAGCGACAGTGAGGGTAACAATGCAACCATGGCGATCTGACTTGGTTGTGGTGGTGCGGTTTAACTTGGAGAAGCGGGATGGACGGTTTCTGCTCGATGAACGAAATGCAAAAGCGTGTGGTGGTTAGAACGCAGGCAACGCGCGAAGATGTGAGGTGGCAGCGTTTACAAACGCCCGATTTTCGCAATTTTTTGTTTGAGTTTTATTGGTAGAAAGTCCTTAGTGAGATATAAATTTCTAAGTATTCCATACGTTTTTCCGACTGATTTGTTTATCTGATCGTCCCATGTCAACGTTTAATTAAAGAGAATACCCAAATTGTTTTCCAGCTCCACAGGCGGACTACGCATCCAGGGAAAAGCCTCTCCAATTGGAAAGAGAGCAAGTAACGATGCCAATGTAGGCTTCACACGCACGAAATTTTCGAGCAACTCGCAAGCAGGCGATGGCAGGGAACCATCACCTGCAAAACCTCTAGATCGATATGGCCATGTCGATCAAAAAGACGCTCGGCAGAGCTTTATAGACTCAATAGAGTCCAATGCTCTGCAGTAATACGAGCCATATCGAGACACTGGCAGATCGGCATTCACGCCTCTAGACTGTCAATCCCCCACAACGACTTCTGCAGAAATTGATGGGAAATTGCCACTTTTTCTGTCGTTGCCCGGCCCTCGGAAACCGTAGACTCCGAATTTTTGGAGCTGTGTTCCTCACGGACATTTCGGACCTTCCGAAATCAAACCAGGGCTCTTGTCCAAGTACATTCAAGCCACCGGATGGGGCTGTCCTTAAAACGGAAATTTTTTTCTCACCACGGGGTAGGCAATAAGAGGGGGTTCACGCCCATGCGGCATCACAATAGGTTCATATGAGCTTGGGGGAGGTCGTCTCCCCAGCTACAGCCTTAACCTAACCTAACCTAACCTAACAATGGCTGACATCGTTGGTGGCACACGGATACTTCTTTGTTCGATTCAGAAAGTGCACTTTTGGACTGACTACAAGGCCTTGCGCTAGTTATGATATACATAAGTTGGGTTGTAAGTATTTGTTGGGATCCCGGTTATGCCAACCGTTATTCAGAGGTTTAAATGAAGACGACTGTCTGATTTAAGAGTTAAATACAATCTGTTCTTTATTTCTGCTTTTGGTTTAAGTCTAGTACAAAATGTGTGGAGTCAGCTACTTCTGAGTGGCTGAGAATCAACTGACATGGAAGTTTGCTGGAAGTTAAGGCGGAGAAAGGTGCCAACACTGTGCATGAAGGGAAGATAGGGACGAAGCCGAAAAGTGAGTTTACAGCATCTGGTCTTAGACTCAAAAATTTGGTGCATCCCGTAGTCGTCTTTAAGGATCTCGTAGACACTGGAGCGGATCTCTTTCTGATGGTACCTGACGAAGACATGGGACTTGACGCAATTTTAGGCTGGACTATTTTGGATACAATCGATATGAATGTTACTAAAGATGGCAATGAGTTCGTGCTGAGAAGTCAATCGAAAAGCGAAAATATATTGCGGACTATTGAAGACAGTTCATGCAGAGAGTTGTTGTCAGAGTTTAAGAACATGTGTGCGGAAAAAGTCGATGTGTGTTCGCTGGGAGATTTTTCTCATTTAGGTGAAGCACAGCAAGTTGAAGTGAAGAACATAGTAGAGAGTTATACATGCTAGCGCGCCGGTGGAGATGAAAATTATTTTGAGATGAGGTTCCAGTGTACCAACACGCACGTTTTTTTTCACTTTGTGAGCAGCAAGTGATAGAAAAACAAGTCAAAGAGTGGCTAACTGAGAAAATCATACAGCCGAGTATTTTAGAGTACGCATCTCCCGTTGTCTTTGTAGCTAAGAAAAACGGAAGAAAACGTCTTTGCTGCGACTATCGGAGACTGAATGACAAAATAATGAGAGACAATTTTCCGATGGCTCACATGGAGAGTGTGTTAGATAAGCTTCAGGGTTCCATGGTCTTTACAACATTGGATTTGACAGACGGCTTCTGTCATGTTCCGATTGAAGATGTTTCTCGTAAATATACTTCATTCGTTACGCAAAGTGGGCAGTATGAATTCTTATATGCTCAATTCGGAATATCGAATTCACCTGCTGTTTTCACCAAATTTATAATGTAGGTCTTTAGGTAGCTTATAACTAGAAATGTTGTTGTTATTTACATGGATGATGTAATAATACTAAGATAACAAGATAATGAGGAAGGTTTTTTAAAATTAAGAAAAGTATTAGAGGTAGCTGCAGGAAATGGTTTGCGCATCAATTGGGGAAAATGCCAAGTATTACAGAGGAAAGTATGTTTTCTGGGTTATATTATTAAGGAAGGGACCATAACACAGTGAACTGAGAAAATTGTAAGGCCGGAGCCCGGGGCTCCCGCCATACAAGACGGCGGCAGCGACCCACCCCGTACGAACCAGAAGCCCGCACGGAGCGGCAGGAACCTACGGGGTGCGAGACGTAAGCCCACGAGGAGTATGTAGGATGACGGCAGCGACCCGCTCCCGTGCGAACCAGAGGCCCGCATGAAGCGGCAGGGACCCACGGGGGCGCGAGACATAAGCCCGCGGGGAGCAACGGCCTTGTTGTAATTATTATATTAAGTAGAATTAAGGCATAGGATTAAGCATAATATAAGAGTCGCATGAAGCGAAAATTTGAGTTGCCCAGAGAGGCAGTAGGAGAATAGCGGCGCACAGCGCACTGCGTCAGTCAGTGTCAGTCCCTTACTGGTCCCTGATAGACCCTACCTCCCTTTCCCTTGCCACCGACCGACCGTCAGTGTAGGCTGCCCTCACCATAGATAGTCTAGGGGCAAAGCCACCGAGCTAAAGGGGAAGTGCGATCGCGAGGGGAAGGGGCCCATAGACCTGACCCGTCTTGACGTCTCGGAATTATAAATTTCTTGTGACGGACCCTGGCTGCCTGAGTTCTATCTCCCCGGCCAGTGGCTTCTTTACAAGTGGCGCCCGAGCAGGGACGTTGAGACGGCAAAGGGTGTCAAATTGTCGGCGTAAAGAACCGAAAATTTGTCACAATCGGTCATTCTTCCATTCCACCTGAGCGCATCGCGGCCCGGTAGGCGGGGAACAAGAAAGAGAGGCTGTGGAGAGACGAGGTAGAGGCTAAGCGCTAGCGCTCTAATTCCCCCCCGTTTATGTTACCCCTCTCCCGTTTTGTTCATTGCATATAAATTCTTTTTCAGCATCGCGAAGCTGAAACGATTTGGGTGCGCGACCGTGGTAGCATTTCGTTTCCCCCCCCGTTTATGTTACCCCTCTCCCGTTTCATTTATTGCAAATAAATTATTTTTCAGCATCGCGAAACCGAAACGATTTGTGTACGCGACCGTGGTAGCATTTCGTTTCCCCCCCCCCCTCCCCCGGCGGGTCTCGTATATTTGGCGTTGGCTCAGCGTCGAGTGAGAGAGACGGTTGATGAGCATAACGGAGTTGCTCGACGGGGGTTGATTCGGTCTCTACACCACGGCTGACGGGTGAGTGACCGACGGTGTACAGTTAGCTAAACGGAGCGAGAGAGTAAAGCGGACCCGAGAAACGTACGGTACCGGCGCACAGCTGCAGGCAGATCCTATCGACGGAATATCGCGTGGGTGTTAGTGAACTTTGCCGTGTGCGTGTAGGGCCCACACAGTGGGACGATTCGGTTGCGCGAGCGACAAAATTTATTGGGAAAATAAATTTGGACAGCGTTCAGACAAAAATGGAAGGGGATGAGCGAGCCGTGGATCCACACCCGCTAACCGAGGAACGAACTCCGAATCCAGGCATTGGTGTGGGGTGGGTGTACCGGAGGCGGCGCGACGAGTTGATCGCCATGGCCCTGGAATTGGACATAGATTGTGCGGGGAAGGTGGACGAGCTGCGTAAACGGGTGGCCCGCTGCATATCCCAGGGGCGCCACACGGCCGAGAAATGGGACTTGATAGCCAAGTTGGGAGCCCAGTATATTAGAATAGAGGCCGATGAGAAGGAAGGGGGACCGTCCGTTCTGTGGAAGAGGACGCCCCTGCACCAGTCGAAACTGGAGATAGGGGAACTCTTAAGCGTACCCACGCGTCGTACGGCATCATGCTCCTCCCTGGTTCTACCCGCCTTCCCAGGGGACAAATCACAGGTACCGGTGATGACGTCAGACGACGGGCCGAGCTCCCTTAGGAGCGAGGCAGGGCCCGTGGCGGCGGAAAATATACCGGAAAGGGGGGACCGTCATGCCGGACCAGGCATGACCAGGTATATTCACATAGAGGCCCCTGAGGAGAAAAAGGAACCGTCCGGCCTGCAGAAGGGGACGCCCCTACACCAGTCGGGGCTGGAGATAGGGACATCGTTGAGAGTACCCGCGCGTCGTACGGCGTCGTACTCCTCTCTGGTTCTACCCGCCTTCCAAGCGAACAGATCACCAGTACCAGTGCCCAAGTTAGACGAGCGGCCGAGCTCCTTTAGGGGCGAGGCAAGGCCCGCGACGACGGGGAACGTGCCGGAAAGGGGGGACCGTCATGCTGGTCCCGACGAACCGAGGACTCGGGAGTGGGGGCCGCCCAGGAATCAGAGGTTGGTCCTCTGGAATTGGAATTGGTCCCCGGCCGGAATTGGAGCCGTGCGCCTTTGCCTACCTGGACGACATCATAGTCGTCGGGGAAACCAAAGAACAACACGTGGCCAATCTGAAGGAGGTCTTCCAGCGCCTGCGAGCCGCTAATTTGAGGGTCAATCGCAAGAAGTGCGATTTCTTTCGGCAGGAGATGCGATATCTGGGCCACATGGTTACCGGGGACGGTATCGGGACGGACCCAGCGAAAGTGGAGGCGATACGGAACCTGAATGCCCCGACTAACCTTAAGGAGCTGAGGCAGTGCATCGGCATGGCATCTTGGTACCGAAGGTTCGTGCCGAACTTCGCTGATCTGGTACTGCCGCTGTCCACTCTACTCAAAAAGGGCGTCAAGTGGCATTGGGGCCAGGAACAGCAGGCTGCGTTGGCACTACTCAAGGAAAAGCTCACCACGGCCCCGGTACTGGCGTGCCCGGACTTTGAGGAAAGGTTCACCCTCCAGACCGACGCTAGTGATTTCGGCCTGGGAGCGGTGCTGACCCAGACCATCGCCGATCAGGAGAAGGTGATAGCGTACGCGAGCCGTAAACTGCTGCCGGTGGAGCAGAATTACTCCGCGACAGAAAAGGCGTGCTTAGCCATAGTATAGTCCATCAGGAAGCTGAGATGCTACCTGGAGGGGTACCACTTCGAGGTCGTGACAGACCACCTGGCCTTGAAATGGCTGAACTCCATTGAAAGTCCCTCCGGTAGAATCGCGCGATGGGCCCTCGAGCTCCAGCAATACCAGTTCGACGTACGCTATAGACGAGGGAAGATGAATGTAGTGGCCGACGCGTTGTCGAGGCAGCCGCTAGAGGAGTTGCACCTGGCCACGGAAGAGGGAGACACTTGCCGGTGGACTGCGCGGATGAGGGAGTGTATAGCTAATGACCCTTCTAAGTTCCCAGATTACGTCATTGAGAATGACCAGATGTACCGCCACCTGGGGCACAGGCCGGATGACGAAGTCTACATCCCTTGGAAGCTCTGCGTGGGATCGGGTAAACGGAGGAGGGTCATGCAGGAGTGTCACGACGCACCGACGGCTGGTCATCAAGGGGTACGGAAAACGATATCACGGCTGGCCCAACGATACTACTGGCCAGGGATGTTCCGGGATGCGGCCAGGTATGTGCGGGGATGCGACAAGTGCCAGAGGTTCAAAGGGGAGCAGAGGAAGCCCGCAGGACAGATGCTGACGAGGCAGGTTGGTGAGCCATTCGCGGTGTTGTGTGCAGATTTCGTGGGACCCCTCCCGAGATCCAAACATGCCAATAATGTCCTGCTAGTTTTCCACGACGCTTTTAGCAAATGGGTGGAACTAGTTCCCTTAAGACGAGCGACGGCGGCCAACTTGCAGCGGGCCTTCCGGGAGAGGATCCTGAGTCGATTCGGCGTTCCCCGTAAGTTCGTCTGCGATAACGGGGTACAGTTCGTCAGTCGGATGTTCAAGGCATATTTGGCGTCGCTGGGGGTGGAGGTACAACACACGGCGCCGTACTGCCCACAGGAGAACCCGACCGAGAGGACGAACCGCACCGTCAAGACAATGATAGCGCAATTTATCGGAGACCAGCAGAGTACGTGGGACGAACTGTTACCGGAGATCTCGTTGGCCGTGAACTCGAGCATAGCCGACTCGACGGGGTTCTCACCGGTGTTCCTGGTTCAAGGCCGAGAGCCAAGACTACCGGCAGCGTTGTACGAGGAGGCCACCCCGGGGTCGGCGACCAGCCCACAAACTCCAAAGGAGAAGGCCACCCGGCTCAAGGAGGTGTTCGAGATCGTGAGAGGAAATCTGCAGAAGGCCGCCTCCACACAGGCTCGACACCACAACCTGCGTAGGCGAGAGTGGCGACCAACCATCGGGGCGAGCGTATGGGTGCGACAACACCAGTTGTCCAACGCAGCTGCGGGATTCGCGGCCAAACTGGCGCCCAAGTTTGACGGCCCGTACAAGGTGATCAGGTTCGACTCCCCCAACATCGTGAGGGTGAGTAAGTTTGGGGAGCGGAAAACCAAGACGGCCAACATAGCGCAATTAAAGCCGTTCTATGCGGCTGAAACGGAAGGGGCAGTCCGAGAACGTGTAGGGGAAACTAGTCGGGGACGAGGCGATCAGACCAACAGTACCCTTTAGCATGACCCGCCCTAGACCCGCCCTGACCAAACGAGAATACCATGAATCGAGGAACAGCAACGGTGCGTACGTTCGAGGCGGCGTCAAGCGGAGAAGAGGACGGGCACCTATTCCGGCGGCGATTCACCGAGGAACTGGCGGACGGTGACGGCCAGGCGGAGCGGCAGCCGCCAGCAGACACCAGAAGACCGGGCAGACGAGCCCCGCCGCAGTGGCCAACCCAAGGGCGACCTCGAGGGCCCGCTCGCCGTCCCCCAGCTGGGTCCCTCCACCCGACCGGGTCCAGCGCCCGTCGTTGAGGGGCTCCTACCGCGGGTGCCGACGATTGGCGGCTGCGACGACAGGAACCGGAAGGGGTGCCCAACTCCTGAACCCGAACGCGTGGGCCGACTGCAGGGGCAGGCGCCGCCTGATGCGGTCGCGCGGGGACCAGCCGGGTACCGCCGCGCCGCCAGAGGAGACGGGAGTGGCTATGACCAAGTTCCAGGCAAAGGTCCCTGAACCGGAGGAGTACACCATCCGGGGCGGCCCCGCCGAGCTGCCGGGCCGCATCCTGTGCCAGGTCGAAGCGGAGAGGACCCGTCGACGCCGTGAGGGGATACAGGTCAGGAGCCGCGCGACCGTGGTACGCGCGACAGGAGGACGGGGTGGCGTACCACGTCACGTGGAAGCGAGGCGGCGCTGTCACGATCGTGCTAGGAGATTGAAAGGGTGGGGGGGGGGGGGGGGGTGTAAGGCCAGAGCCCGGGGCTCCCGCCATACAAGACGGCGGCAGCGACCCACCCCGTACGAACCAGAAGCCCGCACGGAGCGGCAGGAACCTACGGGGTGCGAGACGTAAGCCCGCGAGGAGTACGTAGGATGACGGCAGCGACCCGCTCCCGTGCGAACCAGAGGCCCGCATGAAGCGGCAGGGACCCACGGGGGCGCGAGACATAAGCCCGCGGGGAGCAACGGCCTTGTTGCATTATTGTTTCTTATTACTATTACATTATTATTTCCCATTGTTATTATTATAATAAGTAGAATTAAGGAATAGGATTAAGCATAATATAAGAGTCGCATGAAGCGAAAATTTGAGTTGCCCAGAGAGGCAGTAGGAGAATAGCGGCACACAGCGCACTGCGCATGCCAAGAGCGTAGCCGATCACCGCCCGAAGGCCAGGCCTCGGGACGATCGGCGAGGAGAGAGGGACAGTCAGTGCGCAGCCAAGAGAGTGATTAGTGGCCTCGCGGAGCGTGAAAAAAGGAAAAAGTGTGAACTACAGGAGAAGTAAGCGACAGGAAGCCAGAATAAACCGTATATAAAAACTGCCCGGCGTTTGAACCTTATTTCGGGGCGGACAAATACCAGTGGTGAGTCTCAGTCCCTTACTGGTCCCCGATAGACCCTACCTCCCTTTCCCTTGCCCGGGCCCGCAGGAAAGGGCAATCGATGTTACCCACTAATAGATCGTATAAAAATAGCTGAGCCGCAATGGTTCTTCGATCCTCAAGGGAGGAGAGATGCACGAGGCGCAATCTGCACTCATAGGACGGCACCGGACTGGAAAATTGCAAAGGCTGGAGTGCAAACTTCAAAAACTTCCTTTGCAATTTCTCGACACGCGCAATCTGAACGACCCCCATGGGATTCCAAACCCCTGAAGCAAACTCAAGACGGGACCGCACAAGAAATGCATAAAGACTTAGCCTCGTATATGGGTCCTTAAACTGCGATGAATTACGCGAGTTAACCAGCCCACTACCCAAGCCTTCTTACCCGATTTATAAACAACTTCTAGTTGGGAACTTCTTACACAGTTCTTCCATTAGGTTCCATTAGGTTCCATAAGGTCCCCAATTCCTAATGAACTTTCCCACTCCAATAAGACGTCATATCACTTCACACTTTTCATTAAGTTCCAATTGCGCCGTTGGCCGCCCGATATTTGTTTAGTTTATTCAAATATCACAATTGAGACCAAATTCTCATCATCCTATTCTCCGACTCTCTTGAGCCAATCTCTTGAGCAGATCTTGCTTCTCTTAATCCGAGGTTTGTTTATTAGGAGCCGACCCTTGGTCGCCAGTCCAATTTTTGAAATCGAAAAAGAACAGTTGAGTAATAATAGAGCAGTGAGTTTAGACACTAAGAGTGAACTGTAACATAGTGAATAATAAATAAAAAAATATATTTTTTTAAACTATTCACCAAGGAAATATTTAATTGGCGCCCAACGTGGGGCCGCACTTTAGTGTTCCGAAAAAATAGGCTTTAAAACAAATAACATACAGTTCTAAAGTAAAAAAAGGAACTTGTGCGGCAACAACAAAAAACCCTTTAACCGAAAGTGAGAGTTCGCGTTAAAACAACCTTGAAGAGGAAATTAATTAATGGAATAATCCTCTAAGATTACAGCACTCATAAAATTAGTGATTATAAAAAACTATTCACACTGCTCTAAAATCAAAATCATCGAAATCAAAAGAATTTAAAAAAACCCAAAAACGGATCATCATCAAAATCTAAATCAAAAACAAACGAAAAACTTCGAGGAAGGATGACCCCAAACCATACAATTAAGAAGAAGAAAAACTAGACGAACCATAAAGAGGAAAAATCTAGAAGGACGACCCAAATCAGTATCATCAAGCCAATAGGAAGAAAAGAAGACAACTCGTGAGCGATAATAATCTTTAAGAATAAAATAAGAAATAAAAATAACCAAAGTGGAGGAATTAATAAACGACTTTAATAAAATCCTCACCATGACACCACCTTCACTAACAGCGGCTTCTAGCAGCCAGTCAAACAGCTCAACAGTGAATGTAAGCGATTTGATTAAACATATCGTTAATACTGAGTTGAATCCTTTGAAAGATGAGATCGTGAGTTTAAAATCACAGTTAAATCATAATATAACAAAGGTTGAAGATTATCAGGTAGAAGAAATTGATCCAAATATTAAATGTGAAACCTCTTATGAAATCATCAAATCAGTCAGGGAATATAAAGGAGAGGAAGACCAGTACGTCAGTTGGAGGGAATCAGCAGAAATAGCCATGGGGCAATATAAAAAAGGTAGCGAAAGATTCTTCTCAGCATTATCTATCCTAAGAAACAAGATAATAGGTATGGCAAATGATGCCTTAACTCATATCGGCACAGTATTAAACTTCGATGCCATAATGGCAAGATTGGACTTCGTCTTCAGCGACAAACGTCCCATTCATATAATAGAACAAGACTTAAGTGTTTTAAGTCAAGGGAAGTTATCCATAATGGACTATTATGGACTAATTAATAAAAAACTAACCCTTTTAATAAATAAAACTATAATGACTTATGGCAGAAACAAACCCATTACCGCCGAAATGAATGAAAAACATAAGAAGACAGCACTAAGGGTGTTCATAACCGGCCTTAACGGCCAAATTTCCGACGTAATCTTTTCTATGAACCCGCAGGACTTACCAAACGCCATGATAATAGTGCAAGAGTTAGAAAGCAATAATTTGAGGGCAAAATTTGCAAGCAATTTCATAACAACACAACAGAAAAACTATAAGACAAACTTATTTGGGCAACAACACTCAAATATTAAACACAGACAAAACAGCCATAATAAATATGATAATAATCAAAGGAATGCCAATAACTTAAGGTTTCACCAACCCGATTATAACAACAAAATAATTATAACAATTTTAACCAGAAGAGAAATAATACTTGGAACCAGGGCAGATTTAATAATTCCCAACAAAATAATCAAAGCCAGTGGTATTCGTATAGACCTCAACAGAATAAACCAGAACCAATGGAGGTAGACGAATCTATACAGGTTCAGAATAGGCCTAGGTACAACAACTATCAGGGCCATAATAATTATAACAATAAGAATTATAATCAAAATAAATGGTTTCAAAATAAAAAGCCAGAGGCGCAGAACAATCAGCAATATCATCCACAAAATAAAAGGGAAGCAACAGGTACTGTTAACCAACCGGTTAACGAAACAATAAGATTGAATAATATCGAAGAAGATCATTTTTTAGGAAAGACTCCGGAGTAGGATTACCCTACATTATCCGGACTGATAGTAAGATAAATAAAAAACTTAAAATATTAATTGACACCGGGCATCCTCCTGTTACATCAGAGCAGGAATATATGGAAATAAAAACGAACTTCCTATATATAAGAAAGTGGCCACAGTAAATGGATACTCTATAATTAAATATTAACACATGGTAACAATATTCGATACGCGTTATACATTTTATGAAATAGATGGGTTAAATTCAGACTTACTTATAGGTTACAACCTATTGAAAAAAATCGGAGCTGTAATTGACACAGAAAAAGAGGTAATAAGATATGGGGGCAAGGAAGAGAAATTAATTTATGATTAAGACAGCTCTTTAAACCAACTTTCTTTATCTGGAGTAAAAATATCCTTCCATTAAAGGAATATATAATAAAAAAATACTTTGATGAAAAGGCCAAAGTCAGATCTGAGTCTGAAGAGGCAAATCAAAGTTATACAAGTTTGGGATTCAAAAATCCTGAACACGCCGTCGTTGAATTATCCGACAAACATGAATTAAATAAAATGAAAAGTTTGGGATTCAAAAATCCTGAACACGCCGTCGTTGAATTATCCGACAAAAATGTATTAACTAATGTGAACGAGTCAACTTCAAATCAAAGAAAAGATTTGGAGGACGAAATATTAAACATTATTAATAAAGAGCACTCAAAAATAAACATGCAAATTCCTTTTAGGACAGATGTTCGCTGCGAAATAAACACAGAAAATGATAGGGCTATTGTTGGAAATATATTGGGTTTATTTGAGAGACGCGTAGTGGTTCGGTTGAACATTTATTTGAGTGTGTCCGGAAATGAGAACCATACCTTATACGTACATACAAAGCAGTGTGGCCAGATTATTGTTGCTTATTAAATGGGAACTATCGATTACATTTTTAACACTTCTTCTTAAGCTACATATAATCATTTTAAACTAACGCATGTTTATCTTTGTCATTCCAAGTAATTTAACAAAATCGTCGTGCTTTTGCTTGCTTAAACATTTTTTCAGTAGATCTGCAACATTGCCGTTTGTGGATACGTATTCCAGTATTATTTCATTACATTCTACTTTTTCGCGAACAAAATGATACTTAATATCAATGTGCTTGGTGCGTTTGTGGTGTACCGGATTTTTGGCAATATGCTGCGAGCTTATGTTGTCGCCATAGATGGTTAGCGGCCCTGCAACAGTTGACCAACCAATCTCGTTCAGAAGTCTTCGTAAATAAGCGGCCTCCTTAGCAGCCATAGATAGAGCTATGTATTCAGCTTCAGTGCTGCTCAATGCGACAACAGTTTGCTTAGTTGAAGTCCAAGAAAACGCACTGCCTGCTAGAAAGAATGCGTAGCCACTATAAGATCTTCTATCGAGCCTGTCATTGGCCCAATCTGCATCTGCGAAGCCTCTTACTGGTTCGCCACACTTGCGATATGTGATGCCCAAATTCTTCGTACCAGCCAGATACCTTAGAATGTGTTTTGCAGCAGTCTCGTGTTCTGCATGGGGATCGGTATTTCGTTGCGACAGTTTGCTTACTGCGTGCAAAATGTCCGGTCGGCTCAAGACGGCTAAATACATAAGGGAACCAATTAATGACTGATATTGTGTTATATTCACCTTGACACAATTATCGTTAATGCAATCAACTTGATAACCTGGGTCGAGCGGTGTGCTGACTGGACGGCACTTGCTCATGCCATACGTCTCCAATAGTCCTTGAATATGCGATTTCTGGCAAAGCGAAATCGAACCCTGTTCCCCGTCTCGCTCGATTTCCATTCCTAGGAAATAGTTTATGGGGCCGCCATCGTGCAACTTGAAGTTTGATGCGATCTTCTTCTTAATTACGGCTATATCTTTTTTGTTTGGACACGCAATAATTAAATCGTCGACGTATACTGCAATATAGCTGTATGTTTGTTTATCTTTCTTGACGTACAAGCATGCCTCGTTCTTGCATCTCTTGAAGCCCATGGAAGACAATACTTCGTCCAGCGTTTTATTCCAGACACGTCCGGATTGCTTGAGTCCGTAAAGTGCTTTACGCAGCTTTAGAACTTTTTCTGGATGATGCTTGTCGACAAAATTCTGAGGCTGCTTCATGTACACAGTCTCTTGAAGTTTACTGTTTAGGTAAGCATTTGATATATCCAGTTGGTGCATATATAGCTGTTTTTCTGCAGCTATCGCGAACAACATGCGAATGGTCTCATACCGAATTACAGGTGAAAATGTTTCCCAATAATTTACTCCAAATTGTTGCCCACAGCCTTGAGCAACCAATCGAGATTTGAACTTCTCAATGAGACCATCCTTGTTTCTCTTGATTCGAAAAACCCATTTTGAGCCAATGGCTTTTTGTCCTGGAGGCAGTTCACACAATGACCACGTGTTATTTTCCTGTAGAGCGTCGTATTCCGTTTGCATTGATTCTATCCAATCTTTAGAGTAATGGCTTTGCAAAGCTTCAGCAACTGACTGCGGTGTCTCAGTGTCATCCACCTGATTGAGAAGACTATTGAGCACTGCCTGGTACTGTTTTCTCGGTCGTCCAGGTTGACCGCTGCGGATGATTTTGGGTCTGCCACGCCCACGCTGTACTGCATTCTCTTGTGGCGGTGCTTGGCCACTCACGTAATTTTCGTCTGGTTCACTTGCGCTCAAAAACTCCTCCTCTTCTTCGCCGGAGTCACTGCTTGAGTCTGAATGATCGGCTATTAAAGGTACATCTGAGTTTTAATCTGGAACTTCAATTGACTCAAGGCGAAGTATGTTTGTCATGAAATTGTCATTTCTATCTGAAATATCACAATTCGCAATGCTTTTTGTGTCAAACTCACCTTCTACAAATTTGACATCACGCCTTTCAATTATTGTCCGCTTCTCTCGATCGAACAGCCGGTAAGCTTTTGCAGCTAAGGAGTAGCCAACAAAAATATATTCTTTGCCCTTTGGCTGGAATTTGCTTCTTCTGGTCTTATCCAAAGCAAATGCGCGAGATCCGAATACTCGCAGGTGTTTTACTGACGGCTTGCGTCCTTTCCAGGCTTCGAATGGTATACCGCCGTTTAAGGCCTTTGTGGGGCATCTATTGCGGATGTAAACTGCCGTAGTAACAGCCTCTGCCCACAAGAACTCATCCAGATTTGCATGGATATGCATACTCTTTGCCATCTCTACAATTGTTCGATTGGCTCTCTCGGCTACACCGTTTTGTTGAGGGGTGTAGGGAACCGTCAATTGCCTTTGTATGCCGCACTCGTTCAAAAAATCTGAAAAATCCTTGTTCACATACTCTGTTCCATTATCGCTGCGCACAGCCTTTTTTTTGTTGCCCGTTTGGCAACAAGCGATGCCTTAATATTTAAGGTTATGTACGCCATTGCTTTCTGATCAAATTTTTCATATTTCTGAACATTTTGAATTTTTCAAAAACTTGGCTTTTCGCGTGCATAATGTAAACAAATATCTTGCGCGAGTAGTCATCAATAAATGTCACAAAATAGCGATTGCCACCGATCGATTTTACATTCATTGGGCCGCATACATCTGTGTGCACTAGCTCAAGCACTTGCTTCGTTGTACGATTTAACTTCTGTTGGAAAGGCAATGTACATATTTTTGCCCTGTTACATGTATCACAATTAATTTCCATTTTAAATTTTTCAACACTCATGCCATGAACAAGCTGCTTTTTGCTCAGCTGTTTTAAATCTTGGAAATTAAGATGGCCAAATCTATTATGCCACTTCATTTCCGGCGAAACTGTGTTCAACAAACAAACTGCACTTTTTTCTGAGCACTGTTTGTACACATACAAGTTGTTTTCTTGCTTGGCTTTTATAATGGTTTCTCCTTCTTTATTTTTAATCAGTGCCACTTTTCCAATAAATGTAGTGGAATTCTCGAATTTAGCTGCTGTGCTCACTGAGAAAAAATTCATATGTAATTCAGGGACATATAACACATTTTGCAAGTTTATTATCATATTTTCACTTTGAATTTTAACATTGCCAGATCCGGGTGATGAGACGAATTTATTTGTAGCCAACATTATCGATGTTTCCTTCTCAGCATAGTTAAAGAAAATGTTGCGATCGCAACACATGTGAGATGTTGCGCCACTATCTACGCACCAAACTCTTTTTTGCTGCTCTCCGACAAAACAGTGCATTAAACTGCTTGCCTGTTCTCTTTGTCCACTTGATTTGCTACCCTTTTTCTTGGATCTGCACTCGCTTGCTCGATGACCAGTTTTTTCGCATTTGAAACATTTTCCATTGAAATACTGCTTTGCGCCTATGTTCCCGTCGTTCTTTGTTCCGTTCTTCTCGACATTCTCGTCTTCTCGAGATCTGCGCTGTGTATGTGTGTATACTGCTTGTGTGGTCGAATGATTTTCGCGTTCTGCTTTTTCCTGTTTTCTAGTGCCTTCTTCTATCATTTTTACTTTAACAGCTTCAAATTTTGGCAGCTCGTCACGCGTTTCGATCGCGACTACAAAATTTTCCCATGAATCGGGCAAACTGCTTAGTAACATAATTACTTTTAGCTCGTCGTTGAGTTTTATATCCAATTCTGCCAATTTTTCAATTGTCTCTACAAAAGAATTGACATAGGCGGACACATCATCGCCCTGCTGCATATTTAGTCGAATTAGTTTTTGATAAAGTTGCACTTTCTGAATGGGGCCTTTTGGCATGTGAAGCTCCATTAATTTTTTCCACATAGCTTCAGATGTTACGCACGTCTTTATGTGCACAAACTGCGATGCCTTAATATTTAAGGTTATGTACGCCATTGCTTTCTGATCAAATTTTTCATATTTCTGAACAGATGCGTCATCTTCTTCAATCTTTTTTCCACAAACTACATCCCATAAGTCTGCCATTACTAGGACACTTTTCATGGCCATGTTCCACACACCGTAATTGTTTTCATCAAGTTTTTCGATTTGATTTGACAAATTCATGTTGGCTTATTGTTCCGTGTTAATTCGCAAACGATACTAACTATTGACAATTTAGCACAACCGACACTCAAACTTAGACGCTTTCTAGTCAGTTATAAAACCGAAAACAACGAACTCTGGGCCCATAACCAATGTTGGAAATATATTGGGTTTATTTGAGAGACGCGTAGTGGTTCGGTTGAACATTTATTTGAGTGTGTCCGGAAATGAGAACCATACCTTATACGTACATACAAAGCAGTGTGGCCAGATTATTGTTGCTTATTAAATGGGAACTATCGATTACATTTTTAACAGCTATCTATAGCAAACAGTATCCCTATGCTATGTCCGCTTCAGATTTTGTGAACTCTGAAGTTAGTCGCATGCTAAAAGAAGAAATTATAAGGCCAAGTAAAAGCCCTTATAATTCCCCTGTGTTAGTAGTACCAAAAAAGGGTTCCAAACTTAGGGTAGTAATAGACTATAAAAAACTAAATGAGAATACCATTCCAGATAGATACCCAATGCAAGATCCCTTAGTAATATTGTCAAACCTTGGAAAAGCTAAATACTTTTCCACAATAGATTTGGAATCTGAATATCACCAGATTCTCATGAAAGAATCAGACATCATAAAAACCGCCTTCTCAATAAATAACGGAAAATATGAATTCCAGAGAATGCCATTTGGACTAACAAACGCACCCAGAATATTCCAACGGGCAATGGACGACATATTAAGAGAACAAGTCGGTAAAACATGTCATGTATATATGGATGACATTATTATATTCTCAAAAACAATTGAACAACACCATAAAGACCTAATTGTCATAATTAATATATTGCTGAACGCAAACATGAAAATTTCGATTGAAAAATCTAAGTTCTTCAAATTAGATACAACTTTTCTTGGTAACGTTGTATCACACAATGTAATAAAAACAGATCCCGAAAAAATTGACACATTGGTAAAATATCCAATACCAAAAAATATTCGAGAGCTTAGAAGCTTCCTAGGCCTTACAGGCTATTACAGAAAATTTGTACAAAACTACGCAAAAATTGCGAAACCTCTTACAAAGTATTTAGAAGGTCAAAACGGAAAAGTATCCAAAAAAATGTCGCGAAGAATTTCTATACAGTTGGATGATTCAGCTGTGAGAGCTTTCAACGAGCTCAAAGATAATTTAATTGCTCAAATCGAGTTAGTACAACCAGATTATAATAAAAAATTCACTTTAACGGCCGACGCTTCTGACATTGCAATTGGTGCAGTCCTATCCCAGGAAGGAAAACCAATTACATTTATTTCCAAAACTCTAACCAAAACAGAGCAAGTATATGCAAATAATAAGAAAGAACTTTTGGCCATAGTTTGGGCATTCAAAAAGTTGCGTAATATGGTGTTAACAACATCGAGATATACACAGACCATCAAAAACTTTCTTTCGCAATTTCTCAAAAGAATCCAAATATAGAAATGAAAAGATGGTATTCATTCATTGAAAGTTATTCACCCAAAATAATATATAAGCCAGGGGCAACAAATGTAGTCGCAGACGCATTATCAAGACTACAGATTAATAACTTAACTGACAGTAACGAATCGGTCTCAGATCAAAGCACTCAGCATTCAGCAGAGAGTAGTTTTGAGAATGTTATACAAGAAACCCGAAAACCCTTAAACCAGTTTAAGCAACAATTGCTAATAGCAACGGGGAGGTATACAATACATGAGTCGATTAACATATTTGGAAATACAAGACATATAATAGAATTTGATACTACGGAAAATTTGGTATCAATCTTAAGAGAATACATTCCTCCTAATATAGCAATAGGAGTACATTGTACATTACAGGACTTATATAGAATTCAAATTCCTCTTATGAATAATTTCACTAATAAGTTCTTGTATACAAGAAGATTTGTTCAGGATGTAGAAAATCCTGGAGATAGAGCGGTAATAATCGAAGAAACTCATTGTAGAGCACATAGGGGATTAGACGAAAACTATAAACAAATAAACCGATTATATTATTGGCCGAATTTATATAAAAAACTCAAGGAATACGTTAAGAACTGTACAATTTGCAACCAAAATAAATATAACAGACAACCAGTACAAATACCTATCAAACAGGCACCTATCCCAAATAAGGAAGGAGAAAATTTACATATGGATATATATTATGCACAGAATTTAATATTTATAACTTGTATAGATTCTTATTCAAAATATTTAGTTGTAAAAGAGATTCCGAACAAGCTCAACATCGAAAATAAGATTGCAGAAATTCTGCAACACTTTCCATTAGCCAAAACTCTGATGATAGATAATCCCGGTTGAGCCCCCAAAAATTATAATTTTTAAACTTCATTTTTCTACCACTTATTTCGACAAAGTCGTCAAACTCTAACATGATCATTACCTGTAGCATACAACGTACAGAAGTTCGGAGCAGATGGAAGTTAAAATGATGGAGGAAGTACGCGCTGGCTTCGGCTTTTGTCTCTGGTCGGCGGGGTGTGGGCATTGGGGAAATTGTACCACCAATTTAGGCTCTCGTGTAGAGTTTCAGTCTGAAGGTTTACAAATTATAAAGTAAATCGCGTACGAGTATGGAAAGGAGAACGGGAAAAGGAATGCAGGAGGCAAACAAAAACAAACGGATCAGCATCCATAAGAAAAAATCAGGAAAATTACCACTAGTCAGGTCTTTGCTGGTTGTGTGATCGCACAGTTACGAACACGCCCACCCTACCATGAGGATCCCTCCAACAAAGACTTCGGTAGATCACACTTCTATCAAACGATGCTGCATGGTTCCTATCAAATATATTTAGCCTTGCTTCATGTCAAAACTAAATTTATTTACGAAATCCATAATAATTCATTTATAGTAATAAACAACCTAACTCTTACTAAACCTAGCATTAAGTATATGCATGAATAACTAATTGCCTTATATATTATGATTATTAGTATAGAATATAGATGGATAATATAGAGATGTAATAGTTAATGTATAATATGCGGAGGTAATTCAGTTGATCCTATAAGGAACGGTAATATTGTAACTATAAGGGAAATGGATAGGCTAGATGCCAAAACTAGGGTAACAGTTCGTAACAATTCAATTTCAGAGGTCAATGCAAAACCACATAAAAAGAAAAAAAAAACGGGCTTCAAGTCAAGGTCAATGTGAATATATAAGTCCATATGGACTCGTAGTGAGTTAAAGGCAAGACAAGGCAAGGTACCTCAAACTCATTGTCTCAGATGGCTACCATTGGATAATCTCGTCACTTACTTTACTTTTCGTTGTTTTGACGCCCACGCAGAAAGATATTTCCTTGTGTAGATGGCTGGATGATGAGATAATCAGATGAGTAGGTGATAACATGAGACGATGAAGGTAGGGTAAACCAAAATCATAACTGTAAAGTTAATACCATATTAATATAATATTCACATTTCAATACGATTTAGACCATGGACAGGAATTCCCTTTTTTTTTCTATCTCGTTCTAACGAGGTTAGTTGGCATTTACATGTTCAAAATTTCAGCCGCCAATCTGATGAAACAAAAAGGTTTTTCGTATCGGGTCTATAATCGTCGAATAGACAACTTAAACTAAGACAGCAGCTCAATCGATGGTTCGCTGCTGCGTTGCGAGTGAATTCTCGACGGCGGTAGACGGCGCCAGATTACGTTTTCCACGAAGCAGGTACTGTAACCAGCTGATGAGGCAATGGGGTCAATGACCGTGGTACACCTACTGTGAAGAGGTTATGTGCCGCTGTAACTTTCTGGCGGTGACGAGGCCGGTAGGTCAGCACGTGGATACGGGATACTAATATTCCATAAGTCGGTATCTCCCAGTCAGATTACAGATGAAGGAACTCCGTCCTCGAGATCACTGGGCTCGCCCCGGAATATAGAACGATGGCGTTCCAATATATTCGCAATTGGGGGGTACGTGTACGCTACCGGAGAGTCCGGCTTATGGAATGGTCCACTATACCAATGCGGTATCCTCTGGGCGGGCTATACACGCAACTGTACGGCTTTTACTACGTTCGAACTAGTGGTGCTAATCCTATATAAGGAAAGGAACACGTTATACTCCTATATTTGGGAAGTAGCTGGAAGGATATTTACCCCAGAGGGAATGGCACCACTGCAATCGAGATAACTTTTGAACTTTCGGACTTCTTTCTCCCAGTGGATGATCAGACCGAATGCCTGGCCACGCAGGTGCTGCCGTGGGCGTGCAGGTTAGGTACACCTTCGCGGTATACCGACAACTACTGTGAAAATGCACTTTATTTCAGACTATCGACAGACAATATTTCAGGCATCGTCTGTTCTCAAATCATACTCACGGGTTTGTTTTTCGTTTAATGATAGGGGTTGAAAATGATTTTCACTGCGCGTGGTGTCTGGCTGTACCTAAAGTTGAGGGCCAGCTAACAGACGGAGCACCAGCGTATTGCACTGCTGTACACTTTGACGGCCACGAGGAGAAAAGAATGACCCTCGGATTTGCAAAGTACAGAAGCCCACGTTTTTTTTTAATCTCTTCATTGCCTTTTTCTTTGGATGAAAGCAATTGCAATGAATATAAGGGCAATGCCACTTTTGGTAACAAAACAGATGTTTCGTCAAAAGCTCTATGAAAGCTTTTACGATCGTAACCCAGTATTTGTGCTTAACGACTAATAACGAAAACCCGTTGAATTTTAAAAAAAGAAATAAAATGCGGAAGGGCACGACAGTCGTCGAATATTACACCCCCCCGCTGAAATCACACTTTGGTGGGGTTTTCCAACCAAAGCGGGATCCACGATTGGAGTGCTATTGCCATACTGCGTCGGGTTTGTAGTACCATTCACTGTTTTATATCCTTTGCGTGATATTTACCAATGAACCGGCCTTGACAATCTTCTAATTCGTAGAAGCTGTTGCCTAAACCCTTAGTGAAACTGCTTTGCTCAAAATTTCGTCTATACACCTCTTGACCCACTTGGAAATTGACTTCTCGACTTCGAAGGTTGTAAGTATTCTCATTCCGAACATGCTGCTTTTGCATTGCTTCCGCAGCTGTCTTCCGAATTAGCTCAAAGGAGTCGTCCCGATCGAAAACAACAGATCGATCTTCCAACATGTTTAAATTTCTTAAGAGTTGATACGTGGAACCGCTAGTTACCATGTTTTGGCCAAAAGCAACGCGATATGGGCTACTTTTGACAGCGGCATGCACACTGGATCGCAACGCACAAGCGATGAAGCTAATCTGGTCGTCCCAATTGGATTGGTCGGTCTTAATGTAGGCTTTGATAGCGGCGAGTACGGAGCGATTTACACGCTCAGAAGCATTCGTTTGTGGGGCGTACGCGGCTGTGAAGGAATGGCGAATTTGGTATTTATCCAACAGGTCCTTGAACTTGTGCGACTTGAATTGTACACCATTATCCGACACTATCACCTCTGGCACTCCAAAGCAATGGAACAGCTCTTCTTCCATAAACCGAATTACTGCTTCCGCCGTAAACTTCTTTACTACCTTGAGGAAAGGAAATTTAGAAAAGTGGTCTAGCACTACAAATATGCCTATATTCCCTGATCGACTTCGCGGGTAAGGGCCTAAAAAGTCCACGTACAGCTTTTGGGAACAATCTGTGAGTCTCTCCTGCTTTACCCATTCGCGGACGAAGAGGATGATTGGGATGCTTACAGCATTTGCACACCTCGCAATTATTAACAAAATTCTTTACATCGCCCACTAAGTTTGGCCAATAGTAAAACCGTCGAATTCGCTCTAGGGTCTTTTTGATCCCACTGTGCGACGCTAATGTATGTTCGTGGCCTTGCTTCAGCACCTCGGTCACCAGAGCTCTGGGAACCCAAAGTTTCCAGCACATGTCGTCGCTAATCTTATCGCCAACGGCGTGCTCCGCGCGACGATAGAGTAAGTTATCCATTACCTTTATATCGGGTAACCGATCTGGATTAGCGTGGATTTTTGACATGAGTTCTTGATACTCGGCCGTTTTAAATGCGTCAGATTTAAGATCCACAAGACTAGCAATTCCAATACACGATAGGTCCTCGGTATGCACTCGTGACAATGCATCCGGCACGATATTTTGACTTCCTTTTCTATGAAAAATTTTGAACGAAAACCCTTGCAATTTCAGTGCCCATCGAGCAAGCCTCGAGCTTAAGTCGGCTTGGGACATTAGCCATTTTAGCGATGCATGATCGGTTATAATGGAAAACTGATGCCCTTCCACATAGGCTCTGAATTTCTTGACGCACATTACCGCGGCCAAACACTCTTTTTCTGTCACGGAATAATTCCGTTGACATTGGTTCAACTTGCGCGACATAAAGGCAATGGGTACCTCGTTACCATTTTCATCCGTTTGCATCAAGACGCCGCCCACACCGGTGTGTCTCGCATCGCAATGGATGGCAAACGGGATGGTAAAGTCCGGACTATGCAACACTGGAGCGTCACACATCTTTTTTTTTAAGGACTCAAACGCGTTCTGTGCCTCTTCTGGCCATTCAAATTTCCGCCGGGTCTTAAGCGTGTCGGAGATAGGCGCTGCGATACCCGCATAGTTTTTTATAAACTTGTGGTACCAACCAGTGAGACCTAAAAATCTACGTACTTGCTTCACGGACCGCGGTATCGGGAACTCTCGAATCGCTTGGACCTTCTCCATATCTGTTTGGATAGTTCCGTTGCCTATTACATGGCCTAGGTATTTGACCTCTTTTAGGCAGAACTTGGACTTCTCCACGTTAATGGTAAGACCAGCTTCTCGTAATCTGGTGGACAGGATAGTGAGGACTTGAAGGTGTTGGTCAAATGAGTCAGAGACTACCAACAAATCGTCAAGGTAAATGAATATCTCGTGTCGTAACGATGGCGGTATTACCTTATCCATTAGCTTGGACATCGTTTGGGGTGCATTACACAATCCAAAGGGCATTACCGTGTACTGATACAACGGACGCCCGGGAATAGTAAACGCCGTCTTTTCACGCGCACTCTCTTCCAACGGAATTTGCCAATAGGCATCTTTTAAGTCTATGCTTGAGATGAACTCAGCCCGAGGGAGACGACTTAGAATACCATCGATCAGTGGCATGGGATACGCGTTGTTTACGGTGACTTCGTTAAGTTTTCTACTGTCGATGCACAATCGTACCTTTCCCGGTTTACGAACGAGGACCACTGGTGACGACCATGCGCTATTCGACTCTTCGATAACTCCAAGTGCTAACATTCGGTCTATCTCCAGGTACATCTGCTTTTCTACGGCCGGAGACACCGCATAGTGTCGCTGCTTGATTGCCTTCGCGCTGCCTACGTCAATCTCGTGCGTCAACCAGCTCGTTTTCCCAAGACCTTGCTGTGCAAAGGAGGGAAACAAGTTGACCGTTTTCGCCAACTGATCTTGCTGTTGCTTTGATAATGGCACGTGCACCGTGCTATCAAACGATATGCTTGCCATCTCTCGACTGGTTGACTTATTTGCTAGAAACGCAGGTAGCAACTCAAAACTTGACAAAAAGTCTATGCCCAGGTATAAATCTTGAGCCAACGATGGGACTAGGAACAACTTTAATGGTTTAGTCTGGCCTTGAAAGCAAATGTCAGTCGTGACCTTGCCAATTATTGGTTGACTCTGGCCGTCGGCCGTACGTACTGCTGCCCTCACAGGCTTAAATTGGGACTGATCCCGAACCAGCTCGGCTGCAAACGTGCCACCTATGCAACTAATGGAGGCACCCGTGTCCATAAGACCACTGAGCGTCCTTCCCAGTATGGTGACTTGCGCATAGGGTCGCCAGTCCTTAGACGCATTCACGACTGACGCCAATACATTTGCGCGCTCGTTTTTGAACGTTTGGCGATATTGGAGCAACCGCTTACGAGATCGAGTCGGGAACATGGTTTTTTTCCGGTCTAGTGGTAACACACGAGTATGTGAATTAATGTCTGGGAGTTTAAGTAAGTCAGGGAGTAATGGAACTGTCGAAACTTCCATCAATTGGTGTTCGTGGCTCTCGAACTGACTGGTTTGCGTGCACCTGTCGACTGTGCACGGGTTACGAAGTTTTTTGGATCGTTACACCTAGGGCACGACGGTTTATACGTATCTCGTTTGCCACAGCCGTAACAAAAGACGGTCCGATCCCCTACGCAGTCTTGATGTTTCGCAATTGCGCTACCGACAGAATGGGAATATACAAGATTTCATGTTGGATATCTGCCGAGAGATTCGACTTCAGCACTTCCAACAATGCCATCTCGGACATGGGGCTGACTAGCTTATCTGCCAAAGCGACGATGGCTTCATAGAAGGTGTCAAATTGTTCATTGGGCTTCTGTTTCCGTTGAACTATTGCCGTACGAATTTCTAAATCCGTACGCCCATCTCTAAATCGAGTTTTCAGGGCGGAACTTAACTGAGGCCAGTGCACCGAGGGTACGCTTTTATGGTAGCGCCAAAACCACTCGCTAGCGCTGCCTTCAAAAAGATAAATGGCGTTTCTGGCCACAAGATCAAGGTTCCCTTCCAAGGTCTGCTTTGTCAGTGCTTCTATCCGATATATAAAATCTTCTACAGACATAGACGAGTTTCCGGAAAAACGTAGTTTCCATCCTGCGATTATCTGTCCAATCCTATCTGGTCGTAGTCCCGCTATCTGGTGCGATCCCCATGGGGTTGCGGAGACAGTGGATTCGTTAGCCTGACTCGTTTGGGCATTTACAGACTCTCGAGGGGGTATTTGGAACAATTGTTCAAAAGTTTGGGTTTCCCCACTAGGTTGGACTGGTCCAGTCGCTTGGGTAGTCGGTGGTGCTACTGCTTGACTTGACATACGCTGGAAACCTATTTCCATTGTCTGAGTCATTTTGGTCATGGCTTGAGACAACAAACTGATTTGGCCCATGGCATCCGTCAACGCCTGTGACATTTGAGCCAAGTCTGGATTGGCTGCATCCGCTGCTGCTGGACTTGAAGTTGGCATGATTGAGCCAATGCCTTCAGTTGGACCAACAGCTGGCAAATTTTCAGCAATTGAAGCTGGATCTGTGTTCAAACCCTGTGATCGGGTTCTCATCAGGACCGAAGAGGAATCGCCGTTCGAGACTAATTCTAATGCTAATGCTAATTCCTCAGCCAAACTAGGAGCGGAGTTGCAAAGAGGCTTGTTGCACGCTGGGCACACTGTCCTTTCACCTCCTCTCGTATTGAAGCACGCTAAATGAAATACGTGGTTACAGCTAGTCCTAAAAAGCTGGGCTCGATATTCCACCTGTCTTACACAAATACAGCAGATAATATCGGAATTGTCGTTCGGATCTATTTCTTCAAAACTCCAATCTAGGGACATTCTCTTCTAATTTACTAATCTAAAATCTATTTTTGTTTTCTCTACTCGATTAGTAACGTATAACGATCGATATATTAACTACGCTTTTCTAACAAAATTCAGGAACCATCCAAGCCTCGTCTAGTAGGAGTATTTTCCCCACTAACTTTGTGATATTATACCCTATAGACAATCAGTACAATGGGTCTTCGGGTGAATAGCTGGGACCGTACGGTAGTTCTGGACCACTGTCGGATATCCGAGCATTCCGAAACCCTGACAAACCAATGGTTTTCATCCTATACGGTAGGTCACAAAGACACAAAAAAAATTCTGAATCGCGGACCACCAAATTATCCAGAACCACAGTATAGAAGAACCATTACAATTAGTAGTCTTTACCAAAATCAAAGAACTCTCTTGAGCCTCTCTCAAGGAAAAGTAGCATACAGGAAATACCGTATACTACAGTCGGAACTTGTAATATTTTGACAAAAGAGCTACCAACGTCTGTCACACACAAAAATAACAGAACAAAACATATTAGGAAAAGTGAAAAAGAAGAAAGGGTTTATGCTGACCCAAGGAATACCATCCCTGATGCTATTGCTTCCGTGCGCGGGCAGGCCGTAGCTCTAGTCCACAGAATAACCTGATCCAGGCCAACACTTTCGACAATGATCAGCAACGGTACGAACAAGCTCCTCCCCCAAACAACACGTTCCCATTCTAGTGGGTAGGCAGTAGCACTATTCCACTTGGAAACCTAAGTCCAACCAAAACATTGAAACGCGCTATTTAGCGAAGTTGCCTATCCGGACATATATTACAGGTCCCTTACTATGCCCATTATTTTAATCAAATTCGAGCGAGGGGGTTTTAGTTCTTTTAGAAACTGCAACACAATCCAGCAACTCAACTTGAACCACATAGGCAAGGAACGACCCTGTATATATATGCGGGGTAACAGGATGATGGGATTAGTCGTATGGCACTGCATTGGTGTGAAGCACTCATAGGTGTTGATGACTTCTATGATTTTTCTTGGTCGGGGCAAGCCGAAGAAGGAGGGCCCCACGTTGGGCGCCAAAATTATAATTTTTAAGCTTCATTTTTCTACCACTTATTTCGACAAAGTCGTCAAACTCTAACATGATCATTACCTGTAGCATACAACGTACAGAAGTTCGGAGCAGATGGAAGTTAAAATGATGGAGGAAGTACGCGCTGGCTTCGGCTTTTGTCTCTGGTCGGCGGGGTGTGGGCATTGGGGAAATTGTACCACCAATTTAGGCTCTCGTGTAGAGTTTCAGTCTGAAGGTTTACAAATTATAAAGTAAATCGCGTACGAGTATGGAAAGGAGAACGGGAAAAGGAATGCAGGAGGCAAACAAAAACAAACGGATCAGCATCCATAAGAAAAAATCAGGAAAATTACCACTAGTCAGGTCTTTGCTGGTTGTGTGATCGCACAGTTACGAACACGCCCACCCTACCATGATCCTCGGGGCCACATATAATCTCGATAAAGGATCCCTCCAACAAAGACTTCGGTAGATCACACTTCTATCAAACGAGGCTGCATGGTTCCTATCAAATATATTTAGCCTTGCTTCAAAACTAAATTTATTTACGAAATCCATAATAATTCATTTATAGTAATAAACAACCTAACTCTTACTAAACCTAGCATTAAGTATATGCATGAATAACTAATTGCCTTATATATTATGATTATTAGTATAGAATATAGATGGATAATATAGAGATGTAATAGTTAATGTATAATATGCGGAGGTAATTCAGTTGATCCTATAAGGAACGGTAATATTGTAACTATAAGGGAAATGGATAGGCTAGATGCCAAAACTAGGGTAACAGTTCGTAACAATTCAATTTCAGAGGTCAATGCAAAACCACATAAAAAGAAAAAAAACGGGCTTCAAGTCAAGGTCAATGTGAATATATAGGTCCATATGGACTCGTAGTGAGTTAAAGGCAAGACAAGGAAAGGTACCTCAAACTCATTGTCTCAGATGGCTACCATTGGATAATCTCGTCACTTACTTTACTTTTCGTTGTTTTGACTCCCACGCAGAAAGATATTTCCTTGTGTAGATGGCTGGATGATGAGATAATCAGATGAGTAGGTGATAACATGAGACGATGAAGGTAGGGTAAACCAAAATCATAACTGTAAAGTTAATACCATATTAATATAATATTCACATTTCAATACGATTTAGACCATGGACAGGAATTCCCTTTTTTTTTTCTATCTCGTTCTAACGAGGTTAGTTGGCATTTACATGTTCAAAATTTCAGCCGCCAATCTGATGAAACAAAAAGGTTTTTCGTATCGGGTCTATAATCGTCGAATAGACAACTTAAACTAAGACAGCAGCTCAATCGATGGTTCGCTGCTGCGTTGCGAGTGAATTCTCGACGGCGGTAGACGGCGCCAGATTACGTTTTCCACGAAGCAGGTACTGTAACCAGCTGATGAGGCAATGGGGTCAATGACCGTGGTACACCTACTGTGAAGAGGTTATGTGCCGCTGTAACTTTCTGGCGGTGACGAGGCCGTTAGGTCAGCACGTGGATACGGGATACTAATATTCCATAAGTCGGTATCTCCCAGTCAGATTACAGATGAAGGAACTCCGTCCTCGAGATCACTGGGCTCGCCCCGGAATATAGAACGATGGCGTTCCAATATATTCGCAATTGGGGTTTACGTGTACGCTACCGGAGAGTCCGGCTTATGGAATGGTCCACTATACCAATGCGGTATCCTCTGGGCGGGCTATACACGCAACTGTACGGCTTTTACTACGTTCGAACTAGTGGTGCTAATCCTATATAAGGAAAGGAACACGTTATACTCCTATATTTGGGAAGTAGCTGGAAGGATATTTACCCCAGAGGGAATGGCACCACTGCAATCGAGATAACTTTTGAACTTTCGGACTTCTTTCTCCCAGTGGATGATCAGACCGAATGCCTGGCCACGCAGGTGCTGCCGTGGGCGTGCAGGTTAGGTACACCTTCGCGGTATACCGACAACTACTGTGAAAATGCACTTTATTTCAGACTATCGACAGACAATATTTCAGGCATCGTCTGTTCTCAAATCATACTCACGGGTTTGTTTTTCGTTTAATGATAGGGGTTGAAAATGATTTTCACTGCGCGTGGTGTCTGGCTGTACCTAAAGTTGAGGGCCAGCTAACAGACGGAGCACCAGCGTATTGCACTGCTGTACACTTTGACGGCCACGAGGAGAAAAGAATGACCCTCGGATTTGCAAAGTACAGAAGCCCACGTTTTTTTTAAATCTCTTCATTGCCTTTTTCTTTGGATGAAAGCAATTGCAATGAATATAAACAGATGTTTCGTCAAAAGCTCTATGAAAGCTTTTACGATCGTAACCCAGTATTTGTGCTTAACGACTAATAACGAACACCCGTTGAATTTTAAAAAAAGAAATAAAATGCGGAAGGGCACGACAGTCGTCGAATATTACAAATGAACCAAGTTTTACTTCCTTCCAGTTTAAATCTTTTGCACAAAGATGTGGGATTAATTTATATTATGCAGATCCTCGACATAGTACATTGAATGGACAAATAGAAAGGGCACATTCTACACTTACAGAAATTGCTCGTTGCATAAAAGATCAACTTAATTTGGTTGATTATTCAGAAATTATAATTAGAGCAGCTCAAAAGTATAACTTGACAATTCAATCAACTACTAATCAAAGACCGTTTGACATTCTGTATAAAAAAATCAAGCATGATAATATTCCCAAAATATTAAAATTAGCGCAAGAAAAAATGTTACAGGTTCATAATAAAGATAGGAAGGAAAAGGACTATCACGTAGGTGAGGTCATTTATGAAAAAAAATATGGAGAGAGGAATAAACTGAAAGCCAGATATAAAAGACAAGTAGTTAAAGAAAACTTACCTAATAAAATTATTATAAATAATAGAAACCGTTTGATTCATAAAGATAACGTCAAATTTTAAATTGTCTCAAATTACAGAAAATGAATTTAACAATATTCGTATTATTGATGGTAACATCAATCAAATCAGAAATAATGGATTATTCAAATCAAGATTTTTTTACTTACAAGGATACAAAAGATGTCCTCACTTATGAATCATATGCCGACTTATTCCATATAACTAATTTAAGTTATTATAAAGAAATAATCAATTTGGAAACAGCACACATTCAGAATAATAACCAGAATTTACTTTGGGAAATGACATACGATTTAAATATTATCAGAACTCTTATCTCACAAATAATACCCAATAGAATTAAACGAGGTATTAACGAAATAGGCACAGTTTGGAAATGGATAGCAAGGACCCCTGATCATGATGATATCATAACAGTGCAGAATAAAATTGATGATTTAATCCAGAATAATAATAATCAATTTGTCATAAATTCTAAATTATTCAAAGAAATACAAACTCTATCTGAAAATTTTAAAACAGCCTTTAGAAATCAAGAAATGCCACTACGAAAACACCGTCTTCGTTTGCTCACTTACGATCTTATGAATTTGATGGATACAATTACATTAGCTAAAATTGATGTATTCAATACAAAAGTTTTAAACGAAGAAGATATCAAAGAAATTTATAAACATGAACACAAACCCGTCACTATTGCTGACCTGTTGGATATTGTTGAATTAAAAATTGCCATAAATCAGGATTTAATTGTCATATACATAAAATACCCAGTAATAACTAACCGTTGTGAAGTATACAATTCCAGATCCATTTCACATAAGGATGGAAAATTAGTCATTGATAATCAGGTTGCTAAATGTAATAATAAGTATTATGTAATGTTAAACTTTAAATCCGAACTTTATAATAATTATTGCACCTTAAACCCTGACAGTACTTGCTTCACAAGATTGTTAAATGGAGAAAAATCTATATGTAACAAAGTCAGAGAGAATAATAAAAAAATTGATATAATCCAAGAAGGTGCCATTTTTATTAATGGACACAATATTGTAAATGACACTCATTTAGATGGGTCATTTTTAATAACCTTTAATGATACTACTATAATCAATAATGTATCCTATTAAAATATTGATAATAAGATTCTAAATTACCTCACTGCTAAACAATACAACAATTTTTTAATATCTGAATATTTTATGTCGAATGATTCGGAACTTGCATTTGATAATATCAACATATTAAATCCATTTATTCAAATTAAACAAACTCAAATTCCGATTACGTTAATATTGATAACATGTACTATTATATATTTAATTATCAGGATTTTGATCAAATTTAGAAAATATCTAATATGCAAACCACGGAAAATTAGTTTTGAAATAAACCTCGAAAATAATATGCCAGAAAATGAAAATTCCGTTGAAGATGAAATTAGAGTCCAATTGACCAATCATCTTAATTCAATTTACCCATCATTTCCGATGAATCGGGACGATCCAATTTAGAATGGGGGGAGTTAACCAGCCCACTACCCAAGCCTTCTTACCCGATTAATAAACAACTTCTAGTTGGGAACTTCTTACACAGTTCTTCCATTAGGTTCCATTAGGTTCCATTAGGTCCCCAATTCCTAATGAACTTTCCCACTCCAATAAGACGTCATATCACTTCACACTTTTCATTAAGTTCCAATTGCGCCGTTGGCCCTAAGAGTGAACTGTAACATAGTGAATAATAAATAAAAAAATATATTTTTTTCAACTATTCACCAAGGAAATATTTAATTCGCGTAACAAAGCCGAACATGGCATAGGCTTTGGCAAAATGAAATTCAAATGCTCGATAAAAAAAAATTTGGAATGGAACAAGACCCCCAGGTCAAGTGTTTCCGTCTGCTTCAAGAGCGGAAGGCCATCTATCGAGTATGAGGCCTGAACATTGAATATATACTTGCTGAAGGACACAAAGTAACATTTGCTTACATTGAGAGGGAGCGAATTAAGTGTGCATCAACGAACGACTCCATCCAGGTCACGCTGTAGAAGGATACTGTCCCCTAAAGTTTTGATAGAACGGAAGATTTTCAAATCATCGGCATAAAGCAAATGCTCAGAAGTTTGAATGCTGAGACATATGTCATTAATGAAATAGCGAATAGCAACGGACCAAGAGCACTTCCCTGTGGAAGGCCGGAAGTAGCCAGATATGGGTCCGACTGCTTTCCATTGACCAATACAACATACTCTCGCTGCTCAAGGTATGAAATGAACCAACTAAGCAGGCTCGAATGAATCCCCAACCGATGCAGCTTGGCTAGTAGGGCGCAGTGGGAGACTTTGTCAAAGGCCTTAGCAAAATCAGTGTACACCACATCAACTTGAGAGTGCACTTCAAAGGCATGTGTGCAAAAGTTACTAAAGGCTACCAAATTAGTGGTAGCTGATCTACCTGGCATAAAACCATGCTGATTTGGGCTAATGTATGACTTTATGAGGAAAGAGATCTTTTTGGCAATGATGCACTCAAGAATTGGTCTATAATTAAAAATACAGTTCCTAGTACCTTTCTTAAAAACGGGAGTAATCTTGGCAGTCTTCCACTTTGCAATAAACCGACCCGTTGACAAAGAATTACAGAAGAGAATTTTAAGGGGTTCACAAAAAGCAACACCACAGTTGCGAAGCAGCAGGGCAGAAATGCCATCACTGTCGGGTTTAATTGAGTAGTCGAAATCAGCAATCACCCCCTTATTTGTCGAAGAAACGGTTGACGCGGACTTGGGGACAACAGTCCTAATTAAGGGGAGGGTGGTCCACAAGGACAACCTCAGGTAGCTATCCTGATTAAATATAAGGATGGTTAATGGGTGGAGGTATTTTTGTAGTTTATTGATAGATACTACGACTAGGCATAAGAAAACGATTGGTGGTGGTATTTGTTAGTTTTATTCCTTACGTATTTATTCATACGTATTTATATCTACAGGGTTATCTGAGTACTTCACATCCTCACTATAGTCGCGGCTCGCGTCACTGACTACTCCCACTCAAACTATATTCCCATCACGGACGGAACTGTACTGGTGAGGGACGTGCTTGACCATGTCAAGCACACGGCAAACTTGCCCTAATACGTTCGCATTGTCGAGGAAACCGCCAAAAAGGCGGACCTGTTTCCAAAGTCGCATATGAGGTAATTATTGGACGTGGACTGCAGCCACATTAGAGACATGTTGTCCGATATTGGTGTTCACCACAGGCTGGCGAGAAGCTTAGACTTCCTAGGAACGGCCCTTAAGGCGATTTCCCAGCATCGCCTCGGTACCCGCCCTGAACATCACCGGGCACGAGACGATTCTGAACTTACCATTCCTACACCAGCTCAGCGAGGACAACCTCAAGGACTACCTCAACCGAGGACTACATCAAGGAAGTTGAGCAGGCCACCGTGGCCAGCCTCAGCCCGCTCCTCACATTCGAACTAGGTATGGCTCTGTGCAGAGCACTGGGGGGAATCATTTACCTCAACAGGAAAAGAGACGCAATACAAATCAAAGACAAAAACCAAACAACAACTACAACAAAAAACAACAAAAATGCTTCTTGCTTTTTTTCGGCGGCAGCAGTCGGTACTCGCATAATACAAGTGATTTTGTAAAGTTGAGGTTATTTTACCTTTTTGTATATTGTATGAGCACTGGCACCTATTGGCACTTGAACTGAACAAAAAAAATTATTGAAACACTGCAAAGACAAAGACAGAACGTTCACAATAACGTACTTAACACAGTACCGATTTACATAAAATACAGCAGGAAGCACATATATTTTTTGTTGTATAAATATAGTTAATACCTTTATTTAAAATATTAATCCCTTCCATCGCAAAATAACTTTGTTTAAAATGCTTTTTTAATTGTTTTATTGAGAGCTCTACTTGCAAGTTGCACACGCGGCAATACCAAAAAAATATCATGATGTCTCTTTCGATGCTATTCTTGAAGAGGATAGTAGGAACAAAACAAAAACAAGAATACAGTTTAAAAGCTAGACCAATTATGAAGAAGTGTTGATACATTTAAAGTCAAAATTTTAATTTGTCTCTTTTATTTTTTGCCTATGGGAGGAACCACTGTGTAGTGTTATAAGCTACATAAGTGCACCCTTACATATATGTTTATACACCGTCTGCCCTTACATATTTGGGATTGTGCATAGTTGGCTTACGGTTCTCGTTTATTCCCGTTTATTAAGCGTGGTGCTGTTTGACAGTGTCACCTTGGATAGGGGTAATTTCACTGAGAGTTTTCTTCTGTCCGCCCGACTACCATAAGCCAGAGTCCTGGCAGAGGCATGAACGTACCAGGACCTGTTACCAGCCGCCCTCACGGGGAGAGTATAGTCGCACTTCTGCCGGTGTGCACAGTTACGGCACATAACGGGTTGCTCGTGATCCCCCTATATCCTATGGCAGATCGATCACTTCTGTGTGGGGCAGGCCTTAACCCATTAGCACTTATGCTTAGGCCAGAGCTTATAGTTGTGGCGGGTCGACCCGTTATCAGTGATTCCCCCTGAAGCACCCGACGGCTGACGGCGCAGAGCAAGGTACTCAGGATACAGGTGGGCCCGTTGATTGATGTGTCTTAACAGATGTGATTCTTTGCGAAGGGCATTAGATGAGAGGTCAGGTGACTTCATTCTACTGATGAACTTCTGAACGTAGCCAATGAGGCGTATCATGACTCCGAATGAGTTGATGTTCGTAAACGAAAGCGAGATGTTGTTCACGTAGAAATCCTGAAGAATGGTTTCCGACCCCTATGGATCTAAGGACGACCCATGGCTAGCTGATTTATAGGCCAAATAGCTAATAACGATGCAGGCTGAATCCGATGGGTGATTGTGGCTGACTTGACCACTTTCCAAACTTGACGAACCAAGTCATCGAGCCGAGTGATGTGATTGGTGTCATCCAAACATTGGGATGCGACGAGAGAGTGGGGGACGAGTGTCCGCCACAACAGACTCATCTGATTTGTGTCTTCTGCAGCAGAGGTAATCCAGGCGCCATCTGTAATTGTCCCACACACAGCAACTTGAAGAAAAGTCCGGCTCCGATGTGCAGATAAATTCGTTGCGGCTGGTGAAACGACTGGTCAGCAAGCCGGATATGCGACGGTATAAGATAATTAGCTGTGCTAATCGACGAGCGAGGTTGATGATCTGTAATTTTCTGGGCAACGAACGGCAGTGATGCTAGTTGGTAGCTCTGAAATCCTCGATTTCAGAGCGAGATCCACCGAAATACCTTCAGTTGAGAAGTTAGCATCTCTTATGCCACAGACTTCGGTGAGCGATTTGGTTTTGCGACGTTGTAGCTGATTAGCTAGACGAGTAGTAACGGGGTGCAATTGATATCTCGAGTCCAAAAGTGCGCGACATGGCACGAAAGTTCCCGCACTGGTTTTGACGAGAACGACGACAATAGCTAATAGGACAGCATCAGGCGGACTTTGGGATATGAGAGCTTGTGGCAAGGAGAGCGACAGTGAGGGTAACAATGCAACCATGGCGATCTGACTTGGTTGTGGTGGTGCGGCTTAACTTGGAGAAGCGGGTTGGACGGTTTCTGCTCGATGAACGAAATGCAAAAGCGTGTGGTGGTTAGAACGCAGGCAACGCGCGAAGATGTGAGGTGGCAGCGTTTACAAACGCCCGCAAATGTTAAACTTTTTCCAAGCCGGCTGCGCAGTTCTAACGATGCGAACGTTATTGCTCTCAATGGCGCTGACTGCAGGCAGAGAGATGAGCCGAAATACGAAAGCGACGACGACAGAATGTACACAAGCGATGACCGATAATGCGGCGAAGCAACGAAAGCGAAGACGAACAATGTGTATGTGTGTAAGTGCCCTGCGCTGGACAAAGGGCACAAGCGAGACCGATAATGCAACAGTTATTCTCAAGAGAACGATCGAAATTTTCGAGTTCGACAGAAAGATTTATGTATGCAGCCGCTCATAAGCGCTGGCTGAAGCGAACGACGAAAGAGGAGGCGACGAAAACTAACAGATTGTGCTTAGAACTCTATGCGGCCGGTCTCGACAGTGCGTCGCGCAGGCTGACGCTGACGGCGAAAGAGAACACGAAAACGAAAATGCGGCCGTCAAAAACTGTCACGGTCGGCCACAACGACTTTTGGTTCGCTACTTTTTCGACGAATGTTGGTTTATATCTTCGACACAGATTTAATGTAATTTTTTCAACACTTTTTCCACTCAAAAGGTCATGGGGATCACGTTGGGGTCACCAAAATGTTGGAAGCTGCCGAGTTTTTTCGGCAACTTTGACTCCATATTTACGAAATAATGATTCTCCGTTGTTGGATATAGTTTGAGTTTATAGTTTAATTGTTTTTTATATATTTGAGGGCGTGCCCGTAAGTTTGAGATGGTTGAAAATAGTGCACAAAGTTTTAGTAGGCAAAAACAAGACCCGTTATAGCGCTGTTGTCCAGTTCCGTTAGGCGCGCAAATGATGGTAGAGAGCCATCGCGGCCTTAGCCGCGATGCTGTGTTAATGCGAATATTGACCGACCGCCTTACGAGTATTTGATCGACTGGGGTGCATGTAGGCAAGGCATTACAATATAAGAAGCCATAATTGATGATATGTGTGTGTGCATGTGTGCATAAACGAGAAAGCGATTAACAAGAGCGCGACAATACTTAAGAGATATAATTCAAATGTCTTACGAGCTACTGTCAGCTGCTGCTCCGAACATATAATTCAAAATTATAATATAATTTTGTATTTAGTTTTGTTTATAGAAAACTCGCTCTCTCTACATCCCTTTCTATTATTGCAATTGCATCTAATGTAGTGCGTAGATGTTTCTCTAGTGCGATTCTGAAATTCAGTCCACCACCGATTGCCTTGATGGCGTGGGGAAGCTTATTCCAAGTTCGAACAGTTTATACAAACAATTGTTTTATTGTGCATGTGTACTTGTATTTAAAGTTTATAATTTTTTTGGTTCTTCTCGATGTACTAAACATAAGTCGTTTTTACAGGTATGATGGCGCTTTGGTATATATAACTTTCTGAAGTAATATTAAGATCCTTAGGTTTATCAAAGATTTAAGTGGCATATCGAAGATTTTTATCATTACTTCAGAAATACGGTCAGTTCTTTGTCTATTATAAATAAATCTCGCAATGTTATTAAAAGCAACTTACAGCTTGCGTTGGCTGGCACAGTTGCAGTCACTAAATATTTCGATACCATAAAAAAGTACAGGTGTAAGGTACATTTTCGCAATTGTTTGTTTGAGTTTTAGTGGTAGAAAGTCCTTAGTGAGATATAAATTTCTAAGTATTCCATAAGTTTTTCCGACTGATTTGTTTATCTGATCGTCCCATGTCAACGTTTGATTAAAGAGAATACCCAAATTGTTTTCCAGCTCCACAGGCGGACTACGCACTCCTCCAGGTGAAGCTCTGGATACCGTGTTGGACCTTCTTCCCGTAAGTCTCATGGGAAAGAAGATGTCAACCTTTTCCGCTATCAGAAGGAAAGTAACGAGGCTGTGTAAAACATCTACGACTGGTCACTTTGTAATCTTAACGAGACTTCCTCAATTACCAGAGAAGACTAATTACTGTATCCCAAGTGATCACCTCTCGACGCCCTTCAAGATATCAATCCTACTTAGGGAGGACTGGGAAATGGGCGAACCTGGGCCTGCAAATGTGGTCCACATTTATACTGATGGCTCAAAGCTAGACAACCGAGTTGGAGGGGGAGTCTGCTGTGACGAGCTCAACATCAGTTACTGCTTCAGGCTCCCGGATCACTGCAGTGGTATCCAACCGGAGGTTCAAGCAATCAAAGAGGCCGTTTCTATTTTGCCTCAAAACTTCCACTTGACGGGCACTCAGTGTGCGTCTTCTCTGACAGCCAGGCAGCTATTAAAGCACTTGGCTCAATATCGTTGAACTCCACGACTGTAAATCCCTCCCGCAGGTCTCTGAATGAGACCTCAGAGCAGTTTCAACTTTTCCTTATATGGGTCCCCGGGACATCCAGGAAAATGCCTCTCCAATTGGAAAGGGAGCAAGTAACGATGCCAATGTAGGCTTTACACGCACGAAGTTTTCGAGCAACTCGCAAGCAGGCGATGGCAGGGAACCATCACCTGCAAAACCTCTAGATCGATATGGCCATGTCGATCGAAAAGACGCTCGGCAGAGCTTTATAGACTCAATAGAGTCCAATGCTCTGCAGTAAGACGAGCCATATCGAGACACTGGCAGATCGGCATTCACGCCTCTAGACTGTAAATCCCACACAACGACTGCTGCAGAAATTGATGGGAAATTGCCACTTTTTCTGTCGTTGCCCGGCCCTCGGAAACCGTAGACTCCGAATTTTTGGGGCTGTGTTCCTCACGGACATTTCGGACCTTCCGAAATCAAACCAGGGCTCTTGTCCAAGTACATTCAAGCCACCGGATGGGGCTGTCCTTAAAACGGAAATTTTTTTCTCACCACGGGGTAGGCAATAAGAGGGGGTTCACGCCCATGCGGCATCACAACGGACCTTTAATAGGTTCATATGAGCTGGGGGGAGGTCGTCTCCCCAGCTACAGCCTCAACCTAACCTAACCTAACAATGGCTGACATCGTTGGTGGCACACGGATACTTTTTTGTTCGATTCAGAAAGTGAACTTTTGGACTGACTACAAGGCCTTGCGCTAGTTATGATATACATAAGTTGGGTTGTAAGTATTTGTTGGGATCCCGGTTATGCCAATCGTTATTCAGAGGTTTAAATGAAGACGACTGTCTGATTTAAGAGTTAAATACAATGTGTTCTTTATTTCTGCTTTTGGTTCAAGTCTAGTACAAAATGTGTGGAGTCAGCTACTTCTGAGTGGCTGAGAATCAACTGACATAGAAGTCTGCTGGAAGTTAAGGCGGAGAAAGGTGCCAACACTGTTCATGAAGGGAAGATAGGGACGAAGCCGAAAAGTGAGTTTACAGCATCTGGTCTTAGACTCAAAAATTTGGTGCATCCCGTAGTCGTCTTTAAGGATCTCGTAGACACTGGAGCGGATCTCTGTCTAATGCTTGACGTGTTTGCCAAAAAATTGGTAGTGAGACCTTGACAGGGAAAGGCAAATGTTTAACAGGAATTGGAGATGGTCAGGAGATGGGAGTTCCGGTACACATAGACGAAATCCCGAAGACGGTAGAATTCCATATGGTACCTGACGAAGACATGGGACTTGACGCAATTTTAGGCTGGACTATTTTGGATACAATCGATATGAATGTTACTAAAGATGGCAATGAGTTCGTGCTGAGAAGTCAATCGAAAAGCGAAAATATATTGCGGACTATTGAAGACAGTTCATGCAGAGAGTTGTTGTCAGAGTTTAAGAACATGTGTGCGGAAAAAGTCGATGTGTGTTCGCTGGGAGATTTTTCTCATTTAGGTGAAGCACAGCAAGTTGAAGTGAAGAACATAGTAGAGAGTTATACATGCTAGCGCGCCGGTGGAGATGAAAATTATTTTGAGAGATGAGGTTCCAGTGTACCAACACGCACGTTTTTTTTCACTTTGTGAGCAGCAAGTGATAGAAAAACAAGTCAAAGAGTGGCTAACTGAGAAAATCATACAGCCGAGTATTTTAGAGTACGCATCTCCCGTTGTCTTTGTAGCTAAGAACGGAAGAAAACGTTTTTGCTGCGACTATCGGAGACTGAATGACAAAATAATGAGAGACAATTTTCCGATGGCTCACATGGAGAGTGTGTTAGATAAGCTTCAGGGTTCCATGGTCTTTACAACATTGGATTTGACAGACGGCTTCTGTCATGTTCCGATTGAAGATGTTTCTCGTAAATATACTTCATTCGTTACGCAAGGTGGGCAGTATGAATTCTTATATGCTCAATTCGGAATATCGAATTCACCTGCTGTTTTCACCAGATTTATAATGTAGGTCTTTAGGTAGCTTATAACTAGAAATGTTGTTGTTATTTACATGGATGATGTAATAATACTAAGATAACAAGATAATGAGGAAGGTTTTTTAAAATTTAAAAAAGTATTAGAGGTAGCTGCAGGAAATGGTTTGCGCATCAATTGGGGAAAATGCTAAGTATTACAGAGGAAAGTATGTTTTCTGGGTTATATTATTAAGGAAGGGACCATAACACAGTGAACTGAGAAGATTCAGGCTGTCAAAGATTTTCCCATACCTCGAGATAAGAAGGGCATTCAACGATTTTTAGGTTTGACTTCATATTTTAAAAAATTTATAAACGGGTATGCAACAATTGCTAGGCCTTTTTCGGATTTGTTGAGAAATGAGTTAAGGTTGGCGAAAAAGCAACGAATAGCTTTTGAAAAACTGAAGTCAGCATTGATTAGCGAGCCGGTATTAAAACTTTACGACCCCAATTTGCCAACGGAGATCCACGACTGCTTTCCATTGACCAATACAACATACTCTCGCTGCTCAAGGTATGAAATGAACCAACTAAGCAGGCTCGAATGAATCCCCAACCGATGCAGCTTGGCTACTAGGGCGCAGTGGGAGACTTTGTCAAAGGCCTTAGCAAAATCAGTGTACACCACATCAACTTGAAAGTGCACTTCAAAGGCATGTGTGCAAAAGTTACTAAAGGCTACCAAATTAGTGGTAGCTGATCTACCTGGCATAAAACCATGCTGATTTGTGCTAATGTATGACTTCATGAGGAAAGAGATCTTTTTGGCAATGATGCACTCAAGAATTGGTCTATAATTAAAAATACAGTTCCTAGTACCTTTCTTAAAAACGGGAGTAATCTTGGCAGCCTTCCACTTTGCAATAAACCGACCCGTTGACAAAGAATTACAGAAGAGAATTTTAAGGGGTTCACAAAAAGCAACACCACAGTTGCGAAGCAGCAGGGCAGAAATGCCATCACTGTCGGGTTTAATCGAGTAGTCGAAATCAGCAATTGCCTCCAAAATGTCCGCCTCCGATACGTCAAGTGAGCCAATATTGACCACCGAAGGGATAGAGTCTAAGACATCGGACTCATGCCAAACTGCGTATGGCTCAAAATTTGAGCTAAAAAAATAAACAAAAAGGTTTGCTATGCCACCATCAGTATTGGAGCTCAAGTTACCAAGGTTCATAGCTGAAGGAAGGGCACTCGTCGACCTTTTTGAGTTTATGAAACGAACGACCTGGGATTCATTTAAAGTCCCCTTTCAACATCGGCAATATACTGACTATATAAAAATTTACCTGGCCCAGTCAACGGGGTCACGGGTAATCTTAAATCGTTTAAAAAACTTGTTACGCAGATTCTTATACCTCACAAGACCCTTTGTATACCACGGTAGCCTATAGGAGCCACGCACTCTTCTGGAAGCATTCTTATCCACAATATGATGAACAGTACGAATGAAAACATTATAAGAAGAGTCAGCACTAGGATGCTGAGTCTGAATCTGGTTCAGCCCAGGGCGAGTAACTATAGAAATTAGCTGAGAATATCAATGGCACGTGATGCATGTCACATTCTGCAATAGGCAGCACGCAACATGCAACGCAGCAATCAATATCCACACTAACAAAAACTAAATCTAGAATCTTATTTAACCTATTAAAAACATTATTAATTTGGGTTAAGCCCATACTAAAAAGGTCATCCAAAAAAAGGACTTCGTGCTGCAAATGCACATTACTCGGCATCATAGCATTTTAACTATAAGATAGAGCACCGTTCGGGGTTGAAAATGAAGCATGCCGATGCGTTAAGCCGAGCCTCTAGTTACTTTTTACAGATGCATTAACTCATCGTTTGAAGGTAGCCCAGCTGAGTGACGATTGCACAAAGGCAGTTAGGAGCCTTGTTGAGAAAGAAGGCTACGGAAATTTGTATATTCAAAATGATATTCTCTTAAAGGATGAAAATCGAGAGTTAGTTGTAGTACCGTCAGCAATGGAGAACGAAATCATTTCGAATGCGCAAAGTCAAGGGAATTTTTCAACGAAGAAGACGATAGATCTGATAGAAAAATCATACTTTATTCCAAAATTAAGAGGTAAAGTCGAGCAAATTATTAATAGTTGCGCTAGGTGCATTATAGTTAATGCAAAGTCAGGCAAAAAGGAAGGGTTTCTGACCTCTATAGACAAAGGGAACTTTAAAACTTACCATGTAGATCATGTTGGACCTATGGAACTAACTAATAAGCGTTATAGCTACATTTTAGTTGTAGTTGACGGATTTTCCAAATTTGTTTGGCTCTACCCAACTCGTAGCACTGGGGTAGATGAGCTTCTAAGTAACTTGGAAAAGCAAGCGGTAAACTTTGGGAATCCTCACCGTATTGTTTCAGATAGGGGTACTGCGTTCACGGCACACGCATTTAGAGAGTATTGTGAATCGAATAACATTCAACACTATGCTGGCTGTAAAGCAAGAGCAAATCATCAAGCTGACCGACAAATTTGAGATGTTCCACACCGTGCTTTAGGAATAGGATCGAAACGAGATTCATAGTAGATTGTGCGACAGGTTTGAATCACTTGCCAGTACACTGAATGATTTAATTATGCGGGAAATGGCTAAGAGTAGCGGACACATGCCGTTTCATTCTACGTTGGCTACAGAAAACTCTACTGCTGAGTATGTTGGCTCGCAATTCCTACCTCGCCGTAGAGAGCTACCCTCCCTGCCACCTATACAATTTCCAACTTTCAGCGGTGGGTATGCAGATTGGACGGATTTTTATTCCATGTTTGTTACCGTCATCGACAGTCATCCTGACTTAACCAACATTGAAAGGTTCCAGCATTTGCGTTCCTGTGTGCTGGATTTGGCATTGAAGACGTTCGGTTGCTGGAAATCTCGGATGGCAACTATAGCGTGGCATTAGATTTTCTGGAAAAAAGGTTTAATAATCGACGATTGATTTTTCAGGCACACATTAAGGAGATCTTGGCGCTTCAGGCTGTGGAACCTGGGTCAGTAGTTAGCTTCATAGAGCTTTCGGACAAATGTAATGCCCATATGCGTACGCTCTAAGGTTTGGGCATTACTGAGCAGATTACAGGACGCATCATAGTACAGGAGCTTCTCTGGAAACTAGATCCAGCGACTAAAGCAAAGTGGGAGTATAGATTTGAGGACCCAGCGCTTGCAAACATGATTCCGTCACGAGAAACTATGGCCTCATTTCTGGAGCAGCGATGCACGTCATTGGAGACAACGGATTTTGCTAGGGCATTCTATTCGCCGAGCGGTCAGGTGGGCAACAGGAAAAGGCATAATAATTCTAGGTCAACCTTGTTTGCAACTAACCAAACCTCAGGCTGCGTGCTTCGCAATGATAGCACTCACGACGTCCAGTACTGTCAAAAGTTTAAAGCATTGTCCCCCGCAAATCGTCATTTAGAAGCCAAACGGATCGATCAAGTCAGTGCACCTCGAGCCACTGTCGTACCTGCTGGGGTAAGCACCATACTACCCTGCATGTCGGCATCCCTGAAGCGACTGGACTCCAAGGGCACCCAGTGCTAATTGATGCTCCATCTCCGCCTACGTTTTCTCCGTCTATGCCGTCTCAGCATACCACTACTTCAGCATCTACGTCAACTACTATTGTTGCCCAGGATCTCAGCAATGATGATATGCTATTGCCAACGGCCACCGTCTTGGTCAAAAATCAATCCAGAGCCTTCGTTTCTTGCCGAGCACGGCTAGATTCCGGCTTTCAGCTGCACTTAATAACCTCCCGTTTCGCAAATCAGCTTCAGCTCCCGAAGACCAAATCTTTCATTACAGTCTCGGGAATAGGCGATTCCAGCTTCATCGCCGGTGGATTGTCTGTCAACACTAACCTGCACTCCCGCTGTTCTAATTACCCGACCCGACATAACTGATCGCCAGCCGAGCCTTGAATTGGACATTTGCAACTGAAACATTCCTTCAAACATGCCACTCGCGGATCCGGGACTTAATATACCTGAGGGCATCTCTTGATTGGAGCAAAACTTTTCTTGGAGCTCCTGTGTGCTGGGCAAGTCAAGCTGCTCCCAGGATTACCGTTGTTTGTGGTGGGAGTTCCTGCCAGTTATCTTAATTCCAATTCCTCGGTCGCTGTGGTTGATCTCCAGAATCTCTCTTGGCTTGGAGAAAAAATGACTTCGAGTGAAAAAATGCGCGTGCGTTTCCGTTTCGTTTCACTTTATTCTCTTGACTAAAAAAGCTTAAATCTAACAATTGGTTAGCAACATTGCTCCTAAGTTGTGTGGTATGTTGCGAGCGTGCAGCCTATGTTGGGGTGTGCATCGGTGCATGCTTTTTGACATGAACATCCTCCCCCCCTTAAAATATAATTTCAAGAAAAAGAAAGGGATAGGACCTGGGGGAGAGCCAATCATGCCGTATGGAATGTGCCATCCAAATATAGTGTTCTGTGCCACTGGGAAACCTTCAGTACTTGGGATCACAGTACCAATGACACTGTACAGGGCCGATGGAAATTTTCAACTGCAACCTGCAGTCCGTATCAGGAGTTGAGGTTGCACCCTCAGCACAACTTCCAGCCTGACATCGCTCTTCGTCCTTGACTGGATGAAAGCGGTACAAGCCCCTTCAGCCTCAACGCGAGTGACGGAGAGCCCGAAGGCCGTTGCCAAGGATGCGTTGATGCGGCTGGTTGGGCTGCAAGGATCAATTAGTGCAGCAACCTGGAAGGTCTTGTTGCCCGTGTCGATCACGGACCATGCCGTTGGTAGGATGCTGGTGCTTTTAGATTGAAGGAGTGAGGACAGCGTCGTCGGAGCAGCAGCAGATCTGGAGTTAGATCTCGCTGGTGGCAAGTATGGCTTCGGTTGGACAGAGCGTGACTTGGGACGGGAGGTCTGGTGCGCTCCACATAGGTGGAGCAGGGTGTGGTGGCTTTTTCCGAATACTCGGCAGGTGTTGCCGCTTCGGGATGAGCACCCGGAGTGCTGGTGGGCTAGGCAATTGTGGCAGTAATTGTTGATGAGTACTGGCCGTAAACGCTTTTCCGCGTTCAGCTTCAGAAAGCGTTGGCACATCCTTAGCGCGATCCCTTTACCTGGTTGCGCTCCACTGGACGATGGCGAGGTCTCATGCTTGGAAAGAGAAAACATAAAAATATAAGTGGTTGGATCATTTGCACCGAACGACAAAAAACATATTGGTGAATTGGATACTTGGACGTGGACAGTATTGTCTATAGAAGAAGAATGAGCTTTGCTACTGGCCGCTTTACGGTGACACGGACCGTTAAAACGTCGACCACGCAGACCATTCATTCAACACCTGGATATGTGCGCTCAATTCTTCCAAGGCACCATTCATTGAGTAGTAGGTTGTCTTCCTTTACGACAACCATATCGCCTGCTTGGAAGTCTCGCGTTGGGAGTTGCCATTTATTCCTTTTGTGTAACTCTTTTAGGCATTCTTCCTTCCAACGGAAACAAAATGGTTGGTTTTGAGCCTTAAGACGCTGCCATCCCTTGATGATTGACCCTGCGTCCTCTTTGATTTCTGGCTCAGCAATAGAAACCAGTGCGCCGCCAACCAGGAAGTGGCCTGAACTGAGGGCTATGAGTTCAGTTAAATCTTCTGACATAGGTGAAATTGGCCGCGAGTTCAAGCACGCTTCTATTTTGGAGAGGAGGGTCGATATTTCTTCAAAGGTGTACTTCAGGGTCGACGTGGATTTGTAGAAAAGCGTCTTGAAACTTTTCACTCCCGCTTCCCAGAAGCCACCCATGTGAGGCGCTCTTGGAGGATTGAAACGCAGTTTCTGTTAGCTACCATGAAATCATGGGAAAGGGCCTTTGCGGCTCCCACGAACGTTTTTCCATTATCGTAATACATTTGCTGAGGGCAACCCCGCCTTGCCACGAAATGGTTAAAAGCTGCAAGGAACTTTTCGGTCGTGAGATCTAAGGTTGCTTCCAGATGGATCGCCTTCGTGCTGAAACACACGAAGACACACACATATCCCTTCGTGATGCGTCAGGCTCGACCTGTGTATATCTTGACGTCAAATGGTCCAGCGAAATCGACACCTGTTTGAGTGAACGGACGAGAGAACGTCGACCTCTCCCCGGGCAAGTCTCCCATAGGCTGGGTTTGCAGTACTCGACAGGAATTAATAGTCGTCTTGACTAATGTTCGTAGTTTCCTGATCCAGTATTTGGATCGGATGGGCCGCATCATAAGTTTATTTCCACCATGCAATGAGAAGCGATGAGAGAACCGTACGAAGAGACGTGTGAATACGCTTGAATAAGGGAGAATGATCGGGTTTTTTTCATCGTAACTTAAGGACTCGGATGTTCTCACCCGACCGCATGCTATAATGACCCGTTTTTGGTCAATGAATGGATTTAAGTTACTGATTCAGCTAGACATTGGAAGTGGCTGCTTATCTAGCAAGCGCTGAAACTCATTGCCATACACTGCGCGTTGAGTATGGATGATCATACGGTCTTGCCTTTCAGATAGTTCGTGGCTACTGAACTGGACTGGAAATTGAGGTACGGACTTTTGACACCGCTTGAGGAAACGAAAAACATAAGCTAAGACTCTAACAGCCTTCCCAAATTCTGAGAAACGGTCAATTATACTGCACTCCGGAGAAGGTTTGGACAGGTTATGCTTCACCGTGCGTTGCTCTAACTCTGTCTCGTGCGAAGGTTCTGCTGGGATGGGCCATTGGTCTTGGGCCAGTTGCAACCATTCTGGCCCATGCCACCACAGATTGCTGCTAGCCAAATCTTGGGATGAAACCCCTCTGCTAGCTAAATCAGCACGGTTTTGCTCCGATCTTACGGGAGATCACGTTCCTTGGCTGACGGACTGTGTGATCTTAGTCACTCTGTTAGCCAAAAAGGTTGTCCATTTTTTAGCCAGGCTAGTACAATTGTGGAGTCTGTCCAATAAAAGTACTCGTAGCTATCAAGGGACAGTTGAGGAAGGAGCGACGAAGACAGCTAAGCGATAAGAACAGCCCCGCCCAGTTCCAAGCGTGGTAAGGTGGAAACGTGGTGGAAACGGTCTTCACATGAGCAACTCTCGTTTTCGCTGTGAGCAGATACGCGGAAACCTGGTGGTCTCTGTCTGCACGAATGTAGATGGCTGTGCCGAAAGCGCGTTGGGATGCATCACAGAACCCATGGACCTGCATGTGTGAACCTGGACTGGAGGCATTAATAACTACCCGTAACTTCGTAGTGGTGCTATCCGGTTTTTGGACAGCATGATGGGGCAGATAGAAGTTGTTGGAATCATTACTTGGAGGTACTCGGCGCATATGACCTAAGTCTAAATACTTCTGGAGGACGCTATCGTACTGCTCTTTCAAGGGAACGTTTCGTTTCAAAAGACCTTTGTTTTTGAGGAATTGAGCTAGTGCCATTGATCTCGAAAAACCAAAGTTGATGCATTCGAGATTCCGAAAGGGCAACGATACCATATATCTGCCACTTAAATCTCTACAGGTGGTTCGAATAAAATTGTCTTCACAGACGGACTCAGAAGAATCTTCTACCAGCTTGGCTGGAAGATCCTCCACCTCCCAAAACTTCGTTAGAAGTTTTTCTAAACGCTGCTCTGGGCTGACGTTTATCCTTTTAGCAAAGGAGGGAATTGAGGTGCGAGCGGAATCAGCTACTGGTCCTGTGAGGATCCATTCAAATATGTTCTTCTGACCAAGTAGTGATCCACATATATTGGGCTGGGAGCCACTTCGTAAAATGGATGGAAGGATATCTGCACCTAAAAGCACATCTATCTGCGAGCTCTTATGGAAGGAAGGGTCAGCCAGAGGAATATTTGGCAGATCCTTTATAAAATCTTCGTTTTGTTGGGGAGCCTATATGGAAGTGGTATATCTTTCGAGCTCTTGCAGCAATTGCTTAGTTCAAGCCCGACACTTGTATTTGAACTGGCTGAAAAGGAAGCTTGATGATTCTGAACAAGCGTTCTGAGATGAACGTTGCTTCTGACCAAGAATCAGTGCACGTGCCTTATAGCTAGTGCCCAGGTGGTTTATAATAGCCGTGCCTAGCAGAACACCATAATTGTTTACTGGGAAGTAGTTCTAGACATTGGAGGATGATGTGGACTGTATGGCTTGACTTAGGTTTGGATTGGAGGGAACTGATTTAGAGGGCTCTGGAGGGGGGCTACCACGGTGCAGAAGCATGTGGTGGCCACCTTTGCACGTAAAGCAGTTATGCTGACTCGTGCAATCTTTGATTTGGTGCCCTCTAGCAAAACAGTTCATACATAACTTTTGTTGCTTTATGTAGGATGCTCTATCATAAATACTCATTTTGAGCAAGCTTGGACATTGACGCACGGGATGATTTTCCTTTGATCGAAGGTTGAATGTTCCCGTCTTGACGCTGACCTTTGCTTCAAAAGAATTAACCCTTTTTGAAGAGGGTTCTTTTTTTCGGGTCTTTAATAACATTCAGATACCTGCATTCTCCATCGCCTCGAGCGATAGATATCGCTCATTGGCAGCTATTGTTCTACAATGACAAGGTTACTTGGTATAATTTCGAGGAAACTACGAAAACCAGTACACCATCCGCGAAGCTGTTGTTAATGGGTACTTCGGACTTTTCAAGGGCCATCAGGTATCCTTGGATAGCATTCTGGAGATCTTTTAAAGCAGCTCCGGACTCTTTTTGGATAGGGAGAAAATTGAAAAGGATCTTCAGCTGTCTATTAAAAAGCATTCTCCTCTTTTCAAAGCGCTCTTTTAAGGCGGTCCATGCGGACTGGCTTTCGCTTTACCGCGAGTCTTGTTGCTTAGGTAATATAATTTCTCTACCTGCAACAGATTTGGATTATTCGTGTAGATGGCAGTGAATAGGTCCTGGAACGTGGGTCATTTCAGATAATCACGGTGAAAAATTGAAAATAAAAATTGAATTGAAATATACTTTGAACCGAAGGAGACAGATCATATATAGACCCATATATATGATCTACTCATTAATTATTAGATTATAATTATATATTAATGAGTAGATCATATATATGGGTCTATATATGATCTGTCTCCTTCGGTTCAAAGGATATTTCAATTCAATTTTTATTTTCAATTTTAAAATAAAAATTGAAAATAATTTTTATTTTCAATTTTTATTATAAAAATTGAAAATAAAAGTTATGAATTGATTTTTATTTTTTAAATTAATTATAATAATTATTTTTTATTTTTATTATATAAATAAATTTGTATAATTAAAAAATAATTTTAAGCAAAAAAATTGCAAATAAAAGTTTATCCTGTTTTTGAATTTGCCTTGAATTTATTGAGGCGGTCTGATGCCGCGATAAAGTTGTCTAAAGCTACTTTTTTGGACTCTGACGTTTTTTGTGTTACGGTACGAGTGGTAAGTGAAAGACGAAAGAACCGTGTTCTGAAATCGAAGAGGTTTTTTCTACGGCGGGCGAAAGAGGTAAAGAGCTTTGAATTGTGAGGAGTTTCTCTGGATCGCGGTCACTTGACATAATATTCCCGCCGATTGCGGTGAATGAAGGAGTGGAACGATGGAATTATAGTTGGGAACTCAGTGCAAGCCCTGATTGTAGAAATTTTCCTTGTATGTGCATATATATGTGTGCTGCCGAAAGCTTTTAGCTTAGTTTGGAAATGCTATGCTTGGAATTCATAAAATAAATATGTATGCGCATATGAACGTTTATTGTTGAAGATAATTTGTTTTATTTTTAGGTTTTGGATATCAATATTTTGTGTTAGTAGAAAAGGAAGCATGCAAACATTAATTACAATGGATATAATATGAATATGTGACGGATTACACAAAAAAATGAACATGCACTTGAATTTGCTGGGAAGGCTCTGTGTGTATTTTTTGGCAGGAAGAACTGTGTCTTTTTCTGGATAGGAAGAACTGTGTGTATTTTGGATAAGAAAAACTGAAAAATCAAAGTATGGACATATGTATGTATGTAAGGAAAGTTCGATGCGATCGGCTCGATGCACTGGGTTCGATCCACTATGTTGATGTTGATGAGTTGAGTTGTAAATTCGAACTGTGTTATTTTCAAAACTTATATAGGAAAATATAAGGTAATTAAAACTAAGACCAAAGCTAAGAAAAGGAAGGATGTGTGGCACTTGTTCCCACGCTCATCCCTTCTAATGACACCAACTACATGCAAACAACATGTGTTAATAGATTTGGGTTCGATGTGTCCATGTATATGATTTTATGGTCGAACTCTATGTGTCCTTTTTTCTCAAGTGGCCTCCCTCAAGTGGACTCTATTGTTTATTGGTTGGCCTGTGTCGGTTCCTGTTCATGTTTTATGAACATATTGCCCGCGGTTTGCTAAAGATGTGATAACTGCGAGTTTGTTGGCCTCCTTCAAGTGGACTGTATATTTGTATTTTTTGTGACGCTACCTGCTGTCGGGTCCTGTTGATGTGCATAAACATCTTGCCCGCGGTTCGCCAGGGGTGTGTAATTACTGCGGCGTGACTTGGTGTACGGTGCTGTTCATATTATGAACATTTCGCCGGCCAGGATTGTCCGTCAGGGTTATGGTGACTAATTTATTTGATTTGCATTTCTTCTTTAGATACACAATCAATAGTACCAGAATCATGATGATAATCACTGATAGTGTGAAGGATCCGCTGTACTTGTGTACTGGGTGAAAGTCGAGTTCTCTTAGATGAATATTCTCCTTTTGTATTTCCTTGATCCGCTTTTGAAGATCATCAATTTCCTTGCTGTTATTGATTACCCTTGAACCCAGTGGTTTTAGGGTAAACTCTGAGATTTCCCCGATTTCCTTCGTTAAGTGAACATCCCGATTTCGACAATTCACTCTAAATCTTTTTTGGCGAAAACAGCGTTGTTCCTCCGGACCGAACTATACATCCTTCTTGTGGAGAAAGTATCCCTTGTCGTGGTAAGTCTTTTATCACCTCATGATTCCCGTTGCATTTTATATATGCTGAAGTCTTGTTGAATGTTCTGAAGAGCCAGTCGTTGTTCTTTTTTAGCTTTACCCAAAACGGTAGTGGCTTAGCTTCAACAAACGTACATTGATAAGTACTTAATGGCTTCAGAGGTGCTCTTTCGCACGCATTATCATTTGCATTGGCCCATGGCCAATTCCCTTCGCAGACATACACGTCGAAAGCAGTTCGCTGGCATTTATGTAATGATGCTTCGGACATTACATGGTATGAATCCAGCATAAAGTTGTAAATGAGATACGACTCTCGTACCACTGGGATGCGTCTCAAAAGGAATAGAACATATTTTTTATAGTCGAGATGATTGACTGTTTATCAACGGAATGCTTAAGCTGATAACTAATTTGTCGTCGACTATTGATCCACCGGCAGTGAGTAATTTGTAGATAGCTTGTATCTCATAAGTACCTCTTCCAGGTAGCTTATACTTCTCAGGAAAATGCTCTCTTATTTCTTGAATTTCGCTATTCATTTGAGTCAGAGTTATTAAGTCTGGGATCAGCTTGCCGTGATTTATATCGATCAGCAATCCCACCATGTCTGCTTGAATTCTTTCGCTTTCCGAAATCGCCATGCTAAGTTGTTTGGTTAGCATAAAAAACCTGATTGTTTCTTGATATATGTAGAAGTTCTGCTGGATTTTCTTTGTCAATTCGTCAACGTGAATTTCAATATTCTTAAATTGTTCGTTGATTTTCTTTGTAGTTCGTGTCAAAACATTTAGAGTTGATTCGACTATCGTTGTCTGCTTTTTAATCAAAAAATTCAAATCATTTTTATAAGCGAAAAGCACCTTCATGTTCCATTACATGATTTCTCTATCTTCTTCATCCATTAGTCCAAATAAGATGTGGTAGTATGATCCCAAAAATCCGAATGGTGCACGTTTGACTCTCGCATTTCTATTCCCGAACATGTGTTTTTTTGTGTCTTCTATGCGCGATATTTGCCTTCTCATATTACCGATGACATTCAAACAATCCATTTTGAATTTATCCAGCTTGGGGCATACATTGTTCATTTGTAGCAGCATAATATTTATGTGATCATTGATTTGCAGAAATGACTTCATATCAAAGTATACGATCAAATTCCATTTGAACTCAATGACTTCCACTTGGCCCAGTGGATCTAGATATACTGCTGCCTTATCCGACATTTCGTGTATTATTCCATTTGTGACGTTAATGGGTGCTGCTAGCACTATCGGCAGTATCATCAGTAAGCAGAGTATTGTTTCCCATAGGTTGCATTTCTTAGGCTTTAAGGTAGGAAGACCTGTTTCATTTACTGTTTTTTGGTCAGCGTTTTCCTTATATTCCTTGATTTTAACAAGAGGACAGTCCTTATGTATTGGTCGCTTGATCGTAGTTTTCTCTAAATCTAACGATACAACTCGTACTCGACCGTAGTTGCCTGGGTGGGTTTTTGATATTCTAGCTAGTGGCCATTTCGACGGTTGAGTCTTCGTTCTTAATAAGAACGATATCTTCGTTCTGTAGGTTTTCCTCAGGCTGTTTCCACTTATTTCTTTGTTGAAGCGTGTGCAGATAGTCTTCTTTCCATCGTTTCCAAAAATCTCTTTGAAGCTTTTGAACTAGTTGACAACATTGGTTTTCCAATAAGGAAGTGCCCTAGGGTTAAAACATCTTCGCCATTAATTTCACTTGAGGTATAAAGTGGGCGAGAGTTTAGTAGTGCTTCAATCTGGGCTAGCACAATTGTCATTTTTTTCAAATGTGAGTTTGAATTCTCCGATGGTACTTTTTAAATAATGTTTCATTGATTTTACACCTGCTTCCTAAATTCCGCCAAAGTGTGGTCCTGACGGGGCGAAAAATGCCATGTTGTGTTTTCATTGGCTAGTATTGGGGCAATTTCACTATTCTATTTAATCGCTTTTTTAAAATCTGCGTCTAGACATCGGTTGGCTCCCACAAAGTTCGTTCCATTATCCGAATATAGGTGAGCACATTTCCCTCGCCGTGCAGTAAATCGTCTCAGTGCTGCTAAAAATGCTTCCGTTGTCATGTCACTGACTACTTCCAAATGAATCGCCTTAGTAGCAAAGCATATAAATACTGCTACGTATCCCTTGAACGACTTCTGTCCTCTTCCTTTGGAACATCTCATATGAAACGGTCCTGCATAATCCACTCCTGTGTGTGTAAAAGGACTGGAGATTATTATTCGTCCCGTCGGAAGGTTTCCCATCATTTGTTTAGCTGCTTTCTGACGGTATCGGATGCATTTGGTGCACCTTCGCACAAATTGCTTAATATCTTTTTTGACTGATAGTATCGGATATTGGCGTCTAATCGTCGCTTCCATCAACTGATTCCCTCCATGAAGGGTTGCATGATGACATTCTTTAATTAAGAGCCCAGTTAAATAAGACTTCATAAGTATGTTTGGATGTTTTGTGTTAAATGGAAGGTCAGACTTAGTTAACCGTCCACCTACTCTAAGTAAACCATCTTTATCCAGGAATGGATAGAGGTTACTGATCCTGCTGTCGTTTTTGACCGTTTCTCCTCTGCTGAGCTGCTGAATTTCGGCGTCAAACTGTTTCTTCTGGTATAATCTGATAATGAGTATTCTCGCAGATTGTAGTTCGATTGCAGTCAAGTATTGCGGTAAGGTACTTCCTCTGTGGAAAAAACGCTTTATGTATGCTACTACTCCCTGTAGCTTAAGCCAACTCGAATAGCGTGATACGAGCTCATTTGTAAACTCTCCTTCATATTTGAGATTTATAAATGTAGACTTATGTTCAGTCTGTTCGTTTGTGGTTATTGGCCATTGGTCTATTAGCAAGGTAAGCCAATTTGGGCCGTACCACCAATTATTTAGATCTTGTAATTTGGCTGGAGAGATGCCACGCGATGCACTGTCTGGTCCTTTGTGCTAACATGATGCCATATTGCTTGAGGCACGTAGGTTTTTATTTCGTCTACTCTCTTCCTTATGAACTTATTCTTGTTCTTACTTTCCCGAATCCATGCTAAAGTAATAGTTGAGTCACTCCAAGCGTACATTGCAGTAGCCTGAGGTATCGATTCTGATGCACGGTTCATTAACTTGGCTAGTAAATGAGCGGCGCATAGTTCCAGTTTGGGTAACGTCTTCCTATTTTTTATTGGATTGACTTTTGGTGTCTTTATGTATGCATATGCTTTTTCTGACGCGTCACCGAATCCATGCGTTTCCACATGACAGTTGAGATGAGTACCTATCCATCGCTGAATACGAAGATCCTTTGCCATGTCCATGCCTTCTGAAAATTTTTTCCATTCGTCTGCAAGGCCGTTGGGTTATTCTTCGTCCCATGTTACTTTCAGTAGCCAGAGTTTCTGCACGTAGAGTTTTGCGATGACTGTGACTGGAGACAACCATCCAATTGAATCAAAAATGCACGCTACTTGGGATAGAACTGATCTTTTTGTACAAGTCTTCGCAGTGCTCATGTTGACTTTAAATTTAAATTTGTCTTCTTTTGGCTGCCAATGTAGTCCCAGTGTTTTACCTGTTTCTTTGTCGTTTATTTCTACGACTTCATTCTCCATTGCAGAGTCAATTTTCCCCATTGCTTTTTCGTTTTTCGATAACCATTTCCGAAGATGAAATCCGAAGGCACTGAACGCTGGAGCAATTCTTTTTTGTATATTTTGTGCTTCCTCAGTTGTTTCCGCTCCTGTCATTAAATCATCCATGTAACAATCAGATTTGATGATGTTTCGCAGATTGTGGTCCAGGGTATAATTAGCTATCTCCATTAACGTTCGAACAGCTAAAAACGGTGCTGACGATGTCCCATACGTAACTGTTTGTAATTCATACTCCTCTATGGGCTTCATTGGATCATCCCTCCAGAGTATGCGATGGTATGGTTGGTCTTCTTTGGAAATTTGTATCTGTCTGTACATTTTTTCCACATCGGCAGCTAATACAATATTCCACGTTCTCCATTTGATGATGATGTCGAAAATGTCTTTTTGCAACCTTGGCCCAGTATACATTATATCATTCAGACTTTTCCCGTTCGATGATTTTGCAGATGCATCGAAGACGACTCTCAATTTTGTCGTAGCACTTCCCTCTCTGATGACCGCTTGATGGGGAAGATAATATTTTCCCATCGATCCATCATTAAATTTAGCCATGTGACCGAGATCCTTGTACTCCTTCATAAAGCTCTTGTATAATTTATGGAGATCGTCTTGTCTTTTAAATTTTCGTTCCATTGACAATAGCCGGGCCATCGCTAGTTTACTTGATTCGCCCAATTCCTTGTCATCCTTGAATGGTACCTTTACTATAAATCGTCTATTTTTGTAGCGTTTGACGGAATTTTTGTATTCTTCCATCTCTTCTGTACTAGCGTCTTGGTCTTCGGCTTCTTCCAGCTCCCTAAATCGCTCCAAATTAGTGACTGCCGACGTAAATGGTTATATATTTAGTATATTGTCCGAGACTGCCATCAATCTTGACAACACCGTTTTCGAGAATCCTTGCAAATACTTCTCCTCCCAACACTAAATCGATTCTGTCCGATTTATTGAATAACGGATGAGCCAGACGATAATTTTTCCATTTTTCCATTTCGTATTGGAACGATTTCTCTGGTTGCGCACTGGTTAGAGATGACAAGACGGCAGCCACTACTTCTTCTTTACGATTGCTAAGGAATCGTGGCGTTATCTTGACTCTGATTTTGTGTTTTGACTCACCAACTAGCGTCTCGCTGAGCCCATGTATTTTAGTGACGACTTTTTGACGAGGAAGTCCTAGCAGCTAAGCGGCTTCCTCTGATATCGAAGATACCTGAGATCCTTGGTCGATTAATGCTCTTAATATCATGTATTCTCCGCTGGCAGCCTTTGCTCTTACTTGTGCTGTTGCCAGGATTACTGTCGTCATTGTCGTAGCATTTTCTGGTGTTTTTTTGAATTCAATATGCAACATTTCGTTATGATATTGGTAGAATTTTCTACATTTTTTGATTTTTTCGTAGCACTGCTCGTTTCTATTGTGCTTTAAACATATAAGGCACAACCTTTGGTATTTTGCCCATTGCAATCGGTTTTCTGGTGTTAACCGTTCGAATTTTCGGCACTCCGAGAAAACATGACCTTCATAGTTGCAATACTTACATTTTGTCATTTTTGAGTAGTCGGGTGTTATTTGCTTTTGATATGTCTTCCTTCCTCTGGTAGCATGATTGTTTCCTGCTACTGCTGTTAGTGTTTGATACTGCTGTTCCAAAAATTTTAGCACATCTGATAATTTCTGAATTTCTCTGGGTTTTTGAATGGCTTGCTTAAAGTGTCGCATTCCTTCATTATCGAGCTTTCGAATTATTCTTCTTGCGATAAAGGGATCATCCTCATTAATTTTTATTCCTAATGCATTAATGGTATTTATGCATTCGTTCGTTGTATCTAGCAGCTGTCTTACATCGTCGGCATTGTTGCTGTTAATTTCTGATTGGTCCAAAAGTCTGTCCCATTGCGCTGTGAATAGCATCCTGCTATTTTCGTACCCCTTTTTGAGCGACGACCAAGCTACTTCATAGTTGGCAGCCGATATTTGCAAGTGTTGGATTAGACGTGCTGCTTCACCTCTTAACGCACCTTTCAGCCGCATCATTTTTTCCGTATTATGTATGCACTTTTGATCACGTATCATCTCTTTGAAGAGATTGTGAAATATCGTCCATTCGTTTACGTCTCCATCGAACGTTGGTATTTTTACCTTCTCGAACTCTACTTGGCATCTAAAATCATTATCGATCCGATTAGATTCCAATTTTAATTGGTTTTTTAATATTTATAATTTTCTCCCACATTCCGTGTATGTCGTGCGATACATTTTTGTGACGTCTTCTGAGAGACTCTGCGATTCTATATACAGTCTTCTCATTTTTGATAATGTATCCTCCAGACAATCGATATCGTATTGGTTAATCACTTTATACATTTTGTTGTTTATCTCACCGTGTATGTCGTTGCAAAGGCGTAGCAGTTCTTCTGCTTGTCTACTGGTCTCACAAGTTTCTTTCTGACTTACGGATTGGTTGAAGGTGCCGTCTAAAAATGTGTCGTTGAAACTTATGGTTTTTCCGGTAGATGGGCCGGGCGATTCTACAGATAGGTTTCTCCTGTAGTGCCTTTCGTCTAAGATGTTTCTTTCAAAGATCACACCCTTCTCACACTTTAGTTGTCCTTTTAGTTTCATGTATTTATCTTTTAAGAAAGAATATATTGTTTTTTCGAAATATTCCTCCTTTCCGACACCATTCTTTATTAATTTTTCGTGATTTGCTTCAATGGCATTCTGGATTGTTTCCATCTTTTTCAGGGCGTCTGCTGTCTTGATTTTAGTAAGCGGTTGTTTTGATGCTTCGTCCTGAAAATTTAACATTTGCTCCTCTAACTGCTCCTGCTCTTCTAGCAATTTTTGCCGAATCGTGGCCATTTCATTTTATTATTTTTTTTTTTTATTTAACCTTTTAGTCCTAAGTGAACCATTGGGGGTGTTTTTATTGTGGTTGCCTTGTTGACTTCTGAATTTCTTACCACGGGTGGGGGAAACACAGAGGCTCGATGGACCAAATGTTGAGTTGATGAGTTTAGTTGTAAATTCGAACTGTTTTATTTTCAAAACCTATGCACTATATATGGGAAAATATAAGGTAATTAAAACTAAGACCAACGCTAAGAAAAGGGGGGATGTGCGGCACTTGTTCCCACGCTCATCCCTTCTAATAACACCAACTACATGCAAACAACATGTGTTAATAGATTTGGGTTCGACGTGCCCATGTATATGATTTTATGGTCGAACTCTATGTGTCCTTTTTTCTCAAGTGGCCTCCTTAAAGTGGACTGTATTGTTTATTGGTTGGTCTGTGTCGGTTCCTGTTCATGTTTTATGAACACACTAGGTTCAAAGTTCTAGGTTCGATGCGATCGTTTCAATGCGCTATGTTCGATGAGTTAGATGCAGAGGGGAAACAACTGGAGAGTTCTTCTTGTTCTCTGCGCCATTTTCCGTATCACTTGCACTTTTCTTTTTATGGAATTTTACACACACTACACACACAAAACCTTGCCCAATGAATTTTGTTTTTTTTTAATTTTCTAGTCCTTAGCTCGGAGTTTCTCAGGAGCAAGCTGTGGCGAGCGGATTGAGGGGATTGAGGAAAAATCCAAACTTAGTATCCGGCTTGAAGGACCAATGCCTGTGGTGGGAGTTCCTGCCAGTAATCTTGATTGCAATTTCTCGGTCACTGTTCTTGTCGGGCTTCGTGGGGGGTGATCTCCAGGATCGCGAAAAAATGTCTTCTTGACTAAAAAAATCTTAAATCTAACAATTGGTGGTTAAGCTACAAAGCCGACGCTGATCAACATTGCTCTTAAGTTGTGTGGAATGTTGCGAGCGTACAGCCTATGTTGGGGTTTGCATCGGTGCATGCTTGTCGGCATGAACAACCGTTAATTCAGAAAACTCGTTTGGGATGGGTCATGTCTGGATGTTGTGACTGGTACACTGGCTTTTCGTTGATGGTTTCTGTGCTCCTGCCTTATCTGAAAAGCAAACGGCTTACCGAAAGATTCTCCTGATTAAAGTTACCCGAATTCAATCCTCACGATTCCTTTGTTCTAATCTTCAAAATCAAATCCATCGCCGTTACCTTTATATAGATGACTGGAAATCTGGCTCTCACTTTCAGGAGTTCAATATGAAACAAACTGGCTTTTATCAAAACGCCGATTCCAATTTGTGTATTCGGTGGTGCCTGCGGAATCCCGTTTGAGGTTGAACATTGGCAGCGATGTCTCCACACCGTTGGAACCAGCTTCAGCACCGGCTACTGAAGCATCCAGTTCAGAAAATTCCTAAATCAACTTTCATCAAGGATCATAAGCAGAATCTTCGCGCTGGACTTCGAGCTTTTCTTGAACTAGGTCCATCCCAATATTGGTATAATGGGGGGAGTGGATCTGCAATGAAGCTTTTGGGACATATCTTGGCCTTGACTAATTCTGTATTTTTAATTTAAACTACAGAGAGACCCACCGACTTGGATCCTCTTACGTATATTCAGTGTTATCAATACTTAATAAAAACTTAGTCTGTTGCATAGTGTTCGGTTTTGCTTCACTGATCGCAAGGTGCCAAAACTTTACAATCTAGACTCTCTCGCGAGCGACGTGCGTCGGTCTGCTTGCGAACGTCATCGATCAAAGCATTGCCGCGGTCTAACGAACATCGGAGCTATCTAACGCTGCCGTACATTCCCTTTAATTTCCATTGTCATTAAACGGAAACTAAATTCACATTAACCAAGTGCTTGCATATGCTCCGCGAACCCTTCCTCATTGTCCTCTGGATTGTTGTCCATGGGGACACAACTGTTCATGGTGGCCCATAGGGGGAACACAGCTGCAAAACACAAACAATTTCGTGGACATAAATCAGCGCCGTTAAGTCGCGGCCTGCTAAACGAAGAGGATTGCGATAACCGAAAACTAGTGCTGGTGTTTGACGCCCCGCTCTCTTCGCTTATGTCTCAGCGCCTGCTCAGTGCTTGACGCCCCGCTCTCTTCGCCATCGGTTCATCGCCCCGCTCTCTTCGCTTTCATCTCTTCGCTAATCTCATTGCTTGCGTTTGGTGTGGGTAAGTTAAGAGTATTTTTGTGAGTTTGTGTGCGAGATCAGCTACTTATTTTAAACGAATTTTATATTGAGTGTCAAGTGTTAAGTTTATAGGCGAAGCAAATTAAAATCTATATTGCAGAACTTAAAGAAAGATTCGGAGTTGAGGAAAACGCGTATTAACCTCGAGAATCGCATTGAACAAGTGAAAGGCTTGCGGAAGGCATTTCGTGAATCCCACGTAGAGCTCCTAAATTGTGATTGATATGAAGAGTCGTCCTATTGTACCAAAATGTTTTCTTCGGAGTTTGAGGAACGTCATATGGAAGTGGCGTGTACTCTAGCTCATTCGAAATGCCGCACATGCCAGTCCCCGGATTTTCCGGTGCATGCATCGACTGGCCTGGGTTTTATGACGCGTTCTTAAGCTTGATCCATGACAACTCTACTTTAAGCGGTGTAAAAATATTGCATTTTCTCAAGAAACACTTCCGCCAGGCCAGGAAAACGATATTCGCCAAATACAGCTCACGGATGCTCATTAAACGGTGGCGTGGGGTATTATGGGCAAGAGATACAACAATCAAACGTTGTGTTTTCACATCATATGAATGCCATCTGTGCCCTTCCCAGATTGCAAACGAGACTGCTGAGTCCATACGGACTATGCTCAGCACGTTTAATGTCTGCCTGGCTGCGTTCCGCCGCATCCAAGACTTGGATGCATAAGTTGTGCCTATCGTTGTGTGTACGTACGTTGTCTGAAAAAACGATTCGCATCACAGATCCTCTTCGGTGACTGTGGATCGTTCCGGTACGGCTTTGACTTCACAAAACCACCTGAATAGCGATTCCGTCTCCAAAGAAATTTGATGATAGTGTAGCTGGGTAGTTCCTTCCATTCCTTGCGCTTGGCCTGATGGTATCCAGCCAAAATTAGTGTTTTGAGCCAGCGGTTCGTTAGGTTTTCCAAGCCTTGTCTCAGGCAACATGATTTGTGCCGTGAAGTCAGCTCCCAATATTAGATTGACTCGTTTCGATCGGAAGTATTGAGGATCTGCCAGCTGGAGTCCCTGGATGTGATCACAGCGCCTCGGAGAAGAGCTTTGACTAGGAAGATACGACGTTAATGTGCTGAGTACATACGCCGAGCAGATATCTAAAGAAAACTGCGGATTAATATTACTGAACGCATGAAAATTCACCATATACTTGCTGCGGCGACCACCCCCTTGACCCACACCAATGATGGAAGCGCGGGTACCCGTTCTTTTTAGATGAAGGGATTGTGCCACATGCTCGGATACGATGCACTATGGGGAATTTTTCCACTTTTTGTGGCATTAATTAATAACTTCCAAGTGAAACAATATTTTTTGATTTGGTTTTTTGATATGAGTTTGTAATAGCAATAGAAAGTAATTTTGAAAAAATGGGCGTGGTGGCCCTTTTTATACCCGGTACTAGAGAGTACCGACTTCATGAGCGCCTAGATCTCAAAGACTATAAAAGCTAGAGCAACACAATTTTGTATCCAGACTCCTGTCCTACCACACTGTTTCAAGTCTATTTCAAAATTTCGCCCCACCCCCTTCCGTCCACTCAAAAGACGAAAATCGGTGGCATGCACAATTTTAAAGTTACGAGAAAACTAAAAACGCAGAATCATAGAGAATGATTATATCTATCCAAGTGTTGATTCTGGATCAGATCGGATAATTAATATAGCCACAATGAAGAAAACCATTTAGAGAGGCAACGTTCCCTCTCTTTGAGCGCCTCGATCTGCGAGACTATAAACGCTAGATCAACCAAACTTTTTATCCAATATTCTGCCATATCCCATTATTACAAGTGTATTTCAAAATTTCACCCCGCCCTCTTCCGCCCACACAAAAAACGAAAATCTGTGGCATCCAAAAATTTAAATATTCGATAAAACTAAAAACACAGAACCATTAAGAATGACAATATCTATCAGAGCCTTGAATCTGGATCAGATCGGATCATAATCATGGCCGCATGGGAAACAACTCTGAATTTGACAAACTTAGGTTAGGGCCTAAAATATCAAATTTCAGAGAAAGTGCGCAAAAGTGCACATTAATATGATATGCATTTAAAAGAGAATTGAAATCTCTACAATATGTATTAAATCTTATGGTTGGAATAGGTTGGACTCATTTTGTACGGCTCTTGAAAGACTAATATTTGTCACAAAATGATACCCGTAAACGATAACCAATTACAAGAAATATAAGGAGTATTTGTACAGTTCAAAAACAAAAATATATATTAAAAACCTCTTCGATTCGAATCCATTATAAAAATCGCACTTAAATTGGTCAGTTACTAACTTTTTAGCTCCTTCAACTTAGAGAAAAATTACTCGTTGTATGAAAACTTGCACATCGCTAGCAAACAGCTGTTTTTGACAGCTGTTAACTTAACAGTGGTTCGCTCTGTTAAAATTTCGACTACATATCATTGAAGACTAATGTTATTCTGGTACATAGCGGTTAAAAATATATAATTTTAACGACTTTTTGAAAATGGGTTTTGGCCAGAAAAAGTGGCAAAATTCCCCATAGTGCGATGGTTGCCTCAAATTTTTGGAATCGGATCGGCTTAAGCTTCGCTTTGTTCATAATTTCTTTGCGCTTGTAGCAATCTAGGCCCAAAAAGTCTCGACAACGACGCAGGATGTGGTCGCCGTTGCAGTGAAGGCATTGTACATTCGAGCGCTTTGGTCGGTCTTCGCGTTATGCACTCGAACACGCTTGGCAGTATCTGACGAGCCCGGCAAAGTATTGGAGTCGTGCGATGAGCTGCGGTTCTCGATCGCATCCATTATGACTAGCCGGTCATTCAGAAACGATTCTAGCTCCTTAAACGAAGGGACGGTGGAGCTGCTGCCTTGATGATGCACCCAGTCCCTATGAGTCTACTTTGGAAGCTTCGACGTCAGGTAATGCATCAGCCAGTGATTGCGCTGGAAGGTCCATAACTCCATATAGGTGACAGACCATCGAGAAAAGAAGAGAAGAAGGAGAGAACACATGCTGATTACGAATAAAAAAATTTAGCGAGATTATGTGCAAGAATAAATCGGTGAAAGCCAAGAACATCCTAAGTGCTTTTCAATTTGTGAAATTGGTGAATTTTGTCCCGAACCACGTATTAGCTGCCTATTATCCTCAACTTTCCGCTCCCCCAATCTGGTAGGAAATCCGCTCGGCCCGCCTAGAAACACGAATTATTGTTAAAATATACAATAAATATATCGGGAAAATTTGATAAAGTTTATTTGTAAAGTCAGGTCAAAGTTGAAAAACAGCTCAAAAATTAAATGGTTTTGAAAATACGTTTTTCTTGATTATTGTCCATGCAACAGAATAGGTTTTTATTGATTACTAATAACAATGAATATACCTAAATAAAAAAACACTAAAAACAGAATCATACGTAACGTAGTTTACTTTTAATTCATCCTCAACGATGCAGCAAGTGCAAAAAAGTTGAATACATTTGTGCACACTGAAATAATTTTCAACTTTGAATGCTCATATCTCCTAAAATAAAAGTGTGATTATCTTGAAAATATGAGTTTTGTAAGCTCTGGGAAATTCTCTGTTAGATGCATGTATTCATTTTATCCAAAGCACTCATAACATTTTTTACTTTTGCCACCTCTTTGCGTCTGATGTCCCACTGTACGACGGCTGCAAAGACACGCTCGCGTCTGCAAAGATGTGCAATTGAATATTATATGTTTTTCGTTATCCTATTTAGCGTGGAACCCTTAATTCTTCGACGTTTTGTAGTTGCCGAGCCCATGCAGTCCAGCGTTGACGTTCGTTCTCTCCGACCTCTTCGTCCCAGCCTACGTCAGATCTCCACACGTCCTTCAGTATTATTTTTGCCTGTATTCTATAGAAGTCCAATAGTCTGAGTGGATCGAATATGGTCATGACTATGCGTAGAATTAATCACTTCGTTACCGTTTTTGTTTCGTCGTATATGTCATCCCGAAACTTATATTCAAAGGTGAAGTAGTCAGTCCTTGGTTTTCACCACATACCAAGCACTCCTTCTCGTCTTGGCGAATCCGTAATCTCGAGGGAGCGTTCTTGATAATCTCCATCTTCCGAGAGCGCTATCATCACGGTGTTCAAGTAAGAGATCCAGCAGCTCATCTCGAAGCCTCTTTCCTAGTGTATGTTCCGCACCACCAGCGCTAGGTGAACCATTTCGTCTTCAGAGACACAGATTTGGAGCCAGTCGTCCACAAAAGTGTTGCATAATATGGCCTCTATCTCTCAAGTAGGCTGCAACTGTTGGGGAACAAGAAGCACAGATAGTTATTACGCTTATTACGTATATAACCCGAGCGTATCATAGCCCGGTGAAACCTTTCTCTGATGTCTCTGCAGATGCCAGTGGACTTCTCTCGAAAACGCGATATTACTCCTACAAGAGATGGCAATTGGTCGAGCGCTTTCAGTAGCATTGAATTATTAGCCATGCCTTTCACATTGGCTGCTGCGTCCCACACGAGTTTTAATTTGCCTTTGTTTGGGTTCTTGATCACAAATACAAGCAAATACCAGAAGCACTTCGCTTCGACCATTTCCTCCGCTTTGAGTTTCCGGACGTAGCCGATGTCTACGTAACTCTGGATCTGTTTGTTTACAAAGTCTCGTAGCTCGTCGTCGCGTGCCTTACGGGCTTCTAGGCACCGAAGTCATCTCACCAGATGAGCACTGTCTCCCATCGCTTTATTTATCTTCTTTGAACCTGAGTGTGTTCTTCGATATCCTTGAGCCATGTGGGGTGAAGCGGTTTTGAAATTTTGACAGCGTGCTTACATATAACAAAGTTTCATACCGTCAGGTGGTACTTTCATTGCCGCAATGTTTTTCATGATACTTCGAAGTTTTCAAATATACATAAACAATATACATATATACATATTTCTGGCTCCTTACACCCTTGGCGGGGGTTCTCTTGAGAGAATTACCCTAGTTGATGATCTTGGAGTTCTTTTAGATCCCAAGTTAAAGTTAAACACATTTCTACCATGGTAAAAAAGGCCATGAGGGTGCTTGGGTTTATAAAGAGGTGGTCAAAGGAATTTTACGACCCCTATATAACAAAGACTCTCTATTTATCGCTTGTTCGTCAGATTTAAGAATATGGTTCTTGTGTATGCTGCCCTCTGTACAAAGTTCACCAGGACCGTATAGAATCAGTCCAGAAAAACTTTTTAATTTTCGCTCTACGCGGCTTCAACTGGGATGCAATTGTGAGACTGCCGTGTTACTCTAATATATTGCTTTTAATAAACCTTCCATCATTAGTTAACCGTAGAAAAAAGCTTGGTGTGATTTTTGTGCACAACTTGATCAAGGGTGACGTAGATAGCCCGGACTTGTTGAGCCTCATAAACTTCACTATTCCTGTTAGAAACACTAGAAACTATATACCGTTGTTCCTTCCGATTTTTAGATCGATTTCTTCCTTGCATGAACCTTTTAGAGTTTTATGCTCGGATTATCATTAGCTCTACCACATCATATCTAAAAATAATTCCCTTCCTCATCTTAAAACACTATTACTCACATACCTTTCTCGTAATTAGAAATTGTAAGTGTACCATAGTTTTAATGCATGCTTAGTTCCTTTAGTAAGATTAGTTCTAGTTTTTCTCGAAAATTAGTCTAACATCTATCTTTCCTGCATGATCGCGATCGGTTCGGTTAACGAGTCGCGCGTCATGCGGCATCACCCCTCGGTCGGTTGGGTGGAAGGAGGGCTGCGTTCCGGCCTGGAATTCGCGCTTAACAGTATTCGGATGGTATCCCATGGGAACTCAGCTAAGGAAATATTCCATGAACATATGAAAAACAGCCCAAAAATGAGATCCATATACTAATACATCCATATATTTCATATATTAGACATGGGAGATACCAAAATAAAAAAGCAAATAAATATTCCTTAGTAAATTTAAGCATAATATCTTATATTTCCAAAATTAATGATTGATGATTACAAAAAAAAACAAAAAAAAAAAACAAGTTTTTTATTCAAACAATTTTTATACCCGGTACTCGAAGAGTAAAGTGGGATATTAGATTTGTACAAAAAGTGGATGTGTGTAACACCCAGAAGGAAGCGTATCCGACCCCATAAAGTATATATATTCTTGATCAGCATCAATAGCCGAGTCGATATAGCTATGTCTGTCTGTCCGTCCGTCTGTCCGTCTGTCCTTCTGTCCGTCTGTCTGTCTTCATTAGCGCCTATAGCTCAAAGACTATAAAAGATATAGGAACACAATTTTGTATCCAGACTTCTGTCCTATCGCACTGTTACAAGTGTATTTCAATATTTCGCCCCGCCCCCTTCCGACCACTCAAAGGACGAAAACCTGTGGCATGCACAATTTTAAAGATACGAGAAAACTAAAAAAACAGAATCATAGAAAATGAGCATATCTATCAGAGTGTTGAATCTGGATCAGATCGGATTATAAATATAGCCGCAATGAAGAAAACCATTTCGAAATGCATCGTTCCCTCTCGCTCTCTCACACACCAGGGTGGGCGCTATGCCTGATCGAATTTTTTGACGCCTAGTTCTCAGAGACTATAAGAGCTTGATCAACCAAATTTTCTATCCAAGCCCCTGTGATATCAAACCGAGACGAGTTTGTTTCCAAATTTGGCCACGCCCCCTTCCGCCACCACAAAGGACGAAAATCCACAATTTTCAAGATACGAGAAAACCAAAAACGCAGAATTATAGAAAATGACCATATCTATCGGAGTATTGAATCTTAATCAGATCGGATCATAAATATAGTCAGAAGGAACAAATGAAATTTCAGTGGCCTTCCAAGCGCAGACTCATTCCCTCTCTCTCTCGCACACAGCCGTATATGTATATGAAGGAAGTAGATAAAGACATGTAGAAAAGGCAGATGTAAAAAATGTATGTAAACAAAAACAAAAATGGAATCATCTAATAGATAAAAATCTCCGAAAAGGTTCGACTTAATTACTTTTTTCTGTTTTGGTTAAAATTAAATTTGTCCCTTTTGCGAACATGTAATAAATTTCAACAAGCTAACATACATATATACTGACTGAGTACCGGGTTTAAAGTAGAGCCGCGGCGGTAGACGCGGCTCACAACGTACCCCCTCGTTTTTTTGTAAATTAAAAAAAATTGTATATTTGGTCAAAAATTAAATATAAAATTATTATGTTTTGTGAAATTAACCATTAAACGCTCTTTATTGAACTAAAAAAATTTAACAACATTTATTTAATATAGGCAAATATGCACGAAACAGAGTTCAACTTAGACAATGTGTTTTTGAGCTTTCAGACGTTGGAGCACCATGTTCTTTTGACTGTTTGAAAGCTTTATCTTTCAAATGCAGTTTAATTCATGAAGATATCCTTATTCGTTCAGAATTGATTAATTTAGCAAGATAAAATGGCAGGATGTCCCACTGTGCGTCATCTAGAACCCTCTTCCGAAGAAGAAGGCCGAGATTTCTGCTTGCTGTGTTTGGAATTAACTTATAACTTGAAATGCATTGAGTTGTCGAAACTGCGACTTTGATCTCGACACTAGCGACAAATAATTTTTCATATTATTTTCTCATTAATTTTTGAGCCATTATTAAAAGAATTTGGTATTGAATTCGATGACTTTTATTCTGAATTTTAGTTTCTTGCTGACTTAGGAGTCTTTCCGAGGCCATTAGCCCGATTTACGTTGATGTTTATACATGAAAACGGGGGTACTAAGTGAAACGATTCACCCCAACATTTTTCAAAACTCAAAAAACCAGCACTTTCACTTGTTGTAGAAATAAAAAAAAATCAAGTCCGAATGCATAGAAATCAAGAAAAATGCCCATTCTTTAGATTTAGTCCAAACAAAATTTTCAAAATATAATTTTTGGGGGTGCTGTGAGCCCCTTCAAAAGCGAACCGCTTTCTTTAATATCTAAAACATGTGCGAAAGCTATGACATTACTCTCGGCATAGCGACATATCTCCTGGCGACATATCTCCTGGAGTAGTTTGTCATCATATTTCTCGCGGAGATATGTCGTTTTAAAAATGACCAGGAACCAATTTTATTTGAATTGTCGTTCGACGCTTCACATACGAAGGTTTGGCTCCACCTTAGCCATTTGTATGTGTGAGTACCACCAATGGACAACAACTTATTCCGATAGCTACGAAGATCTGTTCCAAACTGACTGCAAGGGCTGACGGTCTAATTGTCGTGCTCTATGCAGTTAGAGCATCTCGGGGCTGCTGTTAAGAAACGTACGAATTAGCGATAGAGGCGACCGTGCGTAAGCAAACGATTTTACAGTGCGCATTGCAAATAACAAGGTTAGATTAGGTTAGGTTTATAGGGCTGCTCGACCATAGTCGAGGGCACTCGGTGGCAGATCATTGTGATGTCGCATTGTGATGCCCGTACTTGTCATGTGATGGTGTTCTCTAACTAGTGAGGTTTTTAAAGCTATCCCGAGGCATCACTGTGACCCTGGACTCACGTGAGCGTGAGCTAGTGTGACCTGATTTGGTTAAATGCTTCCACTGTCTTGCGTACGAGTTTACTGTTGGTTTTGCAGGATTCCAAGGCTTGGATAGCAGCCTGGCTATCAACACAGATAGCTATGTTCCTCGGAGATATATCCAAGGTGTGAAGTATGTAAAGTATGCCGCTTTCCATACTGCATATATCTCCGCCTAAAATACACTGGACCAGTCAAGTAGAAGATCCCGACTCCTGTCCCCTCGGCTGTCTTTGAGCCGTCAGTGAAGATGGAAAGCTCGCTCTGTCTAAGGAAAGCTATCCGTTTAATTTTCTATAAATTAATAAAGACCTGTGCAAGTTGACAAATCAAGCCACATCTTTGGCATAATTGTAAACACAAAATGACCGACGCCAGCATCTTGGCATATAATAGAGTGCGAATCAAAGCGGAGAAATCTCAAATATTCGATGAAAAAAAACAACCACTATGTTGATCGCCTTCAATCTGTATATTTTCAATAAATGTTTACAAGATTCTCTGGTCGTAGGTAATGTGTGTAGGAACATTGTGTGTAATGTGTGTGGAAACAATGTGTGTAATGTGTGTGCTAGCACGGCTGCTAGCCCCGATACGATCCATCCAAATGCGGTGCTCTGGGCCACAGAAAGACCATTCTCATGCGCTATGAGAAGAGTCTGGATCACTTTGGGGCACACGTCCGCTCCCAAGATGAAAGAGATGGTGGCCGGTCGATGGAATCGTTCGTTGGCGAGCCTGAGATCGCCGAGTAGTGCCCAGATGGGGTCGCTAAGCTGTCGGATCGGCGTGCGGATGCGCAAACGCGGCTCGACATTCAGTGCCATCTGCAGTTGGAAGTGACTTGTATTGGACTGGATGACAGCGGTACTCATCTTTTCGTCCGCGAATTCAGTAGTGGGCACCTTGAAAGCATTGGCCAAGGAGTCGTCGATACTGCTCACCGGCGTACAAGCTCAAACGTTTGATGATTCTTGCCTGCGTGTGTGATTCTTCTTCCTCCTTCCACCTCTAGCAAAACTGTCGGTGGAGAGCCTTCATATGCTGCCATCGATTAATGACCGATGGCCCTATTTTTCAGGTGCAGCCGTGAATATTAAAGGTCCACCAATTAGGAAGAGCCTGGGAGTAAGGGCTAGAGATTCCGTTTGATCTTTGGACATCGGTGAGGCAGGATTCGATCTTCGCGAGAAGCGTGGAAAGCTCTTCGAACGTATATCTCCGTGTGGACGTGGCTTTGTAAAACACAGTTTTGCTACTTTTCACCCCGGCTTTCTACAGACCTCCCATAGGTGGAGCTCCTGGTGGTATGAAACGTCAAGAAACCCACTGATGGTTATACGCATCAGACATCGAGTCCTTTACTGCATCTAGGAGGTCACGGGAAAGCACAGATGCCGCACCAACGGAAGTTTTACCATTTTCTGAATGTGGACATTCGCGTCGTGCAACGAAACGAGCGAAGGCCGCGAGAAATTTCTTGGTTATGAGGTCGGACGTGGTCTCCAAATGTATTGCCTTTGTAGAAAAGCACATGAAATCGCACATATTACCTTTGGTAATCAGACACGCTCTCCCGGTATAATTTCGTATTTCGAAAGGAACAGCGTAGTCAATCCATGTATGTGTAAACGGTTGGGAAAAAGAAGTTCGCTCCGTTGGAAGATCTCCCATCATTTGTGCTTGCAACTTTTTCTTATGGATGATGCGTATCTTGCCGGAGCTCACTAACTTGTAACCCCTTCATAAGCTTCCACTATTTGGATTAATTAAGGCGCACAATTTATAAGTTGCCGCCATGAAGAGTTATACGGTGAATTGCGCCAGAAGCCAACATTTGTATCGAAGAAGAATTCAATGCGCTTCGACATACTTCAGAAATTCAGAAGCTGCGACACTGCCGCATGCTGTTATGAGCCAATGTCGGTCTAGGAAAGGGTTCAGGTTCATAATAGAACTTGACCTTAGCACTAGATACTGGTCACTGAGGCAGAGATACTCCTCGGGGTATTTTATGCGCTGAGTCTCTTGGATAACAGATCGCTTCGCCTCGGTAAGGTCTCCGCTGGTAAGAAGGTCTTCTCGTGCGGTAACTATCTTACGGCAGCGCTTCATAAGCGAAGGAAGTTCGCGCGGACTAGCAGAGCCCTGTCAAGATTAGAAAACCGTTCGAACAACTCTTGGGATGGGGTTGGTGCAAAATTGACCTATCTGTGCCGAACTTTGCTCTAGGGTCATAACGAAAGATTCCTCAACTTTTTATTGTTTGGACGTTGACGTGCAATGACTGCACCATCAAGTGGCCCATGGGACACCAGCCGAATGCTGTTACGCGCGAATCCCAGGCCAAAACGCAGCCCTCCTCCCACCCAACCGACCGAGGGGCGCTGTCGCAAAACGCGCGACTCGTTAACCGAACCGATCGCGATCATGCAGGAAAGATAGATGTTAGACTAGTATTCGAGGAAAATTAGAACTAATCTTACTAAAGGAGTTAATCATGCATTAAAACTATCGTACACCACAACTACAATTACTAACTACGAGAAAGGTATGTGAGTATTAGTAATTTGAGAAGAGGAAGGGAATTAGTTGCCGATATAATATGGTAGAGGGAATTATAATCCGAGCATAAAACTCTAAAAGGTTCATGCAAGGAATAATTCGATCTGCAAATCGGAAGGAACAAAGGTATATAATTTCTAGTAATTCTAATAGGAATCGTGAAGTTTATGCGGCTCAACAAGTCAGGGCTATCTACGTCACCCTTGATCAAGTTGTGCACAAAAATCACACCAAGCATTGTTCTACGGTTAACTAAAGATGGAAGGTTTATTAAAAGCGATCTACTAGAGTAAGACGGCAGTCTCACACTTGCATCCCAGTTGAGGCCGCGTAGAGCGAAAATTAAAAAGTTTTTCTGTACTGATTCTATACGGTCCTGGTGTACTTTGTACTGAGGGCACCATACACAAGAACCATATTCTAAAATCGGACGAACAAGCGATACATAGAGAGTCTTTGTTATATAGGGGTCGTCAAATTCCTTTGACCACCTCTTTATAAACCCAAGCACGCCCATGGCCTTATTTACCATGGTAGAAATGTGTTCAGAAAACTTTAACTTGGGATCTAGAAGAACACCAAGATCATCAACTAGGGTAATTCTCTCGAGAGAACCCCCGCCTAGTGTGTAAGGAGCCAGAAAGGCGCTGGAGCGATGAAATGTCATTACTTTACATTTCGAAGCATTAAGGTATAACAAATTTGCACAACACCATGACTGAAAGGTATTAAGATCGGATTGCAACCTGGAGTGAGATAAGCTGTCCTTGAACTGGACACACAGCTTAACATCATCCGCATACATAAGTACTCGAGAGTATGTTAATACCGAAGGCAGGTCATTTATAAAGAGTGTAAAGAGTAGGGGGCCTAGATGGCTGCCCTGTGGTACGCCCGAAGTAACCATAACTGGTGAAGATAGGGAGTTTTTGAAGAGGACTCTTTGGGACCTGGAACAAAGGTAGCTAGAAATCCATCTCAAGAGATTGGGTGGAAACCCTAAAAGGTCAAGTTTTTGTGCTAGGAGAGTGTGGTTAACAGAGTCGAATGCTTTACTGAAATCTGTGTAAATGACATCCGTCTGTAGATTACCTTGGAAGCCTTTAATGATAAAGGAGGTGAACTTCAATATATTCGTGGTTGTTGATCTCCGCCTTATAAATCCATGCTGGGCTGGAGATATAAGTGATCTGCAAAGATGCTGCAGGTGCGGAGTTAAAATTTTCTCAAACACTTTAGGAATTGCGGATAACTTTGATATACCTCTGTAGTTCTTCGCGTCAGACTTACTACCTTTCTTATGGAGAGGAATAATGAACGACTCCTTCCATATGGAGGGGAAGCATGAAGAGTTAATGGACAGGCTGAATAGTTTAAGCAACGGTCCACACAGAGACTCGGCGCAGTATCTAAGTACACAGCCGGGAACTCCGTCCGGACCCGGTGAAAACACCGGCTTAACTTTCCGGAGGTCAAGAAGCAGAGAGCTTTCATTTAGCAAGGGACTGAAGATGCCGTTCGACCTGGGTAAACCGTATGGGTACGGCTGCCCGGAGTAGCATTCCTGAGAATAGGTTGTTTGGAAGTATTGGGCAAAAAGATCGGCAATTGCCTGATCAGTGTTTGCCGACGTATTAAGAAATGATAGCGAGGATGGATGAGCGGACGTTTTACGCTTACTGTTTACGAAGCTGTAAAACTGCTTAGGGTCCTGAGAAAAACGTATCCTGCATCTAGAAAGGTAGTTCTTATAGCACTGGGAATTAAGAACTGAAAAGTTTGACCGAGCCATTACATAGCGAGAGAGAGAAGAAGGAGAGCCAACTTCTTGAAATTTTTTGTAAAGTCTTGATTTTAAGTTTTTTAGACTGGATAACTCTTTGGTAAACCAAGGGGGCTTCCCAGATCTAATAGGACAGGAAAGTGGGACACAAGACTCAAAAAGTGAGTCAAGTGCATCATAGAAAATGTTTGTGCATATTGTAACATCAGTGCACAAATACAAAGCGGACCAATCAAAATCCCTAATGAGGTTATTAAGCTTCGCAAACTCGGCTTTACGAAAGCAGCGGACACATTGAGGTAGCCTACCCGACCGATCCAATGCGGTTGGTCCTATATCGAGCGACACTTCAAGTGTAGGATGGTAGGCGTCTTCAGGTATAGTGAGCGGAGGGACTCGGGTTAACAACGCAATGGTCGGATCCGTTACAAGGCACAGATCAAGCAATCGACCCAGGGAATTTTTCACATGGTTGACTTGAGACAGGGATAAGTCGAGTAAGCCGTCTATAAAGTCATGTCGTGACATGGGGACTAGGTTATTAGACTCGTTTACCGAAGACCAAACAGTTCCTGGTAAATTGAAATCCCCAAGAACTATCATATGATCTTTATCCGATAGCGAGGAAGAAACAGCGCTTAAGGCGGACAAGTGCTGCTCATAAATTGCGATATCCGAAGAAGGTGGAATATACGAGCATGTAATAAAGACTGAAAAAGCGGGAAGAATCAGTTTTATACACAGGAATTCCAGTTCTTGTTGAATCTGGACTGTAAAATGTTCCGACGTGAAGTTAGAGTCCACTGCAATCAGAACCCCACCTGCACGTCGAGACGAACGGTCATTTCTAAAGATTGTGTACCGACCTGCCAAAACTTCAGAACTAAGAATTTCCGGTTTTAACCAGGTCTCTGTAAACACAATTACATGGGATGCAAATGCGACGCTATCCCGAAACAGAGTGCTGAGCTTACTACGCAAGCCTCTAACATTCTGGTAGATGATTAAGAGAAAGGAAGTTAGTTTTTTGGATGGGTGGACTGGGAAGATGAGGATGGAGCACTGGCCTGACTAGTATTAAGAGTTATTGGGGGCCTACTCTTCTTCTTTGCCTTAAACTCCTTCACCACCATGTTCTCTGGCCAAAATTTGGCAGAGCAAATGGTGTCAAAATGAGTTGGGGAGACGCTTATTTTGAATGAAGCTACATCCCTGGCATAAGAGAAGTTAAACTTCTCCACCTTTAAACCGTCGGCTTGTATATTGCTTTGAATAAAAGCAGTAACGTCATCTATAGTGGTGTAAGGGGCAAGCCGTGAGACAAATATTTGTCGTTTAGGTGTAGGTGTGATCACCACCAATCTTGGGTTTGGCACCACAGACCTTGTACCTGTGATGGCAATACCCGGTGGTCCGGGTCGTATGTTTGTTGGTGGGATCGAAGTGGACGGGATATTAGTAATGCTGGCGGGCTCGACGGACACGGACGCTACGGAAATTTCTGGCTGTACGTTCTCCGAAGTGATAAATTCGGCTGCCGAATTTGCATCACCAGCAGCTGTCGTTGCCCTTGGAATAGCAAACGATATCGGCTGCTGCACAATTGGAGTGGTCGGAGTCGGTTGTTCGGCAACGGGCGGCAGAGGGACAGTTGGGGCTTGCAGATCCCGCGGAGTGACCTTTTTCCGCCTAGGAGACTCATTCAGCAGTTGCAAACTGCTAAACAAAGACTCCATGGCTAGGAGCCGATCGTACTGCTTTTTAAAGCCCACGGTCAGCTCCTTAAAGCCATTCCGCGTCTGCCCCATAAACCTGGCAATCTCTATGTGAGCCCCCCGGCATGCCTCACAACAGTAGAACAAGCCATTATGCTTGGAAATTGCATCACCCACGAGGCCTGAGTACCCAGCGCACTTTGCGTGCATTGCTTTTCTGCAAAGGTAGCAGGGGATACTCGACTGATCAGGGGTGACCACCTGTTTGCAGGTTTTTTTGGTACAGATAATTGGTGATTCCATTTTAAATACAATAAACAAAATTTATTTCAAAACAAATAGAAATCAGACCAGTGTGCCAGGCAAACGCTTAAAGCGGAATTAGTAAAAACTGAGCGGAGAGAGGAGAGCGGTTGCAGCAGCTGCAATGAGAGAGAGAGAGCGCTACTACACGGAAAGTATTGAGAGCGAGAGAAGAAGAACAGTTATTTATGTTTGGGTTATAGGGAGAGAGTGATGCTAAAGCACAGACTACAAGATGAGAGCGGGCTAAATTCAATGTGAGAGCGTACTTACTAAAAACAACAACAACAACACAATGTTAACCGACGCAAAAAAGAATTATTAAATTATGATTTACACAGTAAATAGGCATGCACTCGCGATTCAGGATAGACTTTAAGTTAGCAAGTTAATTTGTTAGTTCGCAAAAGATTTATTTTGGACAAACACCGGTTGTTTATACAAAATAAGTGAAAAATGAGCGGAGCGCAATGAAAAAACGCGTCTGAACACTACGAGAGAGATAGACGAAACTTGTTCTAGCTATTGATCTCGAGGCTGTCGTAGCCACGCTGATCCATGCCACCGGAGTTGGTTATCAAACAGATCCTGTAGGGGCACGCCCCTAATGGCTAAGTCTGCGGGGTTTGTTTGGATGGAACATGAAACCATTTCTCGGATTCGGTTGCTTCCGATATTCGTGTCGTCTAGTTGGCTATGAAGGTAACACAGTGGCACGCAGGCTTTCTCAGCCAGGCTACGACAATAGTAGAATCAGTCCAATAGGAATAGTTCGTTCTCGCTGTTCACATGTTTGGCAGGATAGCCATCACCATTTCGGACAATAGCACAGCACCGCACAGCTCAAGCCAGGGGAGCGATACGGTATTCCCGGGTGCGACTCGGGTTTTCGCAGTAAGCAGTTACACCTTGACACGGTGACCCAATTCCAAGCGCACGTAGATTGCGACACCGTACGCCTTTCCCTCAGCATCACAGAATCCATGATGTCCAATCTTTGCTAATCTCTGTCCCATCCCAACTCTTGCAGCCAGATTTCCTGACTCCAGCGCTTATTTGGGAGGGACAAAGAAGAACTCGTCTGAGGATAGCTGAGCCTCAGTGGTTGAATCTGCTCCTGCTAAGACATCGTGTACATACATGAAGGATCCAATAATTTGGTCTGATGTAAAGGCTCTTGTGGGAATCCCACGGCGGCCGCTGAAATGCATCAACATTCAGGATCACATACTAACCACATCACTGGATATTGCTAACGAATTTGCTAAAAACTGGTCAGAATATTCGAAGGACAGCAACTTTATCAACCAATATGTAGTTAAAAAAAAGACTTCTGCATACCACCTGCTGATGCTGGTTCTATTCTCCAGATCAATGATGAATCAGGCTCGAAGGACCAAATGTTGATGCTGCTTTTATTCTCCAGATCAATGATGAATCCGTCTCGAAGCAGCAAATATTAATATTTTTGAGTTGAGTTGTAAATTCAAACTGTTTTATTTTCAAATATAAGGTAATTAAAACTAAAACCAACGCTAAGAAAAGGAGAGATGTGCGGCACTTGTTCACACGCTTATCCCTTCAAATGGCACCTACTTCATGCAAACCACATGTGTTAATAGATTTGGGTTCGACGTGACCCATGTATATGATTTTATGGTCAAACTCTATGTGTCCTTTTTCTCAAGTGGCCTAATTCAAGTGGATTGTATTGTTTATGGGATGGCCTGTTCATGTTAATGAACATATTGCCTGCGGTTCGCTAAAGATGTGATAACTGCAGGTTTGTTGGCCTCCTTCAAGTGGACTGTATTTTGTTCGGCTTTGCCTGCTGTTGGGTACTGTTCATGTGCATGAACATATTGCCCGCGGTACGCTAGGTTTGTGATGATCGCCCCTTGGCCCGGTGATAGGTCCTGTTCATTTTTATGAACATATTGCCCGCGGTTCGCAAATTTTGTGATTATTGCGGAGTAGTTTGGTATTTGGTTCTGTTCATATTTTGAACATCTGGATGGCGATCTACCAGGGTTATCGGAACTGTCTTTTAATTTGACTTTCTTCCGTATGTACAGGATCAGTGAAAAGAATCCGCTGTACTTCTGCTTTCTTTGGAACTTTTGAACCAGTTTCCACTTTTTAAGAGATGTTTTGGCTACTTCTTCTTTCGGAACTGGTATTAGCAATGTGGACTTACTAACTTGAGAATCACCTGGTGTCAAAACATCTTCGCCATTTATTTTGCTTGATATACAAAGTGGACGAGAGATTTTGTTATGTTTAAATTTGATTACTGCTTTCTGTGTATTTCTTGATCTTAACGAGGGGATACACTTTATGTATTTGTCGCTTGATCGTAATTTTTTCCACTTCCACCGTCTTCGGCTGGGTGGGCTTGCGGAGCTAGTGGCCATTTTGACGGGTCAGCTTCGTCGTTTTTAATACGAACGATATCTCCATCTAGTAGGTTATTTTTCAGCCTTTCGACGGTTTCTTTTTCTCCGTTGAATTCTTTATTTCTTTTACTTCGACGACTTCCTCCTCCTCTGTTACATTCTGCTTGGCGTTTTCTTCTGACTTTTCCTGCTCAGTCTTAACATAGCTGATCCCCGAGATGGATTTCTTCTTCTTCTTGGAATCGTTGGACACTGTGTACTCCGCATCAGCATTTTCGATCTCCGGAGCTATCCCTGGGTGGAGACGGAATAGCTGAAGCAGGTCGGCTGTCTCCCCGAACCCTAGCGGATGGCTGCATTCCGTATAAAGAGAGTGTTGTGGTGGGTCGACCCAATGGGCTATATGTGGGGGTGGGTTGACGATATATGGGCGTCGGTATGCTGCTGCCCCCGGTTGATTTCCCTGAGGTACGAAACGCAGGCTTATGACGGACCTTTGGTCGGACTCTGGTTCATCGAAACCTGGTACTGTGCCTTCTTCTTGGTTGCTGGCTTACGAGATGTCTGAGTAGTGCGGTCCGACATCTACCTCTGCTTCCTCGTTCGAGTGTTCCTCGGCTCGGCGTGGACTCATCAGGTCCCAATTAGCACAAGGACCGGCCTCCTTATATGCTGGACGGTAGGTGGTGCTCAAATCACTGCTGGGCTCGCAGGCTAGTAGTTGGCCGTCGGATGCCACGTCCAAGAGTGCAGACGCCAGGGTCCCGTGACTGCGCAATATTGTATCGCGGTCCTCCGCGTCTGTGGTGAAGCGGTCATCGTCTACTGCGGGTCCATAATACCCGAACTGGCGTCGTTTTACGGCGGCTACGTTATGGTTTGGCGGCAGTCGAACCCCAGGGGTCGCCAAGCGCCTTGATGCGTATTTTTGCTTGTTTTGGCGATCTCAACATCATTTTCGGACTTCGAGAAGGCCAGCGTGAACCGACGTTTTCTGGCGGTTTCAGTTTCCTGATTTAACTGTTTTTTTTAAAGCTTCTAATTTTCGCCCACATCCCGTGTATGTCGTGCAATACATTTTTAAGATATCATGTGGGAGGTTCTTTGATTCAATATAAAGTCTTCTCTTTTTTGATAATTTATCTTTCATTAAATTGAGATTGTATTGGGTGACCTCTTGATACATACTGTCGTCTATCTCACATCGTATCTCGTTGCAATGCTGCTGTAAAGTTGCTTTCTGACTTACAGAATGGTTTAAAGTGATGTCTACCAACTTTTCTCCGAAACTTTCGGCTATTTTGTTTGTTCCGCAGGACTTTTCATTTAGGATTTTTCTTCTGTAGTGCCTTTCATCTAAGATGTTGTATTCTAATCCTAGCGCGTTCAGCCTTTTTTTCATGTTTCTCCTGTAGTGCCTTCTTCTAATATCACACCTTTCTCACCAATAAGTTTTCTGATTAGTTTCATATTTTTTTCAATTAAGAAATAGAATATTATGCGTTCGAAATATTCCTCCTTTCCGACACCATCCTTCAATAATTTTGCGTGATTTGCTACAATAGCGCTCTTTATCGTCTCCAAACTTTTCAGGGTGTCTACTGTTGTGTTTTTAGCTATCGGTTTTTCTTCTAATTTAAGTTGAAGCTTTAACAATTCTTATTCTAACTTCTCCTGCTCTTTTAGCAACTTTTGCCGAATCGTGGCCATTTTTTTATTTTTATTTTTTTAACCTTTTAGTCTAAAGTGGTGTTGGGGGTGTTTTTATTGTGGTCGCCTTGTTGACTACTTTATGCCCCGACTCACAACTTGGATGTGTTCACTTAGGCTGAGGTTATTTTGCGATCTTATGTTTAGTGTATCTTACCACTGGTGGGGGAGATAAGAATTTTAGTGTCGTCTTTTATATTATTTTTGCTGTTTTTATTTGCTGTGTCTCTTACCACTGATGGTGGAGATCAGTGTCCTTTTTGTGACTTTATTTACTGTGTCTCTTACCACTAGTGGGGGAGATCAGTATCCTCTTTGCGACTTTATTTACTGTGTCTCTTACCACTGGTGGGGGAGATCAGTATCCTTTTTTGGACTTTTTCTACTGTGTCTCTTACAACTGGTGGTGGAGATCAGTGTCCTTTCAGCGACTTTATTTACTGTGTCTCTTACCACTGGTGGGGGAGATCAGTGTCCTTTTTGCGAGTTTATTTACTGTGTCTCTTACTTTATTTGTTATCTTTTATCCCCGGCTAAGAGATACAAATAATTTAACATCAACAGAAACTTCTTTAAAATATTTTTTAACAAAAGCTTTAGCTTCCACTGTATTATTATTTTCTTCAATTATTTTAATATTAAAAAATAATATATATTTTGAAATTAATGAATCATTTACTTCAATAATTATTATATCTGCGTTATTTTCAAAAAGAGGAGCTGCTCCATTTCATTTTTGATTGCCTAATATAATAGAAGGTTTAACTTGAATAAATTCATTAATATTAATAACTTGACAAAAAATTGCCACATTAATATTAATTTCTTATTTAGATATTTAAAATAATCTATTAATTAGAGTAATTTTATCAGTAATTATTGGAGCTATTGGAGGATTAAACCAAACATCTTTACGAAAATTAATAGCATTTTCTTCTATTAATCATTTAGGTTGAATATTAATAAGATTAATAATTAGTGAATCAATTTGACTAATTTATTTTTATACCCGGTACTCGAAGAGTAAAGGGGTGTATTAGATTTGTGCAAAAAGTGGATGTGTGTAACACCCAGAAGGAAGCGTTTCCGACCCCATATATATATATATTGTTGATCAGCATCAAAAGCCGAGTCGATATAGCTATGTCTGTCTGTCCGTCCGTTTGTCCTTCTGTACGACTGTCCGTCTACATTAGCGCCTATAGCTCAAAGACTATAAAAGCTAGAATAAAACAATTTTGTATCCAGACTCCTGTTCTATCGCACTGTTGCAAGCGCCTATAGCTCAAAGACTATAAAAGCTAGAATAAAACAATTTTGTATCCAGACTCCTGTTCTATCGCACTGTTGCAAGTGTATTTCAAAATTTCGCCCCGCCCCCTTCCGCCCACTCAAAAGACGAAAATCTGTGGCATGCCCAATTTTAAAGATATGAGAAAACAAAAAACGCAAAATTGTAGAAAATGACAATATCCATCAGAGTGTTGAATCTGGATCAGATCGACTCATAAATATAGGCACAATGAAGAAAACCATTTCGAAATGCATCGTTCCCTCTCGCTCTCTCTCACACACCAGGGTGGGCGCTATGCCTAAGCTTGATCAACCAAACTTTCTATCCAAGCTCCTGTGATATCAAACCGAGACGAGTTTTTTTTTAAATTTGGCCACGCCCCCTTCTTCCCCACAAAGGACGAAAATCAACAATTTTTAAGATACGAGAACACCAAAAACGCAGAATCATAGAAAATGACCATATCTATCAGAATGTTGAATCTGGATCAGATCGGGTCATTAGTATAGCCAGAAGGAACAAATTAAATTTCAGTAGCCTTCCAAGCGAAGACTCATTCCCTCTCTCTCTCGCACACAGCCGTGTATGTATATGTAGAAAGTAGATTTAGACATGTAGAAAAGGCAGATGTAACGCGGCTCACAACGTTCTTCCTCGTTTATTTTATTCTTTTTTATATTTTATTTTAGCATTTATTTTTATATTTTTAAATTATTTCATTTAAATCAATAATTTTCTTGATTTTTTAGTAGAAAAATTGTAAAATTTACAATATTTATAAATTTTTTATCATTAGGTGGATTACCTCCGTTTTTAAGGATTTTTACCAAAATGATTAGTGATTCAACAATAAACGTTATGTAATCAATACATTACATTAACAGTAATAATAATATCAACATTAATTACTTTATATTTTTATTGACGAATTTGTTATTCAGCATTTATATTAAATTATTACGAAAATAATTGAACAATTAAAACTCAATTTAATAATATAAATACAAATTTATATTTAATTTTTACTTTTTTTCAATTTTCTGATTATTTTTAATATCCTTATTCTTTTGCATACTTTAAGGCTTTAAGTTAATAAAACTAATAGCCTTCAAAGCTGTAAATATAGGAATTCCTTTAAGCCTTAGTAAATTTTGACTCCTTCAAAATTGCAGTTTGATGTCATTATTGACTATAAAACCTTGTTGATTAAGAAGAATAACTCTTATAAATAAATTTACAATCTATCGCCTAAACTTCAGCCACTTAATCGCGACAATGATTATTTTCTATAAAATCATAAAGATATTGAAACTCACCGGAATTGCCCATGGTGGTGCATCTGTAGATTTAGCAAATTTTTTCACTTCATTTAGGTGGAATTTCTTCTATTTCAGGAGCAGTACATTTTATAACCACCGTAATTAATATACGATCTTCTGGAATTACTTTAGATCGAATACCTTTATTTGTATGAACTATTAATTTCTTTACCTGTATTAGTTGGAGCAATTACTATATTATTAACTGATCGAAATTTAAACACTTCTTTTTTTGACCCAGCTGGAGGAGGAGATCCAATTTTACATCAACATTTATTTTGATTTTTTGGTCACCCAGAAGTTTATATTTTAATTTTACCAGGATTCGGAATAATTTCTCATATTATTAGACAAGAATCAGGTAAAAAGAAAACTTTTGGATCATGAGGAATAATTTATGCTATACTTGCTATTGGTTTATTAGGATTTATTGTATGAGCTCATCATATATTTACAGTAGGAATAGACGTAGATACTCGAGCTTATTTTACATCAGCAACTATAATTATTGCTCTACCAACTGGAATTACAATTTTTTAGATGATTAGCAACACTTCATGGAGCTCAACTTTCTTATTCACCTGCTATTTTATGAGCACTTGGATTTGTATTTTTATTCATAGTAGGAGGATTAACTGGAGTAGTTTTAGCTAATTCATCTGTTGATAATATTCTTCATGATACATATTATGTAGTAGCTCATTTTCATTGTGTTTTATCAATAGGAGCAGTATTTGCTATTATAGCAGGATTCATTCATTGATTCCCTTTATTTACTGGATTAACAATAAATAATTAATTATTAAAAAGTCAATTTGTAATTATATTTATTGGAGTAAATTTAACATTTTTCCCTCAACACTTTTTAGGTTTAGTTGGGATACCTCGACGTTATTCAGATGAAATGTAGTATCAACAATTGATTCTTTAATTTCATTATTAGGAGTTTTATTCTTTTTTTATATTATTTGAGAAAGTTTAGTATCTCAACGTCAAGTAATTTACCCAATTTCATTATGTTCTTCTATCGAATGATACCAAAATACTACACCAGCTGAACTTAGTTATTCTTAATTACCTCTTTTAACTAATTAATTTCTAATATGGCAGATTAGTGCAATGGATTTAAGCTCCATATTTAAAGTATTTTACTTTTATTAGAAAATAAATGTCTACATGAGCTAATTTAGACATTTGATTTAGACAGTATCGGTAAGAGTTTCCCGCTTTGTGCATAGACAGAGGCCTGCAGCTGATCTGACGGCTGTTAATCTGCCTACACTTGTGCCATTGCGGACGTCCACCCCGACTCAGGAAGTTTCAGTTCCATCCACTTCATAAAACCCCCAGTGAGCGGCGCCTTTGGTTTTTGGATCGCCGCTTCTCGACAAGCTATTCTTCTTACATTTTCTCGCCTCTTTGCAATGAGCAATCGCCCGTTGCTGCTTCATATTCGGCATTCTTTGGAACACCAACAAAATATCTCTTATTGCGTTCGGTCGTGTTTTCGCTATGTCGCTGCATCAATGCTCGGAATGCAATTCGGACGTCACTGCTGCTCAGCTACTCTGCTTTGATGATGTTCGCTGCTCGTCGTTGTGCCGCCGTGCGTTTCATCTGTCGTGCATTGATTTACCCTCAGATGCTATTAAACTTCTAATAAATCTGCCCAATTTGTTGTGGCAGTGTGATAACTGTGTGGTTGCGAATGACTCGCACTCCAAAATTGACGAACTGAGTGACAAGGTGCAGAAGCTTGAAAGCCTGTATCGGGATCTCAAGTCAGATTTTCAGGCTGCCCTCCCGGTCAAGTCGAATAGGAGGGTTGCTGCCAAGAAGGATGCCAATAGGGCCAAACCGGTGACTTATTTACTGTCTCCAAGACCAGTGGTCGCCACCTCGACTGCGGTCATTGACCCGGGTCCAGCTGCCGCTCTCCCTTCTGATTCGGAGCAAAAACGCTAAGCGTTTTGTTGGTGTTGCTCCGAGTTGTGAGCAGTTAATTGTATAGCAGAGCCGAAAATACCTGCATATCGGTAAATTTGCAGCTGCAACGGAGCCAGAGGCGGTGGTGAAATTTGTTGCCGATAAACTGAAGGTGAGCATTCGCCCGTCGCTGCTTCATATTCTACATTCTTTGGATCACCAACAAAATATCTCTTTTTCGCATTGCGCCTTGTGCGATATTCGCTCGGCTGCTGCTGGATCGGACGTCGATGCTCTTGCTGGCGCTCTATTTCGACTATGTGCGCTTCTGACGTCATCATTACAACAACATACGCCAATGCAGTTCTTCGTGTGCTTTGCTTGCGCCGTCGCTGCGCTCGACACTTGGGGGGAGTCAGCAGCCCGGCGCTCTCTCTTAAATGGAACGCTCTCTTCGCTATCAACACCTGGATTGGGGTTCCCTACCGCTGCCCTTCTCAATCTTCTGGTCGAGTATGGTGCACTGCTATTTCGGACTGCGACGTTTGGATCCTACTCTCGTGGCCGCTAATCGGACGGCACCGCCACCGTCATCATCCTTGTTGAAACCTGGCTCACCGATAACTTCTTCGACAATGAGTTCTTTGATCCCAACCTTTTCCAAGTGTTTCGTAAGGACAGAGACTGTGCCAAAAAGAAGCGCTGCAGAGGGGGTGGGGTCATTGCGGCCGTTAGACGCACCCTACGCTGTGATCCGATTTGTCTCCTTGATGGTGACTCTATCTTGGATCAGATTGGTGTGTCTGTGGCTGGTCAGTCGGAGACGCTTTGTATCAGCGCATCATATATTCCTCCTTCCTGGCGACTTCAATTTGGGGTCGTTGATATGGACCGCCGATCCGCAGTCGTCGGCTATGATGCCGAGTAATCTGCATTTGCAGCACGAAGTCCTTTTTTTGGATGACCTTTTTAGTATGGGCTTAACCCAAATTAATAATGTATTTAATAGGTTAAATAAGATTCTTGATTTAGTTGTTGTTAGTGCGGATATTGATTGCTGCGTTGCTTGTTGCGTGCTGCCTATTGCAGAATGTGACATGCATCACGTGCCATTGATATTCTTAGCTAATTTCTATAGTTACTCGCCCTGGGCTGAACCAGATTCTGAATATTTTTTTACAGATGTAAGTTTGACTGCTATACGTGATGAAATGCTAAACGTAAACTGGGCTTCTGTTCTCTCGCATCCTAGTGCTGACTCTTCTTATAATGTGTTCATTCGTACTGTTCATCATATTGTTGATAAGAATGCTTCCAGAAGAAAGCGTGGCTCCTATAGGCTACCGTGGTATACAATGGGTCTTGTGAGGTATAAGAATCTGCGTAATAGGTTTTTTAAACGATTTAAGATTACCCGTGACCCCGTTGACTGGGCCAGGTATGTGCAGCATAAGCGGGAGTTTGCCTTTTTAAACAAATTTGTATATAGTCAGTATATTGCCGATGTTGAAAGGGGACTTAAAATGAATCCCAGGTCGTTCTGGCGTTTCATAAACTCAAAAAGGTCGACGAGTGCCCTTCGTTCAGCTATGAACCTTGGTAACTTGAGCTCCAATACTGATGGTGGCATAGCAAACCTTTTTGTTTATTTTTTTAGCTCAAATTTTGAGCCATACGCAGTTTGGCATGAGTCCGATGTCCTAGACTCTATCCCTTCGGTGGTCAATATTGGGTCACTTGACGTATCGGAGGCGGACATTTTGGAAGCAATTGATGATTTCGACTACTCGATTAAACCCGACAGTGATGGCATTTCTGCCCTGCTGCTTCGCAACTGTGGTGTTGCTTTTTGTGAACCCCTTAAAATTCTCTTCTGTAATTCTTTGTCAACGGGTCGGTTTATTGGAAAGTGGAAGGCTGCCAAGATTACTCCCGTTTTTAAAAAAGGTAATAGGAATTGTAACTCTAATTATAGACCAATTGCCAAACTCAGCAATGTCTCAAAACTTCTTGAGCGCATCATTGCCAAAAAGATCTCTTTCCTCATGAAGTCATATATTAGCCCAAATCAGCATGGTTTTATGCCAGGTAGATCAACGACCACTAATTTGGTAGCCTTTAGTAACTTTTGCACACATGCCTTTGAAGTGCACTCTCAAGTTGATGTGGTGTACACTGACTTTGCTAAGGCCTTTGACAAAGTCTCCCACTGTGCCCTAGTAGCCAAGCAGCATCGGTTGGGGATTCATTCGAGCCTGCTTACTTGGTTCATTTCATACCTTGAGCAGCGAGAGTATGTTGTATTGGTCAATGGAAAGCAGTCGGACCCATATCTGGCTACTTCCGGCCTTCCACAGGGAAGTGCTCTTGGTCCGTTGCTATTCGCTATTTTCATTAATGACATATGTCTCAGCATTCAAACTTCTGAGCATTTGCTTTATGCCGATGATTTGAAAATCTTCCGTTCTATCAAAACTTTAGGGGACAGTATCCTTCTACAGCGTGACCTGGATGGAGTCGTTTGTTGGTGCACACTTAATTCTTTCCCTCTCAATGTAAGCAAATGTTACTTTGTGTCCTTCAGCAAGTGTGTATTCAATGTTCAGGCCTCATACTCGATAGATGGCCTTCCGCTCTTGAAGCAGACGGAGACACTTGACCTGGGGGTCTTGTTCGATTCCAAATTTCTTTTTATCGAGCATTTGAATTTCATTTTGCCAAAAGCCTATGCCATGTTCGGCTTTGATACGCGTAATTCATCGCAGTTTAAGGACCCATATACGAGGCTAAGTCTTTATGCATTTCTTGTGCGCTCAGTGGTTCAGTGGTTCAGTGGTTTGGAATCCGTGGCTTGGAATCCCACGGGGGTCGTTCAGATTGCACGTGTCGAGAGATTGCAAAGGAAGTTTTTGAAGTTTGCACTCCAGCCTTTGCAATTTTCCAGTCCGGTGCCGTCCTATGAGTGCAGATTGCGCCTCGTGCATCTCTCCTCCCTTGAGGATCGAAGAACCATTGCGGCTCAGCTATTTTTATACGATCTATTAGTGGGTAACATCGATTGCCCTTTCCTGCTTAGTAGGATTGGCTTCAACACGCCTGCCAGGACCATGCACTTTTCGGTTTTGACTTTTGCCACGGTAAAGAATCCGTCAGACGGTTACTGTCTGATTTTTTCATGTTTAATAATTAATTTGTTGTTCTCTCTTTTCTTTATTTAGTGTTTATTGTTTAAGATAGTTATAAGTTAGTTTAGCCAGTTAAGGTTTAACCGTTGGCGAATAAATAAATAAATAAATCCACGACCACGCATCATTAATGTTGTAATATGCGCTTCTCGCGTATTAAAGAGCGAACGACGGCTGTATACATAAATGGTTTATTCAGAACTAAAAAGATGAGATATGTACATGCATACATACGAATAAGAATTCAAAGGAGAGGCGAGAGATAACATAGGGTCTCGCTGTTCATGTACATTTTGTTAATTAGCGTTGCCACACAGATCATGTTATGGTTACAATTCAAATTTCAACAATTAATTTTAGTAATAATTACTTTTTTAGTTGGATATTTTATTATTACAATTACATTAAAAAGAATTGGACATCAATGATATTGAAGTTACGATTATTCTGATTTTAATAATGTTGAATTTGATTCTTATATAATTCCAACAAATGATTCATCAAATAATGCTTTTCGATTATTAGATGTAGATTACCTATAAATTCTCAAATTCGAATTTTAGTAACAGCAGCTGATGTAATTCATTCATGAAAAGTATTTGCTTTAGGAGTTAACGTTGATGGAACTCCTGGACGAATAAATCAAACTAATTTTTTTTTAACCGACCTGGTTTATTCTATGGTCAATGTTCACAAATTTGTTGAGCAAATCGTAGATTTATACTAGAGCCCTGCATGAATCCACATGATTCAAAACATCACAGCTGTACTCATGCCACTTCAATGTGTTCGAACAAAACGAATTCTGCCTTCAGTCCGATTCAAATCACCCCGAATCACTAAAAATCGAATCCGAGTATTGTGAATCAGTACCAGCAGAATCGATCCGAATGATTCTAAAGTGATTCGACATATACAACGAAGAAATCTTTTTGTGTACGCGTGGACATGTATAGTATGCATGTACAACATTTTTGGGCACACGGAGAATAGTTTGTACATGCACAAATATGTTGTGGTATGCGTGTACCATGTGTACTTGTTTTAAAAGTGTTTAAAAAGTTCCCGAATCCCACCGAATCTATTCGGTTGCTCGTTCTCGCAGGGCTCTAATTTATACCTATTGTAATTGAAAGTGTTCTGGTAAATTACTTTATTAAATGAATTTCTAATAGAGTAAATTCTTCATTAGATGACTGAAAGCAAGTATTGGTCTCTTAAACCACTTTATAGTAAATTAGCAATTACTTCTAATGAAAAAAAAATTAGTTAAATATATAACATTTGTATGTCAAACTAAAATTATTAAAATTTTAATATTTTTGGATTGTCATTAAATTGATTAACTTTTTTAGGACTTTTAATAATTCCTTCAGTTTATTGATTAATACCTTCTCGGTTTAATATTTTTTGAAGTTCAATTTTACAATCTCTTCACAAGGAATTTAAAACATATTTAGGACCTTCAGGTAATAATGGTTCTACATTTATTTTTATTTCTTTATTTTCTTTAATTTTATTTAATAATTTTATAGGATTATTTCCTTATATTTGTACAAGAACAAGTCATTTAACTTTAACACTTTCATTAGCTTTACCATTATGATTATGTTTTATATTATTTGGTTGAATCAACCATACACAACATATATTTGCTCATTTAGTTCCTCAAGGAACTCCAGCTGTATTAATACCATTTATGGTATGTATTGAAACTATTAGAAATTTAATTCGACCTGGAACATTAGCTGTTCGATTAACAGCTAATATAATTGCAGGACATTTATTATTAACTTTATTAGGAAATACAGGACTTTCAAAATCATATTTTTTAGTATCATTTTTATTAGTAACTCAAATTGCTTTATTAGTTCTTGAATCAGATGTAGCTATAATTCAATCTTAGGTATTTGCTGTTTTAAGAACTTTATACTCCAGAGAAGTAAATTAATTAATGTCTACACATTAGAATCACCCATTTCACTTAGTTGATTATAGACCATGACCTTTAAAAGAAGCAATTGGTGCTATAACAACTGTTTCAGGAATAGTAAAATGATTTCATCAATATGATATTTCTTTATGTTTTTTAGGTAATGTATCCTAACTATCCTAACTGTTTATCAATGATGACGAAATGTGTCACGAGAAGGAACATATCAAGGATTACATACTTATGCTGTAACTATTGGATTACGATGAAGCATAATTTTATTTATTTTAATAGAAGTATTATTTTTTGTAAGATTTTTTTGAGCTTTTTTTCAAAGAAGATTATCATCTGCAATTGAAATTTGAGCTTCATGACCACCTATAGGAATTATTTCTTTAAACCCATTCCAAATTCCTTTATTAAATACTGCAATTTTATTAGCATCAGGAAATACAGTAACTTGAGCTCATCAGAGTTTAATAGAAAGAAATCATTCTCAAACTACTCAAGGATTATTATACCCGGTACTCGAAGAGTAAAGGGGTATATAAGATTTGTTGAAAAAATGTATGTGTGTAACACCCAGAAGGAAGCGTTTCCGACCCCATAAAGTGTATATATTCTTGATCAGCATCAATAGCCGAGTCGATATAGCTATGTCTGTCTGTCCGTCCGTCTGTCCGACGAAAACCACAATTTTGAAAATACGGGAAAACCAAAAACGCAGGATCATAGAAAATGACCGTATCTATTTGAGTATTGAATCTGGATCACATCGGATCATAAATAAAGCCACAATGAAGAAAACCATTTCGAAATGCATATTTCCCTCTCGCTCTCTCTCACACACCGGGGTGAGCGCTATGCCTGATCGAAATTCTAGCGACTTGTTCTAAGAGACTATAAGAGCTAGATCAACCAAACTTTCTATCCATGTTCCTGTGATATCTCTTCAGTACAAGTGTATTTCAAAATTTTGCCACGCCCCCTTCCGCCCCCCCAAAGGACGAAGATCCACAATTTTGAAGATACGGGAGAACCAAAAAGGCAGAATCATAGAAAATGACCGTATCTATCAGAGTATTGAATCTGGATTAAATCGGATCATAAATAAAGCCACAATGAAGAAAACCATTTCGAAATGTATATTTCCCTCTCGCTCTCTCTCACACACCGGGGTGGGCGCTATGCCTGATCGAATTTCTAACGACTGGTTCTCAGAGACCAGAATCATAGAAAATGACCATATCTATCAGAGTACTGAATCTGGATCAGATCGGATCATAAATATAGCCAGAAGGAACAAATGAAATTTCAGTGGCCTTCCAAGCGCAGACTCATTCCCTCTCTCTCTCGCACACAGCCGTGTATGCATATGTAGGAAGTAGATTTAGACATGTAGAAAAGACAGATGTAAAAAACGTATGTAAACAAAAATGGAAACATCTAATATATAAAAATCTCCGAAAAGGTTGACTTAATTTTTTTTTTCTTTTTTGGCTAAAACTAAATTTATTCCTATTGCGAACATGTAATAATGTAATTTATTACAAGCTCACATACATACATACTGACTGAGTACCGGGTATAAAGTAGAGCCGCGGCGGTTGACATTCCCCCTCGTTTTTTTTTTCTTTTTTGGCTAAAATTCAATTTGTCCCTTTTGCGAACATGTAATAAATTACAACAAGCTCACATACATATAATAACAATTCCAAAGTTCGTAAGTAGGTTTTTAAAAAGATTTATTTAACCATAACTTATTTTAGAACATAGGATGATTTGAATTCCCCGACCTAATGTAAGAAAGTCTCAAACGGAACTGATTTCTTCTTTTCGAGATCTTGATCTCGAAACCTTCTTTAGAAAGCTTAAAAGCAGGGGTGCGCAGTGCCTATGCTCACGATGCACATTTGTTTTTGTTTTGCACATAGCATATGGGAAGTGTAAGAGCTTACTCACTGGTAAGGTTATTTTGCACATTGCAAATTACACAAACAATTTTTCACTTTTCGCTTTGCGTCAACTTTCGTTGCTGGCAAAGCAACAACAATTTTATTGCTTCGTTTTGCCGTCCCTATCCCGAATATATTTTGTTGTTGTCTATTCGTTTGGTGTACACTGAAAAACGAAAAAGTTCACTTCGTTGTAAACCATGAGACGCATTTGTTTATTTTTGAAGAAACATGTTCCTATTTTTATACCCGGTACTCGAAGAGTAAAGGGGTATATTAGATTTGTGCAAAAAATTAATGTGTGTAACACCCAGAAGGAAGCGTTTCCGACCCCATAAAGTATATATATTCTTGATCAGCATCAATAGCCGAGTCGATATAGCTATGTCTGTCTGTCCGTCGGTCTGTCCGTCTGTCCGTCCGTCCGTCTGTCCGTCTTCATTAGCGCCTATAGCTCAAAGACCATAAAAGCTAGAGGAACACTATTTTGTATCCAGACTCTTGTCCTATCGCACTGTTACAAGTGTATTTCAAAATTTCGCCCCGCCCCCTTCCGCCCACTCCAAGGACGAAAATCTGTGGCATGCACAATTTTAAAGATACGAGAAAACTAAAAACGCAGAATCATAGACACTGACCTTATCTATCAGATTGTAGAATCTGGATCAGATCGGATAATAAATATAGCCACAATGAAGAAAACAATTTCGAAATGCATCGTTCCCTCTCGCTCTCTCTCACACACAGGGGTAGGCGCTATGCCTGATCGAATTTTTTGACGCCTAGTTCTCAGAGACTATAAGAGCTAGAACCACCAAACTTTCTATCCAAGCTCCTGTGATATCAAACCGAGACGATTTTGTTTTAAAATTTTGCCACGCCCCCTTCCGCCCCCACAAAAGATGCAAATCTACAATTTTGAAGATACGGGAAAACCAAAAACGCAGAATCATAGAAAATGACTATACCTATCAGAGTATTGAATTTGGATCAGATCGGATTATAAATATAGCCGGAAGGAACAAATGAAATTTCAGTGGCCTTCCAAGCGCAGACTGATTCCCTCTCTCTCTCGCACACAGTCGTTATGTATATGTAGGAAGTAGATAAAAACATGTAGAAATGGCAGATGTTAAAAATTTATGTAAACAAATATGGAAACATCTAATAGATCAAAATCTCCGAAAAGGTTCGCTTAAATTGTTTTTTTTTGTCTAAAATTCAATTTTTTTCCTTTTGCGAACATGTAATAAATTACAACAAGCTCACATACATACATACTGACTGAGTACCGGATATAAAGTAGAGCCGCGGCGCAGACGCGGCTCATAACGTTCCCCCTCGTTTGATTTTGATAACGGAGTGGTCAGTGTCGTTTGATCGGAATGCATGAGACTTCCTGTTGATCTCGGCTTGGCGACTCATGCGTTTGTTTATGCAGGTGTTGGGGTGTCTCATCTTATGGGTGAAGGGCAAGTGCTAGAGCATATGCATAATGTGTATTGGTATTGGTATGATTATGAATGTGGTCTAGTGCTTAACATATAAATGATGCGTAATATGGTGTGGAGCATTATGGATATGTTACTCCCCCGGCATTTGTTATAAGCCTGTCCTCAGGTTTTTATTTTAGGGTATAGGGTTGGAGTTTCCTCCAAAACTATTGGTGTGCTATTTGCTTCCTCCTCTTCTTCTCGAGGTTTTACATATTTGATACTAATATTTTTAGGTTTTTTCTTAAACTTAACAATTAGATACCCAATTATACTAAATATTAATAATATGAACAAGGTTATTATAACTTTTTGTATTATGTTATTGAATTTTGTATGTTCTATAATTATTTGTTTTGTCTGTACATAAGACAGGGGTTCTAATCTAGTTATGTTATTACTGATGTAAACATTTTGTGTGAAATCCAGCATTGAATTAGTTATTGTAAATTCGAATATTTGGATTGAACAATTATAAATTTTAATTATGTTGTTTCCGTGTATTGTGATATCTTTGTCTAAGCAGTTTTGATTTAGATTTGATTTTGGAAGGTTCCAAGTTAATAATATGTATGTTTGGTTCAACGTAATTAATTTGGAAATTTTTGTATGTTTTTGTATAAGGACAATTTGTTGGTTTTTGTTTTAAAATTCCTTTTATACATTCGTCTTTTATTAATTCCTTAGTTTCTTTATTATAAATCTTATCTTCATAACAGTAATATTTATCAGTTTTTATTTCTGTTAAAATGTTATTTTGGTCGTCTGGGTAGGGAATTACTTTATATACGGGTACATTAGTACTTTCGCTTGGGATGTTAGAAATTATGTAGATTTCGTTTGTGTAAATTTTTAACCAAGTTGAGGTTTTGATGTTTAATAATTTCTCGGAATTTATATGTTTCAAGTAATCTTGTTTTAATAATTTTGGATTAAATATACCTAGCCTAGTTAGTTGCATACCCATTTCTATATCTTCTATGTATTCAGTGAAATGTTGGAGATGGAAGATTAGAATTTCTAATTGTTGTTTCTTATTGTTTTCTTCATTAAGTTGGTTTATCAATTCGATTCCGTGGTTTATTACATCTATAACTAAATTAAGTTCATTGGATTGGATACTAAGGCTGGCTAGATTGTCGATTTTTTGTTCTAATTCTTTCCTATCTTCTTGATCTAAAGTGCCGAATAGGTATTTGTAAGCGGTGCCTACTATGTTTATTAGACCTTTCCTGTTACGTTTGGCTATCTTTAGCCCATTTATTTCCCTATTCAGTTTATCTACTAAATATTTGACTTGTATTTCGTTCTCGAAATCTTTAGCCATTGTTAAAAAGGTTATTATATGTTTCTTCGGCTTTAGTTACATTTATTATTAGATAGTGGTACTCAAAGTTAGTTGGCAGATGGATCGATGGATCCGGTTTTAAACATTAAGTATCCGTTTCTGGACTGAATTGGGTTTATTTCAATATTTTGTCCATTAGTTGTGTTTATCAGGAGCGTAAGGAAGATGAAGATCTTAATTAGGCTGCTGCTGATTGTTCGCATCGGTTTCGGGGTCTGGCCTGGAATTGTCGTATTTGCTAAGGTTAATTTTCTTTTTCTTTTTAAACTTAGATTTATAGTGCATTATCTTTCTTCCTCTGTTTTTCTCTTCGTAGTGCTTTTCATCTAACTTTGTTATTTCTCCTGTCTTTTTGAAAGGGTTAGTTATCTTGGACTTTACTAATGGTGATTGTCTAAATCGTGTGTCCACTTCGAACTCGTTACGACGTTTGTTCAACTGGTTGATTTGTTTTATCTTATTTAGTTGGGTGTCGTAATCTGGAGTTCCAGCGTATATGAAAATATCCGCTGGTGTTCGGTTTTTTTATTGTTTATTGTTTAAGTATTATTTAAGTATTGTGTCTTGTCTTGTGGTTCTAAGTATACAGGATCGATTCGAACTTGGTATACTTTGTTTCTGGATCGTTTTCGCTTGTTATTATCCTTAACTTTTCGTTAACGGTTTTGTGGAATCGTTCGATGTCCGAAATGCCGTTTTTACTGGATGTGATCTCTATTTTTACCTCTTCTGAGATTAGCCATGCTTGCAAAGCTGCGCACATGAAAGCTGAATCTTTATCGGCTTTTATTTCTTGAGGTTTACCTATCTCATTAAATCGATTCCTTTTACATGGTCAATTAATTGAAATAATCTGAACAATTTTACCAGCAATTATTCTTTTATTTATTGCTATACCTTCTCTTCGATTATTATATTTATTAGACGAAATTAATGAACCTTTAATTACATTAAAAAGAATTGGGCACCAATGATACTGAAGTTATGAATATTCAGATTTTAACAACGTTGAATTTGACTCTTATATGATCCCAACAAATGAATTATCAAATGATGGATTTCGATTATTAGATGTAGATAATCGTATTGTTTTACCTATAAATTCTCAAATTCGAATTTTAGTTACAGCAGCTGATGTAATTCATTCATGAACAGTACCTGCTTTAGGAGTTAAGGTTGATGGAACTCCTGGGCGATTAAATCAAACTAATTTTTTTATTAATCGACCTGGTTTATTCTATGGTCAATGTTCAGAAATTTGTGGGGCAAATCATAGATTTATACCTATTGTAATTGAAAGTGTTCCTGTAAATTATTTTATTAAATGAATTTCTAATAGAGTAAATTCTTCATTAGATGACTGAAAGCAAGTATTGGTCTCTTAAACCACTTTATAGTAAATTAGCAATTACTTCTAATGATAAAAAATTAGTTAAACTCATAACATTAGTATGTCAAACTAAAATTATTAAAATTTTAATATGTTTTGATTCCACAAATAGCCCCAATTAGATGATTACTTTTATTTATTGTATTTTCTATTACATTTATTTTATTTTGTTCAACTAATTATTATTCTTATATACCTTCTTCTCCTAAATCTAATGAATTAAAAAATATTAATTTAAGTTCAATAAATTGAAAATGATAACAAATTTATTTTCTGTATTTGATCCATCAGCAATTTTTAGATTATCTTTAAATTGATTAAGAACTTTTTTAGGACTTTTAATAATTCCTTCAGCTTATTGACTAATACCTTCTCGATTTAATATTTTTTGAAATTCTATTCTTCAAACTCTTCATAAAGAATTTAAAACATTATTAGGACCTTCAGGTCATAATGGTTCTACATTTATTTTTATTTCTTCATTTTCTTTGATTTTATTTAATAATTTTATAGGATTATTTCCTTATATTTTTACAAGAACAAGTCATTTAACTTTAACACTTCCATTAGCTTTACCATTATGATTATGTTTTATATTATTTGGTTGAATCAATCATACACAACATATATTTGCTCATTTAGTACCTCAAGGAACTCCAGCTGTACTAATACCATTTATGGTATGTATTGAAACTATTAGAAATGTAATCCGACCTGGAACATTAGCTGTTCGATTAACAGCTAATATAATTGCAGGACATTTATTATTAACTTTATTAGGAAATACAGGACCTTCAATGTCATATTTTTTAGTAACATTTTTATTAGTAGCTCAAATTGCTTTATTAGTCCTTGAATCAGCTGTAGCTATAAATAAATCTTATGTATTTGCTGTTTTAAGAACTTTATACTCTAGAGAAGTAAATTAATTAATGTCTACACATTCAAATCACCCATTTCATTTAGTTGATTATAGACCATGACCTTTAACAGGAGCAATTGGTGCTATAACAACTGTTTCAGGAATAGTAAAATGATTTCATCAATATGATATTTCTTTATTTTTTTTAGGTAATGTAATTACTATCTTAACTGTTTATCAATGATGACGAGATGTATCACGAGAAGGTACATATCAAGGATTACATACTTATGCTGTAACTATTGGATTACGATGAGGAATAATTTTATTTATTCTATCAGAAGTACTATTTTTTGTAAGATTTTTTTGAGCTTTCTTTCACAGAAGATTATCACCTGCAATTGAAATTGGAGCTTCATGACCACCTATAGGAATTATTTCTTTTAACCCATTTCAAATTCCTCTATTAAATACTGCAATTTTATTAGCATCAGGAATTACAGTAACTTGAGCTCACCATAGTTTAATAGAAAGAAATCATTCTCAAACTACTCAAGGATTATTTTTTACTGTATTATTAGGAGTTTATTTTACTATTTTACAAGCATACGAATATATTGAAGCTCCTTTCACAATTGCAGATTCAGTTTATGGGTCTACATTTTATATAGCAACAGGATTCCATGGAGTTCATGTTTTAATTGGAACAACTTTTTTATTAGTATGTTTATTACGACATTTAAATAATCATTTTTCAAAAAATCATCATTTTGGTTTTGAAGCAGCAGCTTGATATTGACATTTTGTTGACGTAGTTTGATTATTTTTATATATCACAATTTACTGATGAGGAGGTTAATTAATTATTAATATCTATATAATATAAAAGTATATTTGACTTCCAATCATAAAGTCTGTTAATAACAGTATAGATAATTTTTTCAATTATTTTAATTGCTTCTTTAATTTTAACAATCGTTACTATTGTAATATTTTTAGCATCAATTTTGTCTAAAAAAGCTTTAATTGACCGAGAAAAAAGATCACCCTTTGAATGTGGATTTGACCCAAAATCTTCATCTCGATTACCTTTTTCTTTACGATTTTTCTTGATTACTATTATTTTTTTAATTTTTGATGTAGAAATTGCTTTAATTTTACCAATAATTATTATTTTAAAATTTTCAAATATTTTTATTTGAACAACTACTTCAATTATTTTTATTTTAATTTTATTGATTGGACTTTATCATGAATGAAACCAAGGTATATTAAATTGATCTAATTAACAACTAGGGTTGTAGTTAATTATAACATTTGATTTGCATTCAAAAAGTATTGAATATTCAATCTACCTTAAAGAATATGAAGCGATTTATTGCAATTAGTTTCGACCTAATCTTAGGTAATTTTACCCTTATTCCTTAATTGAAGCCAAAAAGAGGCTTATCACTGTTAATGATACAATTGAGTATAAACTCCAATTAAGGAAGTATGGTGATCAACTAAAAGCTGCTAACTTTTTTCTTTTAATGGTTAAATTCCATTTATACTTCTGTTTATATAGTTTAAATAAAAAATTACATTTTCATTGTAAAAATAAAATTCTTTTTTTTTTTATAAATTACTTAATATAATTCACTATATTCAAAGATTAAATAATCTCCATAACATCTTCAGTGTCATACTCTAAATATAAGCTATTTGAATACAAAAATAATAAAAAATTAAATAAAATCAAAATTCAAAATACAAATAATATTAAATAAATTTTTAAATTATTATTATGTATTAAAAATAAAGTTTGAGAATAATTAACTAATTTTTGATATAAATGTTGACCCCCAAAATATTCTGATCATCCTTGATCAAATCTTTTTACAACAATTTAACCATAATTTAATGGAAGAAAGATAATTCCATAAGTTCTAATATAAGGTATAAATCATATAGAACCAAGAAATGTTGATAAATTATATATAACAAAAGACTTATTCAAACTATATAATTTAGTTATAGAAATTAAATAACCAAAAATTCCGCCAAAAATACAAACAAATAAAGTTAATAACTTTATTGATAAAGGTAAACAAATTATGTATGGGTAAGGAAAAATTAATCCTTTTAATATTCTACCCCCAATAATTCTTATAACTAATAAACCCAATATACCTCGTAATATAATTCATCTTTCATCATTTAATATATTTAAACTACCACAATTTAAATCTCCAGTTATTGAGTAATAAACTAATCGAAAAGAATAACTTACAGTTAAACCTGTAGAAAAAAAATATAAAAAAAATGAAAATAAATTAATATATCTAATTATAACAACTTCTAAAATTATATCCTTAGAATAAAATCCAGCTAAAAAAGGTATCCCACACAAAGCTAAATTTGATACGTTAAAACAAGCAGAAGTCAAAGGTATATGAATTCTTAACCCACCTATTAAACGAATATCTTGAGAATTATTCATATTATGAATAATAGCCCCAGCACATATAAATAACAAAGCTTTAAATAAAGCATGAGTTAATAAATGAAACATAGCTAATTTATAAAATCCTATAGATAAAATTCTTATTATTAAACCTAACTGTCTCAAAGTTGATAAAGCAATAATTTTTTTTAAATCAAATTCAAAATTAGCTCCCAATCCAGCTATAAATATTGTTAACCCTGATAATAAAAGAATGAATGAAAGAATGACGAAAAAGGAATTTGAGCTCTTTTAGTTATAGCAGCTAATATAACTAAACTTCCAACTATTAATATTTCAAAATCATTTTTTATTACTTCTAAATAAAAACGATGGGGAACGTTATGAGCCGCTCTACTTTATACCCGGTACTCAGTCAGTATATATGTATGTGAGCTTGTTGTAATTTATTACATGTTCGCAAAAGGAAAAATTAAATTTTAGCCAAAAAAAAACAATTTAAGTCGAACCTTTTCGGAGATTTTGATCTATTAGATGTTTCCATATTGGTTAACATAAATTTTTTACATCTGCCATTTCTACATGTTTTTATCTACTTCCTACATATACATACACGGCTGTGTGCGAGAGAGAGAGGGAATCAGTCTGCGCTTGGAAGGCCACTGAAATTTCATTTGTTCCTTCTGACTATATTTATGATCCGATCTGATCCAAATTCAATACTCTGATAGATATAGTAATATCTATGATTCTGCGTTTTTGGTTTTCCCGTATCTTCAAAATTGTAGATTTTCATCTTTTGTGGGGGCGGAAGGGGGCGTGGCCAAATTTTAAAACAAACTCGTCTCGGTTTGATATCACAGGAGCTTGGATAGAAAGTTTGGTGGTTCTAGCTTTTATAGTCTCTGAGAACTAGGCGTCAAAAAATTCGATCAGGCATAGCGCCTACCCCTGTGTGTGAGAGAGAGCGAGAGGGAACGATGCATTTCGAAATTGTTTTCTTCATTGTGGCTATATTTATGAGTCGATCTGATCCAGATTCAACACTCTGATAGATATTGTCATTCTCTACGATTCTGCGTTTTTAGTTTTCTCGTATTTTCAAAATTGTGCATGCCACAGATTTTCGTCCTTGGAGTGGGCGGAAGGGGGCGGGGCGAAATTTTGGTATACACTTGTAACAGTGCGATAGGACAGGAGTCTGGATACAAAATAGTGTTCCTCTAGCTTTTATGGTCTTTGAGCTATAGGCGCTAATGAAGACGGACAGACGGACGGACAGACAGACATAGCTATATCGACTCGGCTATTAATGCTGATCAAGAATATATATACTTTATGGGGTCGGAAACGCTTCCTTCTGGGTGTTACACACATTAATTTTTTGCACAAATCTAATATACCCCTTTACTCTTCGAGTACCGGGTATAAATATAATTTCAACTCCCATAATTTAATATTCAAGCAATAGCTAATAACAAAGCAACATCACCAATACTTTTTTGATAAAGCTGTTAATATACCAGCATTATAAGATTTTACATTTTGAAAATAAATTACTAAACAATAAGAAACTAATTCTAAACCATCCCATCCTAATAAAATTCTAATTAAATTAGGACTAAAAATTAATATTATTATTGAAAAAACAAATATTAAAACTAATATAATAAATCAATTAATATTTTCATCTCTTCTTATATATTCTTTTCAATAAAAAATCACTAAAGAAGCAATTATTAAAACAAAAGACATAAATAATAAACTTATTCAATCAAATAAAAAAGTTATTACAATTCTTATAGAATTTAATGAAACTAATTCAAATTCAATAAAATAAACTATATTATTCAATAAAAAATATAAACTTAAAAAAAAACAACTTAATCTAATAGAAATTAAATTAATAAATCTAATTCTACAAATTGATAAATATTTCACGATCTAAAATGAATTTATTCATATCACTAACACCACAAATTAGTATTTTTATTAAACTATTTAAATTTATTACAATCACAATATACATGAATCTCTTTTTAAAATTAATAAATTCAAAGGTAATCAATGTAAAATTAGTAATAAATATTCACGAATTTTTCCCCCTCTAAAAGAATAAACTCCAGAAAATAATTTTCCATGTTGTCTAAAAGAATAAAGATATAAAGTATATGCTGCTCTGCAAAAAGATAAAAAAGATAATATAATTATAGTTAATCATGATCAAGAAACAATTCTATTTAATAAAGAAATTTCACCCAATAAATTTAATGTAGGTGGAGCTGCTATATTAGCTGAACTTAATAAAAATCATCATAATGTTATAGCAGGCATAAAATTTAATAAACCCTTATTAATTAATAATCTTCGTCTACCTAATCGTTCATAAGATACATTAGCTAAACAAAATAATCCAGAAGAACAAAGTCCATGAGCAATTATTAATGTGTAAGAACCACATAAACCTCAATAAGTTATTGTTAAAAGACCAGCTAATACAATTCCTATATGAGCAACTGAGGAATAAGCAATTAAAGATTTTAAATCAGTTTGACGTAAACAAACTAATCTGACTAAGACACCCCCCACTAAACTAATTCTAATTCATACAAATCTATATTTCAAGTTTATTAATTGTAAAAATGAAATAACTCGTAACAAACCATAACCTCCTAATTTTAATATAATACCGGCCAAAATTATAGACCCAGAAACAGGAGCTTCAACATGAGCCTTAGGTAATCATAAATGAACTAAAAATATAGGTATTTTAACTAAAAAAGCACATAACATACAAAAATATAATAAATCATAATTAAATATATAATTATTTATTAAATAAAAATTTATAGAACCAACTTCATTTATTACATAAAAAATACCAATTAATATAGGTAAAGAAACTAATAAAGTATAAAATAATAAATATACACCAGCTTGTAAACGTTCTGGTTGATAACCTCAACCTAAAATTAAAAATAAAGTTGGAATTAAACTTCTTTCAAAAAATAAATAAAATATGAATAAATTTATACTTCTGAAAGTTAATACTAATAATAATAATAAAACAACATTTAATAAAAATAAATTCTTATAATTATTATATTTATTAACACTTTCTCTAGCTAGTAATATTAAAGAACAAATTCATAATCTTAATATAACCAATCCATAAGAAAGTATATCACAGCCTAAAAAAATAAGAAATTTCTGACCAATAATTTATAAAATTATTTATTAATAAAAAAATAAATCTAATAAAAAATAATAAAATTTGTACCATTCAATATATATTATTAATAAAACAAATTGGAGATAAAAATACTAAAAAAAATACTAATTTTAACATTATATAATTCTAAAAGATTGAAAATAATCATTTCCATGTGTACGAATTATTGATACTAAAATTGATAACCCAAGAGCTCCTTCATATACTCTAAAAGTTAAAAATATTATTCTAAAATATACTTCATAATTTAATATATTTAAATATATAAATAATATAAAAAATAATATCAAAACAATAAATTCTAAACTTAATAATATTGAAAGTAAATGCTTTCGATTAGAAACAAAACAAAATAAACCTAAAATAAATAAAATTATAGGTAAACTTCAATATAAAATTATAATCATTAGTTTTAATAGTTTAACAAAAACATTGGTCTTGTAAATCAAAAATAAGATATATTCTTTTAAAACTTCAAGAGAAAAGAAATTTCTTTTTCATTAATCCCCAAAATTAATATTTTAAATAAACTACCTCTTGAAATTATTCAATTAATTTTATATTCATTAATTTTAACAACTTCTATTATTTTTTTAAATATAATTCATCCTTTAGCTATAGGTTTAACTTTATTAATTCAAACAATTTTTATTTGTTTAATTTCAGGATTAATAACTAAAAGTTTTTGATACTCATATATTTTATTTTTAATTTTTTTAGGAGGTATATTAGTTCTATTTATTTATGTAACATCACTAGCTTCAAATGAAATATTTAACTTATCAATTAAATTAACTTTATTTTCAAGATTAATTTTATTTACTTTATTTATTTTAAGTTTACTAATTGATAAATCTTATATATCATTTTTTTTAATAAATAACGAAATAGATTCAATTTTTAATTTAAATTCTTATTTTTCCGAAAATTCTTTATCTTTAAATAAATTATATAATTTCCCAACTAATTTAATTACTATTTTATTAATAAATTATTTATTAATTACATTAATTGTTGTAGTAAAAATTACTAAATTATTCAAGGGACCTCTTCGTATAATAAATTAATTAATGAATAAACCTTTACGAACTTCTCACCCATTATTTAAAATTGCTAATAACGCATTAGTAGATTTACCAGCTCCTATTAATATTTCAAGATGATGAAATTTTGGATCATTACTAGGATTATGTTTAATTATTCAAGTTTTAACCGGATTATTTTTAGCAATACATTATACAGCTGATGTTAATATAGCTTTTTATAGAGTTAATCATATTTGCCGAGATGTAAATTATGGATGATTATTACGAACTTTACACGCTAACGGAGCATCATTTTTCTTTATTTGTATTTATCTTCATGTAGGACGAGGAATATATTATGGATCTTATTTATTTACACCAACATGATTAGTTGGAGTAATGTAATTATTTTTAGTAATAGGAACAGCTTTTATAGGTTACGTTTTACCATGAGGACAAATATCTTTTTGAGGAGCTACAGTAATTACAAATTTACTATCAGCTGTGCCTTATTTAGGAGTTGATTTAGTACAATGAGTATGAGGAGGATTTGCTGTTGATAATGCTACTTTAACTCGATTTTTCACTTTTCATTTTATTTTACCATTTATTGTAATAGCAATAACAATAATCCATTTATTATTTTTACACCAAACAGGTTCTAATAACCCTATTGGATTAAATTCTAATATCGATAAAATTCCTTTTCACCCTTATTTTACATTCAAGGATATTGTAGGATTTATTGTAATAATTTTTTTATTAATTTCTTTAGTTTTAATTAATCCTAATTTATTAGGAGATCCTGATAATTTTATCCCAGCTAACCCATTAGTTACACCAGCTCACATTCAACCTGAATGATATTTTTTATTTGCTTATGCAATTCTACGATCTATTCCTAATAAATTAGGAGGAGTAATTGCATTAGTTTTATCAATTGCAATCTTAATAATTTTACCTTTTTATAATTTAAGAAAATTTCGAGGAATTTAATTCTACCCCTTAAATCAAATTTTATTCTGAACAATATTTGTTACAGTAATTTTATTGACTTGAATTGGAGCTCGACCAGTAGAAGAACCTTATGTTTTATTAGGACAAATTTTAACGGTAATTTATTTCTTATACTATCTAATTAATCCTTTAGTAAGAAAATGATGAGATAATTTATTAAATTAATTAGTTGATGAGCTTGAATAAGCATATGTTTTGAAAACATAAGATAGAATTTAATTTTCTATCAACTTTACTAAATAAAATTCACTATAATAAAGAAAATAATAAAATTTTAAACCCAATAAAAAACAATAAATAATTTAAAGAAAAAGATAAAAAACATTTTCAAGCTAAATACATTAATTTATCATAACGAAATCGAGGTAAAGTACCACGAGCTCAAATAAATACAAAAGAAATAAATGTAAGCTTAACATAAAATAATAAATTAAATACATCACATCCTAAAAAAATAACACAAAATAACATTCTTATAAATAAAATTCTTGCATATTCAGCTATAAAAATTAAAGCAATTCCTCCTCTTCTATATTCTACATTAAATCCTGAAACTAATTCTGATTCCCCTTCAGCAAAATCAAAAGGAGTACGATTTGTTTCAGCTAAAGAAATAGTTAATCAAACTAAAGCTATAGGGAATAAAATAACTAAAAATCATATATAAATTTGATAATGAAAAAAATATATGATATTATATCTACCAATTAAAAATACAAAAGATAATAAAATTAATGCTAAACTTACTTCATAAGAAATAGTCTGAGCAACAGCTCGTAAACCTCCTAATAAAGCATAATTTGAATTAGAAGACCAACCAGCTACTATAACTGTATAAACTCCTAATCTAGTACAACATAAAAAAAATAAACCACCTAAATTAAATGAATATAATTTAACAAAAAAAGGTATACATATTCAAACAAATAAAGATAAAAATAAAGAAAAAATTGGAGAAATATAATATCTTAAATAATTAGATAAAAGAGGATAAGTTTGTTCCTTTGTAAATAATTTAATTGCATCACAAAAAGGTTGAGGAATTCGTATTAAACCAATTTTATTTGGACCTTTACGAATTTGAATATATCCTAAAACTTTACGTTCCAACAAAGTTAAAAAAGCTACACTTACTAATACACAAATAATTAATAATAAACTTCCGATTAATGATAAAATAAATTCTATATAAAACAAGTACTATTTGTAATAAAATTTACATAAATAAATTCTAAATTTATTGCACTAATCTGCCAAAATAGCTTTTATATATTAATAATATTCTTTTTTAAAATATGATTATTCTAATATTTGGTCCTTTCGTACTAAAATATTATAATTTTTTAAAGATAGAAACCAACCTGGCTTACACCGGTTTGAACTCAGATCATGTAAGAATTTAAAAGTCGAACAGACTTAAAATTTGAACGGCTACACCCAAAATTATATCTTAATCCAACATCGAGGTCGCAATCTTTTTTATCGATATGAACTCTCCAAAAAAATTACGCTGTTATCCCTAAAGTAACTTAATTTTTTAATCATTATTAATGGATCAATTATTCATAAATTAATGTTTTTAAAAATTAAAAGTTTTTTAAATTTTAATATCACCCCAATAAAATATTTTTATTTATTAAAATAAAATTAATCTTAACAATTAAAATAATAAAAATATAAAGATTTATAGGGTCTTCTCGTCTTTTAAATTTATTTTAGCTTTTTGACTAAAAAATAAAATTCTATAAAAAATTTAAATGAAACAGTTAATATTTCGTCCAACCATTCATTCCAGCCTTCAATTAAAAGACTAATGATTATGCTACCTTTGCACAGTCAGAATACTGCGGCCATTTAAAATTTCAGTGGGCAGGTTAGACTTTAAATTTAATTCAAAAAGACATGTTTTTGTTAAACAGGCGAACATTATTTTTGCCGAATTCTTTACTTAAACTTTTCATTAAAATTTATTTTAACATAAAAATATACTAATTCTATCATTATTTCTTAATTTTAAAAATTAAAATTAATATTCTAATAAATAATTAAAATTTAATAAATAATTTAATTTATAAAATAAATTATAACACATTTTTTAATAATTGCTAATTCTAAGCATATATTTATTAAATTTATTTATTATTTTTAAAAATTTATTTTATAGCTTATCCCATAAAATATTAAAATTATAAATTATTATATTTAATAAAAAATATAATAAATTTATAATTTCTAAATTAAATTTATTTCTTAGAAAACTAGATACCTTTAAAAACGAATAACATTTCATTTCTAATATAATATTTTAAATAATTTTATCACATTAACTTATATATTATATTAACTCTTTTAAAATCGAGAAAAAAATATACATTTTTTTTATTTAATAAACGCTGATACACAAGGTACAATAAATTAAATTTTCTTTTAAAATAAAATTTTTTCAAATTATTTCAATTTTCTTTTACAATACTAATAAACTATTATTAAAATTATTTTTTCTTTAAACAATACATTAAATTTACATTATCTAATATTTAATTTTAAACAAAAAAAATTAATAAATAAAAACTATTCAATCTATATTGATTTGCACAAAAATCTTTTCAATGTAAATGAAATGCTTTACTTAATAAGCTTTAAATTGTCATTCTAGATACACTTTCCAGTACATCTACTATGTTACGACTTATCTTACCTTAATAATAAGAGCGACGGGCGATGTGTACATATTTTAGAGCTAAAATCAAATTATTAATCTTTATAATTTTACTACCAAATCCACCTTCAAAAATTTTTTCATAATTTTATCCGTATAAATAATTTTATTGTAACCCATTATTACTTAAATATAAGCTACACCTTGATCTGATATAAATTCTTATCGAAATTATTGAATATTATTATTCTTATAAAATATTCTGATAACGACGGTATATAAACTGATTACAAACTTAAGTAAGGTCCATCGTGGATTATCGATTACAAAACAGGTTCCTCTGGATAGACTAAAATACCGCCAAATTTTTTAAGTTTCAAGAACATAACTATTACTACTTTAGTATTATAAATTACATTTTAAATAATAGGGTATCTAATCCTAGTTTTTATTAAAAATTTTTTAGCTTCAATTATTCTAAATAAAAATATTTTAAATTAAAAATTTCACTTAATAAATTTAATTTTATTTTAATAAATAAATTTAACTAATACTAAAAAAATTTATTTGTATTATTAGTGTAACCGCGACTGCTGGCACCAATTTGGTCAATACTCTTTAATATTGCTATTTCTAAATTTCTTTAATTAATAATATTAATTACTGCGAATAAATAAATTGTAATTATTTTTAAAATAAATACAAATTCATACAAAAATTTACATATAAATCAAATTAATAATAAATTTTTAAGCCAAAATAAAACTTTAAAATTCTAATAAAAATATAAAAATAAAATAAAAAAATTATTTTAATTTTATTGAATAATAAAATTTTATAAAAAATAATTTTAATAGATTTATTGATTAAAATAATTATATTTAATTACTAAATCTGATAATTATTCCCCTACAATAAATAAAAATAAATATCAATAAATTTATAATAATTTAACAATTAATTATTTATATAATAATCTTTTTAAAATTTTATTTAACTGAAATAATTAATAATAATATAATAATAATAATAATTGTTGAAATTTGAATTGTAACCATAACATGATCTGTGTGGCAACGCTAATTAACATAATGTACATGAACAGCGAGAGCCTATGTTATCTCTCGCATCTCCTTTGAATTCTTATTCGTATGTACGCATGTACATATCTCATCTTTTTAGTTCTAAATAAACCACTCATGTATACAGACGTCGTTCGCTCTTTAATACGCGAGAAGCGCATATTACAATAGGTTATGGGCCCAGATCACCGAAAGATCGGGCGTGTATTAAAGACATTTTAGGCGTGTATAAAAAACCGTGGTTGAACTGCAAGTTAACATTTTGTTTGATGCAATTGCAAATAAATCGTGCACCAGTTAGAAAGTGACGTGTGGCAATTAAAACAAAATGAGTGTGTCTCTGCAAATTGAAAAATTGGGTGAAGACAACTACGATGTGTGGTCAATGTCCATGCGTAGTGTGTTGATCACAACGGATTTGTGGACACATGTTAGTGGTAAAATCGAAAGGCCACAGGAGGAAGAACAGTTGGCACAGTGGGACAAGTTTGACCAAAAGGCACTGGCATGCATTATATTAAATGTAAAACCAACGCAGTTGATGCACATTAAGTCATGCACAACGTCGAAGCAAGCGTGGCAAAAATTACGCGATGTTCATGTGTCAGTGGGACCAGTGCGAAAGGTACAGTTATACCAAAAACTTTTGCGGCAAAATATGCAAAACGGTGATAACGTGGTACAATATGTAAACTCTTTCGTGGAAATTACTGAAAAGTTAGCCGAGCTTAATATCGAAATTCAAGACGAGCTAAAAGTAATAATGCTGTTGTTAAGCTTGCCCAGCGGTTGGGAAAATTTCGTCGTGGCGATAGAAACACGCGACACCTCGTTTGAAACGGTAAAAGTAAAAATACTTGAAGAAGGAGCACGTAAAAATGAAAGAGACGACCGTGAACTTGCTGTACAGGCTGTGTACGTACACACACAGACTCAAAAAAACAACGGTTCGCGTTCGGAGAATTACGGCGCCAGTCGAAAAGACAGCAAACGAGACGGCAAGAAATCCAACGAGCATCGCGAGTTTCGAGGAAAATGCTACAAATGTAAACAAAGCGGGCACCGCGCATCTGAGTGCAAAAGCAATAAAGAGAATTCGAAACAGTGCGCAAGGGATGAAAGATCTAACTGTTTAATGCACAGCTGCGTCTCTACACAGCGAAAAAATTCTTGGTGTATCGACAGTGGAGCAACATCGCATATGTGTTGCAATAAAGATTTGTTTGAAACCTTTAAAAAGACAAGCACAACAATTATGTTGGCTGCAGAAAAGTATATTGAGTCCCCAGGCTTTGGAACTGTGAAAATTAAATCTAATGAAGCAAATATAGAATTGCGAAACGTGTTGTATGTGCCGGATCTAAAAATGAATTTTTTGTCGGTGAGCAAAGCAGCCGAGTTCGGGAATATCACAACATTCGGAAATGCAGAAGCTTTAGTGCGAAATAAACACGGACATATAATGTTGCGTGCGGTACACAAAAACAATTTATACGTGTATGGAGTGGAAAAAACACATGATGCAGTGCATTTAATATCCGATATATCTCTTGCAAAGAAATGGCATAGCCGGTACGGGCATTTAAATTTTCAAAATTTAAAGAATCTTTGCGAAAAAGAACGTGTGATCGGAATGAAAATTAAAAACGTATCCGTAGACACAAATTGCGATACATGCAATAAGGCTAAAATATGTGCATTGCCGTTCCCACAAAAGGCAGAACGTGTTACGAAAAGTGTTCTCGAATTGATCCATATCGATGTATGCGGACCTATGAATGTTAAATCTCTGGCTGGAAACCGTTATTTTGTTACATTCACGCGAAAAATTCACGTATATTTTATGCGCGCCAAAAATGAAGTTTTTGAGAAATTTAAAATGTATAAAAGTTATGTCGAGTGCCAAACCGAAAAAACAATTAAAGCTTTGCGTAGCGATAATGGTACTGAGTACATAAACAATGAATTTACAAATTTTTTAAGCACGTGTGGAATAAAAAGAGAATTAACGGTACCTTACACACCTCAGCAAAACGGCGTTGCTGAGCGCGCAAATCGTACAATCGTTGAAATGGCCAGGAGCATGTTAATTCACGCAAATTTAAATGAATTTTTGTGGGCCGAAGCAGTACACACTGCAGTCTATTTGCGAAATAGATGTCCGACTAGAGCGTTAAATGGATGCACCCCCTTCGAGGCTTGGAATCAGCGCAAACCATCGGTAAACCATCTGAAAATATTTGGTTCACGCGCATTTGCACTGGACAAAACAAAAAAAGGCAAATTTGTTGCCAAAGGAAAAGAGTACATTTTTGTTGGCTACTCTTTTGCAGCAAAAGCATATCGATTATATGACCCAGAAAAGCGAATAGTAGTGGAACGCCGAGACGTCAAGATTGTGGAGGGTGAGTTCGTCAATGAAGTAAATGATATTCACGAAAATGGAGATCAGACTGAGGATCTTGCTGAAATTATCATACGCTTTGAGTCAAACGAAGAACCTGTGCAGGTACAAACTGTTGATGAGCCCGAAGACGAAACGGAAGGCAACGTTGACAACAGCGATGATGAGGAGGAGGAGTACTTCGTAAGTGCAAGCGATCCGGAACAGAGCCGAAGCTCAGATGAAGACATCCCACAAATACGTGGCCCAGGAAGGCCAAAAATCATTCGTACTGGTCAACCTGGCAGACCAAAGAAACAGTACAATGTTCTCAACAATCTAAGCTGCTCCGATGACATTGAAACTCCACGGACCGTTGCAGATGCGTTGCATGGCCACGATGCAGAAGAATGGAAAAAATCGATGCAAAAGGAATTTGATGCACTCGTGTCAAATAATACATGGACTCCTGTTAATCTTCCGCCGGGACAAAAGGCCATAGGCTCAAAATGGGTCTTCAGAATCAAACGCAACAAAAACGGTGACATTGAAAGGTTTAAGTCGAGACTTGTGGCACAAGGATGTAGCCAGCAGTTTGGCGTAAACTACTGGGAGACATATTCTCCAGTGATACGCTATGAGACAATCCGAATGTTATTTGCGATCGCTACAGAAAAGCAGTTACACATGCATCAGGTGGATATCTCTAACGCGTATCTCAACGGTAAACTCCAAGAAGTCGTCTATATGAAGCAACCCTCAGGCTTTATAGATGAGCAGAACCCGGAAAAGGTACTCAAACTTCAAAAGGCTATCTACGGGCTGAAGCAGTCCGGACGTGTCTGGAATGACACATTGAACGAGGTGCTGGTGAACATGGGCTTTAAAAGAAGTCAACACGAGCAATGTCTATACGTCAAACAGAATCAACAAGGCTTCAGTTATATAGCAGTTTACGTCGACGACCTGATAATCATCTGTCCTAAAGAGAAGGACGTCAGCGCGATCAAGCAAAAGATCGCATCCGTATTTGAGATGAAAGATGGAGGCCAGCTCAACTTTTTCCTAGGCATGGAAATTCATCGAGAAGGCAAACAAGGCGCGATCAAGTTATGCCAAACAAAGTATATTGAAAGCGTTTTGAATACTTTCGGTATGCTGGATTGCCGTCCAGTCGCAACACCACTTGACCCAGGTTTTCACGTTGGTTGTAAAAATGAAGAATGTGCAAAGGTAAATATGACATATTATCAATCACTAATTGGTTCGCTCATGTACTTAGCAGTTTTGAGCCGACCCGACATTCTTCATGCTGTAAGCAAACTATCACAGCGAAACCAAGACCCTCATGTGGAGCACGAAACTGCAGCTAAGCATGTGTTGCGCTATTTGCGCGGCACTATGAATATGAGCATCATCTACCAAAAGTCTGGAGCGCCAGTAAAAGGATTCGCCGATGCTGATTGGGCCAACGACAAGCTGGACCGAAAATCATATTCTGGATACGTTTTCTTCCTAGCTGGTAGTGCGTTTTCATGGACATCAGCAAAGCAGAGGGTCGTCGCCATGAGCAGCACCGAAGCAGAGTATGTGGCGCTATCAACAGCTGCTAGAGAAGCAGTATATCTACAAGGGCTGTTGCAAGAGATTGGATACTCAAATCAAGAGCCGATGACCATCTATGGTGACAACCTCAGTGCGCATCATATTGCGAAAAATCCTATTCACCATAAACGCACAAAGCATATAGATTTAAAATATCATTTTGTTAGAGACAAAGTAGAAAGTAAAGAGATAAAACTTGAATACGTATCCACACAGAAAAACGTTGCCGATGTATTAACCAAAAGTTTATGTAAGCAAAAGCATTACGGATTTGTAAAATCGCTTGGATTAATTGATTAATACATTGTAATCATATAATATTATGTTTAAGCAAAAGTGTTGAAATTTGAATTGTAACCATAACATGATCTGTGTGGCAACGCTAATTAACATAATGTACATGAACAGCGAGAGCCTATGTTATCTCTCGCATCTCCTTTGAATTCTTATTCGTATGTACGCATGTACATATCTCATCTTTTTAGTTCTAAATAAACCACTCATGTATACAGACGTCGTTCGCTCTTTAATACGCGAGAAGCGCATATTACAATAATAATTTTCCCCTAAATAAATAATTTATTACAATTAAAAATTCATAATTTTAAAAAAAAAACTAAATATATTTATTAACTAATTTATTTATTTAATATTAAATTTTTAAAAAAATTCATAAAAAAATTTTAATTTATTTTTTAATAGATATTAAATTTTTGTAGTATTTTATTTTTAAATAAATAATAATAATAATAATTCAATTTAAATAAAAATAATAAAAATTCTAAAAAATTAAATTAATAAATTTTATAAATATAAGTAAATATTCAAGTTATTAATTATCGCTATTTTTTTTTTTTTTTTTTAAATTTAAAAATATATAATTTATAATTTTAAAATTTTATATATATATATTCTAGATTAATAGATAATATATATATATATATAAATATTTAATATATTAATATATAAATAATAATTTAGATAAAAATTAAGTTATATATATATGTATATAAATATTTAATATATTATTATATAATTAACAATTTAAATAGATAATTTCGCAATCCAAAAATAGCTACATAAAATGTAAAAAGATAATTGTTAATAATTTATCTAATATCTCTTTGATTTATATATTTATATAAATATTTACTAAATTATTATATATTTATAAATTTATATATAGTTGATAATTTATATAATATATATATATATATATAGAAAAATAAAATTATTTATTTTTAAAAATTTACTATTTTAAAAAAATTACTAAAATACATTATTAATTAATAAATTAATTGTTTAAAATTTTTGTAATTTTTTTAAAAAATAATAGTTAAATTATATAAAAAAAAAAAAAAAAAATAGCGATAATCTTATTATTAATGAATTGCCTGATAAAAAGGATTACCTTGATAGGGTAAATTATGCAGTCTACTGCATTCATTAACAAGTTTTATTGTTTTTTTTTGAAAGACTTTATATCTAATAGGATTAAACTATTTCTAAAAGTATCAAAAACTTTTGTGCATCGTACACCAAAATATATCTATTTTACAAAAAGATAAGCTAATCAAGCTACTGGGTTCATACCCCATTTATAAAGGTTATAATCCTTTTCTTTTTAATTTTTAATAATTCTTCAAAAATTTTATTTATAACAATTATAATTATTGGAACAATAATCACAGTAACATCAAATTCTTGGTTAGGAGCTTGAATAGGACTTGAAATTAATTTGTTATCTTTTATCCCCCTGCTAAGAGATAATAATAATTTAACATCAACAGAAGCCTCTTTAAAATATTTTTTAACCCAAGCTTTAGCTTCAACTGTATTATTATTTTCTTCAATTATTTTAATGCTAAAAAATAATATAAATTTTGAAATTAATTAATCATTTACTTCAATAATTATTATATCTGCATTACTTCTAAAAAGAGGAGCTGCTCCTTTTCATTTTTGATTTCCTAATATAATGGAAGGTTTAACTTGAATAAATTCATTAATATTAATAACTTGACAAAAAATTGCTCCATTAATATTAATTTCTTATTTAGATATTAAAAATTTATTATTAATTAGAGTAATTTTATCAGTAATTATTGGAGCTATTGGAGGGTTAAATCAAACATCCTTACGAAAATTAATAGCATTTTCTTCTATTAATCATTTAGGTTGAATATTAATAAGATTAATAATTAGTGAATCAATTTGATTAATTTATTTTTTATTTTATTCTTTTTTATCTTTTATTTTAACATTTATATTTAATATTTTTAAATTTTTTCATTTAAATCAATTATTTTCTTGATTTGTAAATAGAAAAATTTTAAAATTTACTATATTTATAAATTTTTTATCATTAGGTGGTTTACCTCCTTTTTTAGGATTTTTACCAAAATGATTAGTAATTCAACAATTAACATTATGTAATCAATATTTTACATTAACAGTAATAATAATATCAACATTAATTACTTTATTTTTTTATTTACGAATTTGTTATTCAGCTTTTATATTAAATTATTACGAAAATAATTGAACAATTAATACTCAATTTAATAATATAAACACAAATTTATATTTAATTTTTACTTTTTTTTCAATTTTCGGATTATTTTTAATTTCTTTATTCTTTTTCATACTTTAAGGCTTTAAGTTAATAAAACTAATAGCCTTCAAAGCTGTAAATATAGGAATTACTTTAAGCCTTAGTAAATTTTTACTCCTTCAAAATTGCAGTTTGATGTCATTATTGACTATAAGACCTTGTTGATTAAGAAGAATAACTCTTATAAATAAATTTACAATCTATCGCCTAAACTTCAGCCACTTAATCGCGACAATGATTATTTTCTACAAATCATAAAGATATTGGAACATTATATTTTATTTTTGGAGCATGAGCCGGTATAGTCGGAACATCTTTAAGAATTTTAATTCGAGCTGAATTAGGACATCCATGAGCTTTGATCGGAGATGATCAAATTTATAATGTAATTGTTACAGCTCATGCGTTTATTATAATTTTTTTTATAGTTATACCTATTATAATTGGAGGATTTGGTAATTGATTAGTTCCTTTAATGTTAGGAGCTCCTGATATAGCTTTCCCACGAATAAATAATATAAGATTTTGATTACTTCCTCCTGCTCTTTCTCTTTTATTAGTAAGAAGAATAGTTGAAAACGGAGCTGGAACTGGTTGAACAGTTTACCCTCCACTATCTTCAGGAATTGCTCATGGTGAAGCATCTGTAGATTTAGCAATTTTTTCACTTCATTTAGCTGGAATTTCTTCTATTTTAGGAGCAGTAAATTTTATTACTACTGTAATTAATATACGATCTTCTGGAATCACTTTAGACCGAATACCTTTATTTGTATGATCAGTAGTAATTACAGCTCTTTTATTACTACTTTCTTTACCAGTATTAGCTGGAGCAATTACTATATTATTAACTGATCGAAATTTAAATACCTCTTTTTTTGACCCAGCTGGAGGAGGAGACCCAATTTTATACCAACATTTATTTTGATTTTTTGGTCATCCAGAAGTTTATATTTTAATTTTACCTGGATTCTGAATAATTTCTCATATTATTAGACAAGAATCAGGTAAAAAGGAAACTTTTGGATCATTGGGAATAATTTATGCTATACTTGCTATTGGTTTATTAGGATTTATTGTATGAGCTCATCATATATTTACAGTAGGAATAGACGTAGATACTCGAGCTTATTTTACTTCAGCAACTATAATTATTGCTGTACCAACTGGAATTAAAATTTTCAGATGATTAGCAACACTTCATGGAGCTCAACTTTCTTATTCACCTGCCATTTTATGAGCACTTGGATTTGTATTTTTATTTACAGTTGGTGGATTAACTGGAGTAGTTTTAGCTAATTCATCTGTTGATATTATTCTTCATGATACATATTATGTAGTAGCCCATTTTCATTATGTATTATCTATAGGAGCAGTATTTGCTATTATAGCAGGATTTATTCATTGATTTCCTTTATTTACTGGATTAACAATAAATAATAAATTATTAAAAAGTCAATTTGTAATTATATTTATTGGAGTAAATCTAACATTCTTTCCTCAGCACTTCTTAGGATTAGCCGGAATACCACGACGTTATTCAGATTATCCAGACGCTTACACAACATGAAATGTAGTATCAACAATTGGTTCTTCTATTTCATTACTAGGAATTCTATTTTTTTTCTATATTATTTGAGAAAGTTTAGTATCTCAACGTCAAGTAATTTATCCAATTCAATTATGTTCATCTATCGAATGATACCAAAATACTCCACCAGCTGAACATAGTTATTCTAAATTACCTCTTTTAACTAATTAATTTCTAATATGGCAGATTAGTGCAATGGATTTAAGCTCCATATATAAAGTATTTTACTTTTATTAGAAAATAAATGTCTACATGAGCTAATTTAGGTTTACAAGATAGAGCCTCTCCTTTAATGGAACAATTAATTTTTTTCCACGACCACGCATTATTAATTTTAGTAATAATTACTGTTTTAGTCGGATATTTAATATTTATATTATTTTTTAATACTTATGTAAATCGATTCCTTTTACATGGTCAATTAATTGAAATAATCTAAACAATTTTACCAGCAATTATTCTTTTATTTATTGCTATACCTTCTCTTCGATTATTATATTTATTAGACGAAATTAATGAACCTTCAATTACATTAAAAAGAATTGGGCACCAATGATACTGAAGTTATGAATATTCAGATTTTAACAACGTTGAATTTGACTCTTATATGATCCCAACAAATGAATTATCAAATGATGGATTTCGATTATTAGATGTAGATAATCGTATTGTTTTACCTATAAATTCTCAAATTCGAATTTTAGTTACAGCAGCTGATGTAATTCATTCATGAACAGTACCTGCTTTAGGAGTTAAGGTTGATGGAACTCCTGGGCGATTAAATCAAACTAATTTTTTTATTAATTGACCTGGTTTATTCTATGGTCAATGTTCAGAAATTTGTGGGGCAAATCATAGATTTATACCTATTGTAATTGAAAGTGTTCCTGTAAATTATTTTATTAAATGAATTTCTAATAGAGTAAATTCTTCATTAGATGACTGAAAGCAAGTATTGGTCTCTTAAACCACTTTATAGTAAATTAGCAATTACTTCTAATGATAAAAAATTAGTTAAACTCATAACATTAGTATGTCAAACTAAAATTATTAAAATTTTAATATTTTTTGATTCCACAAATAGCCCCAATTAGATGATTACTTTTATTTATTGTATTTTCTATTACATTTATTTTATTTTGTTCAATTAATTATTATTCTTATATACCTTCTCCTCCTAAATCTAATGAATTAAAAAATATTAATTTAAATTCAATAAATTGAAAATGATAACAAATTTATTTTCTGTATGTGACCCATCAGCAATTTTTGGATTGTCATTAAATTGATTAAGAACTTTTTTAGGACTTTTAATAATTCCTTCAGTTTATTGATTAATACCTTCTCGATTTAATATTTTTTGAAATTCTATTCTTCAAACTCTTCATAAAGAATTTAAAACATTATTAGGACCTTCAGGTCATAATGGTTCTACATTTATTTTTATTTCTTTATTTTCTTTGATTTTATTTAATAATTTTATAGGATTATTTCCTTATATTTTTACAAGAACAAGTCATTTAACTTTAACACTTTCATTAGCTTTACCATTATGATTATGTTTTATATTATTTGGTTGAATCAATCATACACAACATATATTTGCTCATTTAGTACCTCAAGGAACTCCAGCTGTACTAATACCATTTATGGTATGTATTGAAACTATTAGAAATGTAATCCGACCTGGAACATTAGCTGTTCGATTAACAGCTAATATAATTGCAGGACATTTATTATTAACTTTATTAGGAAATACAGGACCTTCAATGTCATATTTTTTAGTAACATTTTTATTAGTAGCTCAAATTGCTTTATTAGTCCTTGAATCAGCTGTAGCTATAATTCAATCTTATGTATTTGCTGTTTTAAGAACTTTATACTCTAGAGAAGTAAATTAATTAATGTCTACACATTCAAATCACCCATTTCATTTAGTTGATTATAGACCATGACCTTTAACAGGAGCAATTGGTGCTATAACAACTGTTTCAGGAATAGTAAAATGATTTCATCAATATGATATTTCTTTATTTTTTTTAGGTAATGTAATTACTATCTTAACTGTTTATCAATGATGACGAGATGTATCACGAGAAGGTACATATCAAGGATTACATACTTATGCTGTAACTATTGGATTACGATGAGGAATAATTTTATTTATTCTATCAGAAGTACTATTTTTTGTAAGATTTTTTTGAGCTTTCTTTCACAGAAGATTATCACCTGCAATTGAAATTGGAGCTTCATGACCACCTATAGGAATTATTTCTTTTAACCCATTTCAAATTCCTCTATTAAATACTGAAATTTTATTAGCATCAGGAATTACAGTAACATGAGCTCACCATAGTTTAATAGAAAGAAATCATTCTCAAACTACTCAAGGATTATTTTTTACTGTATTATTAGGAGTTTATTTTACTATTTTACAAGCATACGAATATATTGAAGCTCCTTTCACAATTGCAGATTCAGTTTATGGGTCTACATTTTATATAGCAACAGGATTCCATGGAGTTCATGTTTTAATTGGAACAACTTTTTTATTAGTATGTTTATTACGACATTTAAATAATCATTTTTCAAAAAATCATCATTTTGGTTTTGAAGCAGCAGCTTGATATTGACATTTTGTTGACGTAGTTTGATTATTTTTATATATCACAATTTACTGATGAGGAGGTTAATTAATTATTAATATCTATATAATATAAAAGTATATTTGACTTCCAATCATAAAGTCTGTTAATAACAGTATAGATAATTTTTTCAATTATTTTAATTGCTTCTTTAATTTTAACAATCGTTACTATTGTAATATTTTTAGCATCAATTTTGTCTAAAAAAGCTTTAATTGACCGAGAAAAAAGATCACCCTTTGAATGTGGATTTGACCCAAAATCTTCATCTCGATTACCTTTTTCTTTACGATTTTTCTTGATTACTATTATTTTTTTAATTTTTGATGTAGAAATTGCTTTAATTTTACCAATAATTATTATTTTAAAATTTTCAAATATTTTTATTTGAACAACTACTTTAATTATTTTTATTTTAATTTTATTGATTGGACTTTATCATGAATGAAACCAAGGTATATTAAATTGATCTAATTAACAACTAGGGTTGTAGTTAATTATATAATTTGATTATTGCTTCGAGCCAGTCGCGGCTGTTTACTTCTACGAGGGTGGCGAACTTGGAATAAATATCTATGCATGATAGAAACTGTTGGTTGCCTATGAGATAGAAGTCCATCACGTATCGTTCTCTAACGTTTTGTATTTCAGGGGTTATTTCGAATGCCAATTTTGTGTCTCTATGCTCGGTTTTGGCAATATTGCACGTGGGACATTCGTTTATGATGTTTTGTATGAGTTTCTGGTAGTCTGGGTAGTAATATTTCCCTTTAAACCAATTGACGGTCTTTTCTATTCCCGGATGAAATAATTCATTGTGGGTTTTCATGATCAGTTGCTTAAATTCTGAATAGTTTGAAAGGTCGATCAGTTTAGTACTAGACTTCATAACTTTCGTGAAGTTGCTAGGACTGATTATTTCCAAGAAAGCTTGTTGGAATATTGGAAAGTCGGTATCGTTGTGGAAATATAAAGCGCTCTTTTTCGTGCATACGTATTCCTTGATAATTTCTTTAGCTAAACTGTTGGTCATTTCTTTATAAGTGATTTTTATGATCAGCTTATGGAAATAGTGATTTGTGACTACTTCGTCGTTATCTCCCTTTATGAACTAAATCTGGCGGTTGAAATAGTTGACGGGTCGTTCGGTAAGAGGAATATGGTTGAGGTTATCATCGTATGCGCTGTGTATTGTGGCGCCTGCACTATCGGAAACCTCTCCAAGTAAATTTTCGTCAACTTTTACTCGGGACAATGCGTCTGCTACGTGGTTTTCCTTGCCAGGTAAATATTTGATTTTAAAGTCAAATTCATTCAATTTTATCTTCCACCGTTGCAGCTTCATGTTGGGTTCCTTGAGGTTATTCAACCAGACCAAAGGTTTATGGTCACTAAGTATTTCGAACGTTCTGCCGAATAGGTATGATCGGAAATACTTGGTTGCCCATACAATAGCTAGCAATTCCTTTTCAATGGCGGAGTAATTGATCTCGTGTTCGTTCAGCGTTCGGCTGGCGTAACAGATTGGCTTATGGTCCTGTGATAGAACCGCTCCTATACCCATGTTACTAGCGTCTGTAGTGACTGAGAACATTTTGTTGAAGTCTGGATATACGAGAATTGGGTCTGAGGTGATGAGTACTTTTAGTCTCTCAAATGCCTCGACATATTTTTCTTCTTTAGGATCTATGACAGCTCGCTTCTTTAATTTGAGAGTCATAGGCTTTGCTATGTTCGCGAAATTGGGAATAAACTTCCTAAAAAATCCGCATAGTCCTATGAATGACTTGATTTGTTTCGTAGTTTCTGGTATCGGGAATCCGATTATGGCTGAGATCTTTTTTGGATTTGGTATGATTCCTTCTGGTGTAACTACATGACCTAGGAACTCAGTTTCTTTCTTCAGAAACTCACATTTATCCATTTGAAGCTTGAGATTTGCGTCTCTTAACTTCCCGAAAACCTTTCTTAGTGACAACAGATGTTCTTCCAACGAAGTGGAGAAAATTATAATGTCGTCTAAGTATACTAGACAATCATTAAACATCAATTCTTCCAAAAGATCGTTCATGCATCTTTGGAATGTTGCTGGGGCATTTGTTAGCCCGAACGGCATTCGTGTATACTCGTAATGGCCGTGTTTGGTTGAAAACGCTGTTTTCATGATCGACGAAGGTTCCATTGGAATTTGATGGAAACCTTTGGCTAAATCAATCGTTGTGACACTTTCCTAATTTGTCCAATATTTCATCCATTCTGGGTGCAGGAAATTTATCCTTGATAGTTATTTCATTGAGACCTCTATAGTCTACAACTACCCGATACTTCTGTTTTCCAGATGCATCTATCTTTTTGGGGATCATTGAAAGGGGGGAACAGTAAGGCGATTTCGACTTACGAATTATTCCTTGTGCCATCATATCTTTGATCTGCTTATTGACTTCCTCGTCATGTATTTGCGCGTATTTGTACGGCCTCCGGTATACCGGGTCTTCGTGCTGTGTTTGAATCGCGTGCTTGACAGTACTTGTGAAAGTCAAATTGTCACCTTCTCTTCTCTATAGTCGCTGAACTCGTCTAGCACTTTCTTCAACTTCTCTTTTTCTTCTTCGTTCAAGTGTTCTATTCTAAGTTTATGACATTCCCTCAATTCGTTATCAAGAGCGGAAGTGAAGTATTGAGGATGAATCGAGGCACTTACGTGCGGTCTCGACTTTTTCAATAACTTCTCCACTAGAGATAATTGGGAATATCCTTTCTCCTAACGTTACAGTGTTATCCCTGTAATTGATTACGGCTTGGCTGGCCATCAGATATTCTCTGCCTAATAGGATATCGTAATTTTTGGAAAAATCGAACACGTAGAACTTCTGCTCGGTTGGGCAGACTTTGTTGGGGGGCCTCATTATACTACTTGTTAATCTGACAGGTCCGTTGATGGTATGGACCTTGAGGTTTTCTTTATTTGTGGTGGCCTTCAGGAATTTTTCTTTTATTATGTTAATGGAAGATCCCGAATCCACTATACCCCTTAAGACTTTGTTATTTATGGTAATGTTTATATAGGGTCCCCCTCGGTTTCTTCCGAGGCTGCTTGATGAAAATTTTACGTCCATTTTCATTTGTCCGCTATCACTTTCCCTCATTCTTTTTGTCGGCTGATTGGGTTTGCTACTACTAGACTGGTTTTGATTGCTCTGGTAATTGGTTATGTTTTGTGCCTGACCTTGGTTTAATGAATTGCGAAACTTGCGGTATAATCCCGGGTTGCTATAATTGTTTCGCGGAGCGTTACTTGAAACGAATGAATACTGATTAGGGTGAGTATTGACACTATAGTTTGGGTAGTAATTCCCTTCATTTTTGCTAACTGAATTGGGTGACTTTTGAGCTGTTTTATTATTACTTTTATCCTCGGCCCTGGCGTCATATAAGCCCTCTTCTTGAGCGGCCCTTTTGAGGTTGGATAAGGTAGTTATATCTTTTCTAACAAGGGTCATAAAAAGCCTATCAGGTAATTTCTTTGATATTACATCTTTAATGGTATTTTTCAGAGCGTTTTTATAGATTTCAATATTGTCTCTAGTGATAACTTATTTATAACAATTAATGCTTTATTCTCTATATCTTTGATGAACTTACGGAGACTTCCAGTGAACTTCGTGAAATAAATTTGACGCAGGAGGTCCTCGTATGGGGTGTGGTTTTTAAATTCGTCGATCAATGTTTACTTTAATTCCTGCCATGTGTTTGGCTGTGTCATCTGTGATGCTCTTTGAGCATCGCCCGTTAGTTGAACTTCCACTGCTCCGAATAGTATACGCTGTTGTCTTACTTCTTGCGTGGGGTACAATTCTTGGATGTACTCGATTCTTTTTATAAACGAGCTCAGTTGTCCTGAGTTGTACTGAGCCGTCGTATGCTGGCACTTGTCTAATAGACAGTAGTGCTTGATTCAAATGAATTTCACTTAAGCTTGATGGTGGTAGTGCCATTTTAACTGTTTTTTTGGGGTATCGTTTTATTTTGGACAATGTGTTAAGTTTCACTTCACCTGTTTTCAAACTCAACGTTTCGTGGCACTTGCTGTGGTTTTTGCTTTGGGTAAGTCTGGTGTATTTATGAATTATGGGTTTGTTTAATGTTTTTATGTTGCCTAGTGAATCGGTTGCACCTAGATTCTTTGGCGGATTCACTTGGTTAACTTTCTTCGCTAATCTCCCGCAATCTAGTCGTATAGATTGCTTCTAATAGATTAATACCGTAACGATAGTGTTGAATTGTGAATCCTACCGGCTGCGCCAATAAAAATTCCAAAGTTCGTAAGTAGGTTTTTAAAAAGATTTATTTAACCGTAACTTTTTTTAGATAACGGAGTGGTCAGTGTCGTTTGATCGGAATGCATGAGACTTCCTGTTGATCTCGGCTTGGCGACTCATGCGTTTGTTTATGCAGGTGTTTTGGTGTCTCATCTTATGTTTATCTTATCTCTCTTAGATATTTGGATATGGGTACATGGGTGTAAGGGCAAGTGCTATAGCATATGCATAATGTGTATTGGTATTGGTATGATTATGAATGTGGTCTAGTGCTTAACATATAAATGATGCGTAATATGGTGTGGAGCATTATGGATATGTTACTATATATACTCACTTAGTACCGGGTATAACGTAGAGCCGCGGCGTAGACGCGGCTCACAACGTTCCCCCTCGTTTTTTACTGTATTATTAGGAGTTTATTTTACTATTTTACAAGAATACGAATATATTGAAGCTCCTTTCACAATTGCAGATTCAGTTTATGGGTCTACATTTTATATAGCAACAGGATTCCACGGAGTTCATGTTTTAATTGGTACAACTTTTTAGCATCAATCTTATCTAAAAAAGCTTTAATTGTTCGAGAAAAAAGATCACCATTTGAATGTAGATTTGATCCAAAATCTTCATCTCGATTACCTTTTTCTTTACGATATTTTTTAATTAGTATTATTTTTTTAATTTTTGATGTAGAAATTGCTTTAATTTTACCAATAATTATTATTTTAAAATTTTATTATTATTATTATATTATATATTATTTTAAAAAAAGGCTTATCACTGTTAATGATACAATTGAGTATAAACTCCAATTAAGGATGTATGGTGATCAAGTAAGAGCTGCTAACTTTTTCTTTTAATGGTTAAATTCCATTTATACTTCTGTTTATATAATTTAAATAAAACATTACATTTTCATTGTAAAAATAAAATTCTTTTTTTTTTATAAATTACTAAATATTTACTATATTCTAAGATTAACTAATCTCCATAACAACTTCAGTGTCATACTCTTAATATAAACTATTTGAATATAAAAATAATAAAAAATTAAATAAAATCAAAATTCAAAATACAAATTGTTGAAAGCTGCCGAGCTTTTTCGGCCGCTCTGACTCCACATTTACGAAATTAAAATTGTCTCCGTTTTTAGTTTAATGTTTTTGTTTATTATATTTAAAGGGTTTTTTTTATTATATATTTTAGGGCGTGCCCGTGAGTTCGAGGTGGGTTAGATGGTATGATTTATAACGAAAATAGGTGGTCCCGTTGAACGATGTGTCTTAACAGATGTGATTCTTTGCGAAGGGCCTTAGATGGGATATCAGGTGACTTCATCCTACTGATGAACTTCTGAACGTAGCCAACGAGGCGCATCATGACTCCGAATGAGTTGATGTGCGTAAACGAAAGCGAGATGTTGTCCACGTAGAAGTCCTGTAGAATGGTTTCAAACCGCTATGGCTCTAGGGAAGAAATATGGCTAGGTGATGTTTAGCGCGAATAGCTAAAACCATGCAGGCTGAATACGATGGGTGATTCTGTTTGATTTGACCACTTCCCAAACTTGACGAACCAAGTCATCGAGCCGAGTGCTGTGATTGGTGCGAAGATTGGGTTTCGATAAACGACGAGAGAGTGGGGGCCGAGTGCCCGCCACTAGACAGATTCAATCCGAATTGACCACTTCCCAAAATCGATGAACCAATTCATCAAGCCCAGTGCTGTGATTGGGTTCATCCAAAGATTGGGATGCGATTATCGACGACAGAGCGGGGGCCGAGTGCCCGCCACTAGACAGAAGCCATCCACGATTATGTTGAGATCAACGACGAGAGAGTGGAGGCCGAATGCCTGCCACTAGACAGAATCCATCCGAAGTGACCGCTCCCAAAATCGATGAACCAAGTCATCGAGCCGAGTGTTGTGATTGGTGTCATCCAAAGATTGGGAAGCTATGATCGACGACAGCGTGGGGGCCGAGTGTTCGCCACTGGACGGAATCCATCCACGATTGTGTTGAGATCAACGACGAGAGAGTGGAGGCCGAATGCCTGCCACAAAACAGAATCCATCCGAAGTGACCGCTCCCAAAATCGATGAACCAAGTCATCGAGCCGAGTGTTGTGATTGGTGTCATCCAAAGATTGGGAAGCTATGATCGACGACAGCGTGGGGGCCGAGTGTTTGCCACTGGACGGAATCCATCCACGATTGTGTTGAGATCAACGACGAGAGAGTGGAGGCCGAATGCCTGCCACTAGACAGAATCCATCCGAAGTGACCGCTCCCAAAATCGATGAACCAAGTCATCGAGCCGAGTGTTGTGATTGGTGTCATCCAAAGATTGGGAAGCTATGATCGACGACAGCGTGGGGGCCGAGTGTTCGCCACTGGACGGAATCCATCCACGATTGTGTTGAGATCAACGACGAGAGAGCGAACGACGTCTGTATACACAAATGGTTTATTCAGAACTAAAAAGATGAGATATATACATGCATACACACGAATAAGAATTCAAAGGAGAGGCGAGAGATAACATAGGGTCTCGCTGTTCATGTACATTATGTTAATTAGCGTTGCCACACAGATCATGTTATGGTTACAATTCAAATTTCAACAATTAATTTTAGTAATAATTACTTTTTTTGTCGGATATTATTGTAATATGCGCTTCTCGCGTATTAAAGAGCGAACGACGTCTGTATACATAAGCGGTTTATTCAGAACTAAAAAGATGAGATATGTACTGCATACATACGAATAAGAATTCAAAGGAGATGCGAGAGATAACATAGGCTCTCGCTGTTCATGTACATTATGTTAATTAGCGTTGCCACACAGATCATGTTATGGTTACAATTCAAATTTCAACACTTTTGCTTAAACATAATATTATATGATTACAATGTATTAATCAATTAATCCAAGCGATTTTACAAATCCGTAATGCTTTTGCTTACATAAACTTTTGGTTAATACATCGGCAACGTTTTTCTGTGTGGATACGTATTCAAGTTTTATCTCTTTACTTTCTACTTTGTCTCTAACAAAATGATATTTTAAATCTATATGCTTTGTGCGTTTATGGTGAATAGGATTTTTCGCAATATGATGCGCACTGAGGTTGTCACCATAGATGGTCATCGGCTCTTGATTTGAGTATCCAATCTCTTGCAACAGCCCTTGTAGATATACTGCTTCTCTAGCAGCTGTTGATAGCGCCACATACTCTGCTTCGGTGCTGCTCATGGCGACGACACTCTGCTTTGCTGATGTCCATGAAAACGCACTACCAGCTAGGAAGAAAACGTATCCAGAATATGATTTTCGGTCCAGCTTGTCGTTGGCCCAATCAGCATCGGCGAATCCTTTTACTGGCGCTCCAGACTTTTGGTAGATGATGCTCATATTCATAGTGCCGCGCAAATAGCGCAACACATGCTTAGCTGCAGTTTCGTGCTCCACATGAGGGTCTTGGTTTCGCTGTGATAGTTTGCTTACAGCATGAAGAATGTCGGGTCGGCTCAAAACTGCTAAGTACATGAGCGAACCAATTAGTGATTGATAATATGTCATATTTACCTTTGCACATTCTTCATTTTTACAACCAACGTGAAAACCTGGGTCAAGTGGTGTTGCGACTGGACGGCAATCCAGCATACCGAAAGTATTCAAAACGCTTTCAATATACTTTGTCTGGCATAACTTGATGGCGCCTTGTTTGCCTTCTCGATGAATTTCCATGCCTAGGAAAAAGTTGAGCTGGCCTCCATCTTTCATCTCAAATACGGATGCGATCTTTTGCTTGATCGCGCTGACGTCCTTCTCTTTAGGACAGATGATTATCAGGTCGTCGACGTAAACTGCTATATAACTGAAGCCTTGTTGATTCTGTTTGACGTATAGACATTGCTCGTGTTGACTTCTTTTAAAGCCCATGTTCACCAGCACCTCCTTCAATGTGTCATTCCAGACACGTCCGGACTGCTTCAGCCCGTAGATAGCCTTTTGAAGTTTGAGTACCTTTTCCGGGTTCTGCTCATCTATAAAGCCTGAGGGTTGCTTCATATAGACGACTTCTTGGAGTTTACCGTTGAGATACGCGTTAGAGATATCCACCTGATGCATGTGTAACTGCTTTTCTGCAGCGATCGCAAATAACATTCGGATTGTCTCATAGCGTATCACTGGAGAATATGTCTCCCAGTAGTTTACGCCAAACTGCTGGCTACATCCTTGTGCCACAAGTCTCGACTTAAACCTTTCAATGTCACCGTTTTTGTTGCGTTTGATTCTGAAGACCCATTTTGAGCCTATGGCCTCTTGTCCCGGCGGAAGATTAACAGGAGTCCATGTATTATTTGACACGAGTGCATCAAATTCCTTTTGCATCGATTTTTTCCATTCTTCTGCATCGTGGCCATGCAACGCATCTGCAACGGTCCGTGGAGTTTCAATGTCATCGGAGCAGCTTATATTGTTGAGAACATTGTACTGTTTCTTTGGTCTGCCAGGTTGACCAGTACGAATGATTTTTGGCCTTCCTGGGCCACGTATTTGTGGGATGTCTTCATCTGAGCTTCGGCTCTGTTCTGGATCGCTTGCACTTACGAAGTACTCCTCCTCCTCATCATCGCTGTTGTCAACGTTGCCTTCCGTTTCGTCTTCGGGCTCATCAACAGTTTGTACCTGCACAGGTTCTTCGTTTGACTCAAAGCGTATGATAATTTCAGCAAGATCCTTAGTCTGATCTCCATTTTCGTGAATATCATTTACTTCATTGACGAACTCACCCTCCACAATCTTGACGTCTCGGCGTTCCACTACTATTCGCTTTTCTGGGTCATATAATCGATATGCTTTTGCTGCAAAAGAGTAGCCAACAAAAATGTACTCTTTTCCTTTGGCAACAAATTTGCCTTTTTTTGTTTTGTCCAGTGCAAATGCGCGTGAACCAAATATTTTCAGATGGTTTACCGATGGTTTGCGCTGATTCCAAGCCTCGAAGGGGGTGCATCCATTTAACGCTCTAGTCGGACATCTATTTCGCAAATAGACTGCAGTGTGTACTGCTTCGGCCCACAAAAATTCATTTAAATTTGCGTGAATTAACATGCTCCTGGCCATTTCAACGATTGTACGATTTGCGCGCTCAGCAACGCCGTTTTGCTGAGGTGTGTAAGGTACCGTTAATTCTCTTTTTATTCCACACGTGCTTAAAAAATTTGTAAATTCATTGTTTATGTACTCAGTACCATTATCGCTACGCAAAGCTTTAATTGTTTTTTCGGTTTGGCACTCGACATAACTTTTATACATTTTAAATTTCTCAAAAACTTCATTTTTGGCGCGCATAAAATATACGTGAATTTTTCGTGAATGTAACAAAATAACGGTTTCCAGCCAGAGAATTAACATTCATAGGTCCGCATACATCGGTATAGATCAATTCGAGAACACTTTTCGTAACACGTTCTGCCTTTTGTGGGAACGGCAATGCACATATTTTAGCCTTATTGCATGTATCGAAATTTGTGTCTACGGATACGTTTTTAATTTTCATTCCGATCACACGTTCTTTTTCGCAAAGATTCTTTAAATTTTGAAAATTTAAATGCCCGTACCGGCTATGCCATTTCTTTGCAAGAGATATATCGGATATTAAATGCACTGCATCATGTGTTTTTTCCACTCCATACACGTATAAATTGTTTTTGTGTACCGCACGCAACATTATATGTCCGTGTTTATTTCGCAATAAAGCTTCTGCATTTCCGAATGTTGTGATATTCCCGAACTCGGCTGCTTTGCTCACCGACAAAAAATTCATTTTTAGATCCGGCACATACAACACGTTTCGCAATTCTATATTTGCTTCATTAGATTTAATTTTCACAGTTCCAAAGCCTGGGGACTCAATATACTTTTCTGCAGCCAACATAATTGTTGTGCTTGTCTTTTTAAAGGTTTCAAACAAATCTTTATTGCAACACATATGCGATGTTGCTCCACTGTCGATACACCAAGAATTTTTTCGCTGTGTAGAGACGCAGCTGTGCATTAAACAGTTAGATCTTTCATCCCTTGCGCACTGTTTCGAATTCTCTTTATTGCTTTTGCACTCAGATGCGCGGTGCCCGCTTTGTTTACATTTGTAGCATTTTCCTCGAAACTCGCGATGCTCGTTGGATTTCTTGCCGTCTCGTTTGCTGTCTTTTCGACTGGCGCCGTAATTCTCCGAACGCGAACCGTTGTTTTTTTGAGTCTGTGTGTGTGCGTACACAGCCTGTACAGCAAGTTCACGATCGTCTCTTTCATTTTTACGTGCTCCTTCTTCAAGTATTTTTACTTTTACCGTTTCAAACGAGGGCAGAGTGTCGCGTGTTTCTATCGCCACGACGAAATTTTCCCAACCGCTGGGCATGCTTGACAACAACATTAATACTTTTAGCTCGTCTTGAATTTCGATATTAAGCTCGGCTAACTTTTCAGTAATTTCCACGAAAGAGTTTACATATTGTACCACGTTATCACCGTTTTGCATATTTTGCCGCAAAAGTTTTTGGTATAACTGTACCTTTCGCACTGGTCCCACTGACACATGAACATCGCGTAATTTTTGCCACGCTTGCTTCGACGTTGTGCATGACTTAATGTGCATCAACTGCGTTGGTTTTACATTTAATATAATTCATGCCAGTGCCTTTTGGTCAAACTTGTCCCACTGTGCCAACTGTTCTTCCTCCTGTGGCCTTTCGATTTTACCACTAACATGTGTCCACAAATCCGTTGTGATCAACACACTACGCATGGACATTGACCACACATCGTAGTTGTCTTCACCCAATTTTTCAATTTGCAGAGACACACTCATTTTGTTTTAATTGCCACACGTCACTTTCTAACTGGTGCACGATTTATTTGCAATTGCATCAAACAAAATGTTAACTTGCAGTTCAACCACGGTTTTTTATACACGCTTAAAATGTCTTTAATACACGCCCGATCTTTCGGTGATCTGGGCCCATAACCTATTGTAATATGCGCTTCTCGCGTATTAAAGAGCGAACGACGTCTGTATACATAAGCGGTTTATTCAGAACTAAAAAGATGAGATATGTACTGCATACATACGAATAAGAATTCAAAGGAGATGCGAGAGATAACATAGGCTCTCGCTGTTCATGTACATTATGTTAATTAGCGTTGCCACACAGATCATGTTATGGTTACAATTCAAATTTCAACAGATATTATATTATTACAATTAATTACAATTAATTACATTAAAAAGAATTGGACATCAATGATATTGAAGTTACGATTATTCTGATTTTAATAATGTTGAATTTGATTCTTATATAATTCCAACAAATGATTCATCAAATAATGCTTTTCGATTATTAGATGTAGATTACCTATAAATTCTCAAATTCGAATTTTAGTAACAGCAGCTGATGTAATTCATTCATGAACAGCATTTGCTTGGACGAATAAATCCAACTATTTTTTTTTTTTAACCGACCTGGTTTATTCTATGGTCAATGTTCAGAAATTTGTTGAGCAAATCGTAGATTTATACTAGAGCCCTGCATGAATCCACATGATTCAAAACATCACAGCTGTACTCATGCCACTTCAATGTGTCCGAACAAAACGAATTCTGCCTTCAGTCCGATTCAAATCACCCCGAATCACTAAAAACCGAATCCGAGTATTGTGAATCAGTACCAGCCGAATCGATCCGCATGATTCTAAAGCAGGGCTCGGCACGGCCCTATCTAATGAGGATAGGAAAAAGTCTCTGCTGCTGCGCTGCCGCTCACGGACAGTATAAAAAAGCAGCAAGCCTTCGTGTGGCTTCGGCAATGCGACTAAAGAATCTAAAGTGATTCGACATATACAACGAAGAAATCTTTTTGTATACGCGTGGACATGTATAGTATGCATGTACAACATTTTTGGGCACACGGAGAATGGTTTGTACATGCACAAATATGTTGTGGTATGCGTGTACCATGTGTACTTGTTTTAAAAGTGTGTGGCCTGTGCGCACTCGGCACTAATGACGCACACACACAGTCACACAAAGGCACACACACAAATAAATATTTTCAGGCAGATGGGAGATGCAAAAAGCCGACAAATTTTTGTATTGCTTTCTCGTTCTCTCTACCAGAAAATCAAAGGGAGAGTAAGAGAGAAAAAAAACGAATATGTTCGGATCTGACACAGTAAAAACGACAAGACCGCATTCGTTCAGTCCGTTTTGGGAAAATGATCCGAATCATTGATCGAATCGAATCGCTGATTCGGTCGGACCGAACGAAACGATTCCCGAATCCCACCGAATCTATTCGGTTGCTCGTTCTCGCAGGGCTCTAATTTATACCTATTGTAATTGAAAGTGTTCTGGTAAATTATTTTATTAAATGAATTTCTAATAGAGTAAATTCTTCATTAGATGACTGAAAGCAAGTATTGGTCTCTTAAACCACTTTATAGTAAATTAGCAATTACTTCTAAAGAAAAAAAATTAGTTAAATATATAACATTTGTATGTCAAACTAAAATTATTAAAATTTTAATATTTTTTGATTTCACAAATAGCCCCAATTAGATGATTACTTTTATTTATTGTATTTTCTATTACATTTATTTTACTTTGCTCAATCAATTATTATTCTTATATACCTTCTCCTCCTAAATCTAATGAATTAAAAAATATTAATTTAAATTCAATAAATTGAAAATGATAACAAATTTATTTTCTGTATGTGACCCATCAGCAATTTTTGGATTGTCATTAAATTGATTAAGAACTTTTTTAGGACTTTTAATAATTCCTTCAGTTTATTGATTAATACCTTCTCGGCTTAATATTTTTTGAAGTTCAATTTTACAATCTCTTCACAAGGAATTTAAAACATATTTAGGACCTTCAGGTAATAATGGTTCTACATTTATTTTTATTTCTTTATTTTCTTTAATTTTATTTAATAATTTTATAGGATTATTTCCTTATATTTGTACAAGAACAAGTCATTTAACTTTAACACTTTCATTAGCTTTACCATTATGATTATGTTTTATATTATTTGGTTGAATCAACCATACACAACATATATTTGCTCATTTAGTTCCTCAAGGAACTCCAGCTGTATTAATACCATTTATGGTATGTATTGAAACTATTCGAAATTTAATTCGACCTGGAACATAAGCTATTCGATTAACAGCTAATATAATTGCAGGACATTTATTATTAACTTTATTAGGAAATACAGGACTTTCAAAATGATTAGTTCTTGAATCAGCTGTAGCTATAATTCAATCTTAGGTATTTGCTGTTTTAAGAACTTTACACTCCAGAGAAGTAAATTAATTAATGTCTACACATTAGAATCACCCATTTCACTTAGTTGATTATAGACCATGACCTTTAAAAGGAGCAATTGGTGCTATAACAACTGTTTCAGGAATAGTAAAATGATTTCATCAATATGATATTTCTTTATGTTTTTTAGGTAATGTATCCTAACTATCCTAACTGTTTATCAATGATGACGAAATGTGTCACGAGAAAGAACATATCAAGGATTACATACTTATGCTGTAACTATTGGATTACGATGAAGCATAATTTTATTTATTTTATCAGAAGTATTATTTATTGTAAGATTTTTTTGAGCTTTTTTTCAAAGAAGATTATCATCTGCAATTGAAATTTGAGCTTCATGACCACCTATAGGAATTATTTCTTTAAACCCATTCCAAATTCCTTTATTAAATACTGCAGTTTTATTAGCATCAGGAATTACAGTAACTTGAGCTCATCAGAGTTTAATAGAAAGAAATCATTCTCAAACTACTCAAGGATTACTATACCCGGTACTCGAAGAGTAAAGGGGTATATAAGATTTGTTGAAAAAATGTATGTGTGTAACACCCAGAAGGAAGCGTTTCCGACCCCATAAAGTGTATATATTCTTGATCAGCATCAATAGCCGAGTCGATATAGCTATGTCTGTCTGTCCGTCCGTCTTCATTAGCGCCTATAGCTCAAAGACTATAGAAGCCAGAGGAACACAATTTTGTATCCAGACTCCTGTCCTATAACACTGTTACAAATGTATTTTAAAACCGCAGGATCATAGAAAATGACCATATCTATGAAAGTATCGAATCTGGATCAGATCGGATCATAAATAAAGCCACAATGAAGAAAACCATTTCGAAATGCATCTTTCCCTCTCGCTCTCTCTCACACACCGGGGTGGGCGCTATGCCTGATCGAATTTCTAACGACTTGTTCTCAGAGACTATAAAAGCTAGATCAACCAAACTTTCTATCCAAGCTCCTGTGATATCCAACCGAGACGAGTTTTTTTCAAAATTTGGCCACGCCCCCTTCCGCTCCCACAAAGGACGAAAACCACAATTTTGAAAATACGGGAAAACCAAAAACGCAGAATCATAGAAAATGTTTATCTCTATCAGAGTATTGAATCTGGATCAGATCGGATCATAAATAAAGCCACAATGAAGAAAACCATTTCGAAATGCATCTTTCCCTCTCGCTCTCTCTCACACACCTGGGTGGGCGCTATGCCTGATCGAATTTTTTAACGCCTTGTTCTCAGAAACTATAAGAGCTAGATCAACCAAACTTTCTATCCAAGGTCCTGTGATATCAAACCGTGACGAGTTTGTTTCAAAATTTTGCAGATGTAAAAAACGTATGTAAACAAAAATGAAAACATCTAATATATAAAAATATCCGGAAAGGTTGACTTAATTTTTTTTTTCTTTTTTGGCTAAAACCAAATGTATTCCTTTTTATTACAAGCTCACATACATACATACTGACTGAGTACCGGGTATAAAGTAGAGCCGCGGCGGTAGACGTTCCCCCTCGTTTTTCCTTTTTTGGCTAAAATTCAATTTGTCCCTTTTGCGAACATGTAATAAATTACAACAAGCTCACATACATATATACTCACTTAGTACCGGGTATAACGTAGAGCCGCGGCTCACAACGTTCCCCCTCGTTTATTACTGTATTATAAGGAGTTTATTTTACTATTTTACAAGAATACGAATATATTGAAGCTCCTTTCACAATTGCAGATTCAGTTTATGGATCTACATTTTATATAGCAACAGGATTCCACGGAGTTCATGTTTTAATTGGTACAACTTTTTTATTAATATGTTTATTACGACCTTTAAATAATAATTTTTCAAAAAAATCATAATTTTGGTTTTGAAGCAGCAGCTTGATAAATAGATAATTTATTCAATTATGTTAATTGCTTCTTTAATTTTAACAATCGTTACTATTGTAATATTTTTAGCATCAATCTTATCTAAAAAAGCTTTAATTGTTCGAGAAAAAAGATCACCATTTGAATGTAGATTTGATCCAAAATCTTCATCTCGATTACCTTTTTCTTTACGATATTTTTTAATTAGTATTATTTTTGCTTTAAATTTACCAATAAGAAAAATTAAATTGGTCTAATTAATAAAGGTTTTAGTTAATATAAATATAATATAATGATTTGCATTCAAAAAATATTGAATATTCAATCTACCTTAAAGAATATGAAGTGATTTATTGCAATTAGTTTCGACCTAATCTTAGGTAATTTTACCCTTATTCTTTAATTGAAGCCAAAAAGAGGCTTATCAATGTTAATGATACAATTGAGTATAAACTCCAATTAAGGATGTATGGTGATCAAGTAAGAGCTGCTAACTTTTTCTATTAATGGTTAAATTCCATTTATACTTCGGTTTATATAGTTTAAATAAAACATTACATTTTCATTGTAAAAATAAAATTATTTTTTTTTTATAAATTACTAAATATAATTCACTATATTCTAAGATTAATTAATCTCCATAACATCTTCAGTGTCATACTCTTAATATAAACTATTTGAATATAAAAATAATAAAAAATTAAATAAAATCAAAATTCAAAATACAAGTTGTTGGAAGCTGCCGAGCTTTTTCGGCCGCTCTGACTCCACATTTATGAAATTAAAATTGTCTCCGTTTTTAGTTTAATGTTTTTGTTTATCATATTTAAAGGGTTTTTTTTATTATATATTTTAGATCGTGCCCGTGAGTTCGAGGTGGGTTTGATGGTATGATTTATAACGAAAATAGGGGCGTTATGACGAAGTGTGTGATACGCGATGCTGCGTTCGACGACGACTTATACAGAGTGGGGGTGTGTTCCGCGACGCACTGCAATTTAAGCAGTTCGCGGACCATGAGCATGTGTGTGCGTAGGCACCGAGAGCGCGAGAGTGGATCGCGCTCTTAAGAGCTAATGACGGCTGCTGATCCGAACATACTCCCCCCGTTGAAAGACCTGGGCTTTTAACAGGATCCTTAACGGGAAGGACGCAGCTAGTTGACACTCTCGTCTTTGATGCAGACGACGTCGTTGAGCTGGATCGAGGGTTGACACGATTGTGTTGAGATCAACGACGAGAGAGCGAACGACGTCTGTATACATAAATGGTTTATTCAGAACTAAAAAGATGAGATATGTACATGCATACATACGAATAAGAATTCAAAGGAGAGGCAAGAGATAACATAGGGTCTCGCTGTTCATGTACATTATGTTAATTAGCGTTGCCACACAGATCATGTTATGGTTACAATTCAAATTTCAACAATTAATTTTAGTAATAATTACTTTTTTAGTCGGATATTATATTATTACAATAACATTAAAAAGAATTGGACATCAATGATATTGAAGTTACGATTATTCTGATTTTAATAATGTTGAATTTGATTCTTATATAATTCCAAAAAATGATTCATCAAATAATGCTTTTCGATTATTAGATGTAGATTACCTATAAATTCTCAAATTCGAATTTTAGTAACAGCAGCTGATGTAATTCATTCATGAACAGTATTTGCTTTAGGAGTTAACGTTGATGGAACTCCTGGACGAATAAATAAAACTAATTTTTTTTTTAACCTACCTGGTTTATTCTATGGTCAATGTTCAGAAATTTGTTGAGCAAATCGTAGATTTATACTAGAGCCCTGCATGAATCCACATGATTCAAAACATCACAGCTGTACTCATGCCACTTCAATGTGTCCGAACAAAACGAATTCTGCCTTCAGTCCGATTCAAATCACCCCGAATCACTAAAAACCGAATCCGAGTTTTGTGAATCAGTACCAGCCGAATCGATCCGCATGATTCTAAAGTGATTCGACATATACAACGAAGAAATCTTTTTGTATACGCGTGGACATGTATAGTATGCATGTACAACATTTTTGGGCACACGGAGAATGGTTTGTACATGCACAAATATGTTGTGGTATGCGTGTACCATGTGTACTTGTTTTAAAAGTGTGTGGCCTGTGCGCACTCGGCACTAATGACGCACACACACAGTCACACAAAGGCACACACACAAATAAATATTTTCAGGCAGATGGGAGATGCAAAAAGCCGACAAATTTTTGTATTGCTTTCTCGTTCTCTCTACCAGAAAATCAAAGGGAGAGTAAGAGAGAAAAAAAACGAATATGTTCGGATCTGACACAGTAAAAACGACAAGACCGCATTCGTTCAGTCCGTTTTGGGAAAATGATCCGAATCATTGATCGAATCGAATCGCTGATTCGGTCGGACCGAACGAAACGATTCCCGAATCCCACCGAATCTATTCGGTTGCTCGTTCTCGCAGGGCTCTAATTTATACCTATTGTAATTGAAAGTGTTCTGGTAAATTATTTTATTAAATGAATTTCTAATAGAGTAAATTCTTCATTAGATGACTGAAAGCAAGTATTGGTCTCTTAAACCACTTTATAGTAAATTAGCAGTTACTTCTAAAGAAAAAAAATTAGTTAAATATATAACATTTGTATGTCAAACTAAAATTATTAAAATTTTAATATTTTTTGATTTCACAAATAGCCCCAATTAGATGATTACTTTTATTTATTGTATTTTCTATTACATTTATTTTACTTTGCTCAATCAATTATTATTCTTATATACCTTCTCCTCCTAAATCTAATGAATTAAAAAATATTAATTTAAATTCAATAAATTGAAAATGATAACAAATTTATTTTCTGTATGTGACCCATCAGCAATTTTTGGATTGTCATTAAATTGATTAAGAACTTTTTTAGGACTTTTAATAATTCCTTCAGTTTATTGATTAATACCTTCTCGGCTTAATATTTTTTGAAGTTCAATTTTACAATCTCTTCACAAGGAATTTAAAACATATTTAGGACCTTCAGGTAATAATGGTTCTACATTTATTTTTATTTCTTTATTTTCTTTAATTTTATTTAATAATTTTATAGGATTATTTCCTTATATTTGTACAAGAACAAGTCATTTAACTTTAACACTTTCATTAGCTTTACCATTATGATTATGTTTTATATTATTTGGTTGAATCAACCATACACAACATATATTTGCTCATTTAGTTCCTCAAGGAACTCCAGCTGTATTAATACCATTTATGGTATGTATTGAAACTATTCGAAATTTAATTCGACCTGGAACATAAGCTATTCGATTAACAGCTAATATAATTGCAGGACATTTATTATTAACTTTATTAGGAAATACAGGACTTTCAAAATGATTAGTTCTTGAATCAGCTGTAGCTATAATTCAATCTTAGGTATTTGCTGTTTTAAGAACTTTACACTCCAGAGAAGTAAATTAATTAATGTCTACACATTAGAATCACCCATTTCACTTAGTTGATTATAGACCATGACCTTTAAAAGGAGCAATTGGTGCTATAACAACTGTTTCAGGAATAGTAAAATGATTTCATCAATATGATATTTCTTTATGTTTTTTAGGTAATGTATCCTAACTATCCTAACTGTTTATCAATGATGACGAGATGTGTCACGAGAAGGAACATATCAAGGATTACATACTTATGCTGTAACTATTGGATTACGATGAAGCATAATTTTATTTATTTTATCAGAAGTATTATTTATTGTAAGATTTTTTTGAGCTTTTTTTCAAAGAAGATTATCATCTGCAATTGAAATTTGAGCTTCATGACCACCTATAGGAATTATTTCTTTAAACCCATTCCAAATTCCTTTATTAAATACTGCAATTTTATTAGCATCAGGAATTACAGTAACTTGAGCTCATCAGAGTTTAATAGAAAGAAATCATTCTCAAACTACTCAAGGATTACTATACCCGGTACTCGAAGAGTAAAGGGGTATATAAGATTTGTTGAAAAAATGTATGTGTGTAACACCCAGAAGGAAGCGTTTCCGACCCCATAAAGTGTATATATTCTTGATCAGCATCAATAGCCGAGTCGATATAGCTATGTCTGTCTGTCCGTCCGTCTTCATTAGCGCCTATAGCTCAAAGACTATAGAAGCCAGAGGAACACAATTTTGTATCCAGACTCCTGTCCTATCACACTGTTACAAATGTATTTCAAAATTTCTCGCTCTCTCTCACACACCGGGGTGGGCGCTATGCCTGATCGAATTTCTAACGACTTGTTCTCAGAGACTATAAAAGCTAGATCAACCAAACTTTCTATCCAAGCTCCTGTGATATCAAACCGAGACGAGTTTGTTTCAAAAGTTGGCCACGCCCCCTTCCGCTCCCACAAAAGACGAAAACCACAATTTTGAAAATACGGGAAAACCAAAAACGCAGAATCATAGAAAATGACTATCTCTATCAGAGTATTGAATCTGGATCAGATCGGATCATAAATAAAGCCACAATGAAGAAAACCATTTCGAAATGCATCTTTCCCTCTCGCTCTCTCTCACACACCTGGGTGGGCGCTATGCCTGATCGAATTTTTTAACGCCTTGTTCTCAGAGACTATAAGAGCTAGATCAACCAAACTTTCTATCCAAGGTCCTGTGATATCAAACCGTGACGAGTTTGTTTCAAAATTTTGCCACGCCCTCTTCCGCCCCCACAAAAGACGAATATGTATCTACAATTTTGAAGATAAGGGAAAACCAAAAAGGCAGAATCATAGAAAATGACCATATCTATCAGAGTATTGAATCTGGATCAGATCGGATTATAAATATAGCCAGAAGGAACAAATGAAATTTCAGTGGCCTTCCAAGCGCAGACTCATTCCCTCTCTCTCTCTCGCACACAGCCGTGTATGTATGTGTAGGAAGTAGATTTAGACATGTAGAAAAGACAGATGTAAAAAACGTATGTAAACAAAAATGAAAACATCTAATATATAAAAATCTCCGGAAAGGTTGACTTAATTTTTTTTTTCTTTTTTGGCTAAAACCAAATTTATTCCTTTTGCGAACATGTAATAATGTAATTTATTACAAGCTCACATACATACATACTGACTGAGTACCGGGTATAAAGTAGAGCCGCGGCGGTAGACGTTCCCCCTCGTTTTTCTTTTCTTTTTTGGCTAAAATTCAATTTGTCCCTTTTGCGAACATGTAATAAATTACAACAAGCTCACATACATATATACTCACTTAGTACCGGGTATAACGTAGAACCGCGGCGTAGACGCGACTCAGAACGTTCCCCCTCGTTTTTTACTGTATTATTAGGAGTTTACTTTACTATTTTACAAGAATACGAATATATTGGAGCTCCTTTCACAATTGCAGATTCAGTTTATGGATCTACATTTTATATAGCAACAGGATTCCACGGAGTTCATGTTTTAATTGGTACAACTTTTTTATTAATATGTTTATTACGACCTTTAAATAATAATTTTTCAAAAAAATCATCATTTTGGTTTTGAAGTAGCAGCTTGATATTGACATTTTGTTGACGTAGTTTTATGATTTTTATATATCATAATTAACTGATGAGGAGGTTAATTAATTATTAATTTCTATATAATATAAAAGTATTTTTGACTTCCATTCATAAAGTCTGTTAATAACAGTATAGATAATTTATTCAATTATTTTAATTGCTTCTTTAATTTTAACAATCGTTACTATTGTAATATTTTTAGCATCAATCTTATCTAAAAAAGCTTTAATTGTTCGAGAAAAAAGATCACCATTTGAATGTAGATTTGATCCAAAATCTTCATCTCGATTACCTTTTTCTTTACGATATTTTTTAATTAGTATTATTTTTTTAATTTTTGATGTAGAAATTGCTTTAATTTTACCAATAATTATTATTTTAAAATTTTCAAATATTTTTATTTGAAAAACTACGTCAATTATTTTTATTTTAATTGTAATAATTGGACTTTATCATGAATGAAATCAAGAAAAATTAAATTGATCTTATTCTTTAATTGAAGCCAAAAAGAGGCTTATCACTGTTAATGATACAATTGAGTATAAACTCCAATTAAGGATGTATGGTGATCACGTAAGAGCTGCTTACTTTTTCTTTTAATGGTTAAATTCCATTTATACTTCTGTTTATATATTTTAAATAAAACATTACATTTTCATTGTAAAAATAAAATTCTTTTTTTTTTTATAAATTACTAAATATAATTCACTATATTCTAAGATTAATTAATCTCCATAACATCTTCAGTGTCATACTCTAAATATAAACTATTTGAATATAAAAATAATAAAAAATTAAATAAAATCAAAATTCAAAATACAAGTTGTTGGAAGCTGCCGAGCTTTTTCGGCCGCTCTGACTCCACATTTATGAAATTAAAATTGTCTCCGTTTTTAGTTTAATGTTTTTGTTTATCATATTTAAAGGGTTTTTTTTATTATATATTTTAGATCGTGCCCGTGAGTTCGAGGTGGGTTTGATGGTATGATTTATAACGAAAATAGGGGCGTTATGACGAAGTGTGTGATACGCGATGCTGCGTTCGACGACGACTTATACAGAGTGGGGGTGTGTTCCGCGACGCACTGCAATTTAAGCAGTTCGCGGACCATGAGCATGTGTGTGCGTAGGCACCGAGAGCGCGAGAGTGGATCGCGCTCTTAAGAGCTAATGACGGCTGCTGATCCGAACATACTCCCCCCGTTGAAAGACCTGGGCTTTTAACAGGATCCTTAACGGGAAGGACGCAGCTAGTTGACACTCTCGTCTTTGATGCAGACGACGTCGTTGAGCTGGATCGAGGGTTGTGATGTGCGCTATTTGTCACGTTGTTGGAGCAGAGTTAAATACTCCTCACTCCAACGCTCTATAACATCTGCTGGGCACAGGTGACTCGTTGCCAGCGATCAAGACGATTGAAGTTTAGACCCGTAACTTCTGGCTCGGGAAACTCCATCAGCGGACGACCAATTAGAACATGTCCTGGTGTAAGGATGCCAAGATCTTCAGGGTTTTCTGAAATTGAAATAAGAGTACGAGGTTTATTATAGCCTGGCATTTGCAGACCAAGGTCCGCAGCTTCGAAGGCAAAGAGCTACGATCCCACGGAGCGATACAAATGTCGTTTGGCCATCTTCAGTGCTGCCTCCCACAAGCCCCCGAAATGAGGCGAGCGGGGTTGTATAAATCTCCAATCGAAGCCGTTGTTGATGCAGATGAAGACGCTGATGTAGCAGGCAGCTGATGTAGGCGCTCGATTGCGCCCATCTGGCCTGTAGTAGAAGTAACGGCAGTATTCGATTCCAAAGATGCTGAATGCAGGCGAATCCTGTATTCGATCCTTCGGTAGGTCAGCCATGAGGTGCTCTACAAGACGAGGTATGGATCGTGCCACAGTTTTCAGGCCGCCGATGGGCCATAACTGTAAGCGACTCGCTCCAAGTAGCAACTGCGAACCAGCATGGTGATGTTTCCGAGGAAAGTTTGTGATGATAGGGAACATCAGTGGATGATCCCTAGGCAAAATGATTGGGTGGCGTGTATCGAAGCCGAGAGTTGAATGGAGCAGGCGGCCACCAACACGAATTAATCCAAGGTCATTTATGCAGGGTATGAGCGATGTGATACTGCTGGGGGACTTCACGCAGCTTCCCCTGCGCCGAGCAAGGTACTCAGGATACAGGTGGGCCCGTTGAAAGATGTGTCTTAACAGATGTGATTCTTTGCGAAGGGCCTTAGATGAGATATCAGGTGACTTCATCCTACTGATGAACTTCTGAACGTAGCCAACGAGGCGCATCATGACTCCGAATGAGTTGATGTGCGTAAACGAAAGCGAGATGTTGTCCACGTAGAAGTCCTGTAGAATGGTTTCCAACCGCTATGGATCTAGGGAAGACATATGGCTAGGTGATGTTTAGCGCGAATAGCTAAAACGATGCAGGCTCAATACGATGGGTGATTCTGTTTGATTTGACCACTTCCCAAACTTGACGAACTAAGTCATCGAGCCGAGTGCTGTGATTGGTGCGAAGATTGGGTTTCGATGAACGACGAGAGAGTGGGGGACGAGTGCCCGCCACTAGACAGATTCAATCCGATGCGATTATCGACGACAGAGTGGGGGCCGAGTGCCCGCCACTAGACAGAAGCCATCCACGATTGTGTTGAGATCAACGACGAGAGAGTGGAGGCCGAGTGCCTGCCACTAGACAGAGTCCATCCGAAGTGACCGCTCCCAAAATCGATGGACCAAGTCATCGAGCCGAGTGCTGTGATTGGTGTCATCCAAAGATTGGGATGCAATGATCGACGACAGAGTGGGCGCCGAGTGCCTGCCACTAGACAGAATCCATCCGAAGTGACCGCTCCCAAAATCGATGAACCAAGTCATCGAGCCGAGTGCTGTGATTGGTGTCATCCAAAGATTGGGATGCGATGATCGACAACAAAGTGGGGGCCATCCACGATTGTGTTGAGATCAACGACGAGAGAGTGGAGGCCGAGTGCCTGCCACTAGACAGAATCCATCCCCGATTGTGTTGAGATCAACGACGAGAGAGTGGAGGCCGAGTGCCGGCCACTAGACAGATTCCATCTGAAGTGACCATTTCCCAAAATCGATGAACCAAATCATCGAGCCGAGTGCTGTGATTGGTGTCATCCAAAGATTGGGATGGGATGATCGACGAAAGAGTGGGATCCGAGTGCCCGCCACTACAGACTCATCTGATTTGTGTTTTCTGCAGCGGAGTTAATCCAGCCGCCAGCTGAATTTGTCCCACACACAGCAGCTCGAAGAAAGGTTCAGCTCCGATGGGCAGATCAATCCACTGCGGCTGGTGAAACGATTGGTCAGCTAGCCGGATGTGCGACGGTATACGCCAATTAGCTGTGCTAATCGACGAGCGAGGTTGATGATACGTAATCTTCTGGGAACGAACGGGAGTGATGCTAGTGGTGAACTCTGAAATCCTCGATTTCAGAACGAGATTCACCGAGACACCTTCAGTTGAGAAGCTAGAATCTCCTATACCAAAGACTGCGGTGAGTAATTTGGTTATGCGACGTTGTAGCTAATTAGCTAGATGAGTAGTGCACGACATGGCACAAATGTTCCCGCGCTGGTTTTTACGAGAACGACGACAATGGCTGATAACACAGCATCAGGCGGACTTTTGGATAAGAGAGGTTGTGGCAAGGAGAGCGAAAATGAGGATGACAATGGCGATCTGAATTGGTTGTGGTGGTGAGGCTTCACTTGGAGAAGCGGGTTGGACGGTTTCTGCTCGACGAACGAAATACAAAAGGGTGTGGTGTTTCTTGGCGCATGCAACGCGCGAAGATGTGAGGTAGCAGCGTCCAGAAACGCCCGCAACTTGCCAACCAATGAGTCGCCATGCGTAGTTTTTTGTTGTCCAATTGGGCAACGAGCCCCTGAAGTCGGTCGAAGATGGTCTTTATCTTGAGACTCAAGAAATCAATTCGGCTAGTAGCTGGATCAGCACTAGCCAACACTTCATCAATGGGAGCGCCACTCGAGGGTGTGTCATCCGAGGCGGAGCCGATATTTATATTGTCGACACTCATTTATAGCTGCGTTTAGCTTTTAATGTTTTTTCCGCTAAACTTTTTCCAAGCCGGTTGCGCAGATCTAACGATGCGAACGTTATTGATCTGGAATGCACCGAATTCAGCAAAAGAGATGCACCGAAATGTGAAATCGACGGCGAAAAAATTTATGTGTGTGCATATGCACTGCACCGGCACAGAGATCATAAGCTACGACCGAGAATACCGCGACGCAACGAAAGCGAAGACGAGCAAAGTATATGTGTGTGTGTGCACTGCGCCGGCACAGAGGGCACAAGCGACGACCGATAATGCGGCGAAGCAACAAAAGCGAATAATGTGAATGTTGGTATGTGCCCTGCACCGGCACAGAGGGCACAAGCGATGACCGATAATGCAGCGAAGCAACGAACGCGAACAATGTGTATATGTGTATGTGCCCTGCACCGGCACAAAGGGCACAAGCGACGACCGAAAACTAACAGTTATGCACAGGAGAACGATTTCGAATTCGAGTTCGAAAGAGAGTTCTAGTTATGCAGCCGCTCACGATCGCTGGCTGCAGCAAACGACGAAAGAGGAGACGACGAATTCTAACGGATTTCGCTTAGAACTCTATGCAGCCGGTTGCGTTGCGCAGAAACTGTCACGGTCGGCCACAACGACCTTTGGTTCGCTACTTTTTCGACGAATGTTGGGTTAAATCTTTGACACAGATTTAACTCAATGTTTTAAACACTTTTTTCACTCAAAGGTCACGGGGATCACGTCGGTGTCACCAAAATGTTGGAGGCTGCCGAGCTTTTTCGGCCGCTCTGACTCCACATTTACGAAATTAAAATTGTCTCCGTTTTTAGTTTAATGTTTTTGTTTATTATATTTAAAGGGTTTTTTTTATTATATATTTTAGGTCGTGCCCGTGAGTTCGAGGTGGGTTTGACGGTATGATTTATAACGAAAATAGGGCCGTTATGACGAAGTGTGTGATACGCGATGCTGCGTTTGACGACGACTTATACAGAGTGGGGGTGGGTTCCGCGACGCACTGCAATTTAAGCAGTACGCGGACCATGAGCATGTGTGTGCGTAGGCACCGAAAGCGCGAGAGTGGATTGCGCTCTTAAGAGCTAATGACGGCTGCTGCTTCGAACACAAATAATATTAAATACATTTTTAAATTACTATTATGTATTAAAAATAAAGTTTGAGAATAATTAACTAATTTTTGATATAAATGTTGACCACCAAAATACTCCGATCATCCTTGATCAAATCTTTTAACAACAATTTGACCATAATTTAATGGATAAAAAATAATTCCATAAGTTCTGGTATAAGGTATAAATCATATAGAACTAAGAAATGTTGATAAATTATTTATCAGAAAAGATTTATTTAAACTGTATAATTTAGTTATAGAAATTAAATAACCAAAAATTCCACCAATAATACAAACAAATAAAGTTAACAACTCTATTGATAAAGGTAAACAAATTATATAAGGATAAGGAAAAATTAATCAATTTAATATTCTACCCCAAATAATTCTTATAACTAATAAACCTAATATACCACGTAACATAATTCATCTTTCATCATTTAATATATTTAAACTACCACAATTTAAATCTCCAGTTATTGAGTTAAACTAATCGAAAAGAATAACTTACACTTAAGCCAATAGAAAAAAGATATAAAAAAATGAGAATAAATTAATATTTCTAATTATAACAACTTCTAAAATTATATCCTTAGAATAAAATCCAGCTAAAAAAGGTATCCCACAGAAAGCTAAATTTGATACATTAAAACAAGCTGAAGTTAAAGGCATGTGAATTCTTAACCCACCTATTAAACGAATATCTTGAGAATTATTTATATTATGAATAATAGCACCTGCACATATAAATAATAAGGCTTTAAATAAAGCATGAGGTTTTAAATGAAATATAGCTAATTTATAAAAACCTATAGATAAATTTCTTATTATTAAACCTAATTGTCTTAAAGTTGATAAAGCAATACTTTTTTTTAAATCAAATTCAAAATTAACACCTAATCCAGCTATATATATAATTAATCCTGACAATAAAAGAAGTAACTGACCTAATCAAGAAGTTCTTAATAAAATATTAAATCGAATTAAAAGATAAACTCCAGCCGTTACTAGTGTTGAAGAATGAACTAAAGCAGAAACAGGAGTAGGAGCAGCTATAGCAGCTGGTAATCAAGATGAAAAAGGAATTTGAGCTCTTTTAAGTATAGCAGCTAATATAACTAAAGAACCAACTATTAATATTTCAAAGACATTTTTCATTACTTCTAAATAAAAAATATAATTTCAACTTCTGTTCAGGGTAGCAGCAGATTGTTGCCGCGCACTGTGCAGAAGAGTGCGCTCCAGTCCAAGCTCGCTCTCGCGCGCTCGTGGGCGCTCTCGCGGTCGCTCCCACGATCCACACGGCATTAACCATGTAAGCATAGATTGTAAGCTAGTTAATTCGCGCTTCCACCCCCGTTTCGATCGACCGCATTCTTTCTTCGTTTCTTTCGGTTTCTTACATATATATATATAGTTATAATTATACCTGGGAATATTGAACATGTATTGGAATAAAAATACATTGTGCTGGAGAAAATCGACGCTCTGCATTATTTTGGTTTAGTTGGAATCGCACCCGATCCGCCCTCCCAAAAACATTGGTCCTTCGAGCCGGATATTCGCCTTCCATATAAGGAGAAGCACAACCCAGAAAGCATCTACGGATCACTCCAACAATTACAAGATAAGTACTACTCATCCAACAGCAACACCAGTGCAGTGATTTGTGCGAGTTGTCACCTCCTAGTCCGAAGTCCGCGATACATATACATATGTATATATATTCTTATATACATATATTCGAAAAGTGCCATCCACTTTTTCCTTCCGTTCCTTCCTACGTCCATGCCTATATACGTACATCTATGTTATCACTACGCTCCAATTAAGACACTATCCTGTGATTAATTTGTGATAAATAAAACATCTTCCAGCCAAACGCCCAACTTTCGTTGCTAACATACATATGCAGTGCATATTTGCACCTACATACATACACGCATATGCATATGCAACGCAATTCAAGCCCAAGGTACTCTAGATACTTAAAATATTCTTGGAATTATATATTTACATAAACATCCACATTTACACTAATATTATATCTACACAACATCTACATACATATACAAAAATTCATAATAAATCCCTAGTTCATAGAAAATCCTATACCAGTCCACTCCTACATAATTACAACGAAATTAAACTACAACACGGCACAATACATTTAAAATTTCCCGGTACATAAAACTTATATCCAGCCATACATATATATGCACATACAAGCAGCAGTAGCGGTGCATTCTTTTCGGTTTCGCTTTAGCTTCTCCACCGCTGCTCGCGTGGTATTTGTTGGGAGAGCACATTATCGGTGCCGCTCTTGAGCATAACGGAGCGCCAAGTGACGCGCTAACCTATATTCCGCGGGTATATCGTTTTCTGCTGTGACTTGCCAATTGACGCGTTACCCTGTATTCCGCAGGTATATCGTTTTCTGCTGTGACTTGCCAATTGACGCGCTACCCTATATTCCGGGGGTATACTATTTTCGGTTGTCATTGGTAACCGGCTTTATCGAAACTTCGTGCCTGCGTCTTATATTACTGCCCGATTTCCATCATAATCCACAAGCATCTCAGACGTGCAACTCACTCCGTATCCATCAGGCCTACACTCCCATATCCGATTTCTCTTTCCCCGGGCGTGTGACGCCCGAATATGCCCACTGGTGACAGGGATAGCAAGAAACCTTTGCCGCTGCCCGTTCCAGGTGCTAAAGGGCCCAGGAGTTCTTCCGCTCCGGAAACACCTACCTCGGCGTTTCAAAAAGTACGGTCACCAGGTTCTACAAAGCCCACCAGATCCCCTGTTGTGAAGACTCAATCGGCTCTGTTCCCTTCGCCGATCACGCTCAAGGTGCCAGCACTTACTCAAAGTAGTCGCATCGGCCCTCAACGCAACGTTACAATGTCCCAATCTGACTTCATCGCCGCACGGGCGAAGTTCGTGGCAGCAATCGACAGGCTGACATATTTGGAAGCGCGTTTTACCGCTTACGATACCAGCCCACCATCCTCCAATATCTGTCAAGTCCGTTGTGACCAATTACGGAGCATGTGGGCAAAGGTGGAGGCTGAGTTCGAGGCCTGTTCCGTCGCAATGGTCGATGAGGGTCCAGTGGCTAAGAAGGAAATTCAGAATATTTACGGCGATTGTTATGAGGGCTATGAGCGATACATAGCTGACATCAATGTCCAAGCTGCCGGTCCAACAGTCCCTCCTTCTACACAGCCAAACTCTTATGGTGGCTGTCGATTTTCCCCCTGTGATATAGAGGTGTTCACTGGAGACTACGTCCGCTGGCCCACCTTCCGGGATTTGTTTACAGCGATCTGTATCCAAAATCCACGACTGTCTCCAGTGGAATAGCTGTACCATCTGACTTCCAAGATCAGTGGCGATCCAAGGGCCATCGTTGCAAATTCCCCGCTGACCAACAACGGGTTCGAGGCGGCATGGAATGCCCTCCGTGACCGGTACGAAAATAACCGGCTCCTGATGACCAACCAAATCAATATTCTCCTCTCGTTGTCCCCAGTCGTCTCAGAGTCGAGTCGTGCTTTGAAGGAGCTCCAAGGGACGATCCATGGGGTTCTTACCGCACTGGCACACTCGAAGGTCTCCACCGAGAACTGGGACAGCTTGCTGGTGACGATTTGCGCATCCAAGCTTCCGAAATTAAACCGGGCTTTGTGGGAAGACTCCGTCACCACAATGAAGGAGATGCCGTCTGGAACGAAATGGATTCCTTCTTGAGTCAGAGGTATCTGACGCTGGAAGCCATCGAAGGAAACCCTACCACGCACGGTTCCAAAGGCGATCTGAATCCGTTCCGTTCCCAAGGGAGCCCTGTTCCATGGAGGGTTCACTCGTTTGAGACCGAAGTGAATCCGCAGACGAGGACGTGCGATCTCTGCTACAAAGAGAATCACCCAATCCGTGTATGTCCTCGCTTCCTTGAAATGACCGCTGATGCTCGTTCCAGCTGCATTAAGCAAAAACAGCTTTGCTTGAACTGCTTCGTATGAGGCCATCAGAGCCGAGAATGCCAAAGTGCCCACAACTGCATCACTTGTGGAGAACGACACCACACGCTGCTACACCGTGGAAATCCTAGATCCATCCGACCTCCGACCAGGCCGGGTTTACAATTATCCGCCACAGCATACGTTATTCCAGAATTGGCACAGAATATTCCATCGTATCCGATCTCGCAAGGTTTTTTGAGAGACTTGCCGAGCCTTCCACTCGCGGACCCTACATTTTTCGAGAGCTCACCCATCGATGTTCTGATTGGAGCTGACATCCTACCATCCGTACTGTTGAGCGGCTTACAGACTAACATTTACGGCTCTCTCCTCGGGCAAGAAACAGTTTTCGGTTGGGTACTCACTGGCCCAGTGTCAAATACGGTGAGTCATGACATTGCATCCTTTTCGAGCCAAGTTTCCAGAGCAACTATCAACACGGTAGGAGACTCGGATTTCTGCTACGAAAGCAATTTCCTTCCAGCCCACTCCGCAGGATTTCTCAAACGATGTCCTACGCTTGACCGAAAAGAACATTTCCAAAATAACTTAAATTCTTCTTTAGACGAACTTGACCTCATCAGTAGTAGTAGTGGACCCGTTTCCAATGTTCTACGTGTGCCCGTAACCCGTTCCAAGCTCCTTTCTAATGCTTCTTCGACTGCTTCATTTCATCCTAGCTCTACGCATCCAGCACTGGATACTCGTTCCTGCGCCGACCGTATCATGAAGGAATCGAGCCGTCTTCCTAAACAAATATTGTGTGAACTGCCTGGCTCAGCAACACTCCGGCAAAAACTGTCGCAATGGCGCGCTGTGCAGGGTGTGTGGCAGATGCCACCATACGCTACTTCATGTACCTGCATCTCGGTACCCAGCCCGCTCAGCCTTGGCAGCATTGTCACCATCTCCTGCGTCCTGCGTCGAACGACGCCCTCAGCGCTTCACATATATTGGATTAAAAATACATTGTACTGGAGAAAATCGACGCCCTGCATTATTTTGGTTTAGTTGGAATCACCCCCGATCCGCCCTGCATAATTTAATATTCAAGCAATAGCTAATAATAATGCAACATCACCAATTCGATTTGATAAAGCTGTTAATATACCAGCATAATAAGATTTTACATTTTGAAAATAAATAACTAAACAATAAGAAACTAATCCTAAACCATCTCATCCTAATAAAATTCGAATTAAATTAGGACTAATAATTAATATTATTATTGTCCTAGTCACATCGAGTGTACCTCAAGACAGCATCTCCATATTTAATTCAGATTCGAATTAAATTAGGACTAATAATTAATATTATTATTGAAAAAACAAATATTAAAACTAATATAATAAATCGATAAACTATTTCTCCTAGGGTTGCCGACTAATCTTTTCTACTGGACTAATTCTTACCTTTGTAATCGTTCTCAGCGTTTCTACTTTAACTCCTCTTTCCTTAAACCTGTCCTAGTCACATCGAGTGTACCTCAAGGCAGCCATCTGGGTCCCCTGATATTTAATTTGTTTATTTATGATCTTCCCCAAGTCTTATCTCATTCCCGTGTCCTAATGTACGCTGACGATGTAAAGCCATGATTTTCCTATAATGGCACTGTGTCCCCTTTATCTTTTCAATCGTATCTTGACGCTCTTAATAACTGGTGCCTATACCTATTTGATTACTCAATAAATAGCATTATCTTACAACGCCAGTTCAAAGTTAATGACCTTGGGCATTATCTTTGTACCAAATCTTTGTTTTAATTTCCATATTTCCACCATCTCAAATAAATCCAAAGGAGTTCTTGGATTTGTCAAAAGATGGTCTAAGAAATTTACTGACACTTATACCACTAAAGTTTTGTATGTTTCTCTGGTCCAGCCTATCTTGGAATATGGTTCATGTGTCTGGTCACCTCATTACCAAAAATTTCAATACATGCCTGAATCCGTTCAGAAACAATTCCTCATCTTTGCTCTACGTGGACTTAATTAATGTGATACATCTCCCTTCCTATGAAAGCATGCTACGTCTCACTAACCTCCAATCTCTTAAATCCCGTAGGATCTGTCATGGAGTTATCTTTATCCACAAGCTTCTCTCTGGTGAGGTTGAATCATCTGCCCTCATCACTCTTATTAGTATTGCTGTCCCGTCCCGCCCGACTAGGCATTACTTTCCTTTCCATCTACAACTCTGTCTTTCTAACTACTCTGATCAAAAATCTTTCTGTAGCCTTTTTCGTAACTATAAAAAATTGTTTCATCTGTTCTCCATTGATACTAGTTCTAATATGGTCAAATCTATCCAAATAATTAAATTATTTGTTCAAGCAGAACATAATTATTGTATCACACTGAACTGATCTATATATAACTGAGAAACGTACATAAAATAAGTAATTTAAGACTGCTAGCGTGTGTGTTCATAAAATATGAACAGGAGCCGACACAGGCCAACCAATAAACAATACAGTCCACTTGAAGGAGGCCACTTGAGAAAAAGGACACATAGAGTTCGACCATAAAATCATATACATGGGCACGTCGAACCCAAATCTATTAACACATGTTGTTTGCATGTAGTAGGTGTCATTAGAAGGGATGAGCGTGGGAAAAAATGCCGTGCTAGGTGAAGTGGAGGCCAGCAATATAAAAAAAAAATCGCAAACGGCCATAATATAAAAAAAGTAATAAAAACGACTAACTGAGTAAAAAAAAAACAAAAAAAAACATTTATGTGTGTTTAAAAAAAAAAGCCACAACAAAACCAAAAAAGCAACAACGATGGCAGTGACCAAAAGCATCCACGGCAGCGTCAACTACGGCATCAAGTAGCAGCAGAGACAGCAGCGGTAACAGCGGTCATGAGCCTGCGCTGAAAGGCCACTGAAATTTCATTTGTTCCTTCTGACTATATTTATGATCCGATCTGATCCAAATTCAATAATCTGATAGATATAGTCATTTTCTATGATTCTGCGTTTTTGGTTTTCCCGTATCTTCAAAATTGTAGATTTGCATCTTTTGTGGGGGCGGAAGGGGGCGTGGCCAAATTTTAAAACAAACTCGTCTCGGTTTGATATCACAGGAGCTTGGATAGAAAGTTTGGTTGATCTAGCTCTTATAGTCTCTGAGAACTAGGCGTCAAAAAATTCGATCAGGCATTGCGCCTACCCCTATTATGAAATAATTCATAATAGAGATGGGCTGCGTACATCTCTAAAATATAATTATGGCAATAAAGGGAGAAGCACGGATTATGGTTGCTTACTTATTAACGGGGCCATTGGAAAAGTATAATGCCGGTTGGGAATTACTGACCAAGCGGTATGAAAGGTTATGCAATAATGTAATGCTATAGGTTTAAGAGAATGAGTCCAATAGAGAGAGGCCAGGCTATTCAAAAGCAGCGCCTGTGCAAAAGGGATTGTGGGATTTGTAAAAAAACACATCACACGATGCTCCATATTCCCTATGAAAAAAAGGGAAAATGTTAACACTTGTTAGACAAAAAAACAAGCGTTCTTAGCCACAGCACTTATAAAAGTAAGAGCGGGGAATGGTGGCTATGAAAACCTTAGAGCTCTAATTGATTGTGGGTCACAATGTACCATCATTTAAGAGGAGGCAGCACAAATATTAAAAGGGGTGCGCAAAAGGGAAAACACCGAGGTGAGTGGAGTATCATCGACAGACTCTTCAACTTCAAAGTATAAGGTAACTTTAACAGTAAAAACTCGGGATGCCGATAAAAAAAACCTCTTAATATTGAAGCAATCATTCTCCCAAAACTTATGAAGGCTCTACCTGCAAAGTCGTACAAGATTGATAAATCGAAATGGAAAGATTGTGTGTTGGCTGACCCTAACTTTACTAAACCAAGTAGGGTGTATATAATAATTGGGTTAGATTTGTATGCCCACATTGTAAAAGACGTTGTAGTGAAAATAGATGGACTACTTGGTCAAAATACAGAATTCTGATTATATCCGGTTGAACCAAGTCAAAAGGTGATAAATTGATTGTGGCGACAACAATTGAAGTCGGGGACTTAAAGCGTTTCTGGGAAATGGAAAACGAAAGTACTGACGTGAAAGAAAATGTTTGCGAGAAGCATTTCTTGGAAACTACAAATAGAGATGAAAATGGAAGGTATGTGGTGAAAATACCATTCAAAAAAGATAAGGATCTAGGAGATTCAAAAGCACAAGCTATGGCGCGATTTTACAATTTAGAAAAGAAACTCGGCAAAAATAAAAAATTAAAAGAAAATTACATAAAGTTCATGCATGAATATAAAAATGTAGGACATATGGTAGAGTCCAAGAGAGGGGGAAAATATTATTTACCCCACCCGGGGGTCATTAGAGATTCCATTTTAACGACAAAACTCAGGATGGTTTTTGATGCGTCAGCATCATCAAATGATATCATGTGGGTGGGACCATGAGATATCTTCGACATTATGGTAAAATGGCGAAAGTGGCCATTTGTAGTATCAGCGGACAATCAAAAAATGTACTGGCAAATTAGTGTTGATGAAGATCAGCATTATTTGCATATAGTCTGGAGAGTCGTTCCAAACGAAAAACTAAAAGAATATAAACTAACAACCGTTACGTACGGTACAGCTTAGGCACCCTACTTAGCTACTAGGACGATGACAGGTGCTGATCCCATATTAGATGCCAAAAGGCATGTAAAGGAAGTTACCCAGGAGTTTGATAAGTGGATAAGAAAGTGGATAACAAATATCCCAGAAATTGTTAAGGACGTTAGAGATAAGGAAGAAAATAAAGTATTAACCATTGAAGAGAATGAATCCGTCAAAACATTAGGACTTCAATGGGAGCCAGTTAAAGACGAGATTAGGTTTAACTTCCATTATGAACCTACTAAAAAAACTAACAAAAGAATAGTTTTATCTACATTAGCAAAGATGTATGACCCTTTAGGCTGGTTGTCTCCAGTTACAATTGTTGGAAAATTCTTTATGCAAAAACTTTGGTTGTCAGACAAAAATTGGGATGATAGGATACTCGTGAATTGAATTCATTTAAAGACAATTTAACAGCATTAGAGAGCATTCGGATACCAAGATGGCTTAATTCTCAGCATAGTAATCCGATGCAAATTCATGGTTTTGCCGATGCATCTGAGAAAGCTTATGCTGCCGTAGAGTATGCAAACGTAGATGGTTCTTCAATTATAATAGCCAGCAAAAGCAAGGTTAATCCGAAGAAGAATCGAAAAACCATTCCCAAATTAGAACTTTGTGCAGCTCATCTTCTAGCAAAATTGATTGAACGGGTGAAAAAAGCGGTTGGAAGTGAAGCAGAAAGTTATGCTTGGAGTGATTCTACGATTACTCTAGCCTGGATAAAGAATGGAGACAATAAAGACAAGTTTATTAAGCGTAGAACTGAAGAAATTAGAAAAGTTCAAGAAATTAAATGGAGACATGTCAAATCCGAAGACAATCCAGCAGTTGTAGCATCAAGGAGCATTAGTGCAGGTAAGCTGAACGATTTTGAAATTTGGTGGAAGTGTCCTCAGTGGCTGGCGAAATCTAAAGAAGATTGGCCGAAAGAGGAAATTGAAGACAAAATAATTGTTAGCACAACGTTTATAATCGATAAAGCTAACATAATTAATGAGTTATTACAGAAATACTCGTGTATGCATAAACTGAAAAGAGTCATTGCATATATATTAAGGTTTATTCAAATGAAAACCGAAAATAAAGAATTTCCATCATATTTAACAGTCAATGAGATTAAGAGCGCCAAGATATTGATATTGAAAAATCAACAAGCTATGCAATTCAGTTCTGAAATCGCTAGCCTAGTTAATAAAAAGGAAATAGAAACAAAAAGTAAAATATTGGGCTTAGATGAAGATGGATTACTGCGAGTTGGAGGAAGATTACAAAACTCCAGCGCAGAATTAGAGGTTAAACATCCCTTGATTTTAAATAAGTGTCACTTAACGTCTTTAATTATCAATAATGCACATGAGGAAACATTGCACGGTGGAATTAATCTGATGCGAAATTATATCCAGCGAAAGTATTGGATATTTGGGCTAAGAAACAGTTTAAAGCAAAAGCTTAGGAGCTTAGCTAACAGCTGTGCTAGGTATCGGCAGAATACGGCAGAACAAATTATTGGAAATCTGCCAAAATACAGAACAACAATGTCACACCCTTTTACAAATACAGGGGTAGACTTCGCCGGTGGGCAGAAATCTTATAGGGATATATTGCCGTATTTCTGTACATGGCAACAAAGGCTATTCATTTTTAAGTTGTCAGCGATCTAACTTCGGATGCCTTTCTAGCTGCACTTAGAAGATTTTTTTCAAGAAGAGGAAAATGTGCAAAAATCTTTTCGGATAATGGAACCAATTTTGTGGGAGCTTCGCGTAAATTAGACGAAGAATACCAGAGAGCCCTTAAGGACAATATAAAAGTGGTTCCAATATTAGAATAATTTAACCTACGAGAAAATGGCAACCCTCTTATGTCAAATTGAAGCTGTACTGAATTCACGCCCGTTGTATACCGCTTCAAATGATTTTGACGATTTTAATGTATTAACACCAGGTCATTTTATTATTGGAAGGCCAATATTCGGCCCCATTGAAACAATGTCAGATGAAAGAATTGGAAATCTGGATAGGTGGAAATTAATTCAAAAAATGAAGAGAGACTTCTGGATTAAATGGAAAGAAGATTATTTACACACTCTTCAACAAAGAAATAAATGGAGAATAGGAATACAGAATATTAAAAAAGGACAGATAGTTTTAATAAAAGATGAAAACTGTCATCCAGCTAGATGGCCGTTGGGGAAAATAGAAGAAATACATAAAGGTAGGGGCGATAGAGTCAGAGTAGTCACCACCAAACATCAAGATGGGTCGATTAAAAGACCGATTACTAAAGTTTGTCCATTAGCTGGAATTGAGTCTGAAGAAAAGGACTCAGAAACGCCTCCAAAAGAAGCCAGAAGTACTCGCGGTAGACCTCGAATACCCAAACTCATGGCAGTAATGTTAATGCTTATGTTATTTTGCCAAGTATCAAATGCAAGCATAGCTGCCAGAGGAAAAGAGAAGAGGTCAATTGAAAAAATGAACAGTTCCACTTCAATATATTTGGACCCGATGGGAGACGTAGAAATAGTCGCCTCGTCTTGGGATCTAATAGTTTATTATAATATGGACCCGTCTTTTCAAATGATAAAAAATGGAAAAGAATTAATTGGGAAAATGAGAGTAGTGTGCGGTAAACTTTACACTTTTGAAGAGCAATGCAACAAAGTTTTAGATAACACTGACAGACAAATTGCAGATCAAGAAGAAAATAATACATTTTTTATAACTCAAGATAACAAAAGAAAGAAACGAGCGAGTTTATGGGCTCCCTTTATCATTTATTGTTCGGAATAATGGACGCCGAAGATAGGGAAACTTTGGAAGGAAATATGAAAAATTTGTTAGAAAACCAACATAATATAGACGATTTAATTAAAAGGCAAACGTCAGTAGTAGAGTCAACGGTAAATATTCCCAAAAGAACTACCGAGGAAATAAACGTAAATTTTAGAAGTATGAGCACTAGAATAGAAAACATAACGTAAGTGTTAAAGGAAAGTTACTATGTATACAAAGAATCTATACACTTCTTTATGGTAACAAAGCAACTAAGTTCATTGATTGATGAATGCGAGAAAATCCAAGCAGGAGTAATAAGTCTACTGATAAATATTAATCATGGTAGACTGAATCCAAATCTTTTAAAACCTATGCAGTTTAAGGCAGAGATATCAAAAATAAAGAATAGGTTATTAGAAACATTAGTTCTTCCAGGAAAATGAACAGGTACGGAATTGAAGGAAAGTTATATTAACCGCGAAAAGGATTTTCGTGGATAACAAATTAATTTTGAATGTGAAGATTCCACTGTTTGGTAGACACCCATCCTATTTGTTTAGGATTATTCCAATGCCAGTTGAGCACGAAAGGGAATTGGTCAAGGCAGAGTTGAGCTCTAGGTACTTAGTATATAACTTCGAAATTGATTCCTATCATTCGATGACTGAAGCTACTTTAAACAAATGTCAAAAATGGCAAGCAAATAAAAGAGTATGTGAAGGTAATTGGCCTTGGAGCAGCGCCAATGACAATTCTTGTGAGATAACTCCATTCAAACTAAATAGTCATGCAAATTGTGGTTATAAAAAGATATCAAAGACAAGGTCATTTTGGGTCGAATTAGAAAAGAAAGGTAGTTGGGTCTTCAAAGTTCCAGTCAACACTAATGCTAGAATTCAATGTAGTTACTCAAATCAAGAGTTAATTGATCTCCCTCAACAAGGAATTTTAACAATAATAAACGGTTGTACTGTGCGAACCGATGATAAAATATTAGTACCTCATCATAGCCTTCATACAGAAACCTATGAGACAATTTCATCCTCTCATATAAGTAATATAAGAAAAATACCAAAAATTGTTTGGAATCCTTTGCATGTACCATTAATTAACCGTACTGAAGATATTGATAAGTTGAAAAACGAATTAAAATTGTTAAAAGAGAGTAACCATTAATTAAAAGGACTTAGGTTCCATTATGTATCTGGACATGCTGGATGGGTTTTCCCAATTATTTTGTGAAATAATTCATAATAGAGATGGGCTGCGTACATCTCTAAAATATAATTATGGCAATAAAGGGAGAAGCACGGATTATGGTTGCTTACTTATTAACGGGGCCATTGGAAAAGTATAATGCCGGTTGGGAATTACTGACCAAGCGGGATGAAAGGTTATGCAATAATGTAATGCTATAGGTTTAAGAGAATGAGTCCAATAGAGAGAGGCCAGGCTATTCAAAAGCAGCGCCTGTGCAAAAGGGATTGTGGGATTTGTAAAAAAACACATCACACGATGCTCCATATTCCCTATGAAAAAAAGGGAAAATGTTAACACTTGTTAGACAAAAAAACAAGCGTTCTTAGCCACAGCACTTATAAAAGTAAGAGCGGGGAATGGTGGCTATGAAAACCTTAGAGCTCTAATTGATTGTGGGTCACAATGTACCATCATTTAAGAGGAGGCAGCACAAATATTAAAAGTGGTGCGCAAAAGGGAAAACACCGAGGTGAGTGGAGTATCATCGACAGACTCTTCAACTTCAAAGTATAAGGTAACTTTAACAGTAAAAACTCGGGATGCCGATAAAAAAAACCTCTTAATATTGAAGCAATCATTCTCCCAAAACTTATGAAGGCTCTACCTGCAAAGTCGTACAAGATTGATAAATCGAAATGGAAAGATTGTGTGTTGGCTGACCCTAACTTTACTAAACCAAGTAGGGTGTATATAATAATTGGGTTAGATTTGTATGCCCACATTGTAAAAGACGTTGTAGTGAAAATAGATGGACTACTTGGTCAAAATACAGAATTCTGATTATATCCGGTTGCACCAAGTCAAAAGGTGATAAATTGATTGTGGCGACAACAATTGAAGTCGGGGACTTAAAGCGTTTCTGGGAAATGGAAAGCGAAAGAACTGACGTGAAAGAAAATGTTTGCGAGAATCATTTCTTGGAAACTACAAATAGAGATGAAAATGGAAGGTATGTGGTGAAAATACCATTCAAAAAAGATAAGGATCTAGGAGATTCAAAGGCACAAGCTATGGCGCGATTTTACAATTTAGAAAAGAAACTCGGCAAAAATAAAAAATTAAAAGAAAATTACATAAAGTTCATGCATGAATATAAAAATGTAGGACATATGGTAGAGTCCAAGAGAGGGGGAAAATATTATTTACCCCACCCGGGGGTCATTAGAGATTCCATTTTAACGACAAAACTCAGGATGGTTTTTGATGCGTCAGCATCATCAAATGATATCATGTGGGTGGGACCATGAGATATCTTCGACATTATGGTAAAATGGCGAAAGTGGCCATTTGTAGTATCAGCGGACAATCAAAAAATGTACTAGCAAATTAGTGTTGATGAAGATCAGCATTATTTGCATATAATCTGGAGAGTCGTTCCAAACGAAAAACTAAAAGAATATAAACTAACAACCGTTACGTACGGTACAGCTTAGGCACCCTACTTAGCTACTAGGGTGCTTGTTGCAATAGCAGATAAGTGCGGAAATAAAGCAATTAGAGAAATTATAAAAAATGATTTTTATATGGACGATGACAGGTGCTGATCCCATATTAGATGCCAAAAGGCATGTAAAGGAAGTTACCCAGGAGTTTGATAAGGTTGAGTTTAACTTAAGAAAGTGGATAACAAATATCCCAGAAATTGTTAAGGACGTTAGAGATAAGGAAGAAAATAAAGTATTAACCATTGAAGAGAATGAATCCGTCAAAACATTAGGACTTCAATGGGAGCCAGTTAAAGACGAGTTTAGGCTTAACTTCCATTATGAACCTACTAAAAAAACTAACAAAAGAATAGTTTTATCTACATTAGCAAAGATGTATGACCCTTTAGGCTGGTTGTCTCCAGTTACAATTGTTGGAAAATTCTTTATGCAAAAACTTTGGTTGTCAGACAAAAATTGGGATGATAGGATACTCGTGAAATGAATTCATTTAAAGACAATTTAACAGCATTAGAGAGCATTCGGATACCAAGATGGCTTAATTCTCAGCATAGTAATCCGATGCAAATTCATGGTTTTGCCGATGCATCTGAGAAAGCTTATGCTGCCGTAGAGTATGCAAACGTAGATGGTTCTTCAATTATAATAGCCAGCAAAAGCAAGGTTAATCCGAAGAAGAATCGAAAAACCATTCCCAAATTAGAACTTTGTGCAGCTCATCTTCTAGCAAAATTGATTGAACGGGTGAAAAAAGCGGTTGGAAGTGAAGCAGAAAGTTATGCTTGGAGTGATTCTACGATTACTCTAGCCTGGATAAAGAATGGAGACAATAAAGACAAGTTTATTAAGCGTAGAACTGAAGAAATTAGAAAAGTTCAAGAAATTAAATGGAGACATGTCAAATCCGAAGACAATCCAGCAGTTGTAGCATCAAGGAGCATTAGTGCAGGTAAGCTGAACGATTTTGAAATTTGGTGGAAGTGTCCTCAGTGGCTGGCGAAATCTAAAGAAGATTGGCCGAAAGAGGAAATTGAAGACAAAATAATTGTTAGCACAACGTTTATAATCGATAAAGCTAACATAATTAATGAGTTATTACAGAAATACTCGTGTATGCATAAACTGAAAAGAGTCATTGCATATATATTAAGGTTTATTCAAATGAAAACCGAAAATAAAGAATTTCCATCATATTTAACAGTCAATGAGATTAAGAGCGCCAAGATATTGATATTGAAAAATCAACAAGCTATGCAATTCAGTTCTGAAATCGCTAGCCTAGTTAATAAAAAGGAAATAGAAACAAAAAGTAAAATATTGGGCTTAGATGAAGATGGATTACTGCGAGTTGGAGGAAGATTACAAAACTCCAGCGCAGAATTAGAGGTTAAACATCCCTTGATTTTAAATAAGTGTCACTTAACGTCTTTAATTATCAATAATGCACATGAGGAAACATTGCACGGTGGAATTAATCTGATGCGAAATTATATCCAGCGAAAGTATTGGATATTTGGGCTAAGAAACAGTTTAAAGCAAAAGCTTAGGAGCTTAGCTAACAGCTGTGCTAGGTATCGGCAGAATACGGCAGAAAAAATTATGGGAAATCTGGCAAAATACAGAACAACAATGTCACACCCTTTTACAAATACAGGGGTAGACTTCGCCGGTGGCAGAAATCTTATAGGGATATATTGCCGTATTTCTGTACATGGCGACAAAGGCTATTCATTTTATACCCGGTACTCGAAGAGTAAAGGGGTATATTAGATTTGTGCAAAAAATTAATGTGTGTAACATCCAGAAGGAAGCGTTTCCGACCCCATAAAGTATATATATTCTTGATCAGCATCAATAGCCGAGTCGATATAGCTATGTCTGTCTGTCCGTCCGTCTGTCCGTCTGTCCGTCTGTCCGTCTGTCCGTCTTCATTAGCGCCTATAGCTCATAGACCATAAAAGCTAGAGGAACACTATTTTGTATCCAGACTCCTGTCCTATCGCACTGTTACAAGTGTATTTCAAAATTTCGCCCCGCCCCCTTCCGCCCACTCCAAGGACGAAAATCTGTGGCATGCACAATTTTAAAGATACGAGAAAACTAAAAACGCAGAATCGTAGACAATGACAATATCTATCAGATTGTAGAATCTGGATCAGATCGGATAATAAATATAGCCACAATGAAGAAAACCATTTCGAAATGCATCGTTCCCTCTCGCTCTCTCTCACACACAGGGGTAGGCGCTATGCCTGATCGAATTTTTTGACGCCTAGTTCTCAGAGACTATAAGAGCTAGAACCGTCAAACTTTCTATCCAAGCTCCTGTGATATCAAACCGAGACGAGTTTGTTTTAAAATTTGGCCACGCCCCCTTCCGCCCCCACAAAAGATGAAAATCTACAATTTTGAAGATACGGGAAAACCAAAAACGCAGAATCATAGAAAATGACTATATCTATCAGAGTATTGAATTTGGATCAGATCGGATCATAAATATAGTCAGAAGGAACAAATGAAATTTCAGTGGCCTCCCAAGCGCAGACTGATTCCCTCTCTCTCTCGCACACAGTCGTGTATGTATATGTAGGAAGTAGATAAGAACATGTAGAAATGGCAGATGTAAAAAATTTATGTAAACAAATATGGAAACATCTAATAGATCAAAATCTCCGAAAAGGTTCGACTTAAATTGTTTTTTTTTGGCTAAAATTAAATTTTTTCCTTTTGCGAACATGTAATAAATTACAACAAGCTCACATACATATATACTGACTGAGTACCGGGTATAAAGTAGAGCCGCGGCGCAGACGCGGCTCATAACGTTCCCCCTCGTTTAAGTTGTCAGCGATCTAACTTCGGATGCCTTTCTAGCTGCACTTAGAAGATTTTTTTCAAGAAGAGGAAAATGTGCAAAAATCTTTTCGGATAATGGAACCAATTTTGTGGGAGCTTCGCGTAAATTAGACGAAGAATACCAGAGAGCCATTAAGGACTATATAAAAGTGGTTCCAATATTAGAATAATTTAACCTACGAGAAAATGGCAACCCTCTTATGTCAAATTGAAGCTGTACTGAATTCACGCCCGTTGTATACCGCTTCAAATGATTTTGACGATTTTAATGTATTAACACCAGGTCATTTTATTATTGGAAGGCCAATATTCGGCCCCATTGAAACAATGTCAGATGAAAGAATTGGAAATCTGGATAGGTGGAAATTAATTCAAAAAATGAAGAGAGACTTCTGGATTAAATGGAAAGAAGATTATTTACACACTCTTCAACAAAGAAATAAATGGAGAATAGGAATACAGAATATTAAAAAAGGACAGATAGTTTTAATAAAAGATGAAAACTGTCATCCAGCTAGATGGCCGTTGGGGAAAATAGAAGAAATACATAAAGGTAGGGGCGATAGAGTCAGAGTAGTCACCACCAAACATCAAGATGGGTCGATTAAAAGACCGATTACTAAAGTTTGTCCATTAGCTGGAATTGAGTCTGAAGAAAAGGACTCAGAAACGCCTCCAAAAGAAGCCAGAAGTACTCGCGGTAGACCTCGAATACCCAAACTCATGGCAGTAATGTTAATGCTTATGTTATTTTGCCAAGTATCAAATGCAAGCATAGCTGCCAGAGGAAAAGAGAAGTGGTCAATTGAAAAAATGAACAGTTCCACTTCAATATATTTGGACCCGATGGGAGACGTAGAAATAGTCGCCTCGTCTTGGGATCTAATAGTTTATTATAATATGGACCCGTCTTTTCAAATGATAAAAAATGGAAAAGAATTAATTGGGAAAATGAGAGTAGTGTGCGGTAAACTTTACACTTTTGAAGAGCAATGCAACAATGTTTTAGATAACACTGACAGACAAATTGCAGATCTAGAAGAAAATAATACATTTTTTATAACTCAAGATAACAAAAGAAAGAAACGAGCGAGTTTATGGGCTCCCTTTATCATTTATTGTTCGGAATAATGGACGCCGAAGATAGGGAAACTTTGGAAGGAAATATGAAAAATTTGTTAGAAAACCAACATAATATAGACGATTTAATTAAAAGGCAAACGTCAGTAGTAGAGTCAACGGTAAATATTCCCAAAAGAACTACCGAGGAAATAAACGTAAATTTTAGAAGTATGAGCACTAGAATAGAAAACATAACGTAAGTGTTAAAGGAAAGTTACTATGTATACAAAGAATCTATACACTTCTTTATGGTAACAAAGCAACTAAGTTCATTGATTGATGAATGCGAGAAAATCCAAGCAGGAGTAATAAGTCTACTGATAAATATTAATCATGGTAGACTGAATCCAAATCTTTTAAAACCTATGCAGTTTAAGGCAGAGATATCAAAAATAAAGAATAGGTTATTAGAAACATTAGTTCTTCCAGGAAAATGAACAGGTACGGAATTGAAGGAAAGTTATATTAACCGCGAAAAGGATTTTCGTGGATAACAAATTAATTTTGAATGTGAAGATTCCACTGTTTGGTAGACACCCATCCTATTTGTTTAGGATTATTCCAATGCCAGTTGAGCACGAAAGGGAATTGGTCAAGGCAGAGTTGAGCTCTAGGTACTTAGTATATAACTTCGAAATTGATTCCTATCATTCGATGACTGAAGCTACTTTAAACAAATGTCAAAAATGGCAAGCAAATAAAAGAGTATGTGAAGGTAATTGGCCTTGGAGCAGCGCCAATGACAATTCTTGTGAGATAACTCCATTCAAACTAAATTGACTATTGTAAATTGTGGTTATAAAAAGATATCAAAGACAAGGTCATTTTGGGTCGAATTAGAAAAGAAAGGTAGTTGGCTCTTCAAAGTTCCAGTCAACACTAATGCTAGAATTCAATGTAGTTACTCAAATCAAGAGTTAATTGATCTCCCTCAACAAGGAATTTTAACAATAATAAACGGTTGTACTGTGCGAACCGATGATAAAATATTAGTACCTCATCATAGCCTTCATACAGAAACCTATGAGACAATTTCATCCTCTCATATAAGTAATATAAGCAAAATACCAAAAATTGTTTGCAATCCTTTGCATGTACCATTAATTAACCATACTGAAGATATTGATAAGTTGAAAAACGAATTAAAATTGTTAAAAGAGAATAATCATTAATTAAAAGGACTTAAGTTCCATTATGTATCTGGACATGCAGCCTTGATTATCGGAATAATAATAATGTTAATATTAATAATCTATGCCATAAGAAGAATTAAGACTGCAAACAATAGCACTTCCCTATCCACTGTAATTTACTTTAAAATGATTATCGGTAATTGTAATTATAACTATAAAAAATATATACAAATGTTCAAGCAGAACATAATTATTGTATCACACTGAACTGATCTATATATAACTGAGAAACGTACATAAAATAAGTAATTTATGACTGCTAGGGTGTGTGTTCATAAAACATGAACAGGAACCGACACAGGCCAACCAATAAACAATACAGTCCACTTGAAGGAGGCCACTTGAGAAAAAGGACACATAGAGTTCGACCATAAAATCATATACATGGGCACGTCGAACCCAAATCTATTAACACATGTTGTTTGCATGTAGTAGGTGTCATTAGAAGGAATGAGCGTGGGAAAAAGTGCCGCACATCCCTCCTTTTCTTAGCGTTGGTCTTAGTTTTAATTACCTTATGTTTTCCTATATATAGTGCATAAGTTTTGAAAATAAAACAGTTTTGAATTTACAACTCAACTCGCAAGTGTTTCGACTTTTCTTTTAAGGTCTTAACATATTTTAAAAAACTTTATTTTAAATTGGTTAGGCTATTGGCTTTTCTCTGACCTAAATTTGGCTGCGGGTGAGACCATATCGGCTGTTGTGTAAATGGGTCTGAGTAAATGCCTTAGTCTCGTAGAATACACACTGTAATTTTTCCCCCTACAGTTTAACTGCACATTGTTAAACTTTATACAACATTAAACAATAAACAATATTTCCCTTTAGTGTAAATCCTACAGTTGGACATTATTTCATTGGCTAGTTTTGCAATGTTTGGAAAATAGTATCCAGATAAGATTTGCTGAATGTTTTCCTGTGCTGCTCTATGGGCGCGACCTCTTCCTTCAGGACTATTTGATTTCGGAAGCAGTTGATCGGGGTGTCAGCCGTTTCGATCATATAGGTCAGGGACTGCTCACTATGAATAGTTGCTACGTCGGATTCCGGTTCACCCTGCAGTATGTGCAAGTTTAGTCGCGAAAGCCCATCTGCGACAAAGTTTTCTTTGCCGGGCTTATAGTGGATTTTTGCGTTATGTTCATCGATGAACGCTTTCCAGCGCTTGATTTTGGCGTTTGGATTCCTGTCGGACGCCGCAAAAGTCTGAGGCTGGTGATCGGTAAAGATATTAATGTCTTTAGTGCCATACAAATATTGTTAAAGCTTGCCTAAGGCCCACACTATGGCCAACAGCTCCCTTTCATTAGTTGCAAAGTTTTCTCATTATCCTTCAATGCCCTTGAGACCATTGTTATAGGCCTACCACCCTAGGATAGTACAGCACCAATTCCATATGCAGAAGGGTCTGTCGTTAGATTGAACCGATTCTTAAAATCGGGATGCGTAAGCATGACATCTTTGGATGCCAAAACATTTATAATTCTTTCAAGCGTGTCGCACTACTTAGTGTTGAAATAAATGGGAACATTTTTTTAAATATTTTTGCTAACTGAGCCGTTCTTGCCTTTTAGGATTTGCGTAAGTGGCTTTGATATAGAGGCAAAATATTTTACGAAGCACCTAAAATGGCTGGCCAGCCCTAAAAAGGATTTAAGTGCAAACAAGTTTGTTGGATCTACTTATTCCTGAATGGCTCTGCCCTTTTCTGGGTCTGTTCTTGCTCCACCTCTAGTGACTATGAACCCCGGGTACTCTAAACTAGTTTTACAAAATTTTTTCTTTTCCCTAGACACATTTATGTTGGCTTCTATTAAGTTTTTTAACACCCAATCTAGCTCGCGTAAAACGTCATCTATAGTTCCTTGGAATATGTATCTCGTTTTTGCCACCATTTACCGCGATCTTTAGCATTTTCGCGATCTTGTTTTGCCAGAACTATCTGGTGGTAGCCTGACTTTAAGACCAGGGTTGTAAAATACTTGGCGATTCTTAGGTTCGACGAAATCATGGAAATGTTGGGCAAAGGGTATCTATCGGCTACAGTTTTTTTATTTATTTTTCTAAAGTCGATTACCAGGCGTTTAATTTTATTGCCGATATCATCGCGGTCTTTTTTATCTACGACCCAGTTCTGGCTGTTATAGGGCGATCTTGAAGGCCTTATAACTCCGTTCTTAGGCAACGATTTTATTACGTTACTGACAAACTCGGCTACTCCTAAGGGGTGCGGATATAGCTTAGAGTAGATGGGCTCGTTACTCTCGATGCGGATCGTTGCCACGACGGTAGTGTTAAAGCCTTGATGCTGTTAAGTACCATTTTTTTATAAGGTGCTTTTACGACGTTGGGCACATGTATGTCGTCGACGTTTGTAAAGTTAACATCTTCGCAGGTATGGTACGTTAGGCTTTCCGACGTTGTACCATAGTTTATCTTGTTCATTTCTGTGTATAATTTTGCACCAAACTGTAATAGCAGATCGAAGCCTATTATACCGTCGAACAGCGTGTTCAACAAAAAAATGGGAACGTTTTCCCGAAAATATTTCTTAGACATTTTTGTTTAATTTACTTGAATCCGTGGACTGAGCTCACAGTGAAAGGGGATTGAACGGTTTAAAGTAGTTTTAAGCTTTCCCTGTGTCTATCAAACAGCTTTTACGTCGATTTCTGCGAAGGCCTCTTCAGCTACGGCATTGTAGGTGATCGTATCTGGGTCCTGGCTTTCTTGGGTTACATTATTAACGCTCTGGCGCCTCTGTCCGGAAACACGTTCGGAGTTTTGTGGGAACCGGGCACTTTGGTTCTTTTGGTAACTAGTAGGCTGTCGAAGTTTCGACGAAGATGGGTCTACCTCCATCGGCTCAGCTTGGTTTCGCTGCGGCTGGTTTCCCTGATTTAAGATGTGCTGATGCTGGTCATCAACTTGTCTGGAGAAAGAAGGGGCCTTTCCCTGGTTACGTTACTGACTATTCTGTTGGGCCTGTTACTATAAACCCATAGTTAGACGAAACGGCGTAGAGCTCGTGGTTTGACTCTACCTCCTGAGCCAGGAAGAGCTGCAAACAGAATGTCTGTGAAGATTTTCCTCAGACCTGAAATAAAGACGCGAAGGGCATCGCCACGATATTTTTCATTCATAAATTTGGGCATCGTTTTGTCATACGTCATGATCGTTTTATTTCTAAGGAGAGTTAATTTTCTTTCTACCTCATTATAGTATTGGAGTATTGTCATGTTGCCTTGGCGCGAGCATGACAGCTCATGTTCTATCAAATGCAGAGGGCGTTTATCAGTATATGCTTCAAAGTTAGGCACCGTATTAAATGATGCCAGGACAGAGTCCGAATTTCCTGTAATTTTATTCCTGATTATAGTGACTATATATATTTTTTCTGTATTCCTGTATATTATTCATAATAAAGAACGCCCTTTCCAAGGTTGAGGTGTAACGTCTGCCTTCTCGCTCTCTCCTTCAGGCGTGCTCATCTGTATTGAGTCCATTTATTAAGAATGACTTAACTGTTCCCTTCCACGAAATCAATCACGTTTTCGTTGGCCGATCAGTGCAACAGTAAGAAAATAAGACTACTGCTATGCCTGGAGCTCTATTATTTATTATGGGCTATTTCTCTAGATAAAGGGAACGGGAAATTTAAATCTACATATATCATAGGAGATACAGATATCGCAATTCAGGGGAAGAGCCACGAACGTCTCTCACACGAACGCTGGCCCTGATACTCGTGCAAGATCTCGCCTACTCTCCTTAAGGTCCCTCGGTGGCGACGGAGTTGGTGGCCGTAGTCAGCTGAATAAGTTCTTGCCTGAGTGCAAGAACCCAGTTACCAAAATGCACATCTCCGCTACCTAGTGTTAACTTATACACCCGTCGCTCCGCTTTTCATGTGCGAGTTGCGGGGAGCGATAGCTACGTTCGCATTAGCAGCATTCAAGAGCTCTTATCTATGTATGCCTATTTTCCTCTCTCAGAACACGATCAAGAGGGGAGCTTCCGTAATTAAAGATCTCTTTTAACTTTCTCTTTATGTATTCAATGTTAGTCTTAAGATTTTACTGAATATTTTTATTTGTACGTTTTTAATGTGTAAGTTACAATTCTTTTATAATTTGTCTCTCTTTAATTTGTGTATATTGCGTATGCTGCTAATAGTCCCAATAGTATTTTTTAAATGATTCATAATATGAATAGACTTCCAACGAATAGCAAGATAATGATTCGTACGCTGGCAAAGAAAAAATATTGTGAAATTTTGGAATAGTTGTTCCAATTGGATTAAAATTGAGTTTTGGTGGTGCAAATTTTTATATTTTAATGACGAAAAAAGAGACAAAAAGATGGGCGTACGTGCGTTCTGCTTAAAGTATTTTAACGAAAAAATTTAGGCTTCATTACAATTCGATCTTAAAACTCACTTATCTAGTGTGGCGAAGCGGGGCGAATTCGCCAAGAGCGAGAGAGCTTTCTGCGCTTCCGCTCCGCCTTAATCCATCACTTTATCCTACAAAATTTGGCAGCTCGATGCTACATATGGTATAAAGATGAGTAAGATTGGTAAGATCTAAAGTCGATGTGGTGTGTGTGTCGGAAACGTGGCTTAAACGGCATTTATGTGATAACGTAATTTTGTGTGATGAATTCGATCTATACTTATTTGATCGTGAAGGAAATAGTGGGGGTGTTGCTATATACATCAATAAAACGAGGGGGAACGTTGTGAGCCGCGTCTACGCCGCGTCTACGCCGCGGCTCTACTTTATACCCGATACTCAGTCAGTATATATGTATGTGAGCTTGTAGTAATTTATTACATGTTCGCAAAAGGGAAAAATTTAATTTTAGCCAAAAAAAAAAAATTTAATTCGAACCTTTTCGGAGATTTTGATCTATTAGATGTTTCCATATTTGTTTATATACATTTTTTACAACTGCCATTTCTAAAATGGTAAAATGGCGAAAGTGGCCATTTGTAGTATCAGCGGACAATCAAAAAATGTACTGGCAAATTAGTGTTGATGAAGATCAGCATTATTTGCATATAATCTGGAGAGTCGTTCCAAACGAAAAACTAAAAGAATATAAACTAACAACCGTTACGTACGGTACAGCTTAGGCACCCTACTTAGCTACTAGGGTGCTTGTTGCAATAGCAGATAAGTGCGGAAATAAAGCAATTAGAGAAATTATAAAAAATGATTTTTATATGGACGATGACAGGTGCTGATCCCATATTAGATGCCAAAAGGCATGTAAAGGAAGTTACCCAGGAGTTTGATAAGGTTGGGTTTAACTTAAGAAAGTGGATAACAAATATCCCAGAAATTGTTAAGGACGTTAGAGATAAGGAAGAAAATAAAGTATTAACCATTGAAGAGAATGAATCCGTCAAAACATTAGGACTTCAATGGGAGCCAGTTAAAGACGAGTTTAGGCTTAACTTCCATTATGAACCTACTAAAAAAACTAACAAAAGAATAGTTTTATCTACATTAGCAAAGATGTATGACCCTTTAGGCTGGTTGTCTCCAGTTACAATTGTTGGAAAATTCTTTATGCAAAAACTTTGGTTGTCAGACAAAAATTGGGATGATAGGATACTCGTGAATTGAATTCATTTAAAGACAATTTAACAGCATTAGAGAGCATTCGGATACCAAGATGGCCTAATTCTCAGCATAGTAATCCGATGCAAATTCATGGTTTTGCCGATGCATCTGAGAAAGCTTATGCTGCCGTAGAGTATGCAAACGTAGATGGTTCTTCAATTATAATAGCCAGCAAAAGCAAGGTTAATCCGAAGAAGAATCGAAAAACCATTCCCAAATTAGAACTTTGTGCAGCTCATCTTCTAGCAAAATTGATTGAACGGGTGAAAAAAGCGGTTGGAAGTGAAGCAGAAAGTTATGCTTGAAGTGATTCTACGATTACTCTAGCCTGGATAAAGAATGGAGACAATAAAGACAAGTTTATTAAGCGTAGAACTGAAGAAATTAGAAAAGTTCAAGAAATTAAATGGAGACATGTCAAATCCGAAGACAATCCAGCAGTTGTAGCATCAAGGAGCATTAGTGCAGGTAAGCTGAACGATTTTGAAATTTGGTGGAAGTGTCCTCAGTGGCTGGCGAAATCTAAAGAAGATTGGCCGAAAGAGGAAATTGAAGACAAAATAATTGTTAGCACAACGTTTATAATCGATAAAGCTAACATAATTAATGAGTTATTACAGAAATACTCGTGTATGCATAAACTGAAAAGAGTCATTGCATATATATTAAGGTTTATTCAAATGAAAACCGAAAATAAAGAATTTCCATCATATTTAACAGTCAATGAGATTAAGAGCGCCAAGATATTGATATTGAAAAATCAACAAGCTATGCAATTCAGTTCTGAAATCGCTAGCCTAGTTAATAAAAAGGAAATAGAAACAAAAAGTAAAATATTGGGCTTAGATGAAGATGGATTACTGCGAGTTGGAGGAAGATTACAAAACTCCAGCGCAGAATTAGAGGTTAAACATCCCTTGATTTTAAATAAGTGTCACTTAACGTCTTTAATTATCAATAATGCACATGAGGAAACATTGCACGGTGGAATTAATCTGATGCGAAATTATATCCAGCGAAAGTATTGGATATTTGGGCTAAGAAACAGTTTAAAGCAAAAGCTTAGGAGCTTAGCTAACAGCTGTGCTAGGTATCGGCAGAATACGGCAGAAAAAATTATGGGAAATCTGGCAAAATACAGAACAACAATGTCACACCCTTTTACAAATACAGGGGTAGACTTCGCCGGTGGCAGAAATCTTATAGGGATATATTGCCGTATTTCTGTACATGGCGACAAAGGCTATTCATTTTTAAGTTGTCAGCGATCTAACTTCGGATGCCTTTCTAGCTGCACTTAGAAGATTTTTTTCAAGAACAGGAAAATGTGCAAAAATCTTTTCGGATAATGGAACCAATTTTATGGGAGCTTCGCGTAAATTAGACGAAGAATACCAGAGAGCCATTAAGGACTATATAAAAGTGGTTCCAATATTAGAATAATTTAACCTACGAGGAAATGGCAACCCTCTTATGTCAAATTGAAGCTGTACTGAATTCACGCCCGTTGTATACCGCTTCAAATGATTTTGACGATTTTAATGTATTAACACCAGGTCATTTTATTATTGGAAGGCCAATATTCGGCCCCATTGAAACAATGTCAGATGAAAGAATTGGAAATCTGGATAGGTGGAAATTAATTCAAAAAATGAAGAGAGACTTCTGGATTAAATGGAAAGAAGATTATTTACACACTCTTCAACAAAGAAATAAATGGAGAATAGGAATACAGAATATTAAAAAAGGACAGATAGTTTTAATAAAAGATGAAAACTGTCATCCAGCTAGATGGCCGTTGGGGAAAATAGAAGAAATACATAAAGGTAGGGGCGATAGAGTCAGAGTAGTCACCACCAAACATCAAGATGGGTCGATTAAAAGACCGATTACTAAAGTTTGTCCATTAGCTGGAATTGAGTCTGAAGAAAAGGACTCAGAAACGCCTCCAAAAGAAGCCAGAAGTACTCGCGGTAGACCTCGAATACCCAAACTCATGGCAGTAATGTTAATGCTTATGTTATTTTGCCAAGTATCAAATGCAAGCATAGCTGCCAGAGGAAAAGAGAAGTGGTCAATTGAAAAAATGAACAGTTCCACTTCAATATATTTGGACCCGATGGGAGACGTAGAAATAGTCGCCTCGTCTTGGGATCTAATAGTTTATTATAAATCTTTTCAAATGATAAAAAATGGAAAAGAATTAATTGGGAAAATGAGAGTAGTGTGCGGTAAACTTTACACTTTTGAAGAGCAATGCAACAATGTTTTAGATAACACTGACAGACAAATTGCAGATCTAGAAGAAAATAATACATTTTTTATAACTCAAGATAACAAAAGAAAGAAACGAGCGAGTTTATGGGCTCCCTTTATCATTTATTGTTCGGAATAATGGACGCCGAAGATAGGGAAACTTTGGAAGGAAATATGAAAAATTTGTTAGAAAACCAACATAATATAGACGATTTAATTAAAAGGCAAACGTCAGTAGTAGAGTCAACGGTAAATATTCCCAAAAGAACTACCGAGGAAATAAACGTAAATTTTAGAAGTATGAGCACTAGAATAGAAAACATAACGTAAGTGTTAAAGGAAAGTTACTATGTATACAAAGAATCTATACACTTCTTTATGGTAACAAAGCAACTAAGTTCATTGATTGATGAATGCGAGAAAATCCAAGCAGGAGTAATAAGTCTACTGATAAATATTAATCATGGTAGACTGAATCCAAATCTTTTAAAACCTATGCAGTTTAAGGCAGAGATATCAAAAATAAAGAATAGGTTATTAGAAACATTAGTTCTTCCAGGAAAATGAACAGGTACGGAATTGAAGGAAAGTTATAGCCTATTAACCGCGAAAGGGATTTTCGTGGATAACAAATTAATTTTGAATGTGAAGATTCCACTGTTTGGTAGACACCCATCCCATTTGTTTAGGATTATTCCAATACCAGTTGAGCACGAAAGGGAATTGGTCAAGGCAGAGTTGAGCTCTAGGTACTTAGTATATAACTTCGAAATTGATTCCTATCATTCGATGACTGAAGCTACTTTAAACAAATGTCAAAAATGGCAAGCAAATAAAAGAGTATGTGAAGGTAATTGGCCTTGGAGCAGCGCCAATGACAATTCTTGTGAGATAACTCCATTCAAACTAAATTGACTATTGTAAATTGTGGTTATAAAAAGATATCAAAGACAAGGTCATTTTGGGTCGAATTAGAAAAGAAAGGTAGTTGGCTCTTCAAAGTTCCAGTCAACACTAATGCTAGAATTCAATGTAGTTACTCAAATCAAGAGTTAATTGATCTCCCTCAACAAGGAATTTTAACAATAATAAACGGTTGTACTGTGCGAACCGATGATAAAATATTAGTACCTCATCATAGCCTTCATACAGAAACCTATGAGACAATTTCATCCTCTCATATAAGTAATATAAGCAAAATACCAAAAATTGTTCGCAATCCTTTGCATGTACCATTAATTAACCATACTGAAGAAATTGATAAGTTGAAAAACGAATTAAAATTGTTAAAAGAGAATAATCATTAATTAAAAGGACTTAAGTTCCATTATGTATCTGGACATGCAGCCTTGATTATCGGAATAATAATAATGTTAATATTAATAATCTATGCCATAAGAAGAATTAAGACTGCAAACAATAGCACTTCCCTATCCACTGTAATTTACTTTAAAATGATTATCGGTAATTGTAATTATAACTATAAAAAATATATACAAATGTTCAAGCAGAACATAATTATTGTATCACACTGAACTGATCTATATATAACTGAGAAACGTACATAAAATAAGTAATTTATGACTGCTAGGGTGTGTGTTCATAAAACATGAACAGGAACCGACACAGGCCAACCAATAAACAATACAGTCCACTTGAAGGAGGCCACTTGAGAAAAAGGACACATAGAGTTCGACCATAAAATCATATACATGGGCACGTCGAACCCAAATCTATTAACACATGTTGTTTGCATGTAGTAGGTGTCATTAGAAGGAATGAGCGTGGGAAAAAGTGCCGCACATCCCTCCTTTTCTTAGCGTTGGTCTTAGTTTTAATTACCTTATGTTTTCCTATATATAGTGCATAAGTTTTGAAAATAAAACAGTTTTGAATTTACAACTCAACTCGCAAGTGTTTCGACTTTTCTTTTAAGGTCTTAACATATTTTAAAAAACTTTATTTTAAATTGGTTAGGCTATTGGCTTTTCTCTGACCTAAATTTGGCTGCGGGTGAGACCATATCGGCTGTTGTGTAAATGGGTCTGAGTAAATGCCTTAGTCTCGTAGAATACACACTGTAATTTTTCCCCCTACAGTTTAACTGCACATTGTTAAACTTTATACAACATTAAACAATAAACAATATTTCCCTTTAGTGTAAATCCTACAGTTGGACATTATTTCATTGGCTAGTTTTGCAATGTTTGGAAAATAGTATCCAGATAAGATTTGCTGAATGTTTTCCTGTGCTGCTCTATGGGCGCGACCTCTTCCTTCAGGACTATTTGATTTCGGAAGCAGTTGATCGGGGTGTCAGCCGTTTCGATCATATAGGTCAGGGACTGCTCACTATGAATAGTTGCTACGTCGGATTCCGGTTCACCCTGCAGTATGTGCAAGTTTAGTCGCGAAAGCCCATCTGCGACAAAGTTTTCTTTGCCGGGCTTATAGTGGATTTTTGCGTTATGTTCATCGATGAACGCTTTCCAGCGCTTGGTTTTGGCGTTTGGATTCCTGTCGGACGCCGCAAAAGTCTGAGGCTGGTGATCGGTAAAGATATTAATGTCTTTAGTGCCATACAAATATTGTTAAAGCTTGCCTAAGGCCCACACTATGGCCAACAGCTCCCTTTCATTAGTTGCAAAGCTTTCTCATTATCCTTCAATGCCCTTGAGACCATTGTTATAGGCCTACCACCCTAGGATAGTACAGCACCAATTCCATATGCAGAAGGGTCTGTCGTTAGATTGAACCGATTCTTAAAATCGGGATGCGTAAGCATGACATCTTTGGATGCCAAAACATTTATAATTCTTTCAAGCGTGTCGCACTACTTAGTGTTGAAATAAATGGGAACATTTTTTTAAATATTTTTGCTAACTGAGCCGTTCTTGCCTTTTAGGATTTGCGTAAGTGGCTTTGATATAGAGGCAAAATATTTTACGAAGCACCTAAAATGGCTGGCCAGCCCTAAAAAGGATTTAAGTGCAAACAAGTTTGTTGGATCTACTTATTCCTGAATGGCTCTGCCCTTTTCTGGGTCTGTTCTTGCTCCACCTCTAGTGACTATGAACCCCGGGTACTCTAAACTAGTTTTAAAAAATTTTGTCTTTTCCCTAGACACATTTATGTTGGCTTCTATTAAGTTTTTTAACACCCAATCTAGCTCGCGTAAAACGTCATCTATAGTTCCTTGGAATATGTATCTCGTTTTTGCCACCATTTACCGCGATCTTTAGCATTTTCGCGATCTTGTTTTGCCAGAACTATCTGGTGGTAGCCTGACTTTAAGTCCAGGGTTGTAAAATACTTGGCGATTCCTAGGTTCGACGAAATCATGGAAATGTTGGGCAAAGGGTATCTATCGGCTACAGTTTTTTCATTTATTTTTCTAAAGTCGATTACCAGGCGTTTAATTTTATTGCCGATATCATCGCGGTCTTTTTTATCTACGACCCAGTTCTGGCTGTTATAGGGCGATCTTGAAGGCCTTATAACTCCGTTCTTAGGCAACGATTTTATTACGTTACTGACAAACTCGGCTACTCCTAAGGGGTGCGGATATAGCTTAGAGTAGATGGGCTCGTTACTCTCGTTGCGGATCGTTGCCACGACGGTAGTGTTAAAGCCTTGATGCTGTTAAGTACCATTTTTTTATAAGGTGCTTTTACGACGTTGGGCACATGTATGTCGTCGACGTTTGTAAAGTTAACATCTTCGCAGGTCTGGTACGTTAGGCTTTCCGACGTTGTACCATAGTTTATCTTGTTGATAAAGAGCTTTGATAGAAAGTTTGGTGGTTCTAGCTCTTATAGTCTCTGAGAACTAGGCGTCAAAAAATTCGATCAGGCATAGCGCCTACCCCTGTGTGTGAGAGAGAGCGAGAGGGAACGATGCATTTCGAAATGGTTTTCTTCATTGTTGCTATTTTTATCATCTGATCTGATCCAGATTCAACAATCTGATAGATATGCTCATTCTCTATGATTCTGCGTTTTTAGTATTCTCGTATCTTTAAAATTGTGCATGCCACAGATCTTCGTCCTTGGAGTAGGCGGAAGGGGGCGGGGCGAAATTTTGAAATGCACTTGTAATAGTGCGATAGGACAGGAGTCTGGATACGAAATTGTGTTCTTCTAGCTTTTATGGTCTTTGAGCTATAGGCGCTAATGAAGACGGACAGACGGACAGACGGACGGACGGACAGACGGACGGACAGACAGACATAGCTATATCGACTCGGCTATTGATGCTGATCAAGAATATATATACTTTATGGGGTCGGAAACGCTTCCTTCTGGGTGTTACACACATTAATTTTTTGCACAAATCTAATATACCCCTTTACTCTTCGAGTACCGGGTATAAAAACTCAAATCCAAATTGATATGCAAACACCCACCAGAAAGTGCAATAGAATACCTCGCTGTAGAATCATCATGCCCCAGCAGCTCTCAAATTACTATTAGGCTGTCTGTATAGACCTCATCGCAATACTAACTATGAACCATTAAGTACTTATGTAATCTCCAACTTACCTGTAATATACTGACTTAATTATAACCGGAGACTCCAACTTACCTGTAATATACAGACTAATTATCGCCGGAGACTCAAGCAAAGACATATGGTGACAGCGATGGTTTCTCTAGGCCTAGACCTAGTCATAAATAGTAGACAAACACATTTTTCAAGCACTACAAACACACTATTGGATCTTTTTTTTGTTAATTAAAAACAAAAAATCCTACTATATTTTCCAGATACGATCTAATTTTCCTGACATACGATTTTAATTCTGAAAAGACTGACGACGACATATGGTACCGAAATTTTAAGAACATTGGCATTATCAAACTTAATGATGAATCCAACACATATGACTGGAATAGAGTATTCAAAATATATGATGTAGATTCGCAAGTAGGACAACTACGAGCGTACACACTATATCTTCATCAGACATTCGTACCGTTGCGGAAATTAAAAATTACACCAACCAAAATATTACACGTAGCATATCGATAAGGGATAAAGCTTATAATAAATGGAATCGTTACAAAACGTCTGGGCATTATTAAGAATTCAAAAATTTGAAGAAAAACACCAACCAATTGATACTGACAGTTAAGAAATCTTTTTATTCCATAAAGTTTCAAAATGCAATATCGACAAAAAGGACATGAAGAGAGCTTAAAAAGAGACTTGGGAATAGGGAAGAGGACAAATAACATAAAAATAGATGTAGACATGAACGAATTAAACAGAAAATTTGTTATAAACGGAGTACCTGAAGTAACATATAGTCCTTATTTTGACATTTGCTCCGAATTTGAAGCCCCAGGACATATTCTCGGGACAATCGCCACCAAAACGCTTCCCTGACTGACGAGTCAAGTTGCCATCGCCGCAAGCAGCTGAGACTCTACTGGTCCGGAGTCCGCAGTGGGGGGGGGGGGGGCGATGAGCGACCCGCCTGTCAGCAGGCGCCCGGGCGTTAGTGCCTCGCCGTCACTTGGGTCCTGGCAGAGACCTCCGAGCGGCCTGGAAACTCTGACGAAGTTCAGCGCGTTGTCGCAGTGCACGACTTGGGGATATCCTCTGCCCCCGACGAACTTTGGAAAGCCAATAAGAAAGAGTCAGTTTAAAAATCTGAAAAAACTTCTGGGTGAACCGCTTTGGACGCAAAACAAACAAAAAGCTCAATGTATGACTTATATGGGGGCCTTCCTTGAACTTACAATGTCGTATATACTGGTCCACAAAAATGCACGCAGCAAATTGCAAATGGGCGGAGAGCTCGGTGTCGATCTGCACGTAAATTCCCCATAAGTTGAGTCAGCAATCGAGGCTTGCATATAAAGCAACGCATACGTGATCGGACTGTCTGACTGCAGACCTCCTGACCGTTCACTATCCAATCACTCTGTCGGAGGATGCTCACCAGTGCTCGTGGCCGACATGAAATTTCGAACAGTGCAGATGACGCACGTAGCTTCACACAAATTGGGGGCGCTTTGCTAAAAGCAAAGGAAACTTGGCATCATATGATATTGGAGCTTTAGCTAGTCGCCCCCCTACTCGCAACAACGAAAAAGTACACCAAGTACTTACACCAAGTACGGGACATATATGCGAACTCTCTAAGCAGCTTGAGGTGTGACGAAAATCCCTCGGTGACATCTACCAGCTCCGAACTTTGCACAACAGCGGTCAGTCCGACCGCAGTCTTCCTCTTCTCCAACTGAGCGTCTTCTGGAGGACCGAAAGGAGAGTTTTCGGGGCCAGTTTTTATTCGTGATCATTCAAAAAAATTGATCCTTCGAACCAGATTGACTGGACGATTTCGTTGACATCACAACCTCTTGAGACAATTTCTTCTGGGTTCTGTTTCGTGGTCAGATGCCACCACGTAGCTTCATCTGACCACTATTGAATATCAGCCAATCACTTCGAAACGATCGTCGACAACGAGGATGGATGAGACCGAATCCAATGAAGAGTTACTTCTGAATACGACCAATAAACAGATCGTTCGATAGGGACCTTTAATAGGGGCTTGATTCTGTGACAGAGATCTGCGAGAAGGTAAGCGGCACATAACTGAAGCCTTGGAGCGTTTTGGTCTTGAGCGGCGCTACTTTGGACTTGGAAGTCAATAACGATATTTTACAACCTTCTGCAGTTTTGCTACGTATATAGACGCACGCTCCGTCAGCAAAGGCATGTATTTGCACCGGTGACATCGGATCTGTAAACACGAACCGGGGTATGGATATCTCTTCCAATTGAGGCAGTGTGTTTTTCAACATATTTCATGCTGTCTCTAAATGCAGCGGAATAGACTCATACCAATCTAATTTGTTAAGCCAAAGTTCCTGCAATAGGATCTTGCCAGTTATGATGATAGGACTTAGCAAACCAAGGGGGGTCGAATAACTTCGATGTCCCCGATAAAATGTTCCGTTTTGTCGCTCGGAGACCCATGACTGAATTGTCAATTTTAAATTTGAAGGCATCTTCATTAAGCAACCATGAGATTCCTAACGCCTTAGTCAATTCTGAATCCGAGATCGTTATGGGCTTTGCTGTGCTCTCAGATGCGGTGATCTCAGGTGAGTTTGAAAACCACTTTGCCAACTCAAACCCTGCGGTCTGAAGAACCTGAGACACTTCGGACTTAATTGCCCTAAGCTCCTTTAAGCATGCAGCAACAGTCAACATGTCATCGACGTAAAAGTCGGACCCGATAACGTCAGCAGCTTTAGGGAATGAGAGCTTTGCAGACTCACTCAACCTTTTTAAACACCGGATATCCAAAAATGGGGCTGGGCCAGTCCAGTTACGGTGTTAAGCTTTTACAATCTCAAGAATGCAAATGGGTCTCTTCTCCACACTATTAGTTTAAACTGCCTATCAGCTTCATTTACCATTACATGGCGATACATCTTTTTAACATCGGCAGTCAGGGCAAACCTGTGCGGACGGAAGCGGAGCAGTGCCGAATATGGCTCCTCTTGAATGGTAGGTCCAACCATCAGAATATCATCAAGGCCACCTGAGAGGACGTCTTGGACGATGCATCGAAAACGACGCGAAGCTTGGTAGACGTACTTTGGGGCCTTAGGACACACTGATGTGGAGTAGAATGAATTGTATTATCACTTCCATAAATTCTAAGTAAATTTTCTTCAACTCAGGGTCATGGTGCAATCTTCTTTCAAGCAACAACCTCAAAGGAGCTGTCACCAATACCAAGCAAGCTAGTACATGGCTCCTCTCTACGGATCTTTAAGTGGTGAGCAAGGTCCTCTGTAATGAAATTGGTTTGAGATCCAGAGTCCAGCAGAGCTCTGGCCAGAATGTAGTCACCGCTCTTCGTTCAGACACTTACGATCGACGTAGCCAGAAGTACCCCGTCCAACGATGTCGCATGCAGAGCATGGAACGTGGAAGGTTTATCCTTGTTTGACGGAGGAGAGGCACTCTTTTGGGGTGGTAGCAACACGAGACTATTAGCAGACACTGTGTATCGATGCAATAAGGTGTGATGTGAGCGGCCACACACTCGAAATTTATTGGCCTTGCATTTTACAACAGCGTGGCCTTTCTGCAGACAATTAATGCATAAGGGTCCAAACTTAGCGAACTCGAACCTATGCATGACCGAGAGACGCTAAAATGGAGTGCATTTCGACCCTACATGGTCTCCCAAAGTGCAATAGCTGCAAGGGCTATACAGAGCAGTAGAGGGTCAAAGCCTAATGGAGGTGACAAATTACTCTGGGGAAGAACAACAATTTTTTCTAGAAGAATCCCTTGTAGTGTCCAAATTCAACCCGGACGATCATGTAGAAGTGAATAACATAGATGGCGAGAGGAGTGCAGACGGCGGGAAGGTCCCGTTCGAAAAAATCAGATCAGACCACCTCAATGAAATGGAAATTAAAGAGCTAAGAAAGTTGTATGCCAAGTACCCGTCAGCCTTCTATAGAGAGGGTGACGAACTGTCCTTCACGAACGTAGTGAAACACCAGGTGAGGACAGCGGATATCCCGGTCTACTCCAGGCCGTATAGATACGCATTCGCGGAAAGGCAGGAGGTCAGAAAACAAATCGGGAAACTCTTAGATCAAAAGATAATAAGGCACAAACATTCTCCATGGAGTGCTCCGGTATGGTTACTCCCCAAAAAGAAGGACGCCTCAAGGGTAAGAAAGTGGAGAATGGTAGTCGATTACAGGAAGTTGAACGAGAAGTTGATAAAGGACAGATACCCGATGCCAATCATAAATTATGTATTGGACGGGCTTGGAAGGGCGAAATATTTCTCAACGCTAGACTTAGCTAGTGGATACCATCAAATTGAGGTAGAAGAACAAGACATATACAAGACAGCTTTTTCGGCCGAAGGGGGACATTTTGAGTATGTCAGAATGCCCTTCGGGCTAAGCAATGCTCCCGCAACCTTTCAAAGGTTTATGAATAACCTTTTCGGAGAGCTGATAGGAAAATGCTTCCTGGTTTACATGGACGATATCATTGTATTCTCAGCATTCTTACAAGAACATATGTGCGATCTGAATAAAGTCAGCTAGATAAAACGGAGTTCTTGAGAAAAGAGGTAAAATACCTGGGTCATGTAGTAACCTTAGAGGGGTGAGACGCTGAAAGCAACAAAGCCACAAAATGTCCAAAAGGAAAAAATCCGAAGATTAACAAAGGCTAAGGAGTGATAAATTTCAGATGGACGGCGGAAGCGGCTAAGGTGTTTGAGATCCGCGGATTAAAGGAAAACGAGCCTTTAGCCCAGATCGAGATGGGGCCAGCTCGGATTATCCAAACCTACAAGACTTTTGTCCACGTGGTGCAACTAAAAGAGTTTAAGGAAAGTATTGACCAGTTGGAGGTGATGGTCGGAAAGATGCAGGAGGAGGAAGAGACGAGGGATGTAGTAAGGGCACTCCAACGAAAGTTAGACCAGGTCAGGGGAAAACTCGAGAAGGTAAGCCCCAAAATAAGGAGCAAGAGGGGACTTATCAACGGCCTAGGGTCAGTAGTTAAGGCAGTGACAGGGAATATGGATGCCGAAGATGCAGAACGGCTGGAAAAGGAGATCAGGAAGGTGAAGGAACAAGAGGAAAAGATAGAAGAAGTACTAGAAATACAGGAGACTAGAGGCAAATTTGACGCAGTTTGACGCATGAACGAAGAGCAGGCTAGAGTAAGCACGTTCCTAAACAATAGGAATAACAGGATAAGTAAGGCATTCGTTGAGGAGGACAGGAGAATTTATAGAATAGAGTACATAGATAAGATCCAATTGGCAGCAGATATGCTAATGGTGAAGGTTAGCGATCTAACAGAAAGCATATTGCTTTCTGTTAGGTTCATTTTAGATGATAATGAGGCACAGAAGATCATTCAAGAATTAGAAGAACAGGGCGTTCAGATAGCTTCAGAGGAACACATGTATGAATTCCTCCAGCTAAGGGCCATAATAAACAACACCGATTTAATTTTCGCGATGAGAATGCCAATTTTTAAAAATCAAACCTACACCCTGAAAAGGCTACTGGCCTTGCCCATTAACAAATCCGAATACATAGTAACACCAAATTTTGTAGCATGTAGTAACCAGGAAATACACTATTATAGATACACTATTATATACATATTATATGCAAATCAGAAAATTGTTTATATGTAAGAGTACTAAATTGGTAAAGAGAGTCAATGACCTGTGTTTGAGAAATCTGATGGAAAGAATGGCGGCGGAATGCGAGACGAAGGACACTGGATTGCGCAGAGAAATCTTCAAACCCGAGATAGGGTATGTAGCGATCTTCAACGGAGAACACGTCAAAGTACACACTGATTGCGGGCCAGAGAGGGTCGTCAATGGATCAGAGGTCATAACCTTCAGCGGATGTGGAGTGATGGTCAACAATATCCAATATGAAGCGGAGGAACAATTGGATGTAGAAGGGTGGAAATTGGAAATCCTTCAAACAGAGGAGGTGAAACGAAACAGAACGACCCAAGAATTAAGGGTCCACGAGTTAAAAATGGAGAGTATCCAAACAAATCGAGAAATCACCAGGATACAGATTGTGCCAACGATACACACGGCAGCAACGTATACCGCAGTTGGACTAATACTGGTGGGCGGAATATGTGCCATAAGCCTACCGAGGAAAACCAGCACCGACAGCACAGCTGCCCCGACTACAACCCGCACTCCAACCCTCCGTTATGGTCGGTAGTTCAGGCTGAGGGGGGAGGAGTTACCACCCCAGCACTGGCCCTTGGCCTTCCCCTTCCAGAGCCCCCGCGGGAACCATAACGTACCACAACAAAGTAGCGGCCAACGACACCATACGACAAACATACAAACATCCGCTCCAATTCCATCAGCGGGCCACATTCCATGTCAGCAGATTCCCGGCCACTCAAAATAGCTGACTCCACACTTTGTATTAGACTTAAGAACCAATACCAGAAATAAAGATCAGATTGGATTTAACTCTCAAATCAAACAGTTCACATTTACTTAAGACCTCAGAATATCATAATCACAACCTGGATCACGATAACTACTCACACTCAACTCAACTATTATCATAACTCGTGCGCTCGATCAGACTCAACTTCAACGAATATATAGCCTAACTAACCTACGGTGGCAAAGCGGGTCGAATTCGCCAATAACGAAAGAGTGAGCTTTTATTGCGCTCCCGCCTTGCTCTAAACTAACTTACACTAGACTTCATAAAATTCAAATTGGGATATACAAATACAAATAAAAGACGAGAAACGACGAAGCAACATCAATAGTAAATATTTCAGAAGATATTACATTAAAACAGTATGACGGAAATGTGTCTCTATTGGTACTACTCTACTTTAGTAAAGAATTTGACACGGTTAACCACGAAATTTTATTAAATAAAATGAGCATGTTATTCAATTTTAGTAATGCAACTATAATGCTGCTAAGATCGTATTTAAAGAAGAAAATCAGTAATATGTGATAATAGAGTTTCGTCAATAATGAGCATTAGACGTGGTGTGCCTCAAGATTCAGTTCTTGGATCGCTTTTGTTTTCCTTATATGTGAATGACCTGCTAAACATCCTGGTAAATGTATGTTAGTCATCCATTGCAACAGTGATTTGGTAAACATGAGTAAATGGGCTAAGCATAATAGATTGGCACTTAATCCGGATAAATGTAAATTTATATAAGAAGACAATAAACACGAAAAATTATCTTAAGCTTGAAATTTAAGGAAAACAAATCCATTATGTAGACCATGCAGAGAACTCGGTACTAACATTTAACAATACCCTTTCTTGGAGTCACCTGGTCGCGAAAGTTACTGGAACAACATATAGTCTACTAAGACAACTTGCAACCACACAAAATTTCTTACCAGAGAAAATAAATCTAATCATAGCTAAGACATATCTGACACCTACCTTATTCTATGGAATTGAAATATTTGGTTATTGTGATGCTAAGTCTCAACGAAAACTAAAAGCAACATTTAACAACATTGCCCGTTACATTTATAATAAGAGACGAACTGATCATATTTCAATTATAGCAAGGATAGGGTACAAAACAACAATATTTCTTTATCGAATAATTTATACCAAACAGCCGAGCTACTTGTATGAAAAATTAAACTTTTCTTCATCAGCTAGAACGCTGAATCTGGTAACTAAAAAGTACAAACTTGCCAATTCAGGAAAACAATTGTTAATAAATGCTATTCGATTATGGAATGAGCTATGTATTAACATTGAAAACATTAGCAGAGCAACGCAATTTTGGGAGAAATTAGACACAAACAAAATAACCTCATAAAAAAAAAAAATAAGAATACAAAATATTTATAGATATAATTATAATAATAATATCTTTTAATAGATTAGGTAAGGTTACCCCGGACGGCCCTCAGTGGGGGCCAATATAGCCACCTATTAATAACTATAATAGTTATCTGGACGTGAATGTACCTTTTCGGTGGTATTGGTGAGATTTTGAAGTCCTCGGGAATCGATGTGTGTTTGGAGAAGGCAAGTAATTCACTCGGCGCCCTCTTGAAGGCATCCTCCAGTGATGCCAGCTCCGGTTCACCTAGGTATGTGAGCGGCTTCTGCTGCCTCCTTGATGTCGAATACTTCCGCCTGAAATATGCTGCATCGGTCCGGTAGCTTATATGACATCCTTATTTCAGGGTTCGTGCAGTATAAGCCCGCTCCCACTCCTCCTTCCATTTTGAAGACGTCAGTGTATATGTTGAGGGGCTGAGTCTGATCCTGTCCTGTTTTCCAGTCTTCGCGTCCCATACAAGTATTTGTTTGTACTTTGAGGCACGTTTGGGGGGTCATGTAGTCTGTAAAACTGGTCATGTCCCTGCCGATTGAACTGTGGCCGTATCCTTGGAGCGACATGTTCCCCGATGCAATCAGGCGCCGTGCTGCTTTGCCTGCAGTCAGCCGAGCGTAGATATCGAGGGGATCGATTCCGAGTATGGTTTCGAATGTTTTAGTTGGGGATTAACTCAGCGCCCCTGTGATACATAGCAGGGCCTGTCGCTGGTTCCTTTCCATAAGCTTGTGCTACGTCTCCTTTTCAGTGGCTTGCCACCACACTAGGAATCCACACAGCAGAGTTGGTTGCACCACAGAGAGGTAGAGCCAATGCATTAGGGCAGGTGACAGGCCTCATGTGCTGCTAAGCATCTCCTTCACCCTTTCCACTACATTGGGCCTCCAATACAGCTTGCTGTCCTGTATTGTGCCGAGGTATTTGACTTGTGTTTTTTTAAGTTAGCCTTGTTTGGTTAATTTTCGGAGATCCATGCCGGTACCTTGTACCTATTTGTAAATAGGATAAGGTCCGTCTTGTCCTCGTTGATACTGAGTCCTACTCCATCCGCGCACTCACATATCTCCCTGAAAGTTCGTTCCATTATGGAGCTGAGGGTCGATGGACAAACACCCGTAATAATTATGCTTATGTCGTCTGCATAAGCTGTTATCTTTGTGGCCTTCCGCTCGAATCTCTTGATGAGGTCGTCGACCACCCAGATTCCACAGGAGGGGCGATAGAACACCACCCTGAGGTGTGCCTCTGTGTGCCCCCTTCACCATGGAATCGGTGCCCCACTCCGACTGCAACCGTCTACAACTCAGAAGATTCTTTATCCATAGGTTGATTGCTGGATGTATGTTGGTCGCTTATAGGCGATCCATTATAGCGTTCGTAGTCACGTTATTTAATTCTCCGGATATATATACGAATACTCCTAGTGCATACTTTTTAATGTTGAGCGCTTTCTCGACGGCAGCTGTTAACGAATGTTGTGCTGTCTCCACCGATTTCCCTTTGGTGTAGGCATGCTGGTTGGTTGACATCAGTCCCCCTACCTCATTCCTGATATTTAGATCCCGCAGCTTTTCCAGTGTTTTTAGTAGAAAAGAGGTGAGGCTTATCGGTCTATAATCCGTGAGACAACTCTAGAAGTTCTAGATTGGATTGGGATATAGCCAGTACGTAGACATGCCGAGTATATTGCAGAAAGCAATTGGGTGATCACCTCTTCGGTCAGTTGCAGTAAAGCTGGGTTATCAAATCTGTTGGGGGTTTTGTTCCTCGGTAGCTAGATCCTGTTGCGTTTCGGTGACTTCAGTTCATTCTGGGAAGTGAGCCTCCATTAGTGATGACAGAGCTTCTTCGCTGCTCTCTGACCACTGTCCGTTACTCAACTTGAGCAGACTCTGTATGGTGGGCTGCTTTGAAAGCAGCTTCCTGAATCTTGCTGTTTCAGGCACTTTCTCGATGTTGGAGGGGATTCTTCGTGGGAGGCTTATCCACTTTCAGTGGGGCGCTGAGCATTTGGGCCCGCGTTGCCACTTGCTCGTTGGAGTGTGCGTAAGGGCACTCTCGACCGAGCTTTGCCTCTTGTTACCCAGCATCTCCTCCACTTTGTTGGCGTATTTGCCAGTTGACGCCCTCATTTGGGGTATTTGAGAAAAGTGTACTGTGCCCTCTTTTGAATTTTGAATTAAATGTGACGGGCAGCAGCTTTCCTTATCCAGTTGTTTTGTTGCGCACCTATAACGACCACGATCTAAGCTGTTTCACGCACATTTGAGCTTTAAAGCGCAAAAATGTATCATGATTTTTTTAACAAAAACGAAATTCACATATTTGTGGAACATGAGTGTGAAAGAATTTTTTCAATACGATACATATTTCTCGAGTAAGAGCGTGTTCAATGCACCTACCTCGGGTGCATTACGTACCTACTCTAAATAAACTTTAAACCCGTTTTTCTCGAAACCATGTTTTTTTTATATATGGACGTTGATATGCAATGACTGCCCATGTGGCCCATGGGACACAATCCGAATGCTGTTAAGCGCGAATTCCAGGCCGGAACGCAGCCCTCCTCCCACCCAACCGACCGTGGGGCGCTGCCGCATGACGCGCGACTCGTTAACCGAACCGATCGCGATCATGCAGGAAAGATAGATGTTAGACTAATATTCGAGAAAAATTAGAATTAATCTTACTAAAGGAATTAAGCATGCATTAAAACTATCGTACTCAACAACTAAAATTTCTAACTACGGGAAAGGTATGTGAGTAATAGTGATTTAAGAAGAGGAAGGGAATTAGTTGCCGATATGATATGGTAGAGGGAATTATAATCCGAGCATAAAACTCTAAAAGGTTCATGCAAGGAATAATTCGATCTACAAATCGTAAGGAATAACGGTATATAGTTTCTAGTGTTTCTAACAGGAATCGTGAAGTTTATGCGGCTCAACAAGTCAGGGCTATCTACGTCACTCTTGATCAAATTGTGCACAAAAATCGCACCAAGCATTTTTCTACGATTAACTAAGGAGGGAACGTTTATTAAGAGTAATCTATTAGAGTAAGACGGTAATCTCACACTTGCATCCTAGCTAAGGCCGCGCAGAGCGAAAATTAAAAAGTTTTTTTGGACTGATTCTATAGGTCCTGGTGTACATCGTACTGAGGATTCCATATAAAAGAACCTTATTTTTAAATCCGATGAACAAGCGATATACAGATAGTTTTTATTATATAGGGGTCGTCAAATTCTTTTGACCACCTTTTTATAAACCCAAGCACTCCCATGGCCTTATTTACCATGGTAGAAATGTGTTCAGAAAACTTTAACTTGGGGTCTAAAAGAACATCAAGATCAAAAACTAGGGTAAGTCTCTCAAGAAAACCCCCGCCTAGGGTGTAAAGAGCCAGAAAAGCGCTGGAGCGATGAAATATCATTACTTTTCATTTCGAAGCATTGAGGCTTAACAAATTTGCACAACACCATGACTGAACGCTATTAAGATCGGATTGGAACCTGGATTGAGATAAACCATCCTTGTACTGGACACACAGCTTAACATCATCCACATACCTAAGTACCTGACAGCATGTTTATACCAAAGGCAGGTCATTAATGAAGAGTGTTAAGAGTAAGGGCCTAGATAAATGCCCTGTGGTACACCCGAAGTAACCATAATTGATGAAGACATGGAGTTTGTGAAGAGGACTCTTTGGGACCTAGAACAAAGGTAGCTAGAAATCCATCTCAAGAGATTAGGTGGAAGCCCCAAAAGGTTACGTTTTTGTGCTAAGATAGAGTGGTCTACACAGTCGAATGCTTTACTGTAATCTGTGCAAATAACATCCCTCTATAGATTTTCATTGGAAGCCTTTAATGATGAAGGAGGTAAACTCCAATAAATTCGTGGCTGTTGATCTCCGCTTTATAAATCCATGCTGAGAAAGAGATATAAGTGATCTGCAAAGATGCTGCAGGTCTGGAGTTTAAATTTTCTCAAACTGTTTAGGAATAGCGGATATCTTAGATATACCTCTGTAGTTCTTCGCGTCTGACTTACTACCTTTCTTATAGAGAGAGCTCTCATGTAGCAAGGGACTGAAAACGCCGTTCGACCTCGGTAAGCCGTATGGGTACGGCTGACTGGAGTAGCTTTTCTGTGAGTAGGTTGTTTTAAAAAATTGGGCAAAAAGATCGGCCACTGCCTGATCAGTATTTGGGGATGCACAGTGGGACATTCTGCATTTCAGCTTGCTATATGAATAACTTATGAACGAATGAAAATATCTTCATGAAATAAACTGCATTTGAAAGACAAATCTTCCAAAATGTGGTAAGCAAAATAACATGGCGCTACAAGCTTATCTATAAAAAGCCAAAGTTGCACTTTGTTGCCGGGGCATATTTTCCTATGTAATGTGCTGAATTTAAATTGTTTTGGATCGATAAAGTACTTTTATTGGTTAATTTTACTATGCATAGTTATTTTACATCATTTTTTTCAGGTCAATCTGATTTTACAAAAAAAAAATGGTTTATTCTGGAATTTGGCTTAGCTTATTGTTTTCTGGAAAATATGCCTCCACCTCCAATTTAGGGGGAGTAATATCTAATAAACTTAACATTTCTAAAGAATAACTATTTTCTGTTTTGTTTTTAAGATCTCACATGTCCAATGGATGAAATATATGGATCTGAAGAGGCTGCTAACATGCTGAAAATAACCCTGTTTTGGATTTTTCGTGATATCTTGCACGTATTCATGTACCTGTATTTCTTGTAATCCTTGTTTCTCGCTTCCTGTGCTTCCTGTGACATCTCTCCAATTGGTAAGCTCTGATATTCAATTAAAATTTGACCATGTGCCAAAATTTTATGAAGCGTAGGAGTATGTTTCTTTTCTGGATATTTTTCCAGTAAAAGCTCTGCAGTCTTCGAGGCATATTCACCAAATATGTGGGTGTTAAATTTTTCCTTGAGGCTTAAAACATTGAAAATGACATCCAATCTTTTGATTATGTCAATATCCACACCAGTTTTTTCTGCAGTAATTTCGACTTCTTTAAAGAATGTCCGTGATGAGTTTCCATCTTTTTTGTTTCCATATCCTTGTTTGGGGCAGTCCACCTTCAGTGATAGCTTATCACCGAATTTTTCTTGAATAATTTGTTTCAGCAGCGTATTTTGCGATATTTTAAATAATAACTCAGTGGTGGTTCGGATAGATATGGTTTAGTGTGAGGCAGGGTATAGCAGTATAGTTTATTGCACAATTTGAGTTGGATATATGCCAAATCACGACGAGTCTGGTGTTTTGCTTAGCTCGATTCAAGACGGGGTCATAACGAAGACGCGAAGACGCGGTTCGAGACAGTGTCGGTTACAGAGCGACTTGATTAATACCGATAGGTCAAGGGCAGGTGGGCCGAACTGCCCGTGCCCTAATGCGAGCGCGACGATATCCAGACTGATGAAGGGCAGACAGGCCGAAATGCCCGTGCCCCAATGCAAGCGAGAGCGAGATGATCGAGAGAGGGATAGCGAAGACGAAAGAATGAAAGAAAGACGAGAGAGTGCGGGAGCATATATATGTAGGTATGACAATGATGTATAGTGGGCAGTACAAATAACAAACAACAATTATAGGAATTTATTTTACTGCTGCACCACTGGCTAGGTTGTACAAATTCCTGGGTTCTATCAGGCTGCGGAACCCGACAAGGTACTTGGTCACACTGTTCCAGTTTCGTTAAACGAAATAAATATCAGATTCCTGCCAGTAATTTTTCGCAGTGCTGGAGACAACCCTTTTGCAATAAAGATTATTTTTTTTGTATACTTTTCATTTTGGTAAGAAACATTTCTGAAAACGGAATCATAAATTTTTGCGTTTTAAAAAGTAAATCGAAAATTTGTTCGAAAGTGAAAACCGCGAAGGTTTGGAAATATTTCAGATATGACTTCTCATAAGAATAATAATAATAATTCAGCGTGCGGCGATTGAATAAACCAAAAATGTTCAAGTATGTATGCACACGTATGCATGCACGTGTGCACAGCTTACGATTTGTCAACATTACTTGAGATCTGCTTCAAATTTCTTTAGGTGTGCCACAGAAATCTCGAGAGATTTTAACTGGAGAGTTTGTTAAATCAATCGAAAAATCCGTAGGTTCCACAGGATATCAAGAGATTTCATTTTTCGGACACTTATTTCGGAGTTCACACTCAACATTGAGAATGGCAGCTCAGAGTTTTAGTATTTCAAAAATATTTCGCTTATTTCTTTGTTTTTCTGATCTGAGAGAAAAAGTTGTATATAAATTTACTTAACAGAAATAATGAATTTGTCCTACCTCTGCTTATAATTTGTGAACAATTTCTAACAAACAAAATTTGAATTCTGTTCCCGCTCAATTATAGCGCTTGAGTGAAAGTCCTGTCAAACATATGATTTTTGCGATTGTCTGTGACTGGCAAACGTCAATTTTTTGTTTCTTCAATTTAAAACCATTAAATGCAAAATATTCCTCGAATTTAGCACTCCGGCAAAAATTAAATTGTTAGAAATTTTAGGTGGCCAGATTTTCCCTCGAGCTAGTTTTGGACGCTGACACCGAATGGCATTTCTAAAAGAGATTTAAAAAGATGTTTCGTAAAATGGAAATAAAGTCATGAAAACAAGTGAAATCTTAAAATATTCTAGTGCAGTTAAATCATATATTTAACAAACTGTATCAAGTTCTATGAGTAAAGTGTACTTTTGCAGTAAATTTAACCAAATCTCTTGTCATAGTACGAGAGATTTTAAAGTCAACCGAGACAGCATGCTGTGGCACCTAGCAAACCAACCCATTTGAAATTCGTTTGGTTTAACAATCTTAAGTTTCAAGTTTTTTAGCTTTGCGAAACTTCCTTAATATTTAAATAATGAATTAATCAAGCTATTCAAGCTGTTCACCCAGAAGGAAGGGTTTCCAACCATATAAAGTACATATTTACATAAATGCGTGTTCAGTCGATATAGCTATGTCTGTCTGTCCGTTGATCTTGCTTGTCGCCTAGTTCTCAGAGGCAATAAGAGGATTTAGTCTGCAGAACGCACTTATTCCAGTAACACTATGTAAAATTACTCACTATATCATCAAACATAACACTCTGGACGTTGCCACCTAATGTGAATATTTGGATCGTCAATATCTTTATTAATTTAATAATTTAATTTTCCATGGTCTTAAATTTTAATAAAACCAAATGATGTTCTTATTTTTATCGTTAACTTAACATCATTAAAAGGGAACCTAAGAATCCGAAAAAAACAAGGTGGCAAAACAGATGAAATCAAAAATTATGCTGATGCAGATAAATCGGAAATTAAATAACCTTCCATTTACTGTAAGAGTTTTTATGAGTGAAATATGTATAAGGGGTGTATTCAAAAAGCCGAGTGACCCTTCTATATCACCTAAGCCAGTTGGAATTCGGTTGGAATGGTTTTCTGTGCCACCCTGATATAGAAGGTAACCATACAAACATAAATATTTATAGAGCTCATGTCAGAAAGACAAAAACTCTCGAAACGATCAGTCGTAGTAAGAAGGCTTACTGTAGTTTATGAAAGTTAAAAAGATAAGAGATATCTCTGCAAAGATTTGTTATTCTCCTGTCATAATCTTGCAAACGGCCGTGAAGATAGTCTATGTTTTCATAGAAAATAACAGCAATATTTCGAAATAAAATGATAATTTTTGTTTTTATTACATGTTTTTTTACATGTTTGCTACCGAACGTTTATAATGGATATGTTAGGCCTTCCTATCAAGTGCACTTACACAGTAAAAATAATTCCAAGTATTTACTGGACAATATGTGCTATGGAAATATTCTGCAAAGTCATATTGTCTTAACCGCAGCGTCGTGTTTATTAGCTGTTTCTGAATTCCCATACACGACAAAACTCATTAAATTTGATAACCTCTTAGTATCTTTAAAAAGTGAAGATATTCAAGATTTTATAGTTTTTGTAAGCAACATTCATGTTTATCATAAATTTAATAAATTCTCTATGGATCATGACATAGCTCTGTTAAATCTAAGTTCACCACTACCATTGTCACTGCGTGATGACGTCAAGTGGATTTTATTGCCGAAATCATTAATAAATATGAAATCTTGTTGCGGAGAAGAGACTAATGTGAGTATGAATATTTTACAAAACAGAAGTTACGCTATAAGACAGTCATGTGGTACTTTGCACGAAACAGAATCAAGATTGTAGCCCCGGATATGTTCATAACTTCCTCATACGTAGAATTTGCAATACAGCGCCAAAATATTAAAAACGAGGGGGAACGTTATGAGCCGCGTCTGCGCCGCGGCTCTACTTTATACCCGGTACTCAGTCAGTATATATGTATGTGAGCTTGTTGTAATTTATTACATGTTCGCAAAAGGAAAGAATTTAATTTTAGCCAAAAAAAAACAATTTAAGTCGAACCTTTTCGGAGATTTTGATCTATTAGATGTTTCCATATTTGTTTACATAAATTTTTTACATCTGCCATTTCTAAATGTTTTTATCTACTTCCTACATATACATACACGGCTGTGTGCGAGAGAGAGAGGGAATCAGTCTGCGCTTGGGAGGCCACTGAAATTTCATTTGTTCCTTCTGACTATATTTATGATCCGATCTGATCCAAATTCAATACTCTGATAGATATAGTCATTTTCTATGATTCTGCGTTTTTGGTTTTCCCGTATCTTCAAACTTGTAGATTTTCATCTTTTGTGGGGGCGGAAGGGGGCGTGGCCAAATTTTAAAACAAACTCGTCTCGGTTTGATATCACAGGAGCTTGGATAGAAAGTTTGGTGGTTCTAGCTCTTATAGTCTCTGAGAACTAGGCGTCAAAAAATTAGATCAGGAATAGCGCCTACCCCTGTGTGTGAGAGAGAGCGAGAGGGAACGATGCATATCGAAATGGTTTTCTTCATTGTGACTATATTTATTATCCGAACTGATCCAGATTCTACAATCTGATAGATATGCTCATTCTCTATGATTCTGCTTTTTTAGTTTTCTCGTATCTTTAAAATTGTGCATGCCACAGATTTTCGTCTTTAGAGTGGTCGGAAGGGGGCGGGGCGAAATTTTGAAATACACTTGTAACAGTGCGATAGGACAGGAGTCTGGATACAAAATTGTGTTCCCCTAGCTTTTATGGTCATTGAGCTATAGGCGCTAATGAAGATGGACAGACGGACAGACGGACGGACGGACAGACGGACGGACAGACAGACATAGCTATATCGACTCGGATATTGATGCTGATCAAGAATATATATACTTTATGGGGTCGGAAACGCTTCCTTCTGGGTGTTACACACATTAATTTTTTGGACAAATCTAATATACCTCTTTACTCTTCGAGTACCGGGTATAAAAATTAAAACACAGCGGTTTGACTTAGAGTGCAGTTTTAAACCATTTTCAATGTTTCTTCCCCTTTTTTTTCGTCTAACATGCAAATTCAACGTATGATGTCGTTATCTCCTCACCAGGTCTAAAACATAATTTTTTTTCTCGTGCAAAGTACATTTCAAAAGCATTTTGCCGCACAGTGTTATTTGTGCTTATATTACAGGCTGAAAAAAGAAAACCATCTATTTGCTATTATACTACACTAATTTTATAACATTTATATAGAATTTCTAGTATGCATCATTCGGTTTTACTTATTTATTTACTTATTCCGCCAATGAATTGAATGCTTATCTAGCTAATGGGTTATAAATTTAACTTTAAAATTAAACATTATGTTGGATGTACAACTATTGTGCTCAGAATTAATATAAGAGTATATATTTGTTGTAGCCGAATGTTCATAACATCTACTGCAACATGTTGATTGATCGAAATCAACATCAACATAAATTGGTTAGCAGAGAATTAAACAACCGCAAAGCCCTTACAACTGGACCATTCCGCACTTTATTGATCCTAGCAGTACTTTCATTAAATGGGACCAAGGTACGGAGATTCCTTGCTGAGATGTTAAAATTAATTTAACTCATTAGGAATGCACTGTCAATGAGGTGGAAATACTAGTCCCAGAGTTAGCAACAATATTTTTTTATGTCATAGTTGACGATGTGAACGACGATGATTTTTTAGAATTTATGAAGCGCCAGAACGCATTAGGATTAGACTTTAAGACTATTTTCAACATTAGAGATCTATTGGTTGTATAGAAATTTATTCAGAAACTCAAATTCTCATTTGCCTGTATCTATCGCCCTGGCTTATACCATCAAAGAAACCTTTTGTAGAACTTAGGCCTGGATGCCTTTAGTGTACCAAGGAAGTCCCGTGCCATGGCTGAAACAATGCGGAAATTTTAGAAGAGTTTTTCTAAAACAAAAACCGAAAACCTTGGGTGGCTGTGATATTTATTAAAACAGATAATGCGCGCACTCGATATAAATCCATTTCGACGAATATATAATTTAATTTAATATCTAGCCTAACTAACCTACAGTGGCAAAGCATGGTGAATTCACCAAGAGCGAAAGAGCGGGCTTTTATTGCGCTCCCCCCTTGCCCTAAACTAACTTACACTAGATAAAATTCCAATTTAAAATAATCAGCAGGTACATAAATACTTACAATAAAGAAAATTACGAGAAACGACAAAATACCGAAAGATTCTCCTCACCCACGAGGACGAGGTCTCCTTCATCTGGATTGGGCTGTTGCTGCCATTTGCTCCGAATCTATAGCCCCAGGCCATACTTGCGTGACCGTCGCCGACAGAACTCTTGCTTGACGGATGATACAAGTCGTGACAACTGACTCCGATGAATTTTGTAGCGTGGCAATTCACCCTTTGCGGACATCCTCGACGACCGACGAAACTTTGGGATGCCAATAAAAAGGAGTTAATCGTCAGATCGGAGAAAATTTCTAAATGAACCGCCGTGAACGCAAAACAGACAAATAACGCAATGTAGCACCTATAAGTGGGACTTCTTCAAATTTTCAGAGTCGCATTGACTCCATACATGGAGTCCATACATGGGCAGAGAGCACAGAGCCGGTCTGCGGGTAAATTACCCAGCATTTGGGTAAGGAGTCGAGGCTTGCATCTAAGGTAACCGATGCACGACCTGACTGTCACCAGATAGACCTCCTTAGCGTTCACTATCCAAGCCCGCTGTCTAGGGATACTCACAAAAAAGAGCACCACGAAAAGATTCCGCCTCTTCATGGATGAAGGGATTCAAACGCTGAAGACTGGGGCCTAACCTAGTGCCTTTACGTATCCTTTTAAAATCTACCTGATACTACTTTTCTTGTGTAATTTGGACAATTTTTATAAACGCCTCGTCGTATTCTACGGGTGACGGAATTTTTTTAGCTTGGAACTTATGTCTTTGCATTTTTGGATGATGAGGAATACGAAACGAACACTCTCAGCAGTTTGAGGTGTGACGAGTATTCCTTGATTACATCTACTGAATAATTTATTTTAGCCGCCACGGTCAGTCCTACCGATGTCTTCCTGGTTTCCATCTACAGCTCTTCTTCGGAAAGCTCTAATGAATTTCTGGGCTAGAGCTCTTCTACATCTTTCAAAAACGCTGGTCCATTAAACCAGATCGACTACACAATTTCCTCTACGTCCCAACCTCTCAAAAATATGTCTGCTGGGTTCTGTTTTGTTGGCACATGCCGCCACGTAGCGTATCCCAGGCTCTCTTGAATCTACGCAACTCGGTTCGTAACGAATGTTGACAAATGGTAGGATCGGATCAATGAAGGTTAATTTCCGAATCTTACAAGTATACCATTATTTCGATCGATCTGCGAGAAGCAGCGTTTGGGAATAAGAGCTTTGCAGAATCACTCAACCTTTTCAAAACACCGGATAGCCAAAAAAAGGGGCTGGTTCAGTCCTGCAGATGGGTTGAAACTGCCTATCAGCTTCATTCACCATTTGCTGGGGCGATACATCTTTCTAAAATCGGCAGCCAGGGCAAACCTGTGCAGACGTAAGCGGTGCAGTGTCAAATATGTGTCCTCTTTAATGGTAGGTCCTACCATCAGAACATCATTCAAAACCATCTGCGAGGACGTCTTGGAAAACGCATCAAAAGCGACGCTATGTTTGGTAGACGAACTTTGGGGCTTTAGAATCTACTGATGTGGAATTACATAGTGTGCAGTAGAAGGAATCGTATTGTCAGTGGGAGACATATGGCCTAAGGAGAGGTACTCTTCCGTAAATTCCAAGTAAATTTTGTTAAACTAAGTTTCATGATTTTATGATCCGACACGGCCATCCTCACCTTTACACGTCCTCGTGTAATCATCTCAATACTGTAGTAAATAGATTCTACATAAAGATTCTACATACAGTTTATCTTTATTCATTAACAGTTATTTTCTATAGTACTATCGTTACAAATATTGGTGGCATAAATTCTCATTCTGTTTATTTATTTTATTTTATTTTTTCTAAGCTAACAGTGTTTTTTTTCTCTTATTCTTTCAACTGACTCATCAGTAAACCTTACATTCACTTCTTCACCAAAATGTAGAATGACTCAAATTCAATTTTTCATATTTGCCATCTCATAAACTGCCTGGATACTCAATTCAGTCTTAATAGCTGACAAATAATCGTTGCTCATTTTCCAAGTCCCACCTGGATTCTTCGTCCCACCTGGACGGAATGTATTCAGTCTCGTCTTTGACTCATCGTCCCTCCTGGACGGAACTCACTCTGTGTCATTTTTCAGCCAGGCCGGCAACCCTTGGTACACAGAGAGTGCTGTTACAGTTTTAATCAAAAAAGCTAACCAATTACAAACGCAAATAGAAATAGATGGCATCGATGAATTTGCAGCTGAGTTGGAAGATTTATCTATCGTAACTAAGGCAAAGATAATATCGCTTATCCGCGCCTTTGATGTAGCGATACGACGTTAACAGTATCAGCCTCTGGTGACCCAGCCCGTGCTCGGCTTCCGATGTTGGCATTACCAAAATTTAGTGATAAACATTCGGAATTTAAAAATTTCATCACCCTTTTTGAGACTCTAGTTCATAGCGACGCAAGTATACCGGTTATCGAGAAAATTAATCATTTAATTTCGTGCCTCTCGGATGAAGCATTAGGAACAATTATGTCGTTCCAAGTCACCGAAGCCAACTATGAAAAGCCTCAAACGAGTATATGAAACGAGTATATGACGAGTACCTGATTTTCACAAACAATATTTCCACATTGTTCAATCTCCCGAAAATCTCGCAGCAGTCTGCATCGTCCCTCAGAAACCTCATCGATACTGTTTCATCGCTTTATGGTTCAATACTATCGATAAGACACGAAACCAAAATCTCGAATTCACTGCTCATTCATCTCGTTTTGAACAGAGTCGACCCAGTGACTAAATAAATGTTGTCTTTCTCTTTGTGAAATAAGTTGCTGCGAGCGTTCAGCGCTTTATTCCCGGGCACGCGTTCATGAGATCCTTACTCTATTGACAGCAAGGCGCTGCGAGCGTTCAGCACTCGATTGTCGTTAGTGTTGTGATGATCGGCCATTTTTTGCTGCAAGACGAAACGATGGTTCGGCGCTAGATTCCTTCGCGAGTGCTTGTGACATTCTGTCACTATTTTGATCAAGCCGCTGTGAACTTTCGGCGCTAGATTCCCTTGCACGTGTTTGTGAGATTCGTTCACTATTTTCAGCAAGGCTTTGCGAACGACCGGCGCTAGATTCTGTCACCCTCGATTGCGCCACATACGCGCTCTGATTTGAGAGACGATCTAAATTTTCAGAAGATGATTCTCCAATACGTCAAAGTTTTGTTAATCTCGCTTGGGAGCTACTTTTAGATAGTTGACACTTTTTTCCCTAGGCATTTTGTTAAGTGTGCCGTACGTCCTTTAATCCTTTACACTTCAGCCTAAATAATACGTGGCCTGCTATTTTAACACCAACAATTGAAAAAGTATAAACAAAGCCTCAACAACACGTTATGCTATATTGCGACTATAATTATAGCCTATGTTACTCAAGGTGAATGTAGCTTTCTAATGGTGAAAGTATTATTGAAATCGGCTCATTAGTTTTTGAGTTTTATTCGTAACAAACATACAAAAATAAAAATCTTTCGTCTTTCTAATATAAGTAAAGTTTGGGCAATGATTTCACAAGTAATTAAATGTTACGAAATTTCTATAGAATTAAATTAACTACTGCATTAATTTTATGGCCAACAGAAAAATTAAAGACTACGCCAAAAGCCTTGCATATCTCCTCTCTATTAGGACCATTCCAGTTCAGATGGTGGGCAACATTGATTGCCGTGACCTTCTTAGTAGAATTAGTTTGATTACGTTTGATTAGTTTTTTATTTTTTAATGATTAATTTTTTATTTTTTGTTTGTTGTTTAAGATAGAAATAAAATAGTTTAGCCAGTTAAGGTTTATCCGTTGGCGAATAAATAAATAACCCTTCTTGAACACAATGGCATTCCTCAGGGTCCGCCACTAACAGATATCCTATTTTGTATTTCTTTTACCAAACTTTACACGATCATTCAAAAACATAACAATAATCGACACGACATTTGGAGATTACAATATTTTAAGGAATTATGCGTTTTTTTTTTAAGAACTTTTTTTTTCGTACTTTTTTAATGTTTTTTTCAGAGTTTGAGAGGCTTACCGTCTGGAAAATATTAGGCTTTCAAATTCGAAATTTATATTTTTTGCGATATATTTTCCCGAAATTTTGAACTTTGAATACTCAGGAAAACTTGAAAAATTATTTCTTGGGCTATAATTTTGTTTTAAGATAGTTACATTAATTAGCCGTCGTTTAAGGTATCTTCTGTAAAAATCGATTGATAAGCGGCAAAGTTGCAGCCGTTTGACCAAACCTTCTAGTGCCGCATTTTGCCATTGAATTCCAAGAGCGCTCTGTCGTTCTATACGTGGAGCTGAGAATTAAATATATGTGTACACATGAGACCGAGTGGCTGAAATTTTTTTAGATTTCTGTTTTGGCTCCAGCGTATAAAGTAGAGGTTGGAGAATTGCGTGATTTAAAGACTGTTTCAGTTTTTGGATTTCAGCGCTCTCATACCCTCCGCTTTAGCATTTTGAAGTTGTCGTTGGACCCAATATCACGCGGAAAAAAAAATAAGCTGATAAAGAAGTAGAAAAGAAATAGCAAAAACAAAGATAGGGCATCAAGAAAAGATTACTCTTTCATTGGCACAATGAGACTCTTATTAAAATTGTACAATTCTTAACCTAATATTATTGTTGAGGAACCAGACGATAGTTTATAGTTAGTAATAAGTCCATCGCTAAGAGAAGAATCGAGTATGAAAATCGAAAAGAAGAAGAGAGAATTCTGTAAACTCATGTTTTTCTTTTGCCACTGCGCCGGCAGTTTTGAGTACTAACGCGTCTACGGCCGCGGCTCTACTTTATACCCGGTACTCAGTCAGTATATATGTATGTTAGCTTGTTTTAAATTATTACATGTGCTAAAGGGACAAATTGAATTTTACCGAAAAAAGAAAACAAAAATTAAGTCGAACCTTTTCGGGGATTTTTATCTATTAAATGTTTTCATATTTGTTTACATAAATTTTTTACATCTGCCTTTTCTACGTGTCTAAATCTACCTCCAACATATACATACAAGGCTGTGTGCGAGAGAGAGAGGGAATGAGTCTGCGCTTGGAAGTCTAGCATCAGTCCAAAAATACAGTCCAACAATATATTCCAGAATATTCTTTGGTCCTTCGAAGCGGATTTCTCTTACAGTTTTGTGGTGGTGCTCATTGGTAATTGTAAACAATAGAACAATTAAAGGCATTTGTGAAAGTCCGTGGCAGACTCAAGGGCGATATCACACGCGTATTGGCTTGGGCTGAACGGGACGAACCAACTACAATAGCGGATGTCGCCTCGGCTTGGAAAGAGTTCTCACAACTTGGAAACTCCATAGCCCTTCTCGAACATGTGGATGGGTATGTAGATCCAGAGGATGACAATGCACTCTACGAGGAGAAATATCTAAGGGAAATGCAGAAAAAGTGGTTTGTACAATCAACTATAACTACAACGATCAACGCGGATGGCAGCAAATGGCTTCATCTACACAATGATGCAGTACTCAGTCTGCTACAACAACAACAGCTATTTGAACCAGAACACAGAGAACATCTCGGGGCGGTGGGTCTGGCAGTGGGTCCGGCGAGTTCGGCGAATATAGAGGTGCGGCGAATTCGAATTCTGCAGTAGGTACGGCCACACTAATGCAAGGGCCTAAAATTAAAATCAAAAGGTTCTCTGGCAAATACAAAGATTGGCCAGCGTTTCAGGATATCTATGAAAGTACAATTCTTAGCAAGCAGCATTTGACAAACACATAGAAGTTTCATCATTTGAAAACACTGCTGTTTGATGAGGCTGCCAACTTTGTACGACATTTGGCAATTACGGATACTGCTTATAACACTGCATGGGAACGTCTAAAGGAAAGGTATCGTAAATTCGTTTTTGGAACAATTTTTGAGCTTGCCTAACTACAACGACGGGAAACGTTGTGAGCCGCGTCCGCGGCTCTATTTTATTACCTGCGCAAAAGGGACAAATTTAATTTTAGCCAAGAAAGAAAAAAGAAATTCAGTCGAACCTTTTCGGAGATTTTGATCTATTTGATGTTTTCATATTTGTTTACATATATTTTTTACATCTGCCTTTTCTACATGTCTTTATCTACTTCCTACATATGCATAAACGTCTGTGTGCGAGAGAGAGAGGGAATGAGTCTGCGCTTGGAAGGCCACTGAAATTTCATTTGTTCCTTCTGACTATATTTATAATCCGATCTGATCCAGATTCAATACTCTGATAGATATGGTCATTTTCTATGATTCTGCGTTTTTGGTTTTCCTGTATCTTCAAAATTGTAGATTTTCGTTTTTTGTGGGGGCGGAAAGGGGCGTGGCCAAATTTTGAAACAAACTCGTCTCGGTTTCATATCACAGAAGCTTGGATAAAAAGTTTGGTTGATCTAGCTCTTATAGTCTCTGAGAACTAGGCGTCAAAAAATTCGATCAGTCAGAGCGCCCCTCCCGGTGTGTGAGAGAGATCGAGAGGGAGCGATGCATTTCGAAATAGTTTTCTTAATTGTGGCTATATTTATGATCTGATCTGATCCAGATTCAACACTCTGATAGATATGCTCATTCTCGATGATTTTTTCAAGATCTTAGATGATCGTTGCAAGGAATTGGAATTAAGCAAAGGGTAGCCGGCGTCTGTAGGAAACACAGTAGCTCAAGGGGACTAACAAAAAAGATTCACACATACGATGGTTGCAGTTAAAGGCAGCAACTGCACCAAATGCCATTCGATAGAACACATTCTGTATGGCTGTCCACAATGACAGTCTATGACAGGTTTACAAATGCGATCTTTTGTAAAAGAGAAATATATGTGCTACAACTGTTTGAAACCTGGTCATTTGAGTAACAAGCGTAAATCGAAATACACGTGTAAACAGTGCAATGGTTGTCACCAATCACTACTCCATTTACAAGGTACTACATCGGGTACCATCGGGATTTTCGCACAAACAGAAGGGGAGAATGATAGCAATTCAAACGCTCATCATAACACTGCGGTGACTTCAAGTCACATTGCCCAAGCAGAGGACACACAATCGATTGTATGTGCGCAAGGCACTGCAAAATATACTTAAGAAAAAGGATTGAACAGAAGCACATTACCCACGGCCATGGTTTATGTCAAGAACGGAAATGGGGACTACATAACATGTCGCCTCTTATTGGATGCTGGATCAGAACTCTCGTATGTCTAGGAACGTTGCATACACGTTCAAGGATTGACACGCTCACAATCACGCCTTCTGGTTTCGGGAATATCTTCAGTGAAAGCTTCAGCACACTTAACATCAAGTCCCGGATTTCTGAAGATCATTTGACTGCATGCGCCCATGCACTTGGCAGAATCACTACATCATTGGGAAGGCAAAACATTGATGCATCGGCACTCAATGTGTTTAATGATATTAAATTGGCTGACACACACTTCTGCACAAACGCGCCCATTGACATACTACTGAGTAGCGAACACGTGTGATCCACACTTACAGGAAGGAAGATGTTAGACAGCAGGGGCAATCTTATCGACATTTCATCGGTTTTCGGATGGGTTATTATGTCACTCATGACACCCCAAACAAGCAACGCAATTGCACTAACAACAAAACTGGATATAGATGCAGTTTTGGGAGCTGGAGACCGTCGACTGCACGACCAAACTTGAACCCGAAGATGATCAGGTCGAGAAACACTTTCTCACCACACGCACTCGAGATGAAAAGGGAAAGTATATAGTGGAGCTTTCATTCAACACCATACACCCTGAACTTGGATATACTCTGCAAGGAGCTCTTAATCGTTTTAAATCGGTGGAACGGCGGTTGCAACAGAATGAGCAGCTACGATTACAATACATACATTTCATGCGAGAATATTAATTTTTGGGACACCTGCGACAATTTTTAACGGACGAAATCCCCTCTGGGCAACATTTCTCCATACCGCACCACCATGTGTTGGGCCGAAAACTCCGAGTAGTTTTCGACGGGTCATTTCGCGACGCCAATGATAAGGCTTTAAACTACACTCTCTTTATAGGGCCAAGCATTCAAAGCGATCTGTTTGCTGTATGCTTGCGCTTCAGAATGCACAAATTCGTATTCTCAACGAACTTATACAACTAATGTCCTGCGCCAACCTAGAACTTGGAAAATGGGTTTCAAATTTCAAATGAATAACGGAGGATACCGATACCTTCACACAACCAACTCAATGCTCACCAGTAAAGGTTCTTGGACGTTACTGGCATTCTGGAAAGGACCTGCTAACATACAATGTGGGTCTATCTGGAAATCCTAACTGTACAAAAATACAATTTTCGTCCGATGTTTCTCGGATATTCGACCCACGTGGACTCTTGGCACCCGTCGTGGTTCAGTTCAAGATCCTTTTTCAACGACTATGGCTCCTCAATCTGAATTAGGATGATCCAACCAATCTGGCGAGCTGACCTCGACACATTGCGGCGGTTTCAACTACCACGCTTGGTTGCCAACGACGTGGACAACATCGAATTGCACGGATTCTGCGATGCTTCTATCAAGGCATACGCTGCTGTGGTGTACAGCAGAGTAATACATGACGATGGTTCGATTCCGGTATCTTTAGTGGCTGTAAAGACAAGGGTGGCACCACTCAAGCAACAATCTTTGCCTCGCCTGGAACTTTGCGGAGCACTTCTTCTGATCATACGCTCGATTAAGGCTAAACTACGACACAGAAATACAACTGTATTTGCATGGTGTGACTCTAGAATTGTTTTATCTTGGCTATCAAATGCAACAGCCCAGTTGAAGACGTTTGTTGGGAATCGAACCTCCGAAATTCTGGACTTCACCCACGCCATGCTTGGCATCAAGTGGACTCCAAAACTAACTGAGCTGACTGTGCATCCAGGGGTCTCATGGCTGCCGACCTCATCGACTTTCAGTTGTGGTGGACTGGTCCTTTATGACTCAGGGACAATTATCAATTCTTGGTAGGGTTGAGCAACTTAAAGTTTTACTTATCTCTTTCATAAAATGGCATACAAAATGAAGTCAAAATCAATTTTTTATCTACATTAGCCGAATCACAATCGGTTAATCCACTGGAGGAATTAGTAGCCAGAGTCTCTACCTGGCAGAAGCTCGTTCACACTATTGGCTATGTCGTTCGCTTCATACACCGCATAAAACATCCATCTTGGGACAGAAGATTCAAATGTCTTACATTTGATAAAATCAAGACGGCAAGGATTCTGCGTTTGCGGCACGCGCAAACCTGCTTTCAGGATGACTACCAATTGGTGCTTGCCAAGAAGCCACTAAAAAGCCGATCTCAGCTGGAGAAGATGTCACCAATCATTGACAAGGACAATCTACTTAGGGTGGGCGGACGAATCCAACACTCGCAATTACCAGCACAGGCAAAACATCCAGTTTTGCTACCAAAAACTCATCGCATCACGAAACTAATCTTGGAACACGTGCACCGGGTCAACCTGCATCCTGGTGTTTCTGCACTCTTCATTATTTTTCGGCAAAGATTCTGGATATTCAGTGCACGAAACCTCATACGCAAAATCACACATGACTGTTTGGCTTGCTTTCGACAAACACAGCATATATCACAGCAACGAATGGCCGAACTATCAAGCATATCACACAAGCCCTGCCATTTGTCTACAGCGGTTGCGATTATGCTGAGCCAATCCTTCTTAAGGATGGCAAGGGTCGGAAACCACGCATCAGCAAGGGCTATATATGCCTATTCGCTTGCCTGGTCACGTCGGTAATAAGCTTGGAACTTGCCACGGATCTGACCACTGAAACTTTCCTGGCTGCGGCGCTGCGTTTCATATCTTTACGTGGCAAGTGTGCTAAAATCTACAGGGACAACGGCACAAATTTTATTGGTGCAAAACGCTAGCTCGATGAAATGCAAACTCTATTGACGTCACAGCAGCACACCAGCCTGGTCACTGGCGGATGATGGCATCCAATGGGTATGCATTCCGCCACGTGCAGTTCGATCTGTTAAACTGCACCTTCTGCGATTCACCGGAACCTCTATGCTTACATTTGAGCAGATGTGTACACTACTTGCTCAAGTCTGCGCTTTGGTCAATTCACGCCCTCTATGCTATATACCGGGGTCTGAGGTCAACTATTTATCGTCAGCTCACTTCCTAATTGGACGACCAATCACCACCATACCGGAGGCTGACTTGGGTCACATTCCTGAGGGCCGATTGGGGTACTGGCAGAGCATCCAGTCCATATACCAAAGTTTCTGGAAACAAAGGCACCAAAAGTACCTGACCACTCTGCAACAGCGTCCAAAGTGGACCAAGATTGCGGTATTGCCCGGTTCAGAAACTGTATTTCAGGGTGGGCCGGGATGTTGAGGAACCAGACGATAGTTTATAGCTAGAAATAAATGTGGGTGGATAAGTAAGGGGATATGTAGAGTATATAAAGCGATGTGGTTAAATGTCTGTAGATAAGTTGATGCCAAGCAACAAAAAGTGCCGTTCTATAGCTTTACCAAGGAGGAAGAGCTTCTGGTGCAGGGTTTCAGCCACAATGTGAGCACAAAGTCCTTGGCACTTTTCTACGGCAATGCCTTTATCGTTTCCGCGTGCCCATCTGGCTCATCTGGCGCATACATAACATGGACATGTTGCCCAGCTCCATTCTGTTCGTATTGGTGACCGCCGCTAGAACCTATCTGATGGCCACTGCCTACAAGAATATCATGTTTCAGCTAAGCACAAGATCGCCGCACGTCGCGTAAGATCGTAATGTTAAGCTCTTTAAAAGATTGATTCGCTACCCTAAAAAGCGGGCAAGCATTCCGTTCATCCAAAACTCGTCTGAGGCATCGGCTAAGACATGCAGCATCCCGGTCCACAGCGCTTTGGCATTTGGGCGCTATGTGTTTGAAACGCAGGTGCTACAAGGGCCTTCCCGATCCCTTCACGCTCCATGATGTGAAGGCTGGAGACGGATTCGTGCGCGAGAGAGCTGGAAATCTCTGGGTTCGTCGCAGCTAGAACTTGAACCAATTGGACTGTGGAGAGGGTATCGTGCGGTGCGCAAATGAGGGTCTGAAGACACGGCGACAGCCTCTGATGATTGTGATGGAAAGGGTATAATTTATTGTGCAGATGAGGGTCTGAAGACATAGCGACAGCTTCTGACGATTGCTGTGTGAATTGAGTGACAATCAGTTGTGGTACTGTTTCTGATAATGATTTTATTTAGCAAACCTTAATTTTATTTATAGATACAAAAAGTTCTGATTTAATAAGAATATGGTAAAATGATAAAATAATAATTAATGTGAAATTAATATTGATTTAATATGATTTTATTGGATGGTGGGAAAATTGGGCAATTCTGATGGTCAGCAATGGCACTAGTGTTGTTGACCTCTGAGGAATGATCGCATTGTCAGCAAAATTCGCTGCCGAGGCGGTTTTTTGTTGACTCAGCTATAATGCTGAGTCATGATATTTCCTGTCGACCGGGTGAACTATATTTGTTTTGGTTAAAGTTTCATGTGTATTACATACTGTGTATGTATTATTGTGTATTTATGTATGTAAGTGTAATGTAGAATAATGCTTATGAATAATTCTTCGACTGGATAAATATATTTGTGTAATAATGTTGCTTATGCAAAATTCTCCGACTGAACATTCTCCCGGCCGTTAAACTAGTGTTCAACCTTCGCTTAAGTTGATGGAAAATGGGCGTGACCTTGGGGTAGGAGCTGAAGATCCACGCGGTTCTTGGGTTGATGTTCGTGGCTTCCATGATTGATACTTCTTCCGGAAAATTTAGCCAATAATCAATAGAATTGACATTGCTATTGGCGAATATTTCAGCCAAATTTTGGCAAGCAGGCCGCGAGGTCCGGCATGAAGGTTCCTCTAGTGATAATATCTTATCAGAGCACAGGTTATGGGATGTCCCTTTGACACAATAAGCGGGTGCTGAGCATCAAATCCTAGCGATGAGTTTCCAAGGCGACCTCCAACTCTAAGTAATCCAGACTGATCGATGAACGGAGAAAGCGAGCTTATGGAACTGGATTTCGCGACTTGACCGTTGCGTTGAATCTCCATTATATCCATCCACAAGGTTGCCAGCTGAGGTGCGTTCCTTGCCGGATATCGGAAACGGTGAGTCCAGAGTGCCGAAGACGATGTGCGAATTTATTTATGTAGGCGAAGGTGCGCTGCATGCCAAAAAATGAGTTTGCAAATTTGCATCCTGAGGAGAGATCGGTATGTGGAGACGCGATCAACAATGCTCGCCTGCGGAGATCTATAGTCGGTGTTTCATGAAAAGGGAACACAGGTCACTCTTCCTTGGAGCCTACCAAAAAGGATTGACCGTGAAACCATAGCTTGATTGATAACTTGATAAGGTGGTTGGGAAGTGAGCCTCTAGAGAGGATGTCAGCAGGATTTAAAGCTGTGGGAACATAGCGCTATTCCATGGTTGCCGTCAACTCCTGAATTGATGCCACTCGATTTGCCGCGAAAACTGGAAATTTGGCTGGCTCATCTCGTATCCAGGATAATGCTGTTGAGGAGTCCGACCAGCAGTAAAACTGACCTGTAAAGATTCCAATCTCTCACAAAACATTGCTCGACGACTGCCCTTTCCTTGACACGACAAATATGCAGGCGCCATATGCTTCCATGCTTGAATCGCAAAATCCTTGAAACTCTATAACCGTAGCAGAATGATGAACCACGCGAGGAAATGAAATCCGAGTGATGCTTGCCAAACTGTTTCTCAAGTCCATCCAAGTTAAATGCAACGCTGAGGGTAGGCTTTCATCCCAATCCAAATGTTCTCTCCAAAGCTGCTGAAGGAAGACTTTGCACCTGACAATTACAGGATTTATCAATCCCAGGGGGTCGAAGAAGCGAGCAATCGTGGACAAAACCGATCGCTTGGACGGCTTTAAATATTTGTCGAGCGCAGATAAGGCGAAAAGCAGCTGATCTGAAGTGGGGTCCCATGCTAAGCCCAGAGTTTTATTTATGTCGCTTCCATCATGAAACCTTAGGAATTTCTCTGTCATCTTTAGGGGTTCCCTCAAGTACTTCCTGGTGACTAGAACACCATTTCGTAAGTTTGAAGTTTCCCCGAGGCAATATAGACGATGTATAATAAGTAGACTTGAATCTCGGACTGGACGGAGTCTCGCCATAGGATGCACTGATAGTAATTGTCAGGTGGAGACACTTGTACGCAACGATACAGCTTATAAATGTCCCTAGTGAGAGAAACTGGATATGTGCGAAACCGAATTAAAATGTTAAACAATGCGGGCTGAATGACAGGGCCTGTGATGATGTACATCATTCAGGGAACATCCAGTTGATGTAGCAGCAGAGCCATCAAACACGACACGAAGTTTTGTCGTTGTACTGTCCCCCTTTAGGACACAGTGATGAGGCAAGAAATATTTGCAGAGGCCACGGGAATCAGGTTTGACTGAGGACATATGCTTCAAATCAATGTACCGCTCCCTGAGCGTTGGGTTGCGATCCAATTTGCGTTCCAAATTGATGAATAGTTGATGCGCCTGAGTATAGGATTCCCCTAAGAGATCAGCATTATGTTTTTTAAGTGGAAGAGAAACTGAATACGGGATGGCAATCGTGAATAGAGGCTTACGAACTGCGCTTCGCAATCTAATTCTTCCTTGGTATTTACACTTGCTTCCACACAGTTCTCGACTTCCCAAAACATACGAAAAGTTTTATCCAACCTTGAATCCATGTTAGATTCCAACTCCGGAGAATTGTGAATTCCCAAGAGCGCAGAGCTTGCTACCCTTTGTCCACCGCCAGATACGATAAAACCGAGCCGGGTCTTCTGCAGAAGAGGCAGGCCATCAGTAAGCTTGATTTGCCCTACGCAGAGGAGATCATAAAAAATGTTCGCACCAATGAGGAGATCCATTCGCTGAGGGTTGAAAAAGGCAGGATCGGAAAGCTGATCGAGGGAATACTCCAGTCGGATACATTTACTGTCAGACTTGGTTGGCAATCGGTGATTGTAGGGGCAATGAGAGCAGTGAGAGTTGTTGTGTAGCTAGATGTGCGAGAATGCATGCAAATGTTGACGGTGGATCCCTCAGTGGACCTGCTGGTATCGCCGAGCCCAGAGACAAGTGCAGATGATTGAGTTCTCCTAAGCTGGAACTGCTGGGCGAACATAGATGTGACGAGGTGAAGCTGTGATCCTGAATCTAGTATGGCACGACAAGGGACTAAAACGCCAGACCGATTCTTAACGAGGATCACGGCTGTAGCCAGAAGCACAACATCAGAGTGAAGACCTTGGGCAGCAAGAGAGGTAGACGCAGGTGAAGGAGAGCTGCAAACAGAATCCTGAACTGCAGAGATAGCTTCCCATTGAAGCGCTAGATCCGGAGTAGACGGTGGGGAGCCTTGCGTTATGGATGGCAGATCTTCAAAATGGAGCAAACTATGATGCCTTCCATTGCATACGCGACATTTTCCACTGTTGCATGCACGAGTGCGATGCCCTGATCTTAGGTAATTAAAACAAAGGGAAAGCTTCTTCACTTCCTTGTGGCGCAGCAACGGGGACGAATTTCCGAATAATTTGCAGGAGTATATGCCATGGTCCGCTGAATGGCAAAAGGTGCATCCAGATGGGTCGGCGGAAGACTTGGAGGCAACAAACGTTTTCTTCCCACCTAAGCGCTATTAGCGGGTGTCGCTGTAGCGTATTCCAAGCTCTCTATTTTCCGGCAGCGCTTATCCAAGAATTCGTAGAACTCGACTGCGGTAGGAATGGCGTCCGACAATGTGTCCTCCCAGCTCCAGCATCCAGCTTCTGCAGCAGAAGGTGGATTACTATGCAGTCAGAAATCCCCTCATCTGTTCCCAATGTCCGCAACGCACGTATATGGAGATTGACTGCGTCCGAAAACTCCCGCAGCCTTATCGGCGATAGCGAATCTACCCTCTTGAGCCCCAGAATCTTCTTGATGTGTGCCTGAAAAACAAGTCGTTTCTTATTAAAACGGTTATCAAGAATATCCAGAGCCGCACGATAATTGGCACTGGAGAGCTCCAATGATGGAACCGAATCCAAGGCTACATCTGCGAGGCACGAGCGATGATGCTGGAACTTCTCGATGTCGCTGAGATCCGCATCCGATCAAATGACCGATTTGAACATCGCCATAAAATCTGAGTATTCCACGTATCCACGGGAAAACTTAGGTATCTTCAGCTCAGGAAGCCGATGCTTGTGAGCCATGAAGATGGTACTGTCTCCAGAATGGCCTGGTAGGGTTGTTGAATTGGCAGCGGCGCGTGAGTGGCCCATTTCGATAGCAGCAAACAACTCAGCTTTCAGCGATATGAAGAGCGCATCGAAGTCGTCGCGCATCTCACTCCCAATCTCATCTTGATTGAGAACTTCCAGCTCATTGTGGGACTTATTAAACTCCTCTCGCATTTCTGCTAACATATCGATGCGAACGTCGATTTCCGCGGCGGTTAATTTGTCAATTTTATCACCTGCGAATGATTTGCCAAGCCTTCGCATCCGATCATATACCGACTGAACTTTACGCTTATAAATATTCAGTCTAGTATCAACTGTCAAATATTTCCGCCCGCGCCTGTATTCGGATCGCTGTCCATGGCAAACGGTTTGCAATGCGACGAAACGGAGAATAGAATACCGCTTAAGCGACGGTGTGCAGAGCGAGAGCGAGAATGAGAGACACGAAGATCCAAGAACCGTGGCTGCAATCGAGCATAGAATAAGAGACTCGACGATTAGGCGACGGTGAACACCGAGAGCGAGAATGAGGGACACGAAAAGTCAAGAACCGTGGCCGTGGTCGAGCATAGAATGAGAGATTCGACGGTTAAAATAACGGAATCTCAGACGACCGGCACTCTCACTGACTTGCACATTAAACTGTTCTTAATTGTGCACCAAATGAATTTGCTGGTATTAAACTGCACAGCAACTAATGTATTGTTCAATTTATGAGTTTTATCGAAGCGCGATTAACAAGTGGCTTTAATCACGTCGGGGTCACCAATATTTGAGATGCCAAGCTTTTTTGGCACCTATTTATGTCCAGTAACAAAATGAGGACGATTTCTTGTTTATTTGTTTGTTTAATTGTTTATTTATACCGGTGTCTAGCATAAGCCGATTGCTTGCCCTTTGCCGAGCCAGATAAATGTTACGGGATGAAATATGCAACCAATGCGCAGAAAGACTAGCATAGCACTAATTTCGCAACGTCGGCAGATCAATGCTAGAGCCAAAGCGGCGGCTGCGGAGAGCCCTTAGCAAAGAGAGAGCGCAGCAGCGCTGCCAAACGTTAGCGTTTACATATGTTGTTCTGTTAATGTTAAGTACAGTGGTTTTGAATTACGATGATGCTGCTGGCCCGAATAGTTATTATAGTTGTTTTGAGATTGAACAAGCTCTAACTTTTTGAATCCCAAGTTGGAATTGGAATACTGCTGAAGGTTTCAAGCTGCACTTTTGACACTAGAAGTAGCGTTACCTTGAATACGACGTGGGTTGCAGTTGGAATTCCTTCTGCCCGCATGATTCTGTATAGATGAATGACATTTTTTGTGGTAACCGCCAGCATTCGATCAGATGGCAAATTATCCCGTATTTCGTCTAGTTGATTTATTAATTTTTCAGGAGAGACTAGCGTTGGGCCTATTTTTCCATGTGGTGTGAGTCCTAGTTATGCCTGAGTGAGATGATCGCCTTGATATGTTCCACTTTCTCTGTTGATGGTAGCCACTTGTCGTTCCAACACCTTTAGGCGATTGTCCGTCGCTGACTTATCTTTCCTGACGACATTGATTGTGGAGTCGACAATCGAGGTTTGATTTCGTAGTAGATGTAGTCTTCGTTTGCTTTTACCTTTTGCGATTACTTCGGCCATTTTCTCAGCGTACTTTGAGTCAAGAACACCGAACAAAATGTTTGCCCCGTTTCCTACAATATCAAGCGGTGATCGGCGTTGTCGAGAGGTTTTCCTGTTTATAGTTCATTGTACAAATGTTAAAAATGTTGAAATATGGAGTTGCACGGTGGAACATTTTTTTGTTCAGGGCACAAGTGTCTTAGTTCGTACATTACGGTGAATATCTTTTTAATATGGATCCTTGTCATAATAGATGATCATGGTCCATTCAGACGTTGTCAGTCTTGAGGTTACAATTTTCTCATAGAATATTCCAGGTTTGTTCGCGAATTGTGTCACATTTATTGACTGTGACAATGCTAATGGAAGCATGAGAAGCATCACTAGCAATGTTGATATTAGTGAAGGTGCAACTGTCTTTCTGCGCTGTGGTGGTGGCTCATCAGGCCTTGCAATGTCGTTGATGACGGTGTTGGAGCGTTTGATCGCCACGTCTTCTGAAAATAACGGCGCTAGACGAGTGATGGAGCGCTTGTATACGCCTGATGATGTTTTAACATCAACCACTCGGACGTGCTTCTCTTGTCCAGGATAGGTCTTAATGATGCGACCCATTGGCCACTTCATTACTGTAAGGTTGTCTTCCTTCACCAAAACAAGTAGTCCTTCAGGCATGTTTGGTGAAGCGGTTTTCCACTTGTGCCGAGTTTGTAGTTCTTGGAGGTATTATGTTTTAAGTGCGAGACCAATTTCCAGCGCTTTACCAGTGTTTTTTCTTGATGATCAGTTACTGTGTATATGCTAGGCCCATTTCATGAAATCATTTCATGCAATGGGGAAAAAAGTGTGTGCAAAAACAGCATTTCATGTATTCGTTAACACACGAAAGTAGATTATGAATTCAGCCTGAATTCATGAAATGGTGTACAAATTAGGTGGCAACGCCGGGTGAAAAAAGTAAATAAGTAACAGCGAAACAACAAGATTAATAGAAAATGTGTGTGGAATCAAAAATATCTCTTTTGACTGATGCCGAGCTAACTGAGCTTCTTGCGCTGGTGAAGGAGGAGGATTTGATTTCAAAATTGTTGCCAAATTACACGTCTGACAACTCTGCTGATATGATTTCATGTATTCGTCTCTGTCGAATGGTGCTTTTTTAATTTCACGTATTCTAGAATTTATGAAATTCATTCCATAAACATAGTAATTGTTGTCGTCAGGTTTTGTCAATGGTTCACCAAACAAGAAGTGTCCTCGGGTGAACGCTGTTATGTCAGTTGGATCGTTTGAGATTGGACTAATGGGTCGAGAATTGAGAATTTCTTCAATTTCGATTATTACTGTGTTTAGTTCCTAAAATGTCAAGAATGATGTATTTGTGGTTGTGATCAGCAGTCTTTTTGCTGACTTAACCGCAGCTTCCTAAAGTCCTCTAAACGATGGGGCCCGTGGAGGAATGAATTTGATGTCAACTTGATTTTTGGTGCAATGATTCGTTCTTAGCTCATGTGCTTTTTCGCTGAAGATGGCTTCTTTTAATTCTTATACCTGATTATTTGAACCTATGAAATTGGTTGCATTGTCGCAATGAATAGTCTGGCAGAGAGCTGTCAAGAATGCATCTGTGGTTAGGTCGTTAACCAACTCTAGGAGCTCTGCCTTTGTGAAAAAGCAGCAGACCTTTTTCCTCGGATCTTATGGTGGATCGAAATCGGTCCACAGTAGTCGATGCCTGTATTAAGAAATGGGTGTGCTTGTGTGACTCTTTGTGCAGGTAGATTGCCCATGATCTGGTGCATCAGCTTTGGTCTGGCTCTGGTACATCTAACACAGCTGTGAATGATGTTTTTAGCCATCGATTTGTCGTTAATGATCTAATATTGTTGTTTTGCAATTGCCCTTAGGGCTTGGGCACCGCAATGCATGTTCTCTTCATGGAGTTCTCGCATAATCATTTTGGCTATCGGATAATTGTATGGCAGTAGAATGTGTTGTTTACCGTTGTATGGAACTAGAGCTTCTTTCAGTCTACCGCCAACTATGATGAGACCATCGTCTCCTAGTAGAGGAAATAACGATATGATCGAGCTCTTTTTGTCCACAGTCTTATAGCGTTATAGCTTTCTTAAGTCTGCGGTAAACTCGACTTGTTGGATAGTTCGCAGGATTATAGCGCGAGCACTATTCAGTTCTCCTGTGCAGAGTGTCGTTGTAGCCGCTCTATTGGTTTTGTTGAAAAAGAGTAATATTATGCTACAATGCGTTGAAGATTGTAAAATAAGTTGCTTTGTTTTCATGTGTATAGTTCTTCTCCAAGTGCGCTGGTTGCGATTGGCAAGCTGACATGCTTCGCCTTTCTCTCGAGATTAGTAGGCTCACTGATTGGTGTAGTCGTCCATTTGTCTCGGGATCCGTGGAGGAATAGTGGTCCGTATAACCACAGATTGTGATCTACTAATCCACTTGCTGCAATTCCTCTTGACAGTACATCGCCTGAGCTATTGGCCGACGAAACGTGACGTCATTGTAGTTCGTCAGACAATGCTTGTATTTTGGCTATTCGATTTGCCTCAAACGTATGGTATGTCGATGCCGTTTATCCAGGATAGCACAATGGTGGATTCAGTCCAGAAACATCCTGAAGCCGTGTTGATGTCCATGTGAATATCTTTTCGGACTCGGTGTGTGAGTTCGGCACCAAGGACTGCAGCGCAAAAGTTCTAACTGTGGTACTGATTGTTTGGCTATTTGGCTGTCAGACGCAAAGAGGTGGCAAAAGTCCAACATTTTATAAGCGCTTTGGAAAAAATGAATCGAGCAAGGTAGCCTCACTTAAATCGGTCTAGAAGCCATACGCCTCAAAATCGGAAAATGGGATTGAAAACATATACAAAAAATATCTCCAGAAAATTGTATAAGGTTTTTATGTAAAGTCAGGTCAAAGTTGAAAAACAGCCCAAAAATGAGATCCATATACTAAAACATCCATATATTTCATATATAAGACATGGGAGATACCAAAATAAATAAGCAAATAAATATTCTTTAGTAAATTTAAGCTTATAAGATATTATTTCCAAAGTAGATAATTATTAAAAAAAAATAAAAGTGATACAAGCTTTTTATTAAATATATTTTTTTTTTAATTTTTAAAAGAAAATACTTTATCAAAAATTAAATATAAAATTATTTTTTATTGTAAAATTTACAATTAAACGTTTTTTATTGATAACAAAAAATGTTTTTAAATGTATTTTATACAGGCAAATATGCAAAGTTCAACTTTGACAATGTGTTGTTAAGATTTCTGAGCACTGGAGCACAAGGTACTTTCGCATGCTACATTTTGAAAGATTTATTTTTCAAGTGCAGTTTATTCCAAGAAGATATCTTAATTCGGTCAGAATTTATTAGTTTAGCAAGCTGAAATGGCCGAATGTCCCACTGTGCACCGGTGCAAAAAGTCCGAATGGGTCATAAATTTGGGCTAGCTCGGAGGATATCACTCGTTTAGTGATGCGTGCTGCTTGGCTTTTATGGGTTCTTTTGCGCAGTGGATCCTTTTTTGGCATTAGATAAGACCTAGACCTTACACGCTGTAGTGATCTAGTGTCTAGATCTAGTGATCGTTTACAATGTCCTCATTGGGGATTCCTTAAAGAAGTTGCTCATTGTTAGAGCACCATTTGCGGATTTTAAGTCCGTGAGGTGACAATATCTTTGTGAGTTCTGGTCGATCTTGAATAGCTTCCGTAGAAATAATTCTTTAAAGTTGAAGATCCTACTGGTAGTCTGTAATTGTTTTGTGTTGCCAAGTGATCCAGAAAATTGGTTGCCAGAAATAGAGCAGCTGTTGTCCCGTATGTGACAGTTTTTAGAAGATAGGACTTGATGTCCTCAGACGGATTGTTTCTCCAGACGATCATCTGATGTAATTGATCCTCCGGATTTATCCACACTTGTCGTCCGATGTGAAGACGTATTTATGAGTCCGACACCGTAATAGAATGGACAGAAGTTCACTCTGAACTGTGGGTCCAGCATGCAGAATGTCGTTTAGGGATTTTCCGCTTGCTGATTTGCATGATGCATCAAATACTACTCACAGTTTTGTTGTGGTATTTTCAGGTTTGAGCACAAAGTGATGTGGTATGAAGTAATGCCTTTTCGGAACATATGATGCTGGGACCATCTTCATGTGTCCTAGATCTTCATATTTTTGGTATGGTGAAGTCCGTCGCTCCAGTGCCAGGAATCTTTTGGTTGCAATTTCCGAAGACCCCCCCCTAAAGAGGTTTCGGAAAATGGGAATTTCACTTTAAGCCGGCTGTTGATGCTGCTTCTATTCTCCAGATCAATGATGAATCCGGCTCAACACAGCAAATTATGTTTTTGAGTTGAGTTGTAAATTCGAACTGTTTTATTTTCCAAACTTCTGCACTATATATAGGAAAATATAAGGTAATTAATACTTACACCAATGCTAAGAATAGGAGAGATGTGCGGCAATGACACCTATTACATGCAAACCACATGTGTTAATAGATTTGGGTTCGACGTGACCCATGTATATGATGTTATGGCCGAACTCTTTGGGTTTTCTCAAGTGGTCTCCTTCAAGTGGACTGTATTGTTTATAGCGTGGCCTGTGTTGGTTCCTGTCCATGTTTGTGAACACCGACCATCAGATGCAATTTGTAAGTTTTCTACAAAATGAACTTTGCATTGTGTCTTGACCGGCGTGAGTGGTTTTTCGCCTGTCCCAAGGTTATCCAGAGTCCAGAAATGTTCCATAAGTTCATGAATTTCCGTTGCACAATTGGGCAAAGAACTGTAGTCAGACTTCATTTTTCCTGCTACAATCCATCCCAATTTTGTATTTTGCATCAACGGGCCTCCTTTTTTAAGGCGATGTTGATTTGGGAGCAAGAGGGAATAATAATGCTCTGCTCCGATGGGCATGTCAATTTTTCCTGCTTTATGGAAGTTCGGGTCCGCCAGAGGGAACTTTCTTGGTATGTTCAAGTTCACCGAATCGAGTGCCTTAGCTGGTTGATCTGCTATTATTTGAGGCAATACAAACGCTTCAAGTCTTTGCGTAAGACCGCTGTGAAGGGATTTTATAAGCACATTTACTCGTGCTCTGCTGTTCTTTGATTGACCTCAAATTCCTTCGATGCGCAATGTTGTGTCATTAAGTTTGAGCCACAACATTGATGCCATTCGCCATTTTTCTGTAATCCCGATTCTTGCAGTGCTCTGAAGTTAGCCTCCCTGTCCATTAGTAGTTTCTACTACCACTCTTGCGGCTGCCAGTAGGTTGTAACTATTGTTTTTTTGCTGCACAAACCATTGGTGCCTTTGGTTCTGTGGATGCGAATGATGCTGTCTCCAGATGCAGCATCTTGTTGTGCTTTTTATCGCACTTGAGGCAGGTTCTTCGCATGCGTAGAGCCGATGGTTTGCCTTCTTGCAAAATGAACATAGCGGTGCTTGTACATGTCCTGTGTTTGCTGATGCGCAGGTCTTGCCTTTTGGCTCTTTTTTTTGTGTTTGTGGTTTCTTACCACTTCTTAGAACTCGAATTCTCTTCTCTAGGAACTGAAGTATTGTGTCCAATTGCTGTATTTCTTTTGAGCTTCCCAATGAATTCTCATACAAGGCCTTATTTTTGACATCTAGTTGGTTTCTGATTATGGCAATCAATTTTGGATCACATGTGGATATTTTGATGCCGAGCCCTTTAATAGATGCAAGGGACTCTATCGTTGCTATAAACAACTCTTTCAATGACTTGGGATCGTCATTGATTGTACTATGATTGAGGAAACGTTTCAGTACCGTATCTGCAACATCTCTGGGATTGTTGTATGTTTCAATAAGAATGTCCCAGTCTATTAAATAGTTGTAATCTTATAGATCGATATGTCTTATCAATCTTTCGGCCTCCCCAGTAACGGTGGTTTTAAGGTACCACATCTTCCGTACTGTGGGCATGTTTTTTTCATAAATCATACATGAGAACAAGTCGTAGAACTGGGACCATTTTAGTATGTCGCCATCATGATGCGTGGAAGCTGCGCGTCTGGCGGTCTAGGCAAGTGTCTAAGCCAGGGATGCACAAAGCTGTCTTATGGATGTGCACGCACAAATACAAATAAAGGAATTCGCACTCACACATGTAACGATCACTTTTTTGTTATTTTAATGTGTACACAGAAAAAAATAGGAACATGGTTCTTCAAAAACAAACAAATGCGTCTCATGGTTTACAACGAAGTGAACTTTTTCGTTTTTCAGTGTACAGCAATCGAAAAGACAACAACAAAATATATTCGGGATAGGGACGGCAAAACGAAGCAATAAAATTGTTGTTGCTTTGCCAGCAACGAAAGTTGATGCAAAGCGAAAAGTGAAATTAATTAAATAAAGGCGGTGCCACACCCATTTTTTTTTTTGTAAATCCACTTCATATTGATTATATCTATCCAATACAAAAAACGGAATAAAAAAATCTTGTTTCGTTCGCGAGTTATTAATTTAGGCCAACAAAACAGGTCGTTGGGACCATAGTGCCCTGGTCAAAGCAGTACATACAAATGTACATACATACATATGTACATACATATGTACATACAAATGTGCAGACAAATGTACATACATACAAGTATACATACATATGTACATAAATATGTACATACAAATGTACATACAAATGCAATTAAAATAATTAAAAAATAATTTTAAACAAAAAAATTGCAAATAAAAGTTTATCCTGTTTTTTAATTTGCCGTGCGAAAATAACATATGTCCATTTTACCCTTCCTTTTGGGAGGTTTTTTTGTGCCTCAATTTTTTTGAACCCATAACTCTTATTTACGGTCCCTGGTTTATATTATTATTATAATTCATTTTTAATTTTTTTTTTACTTATATTTTATTTATATTTATTTATTTATTAATTTTTGTATTAATCATTTTTTTTTAATTATTAGATATTATTGTTATGCATATATATATATATTTTTTTTTTCTTTTATGAGCTTATTAGGTATGTTTTTTATTTCTCCCTAAATTGCGTTGCTCTGGTTATATTTTTAATGTTAATACGTAGCTTATTCCATAATCGAATAGCATTTATTAAAAATTGTTTTCCTGAATTGGCAAGTTTGTACCTTATGGTTATGAGATTCAATGTTCTAGCTGATGAAGCAAAGTTTAATTTTTCATACAAGTAGCTCGGCTGTCTGGTATAAATTACTCGATGCGGAAATATTATTGTTCTGTACCCTATCCATTTCTTAAAATCCATTTTGAATATTTGTCTTACTAAAATTGAAATATGAGACGAACTCTCTTATTATAAATGTTATTAAATGTTACTTTCAGTTTTCGTTGAGACTCAGCGTCACAATAACCAAATATTTCAATTCCGTAGAATAAGGTAGGTGTCAGATATGTCTTAGCTATGATTAGATTTATTTTCTCTGTTAAGAAATTTTGTGTGGGTGCGAGTTGTCTTAGTAAATCATATGTTCTTCCAGTAGCTCTCGTAACCTGGTGACTCCGAATATGTTGTATATTGTCAAGATAATGATTATGTGTTACTTCAGGTACTCCGTTTATAACAATTTTTCTGTTTAATTCGTTCATGTCTACATCTATTTTTATGTTATTTGTCCTCTTTCCTATTCTAAATTCTTTAAGCTCTCTCCATGTCCCTTTAGTTGATATTGCACTTTAAAACCTTACAGAATAAAAATACTTTTTTGCGGTCAGCATTAATTGAATGGTTTTTTTCTTCAGATCTCTGAGTTCCTGGTAATGGACAGACGTTTAGTAGCGTTTCCATTTTTTATATGCTCTATCCCTCAACAATATACTGTTTGCATTATATTGGTTGAACCATGGATTTATCTTTGGTGTAGTTTTTTTCTGAAACGGTACAAATGTTTCATAAAGACATGTTGTGTACGCTTGTAGATGTCCTACTTGCGAATATACATCATCCATGTTGAATATTCTATTCCAGTGTTGAATTTATCATTAAGTTTGATGATGTCAATATTCTTAAAATTTCGGTACCATATATCGTCGTCAGTCGTTTTATAATTAAAATCGTATGTCAGTAAAATTAAATCATGTCTGGAAAATTTTGGGACAGATAGCGTATAGTAGGATTTTTTCTTTATCATTAACAAAAAAAAAAGGTCCAATAGTGTGTTTGTTGTGTTTGAAAAATGTGTTGGTCTACAATTATTGACTAAGTCTAGGCCTAAGGAAGCCTTCGCTGTCGCCATATGTCGCTGTTTCATTATATTGCTATTTAAGTCTCCGGCAATAGTAGTATTTCGATGAGGGCAATTGTGATGGTCAGCAATTGCACCAGTGTTGTTGGCCTCTGAAGAATGATAGCATTGCCAGCAGAATTCGATGCCGAGGCGGTTTGTTGTTGAATCAGCTATAATGCTGAGTCATGATATTTCCTTTTGACCGGGTAAACTTTATTTGTTTTGGTAAAAAAGTCATGTGTATTACATAGTGTATGTGAATTTATTATAGTGTATTAATATATGTAAGTGTCATGTATAATAATGCTTATGCCTAATTCTTTGACTGGATAGATATATTTCTGTAATAATGTTGCTTATGCATAATTCTGCGACTGAACAGCGTAGGCACATAAATGGGGTAGCCCGGTCACCAACGCACGAGGCCGAACGCTGCTCGAAACGCTTGCATCGCTGGACCTAGCCTTGCTGAACGAGGGTTCCCAACAGACTTTCTGCAGGGCAGGCGCTGGGTGAATTATTGACCTAACATTCGCGAGCCCGTCGCTTCTGTTCAAGGTGGCGAATAGGCAGCGTGTACACCGGCAGCGATCATTAAGCCATTATGTGTACCATAGGTGAGCAACCCAGATCCAGTCGACCAGCCAGCCTGGGCAAGGCCCACATGGAGCTCGTGCTGGGCAGGAAACGCAGGAAATGATGGAAACGCCAACGAGCTGGCCAACCAACTCACCGCGAGAACGCAGGAGGCCTGCGACGCAAGCATGAGAGGGCGAAAGCCATTCATTCGTGAAATGCAGAGATTGCTGGACTTTGTACAACGTGTCTGAGGGCCAGGCGTGCAATGCAGAGAGCGAGGCGAATGGACCGGTTCGAAACGTTACACGAATCCTACAGGTCTGCTTGAAAAGCGTTTAGAAACGCAATCCGTGACAGCAAGAGGGAATGCTTTCTTCAACTATGCGATGCAGCGGAGCAGGGCCTACAAGCTCGTTGTGAAGCGGCTCAGTGCCGTTAGTACGGTGCCAACAGAACCCGACCAGCTAGAGAAGATAATGCGCACACTGTTCCCGAGAAGATCTGCAAGACCCCTGCAAGTGACGTGCCACTAACCAGCATAGAATGGATTGCGGAGGCTGAGGTTTTAGAAGTTTTAGAATTCCTAAAAGAGCGCTAAAACTGGAACTTGCATTACAGCCAGCAGCCTTTGCAGCCGTATTCAACAACTGCCTCGTCGAAGGAACGTTCCCCAGTCGGTTGAAGATGTAGAAGCTGCAGATACTCAATAAGCCAGGGAAACCACCAGGTGAGCCATCTTTGTATCGCCTAATTTGTCTCCTGGAAGGTGTTCGAAAAGCTGATGGCGTGCAGGCTGAGCGCTAACATAGAAGACGCCGCACAGTGGGACATCAGACGCAAAGAGGTGGCAAAAGTCAAACAAAAGTTCATCAAATTTTTCCGAGTTTTTTATACACGGTACTCGAAGAGTAAAGGGGTATTTTAGATTTGTTGAAAAAATGGATGTGTGTAACACCCAGAAGGAAGCGTTTCCGACCCCATAAAGTATATATATTTTTGATCAGCATCAATAGCCGAATCGATAAAGCCATGTCCGTCTGGCCGTCCGTGTGTCCGTCTTCATGCGCGCCTATATCTCAGAGACTATAAAAGCTAGAGAAAAACAATTTTGCATCCAGACTCCTGTCATATCACACTGTTACAAGTGTATTTCAAAATTTCGCCCCGCCTCCTTCCGCCCACTCCAAGGACGAAAATCTGTCGCATACACAATTTTAAAGATACAAGAAAACTAAAAACGCAGAATGACCATATCTATCAGAGCGTTGAATCTGGATCAGATCGTATCATAAATATAGCCACAATGAAGAACACCATTTCGAAATGCATCGTTCCCTCTCGCTCTTTTTCACACACCGGGTTGGGTGCTATGCCCATTCGTCCAGATGAGCGCCTAGATCTCAGAGACTATAAGAGCTAGAGTAACCAAACTCTCTATCCATGCTCCTGTGATATCACTTCAGTACAAGTGTATTTCAAAATTTTGCCCACCCCCTTCCGCCCTCACAATGGACGAAAATCCACAATTTGTAAGATACGAGAAAACCAAAAACGCAGAATCTTGGAAAATAACCTAATGTACCAGATTGCCGAATCTGGATCAGGTCGGATCATTATTATAGTCAGAAAGAACAAATGAAATTTCAGTGGCCACGCAACGCCTTCCAAGCGCGTAGTAAATACGAGTCGTAGTAAAGATATGAAACACAGTTCAATTGGGAGGAACATGACTAGTCATACAGACTACATGACCCCCCAAACTTGCCTAGAGGTCAAAACCAACACATTTTTGGGACCCGAAGACTGGGAAAAGGGACGGGACCAGACTCAACACCTCAACATATATACTGACGGCTCCAAGATGGACGGAGGAGTAGGAGCGGGCTTATATTGTACAAACCCCGAAATAAGGGTGTCATATAGGCTACCAGACCGATGCAGCATATTCCAGGCGGAAGTTTTCGCTATCAAGAAGGCAGCAGAGGTCGCTCAGCTAATAGAGCGACCACACAACGTGGTGAACATATTCGTCGAAAGCAGCGATAAAATCCATGCAGTCGTTCGCAGTTGGTTCCAGAAGTGTCCTGGCAAGCAAGGAGGCATTAGACTCACTATGCACGACCAAGTCAGTGCGAATCTACTGGGTTCCCAGCCACCAGGGCATCGAAGGAAACGAGGCTGCGGACGTTCTGGCTAAGGAAGGCGTCGGGGTGACGAGCGAAAGAATCGAAAACGTGCCTATCTCCCTTAGAACGCTACAAAGCGATCTAGAGAAGCAGGCCGCCCTACAAACCAAGAACAGATGGAGGAACGCAACCACCTGCAGAACCTCGAGAACCATGTGCAAGGAGCGCAATGAAAAGCTAGCTCACTATCTACTGCATCTTCCACGGAAAGACTGTAGACTGATAGTGGGAATACTCACAGGTCACTGTCTGGCTGCGGCGCACGCGGCCAAGCTAGGCATCACCAACAGAGACAGCTGTAGGAAATGCGATGAATCCGGGGCTATCGAAACCCTGGAACATCTCATCTGCAACTGCCCGGCTCTTTCACGGGCAAGGACAAGATACCTAGGCGCACCGGAGATGGCATCACTAGAAGATGCCTCCAAGAGGACGCCGAGGGAATTACTTGCCTTTGCTAAACACACCTCGATACTCGAGGACTTCCAAATCTCAGCATAACCCCCGTAAAGGTCCATCCACATCCGGATCACTAAGGGCCAGACTGGCCTATGAAAGTCCCCACTGAGGGACGTCCGGGTTAACCTAACCTAAAGATATGGAAATAAATTACATATGTATGTACTTCGTTAGCTCACATATATATATACTGACTGAGTACCGAGTATAAAGTAGAGACGCGGCTCACAACGTTCCCTCTCGTTGTTTTTTATGTTTATTGAATATTCCTTTACCTGTGTTTCAAATTCCTATTTGCGATTTTGAGGCGTTTGGCTTCTAGGTCGATTTAAGTGAGGCTACCGTGCACGAAAAACAGGCAAAAAAGGGCTGTCGCAGGTGCTAAATCCCATACAAAATCATTTAATGGCCGTTTTTTGAGCAAGGTAGCCTCACTTAACCGACAGGTCAATGTTGAAAAACAGCCCATAACTGAGATCCATATACTAATACAACCATATATTTCATATATAAGACATGGGAGATACCAAAATAAATAAGCAAATAAATATTCTTTAGTAAATTTAAGCTTATAAGATATTATTTCCAAAGTAGATAATTATTAAAAAAAAATAAAAAGTTATACAAGCTTTTTATTAAATATATTTTTTTTTTAATTTTTAAAAGAAAATACTTTATCAAAAATTAAATATAAAATTATTTTTTTTTTGTAAAATTGACAATTACACGTTTTTTATTGATAAAAAAATGTTTTTAAATGTATTTTATATAGGCAAATATGCACCGAAAAAAGTTCAACTTTGACAATGTGTTGTTAAGCTTTCTGACATTGGAGCAAAATGTACTTTCGCATGCTACATTTTGAAAGATTTATCTTTAGTTTATCTTCAGTTTATTTCATGAAGATATCTTTATTTGTTCAGATGTTATTAGTTTAGCAAGCTGAAATGGTCGAATTTCCCACTGAGCGTCGCCTACATAAGGATTGAGAGGCAAAGAGCAAAGAGCAAAAAGTCCGGTTAACAATACTCACTTCCAACGAGAGTGGCGCCATTAAAACTAATTTCGATTCCCAGAGTGGAACTTATGGCAGCGATTCTAGGTCTACGACTGGCTAAGCTTATAACTCAGGAGCTCTCCGGCAACATCGAGCAACGTGTCTTCTGGACTGACTCCAAGAACGTGCTGTATTGGATATGTTCAGACGCCCGAAAGTATCATCAATTCGTTTCGCCACGAATCACAGTAGATCATATGGTCTGTCTAGCTTATATAAACTAATAGCGTCGAAAGTAAAAAAGATATTGTCTTCATGTTTTTTCCTACGTTTATTAAGTAAATCATAGAGAGTCTTTGTTATATAGGGGTCGTCAAATTACTTTGACCACCTCTTTATAAACCCAAGCACTACCATGGTAGAACTTTGTTCAGAAAGGGGTAATTCTAGGGTAATTCTCTCAAGAGAACCCCCGCCTAGGGTGTAAGGAGCCAGAAATATGTACATACGTATATTGTATATGTATATTTGAAAACTTCAAAGTATCATGAAAAACATTGCGGCAATGAAAGTACCATCTGACGGTATGAGACTTGGTTATATGTAAGCACACTGTCAAAATTTCATGGGTGAACCGCTTCACCCCACCTGACTCTAGGTATATCGAAGAACACACTCAGGTTCAAAGAAGATAAATAAAGGAATGGGAGACAGTGCTCATCTGGCGGTACGACTACGTGGAACTTCCATCTTCCAGAGAAGTGGCAATGCGACGACTTCGGTGCCTAGAAGCCCGTATGTCACGCGACAAAAAGCGTGAACACGTGATGATAGCGTTCTCGGAAGATGGAGATTATCAAGAACGCTCCATCAAGATTACGGATTCTCCAAGACGAGAAGGAGTGCTTGGTATGTGGTGAAAACCAAGGACTGACTACTTCACCTTCACAATAAGTTTCGGGATGACATTTACGACGAAACAAAAACGGTGACGAAGTGATTAATTCTACACATAGTCATGACCATATTCCATCCATTCAGACTATTGGACTTCTATAGAATACAGGCAAAAAAAATACTGCAGGACGTGTGGATATCTGACGTAGGCTGGGACGAAGAGGTCGGAGAGATCGAACGTCAACGCAGGACTGCATGGGCTCGGCAACTACAAAACGTCGAAGAATTAAGGGTTCCACGCTAAATAGGCCAACGAAAAAAACATCTAATATTCAATTGCACATTTTTACAGTCGCGAGCATATCTCTGCAGCCGTCGCGCAGTGGGACATCAAACGCAAAAAGGAGGCAAAAGTCAAGTGAGTGCTTTGGGTAAAATGAATACATGCATCTAACAGAGAATTTCCCAGAATTTTCATATTTTCAAGATAATCACACTTTTATTTTAGGAGATATGAGCATTCAAAGTTGAAAATTAATTCAGTGTACACAAATGTGTTCAACTTTTTTTCACTTGCTGCATCTTTAAGGATGAACTAAAAGTAAACTACGTTACGTATGATTCTGTTTTTAGTTTTTCCATTAAGGTATATTTCTTGTTATTAGTACCCAATAAAAACCTATTCTGTTGCATGAACAGTAATCAAGAAAAACGTATTCTCAAAACCATCTAATTTTTGAGCTGTTTGTCAACTTTGACCTGACTTTACAAAAAAAGTTCAAAAATTTTTTCCGAGGTATTTTTGTTATATGTTCATTGATTATTCCTTTACCTTCGTATCAAATCCCTATTTGCGATTTTGAGGCGTTTGGCTTCTAGGTTGATTTATGTGAGGCACCTCATATAAATTCATTTTAATAATTAAGCATAATTTTTTTTTTTTAATTAAAAACTAATTCTTATTATTAATTTTTTGTATAAAAATTATAATCGTTACGGTCCCTGCTTCTGGGTGTTACACACAACCGTTATCGTGACAAATCTAATATACCCCTATACTCTTCGAGTACCGGGTATAATGAAAGATCTCGCCATACTTAATGAAATTGTTAATATTAAAATCAATGATATATGGACATATGGGTTAACTGCTAGAGTTCCACAGGGGTCGGTACTGGGGCCGCTCCCATGGAACACGATGTATGATGGTGTCCTTCGACTGCACCTGCCAGAGAACACTACAATTGTAGGGTTCGTGGACGATGTGGCCAAGCCCCTGGAATCGGCGGAAGCAGTAGCGAACGAGGCAATCTGAGCCGTGGAGTCGTGGCTGGCCGTAGCGGCGCTCCTATCTGAAGCGGCTTGGACACGATTCGGAAGATTGGTGGCCAGGCCGCGGCGTTTTGGAGGACGCACATCATGTATTTTTCGAGTGCCACCGTTTCGAGAAAGAGAGGCGACCGCTTGAGGGGGTAATAGGTGCGGCTCCAGATGAGGTGTGTGTTCTAATGTTGTCGAGGGGTATATGCTCTAGGGTTGGCATAACAGCTGTTATCCAGGGCTGGCGGGTACTCTGTGGCTTGTAAGGACCGATTGGATAGTCGAAGTTACAGTGTGGATGTATTGCGTTGGTATTCCCTCGTTCGTTGTCTCGGTTGCAGTCATCATTCTCCTGAACGTGTGCGCCGTCGGCGTCCTTGTACCAGAAATTTTTGTTGACATTATAGTAATCATGTTTCAGTTGGGGTCCTTGTACTCGTAGTCTCCGTTGATATTTTCATGGGTTGGGGGTCTCGTAGCCGTGGTCTTTGTTGCAGGTGTCGTAGCCATGGTCTCTGTCACCAATGTCGTAGCCGTACTCTCTGTTGATGGTGTCGTAGTCGTGTTCTCTGTTGCTGGTGTCGCCGCCGTGTTCTCTATTGCTGGTGTCGTCGCCGTGGTCTCTGTTGCTTGTCTTTGAATCTTGTTCTCCGCTGATGATTTCGTAACCGTTGTCTCTATTGCTTGTCTTGGATTAACTTTATCTGTTCATGATTTCGTAGCCGTTGTCTTGGTCTCTTTTGTTTGGTTCTTCCTTCTGCGGCCCTTGGACTTGTACGTGTCTGATGGTAGCCACTGATTCGTTGGTACCGATGCAATAACCTCGTAAAAGTAGAATTTTAGTGCCGCATTGTATCGTGGTTTTCATGGAGCACAAAAAGTCCATTCCTAAAATAACGCTACCCACCATGTTGGGTAGTATAAGGAAGGGTATCTGTACCTTGCGCGTGTGTAGTTGGGTCGATGCGAGCAAAATTTTTTTTATTTTCCTCCCTGACCCATAAGCTAGCCGGATCTGCATCAATGTGGCGTGTACGTTCGGGCTCGTGGTCAGTTGATGCGCCAGTTCTTTGCTCACGAAGCTTCGGGTTGCGCCCGTGTCGACGGTGGCCTACGTTTTTCGTCCTTCAATCGTCGCCATCGCCATCATCCGGCCGTCGTCTACATGCAAGGGTTTCTTTCGTCTTGGGTTTGTGGTGGAGTCGCTCCCGGCTGATCCCGTCTCAGTCGAGGACACGACTAGTTTCCCGAGGCTTCGCGTCTACAGCATTGGATGGTCCTCCCGTTCCGCTCGCCACATACCCAACAGAAAAGAATTTGATTATTTTGGCAGTTGGCCGACAGGTGATTTTGTTCGCCACAACGACGGCATGCTGTGCGTGCGTTGGCGATGGGGGGTACGTCATGCTGGATCATGTTATTGGACGCCTCCGACACTGGTGTACTGACCTGAGTTGAACCCGGATTACTGTCTGATTCAGCTCGGCTACCAGGAGTTTGGCGGAATGGGTTCCGGCTTTGGGGCGTCCCTGGTGGCCTGTACTCGGTGGTTGAGTCTGTCTGGTTACGTCGAGGAGGGTTACGAGCGGGGGTCGTTACGGGTGGGTGCCAGCTTCCTGTGTTACTTTGCGCCTGAATTCTCTCGAACTAGGCGGATCTCTAGGCGGATCTCTAGGCGGATCTCTAGGCGGATCTCGATGACGAAGTCTTTGAATAACTCGCCCACCGACTGTTTACGTGCCCGAATCTTGTCTTCCAATTGCTCGTAATACGGGGGCGGGAAGAAGAAGCTGAGGATTTCCCTGCGGAAGTCATTCCGCCCAGGCGGCGCTTTGAAGTCGACTGGTGCGGAACCAACGAATAGCTCTGTCAGTGAGGAGTTCGGCCTTGGCTCGAGGGAGGTGGTTCTTGTCGACACCATATGAGAGAGCGCGCTCTTCGAGCACTTCTATGAAGGTGAGCGGGTCGTGGTGGCCGTTGAAATGTACACCCCAATGTCTGATCTTGTCAGCCATCTGGAAGGCGGGAAGGGACGAAATGTTGGACTGGCTTCTAATCTCGGTGTGTCTCGCTGAGGCGTCCGCCGGAGAGAAAGCGTTACTCTCGGGAACTGGGCTAGGTTCGAGCGAACTAGGTATTTGGTCATTGTCCTCAGATGTCAGGCCTACCGCTGGCACGTGGTTTATGCCAAAGGTGGGCGGGGGCATCTGCAGACCAGGTTTTAGTTCCGTGGACTGCGGTTTCTCTGACGGGGCTTTGGTGGCGGGATACGGTGATTTGGACCGGCTCCGAGGCTTGGCAAACTGGCTTTTGAGTTCCGCTAGGCGGGCCCAAACTGTAGGTGCGAGTCTGCCTGTCATGAACGCGGCGAAGTTCCTCCCCAGGTCGTCCACGTTGCCTTGTTTTTCGAAGCCGAACTCATCTGCGTACTCGTCGAGTTCGTCTCGACGGCGTTGGTATATCCAACTGGTACCCACCCCAGGATTCTCAATTAATTCTGTGGTACAATACTCACTCTGATCACTATCACCGCTTTGATCCATGGCGGGATGTGGTATCTGGTATTCGTGTGGAATTAGGAACTGAGCGTAGCTTCCCTTTAACTGATTAGTGTTGGTTTTCTTTTTTGAATGTTTTTTGCGACACTGTTTCGTTCGGTTTATTGGATTACTTGTTGCTCGTCTTTTTTAGTGTTGCACGATCACTGTAGGGTACTTGACCACGGTAGATGGGGTTTCTAGGGACTGTGTGTGTTAATCTTGGGCACGGAGCTTGGGGATTGTATTTTAGAATGTTTTGCATTGGACTTTGACTTTTGGTTGGCACTGTAATTGGGGCGAGCCTGTACTTGCACTGCGACTGTTTTTCTGACCGGCACTGTACTGACACTACGAAAACTTTTTGACCGGCACTGTGATTGGGACGGGCTGTTTGTCGAAAATTTGCGGTGAGACGGTTTTTCTGACCGGCACTGTCGTGATTTGCACGGCTATGGTTTGAATGGGTTGGACTGTATTTGCACTGCGACGGTTTTTCTGACTGGTACTGTACTTGATTTGCTCTGCGATGGTTTGTCTGACTTGCACTGTGATGGTTTTTCCGACCGGTACTGTACTTGTTTTCGCGATTGGCGTGATCACGATGCGTGTGTGTGTGTGGGGTATCTGCACGTGTATTTTCTACTCGTGGCGTGGGTTACTTTTTGAGCTTGCGGGCGCGTGTTTTTGCGTGTCTGGCGGCGTGGCGTCATTTGTTCTGACTGTACTTCAGCGCGTGGTCTGTGGGTGCAGATTTTGGCTACTCTAACTGTTTCTTTCCCCTTTTGGCAATGTCTTTCTAAAGTCCCTGCTCAGGCGCCACTTGTAAGGAACCTTTTTCAGGCTGGGGTGAGATAAGCTTGTCCAAGTTCCTCTACAAGAAATTTTTAGTTGAAAGGGGGACCTTAGGCGGGGAAAGAAAAGGTGGCGTAATCGAGGTGGTGCGGGGTGTGAGCTCTAGCTTGGTGTGGAGTACAAAGGGTATGCCGGGGGAAGCGATGGGATGGCCACGTGGCGTGGGAGGGATCCGTCGGGCTGTCGACACAGGGGAGAAGGTTCTTCCAGAGTGATGCGCCGTCTCTGAACTCTCGGGACTACGGATCTGAGAGGGGGGGGGAGACGTGATGTAGACTGATGCTTAGTCGCTAAAGATCTCAAAAACTACTGGTCTAGGGGCAGAGGCGGGATATCGAACGATGCGTAGTCGCTAAAGTTCTCAAAACTACTGGTCGAGGGGCTGAGACGGGGTATAGAACGATGCGTAGTCGCTAAAGTTCTCAAAGCTAGTGGTCAGAAGGGTGGAGACGGGATATAGGACAATGCGTAGTCGCTAAAGTTCACAATTCCACGATTCGGAGGGGAGGGGATGGGATATGGAGCGGTTCCTGAAGAAATAATAACGCCAGGAGTTGTGCCGTTTCTTTTGGTATCTTTATTGTTAGATAAGGGGCCTACACTGCGACCCTAGCTGCACCACGGGATCTAGTATCAGACTTACGTGTGAGGATAATTATTTTCTCAGCGACTTCGAGGGTGTTTAACGCGGGATCACGGACGCGCGTAGACATAGTTTGAGGCGGCACGGGGCAAAGAAATGCGAATGTTCGGCGGCGCGTTTGGGAAGTTTCGAATCTTGTGTACCAGTCGGGAACTGAGACGGAAGCAGAACACCTTATTTCGTGCACGTGTTGCGAACTGTTCGTGCGTCTCGTGGCTTGTTTTGGGCAAAAGTCTTTTCGGTGCGTGCGCGTCGCTCTATGGCTCTCGTCGAAGTGAAAGATCGCCGGTCGGTCGGCTCCCTTTCCTCCTCTTTCGATATTTTACTTATCGATCGCGGTTTTAGAATCCCCGTATGAAATACCATTCGGTATGTTTTCTTCGTCTTAACGCCTTCATTGGAAGACTAATCTAAATGCTATTATTTCATTTCAGTATGCGCTTAACACTAACTTATTTGCTAAGAAAAATCATAATAGTCGAGAAGGAACTAGGACTAAATAAAAATGCCTCCAGCGGCTCTAGATGAGGTTTGTGTTCTAATGTTGTCGAGGGGTATATGCTCTAGGGTTGGCATAACAGCAGTTACCCAGGGCTGGCGGGTACTCTGTGGCTTGTAAGGACCGATTGGATCCTTACAGTGCCTAACTTGCTAGTGGACCGTAAGGCATGGGACGCAACCGCCAAATTTACCGCAACTATGATGCGTAAGCTTCGGACGGCGGAGAGGGAAAGGAAAGTGTAAGCGGAATGAGAGCGACTCGGTACTCGAGGCATTGCTTTACGGCAGTACCGTGCAGGCTTGCCCCATTATTCCCAAACAGACTGTACCAGACCCTAACATTAACATAAGCTTAGTATAAAGAGTAATTAACGCAAACTGAATACGAAAAATGCTGCGCTCTCTGGAAACTATATATTCTAAAAAGGTAATAAGCTGTTCGCAAAAAGTAATAATAAAATTGATTATTTGCTTTTAGCCTTACAAAAGCATTCAAATAATCTGGCCCATATTGTAACTCTGTTAATCGCATATGAATCGAAAGTTTACCTAATCGTTCCTCTAAGTGTCAAATGCTTTGACTCGTCTTTGGAGCTTACTTTTCAAGTCTTCAAGAACAGACATATATTCTTCTGCCAAATTTTTTATAATTTATGCGAAAAAAAAAAACTATATTTTTTGATAAAACAAAAAAGAACGACAATCAAGAACGAGTAATATTATTGAATGTCACGCCAATATATTAAGTTGGTTTTAAGTGACAGTCGAAAACAATATACCCTCGAAAAGCAGGGGAGCGCGTCATTTGGTAACACACAAAAACAATATAGCTTCGAAAATCAGGGTAGCGCGTCGCTTAGCGCTCCGCTAAGTTCAAGCCCGGTAAACAGAAGGGTTAGGTAAGGTTAGGTAAAGGCTGCTGCCAGGCTCGCTATAAGCCCATCACACTTAAGCTGATTTCGGCCCTTTGTGGTGCCGCATGGAATCTTTTTTTCCGCGTCGTGAGACCTAATGTCAACAGTTATCCCATCCGGCTACTCTTATAAAGTTTGCTATCTTTCTGGGACATATTCTTGACATTTCTGAAATGTCTGCTATGAAGGGCGAGCCCAAGTGTTGTAGCCTTCTTCTGCTGAGAGCTGATCAGGAGTAGAACAGGTGTTGCACCGGCTCTTCCTATTTCTCATCTCGACAGCTTCGGCAAAAATCATTATATGGGGCGCTCGGTCCACTTGCGTGGGTACCAATAAGGTACCATTGGCTTATAAGCCAATATGACGTATGACTGCGCTACACCTTCTTCTGCCGAGCCTGCATAGCTCAGAGGTGCGCTTTCTGTCTATAGTCGGCCATGTTTGCCGGGTTATTCGACCTCGTTGTACTGATTGCCACGTTTTGTCTCTCAGTCGATTGCTCTTTTATGATAAGCTTACAGGTGGCTATAGGCATACAAAAATCTTCCTTATCTTATAGAAGAGGGATAGTGGTTCCAGATCTGGCCAACTCTTCTGCTATGCAAATACCTTCGATGTCCCGATGGCCCGGGACCCATATAAGGCTGATATCAAATTGCTGAGCCATCTCGTTAAGAGATTTGCGGCAGTGGACGAGTTCGGGGAAATCGCACTTAGCGATTTGATTGCGCCTTGGCTATCACTGTATCACTGTATATGCTTACATTGGCTACCATGATGGTAACTTCCTGAAGGCAGTTCAGCGCTTCCCTGATTGCAATGACCTCCGCCTGGAAGACGCTACTGTGATCTGGGAGCCTTAAGGAGTGCCGTATGTTTAGCTGTTCGGAGTAGATTCGTCCTCCGGCCTTGCTGTCCAGCTTCGATCCATCTGTGAAGATGTTTATGGCCCTTTCTGGGCCTGGAGGTTCCTTAAGCCATTTGTCTCGGTTATGGATAATTATATTGAAAGAGGTATCTGTGTGTTCCATTGGGACGCAGTAGTCTGTTTTTTGTGGGGACGGTTTTGCTATATAGTATTGATGAGTGACCTATGTGCTGTGGTGCCCATTGGTCGGAGACTCTCAGAAGTATTGATGCCATTTCTGCCCACTCTTTTCCTGCAAGGTCCAGGCTATGTAGACACAGGATGGAATTTAGCGCATCAGTCTGAGTGGTGCCAAGAGAGCTGATGATTAGGACAGCAGATCGTTGAACTTTGCCCAGTTGTTTGGTGATCGTCGTTTTTGATAGGGCCGGCCACCACACAGTAACTTCGTAGAGTAGTATTGCTTTAATTTTTGCTAGATGTATCCATTTGAATATGCTTGGATTTATGACCCAATTTAAGCAAATTAGTTTTTTGCATGTGAAGACGACTATCGTGGCCTTAAGTAACTAGCACTGTCGCTGATGAAGAGCCTGCAACCGTTAAGATTTGTAGGGTTGAGAGGCGGAATCTTGTTTTTATTTGTAAATAACACAAGTTCCGTTTTGGAGGTATTAACTCCCAGTACTCGAAATCCTGTCTATTGTGCGGTCTCGTGAGCTTTGCGGTCATTAAGTCGCAGAGTGTTTGGGGGTATTTTCCCGAAAAGATAATTGCAACGCCACCTGCGTATGCAACAACTTTGCAACTTTTGAACCTCTGGTTTCTTCGGCATACCTTCTTAGAATTCGTCGTAGTCAATAATTTTGACAACCGCTATCTATTGTACACCCAGGGAAAAAAGTGCCGAGAAGAATGTGTTAGGACTCCCCATTGGAGTCAGTCCACGTACCATCATTTCTTTTGAGGTACCCCACTGAGGGGGTCGTTTTAGAGAGTACCTCGCGTAGGCCTTCCTTTTTTTTTTTTTATAGGGCCAGACTGGTCTTGTAGTCTGCCCACTGTTTCTCCCCGTTAGCGCTTTTGGGTCAGTTGAAGAGAATCCTGCAGATTTTTCATAGGATATCTATTTGCATGCTCCCGTGTCTGATTTATTGCATACTTTAGTGAACTTGTTCAATAGACGGTTTCGGTCGTCCTCTGTGTTCGGGAATATTGAGGCTTTGGAATTAAGTAATTCCTGCATTACTGTACTATATTTTTACCAGTTGGCTTTCCTAGGATTAATATAGTAGGTACGTTTTGGGCTTTCGACAGAAAATGTCGACAGGAAATACCTGTAGTCAGAGAAAGAATGTTTCTCTAAGACCTAAAATGGTTAAATTAGTTAAAGGGTACGATTTTTGATTGATGAGGCTAGAATAGACGGACAACTACTACATGCATCCCACATGTGTTAATAGATTTGGGCTCGACGTAACCCATGTATATGATTTTATGGTCGAACTCTATGTAACAATTTTTTCAAGTGGCCTCCTTCAAGTGGTCCGTATTTTGTCCGGAGTTCCCTGATGTTGGGTCCTGATCATGTGCATGAACATATTGCCCGTGATACTCCAAAGATTTGACAACTGCAAGTTAGTTGGCCTCTTTGAAGTGGACTGTATTGTTTATGGGGTGGCCTGTGTTGGTTCCTGTTCATGTTTATGAACATATTGCCCGCCGTTCGCTAAAGATGTGATAACTGTATGTAGTCCGGCGTTGCCTGCTGTTGGGTCCTGATCATGTGCATGAACATATTGCCCGTGATACTCCAAAGATGTGATAACTGTGAGTTAGTTGGCCTCCTTCAAGTGGACTGTATTTTGTTCGGCTTTGCCTGCTATTGGGTCCTGTTCATGTGCATGAACATATTGCCTGCGGTAGGCCAGGTCTGTGATGATCGCCCCTTGGCCTGGTGATAGGTCCTGTTAATTTTTATGAGCATATAGCCCGCGGTCCGCATATTTTGTGATTATTGCGGTGTAGTTTGGTGTTTGGTTCTGTTCATATTTTGAACATCTGGATGGCGATCTACCAGGGTTATCGGAACTGTCTTTTAATTTGACTTTCTTCCGTATGTACAGCATCAGTGAAAACAATCCGCTGTACTTCTGTTCGGGATGAAAGCTGAGTCCTTTCAGCTTTTGTCGCTTATCCTCAGGTTGTTTCGAAAAGTTCCTTTGAAACTTTTGAACCAGTTTCCACTTTTTAAGAGATGTTTTGGCTACATCTTCTTACGGAACTGGTATTAGCAATGTGTATTTACTAATTTCAAAATCCCCTGGTGTCAAAACGTCTTCGCCATTTATTTTGCGTGCACTTTGTATAAGTGGACGAGAGTTTTTTAATGTTTTAATTTGGTTACTGCTTTCTGTGTTTTCCTTCATCTTAGCGAGGGGATACACTTTATGTATTGGCCGCTTGATCGTATTTTTTTTAACTCCTAACGATACGACTCGTCTTCTTCGGCTGAGTGGGCTTCGTTTTTAATAAGAACGATATCTCCATCCAGTAGTTTCTCTTTTTATACCCGGTACTCGAAGAGTATAGGGGTATATCAAACTTGTGCCAAAAATGGATGTGTGTAAGAACCAGAAGGAAGCGTTTCCGACCACATAAAGTATATATATTCTTGATCAGCATCAATAGCCGAGTCGGTATAGCCATGTCTGTCTGTTTGTCCGTTCGTCCGTCCGTTTTCATGAGCGCCTACATCTCAAAGGCTATAAACGCTAGAGCAATCGAATTTTGTATCCAGACTACTGTGATATCACACTGTTAAAAGTGTATTTCGAAATTTCGCCTCGCCCCTTTTCGCCCACTCAAAGAACGAAAATCTGTGGCATGCACAATTTTAAAGATACGAGGAATCTAAAAAAACCGAATCAGAGAATGACCATATCTATCAGAGTGTTAAGAATAGATCAGATGGGATCATAAATATAGCCACAGTCGTTCCCTCTCGCTCTCTCTCACACACAGGGGTGGGCGCTATGCCTGATCGAACTTTTTGGCGCCTAGATTTCAGAGACTATAAGAGCTAGATCAACCAAACTTTCTATCCAAGCTCCTGTGATACCAAACCGAGACGAGTTTGTTTGGCCGCGTGCCCTTCCGCCCCCACAAAAAACAATGTTGGAAGCTGCCAAGCTTTATCGACAACTCTGACTCCAATTTACGAAATAAAGTTTTATCTCCGATTTTGTTTTATTTATAGTTTTTGTTTTTATGTATATATATATATTTGAGGGCGTGCCCGTGAGTTCGAGATGGTTTAAATTATGTACAATTTGTATTTATGTAAGCGAAACAAAAAGGGCCGTTATGACGAGGTGAATGATACGCGATGCTGCGTTCGACGAAGACTTATACAGAGGGGGGGTGGGTTCCGCGACGCACTGCCATATAAGCAGTACTAGCGATATACATGAATGTGTGTGTGCGTGTGCACCGAGAGCGTGAAAGTATATAAGCGTGGATAAAGAGATAAACAATTAATTCTCTTAAGAGCTACTAAATGCTGCTCCGAACCAACTCCCCCCCCGTTGAAAGACCAGGGCTTTTAACAGGATCCTTAACGGGAAAGACGCACAGCTTGTTGACAGCTCGACGAGTGGTTCCGGATGGTGTCCGCAGGATGGCAACTCGCACAGCCCCATCAGCTCCAGCGATGACCTCGATCACCCGTGCTAAAGGCCACTTCAATGGTGGCAAGTTTTCGTCCTTGATGCATGGTCCTGGATCGATGGTTGTGGTGTGCGCCATTTGGCACGTTGTTGGAGCAGGGTCAAATATTCCTTACTCCAACGCTTCCAAAAGATCTGCTGGGCACAGGTAAATCGTTGCCAACGATCGAGTCGATCGAAGTTGAGATTCGTAACGTCTGGCTCGGGAAACTCCATCAGCGGACGACCAATTAGAAAGTTTCCTGTTGTAAGGACGCCAAGAGTGACAATCCCACGGAGCGATAAAAGTGATGTTTGGCTATCTTCACTGCTGCCTCCCACAAGCCCCCGAAATGAGGCGAGCGGGGCGGTATGAATTTCCAATCTAAGCCGTTGTTGATGCAATGATTATGAACTTCAGCACGATGCTTCTCGCTCATAAATATCCGCCGAAGGTCCACTAACTCGTTCCTTGAGCCCACGAAATTGGTGGCATTGTCCGACCAAATGCATCGGGGAATGCCGCGCGTAGCAACGAAGCGCTTGAGGGCACTCAAGAAAGCTGCAGTGGTTAAATCCTTCACCAATTCCAATCAGACGGAAAACAACAATTGAACAACAACAAATGCAAAACAAATGAAGACGCTAATGTAGCATTTTATAGGAGTTCGGTTGCGCCCATCTGGCTCATAGTGGAAGGGACCGCAATAGTCGATTCCGGTGATGCTGTATGCAGGCGAATCCTGTATTTGATCCTTCGGTAGATCAGCCATGATGTGCTCCATAAGACGAGGCCTGGATCTGCAGCAGATGACGCATTTCCGCAAGGCATTAGCCACAGTCTTCAGGCCGCCGATGGGCCAGAACTGCAAGCGAATTGCTCCAAGTGAAGACTGCGGACCAGCATGGTGATGATTTCGATAAAAGTGAGCGATGATAGCGAACATCAGTGGGGGATCCCTGGGCAGAATGATTGGGTGGCGTGCATCGAATCCGAGAGTTGAGTGCCGCAGGCGGCCGCCAACACGAATCAGTCCAAAATCATCTATGAATGGCGAGAGCGATACGATACTACTGGACGAATCCACTCAGTTCCTTTTCCTCAGAGCAAGATACTCAGGATACAGGTGGGCCCGTTGAACGAAGCGGCTTAACAAATGTGAACCATTGCGAAGGTTCTTTGATGAGAGATCCGGTGACTTAGTCCTAATGATGAATTTGTGAACGTAGCCAAAGATGCGCATCATGACTCCGAATGAGTTGATGTGCTTGAACGAAGCGACAGGAATACTCGGTGTCGAATTTCCGGAAGGTTGATTTCTGGCGAACACCGTTCAGGCTAGCAGCCTTGTTCGCTTTGCAGGAAGATAGGTCCATTCATCCACAACCTGGAATGCAGGAGATCCTGTGGTGCTGATCCCTTTGAAAGAATGTCAGCCGGGTTCATCTCAGTTGGTACATAGCGCCAATCCATGCCTCTCGTAAGTTGTTGAATTCCAGAGATCTTGTTGGATCTTGGATGGTTCCTCTCGCAACCAAGACAGGACCACAGTTGAATCTGACCAGCAATGGATTGGGCAGTCAAAGGTATCCATTTTCCTAATGTCGCGAAGTAGATTGGCTAATAGGAAGCTTCTGCACCGTGAGGGTTTTCAGTGGGGCAACCCTTGCCTTAGAACAACGCAAGTGAACCTTAACAGTGGTGTCCGTAAACGAGCGAGCATAAATGCAAGCCACATAGGCTTGGAGGCTGGCATCACAAAAAGCATGCAATTCAAACCTTGCCTTGGGTTGAAGTACATAATGAGGAAATGTAGCATGACCCAGTGGAGAAATCCTTGCGAAACTCAGTCCATGCCGAATCCAGTGACTGAGGAAGGCTCTCATCCCAATGCACCTTGTCTCTCCACATGCGCTGCATGAGGATTTTAGCTCTGGTCAAAGTAGGTCCGATCAATCCCATAGGATCATAGCAACGTTAAATAGTTGAAATAACTGAACGCTTGGTGTGCTTGCCAACACCGAGTTGAGGAGCAAATGTAAACAGAAAGCAGTCCTTATGGGGCTCCCAAATGAGACTAAGCGCCTTTGTTACATTATTGCCATCATCAAGCTTCTGAAAGCTTTCCCTTTCGGCCGCTGGGATTGTACGAAGCACATCGGAAGAGTTTGAACACCATTTTCGCAATTGAAAATTGCCTCGAGCAAGAAGATCCTAGGTTTGACACATAATATCCAGCACTTCCTCGACCGAATTGCCTCCAGATATCATGTCGTCCACGTACAAGTCATGTAGAATGGTCTCGGATCCCAGTGGATACGACGACGAATCATCCATGGCTAGCTGATGCATAGCTCTAATAGCTAAAAATGATGCAGGCTTAGTTCCATAGGTGACTGTGTTTAATTTGAAGATCTGTATGTCGTCGTCAATCGAATCCCGTCATAGTATGCATTGGATCATGGTGTCAGGCATTGAGACACGCACGCACCTATACATTTTACCGATATCACCTGTAAGAGCAATGGAAAATGTACGAAAACGGATGAGTGCATGAAATAGCTTGGCTTGAATGGTGGGACCTGACATAAGCAGATCATTTAACGAAAGACCAGATGTGGTGGCTGCAGAGCCGTCGAATACGACCCTCAGCTTTGTGGTGGAGCTGTCCTCTTTGATAACACAATGATGTGGCAAGAAATATTTGCATTTGTGCCTATCTTCGCTGGGTACTAGAGACATGTGATCAAGGGACAGGTACTCCTTCATAAATGCCGAGTATTGTGCATGACGAGCTGGATTGCGCACGAACTTGCACTCCAAGTTTTTCAAGCGCCGCTTTGCTTAGAAGTAGGAATCGCCCAAGTACTTCAAACTTCGCTTCATAGGCAAGCGGACTGAATATTCCCCTGAGGGCAAACGAGTGTGTTTGTTGACAAAATGTTCCTCGCAGTGAAGCTCCTTCTATGTGGCCCTAGCAATCGGCTCAAAGATGTGCCCCACTTCCCAAAATTGACGAACCAAGTCATCGAGCCGAGTGCTGTGATTGGTGTCATCCAAAGACTGGGTTGCGATAAACGACGGGAGAGTGGGGGCCGAGTGCCCGCCACCAGACAGGATCCATCCGAAATGTGTTTTCTGCAGCAAAGGTAATCCAGGTGCCAGCTGAATTTTTCCCACGCACAGCAGCTCAAAGAAAAGTCCAGCTCCGATGAGCAGATCAATCCGCTGCGGCTGGTGGAACGAAGGGCCAGCAAGCCGGATATGCGACGGTATACGCCAATTAGCTGTGCTAATCGACGCGCGGCTGATGATCCGTAATCTTCTGGGCAACGATGGCAGTGATGCTTAGTGGTGAACTATGAAATGAAGGTATCTACCTTCAGTTGAGAAGCTAGCATATCCTATGCCAGAGACTGCGGTTACCGATTTGGTTTTGCGAAGTTGTAGCTGATTAGCTAGACGACTGGTTACGGAATGCAATTGAGATCCCGAGTACAACAGTGAGCGATAAGGCACGAAAGATTCTGTGTTGGTTTTTGCGAGAACGATGATAGTTTCTAAGAGCACAGCTTCAGACGGACTTTGGGATATGAGGGCTTGTGTTAAGGAGGGCGACAATGCAACCATGGCGGTATGAATGGGCAGTGCTTGCGAGGCTTCATTCGGAGGGGTATATTGGACTGTCACTGCTTGACGCACGAAATGCAAAAGTGAGTGGTGCATCAATCGGCAAGTACGCAGGGACCTGATTTGCAATCTTTCACGCGATGGCCCTTTCGTAGGCAATTGCCAAATAAACCGTTTCTTCCTTGTTGCGCTCATCCGGCGGTACACCTTTAAAACGTTCACAATTTGCAATCGTGTGTTCCAACTTGGAAGGTGATGAGTAATGCGCGTCAGCCCAAATACCTCTCTGATGTGTGCCTGTAGAATAAGACGTTTGTTATCAAATCGGTTTTTTAGAATTTCTAACGCCTTGTTATAGTTAGCCTCCATCATCTCCAACGAACTGATGGCCAGCAATGCCACTCCGTTCAAACAGGACCGCAAATGCTGTAGCTTCTCGATAGAAGTCAGCTCTGCTTCACTATTAATGACCGCTGTGAACATGGAGCAGAAGCTTGTCCACTCCGTGTATTCCACTGAACTTGTGTAGCTGCAGTTGTGGCAGGCGCGACCGATTGGCCATGTACATGAAGGATTGGGAATCATTTGGATTCACTCGAAACGTGGAGCAATGCGAGGGCTGAGAACGCCTCCCTAACTCACGCTGCAGAACAGTCCTCAACGATAGTATGGAAAAGTCGAATTTTCCAGGTATTTCACTGGACATGGATTCAAAATCCACTTCCTCCAAGTTCGTGTATGCCGCCATAAAACTAGATTTCAGCTCCGTCAGCGATTCCAACAGTGCTTGCAGGACATACTCATCCATTTGGCGCAGCCTTTCACTATCCATCTCTGGGCGTATGGCTTCTAGCCGATCGAAAATGGCTCGAACCTTCAGCCTCATGAAGGAAATCCGAGATGCAGATGATTGGGTGCTAGCAGCGTTCACACAAACACTTTCGGCAGATGGAGCAGCGAAAATGGCCACAGAATCACTATCGTGATCACCCATAGCAAACGATCCAATTCTTCTGTTATTTTATTTCTTGCCCATGGTCTTGGCCCCCGCTATAAGAGCGGGTCGCGGGAATCCGATCGCTGCCACCGGAGCCAACGCAACGGAGTCCGCAGCTCGGACCAAATCCCGCCCAACGGGATTTAGGATCCACGTCCCCTCAGTCAGTATATATGTATGTGAGCTTGTTGTAATTTATTACATGTTCGCATAAGGACAAAATTTAATTTTAGCCAAAAAAAAAAAATTTAAGTCGAACCTTTTCGGAGATTTTGATCTATAAGATGTTTCCATATTTGTTTACATAAATTTTTTACATCTGCCATTTCTACATGTTTTTATCTACTTCCTACATATACATACACGGCTGTGTGCGAGAGAGAGAGGGAATCAGTCTGCGCTTGGGAGGCCACCGAAATTTCATTTGTTCCTTCTGACTATATTTATGATCCGATCTGATCCAAATTCAATATTCTGATAGATATGGTCATTTTCTATGATTCTGCGTTTTTTGTTTTCCCGTATCTTCAAAATTGTAAATTTTCATATTTTGTGGGGGCGGAAGAGGGCGTGGCCAAATTTTAAAACAAACTCGTCTCGGTTTGATATCACAGGAGCTTGGATAGAAAGTTTGGTGGTTCTAGCTCTTATAGTCTCTGAGAACTAGGCGTCAAAAAATTCGATCACGCATAGCGCCTACCCCTGTGTGTGAGAGAGAGCGAGAGGGAACGATGCATTTCGAAATGGTTTTCTTCATTGTAGCTATATTTATCATCTGATCTAATCCAGATTCAACAATCTGATAGATAAGTTCATTCTCTATGATTCTGCGTTTTTAGTTTTCTCGTATCTTTAAAATCGTGCATGCCACAGATTTTCGTCCTTGGAGTGGGCGGAAGGGGGCGGGGCGAAATTTTGAAATACATTTTGTAACAGTGCGTTAGGACAGGAGTCTGGATACAAAATAATGTTCCTCTAGCTTCTATGGTCTTTGAGCTATAGGTGCTAATGAAGACGGACGGACGGACAGACGGACAGACGGACGGACAGACAGACATAGCTATATCGACTCGGCTATTGATGCTGATCAAGAATATATATACTTCATGGGGTCGGAAACGCTTCCTTCTGGGTGTTACACACATTAATTTTTTGCACAAATCTAATATACCCCTTTACTCTTCGAGTACCGGGTATAATAAAATGTAAGTGATTGTTCGGAAAAAATAAAGCTTGTGAAAGCATTTCCCCTACGCTGATCGCTCATGAGTTGGGACTATAGAAATAAGGTTGAATACGACAGTGAAGATAGCCTAGACTTATCGTACCAGGCCCCAGTCAGAACTAAACAGTCAGTACAGAATCAATTAGAAATGGATCCAGACATGATAAAAGCATTAATAGAAGTCGCAATGAAGAACGCCCTCGTCGAACAGGAACGACGACTGGATGCAAAATTTGGCAGGGAACTCGAAATAGTGAGAAATAGTGTGAGCGCCTTAACTGTAAGTGCCCGTCAGGTGGAAACCTATAAGAGAGTGACCATTGACCATAATATAAAATGTGAAGTGAAACTAGATATCGTGAAATCAGTACCAACTTTCAACGGGAATCTTGAGGAGTATGTGTCTTGGAGACAATCTGCTCTAGATGCGTACGAAGTTTTCAAAAACTACGCTGGTAGTCAGGCACACTACGAGACTGGGCCATCATAAAAAATAAAATCTGTGGAACAGCTCGAGCATTGCTCACATCGCACAACACGGTGCTCAATTTTGATGCAATCATAGCCAGACTTGATTGCACATATGCGGACAAAACATCCCTACGCGTGTTACGTCAACACTTGGAATTGGTTAGGCAGGGTGAAACCGATCTACTGGAATATTATGACGAGGTCGAGAGAAAGCTCACGCTCGTCACTAACAAAGTGGTGATGACTCATAACGAGGAGGCAGCTACCATTCTTAACGAGGAAATTAGGAATGATGCTTTACACGCATTCATAGCGGGCCTCAAGAGGCCGCTAAAATCGTTAGTTCTCCCTGCACAGCCCAAGGATTTGCCATCCGCCCTAGCTCTAGCTTGCGAGGCCGAAAATAGCATTGAGAGAAGCGCATTTGCCGCTACGTACGCAAGGGCGATCGAGGGAAAAACCATTCAAGTGACGGCAATAGACAGGGTCATCGGGCCCAGGCCAGGCAAGGTAGAGGTCAGGAAAGGAACCCACATTTTGTGGGAAAAAGTAGTCAAAATAGGCAGCAACAGAGCGACCCTTGGCCAAAGCCAAACGATAAAGAGGCCCCACAGCCTATGGAAGTTGACCCATCAACGTCCAGGTTTAGGCAACAGACCAATTGGGGGAAACCACAGAGCAATGTAACACAAGGCGAAGCACAGAAAAGGCAGAACACGTCAGATCGTATATCGGGTCAAAGACGCCAACGGGTAAATAACATAGTACAGCAGGCCCCTAACCAAGGGGTTGCGGAAATTGACGAAGAAAGTGACTCGGCTAGCGCCAACGACCTGCTGAATTTTTTAGGGAGCGCTCCCAATTGCCGTTCGTCGAGCGACAGTTGGCTGGCAGAACAATAAAAATTGTTAGACACGCTAAGTACGTTTGATGCCATTATAGGTTCCGATTTGCTAACGCGAGCGGGAGCGGCATTGAACCTGCGCAGCAGAACAATCAGATACGGAAACGTAACTGAACAACTTAGGTTCCACGACTGTGACAATGTAAATTTCACCAAAGTCGATGACCTGGTGGCCCCAGGCTCGGTAAAATCCGAGTTTAAAAAGATGATACTGAAGAGAATTAAAGTTTTTTCGACCTCTAACGAGACGCTTCCCTTTAACACCTCAGTCGTCGCCACCATCCGAACTGAGAATGACGAACCAGTCTACTCGAAATTATACCCCTACCCTATGGGAGCAGCAGACTTCGTAAACAAAGAAGTCAAAGAACTGCTGAAGGACGGCATAATAAGACCATCTAGGTCGCCATACAACAGCCCAATTTGGGTTGTAGACAAAAAGAAATCTGACGCCAACGGCAACAGGAAAAAACGGCTGGTAATGGACTTCAGGAAACTGAACGAGCGATCAATCGCCGATCGATACCCTATGCCAAGCATACCCATGATTCTAGCGAACTTGGGAAAGGCAAGATTTTTTACTACCCTAGATCTAAAATGAGGGTACCACCAGATATACATGGCGGAAAAAGACCGTGAAAAAACTTCGTTTTCAATTAACGGAGGGAAATGCGAGTTTTGCTGGTTACCATTTGGACTAAAAAATGCTGGGAGCATTTTCCAAAGAGCAATCGACGATATTCTACGAGAACGAATTGGGAAAATATGTTATGTCTATGTAGATGATGTCATTATTTTTTCCGAAAACGAAAATGAACACGTTAAACACATCGACACTGTGCTAAAACTCCTCTGCGATGCAAACATGCGAGTGGCCCCAGAAAAGACAAAGTTCTTCAAAGAAAGCGTAGAGTTCTTAGGCTTCATAGTTACCAGGGGTGGAGCCAAGACCGACCCAGAAAAAGTAAGGGCAATAAAGGAATACACTGAACCCAAAACACTGTTCAGCCTCAGGTCCTTCTTCGACTGGCGAGCTATTACAGGAGCTTCAATAGAGATTTCGCGACAATAGCGAGACCCTTACCCGCATTACTCAAAGGAGAAAATGGGAGAGTCAGCAAACACATGTCCAAGAAAGTTGCAGTTCAGTTCGGCGAAACGCAACGCAACGCATTCGACCGTCTGCGAAACATTTTGGCGTCAGAAGACGTCATACTTACCTACCCAGATTTCTAAATACCTTTCGATCTAACTACCGGGGTGGTCCTGTCCCAAAACGGCAGGCCAATCAGATTGCGAATTAAGCTACGCCACAAACGAAAGGGAGTTGTTGGCAATTGTATACGCTATAGGGAAGTTACAAAATTACTTATACGGTACGAAGGAAGTAAGAATCTTCACCGATCACCAACCCTTAACATTTGCTGTGTCCGATAGGAACACAAATGCCAAAATCAAACGGTGGAAAGCCTTTATAGAGGAACATAACGCTAAGGTGTTCTATAAACCGGGTAGGGAAAACTTCGCGGTCGACGCCCTGTCCCGACAAAACATAAATAACCTACAAGAAGAGCCTCAGTCCGATGCTGCCACCGTGCACAGCGAGCTCTCTCTGTCTTACACAGTGGAAACCACGGATAAGCCCCTCAACTGTTTCAGAAACCAAATAATTCTGGAAGAAGCTAGCCAGCCTCTGCGGCGAAACTTCATAATTTTCGGCGGCAAAACCCGCCACTTTATTCACTTTAACAATAAGGACTCACTAATTAAGTCAGTAAGGGAGGTGGTCAATTCCAACGTCGTGAAAGCAATCCACTGTGATCTTCCGACTTCAGCTACCCTCCAACATGCTCTGGTGCTGGAGTTTCCCGCAACCAAGTTCTGGCATTGCAAAAACTTCGTGAACGATATCCCAGACGCAAGCGAGCAGGTGGAAATAATTACAACCGAACACAATCGCGCCCATAGGGCCGCCCAAGAAAATGTTAAACAGATCCTTCGGGACTACTATTTCCCGAAGATGACCAAACTTGCTAAAGAGGTGGTTATTAACTGCAAGGTCTGCACCAAGGCAAAGTATACCAGACACCCAAGGAAACAAGAGCTGGGCGTCACCCCTGTTCCGTCATACGCGGGAGAATGCTACACATTGACATATTCTCCACAGTCAAGAAACTTTTTCTGACCTGCATCGACAAGTTCTCAAAGTTTGCCATCGTACAGCCCCTCTCTTCCAGGGCTATAGTAGAGGTACGAGCCCCCATTATACAATTGATTAACTTTTACCCGAATACCAGGACCATATATTGCGACAATGAGCCTTCCTTCAACTCCGAAACAATTACCTCTTTACTTAAAAACCAATATGGCATCGACATCGTAAATGCACCCCCTCTACATAGTAGCTCCAACGGGCAAGTAGAGAGCTTTCACAGCACTTTGGCAGAGATAGCAAGGTGCATAAAAATCGACAAAAAGATTGAGGACACCGTCGAGCTAATCATGCGCGCCACTGTAGAATACAACAGGACGCTACATTCGGTCCCAGACCAAAGGCCTGTAGAAGCAATCCATGTAAGCAACGACGATCTTAAATTAGCGATTAGAACCAAAATTGACAAGGCACAAAAGGCCAATCTTGACAGGCTTAACATCTCGAGACAGAACAGAATCTTCGAAGTGGGCGAAAAGGTTTACCCAAGGAATAACAAAAGACTAGGGAACAAGCTAATCCCGCTGTATACAGAAGAACGTGTACAAGCGGACCTTGGAACGTCCCTTCTAATTAGGGGGAGGGTGGTCCATAAGGACAATCTGAAATAATCAAATACTTTTCGTATACAATTACTACAGATCTAAGTTACCATTCCCGAAGGTTTGCCGGAATACTCCTCCTACTCCTTTCTACTACAAATGCGTGGATCACCGACTTTTCTCATGCAAACTATATCCCTGTACTGGATGGGGATGTGTTGGTATGAGAACACCGTAAATACTTGAGGCACTCAACTAATCAGACCGAATTCACGAGCATTATAGATGACACCGTTAAAAAGTTCGAGCTGTTCCCGCATTCGCATATGCGAAAACTATTAGAGGTAGACATAGAACATGCAAAAAATCTGTTGTCCGCTTTAATGATATATCATAGGATGGCCAGAAGCTTAGACTTCCTGGGGACAGCCCTAGAGGTCGTAGCAGGTACCCCCGACGCGTCGGACCTCGAAAAAATTAGAATAGCAGAAGCACAGCTTATAGAATCAAACAATAGACAGATACTGATTAACACAGAGGCACAGAAACAGATTAACCTTCTAACCAATACTGTTAATAAGATCTTAAAAAAAAAACAACGCAACTTGGTGGACACCGCGCACCTGTATGAGACGCTACTAGCGAGAAACAGGATGCTAATTTCGGAAGTCCAAAATCTCATGCTTACGATCACACTTGCCAAAGCAAATATAATAAACCCCATAATTTTCAACCACAATGATCTAAAAGCAACTCACAGTGGTCCCCGTAGCTAATTTGATGGGAGTATCGAATATAAGAATTTTTCAATCCAACACCATTGTTCATATTTTAGTAGAATACCCCCAGGTTAAGATTATCTGTAAGAAAGTCCTAATGTTTCCGGTAGCGCATAACAACACCGTGCTGCAAATGCACGATAATGTCGTGGCGGAATGCGACAAGGGGATCCTAGCCGTCACCGAGTGCGCCACAACGAGCTTCGCCACATTTTGCAAGAGAGCAACGCACGACACCTGGGTTCGCGAAGTACACGCTGGCGGCGCAGCGTCATGCCGCACGCAACCCAGCCACCTGGAACCTATCACAGTAGTGGACGATGGCATAGTCATCATAAACGGGCAGCAGGCAACGATCAGCGTCGACAATGGACCCCTAATGACGATACCCGGAGCGATGAATGGGGCTTCGAAAGTGGTCAGCCTGTCGATGGCTATTTCAAACTTTGCCCGTGCGGAGCTGACGGAAGATCGGGCCATTTTGAGGGCGCGTTGAGAGCAGATAGGACTGCTGTTGGTAGGTGCTGGCACCTTGAGCGTGACTAGCGAAGGGAACAGCACGGATTGGGTCTTCGCAACAGTGGAGCTTGCGGGCTTTGGAGAGCCTGGCGACGTTACTCTGCGAAACGCCGAGGTAGGTGTTCCCGGGGCGGACGAGCTCCGGACCTTTTTAGCACCTGGAGCGGACAACGACAAGGGTTTCTTGGTATCCTCGGCACCAGTGGACATATTTGAACGTCACACCCCGAGAAAAAGAAATCGGATGCAAGAGGGTCGGACGGATGGATACGGAATGTTACCAATAAGAATCGAAAATAGTATACCCGCGGAATATAGGGTAGCGCGTCACTTGGCAAGTCACAGACAAAAACGATATACCCGCGGAATATAGGGTAGCGCGTCACTTGGCGAGTCACAGATGAAAACGATATACCCGCGGAATATAGGGTAGCGCGTCACTTGGCGCTCCGTTATGCTCAAAAGCGGCACCGCACATATACTTTCCCAACAAATACAACGCGAGCAGCGGTGGAGAGACGAAAGCGAAACGAGGAGAAGGCACCGCTATTGCTGCTTGTATGTACGTATGGTTGGGTATGAGCGTTATGTACCGCGGCTTGGGCTAACGAACCGATTATGTGTATATATATATGTAAAGGAATATAAAAGTACGTATATTTTCGATAATTCGGAGTGGACTGTAGGAATTTTTATATTTTATTCGGACTAGGAATGAACATGAAATGAAACACAGGATAGTTTATATATTTGACTGGGATTGCGTTGCTTATATATGTAGATGTCTGTGTATCTTTGTATGGGCTTGATTTATTATTTGTTTTTTTTAAATGATTGGACTGCGCAATGACAGAGGAGCCGGCACAGATCACGGAGCACAGAAAACACAGACCCACGGAAAGGAGGGTCGGAACGGAAGATCGGAGAACGGCCGGAATAGCCGATAATATGCCACCGAAAAGGAAGGCGCGGAAAATACAAGTGTTACGGGATTCGGACCGGGCTGGAAGCACACAAGCACTGCACTGTTGGCTTAGGATTGATATTACTTATCTTTTGATTCTGGGAGGATCCGCCGATGCGTGCTGGGATGTACTTCTCCTTTCTTGATTTGGCGAATATCCGACTCGAAGGACCAATGTTTGTAGGAGGGCGGGTCCGTTGATGTTCCAACCAAAATAAACCAAAAGAAGCAGAGCGTCGATTTCTGTTTCAGCACAATGTATTTATTGATCTTCAACAATATTCAGTATTTCCGGGCGTAAGTTTAAATGTGTATGGATATGCGTAGCGAAGCAATAAGTACGGCCGATTGAAACGGGGGTGGAAGCGAGAGTAAAACTTATGTCCAAGCTATGCTTACAAACTAGTGGAGAGAGTGACGTGTGGATCGCGAGAGCGCCCACGAGCGTGCGAAAGCAACTTGGGATCGGAGCGCACAGTGCGTGGCAACAATCTGCTGCTACCCTGAACAGTTCCCTCTCGCACTCTCTCACACACCGGGGTGGGTGCTATGCCTGATCGATTTTTTTGACGCCTAGATCTCAGAGACTATAAGAGCTAGATCAACCAAATTTTCTATCTGAGCTCATGTGATATCAAACCGAGACGAGCTTGTTTCAAAATTTGGCCGCGCCGCTTCCGCCCCCACAAAAGACAAAAATCTACAATTTTGAAGATACGGGATAACCAAAAAAACAGAATACTAGAAAATTATCATATCTATCAGAGCGATGAGTCTGGATCAGATCGGATCATTCGTATAGCCAGAAGGAACAAATGAAATTTCAGTGGCCTTCCAAGCGAAGACTCATTTCCTCTCTCTCTCGCACACAGCCGTGTATGAATATGTAGGAAGTAGATTTAGACATGTAGAAAAAACGTATGTAAACAAAAACTGAAACATCTAATATAAAAAAATCTCCGAAAAGGTTCGACTGAATTTTTTTTTTCTTTTTTGGCTAAAATTAAATTTGTCCCTTTTGCGAACATGTAATAAATTACAACAAGCTCAAATACATATATACTGACTGAGTACCGGGTATAAAGTAGAGCTGCGGCTCACAACGTTCCGCGTCGTTTTTGCTTGTTTTGGCGATCTCAACATGATTCTCGGACTGCAGGGAGGACAGCGTGAAACGACGCGTTCTAGCGGTTTCAGTTTCCTGATTTAACTGTTTTTGTAATGCTTCTAGTTCTCGCCTTCAACCCGTGTATGTCATGCGAGGCATTTTTGTGACGTCTTCTGAGAGACTCTGCGATATAATATGAAGTCTTCTCATATTTGATAATTTATCTTTCATTAAATTGAGATTGTATTGGGTGACCTCTTGATTCATACTGTCGTCTATCTTACATCGTAGTAGTTCCTAGTAGTTCCTCTGCCTGTCTACTGTTCTGACAAGTTGCTTTCTGACTTACAGATTGGTGATGTCTAAGAACTTTTCTCCGAAACTTCCGGCTGTTTTGTTTGTTCTGCAGGACTTTTCTTTTAGGATTTTTCTTCTGTAGTGCCTTTCATCTAAGATGTTGTATTCTAATCCGAGCGCGTTCAGCCTTTTTTGCATGTTTCTTCTGTAGTGCCTTTCGTCTAAGATGTTTCTTTCTAATATCACACCTTTCTCACCATTCAGTTGTCTGATTAGTTTCATGTATTTTTCCATCAAGAAATAGAATATTATTCGTTCGAAATATTCCTCCTTTCCGACACCATCCTTCATTAATTTTGCGTGATTTGCTACAAAAGCTCTCTTTATCGTCTCCTAACTTTTCAGAGCGTCTACTGTTGTGTTTTTAGTTATCGGTTTTTCTTCTAATTCAAGTTGAAGCTTTAACATTTCTTCTTCCAACTGCTCCTGCTCTTCTAGCAACTTTTGCCGAATCGTGGCCATTTTTTTTTTAATTTATTTGCTTAACCTTTTAGTCTAAAATTAACCGTTGGGGGTGTTTTTATTGTGGTCGCCTAGTTGACCACGTTGTGCCCCGACTCACTACTTGGATGTGTTCACTTAGGCTGAGGTTATTTTGCGATCTTATGTTTAGTGCAGGGATGCGCAAAGCTGTCTTATGAATGTGCACGCACAAATACAAATAAAGGAATTCGCACTCACACATGTAACGATCACTTTTTTGTTATTTCAATGTGTACACAGAAAAAAATAGGAACATGTTTCTTCAAAAATAAACAAATGCGTCTCATGGTTTACAACGAAGTGAACTTTTTCGTTTTTCAGTGTACAGCAAACGAAGAGACAACAACAAAATATATTCGGGATAGGGACAGCAAAACGAAGCAATAAAATTTTTGTTGCCTTGCCAGCAACAAAAGTTGACGCAAAGCGAAAAGTGAAAAATTGTTTGTGCAATTGTCAATGTGCAAAAAACCCTTACCAGTGAGTAAGATCACACACTTCCCATATGCTATGTGCAAAACAAAAACAAATATGCATCGTGAGCATAGGCACTGCGCACCACTGGTTTAGTGTATCTTACCACTGGTGGGGGAGATAAGAATTTTAGTGTCGTCTTTTATATTATTTTTGCGACTTTATTTACTGTGTCTCTTGCCACTGGGGAGATTTGTGTTGTTTTTGCGACTTTATTTACTGTGTCTCTTACCACTGGTGGGGGAGATCAGTAACTTATTATCGTCTTTTTTAATTATTGATAGTGACCTTGGTATTGAAACCCAAGGGCTTACGATATTCTGTTTTTAATGTCGCTAGCACCTTGTCATAAAAATCAAGGGTCTACGCTTTTCTGTCTATTACCACTGGAGGGGGAGAACAGAGGCTTGATGTTTTTTGTTAGCGAAGAAGGTAAGGATTTATGCTTTTTCTGTCGCTGATACTTCTGAATTTCTTACCACGGGTGGGGGAAACACAGAGGCTCGATGGACCAAATGTTGCAGCTGCTTCTATTCTCCAGATCAATGATGAATCCGGCTCGGAGCAGCAAATGTTGATGTTTTTGAGTTGAGTTGTAAATTCGAACTGTTTTATTTTCAAAACTTATGTAGCATATATAGGAAAGTATAAGGTAATTAAAGCTAAGACCAACGCTAAGAAAAGGAGGGATGTGTGGCACTTTTGCCCACGCTCATCCCTTCTAATGACACCTACTACATGCATACCACATGTGTTAATAGATTTGGGTTCAACGTGACCCATGTATATGATTTTATGGTCGAACTCTATGTGTCCTTTTTCTCAAATGGCCTCCTTCAAGTGGACTGTATTTTTTATGGGGTGGCCTGTGTTGGTTCCTGTTCATGTTTATGAACATATTGCCTGCCGTTCGCTAAAGATGTGATAACTGTATTTTGTTCGGCTTTGCCTGCCGTTGGGTCCTGTTCATGTGCATGAACATTTAGAGTGGACAAACCTGAAGAATTTTTTAGGATCGCATTTGAAGTTAAGCTTGCATTTGGCCAAGTATTTGTTGTAGCAAAGCGTATTTAATAAAGAAAATTTCGAGTTATCAAATGAGTACTTTGATTGAGAAACTGATTTTTTAAATTTCTTGTACATATAGGATTTAAAATTCCTCAGGATTATTTGCTCTTGAGTGTATTTGACAGTTTGTGAGATACTTAGGTGAGGTCGCTAACCTCTTGTCGGTTCTTAATTATAGATTTAGAGTCATTGCCCCGATTGCAAATTAATAAGTAAGAGTTTAGGATGAAGCTGAAAAGTGACTCATTCATTACATTTGTGTCCGAGCTCCCCTATGGGTGTGGTGAGCATTGGCGTCGCAGCCTATTATGAGGCCTTTTTTTGACCTCTCGCTATCGCTGGCTAGCTTGCGAACGAGGTCACTCGGAGGATCGCTTTCCTCGTGAGCCATATAGGACGACATCAGTTTTAGATGTGTCCCCTGCAGCTCTAGGCTTACCATCATGTTGTCGCCATTGCAAAAGTTATGGAACAGAAAGATATTGAGGTGCTTTCTTGCAAGAATGTAGGTACGGATTTTACATTTGTTTTGAGCTACAGTCTGCTTATACTCCTTCGTTGCTAATCCACAGATTAATCCCCCTACCCAAGTCTTCTGAATTAGAACTATGTCTGATTCGCTCACATCCAAGCGGACTTGGATGTTTTGGTTAAGACTACCAAAGGCTCCTGAATAAGAACTACGTCTGATTCGCTCACATCCAAGCGGACTTGTATTTTTTGGTTTAATTGATTAAGATATCTTCAAAATCGATGAAGGGGGATAGATACAACTAGAACTGTTTCAAAGGATAGGATATGAGTACCTCTGCTTGATGAGGCTGGAATAGACGGAAGGCTCATAGAGGGGACAGAGTAGCAGCGTTGAAAAAAGGAAGCGAACAGGTCAGCAATGTCACAGTCGTTATCAGCATGGCTACCATTTAAGTGTAGAAATGAAGGAAAATGAGAAGAATTAGAGTTGACAAACCTGAAGAGTTATTTAGGATCGCGTTTAAGGTTAAGCTTGCATTTGAGGCTTGATGGGGAAAAATATATGAAGGAAAAATAGAAAAAATAGTAGAGTAGAAAGCATTAGTAGCAGGCTCAATTTCCTGGTAGTCGTCGAGAAATGACCAACCAATCAGAGAACGGACAATAACAAGTGTGGGATGGTAAGGGTCTTCGGGGAAAGATAGAAAAAGAGGGGAAATCTGGTTATTTATTATAAAAATGCGGCATACGAAGGTTTGGTCAAACGGCTGAAACTTAGCCGTTTATCCATCGATTTTTGAAAACAATACCTCAAACAACGTCGAATTAATTTACTTATCTTAAACCAGCAATACAGCCAAAGAAATTTTTTTTTCCACTTTTGCTAAGTTTTTAAAATCAAAATTTCGGAAAAAAATACCGCAAAAATTTATAAAATTTGAAAGCCTTATATCTTCCTGACGTTAAGGGAAAGCTGGATCAGATATATAGCTGCATTTGTCGGCTTTTCAGAACTGCAAACCAGATATAAGATACTTAAGTTATGTGAAAAATATAAGCACTACCTCTGAAAAAAAACATGAAAAAACGAGGGGGAACGTTGTGAGCCGCGTCTACGGCCGCGTCTACTTTATACCCGGTACTCAGTTAGTATATATGTATGTGAGCTTGTTGTAATTTATTACATGTTCGCAAAAGGGACAAATTTAATTTTAGCCCAAAATAATATAAAATATAATAATAATAATAAAAAAAATATTAAGTCAAACCTTTTCGGAGATTTTTATATATTAGACTAGCTGACCCGGCAGACTTCGTTCTGCCTTAGTCGATAAATAAAAGACCCAAACTTTTGTATAAATTAATTTCAAAACAAACAAAACGTTTTGAGAAAAAAAGCATTTTTTTAATGAAGCATGAAGTTTTATTATTATTTTCGACACATCATGTTGCTTACTTAAAAAAACAGAGTTTTCCTGAAATACTGGCTATTTATAAGGTTTACATTTTTATTAACAGACACACACTGTTATGATACAGTTTGTTAATCAATTTAAAGCTTTCTCATAAACTATATTTTTTGTTTTGTTTTGTGGTGTGTAAATAAACAAAGAAGACGGGTTTCCGACGCGCGAACACGTGACGTATAATTGTCCATGCGCGAAACAGGGAAACTCCAAGTTGATTCCGCAAACTTCTAAAGACTGTCCTTGCGATTTATTTATTGTCATCGCAAAGGGCAGACGTACTGGAAATTGTTAGCGTTTAAAATCGAATGGTAAATCCGTTGGAATCATCGGTATTCGCGGGATCAAGACATCCTCTCCTTTGTATTTTCCTTTTATGATTGTTGCTCCAATGACGTTAATCATCATCTTTTTCACAGCCAGTTTTGTTCCATTGCATAGTCGAGATTGATTAATGTTACGCAGCAGGATGACAACTCCTACTCCTACTTTTAACTGCAAATTGTGAGGTCGTAATCCAGGCAATTCCAGTGAATTTAAAAACTCCCTGGGATAGTTGACTACGTCATCCTGGTTCATAAAGGTGTCAACTGATTTGAAGGAAACCAACTGTCCTGGCAGAAAATTCTGAATGGTCGCATTGAGATCCTCGACATCTTTATTTTTCGCTGCCAATATTGCTCGTTCACCCAGCCAATTATGGTTATTGAACTTTTGCGCTATATCTGGGAAAACACGCTAAATAAGCTCCTCTTTTGAATCTGTGATGTGACAGAAATCTGTGGGTAATGTGATGAATCCGGTCGAGGTGTCCATTGCAACTTTATTATTTCCAATATCTAACAACTGCTTCGCAAACACATTTGCAGTTTCATCATGTTGCAAAAATACTCGCATGTTAGTTGTTAATTGGAGTGTCTTTATGTACTGCCACAAATTCGATGATTTTAGGCATGCATTTAGTTCATCAGCAACAATTGATCGGGGAATAACTGGAAGATTCTGACGAAAATCGCCTGACAACAGAATCATGGCCCCACCAAAAATATTTTGGTTGTCACGAAGATCTTTGAATGTTCTGTCCAGCGCCTCCAGTGACCTCTTATGAGCCATTGTGCATTCATCCCAAACAATTAATTTGCATACCTGTAGGATCTTGGCCATTGCGCTATTTTTGGCGATGTTGCAAATTGGTGTTTCGGTGATTTGCATGTTTAATGGTAATTTCAAGGCAGAATGCGCAGTTCGTCCGCCTTCTAGCAGAGTCGCAGCTATTCCAGATGCAGCCAACGTCAGAGCAAACAGGAGGAATTTTTGTACTGGGAGAGGGAGAGCTCAGTTCGTGGAAGCCGTGGCATCCGCGTACAGCTCCACTGGCTGAGGTCCCGGGCATGCAGAAGGAATGTGGTACAACGACAGAGTGGAAAGAGGGGGGGAAGCAATCGGGCGGTGGGTGTTGGCGGTGGTTCATGGGCAATAAGTATATGTATTGTGAAGATGAAATGAAAGTCGCGGTGGTTTTCTGCTTTAAATTCTTTATTTTTCTGCCTGGTCCTCGCTGGTCCAGAAATCGATGACGGGGGCGGGGGCGAATAATCGACGCCGGCTCTGTCCGCGTGTTGGTGTTAGGGGGTTAGGGGCGATCACTTTTAATTTCAAATCCACACATCTTTTGAATTCGAGGGTAAACATGTCGATATGATAATCGCTGACCATTTTCTAAATGGACCGCCAAATGGACTACTGTAGGGTATCTTTCATGGATCGCAAATGAAAATATACGCCAAATTGCTTCGTTGCTACTTACATAGCGCCCCATCTGGTACTGTGATATGTCATCATTTCCATTGGTTACAGCGAAGACAGCCATATCGTTGCCTTTGTTAACATATTTACATATGTACTTTATCGGCTTTACAGAGTTACAATATTCCACATTGATGTGAGTCTCAAAAGCTTTGGACAATATTGGCGAGTATGGCACAATCCAACGATTGTCTACATCAACATTTTGTCCTCTTACTTCTTCCTACATTATTCACATTGCCATTGGCATTTATAGCATCGCGGAGATGAATGTATTCTTCAAACGGATGTATGTTAATCGTTCAGTTTCAATTTTGACATACATTTCAACTGCAAACTGATGAAAATATGATTAATTTCACCTTGACGTATCATGAGTCTGTATGAATAGTAATTCATAGCACTAACTTTTTTGTTGGTTTCAGCACCTGCAATCAAAAATGATAAATGTTACTTAGATGAATTGAATTTAAAAATATTATTTAATCCTGCTCAATTTATTTACCTGTTACCTGATTTACCATTTTGATATTAAAATGGTATCCATCTCCCCCCTGCCAGAAGATCAAAGGATATTGTAATCCATCATAGCTCCTGTGTGTTTCAGATACACGTTTTAAATCACTATTCCGACGATGAAGCACAATATCTCTAGATTGTACATTTTCTCCCACAATGACAACAGCCACTTCATCAATGGTAGGTAAATTAAACCTCTTTGTTTGTTCACCGTCAGGTGTTTTGTCAGCTCGAATGATAATATTATGGCTATCAGATGGCATCCGATCCAATGCTATTTTGAATATGTTTACTAAATTGTTATTCTGATGAAGAAACATTTGTAATTCTTGGACAATGGTTCTCTTCACTGTTGGATTGTGAGCACAACGATTATCAACTTCCGCATCGAATTGCCCATAAAATAAATTTGTAAAAATTGATGATCTGCATCAGGTAGTGGTAACAGTGCCCCCAGTAAGTGTTAAATTTGTCCTTGTATCTGTAATATTTTAAATTTTGTCCATTTTTTGTCGCGTTCGCGATTCACTTTTGTTTATTTTCGGAACGCGACATGAGATCCTCCAAAGCGCACGCGAAGATTATTTTCATAGATATGATTGAATTTGAACTTTATGCAGCGGTAATAAATGCCAAATTGACTCTTTGACGTTAAGAACACACCTAAATTGCTTAGACAACAGTGAGTGATTATAATTTAATATGAACTTTATTGAATAGCAATAATGTTAAAATTGACTCTAGAAAACGTTTGTATGGGAAATAGTTTTTGGGGGTTCCCGGAAATTACTCGATTTTTTCTCGCCTTTCAAACCTTTTTTAGACCTCCACGAACATTTCAAGACTAAGATAAGATAAATCCGTTCAGCCGTTCTCGAGTTTTAGTGAGACTAACGAACAGCAATTCATTTTTATAAAGAGAGCGAGAGGGAACGATGCATTTCGAAATTTTTTTCTTCATTGTGGCTATATTTATGATCCGATCTAATCCAGATTCAACACTTTGATAGATATGCTCGTTGCCTATTATTCTGCGTTTTTAGTTTTCTCGTATCTTTAAAATTGTGCATGTCATAGATTTTCAATTTTTGAGTGGTCGGAAGGGGGCGAAATTTTGAAATACACTTGTAACAGTGTGATAGGACAGGAGTCCGGATGCAAAAAAGGGTTGCTCTAGCTTTTACACTCTCTGAGCTATAGGCGCTAATGAAAACGGACGGACGGACGGACGCACAGACGGACGGACAGACAGACATAGCTATATCGACTCGGCTATTGATGCTGATCAAGAATATATATACTTTATGGGGTCGGAAACGCTTCCTTCTGGGTGTTCCACACATCCATTTTTTGAACAAATCTAATATACCCCTTTACTCTACGAGTATCGGGTATAACAATAATTCTTTTAAAAAAATTTAAGTCCCGAAATCGTTCAGAAAAAGTCGTTTTGGGTCAAAGCGGAAATGTCGTGTGGACTAGTGTAATCAGCCCCACCGGGTCAAAGTAACTGCCTTAGTCTTGTAGAATACATATTGGTCATGTAATTTTTCCCCTTATACCCTTTTTACATCATTGAATTTTTCCGTTAAATGGAACATACGACAATGATGCCCATTGAACCCTGTAAATATAAGAAGACAATGATGCGGCCGCATCTTTAATCATGCGGCGCATCATTGGCAAGTGTTGCCGTATTCTGTGTAGTATTTTTACAAATTACTGAAATTATTCGGGGTATCGACGGGGTATCGAGAGCAAACATCTGTTTTTGTCAAACAATAACCGCGAAACCGTTCTTTAAGATTTAAATGAAAACTTGATAGATAGAAGTCTGATAGCAAACAACAAAATCGTAGCACAACAACTTACAAGGGTCCACAAAGATCTTTTGGGATGCACTGTTTCCAACTTTAAAAGTGCCACATGAAAATTAAAGTCGTCAGCACACAATTTTTGTTTGATGGATCAAAGATAGTTTCATATACATCGGACTCCTCCTTAACAAGCTCCATAAACAATTGGGTGCTCGTGGTGAAACTCCCAAGTGCACCGTTTTCCACATTTAACAATAAATCGCTCAATTTTTTGACAATTTCTTTAAATTTAAATAAAAATGATTTTCCTCTCTTCTTCTTACTCACAGCGTTTGTTTACTTTAGCAGCCCGAACAGCTGACAAAATTATGCGCAAAAGATGCGGCTAGGTGTAAACGCCTCGCATCATTTTTCCGCACTTTCGACAATGATGCGGCAGTGTAAAAAGCCAATTACCATTTCACTGAACATTGGTAAACTTAAAACAAAATTAAGCAATACAAAATAAACACCTATATATATAAATCTATTTGGTTTATGTATTATCCACTTTTAACCTTTTATGCAAGTTTTTCTATGTCACTTTCACCTGTTTGTCGCTTTTAATTAAATTTATAGACCACCCGGGGGTACCATGCAATTTTAGAATAGTTTTTCTAAATCAAAAACGAAAACTTTGGGTGGCTGTAAATGATTTTTCTTAGACGAGGCAAAATAAATATGCGTGCGCTCGATCAGACTCAACTTTAACGAATATCGATAACAAATATAACCGATAAAAACATTTTTCTTGGCAAATGGGTTTGCTACAAAATTCTGCAGGTACTAATCAGATCAACAAACAAACATGCCGATATAAACAGGAAAAGTAATTCATGGTATTTGGGGTATTTTTCCAGGCCCCTTGATTTTTATTCAAATTTCAATTATACTGAGGTTGTGTGCGTGCAAAATATCCAACCCGTGAAACGGGGCCCCTTGTGGATTAATAAACAATTTTCGATCTGAGCGATCTTGCAGTTGGCGTTGTTTTGCATTAACGGAACCACTTAGCGATCTTGCCATTGCCTTTGTTTTGCATTTGCATTTGCCTTTGGCTCTTGCTTCAAGGGCCGCTCTTAGCGCTGTTATAAATAAACTAATCCCAACGTAAACACCAGCTTCCGTTCGAAGCCCAAACATTTGTGTCCCAAGTCCAGTCCGTTTCATCTTAAGCTTATATTATAAACAAAAATTGAAAGTTCTCAAAGTCCGAAAAGAAAAGATTCTTGCTGAGTTTAGATGGATAAAATTTGGAAACGAACCGACAGTTCTAATTTGGATTCTGATCGAGATCGGTCGAACATACGAGTTCGGAGTAAACGTTTATAATTCTTGTGTAATGAGTTTAATTAAAAAAGTTTAGCACCAAGTTCGAATATAAAATAAATTATATTTATAATCAATTATCAGTGAAGTATTTTAATTTGCATATGTGTGAACATATGCTGTGTGTTCGACATATGTGTGTTCCTTCTGGCTATAATAATGATTTGACCTGATCCAGATTCAACAATCTGGTAGATACGGACATTCTCCATGATTCTGCGTTTTTGGTTTTCTCGTATCTTAAAAAGTGTGAATTCCACAGATTTTCGTCCAATGTGGTGGCGAAAGGGGGCGTGGATAAATTTCGAATTACATACACTTGTATTGTAGTGTTATCACAGAAACTTGGATAGAAAGTTTGGTTGCTTTTGCTTTTATAGTCTCTGAGATCTAGGCGCTCATCTGGACAAACGGGCAAAGCAGATGGGGTGTGGTGTGAGATAGAGCGAGAGGGAACGTTTCCTCTCTAAATAGTTTTCTTCCTTGTGGCTATGATAATGATCCGATCTGATGCAGATTCAACACTCTGCGTTTTCTCGTATCTTCAAAATTATGCTCGCCGCAGATTTTCGTCCTTTGCGTGGGCAGAAGGGGGTTGATCGAAAATTTTAAATACAGACGTAACAGTCACAGGAGTCTGGATGCACAACTTTATGTGATCGGAAATGCTTCGTTCTGGGCTTTATACACATCTACTATCACCACAAATCTAAAATACCTCTATTCTCTTCGACTACCGGGTATAATAACGGTTCTTCTGATTTTGTATGACAAGCGTCTTCAAGAATTGTCAACTTGAAAAATGCTAAAGCGAAGGGTATGAGAGCGCTGAAATCCAAAAACTGAAACAGTCTTTAAATCACGCAATTCTCCAACCTCTACTTTATACGCCAAAACAGTAAACAGAAATCTAAAAAAATTTCAGCCACTCGGTCTCATGTGTACACATAGAGTTAAATCTCAGCTCCACGTATAGAACGACAGAGCGCTCTTGGAATTCAATGGCAAAATGCGGCACTAGAAGGTTTGGTCAAACGGCTGCAACTTAGCAATCGATATTAACAGAAGATACCTTAAACGATGGCTAATTAATGTAACTATCTTAAAACAAAATTATAGCCCAAGAAATTATTTTTCAAGTTTTCCTGAGTATTCAAAGTTCAATATTTCGGGAAAATATATCGCAAAAAATAAATTTCAAATTTGAAAGCCTAATATTTTCCAGACGGTAAGCCTCTCAAACTCTGAAAAAACATTAAAAATGTACCAAAAAAATTCTCCAAGTGTCTTGTCGACTAGTGTTATGTTTCTGAATGATCGTGTTAAGTTTGGTACAACAAATTCAAAATAGGATATCTGAGAGTGGCGGACCCTGAGGAATGCCGTTATTTTCGAGAAGGGCTATTTATTTATTCGCCAACGAATAAACCTTAACTGGCTAAACTAACTTATTTCTATCTTAAACAATAAACAAAAAAAACCAAATTAATCATTAAACAAGAAAAAATCAGACAACAACCGTATTACGGCTCCTTTTCCGTGACAAAAGTCGAACCGCATCCCAGGTGAGAAGAGCTGCATTATACTGGCGAAGAGCCCTAAAAATAGGATCATTATATCCATAATTAGTCTGGATACCAACTGCGAAGGGTGCATGAATCCTCAGGCTCCTGGCAGGCATAATAAAACCAATTCTACTAAGAAGGACACGCAATCAATGTTTCCCACCATCTGAGCTGGAATGGTCCTACGAGAGAGGAGATTTGCAAGGTTTTTGGCGTAGTCTTTAATTTTTCTGTTGGCCATAAAATTAATGCAGTAATTAATTTAATTCTAGAAATGTCGTAACATTTAATAACTTGTGAAATCATAGCTCAATCCATACTATCTATACTAATATTATAAATAGGAAAGATTTGTATTTTTGTATGTTTGTTTTATAGGTTTGTTATTGGAGAATCATCTTCTGAAAATTTAGATCGTCTCGCAAATCCGGCCTCCAAAAGTTTCCATCACGTCGAGAATTTGATAAAAATGGACTCAAAGTTCAGAAAAACCCTGTTTTTGATCGATTCTTCGATCACAAATAGCAAATAATTCTGAGGTGCTAGAAGTCTTTAATTCGGCTTAAATTATAGCTTAAGCTGTTAACTACATGAATCAAGTCAAAAGACCCTTGGAACAGTCGAAATGTTCATGTTGCACAACTTTTTCATGTGCGCTCATGCTCTTCTTGCACTTAGAGCGGTATGACACTTTTTCTATTGGCGCTTTTGGGCGATTCCACTGTATTTGAGTATTTTGGGGTCTCTAACGTTTTAAATTACGATTTGCTTAAAACTTGGTATCTTTGTCGATGATTCGCAGTTACGAAAATACATAAAGTTCTTATTTTTTACGATTTTAATTCATCTACGCTTTTATGTCTTTGTGAAATATAGTGAAATAACAAAGACATGGTTTTTTGTAGATGGGGAGGAAGATAACAGATTCCTAGGAAGCAGTGGACTGTCTGATATTGACTTTTAGTCAATTTGACTAATTTTGTCAAGAGTTTTAGATAAGCAAGAGTTAATGGGTACGGGTCTGTAAAAGTTAAGGGAACTTTTACCAGTATTGGGCTTGTTTATGGTGATGATGTTATGTGGTTATTAAAAATGTGGTAGTGATCGAGTAGACGGAGTTTTACTGAGGGTTTTAAGCATGGCGTAAAAGTCACGATCGAGTCCTGGGAATTTTCCTTTTTGTTTTGAATGTGCAATAATAAGTTCGACGGTCGTAATGGGTGATTCTATTTTTTAAGCAGAGGGTCAGTTATTATGAGCAATTTTGTAAGTTATTTTTGTGATTGAGGAAAAATTATCGTCATTGGATTCGGTAGAACAGATATGTATGGCTAAGATCTCCGTGGTCTTGGAAAGGGATTCTACTTTGGCGGTGCAACGGATTGCGAATCTGCGTAAGTTACTTCAGATTTTGGTCGTTGACGTCCTTTTTATAACTGATATTTCGTCGTAAAATGTAAGTTTTTGAGTGTCTGGAAATGGAGATTATACCATGGTTCGTGGCGTTTTGAGCGAGGATTATAAGTTGATTATAGAATAGAGCTGTTAGCACTTTGGTATACAATTTTTGTGATGTTGGTGAAAGTAATTACTAGCTTCTTCGTATCTGGTTGAGTTGGCGTTGTCTTGTTTGAATTGAGGTGTAATTGTTGGAGTTGGAGTTTCAAATAGGGAAGTGATCGCTAGTTCTCGTGAGAGGAACCGTCCGCTTCCCGTGTATGCACCGGCATACATATATGTATGTTTTCTCGTGCGTGTTCCAGGCTACGAGTATATGTGTATGTACAACCGCTGGCACGTAGCTTTTAGGGGGACAGTTACTCGCGCATGTAGGCACACGCCGAGATTCAATGCTTAGGGGCGCTACGGTAACGGGGTCACGGGGCTGGTTCTTTCGGTCCTTTATACGGCATGGCAGATTGTTATTCCTGCGGTATTACCATGGGGTTAGGTCCGTAGCCCTAGGATTAGTATTTCGTACGGTCTCGCGTACGGCCAAACCTGTAAATAGGTTTTGGGAAACCGAACCATATTTTCCTGTGGCCGGCTGTTGGGGGGTATGTTGAAACTCAACCGAAAGTGTTCGGCCTTTGAATTATTTAGGTAGAATAGGTTCTCTGACTCTTCTCGATTGAGAACATTACATTTTTTAACAAATCGGTATCTGCACAAGAACCCGCGTGTATTCGTTTCAATTAATTCACATTGTGGCCCGCTATCCCAGTGTGACCGCCACTAAAGTAAACGAAAGGGAACGTTGTGAGCAGCGGCTACGGCTTGCTCCAATTCCTTGGATTCTAGGATTTTAGGATTCCAATTCTTCTTCCAATTCTTCCAATCACAAAACCCAACAATGACTTCAGGCGCATTTCAATACTTCCTTTTCTTTCAAAGGTGCTTGAAAACTTAATGTCGTAACAAATTGAAAACTTTTTGACTCAAAGCTCGCTATTGAGTCAAAAGCAATCGGGTTTCGGAAAAACGAAGCTGTATAAGTGCTATAACGGACATTGTAGAAGACATACGACAGCAACTTGACAAGAACTGGGTCACGTTTTTAACACTTCTTGACCACAGCAAGGCATTTGACTCAGTAAATCATAATGTACTATGCACAAAATTGGCGAACTTATTTAACTTCTCAGGCACAGCAGTCAGCTTTGTGAAGTCATATCTCACAAATAGGTTACAGGCAGTAGTGTCAGGTACGAATGTCTCAATATTTTTGAAACTTACACGGGGAGTCCCTCAGATATCAGTGTTAGGCCCTTTATTGTTTACCATGTATGTAAAGGGCAGGGTATCAAGTAGCTAACACTATCCTGTCTAATTAACATTTACACTTAAGATACCATCGATAAGACCTAACCGATATTTAAAAGACTTAACCGATATTTATAAGACCTAGCCGATAAGCGATCATCGATACTAGACAGTCGGTTTTTGGAAGCAGCAGCGAAAAGTAGAGCTAAAGTTGAACGAACGTTTTGGTTATTTACATACTCTTTGAACTGTTATTCGATCTTTAAATAATTAATAAACCATATCCTATTATAAATCTTACATTTGGGGGCTCGTCCGTTTCGAATACAGAGCTCAGAGTGTGTGACCAAAAAGAGGAAGTTGCTGATGCCAGAAGAGGATCGTTGAAAAGCTGTAAAAGTTGTTGTTTGTAGCTACACAAAGTTGTAAAGTTGTCCCAGTGGCTATAAACATTAAGTTGAACGATCCAAATTCTGTGAGCAGAGCAGTAGACAGCAATTGAATAGTCTGTTGTTTAATTCGGTTGCGAAAAGTTGTGAAATTCGAAGTCGCGCCGTAGCGTCGCCTTGTCCGTGCGCGGTACGTACATACACAGAGAAATACGCAGAGACGCGCAGAAAAAAGACTTGCACAGACACGTTGTGTGTGGTACACACATAAGCAGAAAAGACACGCATAGACGCGCTTTAGTGGGGTACATATACACAAGCCGAAAAGAACCGTAAAGATGATGCAAACACCGCCGCCGCTGCATTGGACGGAGAAAGAGAAGGAGAAGGAAGAACCAGGAACGTCGCATGAGAGTACAAACGAGATGGAAGATGTTGTAGATGAGGGAAACAGGACTGACGACAAAATTGATCAGATGATAAAGCTGCTAAGTTTGAAAGTGCTTCGTGATGAGCAACGAGAAGTCCAAATGAAAATGGCCCCAGATAATTTTGGTAAAATTGTGAGTGAATGCGATGGAAGATCGGTTCCAATAGAAAAATGGTTCGAGATCTTCGAAAAAAATGCCGACGCATATGAGCTTACTGAGAAGCAAAAGTATGTACATGCCAGAGGAAAAATGACCGGTGCAGCCAAGCTGTTTCTAGAAGCTGAATGCGTGTGCACCTATAATGAACTCAAGATCGTATTAGTGGATGAATTCACATGTAGCTTTAATAACGCGGACATCCATCGGCAGCTACAAGAAAGAAAGAGGAAGAGTGACGAATCGCTGCACGAGTACCTGCTGCAGATGAGAAAAATAGCAGCAGTTGGACATGTTGAAGAAACGGCTGTCATAAGCCATATTGTGAATGGTTGGATATAAAAAACGAGTATAAGTATGCCATGTTTCGCTGTAAAACCTTCAGGGCTTTGAAAGAAGAGTTCGATGTCTATGATCGTTTGGAAATATCAGAAAATATCAGAAAAGAGCAATAAAGTACAGCATAAAGCCAATTTCAAACAACAAAGTGGGCAAGGTGCTAAAAAGGAATATTGCTATAACTGTGGATCAGGAGAACACAAGCGCAAAGATTGTAAAGCTGAAACGAAGTGTTTTAAGTGCAATCAGAATGGTCATATTTCGCGTAACTGTCTTTATAAAGCCGATAAAGTTCTCTCGATCTCTGATCGCAGTCGCATGAAAAAAATGCAGATAAACGGCATTGAAGTTGACTGTCTAGTAGATACAGGGTCTGATGTAACCATAATCAAAGAGAGTGTGTTGAAGACCATGATGAACGTTGAACTTTTCAAAAGCACAACTATGTTGCGCGGTCTGGGTCATACATCAACAAAGCCTGTCGGATACTTTCATGCTGAGGTTACGGTGGATAATTTGCAGACCAACCAGAAGTTCTTAGTCGTCCCCAGTAACCAGATTGATTTCGACGTACTGGTGGGGCACGATTTCATTAAAAAGTTTCGTTTCGTCGCTGATAGGCAAGGATACACGTTTTTGAAGCTCGATGCTGATCCTGTGCCAACAGATGAGTTTGCTCTTATATATAATGTCACTGAAGAATCATCATTCGTAGCTCCGCCTGAATATTGCAAAGAAGTTGAACAGATGATAAAAAGCAGTTACCAGAAGCCCACAGGAGTTGCAAAGCAGTGCCCAATACAACTGAAGATAGTTTCCGACGGCATAATCAAGCCGTTTCATCACTCACCGAGTCGTTTAGCAGCAGAAGAAGCCAGCGCCGTAAAGAAGCAAGTCAAGGAATGGATCGAACAAGGAATTGTGCGCAAATCATCGTCAAACGTGGCCAGCAGAGTTGTCGTCGTGAAGAAAAAAGATGGTACACTTAGAGTATGCGTAGACTACAGGAAATTAAACAGCATGGTATTAGTGGACTGTTTCCCAGTCCCGATCATAGAGGAAGTCTTGGAAAAGCTGCAGTCGGCTAAGTGGTTCACCATAATGGACCTTGAAAACGGATTTTTCCACGTACCTATGGAAGAACAGAGCAAGTCGTATACAGCCTTCGTCACAAAGGAGGGATTATTTGAATTTAATAAAGCGCCTTTCGGATTCAAGAACTCGCCAGCTGCGTTCATTCGGTTCGTAAACTATATTTTTCAAGAATTAATCAACTCTGATGTTATGCAGCTTTATATGGACGATATAATTGTTTACGCCGCGTCGCCCGAGGTATGCATGAAGAAGACAAAGTTGGTTCTTGAAACAGCTGCGCAATATGGCCTGAAGATCAAGTGGAAGAAATGTAGCTTCATGCAACCACGTATACACTTTCTGGGTCATATCATAGAGGACGGCCGAATCTGGCCCGGCAAAGAGAAGACAGCAGCAGTCAGTCGGTTTGCTACGCCCAAAGACATCAAAGGAGTTCAAGAATTTCTGGGACTCACCGGATTTTTCAGAAAATTCATCCCTGGATACGCAAAAGTTGCACGGCCGCTAACGAATCTACTCAGGAAGGAGACGGTTTTCAACATTGGAGAAGCAGAGCAACAGTCGCTACAAACCCTAAAGAAGCTGCTTGTAATCGCACCGGTATTACATATATACTCACGAGAAGCAGCAACAGAACTCCACACGGATGCATCCAAAGACGGTTTCGGAGCTATTTTGTTGCAGCAGTTTGATGGCAGTTTCCACCCGATTTACTATTGGAGTAAAAAGACTACAGAATCTGAGTCCAAACGTCACAATTACTATTTGGAGGTCAAAGCAGCATATCTCGCACTCAAGAAGTTTCGTCATTACCTGTTGGGGATCAAATTTGATCTTGCCACTGACTGTGCGGCGTTTAAGCAGACAACAACGAAAGCAGACATACCGAGAGAAGTTTCCCAATGGATTCTGTACATGGAGGACTTCACATTCAAAACAGTGCACCGCCCAGGGGAACGAATGAGACACGTGGACTGTCTCAGTCGTTTTCCGCAGACGTGCATGTTCGTGACGACGGAGCTAACAGCTCGGATAAAGAAGGCACAGCAGGAGGACGATTTCATCAAAGCGATAGTTGAGATCGTGAAGCAGCACCCATACCAAGACTACAAACTAAAAGGAGGTCTTCTCTTCAAAGCTGTGAATGGCAGTGACGTATTGGTTGTTCCAAGGCTGATGGAAAGGGAAATCATTCAAGGATCTCATGAAGTTGGCCATTTCTCAACAGCGAAGATAATGCACTCAATTCAGCAGCAATACTGGATTCCACACCTTGAAAGGAAAGTAACAAAGTCGATTGCTAATTGTATCAGTTGTATCATTTTTAGCAAAAAATTAGGCAAACAGGAGGGCTATCTCCATTGCATTGACAAGGGTGACACGCCACTACACACGCTGCACGTTGATCATCTGGGACCAATGGACGCGACAGCCAAGCAATACAAATACATTTTTGCTGTGGTGGATGCGTTCTCCAAGTTTGTGTGGCTGTTTCCAACCAAGTCAACGGGACACGAAGAAGTTGTAAAGAGGCTGAGCGATTGGTCATTTGTGTTTGGATTTCCCAAGCGCATAGTCAGCGACAGAGGCGCAGCGTTTACATCCAACTCATTCAGCGAGTTTCTCAACGAGAACAAAGTCGAACATGTGTGGACAACGACAGGCGTGGCTAGAGGCAACGGTCAGATTGAGCGGGTGAACCGCTCGATTTTGGGCATCATCGCAAAACTATCGATTCAGGAGTCAACGAAGTGGTACAAGCATGTGCCGCAGGTCCAGATGGCGATTAATTCACATGTGCATTCAACGTTGAAGTCGTCGCCATTCGAGGTCATGTTTGGGATTAAGATGCACAGAAAAGCTGAGAGTCGCCTATTGGAGGTACTCAACGAGGAATTGGTTACACAGTTTAACAACGAGCGTCAAGAGCTGCGTGACCAAGCTAAACACAACATCGAGAAGGCGCAAGAGGTCTATAAGCGCAATTATGATAAAAAACGTCGAGCTGAGCACGGCTACAGAGTGGGAGACATGGTGGCGATCAAGAGGACACAGTTCGTCGCAGGACGCAAGTTGGCCAGCGAGTATTTAGGCCCATATCAAATCACCAAGGTGAAGCGTAACGGTCGTTATGATGTCAGAAAGGTGGCTCAAGTCGAGGGGCCAAACATCACCGCAACGAGCAGTGACAACATGAAGCTATGGCGTTATGTATCCGAGAACGATGAGTTATTATCATCTGGGACAGATGAAGATGAGCAGGAGGGCCGAATGTAAAGGGCAGGGTATCAAGTAGCTAACACTATCCTGTCTAATTAACATTTACACTTAAGATACCATCGATAAGACCTAACCGATATTTAAAAGACTTAACCGATATTTATAAGACCTAGCCGATAAGCGATCATCGATACTAGACAGTCGGTTTTTGGAAGCAGCAGCGAAAAGTAGAGCTAAAGTTGAACGAACGTTTTGGTTATTTACATACTCTTTGAACTGTTATTCGATCTTTAAATAATTAATAAACCATATCCTATTATAAATCTTACATGTATGTTAATGACATTCCTAGTGTCCTGTCCGAATATGTAGTACGTCTTTATGCCGATGACGTCCAAATTTATGTTAGTATTCCCGTTGACGAAATAAATGTTTGTGCCAGTAAGAGTAATAAAATGCTTTCCATTATAAAGTAATGGGCAAAAGAGAATGGCTTAGGAATAAATCCTAAAAAACTAAATGTATTGTAAAAACCATCAGGCGAAATTGTACATAGACAGTACTCCCATTTCATATGAAGACCAAGCAGTTAATCTGGGGATAACCTTTAGTAGCACACTATTATGGAGCAAACAAGTTTCAAAAGCAACAGGACTTACATATGGTCTGTTGCGCCAACTGTCAGCGTCAAAAACTTTCTTGCCAGAAGAAATAAGACTATTAGTTTCAAAAGTCATCCTCATTCCCACTATATTTTATGGTGTTGAAATATTCGGCCATTGTAACGCTCGTGACATACGTACATTAGTAGTATCGGGGCTTCCCCACACATTATGGTGGGAATTGGCATCCATACCAATCAGAAGTTGGTAGTCGCTTTCTTCCGCCAGGCTCCTTAGTTCTTCAGGTGGCGTGGGTCTGTCGTGTGCCATGTAGCAGGATGCTATCAAAAGGCGCTTCTCCTCACTCTCTAGCATCACCATTATCAGATCATCCGCGCTGTAATGAGACATAAGGTAAGCGTGGATTCCCTTTCGTACGAGTACGTCGGTTCTATTCCTCCTTACCGCTGTTGGATAGAATGTGTTGTAGTTTGAGGACTTTAACCCGGCCACTAAGTTGCCTGACCCACTCCAGGGCTCCTGGACTAGAGCTATGTCAGCGGGTCCTTGCTCCGTGGCAATGAGGAGCTGCGCCGACTCGACCTTGCTTTTATGCAAGTTGAGCTGTAGCACACTCAGTGTCATGAGCTGCTGGCTCAAATGCACTCGACGGGTTGACTACTATCGTCAGATCAGATACCGTCTTTCTCTTCCTGAGATTACTCTAGCCCAATACCGTGGCAGCCTCCACAATGGTATGCAGACCTGTGTCCGTCTCCACCTCGCCTGCCTGCAGGGTGTGTGTGTCTTTGTCGTCGGTGTGGTGCTTCTTGCCCATTTCCTTGGAGCCTGTCCGCCTTATATTGCGCTTTAGCCTTTATCCCCTCCCAGGAACGCTTTGGCCCTTCCCTACGTAGGGAGCTGGAACATAGTTCAGGCAAGAGGAGAAGGCGTTCTTCTTCAGCTTTGCTGATGGATAACAGGCTCTCCAGGTCCGAGTCTGTCTCGACTACAGCACCTGTGCGGCTCATCCTACATCGAGAAGTTTTTCCGGCAGTAGTGTTACAACTGACGTGACCTGCTCCCGCCACGTCAGATGTGTGACCATTGGTGACACGAAAAGAGGATTGCTCCCCCGTGCCCGCCAGTGGTACCAGCCACGCTTCCCACCTACGTTTGGGTTGACATCCCCACTCGGGTTTGATCTTCGATCCGCTCCATAATTGGCCCGAAGGTCCGTACGTGGCTAATGTTCTTCGGGGGAGCCATCCCCTAGCATTTTATGCCTGGCCAGGCACCTCTAGCCATGGCTCTGACCCAGCTCCCCCGACTCGAGATCGAGAAGACGCTGCGTCATTGCCTTAGCTAGAGACTGCATTGCCTCGGACAGAGCAGTCGACTATGCAGTACCCTTGTCTGGGATAACGCACCCTCGGGAAGGGTTCAGCTAGAGGATTTGTGCTAGCAAAGCCATATATTGTAGTCTATGAATTCTGTTCTCCGGAACTAGCAACAAATGTGTTCCTTCCAGAACAACGACTTCGAATGCTCAAATCAACATCCTAAAAAAATATGAATAAGTAGTCCACTGACATATTCGTCAAAGAATTGCTGGAGCGGTATAAATAACGACCAACCGATCTTCACGTTCTGTGTTTGGCCGCTTTTACAGCACATTATGAATTTTCTAAAAACGGGAAATGAGTCACTAGTAAAAGTCTCCATCCCTATCCGCGGTAATAAGCCATACATTTTAAAATATATGAGGTTAAATATAAATACTATTAGATAACTATTCAGGCATTAGTCATGCTGTTTATCCGTGGAGAGATGAGAGGCAGATTTAGTGAGCGAGTTATAATAATAAGTGAGTTGAGTGTAGTTGAGTTATCAGTTCCGGGATAATGATTATGATATTTCCGAGGTTTGAATGAATCGACTGTCTGTTTTGAGAGTTAAATCCAATCTGAACCTTTATTTCTGATCTTGGTTCTTAGTTCTAATACAAAGTGTGGAGTCAGGTATTTTGAGTGGTCGAGAATCTGCTGACATGGAATGTGGCCTGCTGATGGAATTAGAGCGGATGTTTGTATGTTTGTCGTATGGTGTCGGTGGCCGCTACTTTGTTGTGGTAAGTTATGGTACCCGCGGGGGCGCTGGAAGGAGAAGGCCAAGGGCCGGTGCTGGGGTGGTAATTCCTCCCCACTCAGTCTGAACTACTGACCATAACGAAGGAATGGTTGGAGTGAGGGTTGTAGTGTGGGCAGCTGTGGTGTCGGTGCTGGTTTTCCTTGGTAGGCTTAAAGCACATATTACGGCTACCAGCATTAATCCAACTGCGGTATACGTTGCTGTCGTGTGTATGGTTGTTCCAATCTGTATCCTGGTGATTTCTCGATTTGTTTGGATACTCTCCAATTTTAACTCGTGGATCCCCAATTCTTGGGTCGTTTTATTTCGTTTTACCTCGTCTGTTTGGAGGATTTCCAATTTTCACCCTTCTACGTCCAATTGTTCCTCCGCTTCATATTGGATATTGTTGATCATCACTCCGCATCCGCTAAAGGTTATGATCGCTGATCCATTGACAACCCTCTCTGGACCGCAATCGGTGTGTAAATTGACGTTTTCTCCGTTGAAGATCGCTACATACCCTTCCTCGGGTTCAACAACTTCTCTGTGCAATCCAGTTTCCTTTGTCTCGCATTCCGCAGCCATTCCTTCCATCAGACTCCTCAAACACAGCTCATTGACTCTATCAATTTAGTACTCTTACATATAAACAATTTTTTGATCTGCATGCACTTATTACTATAGTAGTGTGTTTCCTGATTACTACATGCTACAAAATTTGGTGTTACTATGTATTCGGTTTTGTTAATTGGTAAGGCCAGTAGCCTTCTCAGGGTGTAGGTTTGTTCTTTTAAAATTGGCATTCTCATCGCGAAAATTAAATCTGTGTTGTTTATTATAGCCCTTAGCTGAAGTAACTCATACATGTGCTCCTCTGAAGCTATCTGGACGCCCTGTTCTTCTAATTCTTGACTGATCTTTTGTGCCTCCTTATCATCTAAAATGAATCTTGGTATTACTCCTATATATATATACTTACCAATATACTTTCTGTTAGATCGCTAACTTTTGCCATTAGCATATCTACTGCCAATTGGATCTTATCTATATACTCTGATCTATAAATTCTCCTGTCCTCCTCGACGAATGCCTTACTTATCCTGTTATTCCTATTATTTAGGAAGGTGCTTACTCTAGACTGCTCTTTATTCATAAACTGCGTCAAATTTTTAAACATGATAATGAACTTATTATCTCTACTCTCCTGTATTTCTAGTATCTCTCCCATCTTTTCCTCTTGTTCCTTTAATTTTCTGATCTCCTTTTCTAGCCGCTCTGCATCTTCGGCATCCATATTCCCTGTCACTGCCTTAACTACTGACCCTAGGCCGTTGATAGGTCCCCTCCTGCTCCTTATCTTCGGGCTTACCTCGAGTTTTTCCCTGACCTGGTCTAACTTTCGCTGGAGTGCCCTTACTACCTCCGTTGTCTCTTCTTCCTCCTGTATCTTTCCGACCATCACCTCCAACTGGTCAATACTTTCCTTAAACTCTTTCAGTTGCACCACGTGGACAAAGGTCTTGTAGGTTTGGATAATCCGAGCTGACCCCATCTCGATCTGGGCTAAAGGCTCGTTTTCCTTTAATTCGCAAACACCTTCAAACACCTTCGCCGCTGCCGCCGTCCATCTGAAATTTATCACTCGTTAGCTTTTGTTAACCTTCGGACCTTTTCCTTATGGACTTTTTGTGGCTTTGTTGTTTTCAGCGCTATTTTGTAATCTACTGCCACCTTGTGTGTAGTGAACCTTGGTGTCAACTTATCCCTTCTATTTTATTTTCCAAAGATCGTGTCCCCTGGCTCTACTCCTAGTGGTTCCTGCCTGTCTGTGTTCGCCGCCTCTATTCTTCTAGCCTTCTGTCCTTCCACCATCTCTTTCATTCTAGGGTATATTTCTGCTTGGAACTCGTTGATTTTCTGGAGGTAATCATGTTCATTATTGAAGGCCACGTTACTCCTAAACATGTGTGTTCTTCACGTAAACAATTCTCGCGGCGTGAATTTTGTTGCCGAGTGAATTACATTGTTATACGTTATAAACGCTTCTGTCACAACCTCTTCATGTTTAACCTCCAGTTTCTTTTCTTTTCTCTGTTCCACTATTATCCTATATATTTCTGTAATTGTCGAGTGCAGTCTTTCTACCTTCGCATTGCTGGACGACTGTTGAAACGACGTCACGTGTAACTCAAGTTCGTATTTCTTACAGAAATCCTTGAATAGGTATGAGGAAAACTCCACCCCTTGATCGAAAACTATCTTCTTAGGTACCCGTAATAGTGCCATAAAACTTCTTAGCGACCTTATTACGTTTACGCTATCCCTTGCGGGAATAGTGTACCCCCAAGCATACCTGGAGAACTTGTCTATTATAGTTAGTACATACTTTTTGTTTATAAAATACAAGTCGATATGCACTAACTCCATGGGTCTGCCTGGCGTTTCCTTAACACTATACTTAATTTTCTGTGGTCACCTGTCGTATTTAAGGACCTGGCACCTGTCGCAATTGTTTATCGTTTGCATAATCACTGTCTTCATATTCAGGAAATATACTTCTCATTTCATATGAGCCACTGTTTCCTCTATACCCCTGTGATTACTTCTCTCGTGGTATTCCCTCTTGGCCTTCTCTTGCTGGTCATTCTCCTTCAGCTCCGTTAACACCGTAGTGCATCTTATGGCTTTATACATCTTGGTATAAGCGAAGTATTTGCAATACGCATTTTGTATGGGTATTACCAGGTCGTCTGGAATAAACATCGCGATTGTCCTATTAGGCTTTAGTATTTGTTTAAGCCTCCGACCCAGTTTTTCTTCTTCGATCTCATTCTCTACCCACGTTGTCCTGACCTTGTTTCTAAACGGTACCACTTTGCTTACCCTATCCGGAGTTTCTACTTCTACCATCACTCTAATGTTATAGTCGTTCAGTGGTTTTTCTGATATCGGGAAGCCGAGATATAAGTCCTCCTCTGCGGAGTGCATAGTCTCTCCATTTGTAGCTGCCTCCGATGCGTTTTGCAACACATTTACTTCCGGTTGAATCCTACTCAATGCATCAGCCACTACGTTCAGGGACCCTTTCTTGTAGATGATCTCGTAGTCGTATTCTTACAACTGAAGCTTCCATCTGACAAGTTTAGAGTCTGGTTCCTTGATGCTCATTAACCATGTTAATGGCCTGTGGTCTAATAATATTTTGAACTTTTGTCCGAATAAATAATGCCTGCAATGCCTGCTCCTTCTCTATAGTGGCATAATTTATTTCTGTGTCAGACAATGTTCTACTTGCGTACGCCACTGGTCTGTCCGCTCCCAGGTGTCCCTGGGACAAAACAGCCCCTATGGCGTAGTTGCTAGCATCTGTTGTCAAAATGAATGGCTTCTCAACATCCGGGAATTGAAGAATGAGGTCTCTTCGAATTCAGCATCGTTCTATACCTGTTTCTTCCCTTTCAACTGTCTCGTCAGTGGCTTCGTTATTGCCGCTAGGTCTTTTATAAACTTCCTGTCGTACCCCAGAAGGCCTAGGAACGACTTAATTTGTTGTCTAGTCCTTGGCACTATGAACCTTTTGATTGCTTCCACTTCCACTTCGGGTTTGGTCTTACCCCTCTAAGGTTACTACATGACCCAGGTATTTTACCTCTTTTCTCAATAACTCAGTTTTATCTAGCTGACTTTATTCAGATCGCACATATGTTCTTGTAAGAATGCTGAGAATACAATGATATAGTCCATGTAAACCAGGGAGCATTTTCCTATCAGGTCTCCGAAAAGGTTATTCATCAACCTTTGAAAGGTTACGGGAGCATTGCTTAGCCCGAAAGGCATTCTGACATACTCAAAATGTGAAATGTGAAATGGAGCTCTGTAATTAGTTGTGATAAATATGTTTTTCGAAATAATTGTTTCATTTTGTGACGTGATGTGAAATAGATTCACTCATTCTTAGCCTGTTCTATGGCTTTTTATGCTTCATGTTCTTTATTTGTTTTACTTAATTCCTTCTTATTACCTTGCATGCCGAAGCTAGCTGAGATGCTGTGCGTTACAGCATTCACAACCAAGTGCGGACAGACATGCCTCTCTGGTAGTCTTTTCTTTTCGAATCACCCCTACACTAGGCGTCCACGCTGCGCGTTGCAACACTCTGCCCTACGCAGGGTAAACCAGGGAGCATTTTCCTATCAGGTCTCCGAAAAGGTTATTCATCAACCTTTGAAAGGGTGCGGGAGCATTGCTTAGCCCGAAGGGCATTCTGACATACTCAAAATGTCCCCCTTCGGCCGAAAAAGCTGTCTTGTATATGTCTTGTTCTTCTACCTCAATTTGATGGTACAGACTAGCTAAGTCTAGCGTTGAGAAATATTTCGCCCTTCCAAGCTCGTCCAATACATCATTTATGATTGGCATCGGGTATCTGTCCTTTATTAACTTCTCGTTCAACTTCCTGTAATCGACTACCATTCTCCACTTCCTTACCCCTGAGGCGTCCTTCTTTTTGGGGACCAACTATACCGGAGTACTCCATGGAGAATGACTGTGCCTGATTATCTTTTGATCCAAGAGTTTCCCGATTTGTCTTCTGACCTCTTGCCTCTCCGCGAATGCGTATCTATACGGTCTGGAGTACACCGGAATATCGTCCACTGTCCTCACCTGGTGTTTCACCACGTTCGTGAAGGACAGGTCATCGCCCTCTCTTTAGAAGGCTGACGGGTACTTGGCACACAACTTTCTTAGCTCTTTAACTTCCTCCTCGTTGAGGTGGTCTGTTCTGATTTTTCCGAACGGGACTTTTCCGCTGTCCGCACTCCTCTCGCCCTCTATATTGTTTAGTTCTACTTGATCGTCCGGGTTGAACTTGGACACTAATTGGACACTAATTCCTCTAGGAATAATTGTTGTTCTACCTCAGAGTAATTTGTCACCTCCACTTGGCTTTGACCCTCTACTGCTCTGTATAGCCCTTCCGAAATTTCCAAGTCTGCCTTTATCGTTGTTCTGCCAATCATGAAATCCCCGTTTTGCAAATGCACCGGCACCGGTATGACTCTTTTCGTACTTGGTTCAATTGTATACAGTTCTGTCGTTCTGTATTGGGTCGACCATATCCGAGTTATTACCCTTGGGTTGCGCAATTGGCTATGTCTATGACTGCTCTAATCTGTTCTAAAATGTCGATGCCGATTAGGCCATCGAAAAATATGTGGAAATGGAAGAGGAGCATCCTCATCTCTCCTACCCCTCCTAATTCCCTGAACATTTTCAGGAGCGTCTCCGCCTGCACTGAGTGCGATTGCATGACGGTTTTTACGTTTATTGGCTCTTTTAATGCTTTTGTCTTCTCCTTGGGTACCAGTTCTGGCCTTATAAACGAAAAAGTCGACCCCGTATCTACCAGCAGCTTGATATTTTTTTCTGCTGATAGTCTGACCATTATGTATGGCAGGGTCTAGCGATTTTCCCTTCCTCCTAAATATCCTGAACTCTGTTCGAGGCTTCTTGGGGAAAATTTCCGTCATCCTCCTGAATATTGTGCAACTGGCCTGCTGGTTGGCCGTTTCCCCACCTGGAGTTGTTATTCTGGTGGTTCCTACACGAACCTCTCATGTACCCTGTCGCGTTACCCTGCATGTAACCACCTGGCCTAAAGGGATTTCCTCCCATTGGGTATACATACCCGAAACCTGGCCATCCCCCCATATCGGGCACTGGACATGACATACCGAATGGCTGCTGCAGGTTTCCCTGCCATTGGTACTGCGGCCAAAAGCCTGGTGCACCTTGCCGCACTGGCGGGTGCCCTTCTTGCTTCTTTTGGTTCTGCATTGCTGTCTCTTCGGCCCCTCTGCTCGGGGTCTGCATTGTCATCTTGACCCTTTATTCCTGCTCTGGTTCTTCTGCCCCATATACGCTCCTTTCCCTGCAAGCTACCTCGAATGCTTTAGCGATATCGGTCAGGTTCAGATTCCTAATGGTCACTCCAATCGGTCCCTTCAACGCAGAGATGAACACGTTTAGTGCCATCTCCTCGTACCATTTGACCTTCTCTTTCCTCATCAGTGCACTCGGCTCCTTAGCCTTATACACACTGAAAAGCACCCTTCTCAACTCCAGTATGGTGGTATACAGGGTCTTTACATCTAAATTCTTTCCCTTGATATTGTTAAACTCAAAAATAAAGTCCTGCTTCGTTCTCTTCTCCCTGAAATGGGACGTCAACTTGTTCTTAATGCTGTCCCAATTCAATTCTACCTCTTCTAGATCCAAGACTTTATCTGCTTCCCCTACTATCTTGCTCTTCACCGCTCTGAGGGCTATTATGCCTATCACTGATTTCTCTTCCCCTTTGATAATTGACAATATTTGGTCCACTGCTGTTATGAACCCATCTAGCTTCTCTCCTCCTCCTTCATACTTTGGTATGATCTCCACCAAGTCTACTATCTTGACTGCCTCAAGCAGATTTGGCGTCTCGCTTGGTTGAGTCATCTCTACTTGGTCCTGCTCTTCTTCGCTATCCTCTGATAATCTCGCGTCTAACGGGATGAGTCTCTGGCTACTGCTGTTTCTTGGCATACACTCCTTTTATGTTACTAACGTTTGGCCTGTTCTACCCCACTCTCTACTTCTCTCTAGTGTGTATATACTACGTCTATATGTGCCGTGTGTGTGTGATCTTATCTTATATTAATTTCTACTTGTGTTTGTGTATTCTTATGCTATTTGTGTGCCTATGTGTATATTCTTATATTACGTTTGTTTGTGTACTTAATCTGGTAGTTTTTTAATGTGTGTTTGTGTACTTAATCTGGTAGTTTTGAAATGTGTGTTTGTCCGCAATCCGTGTTGTGAAATGGAGCTCTGTAATTAGTTGTGATAAATATGTTTTTCTAAATAATTGTTTCATTTTGGGACGTGATGTGAAATAGATTAACTCATTCTTGGCCTGTTCTATGGCTTTTTATGCTTCATGTTCTTTATTTGTTTTACTTAATTCCTTCTTATTACCTTGCATGCCGAAGCTAGCTGCTATGCTGTGCGTTACAGCATTCACAGCCAATTACGGACGGTCATGCCTCCCCCGTAATATTCCCCTTTTTCAATCAATTCTTCTTTTATTTCTTTCACTGCTACCTTACATGCTGAAGCTTGCTGTGATGCTGTGCGTTACAGCATTCACAAACAAGTGCGGACAGACATGCCTCTCTGGTAGTCTTTTCTTTTCGAATCACCCCTACACTAGGCGTCCACGCTGCGCGTTGCAACACTCTGCCCTACGCATGTGGGTGACCGAATTTTTTGAATAATTTCTTATTTCTAACTTATTTAGTGCTACCTTACATGCTGAAGATAGCTGTGATGCTGTGCGTTACAACATTCACAACCAATTGCGGACAGTCATGCTTCCCTGGTAGTATTTTCTTCTCGAATCACCCCTACACTAGGCGTCCGCGCTGCGCGTTGCAACACTCTGCCCTACGCATGTGGGTGATCGAACAAACCTTTGAATCATTTCTTATTTCTAACTTATTTGCTGCTACCCTGCATGCTGAAACTAGCTGTGCTGCTGTGAGTTACAGCATTCACAACCAATTGCGGACAGACATGACTCCCCGGTAGTCTTCCCATTAATGTCACCCCTACACTAGGCGCCGCACTGTTCGTTGCAGTACTTTGCCCTACGCATGTGAGTGACCGGAATGCTCTATTCTTATTTCCTAAGGTATCCCTCACGTATCTTTCTGGCTACCAACGAATATTGTTCGTTACAACACCGCAGCACCAGCCGATACTTCACCCCTTTTATTTTCACTCCGGCCCTGTCTTTTCTTATTCGTTGTGTGCATATGTGTGTATATATTTACGACGGCCCATCGTTTCGCCGCTCCGCTGTCGCACCCGACGGTCCGACCACCCGGTCTCTGCTGAACCTGTTCGACCCCGTCAGCGCGACGAGCCTCCTACCATCTACCGTTCCAACAGCCGACGGCTCGAACACCGCCACGATCGCCCGTCGCTCCAACCGCTTGATCGAACATGTTGGTTTGACACCGAGCCGACCGCAACCGCAACCGTTCGACCCGTCGTCTGCCCTGCACCTCTTCGGCGACTCTCTTGGAATTAATTCCATTAAACAGACATATAACACACACACATGTGCCATGCACTCCACTGAAATCTCCAGTAACCACATATACACATATATATGTGTACATTTTTCCATATATTTGCACCACATTTTCATGAATTTTGAATCTTTGATTTAATGAATTTTCTTTTTTATTTCCTTCCTTTTTACATATTTCTGGCCACTTCATTTGCCATTATTTATCGCCTCGCCATTTCGTTTAATCTTCTTTCACTTTCTCTTCCTACTCTGTTCCATTTCACATCACTCTACTCACTCTATTCCTTACAGTATTACTATAATTGTTAATCTCCAGAGCATCCACTGCGTGGTTCTTCTCTCGCTGTCTCGGGTCCTCCGGGGTCCTAGTTCCTCCAGTTTTCCCGTCCGTAAACGAGAGTGTCCGACTGCGCCAGTTATGATAATAAGTGAGTTGTTTGTAGTTGAGTTATCGGTTCCGGGATAATGATTATGATATTTCCGAGGTTTGAATGAATCGACTGTCTGTTTTGAGAGTTAAATCCAATCTGAATCTTTATTTCTGATCTTGGTTCTTAGTTCTAATACAAAGTGTGGAGTCAGCTATTTCGAGTGGTCGAGAATCTGCTGACATGGAATGTGGCCCACTGATGGAATTGGAGCGGATGTTTGTATGTTTGTCGTATGGTGTCGTTGGCCGCTACTTTGCTGTGGTACGTTATGGTACCCGCGGGGGCGCTGGAACGGGAAGGCCAAGGGCCGGTGCTGTGGTGGTAACTAGCGCGAATAACGATGATGTTTATAACAATCATCAGGATAAAGCTAGTTCGAATTTCCAAAAATACAATGCGTTTGCAGATTTAGAAGACGTGCTTAGGAGGGCCATGGAAGACGAAGCCAGTAGGGAGGAAAACGGAAGTGAAGAGGCAGTCGATGAGGCAATTGATAAGGAGTTTAAGGCTTTAGCGATTTCCGAAAAAAGTTCTGAAACAAATTTTCCGAGCTTGAATGACCAGGCAACGGATCAAGATAGGAGTATTCGAAAAATTAAGCTTGCTCCGCTTTTTCCCCTTTCTTTGTTAGCCCATTTGATGAGATCGCTTAATTTGAAGCAAAAACCTTATAATACCCATGTTCTCCATAATGTGAGAAATAAGGCAGGTTTTTATGAGTTTGTAGATGGCGACAAAGGCGTCAGATAGAGAAGACCAGGATCTATGCCAGAAACTGTTAAAGTTCTTTTGCACGCAGAACCACAAGAAAAGCTGCATTTGGTATTGGAGCTGCCACACTTAACTCCATGTTTTCTTTACCTCTCAATCAGTCTAACCATGCTTTTAAGCAATTGGGTCCAGATTTCTTGAATACTTTGCGTTCAAGATTTATTGATCTTTAAGTTCTTATAATTATAATTGACGAAATTTCTATGGTCGGTAAAAAAATGTTTTCATATTTGCATAGGCGAATAAAACAAATATTTTCAAGGCCCGAGACTCCTTTTGGTGGCATTTCTGTTATCGTGTTCGGCGATCTAAGGCAGTTATGTGCAGTAGGTGATCGTTGGATATTTAAATCCTCATCAGGAGCGCATAAACCAGACAGTACGATAGTTGGCCATAGTCTCTGGGCTGGCTTCAAGTTTTTCGAACTTACAAATATAATGAGACAGCGAGATGACAAAAGTTTTGCAAAGTTTGGCATCGGCCGAAATGAGTCGGAAAATAATCAATTCCTTAGGATCCAAATAGTTGACGGCAGTCAAACTCCAAGAGATGCGATCCACTTATTTTATAGCAACAGCGAGACAGATAAGTACAATAAGGAGAAGCTATCATCGATAATGAAGGTAGAATATATTTCAAAAGCTTTAGACTGCTTCAAAGCCGAACATCTTGACCCAGAAATCAAAAGCAAATATTTGGACTCTGTTAAGAGTTTCAAAACTTCGAATACACAAAGCTTGTATATATCATTGGTGCTCAAATCCACGGCTAAATATATGATAACAGTCAATGACACATCAGATGGTCTTATTAACGTAGCCACTGGTGTTTTAATGCAGATAGATCTCAGCTCCACCAATAACCCCAGACTTTTTTCGATACTTATTCTCGAGGAAAGCGTAGGAGTTAACGCACGGTCAAAACGCAGACATAATAACGAATCTTCATGGACCCCAATTCAACAAACTACAAAATGTTTTCAATACCATCGAAACAAACAAGGCACTATTAACCGAAAACAGTTTCCGATTGTAAAGTGTGGGCCATCTATTAGTTTCGATTTGAAGCACGGGTTAATTTTAGTCTGTCAACACTTTTGTCATTCTTCTTATTCTTAAAATTCAGTATATTATTATCCGCTGAACAAAATGAATCGGTTTACGTTTGAGCAACGTTGGATTATATTGGAAATTTATTTCCAAACCAAAGAAAATTGGGCAGAAATTGCACGAAAATGCCGTTCACACATCTCATGCTACAATCGACTTATTGCGCGAAACGTTCGATGGACGTTTAATCAGCCGAAATGGTGATGTCAATTGGCCGCCAAGAAGCTGCGACTTGACACCGTTGGACTGTTTTCTGTGGGGTGTTCACCATCCAAAGACAATTGACCAATTGAAGGCCAACATTCGTGATGCCATTGACGAGATACGGCCCCAAACACTCGAAAAAGTGCTCGAAAATCGGACCGACCGAATGGGCAACTGTGAGGCCAGCCGCGGCAGCCATTTGAATGAAACAATATTCCATTTCTAAGAAAAACAATTGTACTTAAAAAAAAACAAAAAAATTTGGCAAAATGTTAAGACGTTTTTGTGTTATGGGATTTTTAAATCGAAACTTTAAAATTGCCCACCCTTTAGCTGCAGAAGCTATAACTATTCATAAGAGTCAGAGAACTACATACAGAAAAGTGGTCATCCACACTTCAGCAATATGCAAAGAGAAGCGCTGTATATAACTTATAGTAGCGCCACTAGTGCGAACGGACTTTATATCGTTGGACTATTCATTCCTCCGAAACACAAGCGGGACTGTCCTGTTGCGAAAGAGATGGAGAACGTACGTTCCTCTAAGTTACTTCACACCCACTTCGATTTATTCAATCCATCCAACCTCAATATTTTGTTCCATAATACGGAAAACTTGAGGTAATTCTCTAGTCTTCTATTTTGTGCTTCGTTGAGGCTTCCACATACTCAAATAAAGCTTCTATTATTCCTAGCTATTCCACAGCAGTGCAGTTAGATCGCCCGCCCGTAGCCAGCGGAGCTAGACCGAAATAGAGGCATTGAAATATTTGTTAAGAATGAACTTTTAGATGATTGTACTAATTTTATAAGTGGTCGATTTGATGCAAATTCCAGAAACTTAGCATCTCCAGTGTTCGAGTATGCTTTGTTTAAGTATAAGTCTGTTGGTTTTCTTGTTATTTATAGAACCAGCACGTATCCGTTGCAAAAGTTAAAATCAGAATTTGAGGACCTCATAAACTTTCAGCCTGCTGTAAGCCATTTATGAATTCCTTTTAGAAAGGAATTGTAGGTCATTGTAAGATTTGGACTCGTCCACAACCAATTGCGAAAGGCATATTGACTGGCCGTTTTCAAACATTTTCCATAGCAGGGCACCCGCGCGCACCTTTGAGACTATCTAAAGTAATAATAGTGGAATTCTAGTTAATGTTAGGGAGGCAGAATATTAGATATATTATAGGTTTCTGGCGTTAGGGCCTACCGCCCGACCCCGCACGAACCGTAAGCCCTCACGGAGCGGCAGGAAAATGCAAAAGACGCGCATTCTTAATAATAATATTAATTTAATTTTATGCTAGATTTATGCTAATTGTGGATGTGTATAACACCCAGAAAGAAGCGCTTATGACCCCATATAGATATATTTTCTTGATCAGCATCAATAGCCGAGTCGATATAGCTATGTGTGTCTGTCCGACCGTCTGTCCGTCCGTCCATCTTCATGAACAACCATATCTCAGAGACTATAAAAGCTACAGTCACAACATTTTGTGATATTGTAATGTGTCCTGGTGTTCTGGTGTGGCGATTGCTATAACACATACCACAAAATAGTCAACGTTTCTAAGATCATGGTTAGCACAGGGCCAATCTTTCGGCTAGGGCTCGTCGGATGGGGGGGATCTTTCTATTGTCCTAGTTACCACATTCAAGAAGAAGTCGTACTAACCTGGCCGTTAGGTGTTCAATTGTTAGTCGAATTGTCGTATGCACCGCCGCTCGGAGTCAGATGTTGCAACTCCAATTTACCCGCCCAACCATGTCAACACTGATATTTTTTTTAACCCTTCTTCTTTACATGTTCCTCTCTCAATACCCCATTTCTCTTTTTACTCTATTCCATATCCATTCTGAACAATACTTAAATATATTTTCCACTCGAAAGACATGATTCCAAAGCTTAACAAAATACAGGGGAATATAAATTCTTATAGTAATTATTACATTATTCTAGGTTGGACTAAATAGTTGGTATATTGATTAATTAATTATAATGTATGAAGATAAAGAAAAAAAAATCAAAATGTTAGTTAATGGAACAGCAGCGCTACAAGTGTGCTAATGATTATGATATTTCCGAGGTTTGAATGAATCGACTGTCTGTTTTGAGAGTTAAATCCAATCTGAATCTTTATTTCTGATCTTGGTTCTTAGTTCTAATACAAAGTGTGGAGTCAGCTATTTCGAGTGGTCGAGAATCTGCTGACATGGAATGTGGCCCACTGATGGAATTGGAGCGGATGTTTGTATGTTTGTCGTATGGTGTCGTTGGCCGCTACTTTGCTGTGGTACGTTATGGTACCCGCGGGGGCGCTGGAACGGGAAGGCCAAGGGCCGGTGCTGTGGTGGTAACTAGCGCGAATAACGATGATGTTTATAACAATCATCAGGATAAAGCTAGTTCGAATTTCCAAAAATACAATGCGTTTGCAGATTTAGAAGACGTGCTTAGGAGGGCCATGGAAGACGAAGCCAGTAGGGAGGAAAACGGAAGTGAAGAGGCAGTCGATGAGGCAATTGATAAGGAGTTTAAGGCTTTAGCGATTTCCGAAAAAAGTTCTGAAACAAATTTTCCGAGCTTGAATGACCAGGCAACGGATCAAGATAGGAGTATTCGAAAAATTAAGCTTGCTCCGCTTTTTCCCCTTTCTTTGTTAGCCCATTTGATGAGATCGCTTAATTTGAAGCAAAAACCTTATAATACCCATGTTCTCCATAATGTGAGAAATAAGGCAGGTTTTTATGAGTTTGTAGATGGCGACAAAGGCGTCAGATAGAGAAGACCAGGATCTATGCCAGAAACTGTTAAAGTTCTTTTGCACGCAGAACCACAAGAAAAGCTGCATTTGGTATTGGAGCTGCCACACTTAACTCCATGTTTTCTTTACCTCTCAATCAGTCTAACCATGCTTTTAAGCAATTGGGTCCAGATTTCTTGAATACTTTGCGTTCAAGATTTATTGATCTTTAAGTTCTTATAATTATAATTGACGAAATTTCTATGGTCGGTAAAAAAATGTTTTCATATTTGCATAGGCGAATAAAACAAATATTTTCAAGGCCCGAGACTCCTTTTGGTGGCATTTCTGTTATCGTGTTCGGCGATCTAAGGCAGTTATGTGCAGTAGGTGATCGTTGGATATTTAAATCCTCATCAGGAGCGCATAAACCAGACAGTACGATAGTTGGCCATAGTCTCTGGGCTGGCTTCAAGTTTTTCGAACTTACAAATATAATGAGACAGCGAGATGACAAAAGTTTTGCAAAGTTTGGCATCGGCCGAAATGAGTCGGAAAATAATCAATTCCTTAGGATCCAAATAGTTGACGGCAGTCAAACTCCAAGAGATGCGATCCACTTATTTTATAGCAACAGCGAGACAGATAAGTACAATAAGGAGAAGCTATCATCGATAATGAAGGTAGAATATATTTCAAAAGCTTTAGACTGCTTCAAAGCCGAACATCTTGACCCAGAAATCAAAAGCAAATATTTGGACTCTGTTAAGAGTTTCAAAACTTCGAATACACAAAGCTTGTATATATCATTGGTGCTCAAATCCACGGCTAAATATATGATAACAGTCAATGACACATCAGATGGTCTTATTAACGTAGCCACTGGTGTTTTAATGCAGATAGATCTCAGCTCCACCAATAACCCCAGACTTTTTTCGATACTTATTCTCGAGGAAAGCGTAGGAGTTAACGCACGGTCAAAACGCAGACATAATAACGAATCTTCATGGACCCCAATTCAACAAACTACAAAATGTTTTCAATACCATCGAAACAAACAAGGCACTATTAACCGAAAACAGTTTCCGATTGTAAAGTGTGGGCCATCTATTAGTTTCGATTTGAAGCACGGGTTAATTTTAGTCTGTCAACACTTTTGTCATTCTTCTTATTCTTAAAATTCAGTATATTATTATCCGCTGAACAAAATGAATCGGTTTACGTTTGAGCAACGTTGGATTATATTGGAAATTTATTTCCAAACCAAAGAAAATTGGGCAGAAATTGCACGAAAATGCCGTTCACACATCTCATGCTACAATCGACTTATTGCGCGAAACGTTCGATGGACGTTTAATCAGCCGAAATGGTGATGTCAATTGGCCGCCAAGAAGCTGCGACTTGACACCGTTGGACTGTTTTCTGTGGGGTGTTCACCATCCAAAGACAATTGACCAATTGAAGGCCAACATTCGTGATGCCATTGACGAGATACGGCCCCAAACACTCGAAAAAGTGCTCGAAAATCGGACCGACCGAATGGGCAACTGTGAGGCCAGCCGCGGCAGCCATTTGAATGAAACAATATTCCATTTCTAAGAAAAACAATTGTACTTAAAAAAAAACAAAAAAATTTGGCAAAATGTTAAGACGTTTTTGTGTTATGGGATTTTTAAATCGAAACTTTAAAATTGCCCACCCTTTAGCTGCAGAAGCTATAACTATTCATAAGAGTCAGAGAACTACATACAGAAAAGTGGTCATCCACACTTCAGCAATATGCAAAGAGAAGCGCTGTATATAACTTATAGTAGCGCCACTAGTGCGAACGGACTTTATATCGTTGGACTATTCATTCCTCCGAAACACAAGCGGGACTGTCCTGTTGCGAAAGAGATGGAGAACGTACGTTCCTCTAAGTTACTTCACACCCACTTCGATTTATTCAATCCATCCAACCTCAATATTTTGTTCCATAATACGGAAAACTTGAGGTAATTCTCTAGTCTTCTATTTTGTGCTTCGTTGAGGCTTCCACATACTCAAATAAAGCTTCTATTATTCCTAGCTATTCCACAGCAGTGCAGTTAGATCGCCCGCCCGTAGCCAGCGGAGCTAGACCGAAATAGAGGCATTGAAATATTTGTTAAGAATGAACTTTTAGATGATTGTACTAATTTTATAAGTGGTCGATTTGATGCAAATTCCAGAAACTTAGCATCTCCAGTGTTCGAGTATGCTTTGTTTAAGTATAAGTCTGTTGGTTTTCTTGTTATTTATAGAACCAGCACGTATCCGTTGCAAAAGTTAAAATCAGAATTTGAGGACCTCATAAACTTTCAGCCTGCTGTAAGCCATTTATGAATTCCTTTTAGAAAGGAATTGTAGGTCATTGTAAGATTTGGACTCGTCCACAACCAATTGCGAAAGGCATATTGACTGGCCGTTTTCAAACATTTTCCATAGCAGGGCACCCGCGCGCACCTTTGAGACTATCTAAAGTAATAATAGTGGAATTCTAGTTAATGTTAGGGAGGCAGAATATTAGATATATTATAGGTTTCTGGCGTTAGGGCCTACCGCCCGACCCCGCACGAACCGTAAGCCCTCACGGAGCGGCAGGAAAATGCAAAAGACGCGCATTCTTAATAATAATATTAATTTAATTTTATGCTAGATTTATGCTAATTGTGGATGTGTATAACACCCAGAAAGAAGCGCTTATGACCCCATATAGATATATTTTCTTGATCAGCATCAATAGCCGAGTCGATATAGCTATGTGTGTCTGTCCGACCGTCTGTCCGTCCGTCCATCTTCATGAACAACCATATCTCAGAGACTATAAAAGCTACAGTCACAACATTTTGTGATATTGTAATGTGTCCTGGTGTTCTGGTGTGGCGATTGCTATAACACATACCACAAAATAGTCAACGTTTCTAAGATCATGGTTAGCACAGGGCCAATCTTTCGGCTAGGGCTCGTCGGATGGGGGGGATCTTTCTATTGTCCTAGTTACCACATTCAAGAAGAAGTCGTACTAACCTGGCCGTTAGGTGTTCAATTGTTAGTCGAATTGTCGTATGCACCGCCGCTCGGAGTCAGATGTTGCAACTCCAATTTACCCGCCCAACCATGTCAACACTGATATTTTTTTTAACCCTTCTTCTTTACATGTTCCTCTCTCAATACCCCATTTCTCTTTTTACTCTATTCCATATCCATTCTGAACAATACTTCAATATATTTTCCACTCGAAAGACATGATTCCAAAGCTTAACAAAATACAGGGGAATATAAATTCTTATAGTAATTATTACATTATTCTAGGTTGGACTAAATAGTTGGTATATTGATTAATTAATTATAATGTATGAAGATAAAGAAAAAAAAATCAAAATGTTAGTTAATGGAACAGCAGCGCTACAAGTGTGCTTTACCTTGTGTTCTCTTTTTTTTCTTCTATCGAGACTTACAATTTATTTTCCATCGCTGCAACAGGCCTGCATGCATTGACGTTCCTAGCTAAGAATATCATGTGTATAAAGTATATAAATGGGGTTAAGCATAAGGAAAACAAATAAATTTTAATCATCTTATTCACTGATCCGTCATTTGCTCCTTTTCCAACATCCAGTACGACGATGTCTATCCAGGCTTTGACAAACCTGTCCGTCGTACTTGGTGTTGAATGTACTGTTGGAGGGTACACGTGTGTTTTCCAAGGTTAGCAAAGGTCAATGAAAAACGAAAATCACACTATAGAAACTTCTTCGGAGTTGGATTCCAAACCAATGTGGCATATGGGCGAACACTGAAGCAAAGCCGAGCGTTGGATTGGCAGATAATAAAGAGCTCGAGGTGGGGGTTATTTAATAGTTATTACCTTTCTGGCTCGAAACTGGGTTTAAATCAAAAGATAGATCTATCTGATTCGTACACAAATCGATTGAGATTGCCTTATCATGTGCATCATGCCCCCTAGAGAAAATCACTATATTAGACAATTGTCAAATTTCCACCTACTCGAAATTAGTTAACTGATGGCGGGGTTATGTAGCACTTTGGTCTGAATAGTTTCACTTATTTTTTTTTTCGAATTATTACAATACAATCGGTATGATTAACTCTTGCCTTAATGAGTCTTGAAGCGATCCGCTGATCTTTATAGCGTTTTAGAGTTTGCACGTGTTCTGGTTTTCTTTCACTCATATACATATATGCACAAAACTGACCTTATACAACTCATTGGCACAGATCGAATGTTTTAGGGACTAAGCTTTGGTTTCGGCTTTAGCTTCTCCACGCACGTTGCTAAAGCTCAAGGGCTAGAGCATAAAAGCTCGCTCTTACGACAAAAGCTTTCTAGCTCTCTTTTCCTACCTTCCTACTGCATGCAGATCAGCTGCAGCTACAGCTCGGTGCACGTAAATAGGTCCAAAAAAAAAAAATGAAAAAAATATTTTTTACTGGATCAAAATAAGCTGGAAAACGGTCATCTTTAAGTTATGCATTTCTGCAGGTCTTTAGCATGGAACTTTCCTATCAGTTGACCATCTTCTTCTCACTCATAACAGTGGTTGCCAAACCTTCGAACTACAGTTGCCTTCACAAATTTAAGAGCTAATTTTGCATTAAATGCCTTGACTTTATTAATTTGAGAGAAGTTTCTCCTAAAGACATGTTCACCTGGTTCAAATTTAATATATCTAGTCCGCAGATCGTACGTTCTTTTATTTGCTTGATGCGCCCTTCTTATGTTTTCGATTACTTTGGTTCTAACAATCTGTAGTCAAGATATTCTCGCCCTCTTTTAGCATTTCTATTCTCCTCAGCAGCTCATAACTGTCTGCGTGCGTTATCATATGATTACCAAACAAAGCAAAATATGGTGAAAATCCAATTGCGGTATGATGTGAAGATCTCAATGAGAACGATATTTCACCGAGTTTATCATCCCATAAACGTTGGTCTTTCCCTAGATAAGCCCTAATACCAGATATTATTGATCTATTAAGACGCTCTGATGCATTCAACTGTGGGCTATAAATTGCGGTAAATCTATGCTTTATTCCATACTTTTGCAAGAATGTCTGAAACATATTCGACTTAAACTGGCTCCCGTTATCTGTAACTATACATTCTGGTATACCGAATACATGGAATACATTTGTTCTTAAGAATTCTATAGTCAGATCCGTGGAAAATTTCCTCAATGGCTTCAAAAAATGAAACTTTGTTAGATGATCCAAAACAACAAATACACCTATGTTTCCCTGCTTCGATCTTGGATAGGGTCCTATAAAATCCATATAGAGCCGTTGGAATGGTCGTTCAGAGACTACTGGATTTTCCATTAAAGGTTTAAGAGTTATGTTTGGGGCTTTCACTTGCTTATTAACTTCGCATTTCGAAACAAAATCTTTGACGTCTTTTACCATACTTGGCCAAAATAAGTTTCGACGAAGCCTTTCCAATGTTTTTCCGATACCGCCATGAGAACTTTAAGGAGGTGCGTGTGCATTACACAAGACAGACTGTGTCAATTCTGATGGTACCCACAGTTTCCAGCAGTTTGACTCTGACACTGGATCGCCTTGATAAAACTGAGTTTGTTTTTAAACATAGCTATCTACAACTCGCAAATCCGGCAAACGACTTTGATTTTCGGTGATGGTTTCCTTTAATTTTGAATAGCTGTGTGAATGGAAGTGAAGCGACTGTAAGTCAACATCTGGCAACACAACTTCTACTTCGCTTATTTCTTTGGTCGGTAGTCTCGAAAGAGCGTCTGGAACAATTGAACATTGTTTCCTTTCCTTCCTTTCCTGTGTTCAATTTCAAAGTTGAAATGCTGTAATTTTAATGCCCATCTAGCTAATCTGCCATTCAGGTCTGTTTGCCTCATTAGCCATTTTAAGCTTGCATGGGCTGTTATAATTTTGAACTCAAGACCCTCTACATATTCTCTAAATTTCTCAATACTCAATACTAAGCACTCTAATTCAGTTACATAGTATTTCTGTTGGGCTTGATTTAGCTTGTAAGAAAAATATGCGATTGGCCTTTCTATGCCATCTTCGTCCAACTGAGCTAGAACTCCACCGACTCCGATATTGGATGCATCGCATTGAATTATGAAAGGTTTCTCGAAATTGGGTGTGACTAATAACGGTGCTGAGGTTAATCGATGTTTTACCTCTTGTTGAGCTTGTTGAGCGTCCTCAGTCCATTTAAAAGATATGGCCTTCTTGGTCAGATCTGTCAGTGGTGCTGTTAGGGATGCATAGTTTTCTATAAATCTGCGATACCAACCCGCACAACCTAAAAACTTACGAAGTTCTTTAACTGACCGAGGGGGAACCAAATTTCTGATGGCGGAGACCTTTTCTGAATCTACCTTAATGCAACCTTTACCTATCACATAACCAAGATACCGAACTTCCGGAACACACCAGCGACATTTGTCTAAATTCAACGTCAGACTTGCACTTCTTAAGACAGTGGCCATTTCTGTTAATAGTCGCATGTGATCTTCAAACGTTTCACTAACTAACAACAGATCATCCAGATAGACAAAGACTATATTTTTGAAATGGGGTGGAATTATTATGTCCATTAATCGACACATTGTTTGCGCCGCGTTTGTCAATCCAAAAGGGATGACTCGGAATCTTTACAAGGGACGATTTGGTACAGTGAAGGCAGTCAGATCTCCACAAGATTCCTTCAGATTTATTTGCCAAAAAGCGTGCTTTAGATCTAGGGATGAAATAAATTCCGCTTTCGGTAGCCTTGACAAAATACCATTTATCTTGGGCTGTGGATAAGCATCCTTTATCGTTACCAAGTTTACCTTCCGTGAATCTAAACACATACGAAATTTGCTATCCTTTTGTACTACTGAAACTGGGCTATTCCAAGAACAAGTTGGCGGAGCTACATCAATTACGCCTAAACTCAGCATGTTATCAATTTCTTCATGAATACGTTTTTCAACCGCCGGTGATACTGAGAAATATCTCTGTTTTATCGGCTTTGCCGATGGAATCAGTTCAATCGAATGCTCTAACGTAGACGTTTTCCCCAAACCTTCCTTATTAAAATCTGGAAACAAATCTACAACCTTTTCCATACAATGTTGTTGTTTTGCATTTAACAATCCTGGCAAATCAATCTCATTTATTGACAACGTTTTTACTAGCTTCTCTATCAGGCCAAAAGTATTCCAAAAATGCATTCCTAGATATAGGTTTTGTTTCAAATCTAGAATTATATATAGGGTTAATAATCTGGTCTGATTCCTAAAGCTTAATTCCATTTCCACGTAACCAAGAATGTTGTATTTTTGTCCTCCAGCAGTTTCAACTTGCGACTTGCTTGCAATATAGGGCATATTCTTACTTATAAATTCCTTTTCCTCCCCACTGAGGCATGAAACTGACGCACCGGAATTGGTCTTATTATGTTTTCAGCTCCACAGCCTAAGCAAAATATCTTCTTCTCAGATTTGCAATCTGCATGTTTATGGCCAAACCTATGACGATTCCAACATTGCATTTCTTTCTTCTCCTCTAGGCCTCGAGCTCCTTTCAGTTCACAAATCTCTTGTTCTTCTAGATAGTCATCTGAATATTCTTTGTCATAATCCAATTCGTTTATTTGCTTTCGAGTGTTTGTTTTCAGGTTAGAGGTATTATACTCCTTACTAAAAGCTTCACGTCTAAGAACTAATTTTCTCAACTGGCTAACCGAATTGATTTCTATATAGAACAACTCTTTTCTCATAAACGGTCTCAGATTTCGTTTCAATATTGACACTAGCTGACTCTCACTAATTGGGTATTGCAAGCGATCTACTAGGTGCATAACTCCATTATGAAATTCATCAAAGCTTTCATTGATTTGCTGCTTGCGATCTCTTATCAACTCTCTGACGTCGTCGTCTGATACCGGTTCAAGAAAGTAGGAATTCAGTGACTTGCAAAGACCGGTCCAGTTTACTCTTTCGACAGTGCGACTGTACCTCCAGAACCATTCACTTGCTCTGCCACTGAAGAGAATATGGATGTGCTCACACAATATTTGAAAGTTTCCTTGTAAGCTATCCTTTGTTAAAGCTGTAATCATGTATATGAATTTTCCTACTGGCATGCCATTGCGCGAGCCATTATACTGCACTTTCCAGCTACTAATCAAATTTGCTACTTTCCCAACATCGCGGCATAGATTAAAGTTACTATTTCTCTCAGATAGATTGTTATTATTCCTATATTCATTAGGCATGAAAGCGGGTGCATCTCTATCTAGACTAAATAATGAAGCTCTAGTAGTTCTTCTTCCCCAATCAGGTTCGTGGTTTTGCCGTTATCATCTGCATCGGTATCGAAATTAGGTACGGCATCGCTTCTACCTGACCTGTCTGTTGTTAATTTAGAAATCTGGCGGGTCAGTTCCGAGATCATGGGCTGCATTTCACTAATTTGCGAAGTTACTCGGTGATCTACCTGTGATAATATTCGCTGCTCTATCAAACCTACATCTTGGCATGGGTTATCCACGGAATCAGAATTAGACAATACGTTACTGTTATCATTGAGTTCTACGATCCCATTCGATTTCTGTGACTTTTTCACTTTCTTCTTCTGACTATTCGTCAACAAAATCTTCTCCACATAGTTTGTTTCAGGGTTTAGATTGTGGTCTCCACTTCTTTTCGGAAAGAACCTCTAGTAAGCTATTTCTTGTAACATTGTTTTGACATTTCGGACAAGATCGTGACTTATCGAGCCAATTCAATATACACGTCCTATGGAATATATGTTTGCAACGTGTTATGAGTCTAAAGTCCAAAGAAATCATTGGGTTTGAACAAACTTGCTCGTTATTTGTGGAAGTGGTCATATCCAAACTACGTCTTACGGCCATGGTGCACAAAACAATCTCTAACAAATTCAACGAATAAATGTTCAAAACAAAATAATAACCATCAATAGATTAGGGTATTAAGATCTAGAACATATAATGATTACGGCAATACATACAACCCTTCGACTTGTTTTTAAAAGATATTATTAGAAAACATTATTGTCTCCAACAGAAACTGAAGCTTCAGAAGATATATATACCAATGGTTCCGGGCAGTAAGATTTAATGACTAGCATTGTAAGCCGTAAAGATTTCCACAGATATTAGTACAATTTTCTTAAACCTAGTTACTGGCACGCATAAAGACTTGTTGTTCCCTTATCGTTTCGGACAGAATCAACTGTGACTAGAAGCAACCATTGCCGTTTTCCAGAAAAGAAATAACGCAACAAAATTCTACTTGCTGAAAATCAATGGGACACAAAGTTATACCTATCGCTGTTACTGTGTCGTGTGCCCCACGTTGGGCGCCACTTTTTTAATGTATCCTGGTGTTCTGGTGTGGCGATTGCTATAACACATACCACAAACTAGTCAACGTTTCTAAGATCATGGTTAGCACAGGGGGAATCTTTCGGCTAGGACTCGTCGGAAGGGGGAAGATCCTTCAGTTGTCCTAGTTACCACATTCAAGAAGAAGTCGTACTAACCTAGCCGTTAGGTGTTCAATTGTTAGTCGAATTGTCGTATGCACCGCCGCTCGGAGTCAGATGTTGCAACTCCAATTTACCCGCCCAACCATGTCAACACTGATATTTTTTTTAACCCTTCTTCTTTACATGTTCCTCTCTCAATACCCCATTTCTCTTTTTACTCTATTCCATATCCATTCTCAACAATACTTCAATATATTTTCCACTCGAAAGACATGTTTCCAAAGCTTAACAAAATACAGGGGAATATAAATTCTTATAGTAATTATTACATTATTCTAGGTTGGACTAAACAGTTGGTATATTGATTAATTAATTATAATGTATGAAGATAAAGGAAAAAAATTTTTAAAATGTTAGTTAATGGAACAGCAGCGCTACAAGTGTGCTTTACCTTGTGTTCTCTTTTTTTTCTTCTATCGAGACTTACAATTTATTTTCCATCGCTGCAACAGGCCTGCATGCATTGACGTTCCTAGCTAAGAATATCATGTGTATAAAGTATATAAATGGGGTTAAGCATAAGGAAAACAAATAAATTCAAATCATCTAATTTACTGATCCGTCATTTGCTCCTTTTCCAACATCCAGTACGACGATGTCTATCCAGGCTTGGACAAACCTGTCTGTTGGGTTCCGCAGCCTGATAGAGCCCAGGAATTTGTAGAACCTAGCCAGTGGTGCAGCAGTAAAGTAAATTTCTATAATTGTTGTTTGTTATTTGTACTGCCCACTGTACATCATTGTCATACCTACATATATATGCTCCCGCACTCTCTCGTCTTTCTTTCTTTCTTTCTTTCGTCTTCGCTATCCCTCTCTCGATCATCTCGCTCTCGCTTGCATTAGGGCACGGGCAATTCGGCCTGTCTGCCCTTCATCAGTCTGGATATCGTCGCGCTCGTTTTAGGGCACGGGCAATTCGGCCCACCTGCCCTTGACCTGTCTATATCAATCGCTCCTCCTCAACCGACACTGTCTCGAACCGACCCCTCGCGTCTTCGTTATGACCCCGTCTTGAGTCGAGCTAAGCAAAACACCAGACTCGTCGTGCTTTCGTCGTATATGTATCGCTATTGTAATAACCCAAACATTTCATCCCTGACAATAAACTTCATATATAAAATCAATCAATCGAGTTTAATACGCTGCTGAAAAGGCTCAGTAGCTCAACATTTGGTGACCCCGACGTGATTAAACATAAACAATTAAATCACAAAAAGACATAAAAATTCTGTCGCAAATAATTTCGTGTGGAGCCACGCTAATTTTTTGGCTTGTGCTCAAGCAACAGTAACGGTGCTCGCGTCGTCTGCTTTGGGTTCAGCATACGGTTCTGGCTGCTCTTATTGCAAGCATTCCTCATTGCGGTCATCTTCCCGCTAGAAACGTTTTTACCGCGGCTGCCGAAATGGACGAGAGACACGACGGTGCAGTGGCCACTGCTGGAAACTGGGTGGCTTTTCTAAAGCGGAAAGCACCGGAACTATTCGCAAGGTTGGACCAGTTGGAAGCAAAGTTGGAAAGAACTTCGCTATTTGACCACTTCATCCTTGTTGTAAGGCTCAAGCAAATCGAGAAGCTGCACGGCACTTTTAAAACCGTGCCCAGCGAGCTCGAGAAGCTGGACTTCGACGAGATGGATTCGGATAAGAAGTCGGAACTAACTGGATCTTTCGACAGATATCAATGCCAATTTGAGCATACAATTGCTGTGCCGGCTGCGCCTGATAGAGCAGCGGACAAGGAATCCCATTTGATGTTAGAAAGTGGCCTCGATTGCATCAAAACATTAGGACTTGCACCGGATTCGGTTTCTACTTCACCCGCATTATTGATTTCGGCCCGTCAAACATCGTGGAGTTCCTGCAAACGACTCGTTCCAGCAAATGCTCATTCGCGAGGGGCTCTTCCGTGCGAGCTGAACGAGTTCCCTCTATTTGCTGTTGGACCTACATCTGGACTTCGCACTGGACACAGAGCTCTGCTGGCCCCAACACCATCCCAATATTGGCCTATTGGGGGGAGGGCAGACCATTCTAATCATCTACCTTAATTTCAGAAACTCCTGCTGATTTGGGCACATCACTTCCAGTGCCTGGTTTGAACGCCCCATTACTCTTCGCATTTTCTTCTTCTGTCGCTGATCATCACATGACATGGCTCAACTTCAAGCGATTACGCGTCGGCCAAAGCGTTGCCAACTTGCAGCGAATTTTGAGGTTTCGATGGAAGGAAGAGTGACTGCTGAACCCTGTATCTTCTGTTAAAAGTCAGGCTTTTAACGGGGGGAGTATGTTGGGTTCCGCAGCCTGATAGAGCCCAGGAATTTGTAGAACCTAGCCAGTGGTGCAGCAGTAAAGTAAATTTCTATAATTGTTGTTTGTTATTTGTACTGACCACTGTACATCATTGTCATACCTACATATGCTCCCGCACTCTCTCGTCTTTCTTTCTTTCTTTCGTCTTCGCTATCCCTCTCTCGATCATCTCGCTCTCGCTTGCATTAGGGCACGGGCAATTCGGCCTGTCTGCCCTTCATCAGTCTGGATATCGTCGCGCTCGTTTTAGGGCACGGGCAATTCGGCCCACCTGCCCTTGACCTGTCTATATCAATCGCTCCTCCTCAACCGACACTGTCTCGAACCGACCCCTCGCGTCTTCGTTATGACCCCGTCTTGAGTCGAGCTAAGCAAAACACCAGACTCGTCGTGCTTTCGTCGTATTTGTATCGCTATTGTAATAACCCAAAAATTTCATCCCTGACAATAAACTTCATATATAAAATCAATCAATCGAGTTTAATACGCTGCTGAAAAGGCTCAGTTGCTCAACACTGTCCGTCGTACTTGGTGTTGAATGTACTGTTGGAGGGTATACGTGTGTTTTCCAAGGTTAGCAAAGGTCAATGAAAAACAAAAATCACACTATAGAAACTTCTTCGGAACACTAAAGCAAAGCCGAGCGTTGGATTGGCAGATAATAAAGAGCTTAGAAAAAACACAAATTTTATTAGCCACATGTCGAGGTGGGGGTTATGTATTAGTTATTATTTTTCTGGCTCGAAACTGGGTTTAAATCGAAAGATAGATCTATCTGATTTGTACACAAATCGATTGAGATTGCCTTATCATGTGCATTATGCCCCCTTGAGAAAATCACTATATTAGACTATTGTAAAATTTCCATCTACTCGAGGTTAGTTACCTGATGGCGGGGTTATGTAGCACTTTGGTCTGAATAGTTTCACTTATTCTTTTTTTTTTCGAATTATTAAAATACAATGATTAACTCTTGCCTTAATGAGTCTTGAAGCGATGCGCTGATCTTTATAGCGTTTTAGAGTTTGCAAGAAAAAAAATTACACGTGTTCTGGTTTTCTTTCACTCATATACATATATGCACACAACTGACCTTACACAACTCATTGGCACAGATCGAATGTTCTAGGGACTAATCTTTGGTATCGGCTTTACCTTCTCCACGCACGTTGCTAAAGCTCAAGGGCTAGAGCATCATCTAGAGCAGTAAAGCTCGCTCTCACGACAAAAGCTTTCTGGCTCTCTCCTCCTACCTGCCTACTGCATGCAGATCAGCTGCAGCTACAGATCGGTGGTAGGTACAAAAAAAAATAAATAAAAAAATATGGTGTAGTATGCATGCATAGGCAATACCCACTGTACCAAGATTACTTTAGTACAACACAATGTAACACTTTGTTGCAGTGTTTACGTTATCATAACGAACCGGGAATATCTTGAGTGCGACGGTAATACGATCGCACCAATATGCCACGCGGACAAGAGTGCAACGTCGGCATCTTTCACGTAACCGACGGCACCCAAACATGATCCGTTTGAATATGCATGCATGCCCCTCGCGCCCCCCGCTATTAGCAGCGCTGAGCATATATACCTACATATATATTAAATACATAAATGCGGCCGCTCCGCTGCCGGCGTTCCTGGCAGCGCAGCTACGCGGCCCTAAGCTAAGTATAATTTAAGAAATATACTGTAAAGCATTCAATAAAGAGAACGCAACTGAGACGGATGTCTTTAGATTCATACAAGTACACACCATCTACTACAAGGGGCCGTCACAATATAACACTGTTAAAAGTGTATTTCATAATTTCTACCCGCCCACTTCCGCCCACAAAAATTACAAAAATCTGTTGCATGCACAATTTTAAAGATACGAGAAAACTAAACGTATAATCATAGACAACGACCATATCTATCAGATTGTTTAATCTGGATCAAATCAGATGATAAATATAGCTACAATTCAGAAAACCATTTCGAAATGCATCGTTATCTCTCGCTCTTTCCCACACGGCACCCTATCTGCTGTAACCTGTGTGTTAACGGAGCCATAATTGCTTCCTTGAACAGCACGAAAAGTCGCTGTGCCAAAAGCCGGTGTAGCGCCCAATCCATTAGCAACATTCCATTTGTTGCCGGAGCCATTACCTTGATGAACAGGTACATTCGCTGCGCTGCAAGCCGATGTAGCGCCAAAACAGTTAGCAACACCCTGTGTGTTAGCTGAACGAACATTCTCTGCTCCACCAGACGATCCAGCTCCAAATCCATCAGCGACAACCTGTATAAGGCCGCACATTTATACATTCATTTAATTCACATAGAAGTCGACTAACATATGGTTGGACATCATCTGCATATATATGACAATTGGACTCGGACAGAACAGATGGCAGATCATTAACATATGTAGAAAATAGCAATGCTCCGAGAACTGATACTTGAGGTACACCACGTTTAACAAGTAAAGGCGGCGACTTAGCTTAGCGACTTAGTTCTTGTGACAATTGTTTGGCATCTATTGCTCAAGTATGAGGTGATTAGTTTAACAGCCGTTGTAGAGAAGTTGCACTCATTAAAAAGTTTTTCATGTAGGATTTTATGATCAACGGTGTCAAAGGCCTTGAAGTCGAGTAGTGTCAGGAATGTTATTATTATGGCTGTTGTGCAGCTTCTATTTCTCCTAAATCCAGACTTATTGTCATTTAGTATGTTGTTTTCCGTGAGAAACTCTGTGATTTGTGTAGCCATTAACATTTCAAAAGCCTTCGATAGCATTGGAAGAATTGAAATTGGTCTGTAATCTTTTGAGTTTGGTTTTGGGATGGGTATAATCTTAGCTTCTTTCCATCTTTCAGGGAATGTATACGTCATTATAGCAGTATTGACTATGTGTGTAATTGGCATAATTATATGAGAAGGGGAACATTCTGATTATAAAGATAATCAATATTGAATTGAAGCTGATCAAGTTGAGTGAGATAATTTCTCATATATTGAGTTCCAGTCAAGTAAACTTATGTCAGTGTATATCTTTGTGTAGTCAATATTTTTGAAGTCTCTGTAGAATGAAGGAGTTTCAATTTCGTCAAGATTAAAATCATAGGTCATATATATTAAGTCATGTTTTGAGTATCCAGGTATTGATCAATTGATCATATAACATTACTTTGCTTTTAACATTTACAAAAAATAAGTCAAGTAAAGTATTACGGGTTTTCGTATACTGCGTAGCCACTGTAGAGTTTACCAAGCACAGTCCCAGTGCTTCCATATTTTCAGTCAAGTAACTTTGTCTAAGAATATTACAGTTGAAATCACCAGTCAGGATTATATCAGTATATGTAAGAGATATGTCAGATATTTTGTTTGTCAGTTCGAAATAGTCAATGTTTTGATTAGGTCGATACGAGTATATACAGTAGTAATTTATTTGACCTTTTAGTGTCTATTAATTTGACAAAAATTTTTTATTGTGTAGATTGCCAACCCACCTGCATGTTCAATACGGTCTGAACGAAATACATTGTAACCACTACATTCAATTAACGAATCACTCAACTCAGGGAAAAACTAGGTTTCCGACACACATATAACATCCATATTAGAATCTGTAAACATATATCTGAACTCTTCAATCTTCTTTTGCAGACTTTGTGCGTTTATATGACAAATTTGTAGGCCATGTCTTTGCTTTACCAGAATTCTCAATAACCCATGAGTATTAGAATTTATACTTTCTATGGAATCGCCCATTTTAAATATTTAAACGCTGTACATATGCACACATATTTTACATAAGGCTACTAAATTAGTAATAATTTTACTTGCTAATGTTTCTGCTTTACTGCTGCTGTTGCTCATGACTCCGAAAGGAATCATTTGAAGTGCCGACTGCCTCAGTTGCTTTGGCTGTGTCGATAGCATTTTCCAGTGATGTTAAATGGTTCATGTTTTCTATATGATGCGGATGATGATATGCGGATGATGTTAAGCTGTGTGTCCAATACAAGGATAGCTTATCTCACTCCAGCTTGCAATCCGATCTTAATAGCTTTCAGTCATGGTGTTGTGCAAATTTGTTATACCTTAATGCATCGAAATGTAAAGTAATGACATTACATCGCTCCAGCGCCTTTCTGGCTCCTTACACACAAGGCGGGGGTTCTCTCGAGAGAATTACTCTAGTTGATGATCTTGGTGTTCTTTTAAATCCCAAATTAACGTTTTCTGAACACATTTCTACCATGGGCCATGGGCGTGCTTGTGTTTATAAAGAGGTGGTCAAAGGAATTTGACGACCCCTATATAACAAAGACTCTCTATATATCGCTTGTTCGTCCGATTTTAGAATATGGTTCTTGTGTATGGTGCCCTCAGTACAAAGTACACCAGGACCGTATAGAATCAGTACAGAAAAACTTTTTAATTTTCGCTCTACGCGGCCTAAACTGGGTTGCAAGTGTTAGATTGCCGTCTTACCCTAATAGATTTTATGCTCGGATTATAATTCCCTCTACCATATCATATCTACAACTAATTCCCTTCCTCTTTTTAAATCACTATTACTCACATACCTTTCTCGTAGTTAGAAATTGTAAGTTGAGTACGATATTTTTAATGCAAGCTTAATTCCTTTAGAAAGATTAGTTCTAATTTTCCTCGAATATTAGTCTATCATTTATCTTTCCTGCATGATCGCAATCGGTTCGGTTAACGAGTCGCGCTATGTGGCAGCGCCCCTCGGTCGGTTGGGTGGGAGGAAGGCTGCGTTTCGGCCTGGGATTCGCGCGTAACAGCATTCGGCTGGTGTCCCATGGGCCACTTGATGGTGCAGTCATTGCACGTCAACGTCCAAACAAACAATAACACAAACATCTCCGATATGGCTGGACCTGACATGGACTACACCTCTACGCGTGAACACGGCCGTTAGTTTCTGGACTTTTACCGCTTCATAGCTTCATTGTGTCAATTGTTCGTTGACATAAACGGGAGCCGGGGAGTTTAGTCCAAGGTGATGTCAGTACTTGCTGCGATTAACGTCCCAATGTACCAATTGCTCTAAGCAGCGCTGCCTTATCACGCAGATGATCGCGCTTGACAATTATCACTGGGCCAACAATTGTAGAATTTCTTCCTCTGCCCAGTCGGTAAATGTCCTTAATGGTAGGCGCTGGAGTTAGATTTAGATTAAAGCATAACGTGTTAAAGATATGCTTCCATTTTTCGCCGTCAACAATGGTGACACTGTGAATTCTCATGTCACAGGCGATGTTGGCTTTTCCCTGCAACGAGAGCTTGTGGTTGAGTTTTGCTTCCAGATCGGCGACTTTGCGTAATTGCTCTAGCCTCGCCCAAGTCGCTGTCAAGCAACAGCAAACGGTCGCTATGTTGCTTTATTTGACCTGTTATTGAGTAAATTTTTTCAGTAATAAGCATACATTAACGAGTTTCGTACTCTTCCATTTTTTCAGCAATCAGATTCACCTTGCGCTTAAACGTTTTTCCAGTAGTTGCATAAAACTTGCCGGCACAGGATCTGCTTTTTGTGCGGATTTAACGTCGGTATCGGTGTTCTCACGCAGTCGCTTGGTAGCTGGTGCCATTTTTCTTGATTTTATTTTCAAACTTTAACTGTTTTCCCGCTTTAAATGCTCAAATTAAAAGACACTGCTTTGCCGATGTTCTGATTATGAACGCCCTCTGGCGTAATTGCTAACAAGCTTTTCCGATATGGTATCGATCGCTGAACAGCTGCCTAATGTGATCTCTGGTGCTGTTGTTCTTCTTCATACGCTTTCCACAGTGTAATTTTTGTTTATTTCGCAGTTTTTTTGTCTCCTTTCCACAAATTGAGCCGAATTTGAGTGTCTTTTGGGATGTGTGACGACGACAAGAATTTAATGTTTTCTTAATTCAGCCACGGTGCTATCGGTGGAGATTCGCTGTCGCTCGGATGTTGGATGCAAAGCATAACAACAGCTGATCTGTTAATATTCGCATTTGTGAGAGATGAGTACATTGGCGGAGCCCGTTAACAACACGTCTGTGCTTTTCAACTTTCACTCTAATTTAGTTGGTTAAAAACGGTTTAATAGTTGTAAATCGACTAAACAATCAATTCATTTATTTGCTTGACTAATGTAATCGGAATGTCCGTTATGATCTAACGACAAAATGATACTGGAAGAAGACCAGTCATAAATGTAGACTTAAATCACGCTGCTTTCGAATACGATTACGTAATCAACTAAAATGTTCAGAAAAAACAATATCCTTGCGTTTCACTGCAGTCGTCGGTTAATGCTTTAACGAGACGGGTCGTGGACTCCCGTTAAATTTCCTCTACAGGGCGGGATTTCCAGAATTAAACTGGACTCGGCAGGGAGAAAGACAATACACTTCTACGTACCTGTGGTCCGAGAATATCATTCCCAGGTTTAATATGAGTGGTCTGAGTGGTCATCTGAGTGGTCAGTAGATAACTGAACAGGTACTCACCCCGTTCATTTATGTCACTGCTTCCATGTAGGTGGAATTAAATACATAAATGCGGCCGCTCCGCTGCCGGCGTTCCTGGCAGCGCAGCTACGCGGCCCTAAGCTAAGTATAATTTAAGAAATATACTGTAAAGCATTCAATAAAGAGAACGCAACTGAGACGGATGTCTTTAGATTCATACAAGTACACACCATCTACTACAAGGGGCCGTCACAATATAACACTGTTAAAAGTGTATTTCATAATTTCTACCCGCCCACTTCCGCCCACAAAAATTACAAAAATCTGTTGCATGCACAATTTTAAAGATACGAGAAAACTAAACGTATAATCATAGACAACGACCATATCTATCAGATTGTTTAATCTGGATCAAATCAGATGATAAATATAGCTACAATTCAGAAAACCATTTCGAAATGCATCGTTATCTCTCGCTCTTTCCCACACGGCACCCTATCTGCTGTAACCTGTGTGTTAACGGAGCCATAATTGCTTCCTTGAACAGCACGAAAAGTCGCTGTAGCGCCCAATCCATTAGCAACATTCCATTTGTTGCCGGAGCCATTACCTTGATGAACAGGAACATTCGCTGCGCTGCAAGCCGATGTAGCGCCAAAACAGTTAGCAACACCCTGTGTGTTAGCTGAACGAACATTCTCTGCTCCACCAGACGATCCAGCTCCAAATCCATCAGCGACAACCTGAATAAGGCCGCACATTTATACATTCATTTAATTCACATAGAAGTCGACTAACATATGGTTGGACATCATCTGCATATATATGACAATTGGACTCGGACAGAACAGATGGCAGATCATTAACATATGTAGAAAATAGCAATGCTCCGAGAACTGATACTTGAGGTACACCACGTTTAACAAGTAAAGGCGGCGACTTAGCTTAGCGACTTAGTTCTTGTGACAATTGTTTGGCATCTATTGCTCAAGTATGAGGTGATTAGTTTAACAGCCGTTGTAGAGAAGTTGCACTCATTAAAAAGTTTTTCAAGTAGGATTTTATGATCAACGGTGTCAAAGGCCTTGAAGTCGAGTAGTGTCAGGAATGTTATTATTATGGCTGTTGTGCAGCTTCTATTACTCCTAAATCCAGACTTATTGTCATTTAGTATGTTGTTTTCCGTGAGAAACTCTGTGATTTGTGTAGCCATTAACATTTCAAAAGCCTTCGATAGCATTGGAAGAATTGAAATTGGTCTGTAATCTTTTGAGTTTGGTTTTGGGATGGGTATAATCTTAGCTTCTTTCCATCTTTCAGGGAATGTATACGTCATTATAGCAGTATTGACTATGTGTGTAATTGGCATAATTATATGAGAAGGGGAACATTCTGATTATAAAGATAATCAATATTGAATTGAAGCTGATCAAGTTGAGTGAGATAATTTCTCATATATTGAGTTCCAGTCAAGTAAACTTATGTCAGTGTATATCTTTGTGTAGTCAATATTTTTGAAGTCTCTGTAGAATGAAGGAGTTTCAATTTCGTCAAGATTAAAATCATAGGTCATATATATTAAGTCATGTTTTGAGTATCCAGGTATTGATCAATTGATCATATAACATTACTTTGCTTTTAACATTTACAAAAAATAAGTCAAGTAAAGTATTACGGGTTTTCGTATACTGCGTAGCCACTGTAGAGTTTACCAAGCACAGTCCCAGTGCTTCCATATTTTCAGTCAAGTAACTTTGTCTAAGAATATTACAGTTGAAATCACCAGTCAGGATTATATCAGTATATGTAAGAGATATGTCAGATATTTTGTTTGTCAGTTCGAAATAGTCAATGTTTTGATTAGGTCGATACGAGTATATACAGTAGTAGTTTATTTGACCTTTTAGTGTCTATTAATTTGACAAAAATTTTTTATTGTGTAGATTGCCAACCCACCTGCATGTTCAATACGGTCTGAACGAAATACATTGTAACCACTACATTCAATTAACGAATCACTCAACTCAGGGAAAAACTAGGTTTCCGACACACATATAACATCATTATTAGAATCTGTAAACATATATCTGAACTCTTCAATCTTCTTTTGCAGACTTTGTGCGTTTATATGACAAATTTGTAGGCCATGTATTTGCTTTACCAGAATTCTCAATAACCCATGAGTATTAGAATTTATACTTTCTATGGAATCGCCCATTTTAAATATTTAAACGCTGTACATATGCACACATATTTTACATAAGGCTACTAAATTAGTAATAATTTTACTTGCTAATGTTTCTGCTTTACTGCTGCTGTTGCTCATGACTCCGAAAGGAATCATTTGAAGTGCCGACTGCCTCAGTTGCTTTGGCTGTGTCGATAGCATTTTCCAGTGATGTTAAATGGTTCATGTTTTCTATATGATGCGGATGATGATATGCGGATGATGTTAAGCTGTGTGTCCAATACAAGGATAGCTTATCTCACTCCAGCTTGCAATCCGATCTTAATAGCTTTCAGTCATGGTGTTGTGCAAATTTGTTATACCTTAATGCTTCGAAATGTAAAGTAATGACATTACATCGCTCCAGCGCCTTTCTGGCTCCTTACACACAAGGCGGGGGTTCTCTCGAGAGAATTACTCTAGTTGATGATCTTGGTGTTCTTTTAAATCCCAAATTAACGTTTTCTGAACACATTTCTACCATGGGCCATGGGCGTGCTTGGGTTTATAAAGAGGTGGTCAAAGGAATTTGACGACCCCTATATAACAAAGACTCTCTATATATCGCTTGTTCGTCCGATTTTAGAATATGGTTCTTGTGTATGGTGCCCTCAGTACAAAGTACACCAGGACCGTATAGAATCAGTACAGAAAAACTTTTTAATTTTCGCTCTACGCGGCCTAAACTGGGTTGCAAGTGTTAGATTGCCGTCTTACCCTAATAGATTTTATGCTCGGATTATAATTCCCTCTACCATATCATATCTACAACTAATTCCCTTCCTCGTTTTAAATCACTATTACTCACATACCTTTCTCGTAGTTAGAAATTGTAAGTTGAGTACGATATTTTTAATGCAAGCTTAATTCCTTTAGTAAGATTAGTTCTAATTTTCCTCGAATATTAGTCTATCATTTATCTTTCCTGCATGATCGCAATCGGTTCGGTTAACGAGTCGCGCTATGTGGCAGCGCCCCTCGGTCGGTTGGGTGGGAGGAGGGCTGCGTTTCGGCCTGGGATTCGCGCGTAACAGCATTCGGCTGGTGTCCCATGGGCCACTTGATGGTGCAGTCATTGCACGTCAATGTCCAAACAAACAATAACACAAACATCTCCGATATGGCTGGACCTGACATGGACTACACCTCTACGCGTGAACACGGCCGTTAGTTTCTGGACTTTTACCGCTTCATAGCTTCATTGTGTCAATTGTTCGTTGACATAAACGGGAGCCGGGGAGTTTAGTCCAAGGTGCTGTCAGTACTTGCTGCGATTAACGTCCCAATGTACCAATTGCTCTAAGCAGCGCTGCCTTATCACGCAGATGATCGCGCTTGACAATTATCACTGGGCCAACAATTGTAGAATTTCTTCCTCTGCCCAGTCGGTAAATGTCCTTAATGGTAGGCGCTGGAGTTAGATTTAGATTAAAGCATAACGTGTTAAAGATATGCTTCCATTTTTCGCCGTCAACAATGGTGACACTGTGAATTCTCATGTCACAGGCGATGTTGGCTTTTCCCTGCAACGAGAGCTTGTGGTTGAGTTTTGCTTCCAGATCGGCGACTTTGCGTAATTGCTCTAGCCTCGCCCAAGTCGCTGTCAAGCAACAGCAAACGGTCGCTATGTTGCTTTATTTGACCTGTTATTGAGTAAATTTTTTCAGTAATAAGCATACATTAACGAGTTTCGTACTCTTCCATTTTTTCAGCAATCAGATTCACCTTGCGCTTAAACGTTTTTCCAGTAGTTGCATAAAACTTGCCGGCACAGGATCTGCTTTTTGTGCGGATTTAACGTCGGTATCGGTGTTCTCACGCAGTCGCTTGGTAGCTGGTGCCATTTTTCTTGATTTTATTTTCAAACTTTAACTGTTTTCCCGCTTTAAATGCTCAAATTAAAAGACACTGCTTTGCCGATGTTCTGATTATGAACGCCCTCTGGCGTAATTGCTAACAAGCTTTTCCGATATGGTATCGATCGCTGAACAGTTGCCTAATGTGATCTCTGGTGCTGTTGTTCTTCTTCATACGCTTTCCACAGTGTAATTTTTGTTTATTTCGCAGTTTTTTTGTCTCCTTTCCACAAATTGAGCCGAATTTGAGTGTCTTTTGGGATGTGTGACGACGACAAGAATTTAATGTTTTCTTAATTCAGCCACGGTGCTATCGGTGGAGATTCGCTGTCGCTCGGATGTTGGATGCAAAGCATAACAACAGCTGATCTGTTAATATTCGCATTTGTGAGAGATGAGTACATTGGCGGAGCCCGTTAACAACACGTCTGTGCTTTTCAACTTTCACTCTAATTTAGTTGGTTAAAAACGGTTTAATAGTTGTAAATCGACTAAACAATCAATTCATTTATTTGCTTGACTAATGTAATCGGAATGTCCGTTATGATCTAACGACAAAATGATACTGGAAGAAGACCAGTCATAAATGTAGACTTAAATCACGCTGCTTTCGAATACGATTACGTAATCAACTAAAATGTTCAGAAAAAACAATATCCTTGCGTTTCACTGCAGTCGTCGGTTAATGCTTTAACGAGACGGGTCGTGGACTCCCGTTAAATTTCCTCTACAGGGCGGGATTTCCAGAATTAAACTGGACTCGGCAGGGAGAAAGACAATACACTTTCTACGTACCTGTGGTCCGAGAATATCATTCCCAGGTTTAATATGAGTGGTCTGAGTGGTCATCTGAGTGGTCAGTAGATAACTGAACAGGTACTCACCCCGTTCATTTATGTCACTGCTTCCATGTAGGTGGAACAGTTCCCCAGTGAGCTCTTCTTGCCTTCGAGGCTCACTGCTGTAAGGTCTTCATTGCTGAAATTTTGAAGAAAAATAAGTCCAAATAGATTTTCTCAAGAATGCTGGTACGTATTTTACCTGTACTGCCAGATAAGTATAGCTTATATTCTTGAGTCCTCAGACCGGATATCCTGTTTCCGAGGATCCAGGGCTCTTGAGGGCTATGTCGGCTTCAGCCTTGGTTAGGTGGAGCAGGAGAGTAGCGTATGCTGCCTTAAAATTGTGAAGGTTTATTTACAGGAGTGTCAATGACATGCTTGAGATTCACCTCTACCATTGTTTTGTCTGGGTTGTAGTTGATGAGTCGTAGACGACTGTTTACGTCGCTATCGTCGGACACATAGCCGTCCAGGATATTGAGAGACGTAAACAGTCGTCTACGACTCATCAAATACTCATATATATGTATATATATAGATATATATATATATATTAGCCTGGGTCGATTTTTTGTCGCTATAAGCGTCCACCAGAATCGGAATCTAGAAAGAATTCTAAGAATCTTTCACTAAGAAACCATGTGTCTAAAATGAATTCCTAGCTGCCGCTGAGAAGGAAGAAGATTTCAGATGATTTTTAAGGAATTTGAGGTATTTTAAGAAAAGTAGCACATTTTCCAATCAAGTTGGGCTACATTCCCATTATGTTATCCTGACAACGTCGAATCATCATACGATACGCATAAAAATCCATTGAACTGAATTTCTTGTTTGTTTCGACATCTGTTGTGGGATCTCGTTGTTTACTATTGTAAGTGTTAAGTATGAAGTATTTTTTTGGTAAAAACTTATCTGCTTTGTTTGACATTGGCAGCAATGTGGTACTACTTTGTGGTACACTTTTCCTTTGATTTGAAGTGTGCATTTGTATTGTTAGAGGCGGATGTAAATATTCGTTGTACTCGTTGGCGTTGTCGGTCATTTTCTAAGATGTTGTCAATTATATGGCGGAGCCCACGTCTCCGTTCAAATTGCCTTTGTTCATTTCGTCGCTCTTTTGGATAAGATTCACGTAATTACGTTCTGTTCTTCCTGGTCTATAATGTCGCATTAATGTTGCAGTATTTTTTAGACGGTCAACTGGGCTTCCTTGCGTCTTGCTGTCATTGTTGACTGTATAACACACAAAATTGACCAAATTCACAGAAAACACACTGATAAATAAATCAGAACATTACTTGATACAAAAACACTGAATATTAGATTTTGTCACAAATGATACTGAGAAAAGCACTACTTGATCCAAAAACACTAAAATCGTGAATAAGTTTTGTGTGTGACCCGCTTTTATTACGCTCACTTGAGCATGTACGGCTATACGATTGTATACGCGATTAAAAGTTAACGGGTTATGTGAAGATGAAAAATACGTTACCACCCATTCCTAGACCTCCTTAATATACAACAACAATTTCATAAGAATCGGTCAAGCCGTTTGGGGAGGAGTACAATTACAAAAGAGTTTTTTATATTTTAGATATACTCTATACTCTTCCTTGTACCGTGTAAAAAACCATAATTCATTAAACAGTTTTAAAGCTCAAAATCTACTAAAAAAGTCGGTTTTGTTCGTGGAAAATTCCGTTAAATAGAATATTTCTATATTTAGCTAGGGGCCTAGCATGATACCAACAATACTTTGCTAGTGTTTCTTGTACTTAATTTTTCGCAACTGCGTGCTACCTGTGTACGGCTGCTAGCAAAATAGAAAACGCTAGTTTGCTAACAGAAATTTCGTATCGCTTTCATTCGAATATCAACCCTAATTCCGCTCGCATTCAGTTTTTTTTCGGAACTGAGTACTAGGCTTATAACATAAACGCAGTAAAATATCAGTGGTCTAAAACATAAAACATACAAACACTAGGCAACAAAATGTAACCTTTTTTGCTGCTATGAACCAAACCAACTTTTTCTGATAGATTTTTTAAGGAAGTATGGTTTTTGTAATTTGTGTTGTAGCTTTTTTTAATTTTTAAAATTGGATATTTTTTTCATGTATTTTTCAGAGGTTGTGCTTTTTTCATATAACCTAAGGATCTTTACATTTTGATTATAATTTTAAAAAGCTGAGAAATTCATCTATAAATTGGACTTGAACGATTTGAAGCTTGAAGCGTGTGGAATTTTTTTCGACTTTTTTTTACGAAATATGTCAAAAATTACCGAACAGAATTTGCGGCAAAATTCGGTTTAGCCAATCGGCTGCAACTAAGCCTTTTATTTATCGATTTTTACAAACGATACTTTATACTACGCCTAATTAAAATCCTTATCTTAAAAGAACGAGAGAGAACGTTTTGAGCCGCGGCTCTACTTTATACCCGGTACTCAGTCAGTATATATGTATGTGAGCTTACGAAATATGTAATGTTCGCAAAAGGGACAAATTTATTTTTAGCCAAAAATGAAAAAAAAATTAAGTCGAACCTTTTTGGAGATTTTTATATGTTAGATTTTTCCATTTGTGTTTAAATATGTTTTTTACATCTGTCTTTTATATTTCTACATGACATCTACATATAAAGTAACATATCCGCAACACAAATAACATGTTTTCAAATATGTTAACAGCCAATGATCAAAGATCGATCTATTAAGCGTTAATCACGTTAATCAAATACACAAACCACTAAATATAAGTTTAACAAAACTTTAATAAACAAATGCAAAAGCTCAATAAAACTTCACGGACTGAAGACCTCAGATCGAAGATCTTTGATTCAGTCTTGAAATAACCTTTACTCAAATGAGTACAATCAATAAATAAAAATATTAAATGAGTGTTTTTTCTTAATAAATAGAAAATCCAACTATTTAATTATATATACGTCTGGGTGGGAGAGAGATGGAATGAGCTAGGGCTGGGAAGGCGTAGCGTAGCCACTGAAATTTCATTTGCTCCTCCTGGTTATAATAATTATTCGACCTGATCCAGTTTCAGTAAACTGGTGAATACGGGCATTTTTCATGGTTCTGCGTTTTTGGATTTCTCGTATGTTCAAAATTGTAGATTCCACAGATTTTCGTTCTTTGCGTGCACGGAAGGGGGCGTCGCAAAATTTTAAATATACTTGTACTGAAATGATATCACAGAGGATCGGATAGAAAGTTTGGTTGCTCTAGCTTTTATGGTCTTTGAGATCTAGGCGATCAGCCTCAGGCAGAGCACACGGGGTTGCTTGTGAGAACGAGCGAGAAGAACGATGCTTTTCAAAATGGTTTTCTTCATTTTGGCTGTATTTATAATCCAAACAGATCCAGGTTCAATTTTTGTTTTTTATTTATTTGTTTTATTACTATACTGAATATATATCACATTAATAATAATAACGATAACAATATGTGATGTAACTAATAAGCTACTTTTATATTGGGTTTTGTAAACTTCGTTAAATCGAATTTAAAAATCCCATTGAAGGGTGCGTCGTATGGCATTCTGTGGTTGCTTAACCAAGTTTAATGGAGGCCATTAGATCCTCCTGTCTGGTAGGTCGATTGGATGGATCCGTCGCAGCCGTCTTCTGTGTGAGGTTCTGGCGAGTCTCCTCGCTAGTGCGTTGGGATGAGTCCCGAGCTTCGTGATGTATTTCTCGGCTTGGACGTTGATAACATCGCCAACGACACCAAGGTCTCTGGCTATGTCACGGTTTCTGATAAATCACTCAGCTCCTAAAATGAGCGCTGCAGCTTGTTTTGTAGGGTTCCTATCTGCCTTATATGTGTTTTTGCAGCAATGCCATAAATTTGAATGCCGTACTTCCATAATGGGGCCATGTCATGTAAATAAGAACTTTGTTTTTGAACGTTAGCTTGTTCTTAACGATTAACAACCAGTACATTTCCGAGCCCTTGCTGTCAGCTGATCGGTGATGTTCTTGATGTGGCTTTGGAACTTTAGTCTTCAGACAAGGGTTTATGTTCCCTTTGTTTATTGATTAGAATTCTGTGCAGGAATACCCCAGAGCAGCTTTCTTGTTTCAGGTTATGTGTTACTAATGCGCATTTGTCTGGGCTAATGCTGATGTTCTACCTGCAAGCCCAATTTTCAAACTTTTTGAGGTATCCCTGCAGAATGTCTGTAGCCTCATAAATGCATTCTGCTCTAGCCATTGCAGCAGTGTCGTCAGCGAAAGTAGCCACAGTAAGGGTGTGACTACCGTGCATTCTAGTGATATTTGGCTTCGGCATGTCATGAGTGTACAGTGTGTATAGAAGTGGCCCCAGTACACTGCCCTGAAGGACTCCAGCTCGGATGTATTTGGGTGCGGAGGCTACGCCACTCTATAACACACAGAAGCTCCTCTCAACAAGGAAACTTTTGACCAGAGCGTACAGTTGTGGGTTGATCAGCTGTTCGATCTTCAAAAGCAGCCCATCATGCCATACACGGTCAAAAGCCTGTTGAATGTCAAGGTACGCTGCCACTACGTACTGCTTGCGCTGGAACCCTTGGAGTATTGTCTCAATGACTCTATGGAGCTGCTCTGGCGTTCCGTGCTGAAGCCTGAATCCAAATTGAAAGTTCGGTATTGCCTCCTCGATCCTTGTGGTGCCCAGGACTCTTCTTAGAATACGGTTTTCCAAAAAGTAAGTAGCAGAAGCAACAGGGCTCTGAGGGGCAGTGCCTTAGCCACTCGGTTGTCAATACCATCCTCTCCTGGGGCTTTTTTTTTTTTAAGCTTCCTAACATCTTCTTTAACCTCCTGCAGCGCGATCGCAGCCACCGGCAGTTCCATTTAGTGGGGCTCTTCCAGTTTCTTGGCAACCAGCTCTGTCCTCCTAGTGATGCTGTCTGGTAGGGCTGACACCTCTCTTCCAGGTTGGATGCGAAAGCCTCAGCCCTATCCGCTGAGGATCTTGCCCACGAGCCATCAGCCTTCTTAATGGGAAAATTTGATGTCGTTTGCCTCTTGTACCTTGTAGGGAGGTTCTCAACACTTATTCTGTACATCAACATTTTTCTTTGCTTGACAATTTTGAAAAAAAATTTGCAATATTTAATATCGAAAAAATGAAGTTTTAAAAAAACATAGCTACAGGAAAAATTTGATGGGAAAATTTGATGTCGTTTGCCTCTTATACCTTGTAGGAAGGTTCTCAACACTTATTCTGTACATCAAAATTTGTCTTTGCTTGACAATTTTGAAAAAAAATGTCCAATATTTAATATCGAAAAAATGAAGTTTTAAAAAAACATAGCTACAGGAAAGGTTTAAAACAAAAAAAAACTGCCATACGAAACTAATAAAAAATATTGTAATAGCCAGCACTACCAGCAACAATCAGAATCTTCTCATCTCCTCAGTTTACTTTGAACTGTCGACTTGTCTTGAACCTTTTAAGCAAGCTATTGAAAATCTATTGGAACCTTTTGGGAGATTTGTATCTATTAGATGTTCCCATTTTTGTTTACATACTTTTTTTACATCTTTATTTTCTACATGTCTACATCTACTTCTTACATATACATACATGGATGTGCGCGAGAGAAAGAGAGAGAATGAGTCTGCGCTTGGAAGGCCACTGAAACTTCATTTGTTCCCTCTGGCTATACTAATGATCCGATCTGATCCAGATTCAATACTTTAATAGATATGGTCATTCTCTATGATTCTTTTTATTTGGTTTCTTCGTATCTTTAAAATTGAGCATGTCACAAATTTTCGTGCTTTGAGTGGGCGGAAAGGGGCGGGGCGAAATTTTGAAATACACTTTTAGCAGTGTGATATCACAGGAGTCTGGATGCAAAATTTGGTTGCTCTAGCTTTTATAGTCTCTGAGATATATGTAGGCGCTCATGAAGACGGACTGACGGACAGACGGACAGACAGACACAACTACATGGACTCCGCTATACTCTTCGAGTACCGGGTATAAAAATACAGCCGAAATTAAAATTTGCCTGAGATTTTAAATTTAAAATTTCGGGAAAATATATCGCAAAAAAATGATCTAATTTGAAAGCGTATTATCTTCCAGAAGATAATACTTAAGTTATGTACAAAAAAAAGCACTTCCTCTGCAAAAAAAAACATGAAAAATACAGATACAGTGGTAGAAAAAATAATAGAAACGAATTTTTTTTTTCCTATTTTTCAAAATTATGTTCAGTGAAAAATTTGTTGTTTCAAGTTTGATAATTTTACTTGAAAGTCTATACAGCAACGCATCAAAATATAACAAAATAATAATTTTCGAAAAACTTAAACTAACCAAAACTAATTTTTCAATTTTTTGGGTCTGAAAAAAATAATAGAAACGCATTTAACTTTTGTTCTTATCTTGTTTTAAAACTGTCAAAATCGTGTATTAGAGGTAACATTCTATAAAATAAAGATAAAAGAAGATAAGGAATAACTATTCTTTCGGATCCCGTTTCTTTTGTTGTTGATATTCGTTTCTGAATGGGTCGAGACGTACATTGTACGGCAATCGATAGATTCTAAGTCTACAAAATGAAAGCACAACTAAGTCAGACATAGCCACAATTCTAAACTATTAAAAAAAATGGGTTTACGGCGATTCACTAAAAAAAAACCCAAATACACGCTATAAAACGAGCGCAACATCAAAGAAATTGGACACCCTCCTTGTTATAAAATAAAAAGAAAATCCTTTTCTGTCATCGGAAGATCTGAGAAATGATCCAAATGAATACCACATAGCTAAAAACGTATCATACCTTAGGAAAAACATTTTCAGAAACCGAGTCAATTCTGAGAAGGTGCATTTTTGTGGTCCAAATTGCTAATATTTGTTGTAGTCGAATGAAACTAAGATCAATTTGTTTGTATTTGTTGGTAAACCACATATTAGGCGCTTTAAGAACGCTTCTCACGACCCAAGGTACTCTATTAAAACGGTTAGGCATCTTGGTGGAAACATCGTGCGGTGGGGATGCGTTTTTTATTCAGGTGTTGGTCCAAAATATTATATAAAGGAAAACATGTGTGCCTTCTTCTACGTAAATATACTGGACAGTATTATGCTGAATAGAAAATGCAATTAAAGTGGGATTTCCCGGAGGATAATGACCCGACACACTCCCAAATGCTGACCTCGAAATAGTTCTTGGACAACAAAGTTCCACTGATGAAATGGCCTGCATAGCCACCAAACCTAAATCCTATAGGGCAGTTTTGGAGGATCTTAAAGAATAGGATTGGAGGCTAACTCCAAAAATTAAAATGATTTGTGGCAAAAAGTTCAATCCGAATGGTACCATCAATTGGTCGATTCCATGGGTCGTCGATGTGCCGAAGTCACTAAAAATCACAGTGCCATAACCAAATATTAAAGTTAAAAGTAGATATACTAGCCTTTGAAGTTAAACATTTGTATTTCTTAGCCTCAAGTCTCCCGTTTCTATTTTTTTTCCAGGCCTAAAAAAATTAAAAAATTAATTTTAGTTAATTTTGGTTTTTCGAAAATTATTAATTTGTTATATTTTAATGCGGTACTATATAGACTTCAAGTAAAATTATTAAACTTTATAAAATATGTTCACTGAACAAAATTTTGAAAAATACGACAAAAAATGTCGTTATTTTTCCACCACTGTATTAAAAATTAAGAAAAAAAACCACGTATTGAAGAAAAATGTAATCAACGTTTTTAAGCCTCCAAAACTATCAGAAAAAGTTTTTTTTGCGCACAAAAATTCACATACCTTATATATTCACACACATTATATTTATTTTTTTGACACATAGATATGGAGGAACTACTATACCGAACAAAAATTAAGAGGATATGGTTTAATATCTGGAAATAATTTAGTGGCAATTGTAACACTTGCTCCCCGTTTGGATAAGCTGCGTGATAAAAATGAAACAAATCTTTTCATTGGATATCAAAATCGGATAACCCCTCTTTTCCCATATTTAAGTTGGATATTTGAAATCTTAGAAAAAGCTGAGATCAAAGATATCCAAACCGAAACTTCAACGAATTCACTACCTTATACCGAGAGAAAAAACGCTGAGCTGGGTAATGCTATGAACAAATAAAAAGATTAAATACTAAAATATATTTTAGTTCCCTACCATAATTAAAACTAGTCAACATGACATTTCCGCTGTGGCCATTTTTTAAAAAATTATGTTTTTTTTTTCGCTTAAGTTTTTTATCTTAAGAATTTTTTAATATCTGGTACTATTTTCATGTTTTTTTCAGAAGAAATACTTCTATTTTTTACATAACTTATGTATCTTATATCTGGATGCATAGAACTTTACAGTTCTGAAAAGCTGACAAAAGCAGCTATAAATCCAGCCTAGACGCTTTGTAGCTGCAGCTTAACGTCTGGAAGATATTAAGCTATCAAATTCAAATTGAATATTTTTTGCGGTATTTTTTTCGGAAATTGTAAATCATCGGATTCTTACAAACGATACCTTAAACGACGCCCAATTAATGTATCTATCTAAAACCAAAATGTTGGCTAGAAAATAAGTTCTGTTCGAAGAGTTTTCAAAGCTAAAATTTCCGAAAAAAAATACCGCAAATAATTATCATCTTTTAATTTGAAAGCTTAATAACTTCCACACGGCAAGCTGCAGCAACAAAAAGTTGAGGTCTGGTATATAGCTGCATTTGTCAGCTTTTCAGAACTGCAAAATTTAATACAGCTGCTTAAGCTACAGATGCTTAAGTTATGTGAAAAATAGAAGCACTTACTCGGAAAAAAAATGAAAAAATACCGAATTTCAAAAATTCTTTTAAAAAAAACTAAACAATAAAAAAAACCATAATTCTTTAAAAAAATTTAAGTCCCGAAATCTATCAGAAAAAGTTATTTTTTTTTTATTTTTCCACAGCGGAAAAAAAAGTGAAATCTTGTCGAGTAGTGTAAACAGCATTTTATATATTATTGTGTACGCATGAGCTGTTCATGAAAGCATCTTAAAAACTCTTCGATTGTCTCTTAATACATTGTGCACTCTGAAGAGCCTTCATTTCGTTTTTACCTTAAATGTCAAGATGTAATGAGCTGTAATTCATAAACATAAAATAATATCATAGAAAGGGTGAGGTAGCGTCAAGAATAAGAATACGTACTCATGGATAACGTAAAGATTAGATTGTGTGGTCCATATACAGAAAAAAACAGTGACCAACACCTAAAAGTTGTATTTTAAAACAGAGACTCTACTGAGAAAAGAATAGCATACAAACCGGGTGGGGAAATGGAGGAAAGAAATAATATCTTCAAAATGATTTAATTTCCCTGTGGTTCTGAGGACCAGTCAAGGCTTAGCTATATCACCAGTCCGCATGGACCACCACTAGTCCATGACCCACCCATTTCAATGTAATTTCCCTATTCCATTTAACATGTGCATGTCATTGGAGTGGACGTCTCCGCCGCTCTGCATCCATACGGACTGATCCATGACTGGTTCAGTCAAAGTCTACACGGACTGGTCTATACGGACTAGTTCATGGACTTGTCTATGACAAGTCGAGACGGACTTGTCCATGACAAGTCGAGACGGACTTGTCCATGACAAGTCTATACGGACTGGTCCATGGCAAGTCTATACGGACTGGCACATTCTTATTCCTACTGGGGCAGAGCATTACTAGTCCATACAAAATAGTACAAATTTGTATTCCTTTTTTTTACAAAATTTAATTTATTGAACTTTTTGAGATCCGTATTTTACGAAGGGCCCGTTTTTTCTGCAAAGCGAAATGTTTACAGCGTCATTCTTGAGGCCATCGGAAAGCCCATGGGGGAACAAGGATTGAGGAACCTTGAGGCCATCGGAAAGCCCATGGGGGAACAAGGTTCCTCAATCCTTGTTCCCCCATGGGCTTTCCGATGGCCTCAAGAATGACGCTGTAAACATTTCTTAGGTCCTTGAGCGACTTCTTCCCAAGGACACCATCATAATCTTCACCTGTTGGAAAAGTAAACAGATTATTAAAATGACAATGACTAATTATGTATATTTAAATATATGAATACAAATTCGTACATAATCAGAGCGGCGACCCTTTTGCAGCTCTGCATCTAGAGCTGTCAGGTCAGCGCTGCTCGTCATCGGTAATTTTCCGCGAAGTTCCTGCACACCCTTCTTCTCTACGGCTGAAATGCAGTGAAATAATAAAATAAAACACCAATTTTCACAAATGCAGGAACAAAAACAATTATGCAAATGCTCTTTGATGCTAAATGTCACCTTTACTTACCGATTAACTTTTATTAGGTTTAAATATTCGCGCACAGAAAAAAACACACCGCATATCGTTCACTTCTTCCAGTCAATGCAGCAGCAATCACCAAAATCACCAAGAAGTAATAGTCAAAGCAAAGCATAATACCTGTTTCCGTCTCGTTTCCACTAACGCTGCCGCTGCTGAGGTGCACTTTGCGTTTAGAACATTCTAGAAAAAACATTTACCAAAAGCGAAGAAGGCGAAAAAGAGGCAACGAAAAATAATAAAACGGAGACAGAAGACCAGCTCGGTTCGGCGCTGTTTTAGTTTTACATTTTACGAACTCCGTTTTGTTCGATAATCGGTTTCCCGGCTTGCATCTACCTCGATGCGCCCTGGACTAGTCCAAGTGGGATAGGCTGTTTTCAAGCAATTGGGCAAGAGAGTTTTTTGGCAGAATCTCCCGGCGTTTCACTAGCATTGATTGACCCACAACTAGTCTACGTGGATCAGTTAAGGCCACACCTAAGTGTCCCGAGTGCCCCACCCAATGTATTTTTTTGCACCAGCCTAGACCATAGACTAGTCTATTCGCACTATGTGAGAAAGTATTCCAAGCCAGAACCACAGGGTTATTTTAAATGCGGTCGCTAAAAAAACTTTCAGGGCAATGCAAAGCTGAGAGTCAAGTCAAGGCTTTTGGAAAAACTGACAAATATTTTCAAAGATGAGAAGTTAGCAGACCTCACAAATAACTGTCGACATTTTCGGGGTGTCCGAAAAAATGTATTTACGCACAATTGATCAAAAGATAAAAATAACCGATAAAAACTGGTTTTCCTCTATTCACTCAAGAAAAGATATTAACATTTCTCTTTTGTTATTGTTTTTCACTGAGCACTTTGCCGCAAACAAACTCACATCCGCGGACTAAGAGTTAAAGTACCTACAATATTGCGCAGGGATTTGCGAAGGCTCTGTGCTACCGGAGCGGACCTGATGCGTATATATATGTGTTCTGTGTCGAAAAGCACTGTTGACCATCGTTTTAAGTTAAGAACTGATTCTATGAAGGTTGTGCATAGCATTGTTGAAGTCAAATGTTATGCCAATTCTTATATGCGATTTATGGCCGGTATCTCAATTTCGGGTTACGGTGCCGATTTTGGAAAGTGAGGATAAAGTTGACCAACTGATAAACGGGTCGGTCAAAAAATTCGTTTTCTCGATGTCCGGTTGACAAGCAGAACGAAAAAGAATAATCGAGGAGCTGTAAAGCGCAAAATTTGTTTGTACAGCGTGAAATGTGCTGTACAGCGCAAAACACAGGAATGCCTTAATTATTGCATGAGCTGTTTACTTTCGTTTGTGATTTGGAAAATGTCAAAAGATAAAGTTCGTGCGAAAAACTTTTCTCTGGTAGAGAGGCATATCCTAGTCGATCTAGTAGAGAGCGAAAAAAAACATAGAATAAGAAAAGTTATGCTGTTACATGAAAAGAGAAAACGGAAGAGTGATTTTGTTATAATTAAACGAACTTCTTCATCTTTACCTGGGTTACTTAAATTAGCTGTTTAATATTATCTTCTTCTTCATCTATATATATATTGCGATCGGGCAGCCGACCGCCGGTTGGAAGTTAACCCTGACATGACCCCTTAAGAGAACCAATTTTCGTTATCATTTAAGTGTCCGATAACAAAAATTGGTTCTTTCAAGGGGGGTTCTCTCGCTGGGATCCGGTAAACTTCCAACCGGCGGTAGACCGCCCGATTGCAAATTTATCGGAAGCCGATAAATAAAAGACAAAGAAGAAGAGAATATTGAACAGCAGATTCAAGAAACCCTGAACAAGAAGGAGAAGAAGTGCATTGAAATTAATAATAATAGAGTATTTTATAACGTGGAGAGAGAACGCAAGTTGGAAGATGTAGAAGGCGAGATCAGCTTTAACAGTGAAAGGGTATTTAAAGAAAGACCAGATATTTTTGCTGATTTGGACGAGGTTTGCTTTGTGCAACGTTTCCGGTTGAACGAAGCAACTTGCAAAATAGTATTAGCTAAAATTAACAATAAAAATCAACATTAACTAACCGATAATATCCTTAAGTACATATTAGGCTACGTTTACACTGGGTTTGCGTCTTGCTTCTCTGCGTCTTCCCAGAGACGCCGTTTTTTTGACATAGGTTAAGCATAGGGCCCTAGTGGTGGGAAAAAATTGCATCGGTTTCAGACGCAGTTGCATCTATTCGATCTATTCAATTGTTTTTGCGCTTAACATCACCTTTTTGTACTTTTCTGCCTATCAGCGAAATTATCACCAATAGCAACAACAAAAAATAGCAGATCGCAAAGTAAATTTTGGCGCGTAAAAATTATGGCTGAGGGAAAAAGTACAAATATACATATAATCCTCAAAAATTCTGCTGGCATATACTCGTCAACGAGTTCAGCAGTCACTTCCCGATAATATTCCATCAATATCCTACACACAATGGCTTTGGACACACCGAATTGATTCCCTATTGTGCGATATTCCGAAGAGTATCCCAGGCAATTAGCGCTATGGCTATCCTTTTCTCCAAAGGGATTGCCTGTCGAAAATTCATATCCTGCTCTCGGAGATTAAGCAGCAGCCCCAAAAGAATGTCGAAAGTACTTCTCTTCATGCGGAAGTTTTCTTTAAAAAACGCGTCGGAGTTGTTTACAACATCTTCCTCCCAAAATGAACCATATCGTGGCTGAAGCAATTTAAAATTCATTATTTTATTGAAAAGATAACATTTTCTGCCCTTTATTTACAAGGGTCCAATTGCGTGGAGGACATTGAAGTTTCAAGACAAATTGTGACTTCTCTGCAGATAAGCCCGCCGGTTCCATGCATTTCAAAACATTATCTTCATTTTGCGTAACAGCAAAATAAATATATAAAAATAAAAAATATAAATTTTGTGCAACACAATTTGTGCTCTCGTCAGCTGTTCTCAAGACGATGACGCAAAGACGCGCGCCTGCCAATGTAAACGCCTCTGCGTCTTTGCCGATATCGGTAGGAAACACGCAAAATGTAAAAAGGATATTAATCTAAAGTAATATTAATAACATGTATTGGCAGAACTTATGCTATAAAATCAGAGATGAAATTGTTGTTAGCCTTGCGCTTTTTTGATTAATTTATTAATACGGCAATGGCAGGAATAGTCGCAAGCGGCAGCTTTCTCATAACGGCAGGATACTTCTGTGGAGTCAGCGTTTCTTCAGCATCCCGTGCAGTAAAGGAAGTCTCTGAGGCGATTGCAATACTCAACAAAGAATATATAAATTTTGAATTGCTAAGCAGACACTACGGCGGACTTCTATAACATTGCAAGATTCCCAAAAGTTATTTGGGCCATAGATTGCACGCATGATTGCACAGTCGCCGGGTGAAGACAACGACGAACTTATTCAGAACAGAAAGGGCTACTTTTCATTAAATGTCCAGGCTTTGTGCAATGCCAAACTTATGCTAGATGGCCTGGATCTTCGCATGACAGCAACATTTTTCATAACAGTCGAATAAAGTTTCTACTAGACATCGGAGAATTATAAACTGATTCTATTTTGGGAGATACAAAATACCTGAATATATGATGACTTAACTTTTGCATCCTATAACTCAAATAGGAACTCAAAATTCGATTGAACGTTGTTTTGGGGTAATGAAGAGGCGATTTCCTGTATTGTCTATGGGAATGCGTATTTTAATTAATATGGCAATGGCAGTAATAGGCGCATGCGGATATTCCCATTTTAGAAAACAAACCCATTCTATTCATAACGAAAAAATCGGAAGATATAGACAAGTTTTAATATCAGATTAGTTCGCTATGTGAGTGTATTTATATTTTTAGTTATAGTATATGCTTATCGCATCTTCTCCACCTCTTTTTCCATTAAACAGACTGAGCTTCTGGGATTTCCTTTCCGTAAGCTTCGTTGGACTCCAGCTTTTAAAACTGACTTCCTTCTCTGGCGGCATCTTTTCAAGCTGGGCGTCTTCCTTAAAGTATATAAAACGACATATGCACATACACGTAAATACTTTACAGACTATCTTCATTGAGGAGATCGATTTGGAAATGCTTCCATCATTACCAGACATCGAAAGCTTATTTACTGCAGATTTGAACATAGCATTATACAAATTTTTGCAAAATCCATCATCATCGTCAAACAGACTTTCCAAGCCAGTAGCGGAAACTTGAATAATACCTCCTCTCTTTTCGGAAGCAGCAGACACCTCACCAGTGCGATATCTTTCCCGCTTCTCGGCAGCAAACTCACGTCAGGTTTTTCTTTTTAAATTTTCGTAAGTTTTCCAGTTTGCGCAGAAAATTTTTCGGCAAGCCGATTTCACGCATCAGTTTTCTCTTTCCATGTAATGGAATTTTATTTTTCGACATTTTTCAAATCACGAACGAAAGTAAACAAAGCATAAACAGCTGATGAAATAATCAAAGCAGCTTTACAGCACCTACATTATTCTTTTTCGTTGTGGTTGTCAAACGAACCTCGAGAGAACTAATTGTTTTACCGACCAGTTTATTAGGTGGTCCACTTTATCCTCACTTTCCAAAACCGGCACCGTAGCCTGAAGTCAAGATACCGGCAGTTTTCAGCAGTGGTACTTCTTTTTTTCACATAACTTTAGTATCTGACATCTAGTTGTATTCTTATTTGCAATTCTGAAATACTGATAAAGGCAGATATAAATCGAATTCTGTAAACTCTGTAATTTCAGCTTACCGTTAGGATCATTTGATCAATTGTTGCAATAGTAGTAGTTGTAGTAGTGTGTTCATTTTGACTTATTATTGGCATTGCGTGGTGCCGTCAGCCTTAAGCACTATAGACTCTTACATATTTTCTTAGTCTATTAAATAGGACAAAATTGTACAATTTAAATAATGTTATGGCGCTCTAAATTTTAGTATTCAAAATTTCCTTTATTTATAGAGTAAATGAGTATATGTATTCGTAGTGAACGGTCGTGTTAATCTCTTGCTCCTAACCTTTTGCAATTTGTGCAGAGAATATCCGTCCTAAGTCTAACGAACCAGTCTCAAAGAATTATTACCCGTGTAAATAACAATAAACAAAATCGAAGGCAACAAACTACAAAAACAAAATTTCTGCCTCTGCTGCGCGTCGTTACGTGGGAGACAGAATTTGTTTTTGTTACGATTCGACTCCAAACACGCTGCTCTCTTGGTTCAACGCTTCATAGAGTACCTACTCTCTCCCTTGAAGTGCAAGTTGGGATCTTTGCTGCGTCGCTTTGACCGCCTGCTCTCTCTAACGGATCCTATTCGTGCTCAGCTGTGCTCCTCGTAAGTTCTCTTTTGATTACATCGTTGCTGAGCTGTCGCACTCCCGGACTCGGACCTGTTGCTTCTCGCTACGTTGCTTCGCTCTCCTGCTCTCTAACGGAACTTCGCTGTACTGTGCTGTGCTTTGTGCTTGTTTGCTTGCATCGTCGCTGAGCTCCCGGACTCGGACCTTAGACTCTCCCTTCATCTTGCCGCTCTCCCACCCGCGCTCTCCGTATATAGCAACAACATGGCCCCACCAACAAAACGCCAGCGAGAGAATACTGCTGTCGACCTGAAGACGGTCCGCGATTCTGATGCTCCATCACCGAAACTCTTGGACCTGCTAAATGGGCGCATTGGTGAGCAAGCAGAGCTCATCTACACCAGCATGCAGTCAGCGGAGGAGAGAATTATCGCCCCCTTAACGATCGCATAGGCCAAATTTGTAGTGAGATGGAGCAGCTAACCAAGCGTGTCAAGCAGTTTGAGGAGGAGGTAGGAGAGGTTCGAGCCCTGAAGACCAAATTTGCGAAGTCGAGGCAAAACTGGAGGCTAATCAAGCAGCTCGTGCCAATGCCGAAGTAGCCTCCGAGGTCCGTATGCACTGGGTTCCATTCACAGAGGGCGAAAACTTAAAGGCAGTTTTGAACACCTTATGCTTTACACTCAACATAACACCTGCGCCGAAATTAAAGAGAATATTCCGTGTAGAGTACAAAGTAGCCATGCAGACTGTGGTTGACCCCTTAATATCGGTCAAACTCGAAAACGTTGGGAAAAAAGTCGAGTTGTTGCGTCGAATTGGGCAGTTTAGGCGAGAGCAGAAAAGGCAATTAAGCTTAATAGAGCTGGGCTTTGATTCTGCCGCCAAATTTTATGTAAATGATCAGCTGACGAAGGCCAACTATGTAATTTTCAAACAAGCAATGCAAATGAAAAAGCGCAGACTTTTAGCAGCTGTTTTCACCCATCGTGTTTTCATCTATGTTAAGACGAACCCTAGGGCCGAACCTCTGCGAATAGCGACTCAAGAGGAGCTCCTATGGCTGCAAGCCACGATAGACGATCATGGGAAGGACAATTCCTTTCGTTGACAACAGCAGAAAGAATAATGAGACCCTAGATAATAATATCATTACTATAAACCTAATTGTGTATGTCAAATCTTTTTATATTTATATTTATATGGTGCGTACTTTTAATAATTTAATAACATCCAAAATGCGTGAGTTACCACCCCAGCACCGACCCTTGGCCTTCCCCTTCCAGAGCCCCCGCGGATACCATAACGTACCACAACAAAGTAGCGGCCACCGATACCAAACGACACTACATACAAACATCCGCTCCAATTCCATCAGTTGGCCACTTTCCATGTCAGCAGGTTCTCGGCCACTCGGAAATAGCTGACTCCACACATTTGTAATAGACTTAAGAACCAAAAGCAGAAATACAGACCAGATTGGATTTAACTCTCAAATCAGACAGTTGACCTTTCATTTAAACCTCGGAAATAACATTGGCATAACCCGGATCCCAACATCTACTCACACCCAACTCATATATTAGGAACTGGAGGAATTAGGACCCCGGAGGACCCGAGACAACGAGAGAGAGAATCACGCAGAAAATGCTCTGGAGGACAGAAATTGTAGTAATACTGTAAGGAATAGACGTGTGAGTAGAGTGATGTGAAATGGAGGAAGAAAGTATGGAGTAATTAAAGCAAAAGAATAACAAATGAAATGAAACAGTGAGCGGCGAGGTGGGAAACGATGTCAAAATGAGGTGGCCAAAATTATGTAAAAAAAATAAAAGAATTAATACGGAGATATGTGTAACGATGTGCGAATGAAAAAAAGAGTTAATTACTGGTTGCTAGCCAAAATAAAAGGCGAAGAAAATGAGAAATAAAATTAAAAAAATAAATTCATGAAAATGTGGAATAAAAGTGGAATGATTGAAGGTTAATCGGAGAGGTAAAGAGAGGAATGGCCACGGACACAAGAACTGTCAGTGCAAAAATGTATGGAAAATGGTACATATATATATATGTGTATATGTTATCAGTATATATTTCAGTGGAGTGCATGGCGCATGTGTGTGTGTTATGTGTATATTTTATGGAATTAATTCCAATAAGGCCGCCGAAGCGGTGCGGGGCAGGCGACGGGTCGAACGGTTGCAGTTGCGATCGGTTCGGTGTCAAACCAACACGTTCGATCGGACGGTTGGATGCGACGGACGATCGTGGCGGTGGTCGAGCCGTCGGCTGTCGGAGCGGTAGATGGTAGGAGGCTGCGCCGACGGGGGTCGAACAGGTTCGACAGAGACCGAGTGGTCGGACCGTCGGGTGCGACAGCCAAGCGGCGAAACGACGGGCCGTCGGAAATATATACACACATGCAAGTAATGTTTAAATACAAAGCGGGTATTCGATATGAAGTATTATTTATTTGATTAAACTTGCAATGAATACAGTGAGAGATTAATACCCGCAAGGCGAGACGTAAGACGTGAATGCCACTCGGCTGATAATTAATAACTAATTTAAGAACCTAAACTCCCGAGCTGCGGACCCTTAGCTGCCAGCCACGGCGCTCGTCGCTGTCCAGCAAAAGTGCTGACCTTGCGCCTCGTGTGTGGTGTCCAGTGGCGGCCGGCATCCGGCGACCGCGACGACGGCGATCCCACGGGTGACGAAACTGCTTATCTTGCAATATCGCAGACTTCGTCCAACCCAATGGACAATTCAGTTAACTCTTGTTAACTACTCCCTCCTTCAAGACTTGACCGTCCTCGGTCAAGCCCATGCCTTTCAGCATCTGCTCGATCGCGATGGTGTTACCCTTCTGCTGCCTGCGCCGCATCCACCAGGAAACGCCGATTAGAGCAGCGCACACGGCCACGCCCACGACAGCGGCCAATGTGGAACCGATTATAAGGTTTGTTTGGACTTCCGTCAGGTGCTGCAGATTTTCTTCATTCAGCTTGTGAAGATACGGCAGGCTCAACAGCGTTTGGTGGCGGGTGACATTAATCCTCGCCGAGGTAGCTACGCCCGGGACTCTCTTTGGCGCATTGCTGTATTTTGTCCCGTTGACGTGTGCGACCTGGTCAAAGGTTACCAGGTACGTTCCCGTAACCTTTCGCTCGGGGCCGTCGTCGGTGGTCACAATGGCGGTGGCATCATTGATTACCACAATACCCTCATCTATCTCCAAGATCGGGGGCAGGTTGTTTAGCTGGGTGCCGCAGTGGGCCACGGCGCCAAAATGCAGTTCTTGAGCGCAGCTGTTCGCCGGTGCCTCCTTACAAAAGGCTAATGATGGGGGCCCCATGCATGATGAGACAGCGATGACCTTGCTGCCGCATTCTGCTATAGTGTCCTCGGGCAGCCGGATCGTTACGCCATTGCGTGCGACTGGGAAGACGGTTATTACAAATGAGCTTAGGTCTAGGCATTTCAATTACAAATATGATCAATTCCTTATTAGCTAGTGCCCTCACATTTGCAGCGCCCAACAGTTGGGTTACACTGATATCTGTGGAACCTTTCTTCAGAATCGCCTCTAAGTCATTACTATTGATAATAGCTGGATTTACTATATTTATTTTAGCCAGAGTAGTGGCGATCATTAGGTTCTGCAATTCGAGCGTCAATATTCTGTTTCTGGTTAATAGGGTTTCATATAGATGGGAAGTGTTAATTTCTTCCTGCTTTTTTACTTTCAATAGTTGATTAACCGTTTCGGTGAGGGCATTTATCTGTGCTTGAGTCCTTGAGTTTATGGTTATCTGTCTATTATTTGCGTTTATTAAATCATACTCGACCTGTCTCGTTTGTTGTAAGTCATCGGAGTCCGGAGTTCCTGCGATTACCTTCAGTGCTGACCCCAAGATATTCAAACTCCTCGCGTGTCTGTGATGAACTCCTAAAGCCGCAGTCAACGTCAGTAGGTGTTTCGTGTCTGTTTCTAATATTTTCCTCATATGTGTCTGAGGGAACACGTCAGTCAATTTTATTGTTTCCTCAATGTATCGGTCATACTCTGTCAAGTTCGTGGAGTGTTGTACGCAGAAAGTTTCGTTCCATATTACTGTCCGTCCGTCAATTATGGGAATGTAGTCCGCGTGCGTGTAGTCCGTCAGCTTTGAGTCAGTCATGGCTGTCAAAGTCAAGACTGCTAGGAGGCAGAGATATTCCACGGGTGACCTACAAGAAATGAGAGACACAACGGCTTATTAACTATGCCTTCTTTAATCCTACTATAATTTGTCCTAGTGGACCTGAACTTAGTGCTATGAATCCCGGTTTCCTATACCTAATTCCTTACTTACCTCAAATTGTCTTTGTGGACCACCCTCCCTTTAGTAAGAACGGTGGTTCCCAGGTCTGCCTCTACTTTTTGTTCAGCGCAGAGCGGAGTTAGCTTGTTCCCTAACCTCCTATTGGTTTTCACTAGGACCTTCTCGCCTACATCAAAGGTCCTATTTTGCCTGGTCGGGTTGTTCCTATCGAGCTGTTCTTGTTGGGCTTTCATTAATTTTAACATAATTTCTTCCCCAAGGTCACAACTTGCGTGCACCACATCCATAAATGTCTTGTTTGTGACGGAGTGGATGGTTCGATTATATTCGATGGTCGCTAGCATAACTTGTTCAACCGTATCGTCCACCTGGCGTTGCAATTTTAAGCACCTGGCTATTTCTAAGAGGGTGCTGTGGAAGCGTTCCACCTGTCCGTTTGATGTGCTGTGCAACGGTTGGGCATTCGCTATATCAATGTCGAACTGGTTCTTTAATAAAGACCGAATGGTCTCTGAATTAAAAGCTGCCTCATTGTCACAGTAGATGGTCCTAATGGCTGGGAAGATGTTTACCAATTGTTAAATTGGTACTTTCACGTCCGTGATTGTGCGTGAAGCAACCTGCTGCGTTATTGCAAACTTTGAAAATTTGTCAATCGCGGTGAGGAAGTACTTCCCTGCGGTGGAAAAGATGTCGATGTGAATCAACTCTCCTACTCTTGCCGGAATTGGAGTCACCCCTAACTCTTGCTTCCTAGGGTGCCGGTTATACTTGGCTTTCTGGCATATCCTGCAGTTTATCACCACTTCCGCTGCAATTTTTTCCATCTTCCATAATCCATTCCATTTTTCCATTTCCATTTCCATTTTTCCATAATCTCGCAGTACCTGCTTCAAATTTTCCTGGCCTGCCCTGTGCGCTCGATTGTGTTCGGCTGTCATTATCTCTCTTCGTTCCCCGTCGTTGGTAATGTCTGTCACCAAGGTCTTGCAAAATCGATATTTTGTGTCCGGAAAGGCTTTTACCAGATCGTTTTGCACGAACGCCAAAGTTGGCAGAGTGCAATGGATGGCGTTAACGACTCCAGGCTTTACCGCTTCCTTGATGGATGCAAGAAGTGTATCTCGACTGGCAAAGTCGATCCTGTGACGTTCACTGGTTCACTGGTTTGCCTACGGCTTCGATTACGTAAGTGAGCGAGGCTTCACTATGAATTGTTGCTGCGTCGGATCGACTCTGACTTTCTAACGCATTGATGTTTTGTCGCGACAGCGCATCTGCTACGTAATTGTCCCTGCCAGGTTTGTATAAGACCCTTGCGCCGCACTCATCCATTCTCGCCTTCCAACGCTTTATCTTGGAATTGGGGTTTCTATCTGAAACCGCGAAAATCAGTGGCTGATGGTCTGTTTAGATGTTGATGTCACTCTTTCCATACAGGTAGTGACGAAGCGTGTCTAGGGCCCAGACTATGACCAGAAGCTCCCTTTCATTGGTCGCATAGTTTAGTTCTCTGTCTTTCAGAGTCCTAGAAATCATGGTTATGGGTCTATTATTTTGCGACAGTACCGCCCCGATACCACTGGACGAGGCAACAGTGGTTAGGTCGAATGGTTGATTGAAGTCTGGGTAGTGGCGGATGACGTCTTCCGACGCCAAAATGTTCCTGAGTTTATCAAAGGCCTGTTTCTGAACCTCATCAAACTGTATGGGAATGGCTCTTGAGCGTTGCTGCTGATCTTACCATTTTCTTCCTTCAGAATGCTAGAGATAGGTATTGCTATTTGAGCGAAGTCTTTTATAAAACACCTGTAGTAGCTGGCAAGACCCAGGAATGATCTTACCGCAAATCTTACCTGAATAGCCTTGACCTTATCAGGGCTTGTTCTCGTGCCCTCTGTTGACACCACAAACCCAAGGAATTCCACCTGTCCCTTGAAGAACTGGGACTTTTCCTTTGACACCCTCATGTTCGCGTCGTGGAGGCTGCCAAGCACGGTGTCAATGTCTCTGACATGATCTGCCTCACTCTTTGAGAATACGATGACGTCGTCAACATACACGTAACATATCTTACCAATATGCTCCCGTAATACGTCATCGATGGCCCGTTGAAAGATGCTTGATGCATTTCTGAGGCCAAATGGCAAACGGCAGAACTCATATTTGCCTCCGTTTACCGAAAATGAGGTCTTTTCACGATCGCGTTCAGCTAACGTGATTTGGTGGTACCCTGACTTTAGGTCAAGGGTAGTGAAGTATCTTGCCTTCCCCAGATTTGAAAGTATAATGGAGATACAAGGCATTGGATACTTGTCTGGTATGGTCTTTGAGTTAAGCTTGCGGAAGTCTATGACTAGCCGCTTCTTGTTTGAGCCCGAGTCGTCAGTGCCTTTTTTTCCAACAACCCATATGTGGTTGTTGTACGGAGGCCGAATGATTTTGTTCCGCAATAGGTCCTTCACCTCGTCATTGACGAAATCAGTGGCTCCTACAGGGAAGGGGTACATTTTCGAGTAGATTGGCTCTTCGTCCTCGGTCCTAATTGTGGCTACCACGGCTGTGTTGAAGGGTAGCATTTCAGTCGGATCTGCAAATGCCTTTATACGGCTGGACATCATTCTGAGAAACTCGTCCCTTATTTCTGGCGGGACTTCGATGTCGTCTACTTTTGTGAAGTTAACGCTGGGGCATTTGTGGAATAGGATCTTTTCAGATTCCTGTCGAAAGTGGAGATTTTTTGTCCCCAGGTTTATATTGACACCAGCTTTCGTTAGAGTGTCGAGCCCTATGATGCCATCAAAGGTTGATAGCTCCGGCAAAATAAAGAACGGGCATTTTTTGCCGAATATGGTTAGGAGACATTTTTGCTCTACTTTGTTAAAGCCGTGCAGGGATTTTACGACAAATGGGGCCTCTACAGGGATAATTCCCTTGAGTTCTTTTAATGGTTTGATATAATTTTTTGCAGCCCCAGTGTCTATTAAAAGGTTTAGTGTTCTCCCTGCTACTGTTCGTTTGATGAACGGGAGCAGGGACTCTCCCCTAAAAAATTGACAGTATCACTCTCGTATCCTGCACTATTCTCTTCATCAATCTCCGCCACTGCTTCCGATGCTAACTGCTCATATTGTTGCTCGTATTTGTCCGGGTCCACCTGAGCGAGGTGATTTACCCTCTGCCTGCGCTGGTCGGAGAATCTCTGGGATCCAGCCGACCTTTTATACGCACCCTGCTGGTGCCCGCTATTAGGGTTTCCTGTAGCTGGTAGGCCTGGGTTGTGCCCCTGCTGCTTCTGAAAGCTAGTTGGCTGGCGGAATTTAGAGGAAGATGGATCAACATCCATCATCTCTACTTTGTCTTGGCTACGATGACCACCTGCTTGATGGTTCCTATGGTTGTTCATGTAGAACGGGTTCTTCGATTGCCTTTTGTCGTGATCGGGCTCATTCTGTCCGCCCTGCCTATACTTTGCTCGGTTCTGTGGCTTGCTTTCTAAAGCTCTTGCGTAATTCGTTGCAAAGTCGTGCCTATCATGGTTAGCCTCAATTTCTTGGGCCAAGGCCAAGGCTGACGGCAAGTCCGCAGGCTGTGCCGCAAATAATGTATCAGTGAGGCCTCTTCTTAAGCCTGAGACGAAGACACGGAGTGCGTCAGCCCTATACTTCTCGTTAATGTATTGCGCCTGTGCGGCGTCTTGTGACATGATCGTCTTATTTGTGAGAAGAGTAAGCTTCTTCTCGACCTCTTCGTAAAACTGAGTGATGGACAGTCCGCCCTGCCGAAGTGTGGCAAGCTCTTGCTCTAGCAAGTGTATCGGACGCTTGTCCGAATATGTAAAATCGAGGCGATTGATGATCGCCTCAAAGTTCAACACTGTGTTGAACGACGCTAAGAGCGAGTCAGCGGGCCGTCTTATCTTGTTCCTGATTATTAAAACCGCTTGGTAGTGCTTTGAACTCCCTACAAATCCCTCGTATAGCTTATAGGCAGCTTTTGCTGCTTGGCGCCAGGAAATATATTGATTCTGGGCCCCGTTGAATTCTGGCAGCGTTTTTACCGCATCCAAAGCTTCATCGCACCTTACCGCTCGGTCCAAGGTGATCGCCTCGTAGGCCCTGATCTCTTGCAGCCTGCAGCTGGTCAGTTACAGCCTGCAGACGTCGATTTAAGTCAGCTTTTTGTATTTCTAGCGCAGCGCTGACCGCCGCCTCTATAACGGCTCTGATCTGATCAGGGTCCATTCTTTCTTCTCTTCCCTCGGGTTCTATTTCAAGGTCTACACTGAGTCCGCCGAACAATCTCGCTAATTCAGAAATGGGCATGAACGGTCCCTAACGTTTCGTTTGTCTTTATCGTAGGTCAGGACCGGCCAGTTGCTTCTCTTTATTTTCTTTAGGAATCAAATTCAAGTTCCCTCAAACAAAGATCTCGTTGTTGTTGCCCGCCGACAACAATGTATTTGTGGTGTGGTGTTATGTTTCTTACTTGCGTTTATTGCAACCACAAAAAAAAAAGGGGGGGGGGGGGGGGGGCAAAACATTTTGAGAACAACGACGGCCGAATATTTCTGAATATATTTTATTTTCGTTTTATTTCTTTGGTTTTATTTTTTTTTATCTATTATTGAGCGATAACTGAAGAAAGGTTTCACTTACATGCTCCTCTTTTATTCTCTTTTACTCGGTGTATTGATTTTAGCCGGCACAACTTTTGGTGGCTACTCCTTTACTATTCTGCGTTGTTTTTCTTCTCTCGTCTATCGTCGCCGCTGCCCAAAGCCGTCCGCTCTGGTGTAACAGTTTGGGGCTGATTAAATGCCTTTTATTTACACTCGAGGCTACGAGCTTTTGCGTGCACTTGATGTACGCACTGTTCTTCACAGTGATTTCTGATTTTTGTGTTGTGTTGCGGTGATCTATTTACAGATCTCCCGCGGGCGTGGCTTTTTAATAATAATTTCTGTTTTTTGAGCGGGCGTTGTCTCCGCGCTCCACAGTTTCCACTTTATTTTTAACGTTTTTGTTCTTTTTTGGAAAGCGAAAATCTTTCGGTTTTTTGTTTTGCACTTTTCACCGATTTTCACTTAGCGGGCGTTGTCTCCGCACTAAATGATTTTCACTTTCCTTTTACAAATTTTGTTCTTTCCTGAGTGGGCGTTGTCTCCGCACTCGATGCTGTCGATCTTTAAGTTTTTTGTTTTGCACTTTTCACCGATTTTCACTTAGCGGGCGTTGTCTCCGCACTAATTTACTCTCTCGGGGGTGGTTTTCGATCGCGTTGGGCGCCAGTAATGTTTAAATACAAAGCTTGTATTCGATATGAAGTATTATTTATTTGATTAAACTTGCAATGAATACAGTGAGAGATTAATACCAGCAAGGCGAGACGTAAGACGTGAATGCCACTCGGCTGATAATTAATAACTAACTTAAGAACCTAAACTCCCGAGCTGCGGACCCTTAGCTGCCAGCCACGGCGCTCGTCGCTGTCCAGCAAAAGTGCTGACCTTGCGCCTCGTGTGTGGTGTCCAGTGGCGGCCGGCATCCGGCGACCGCGACGACGGCGATCCCACGGGTGACGAAACTGCTTATCTTGCAATATCGCAGACTTCGTCCAACCCAATGGACAATTCAGTTAACTCTTGTTAACTTGCACACAAACAATACAAGAAAAGACAGGGCCGAAACGAAAAATAAAGGTCGTGGTATCGACTGGCGCTGCGGGGTTGTAACGAACAATATTCGTCGCTAGCCAGAAAGATATGTAGAGATATACATTAAGAAATAGGAATATACCATTCCGGTCACTCACATGCGTAGGGCAAAGTGCTGCAACGAGCAGCGCGGCGCCTAGTGTCGGGGTGATTGGAAAAAGAAAATACTACCAGGGAGGCATGTCTGTCCGCAATTGGTTGTGAATGCTGTAACGCACAGTGTCACAGCTAGCTTCAGCATGCAATGTAACAGCAAATAAGTTCGAAGTAAGAAATGATTGAGAAGTTTCAGTCATCCAAATGCCTAGGGCAGAGTGCTGCAACGCGCAGCGTGGACGCCTAGTGTAGGGGTGATTGGAAAAAGAAAATACTACCAGGGAGGCATGTCTGTCCGCAATTGGTTGTGAATGCTGTAACGCACAGCATCACAGCTATCTTCGGCATGCAAGGTAATAAGAAAGAAACAAATGAAGCAAATGAAAGCAAAGGACAGGAAAAGCCATAGAACAGGCCAAAAACGAACAAATCTATATCACATCCCGCCACAATATGAAACAACATTTTTCGAAACACATACTTATCACAACTAATTATAAAGCTTCATTTCACAACACGGATTTAGGACACGAACACACAAGAAAAGTATCAGTTTAAGTACAGAAAACCCACGTTACTATAGGAATATATATACACATCAGACACATATACAAATACGATAAGAATATACACACAAGCACACAACTAATATAAGAATACACACACACAAGTACACAACTACTATAACAATACACGACACATATAGACGTAGTATATACACACTAGGGAGAAATAGGGAGTGAGATAGAACAGGCCAAACGTAAAAAACATAATAGGAGTATGCCAATGAACAGCAGTAGTCAGAGACTCATCCCGTTAGACGCGAGACTTTCAGAAGATAGAGAGGAAGAGCAGAGGCAGGTAGAGATGACCCAACCGAGGGAGACACCAAATCTGCTTGAGGCAGTCAAGTTAGTAGACTTGGTAGAGATCACACCGAAATATGAAGGAGAAGTAGAGAAATTAGACGGGTTCATAACAGCGGTGGACCAAATATTGACAATGATTTAGGGAGAAGAGATGTCAGTAATAGGAATTATAGCCCTCAGAGCGGTGAGGAGCAAGATAGGAGGGGAAGCAGATAAAGTCCTAGATCTAGAAGAGGTCGAATTGAATTGGGACAGCATTAAGAATAAGTTGACGTCCAATTTCAGAGAGAAGAGGGCAGAGCAAGATTTGATTTTTGAATTTAACAATATCAAAGGGAAAAATTTGGATATAAAGACCTGAGAAGGGCGCTTGTTAGTGTGTATAAGGCGAAGGAGCCAAATACACTGTTGAGGAAGGAGAAGATTAGGTGGTACGAGGAGATGGCATCAGCGTTGAAAGGACCGATTGGAGTGACCATAGAAATATAGGCATAACGGATATTGCCAAAGCATGCGAGGTAGCATGCAGACAGAGAAACGTGTATGTGGCGGAAGAAACAGAACAGGAAGGAAAGGCCAAGATGGCAATGCAGACCCAGAGCAAAGAGGCCGAGGGTACAGTGGTACAGACCCCAAGAAAACAGGAAGGGCAAACACCAGTGGGGCACAGTGGAAAAGGCTTTTGGCCGCAGAACCAATGGCAGGGAAACCCGCAACCGCCATTCGGCATGTCGTGCCCAATGCCCGATATGGGAGGATGGCCAGGTTTCGGGTATGTATACCCAATGGGGGGATATTCCTTCAGGCCAGGTAGTTAAATGCAGAGTAACGCGACAGGGTACATGAGAGGTTCATATAGGAACCACCAAAACAACAACTCCAGATGGGGAAACGGCCAACAGAGCCGAGGAGGAAGACAGTGGGGGAAGAATAATCGCCAGAATCAGCTAGCGATTCAGGCACCTCAGGAAACGTACAGGAGTGGGCAAACGAGGATGTCGAGGCTGTCCAACAATTCAGGTCAGTCGTACAACTCGAACAACACTCGACAGTCGTACGGTACACATCAAACGCAGAACGCGCCCAGTACCGCGACTAGAATAGGAGGCCAAGCACCAGCAGGCCAGTTGCATATTATTCAAGAGGACGAGAGAAATATTCCCCAAGGAGCCTCGAGCAGAGTTCAGATATTTAGGAGGAAGAGGAAACCACTCGACCCTACCATATATAGTGGTTAAGCTAACAGCAGAGAAAAATATCAAGTTGCTGATAGATACGGGGTCGACGTTTTCGTTCATAAGACCAGAATTAGTACCCAAAGAGAAGACAACCACACTAAAAGAACCGATAAAAATAAAAACCATAATGCAGTCCTACACGGTGCAGGCGGTGACGCTCCTAAAAATGTTCAAGGAATTAGGAGGGGTAGGAGAGATGATAATGCTTCTCTTCCACTTCCATACATTTTTCGATGGCCTAATAGGCATCGACATTTTGAAACAGAATGGTGCAGTCATAAATGTAGAAAGGCGCCAATTACTCACGCGAGGGGTAATAACTCGAACATGGTTGACCCAATACAGAACGACAGAACTGTGTACAATTGAACCAAGCACAAAAAGAGTTATACCGGTGCCGGTGCATTTACAGAACGGGGATTTCATGATTAGCAGAACGAAGGTAAAGGCAGGCTTTGAAATTTAAGAAGGGCTATACAGAGCAGTAGAGGGTCAAAGCCAAGTGGAGGTGACAAATCACTCCAAGGAAGAACAGCAGTTATTCCTCGAAGAACCACTTGTAGTGTCCGAATTCACCCCGGATGATCATGTAGAAGTGAATAATATAGAGGGCGAAAGGAGTCCAGGCAGCGGGAAGATCCCGTTCGAAAAAATCAGAACCGACCACCTCAATGAAGAGAAAATTAAAAAGCTAAGAAAGTTGTGTGCCAAGTAGCCGTCAGCCTTCTATAGTGAGGGTGACGACCTGTCCTTTACGAACGTGGTGAAACACCAGGTGAGGACAGAGGATGATATATCAGTGTACTCCAGGCCGTATAGATACGCATTTGCGGAAAGGCAGGAGGTCAGAAGACAAATTGGGAAACTGTTAGAGTGCGCCAGTATGGTTGGTCCCCAAAAAGAAGGACGTCTCAGTGGTAAAGAAGTGGAGAATGGTAGTGGATTACAGGAAGTTGAACGAGAAGTTAATAAAGGACAGGTACCCGATGCCAATCATAAATGATGTATTGGACGGGCTTGGTAGGGCGAAATCATTCTCAACGCTAGATTCGGCCGCAGGTGGACATTTTGAGTACGTCAGAATGCCCTTTGGGCTAATCAATGCTTCCGCAACCTTTCAAAGGTTGGTGAATAACCTTTTCGTTGAGCTGATAGGAAAATGCAGCTTGGTTTACATGGACGATATCATGGAATTCTCAGCATCCTTACAAGAATATTTGTGCTATCTGAATAAAGTCTTCTAAAGGCTTAAAAAAGCGAGTTTCAAGCTTCAGTTGGATAAAACGGAGTCCTTGAGGAAAGAGGTAGAATACCTGGGTCATGTGGTAACCTTAGAGGGGTGAGACCAAACCCAAAGAAAGTGTGGAAGCAATCAAAAAAATCCGAATGCCGAAGACTTGATGACAAATAAAGTCGTTCCTGGGCCTTCTGGTGTACTACAGAAAATTTATAAAACACTAGCGGCAATAACGAAGCCACTGACAAGACAGTTGACCTTTCATTTAAACCTCTGAAATAATATTGCCATAACCCGGATCCCAACATCTACACACACCCAACTCATATATTATCATAACTGGAAAAGGGAAGAAACAGTTACAGGTCGATGCTGAATTCAAAGACACCTTCGAATTCTGCAACGACCCCATTTTGACAACAGATGCTAGCAATTAGATCCTGTCCCGGGGACACCTGAGACGGGTCATTGGCGTACGCAAGCAGAACAATGTTCGACACCGATATAAATTAAGCCACGATAGAGAAATAGATGCTTGCCAATTTTTGGGCAATAAAGCATTTCAGGCATTATTTATTCGGCCAAAAGTTCAAAATAATAACAGACCACAGGCCATTAACATGGTTAATGAGCATCAAGGAACCAGACTATAAACTTGTTAGATGGAAGCTTCAGTTGTTAGAACACGACTTTGAGATCATCTACAAGGGTAACTTAATGTAGTGGCTGACGCATTGAGTAGGATTCAACCGGAAGTAAATGTGTTAGAAAACGCATCAGAGGTAGCTACAAATGGAGAGACTATGCATTCCGCGGAGAAAGACTTGCATCTCGGCTTCCCGATATCGGAAAAACCACTTAAGGACTATAACGTCCTAGTGGTAGTGGAAGCAGGAACCCCGGGTAGAATAAGCAAAGAGGTACCATTGAGGAACACGGTTAGGACAATGTGGGTAGAAAATGAGATTGAAGAAGAAAAACTGGGTCGGAGGCTTAAACACATACTGAAGCCTAATAGGACAATCCCGATGTTTATTCCGAACGACCTGGTAATACCCATACAAAACGCGTATTGTAAATACTTCGCTTATACCAAGATGTAGAAAGCTATAAGATGCACTACGGTGCTACCGGAGCTGAAGGAGAGGGACCAGCAAGAAAAGGAAACAGTGTCTCATATGAAAAGGGAAGTATACTTCCCGAATATGAAGAAGGTAATTGCGCAAACGATAAACAACTGCGACAGATGCCAGGTCCTCAAGTACGACAGGGGACCACAGAAAATTAAGTATAGTGTTACTGAAACGCCAGGCAGACCGATAGAGCTAGTGCATATTGACTTGTATTTCATAAACAAGAAATATGTGCTAACTATAATAGACAAGTTCTCCAGGTATGCTTGCAGGTACACTATCCCCGCGAGAGATAGCGTAAACGTAATAAGGTCGCTAAGGAGTTTTATGGCACTATTCGGGATACCTAAGAAAATAGTTTGCGATCAAGGGGTAGAGTTTTCCTCAAACTTATTCAAAGATTTCTGTAAGCAATATGAACTTGAGTTGCTCGTGACGTCGTTTCAACAGTCGTCGAGCAATACGACGGTGGAAAGACTGCACTCGACAATTACAGAAATATATAGGATAATAGTGGAGCAGAAAAAAGAGAAGAAACTGGAGGTTTAACACGACGAGGTTGTGACAGAAGCATTTATAACATATAACAATGTAATTCACTCGGCAACAAAGTGTTCATGTTCAGGAGTAACGTGGCCTTCAACAATGAGCACAATTTTCTCCAGAAAATCAACGAGTTCCAAGCAGAAAAATACCTTAGATTAAAAGAGATGGTAGAAGGACAGAAAGCTAAAAGAATAGAGGCGGCAAGCGCAGACAGGCAGGAACCATTAGGAGTAGAGCCAGGGGACACGATTTTTAGGAAGGAGAATAGAAGGAATAAGTTGACACCGAGATTCAGTACACACAAGGTGGCGGTGGATAACAACTTAACGCTGACCAAAACAAAGCCACAAAAAGTCCATAAGGAAAAAATCCGAAGAATAATAAAAGCTAACGAGTGATAAATCTCAGATGGACGGCGGCAGCGGTTAAGGTGTTCGAGATCCGCGGATTAAAGGAGAACGAGCCTTTAGCCCAGGTCGAGATGGGGCCAGCTCGGAGTCCACGTGGTGAACTAAAAGAGTATAAGGAGGGCATTGACCAATTGGAGGAGATGCTCGGGAAGATGCAGAAGGAAGAAGAGACGCGGGAGGTAGTAAGGGCACTCCAACGAAAGTTAGACCAGGTCAGGGGAAAACTCGAGAAGGTAAGCCCCAAAATAAGGAGCAGGAGGGGACTTATCAACAGCCTAGGGTCAGTAGTTAAAGCGGTAACAGGGAATATGGATGCCGAAGATGAAGAACGGCTGGAAAAGGAGATAAGGAGAGTAAAAGAACAGGAGAAGAGGATGGAAAAAGTACTGGAAATACAGGAGAGTAGAAAGAATAAGTATAGTATCATGATTAAGAATTTGACACAGTACATGCACGAAGAGCAGACTAGAGTAAGCACGTTCATAAACAATAGGACTAACGGGATAAGTAAGTCATTTGTATAGGAAGACAGACGAATTTATAGAATAGAATACATAGATAAGATTTAAATGGTAGCAGATATGTTAATGGTGAAAGTGAGCGATTTGACAGAAAGCGTATTGCTAGCGAAAATAGGAGTTATACCGAGGTTCATATTAGAAGATACAGAGGCTCAAGAACTAGAAGAATAGGGCATTCATTCAGATAGCATTGGAGGAGCATATGTATGAATTCCTCCAGCTAAGGGCTATAATTAACAACACCGATTTTATTTTCGCGATGAGGATGATAATCTTTAATAATCAAAACTACTCCCTAAAAAGGCTACTGGCCTTACCCATTAACAAAACTGAGTACATAGTAACACCTAATTTTGTAGCATGTAGCATGTAACCCGAGAAAGGATAAGATGCACACTGACTGCGGCCCAGAGAGGGTCGGAGTAACAATATCCAATATGAAACAGAGGAGCAATTGGATGTAGAAGGGTGGAAATTGGAAATCCTTCAAACAGATGAGGTGAAACGAAACAGACCGACCCAAGAATTGGGGATCCACGAGTTAAAAATGGAGAGTATCCAAACAAATCGGGAAATCGCCAGGATACAGATTGGGACGGCGATACGCTGGTGGGCGTAATATGTGCCATAAGCCAATCGAGGAATGCCAGCACCTGCACCACAGCTGCCCCGATTCCAACCCTCACTACAAACATCTCTCCGTTATGATCGGTAGTTCAGACTGTGGGGGGGGAGGAGTTACCACCCCAGCACCGGCCCTTGGCTTTCCCCTTCCAGAGCCCCCGCGGATACCATAACGTACCACAACAAAGTATCGGCCACCGATACCAAACGACACTACATACAAACATCCCCTCCAATTCCATCAGCGGGCCACATTTCATGTCAGCAGATTATCGTGGTTTATGTCTTGTGTATGTGACTCGTTGATTTCGTGTAGTGGTTATAATGTCTTTCGATCGGACCGTCAGGGACATGATGGTGGGGTGGCGATTTATGTGCGCAAAAGATTAAAATCTAGGGTATTATTTAGACAACCTGTGCGAAGTGCAATTGATTTCTTGTTTATTACTGTGAAAAGCATCACGAATACGTCCGATACCCTTATAGGCTGCTTATATCGTCCGCACCGAACTATTGAATATACTGATATGCTAAACACTATCACTGATCTTATCTAGTTAGAAATTCTCCTGTATTATCTGCAATCTGTAACGCAGCGCCAGTTTTACGAATAATACGAGAGCTCTTCAGTTTTTCCCATTCAGCCACGTAATGCATTCCTCAGTTGCTTGAGAAGGCTTTCCTATCTGCTGCGATCTAATTTCCCTCAGTATGGGGCATCTACCCAGGAAGTGCTCCGTGTTGTCTTGTTCGCGTATACCACAATATCGTCACGGAACTAATTGCTTGCCTCTCACTATTATTTATTCTGCTGTATAGTTGCCTGGTACTACTTTGCATTGCTTGAGCCGACCAGTATTCTCTTTTAACGCAATCAAGTTTTTGGGTTAACTGATTATGCTGCTTATCCCAGAGTTCTTGATAGTTTAACACTGTACATTTCTGCCATTTCTTGCCATCGCTGAAAACATTGAGTTTTGGAACTAAGCAGATGTTGTGCTTTCAGGTATGAGTACCTGTGATCCACCATGTTGCGTACCTTCCGAATGTAGCCAAAGTAAAGCTGGAGTGTTTCAACTGCTGCATAGCATGTTATCGCTTTTGCCGTCGCTTGATACAATTTATACTTGGAAATGGCTTGTGTTTGTATATTGAGTTCTAGGTGCAGCCTATAGCTATTCGAGTGTCTCTCAATTTGCTTTCCACGTGTTTGTCAAAGTTCATGTTACTTGTGAGGATGACACCTATTTACTTGTATTCGTTGACAACTTAAAGTGCCTCCCGGATATGTTCCATGTTTTGTGAAGGGTTAGCCTGCTTCTGTTATTTCCTACCACGAGGATTTTTCAGGATGATTTCTCATTGTTAATAGATAAACTCCAGTTGGCACAAAACCTTATTACAGCGTCTATCATTTGTTGCAGAAGCTCCGGACTCTCGGCCTTGATTACCATGTCATCTACGTACACTAGCACCTTGAAATGATGTGCATCCAGACGTAATCCTCCTGGTAATTCTGCTGCGATGCTATCGACGAATAGGGCAAATAGCATCGGACTTAGTAGGCAGCCCTGTTTGACTCCTTTATTTGTCGAGAGTCCATCCCAGAAAGTCGTAGTATTGTTGCTATCAAGGCTTCACAGCATGTTGATCATTTTTGTAGAGATATCTTTGTTGCTCAGCTTATACAATAGACTTGTTCTGTCGATCGTATCGATCGCAGCTCTAAAGTCAATAAAAAAGAGATATACCTTTTGCTTTCGGAGAAGGTAATCCTTTGCCAGCCCAGTTAGTACAAAGATGCTATCTATCGTAGAATATCTTTCTTTGAAACCCATCTGATTTCCACTCAACATGTGGTTTCTGCTTACGAAGTTTGTGAATCGCTTGAAAGTTTCATCGAGTTCAAGAATGAAATGCCTCTGTAGTTTCTCGTATCCTTTGGGCGACCCTTCTTATATATGGGATAAATAATATTTTATAGGAAACTGGCCGGAGCCTGAGCATTATCATAAATATCGTTAAATGTCACTGTGAGCTGCTGAACAAATGACGGTGATGCGTTAACAAGGAACTCTAATGGAGTGCACTATCGATCTCTTCATGTGTAATAGCGCAATCTAACTCTTCAACAGCAATGAATGGCCATGCAAAACTAACGGCGATAGTTTAGTGCTTCTCGGCAAGAGGCTGTGGAAGTGCTTGGCAATAAATTTTGTTCCATTTAGCGTTCTCACCAAGTCCCAAGATATAAAGCTTTGCTGTCCTTAATACTGCCCATTGCTTTTTCCAGGTAATGGAAGTAATTTTTCTGGTTATCGGTGCATAGCTACTTGTAACGGACGTTCTGGATTTGGTACGCTTCCTTATCTTTTTGAGAGTGTGAAGGTCTGGCTTGTTTTAGTAAACGAAGGAAATTCTCCTCATTGTTTCGCATTCTGTGTCATACCACGCTTGTTTTCCCCGCTGATCTCTTCTTCTTTGCATAATGCTTGCTGCTTTTCTATCAATGGCATGTGATCGAAAAACGTCTGTTTCGTCGTTTCTCGCTAAGCATCTTTGCCATCATAATTTGAATGGTTATGAAGTCTAGTGTAAGTTAGTTTAGGGCAAGGCGCCCCGCTTTGCCAACGTAGGTTAGTTAGGCTAAAAATAAATTGAAATTATACATTCATTAAAATTGATTATGATCGAGCGCACACAATTATTTTCTCGTCCCGCTTTTAATAAAATTACAGCCACCCAAAGTTTTTGGTTTTGCTTTTAGAAAACTATTCTAAATTTTTCATGGCGCCCCCGGGTGGACTGTAAAGTTAAAGGCAACAATAAAAGTGACAGTGACACATAAAAAGCATACAAAGTAAAACAGTGGCTTAAGACACATACATATATATGCATATACATAATTCTATTTATTAGAATCAAGCATATCGTTGCCCGAGTCGTGTTGTTGTGTGATAATAAAAACAGCAATTAAAAACTTGCTCAAATTACATCTCGCTTTCAATTCTTGGCACTGACGTATGTTATAGTAGAGTTAGAATTGCATGCATTAAAAAATAAAAAAATAAATAAATATTCTTGCAAGTACATACATATAACACCAAAATATACGCACTTACATATGTACTTATTGACATACATTATACATACATATATCGAAACCTATGTGTTAAGACCTTAAAGGAAAAGTCGAAACACTTGCGAGTTCAGTTGTAATTTCAAACTGTTTTATTTTTAAAACGTATGCACTATATATAGGAAAAAATAAGATTATTAAAGCCAAGACCAACGCTAAGAAAAGGAGGGATGTGTGGCACTTGTTCCCACGCTCAATTCTTCTAATGGGACCTACTACATGCAAACAATTTGGGTTCGACGTGCCCATGTATATGATTTTATAGTCGAACTCTATGTGTCCGTTTTCTCAAGTGGCCTCCTTCAAGTGGACTGTATTGTTTATTGGTTAGCCTTTGTCGGTTCCTGTTCATGTTTTATGAACACACACCCTAGCAGTCATAAATCACTTATTTAATGTACGTTATATATAGATCAGTTCAGTGTGATAATATAATTATGTTCTTCTTGAACACTATGTGAAACGCTATTTGGATGCAACAGTTATTTATCGCTTACTGCAATCACTGCAATTTCATCAGCCTTTTTGAGACTTTAGTTCATAGCGACGCAAGTAAACCGGTGATCGAGAAATTTAATCATTTAACCACCACCCCGTCAAACCAGGATCAACCTTCCACGTCCCATGCTCTGCATGCGACATCGTTGGATAGGGTACTTCTGGCTACGTCGATCGTAAGTGTCCGAACGAAGAGCGGTGACCACATTCTGGCCAGAGCTCTGCTGGACTCTGGATCGTAAACCAATTTTATTACAGAGGACCTTGCTCACCGCTTACAGATCCGTAGAGAGAAGTCATGTATTAGCTTGCTTGGCATTGGTGAATTCAATTCTCTAGTTAAAGATAAAATACATACGGTGGTGAAATCGCGATTAAATGGTAGTGAGTTCTAATTCGATTTTTGGATTCTGAAATCAATTTCAGGTTATCATCCTGACCAGTCAGTGAATGTGAGTGACTGGAGAATCCCAAAAAACCTACTTCTAGCAGACCCCTATTTCTACAAGCCACAAAGAATAGATACATATGCTGATAGGAGCAGAATCATTCTTTGAACTGTTATCTGTTGGTCAAATTAAACAAGGTCCAGACTATCCAACTCTTCAGAAGACCCTTTTTGGCTGGGTTGTTTCGGGAAGATATGTTCCCAAAAGTTCTCCTCCCCAAATTACAAATAGTGTTAGTTGCAGTGAAGAATTGATAGTGTCTATTGATAGGACCTTGCAAAAGTTTTGGTCACTGGAAGAAATGCCATCTCAAAAGAAAGTTGCTACGCCTGAGCACAAGTTATGTGAAGATCACTATCGGAAGACGACTCAGGTCGCCATTAGGTCGGTTTGAAGTAAGGCTGCCTTTTAAATCAGATCCAATCTGTTTAGGCAACTCCTTTGAGGTTGCTAAACGGCGGCTTTTGTCGCTTGAAAGAAGATCGCATCGTGACCCTGAGTTGAATAAAATGTACTTGGAATTTATGGACGAGTACCTCTCCTTAAGCCATATGTCTCCTACCGACAATACGATTCCTTCTACTCCACACTATGTAATTCCACATCAGTGTGTCCTAAGGCCCCAAAGTACGTCTACCAAGCTTCGCGTCATTTTCGATGCGTCGTCCAAGATGTCCTCTCAGGTGGCCTTGAATGATATTCTGATGGTCGGACCTACCATTCAAGAGGAGCTATGCTCGACACTGCTGCGCTTCCGTCTGCACAGGTTTGCCCTGACTGCCGATGTTAAAAAGATGTATCGCCAAGTAATGGTAAATGAAGCTGATAGGCAGTTTCAACTCATAGTGTGGAGAAGAGACTCATCTGAATCCTTGAGATTGTACAAGCTTAACACCGTAACTTATGGGACTGGACCAGCCCCATTTTTGGCTATCCGGTGCTTAAAAAGGTTGAGTGAGTCTGCAAAGCTCTCATTCCCTAAAGCTGCTGACGTTATCGGGTCCGACTTTTACGACGATGACATGTTGACTGTTGCTGCATGCTTAAAGGAGCTTAGGGCAATTAAGTCCGAAGTGTCTCAGGTTCTTCAGACAGCAGGGTTTGAGTTGGCAAAGTGGTTTTCAAACTCACCTGAGATCACCGCATCTGAGAGCACAGCAAAGCCCATAACGATCTCGGATTCAGAGTCGACTAAGGCGTTAGGAATCTCATGGTTGCTTAATGAAGATGCCTTCAAATTTAAAATTGACAATTCAGTCATGGGTCTCCGAGCGACAAAACGCAACATTTTATTGGGACCGTTGCTTAAACTATTCAGCCTGTCCATTAACTCTTCATGCTTCCCCTCCATATGGAAGGAGTCGTTCATTATTCCTCTCCATAAGAAAGGTAGTAAGTCTGACGCGAAGAACTACAGAGGTATATCAAAGTTATCCGCAATTCCTAAAGTGTTTGAGAAAATTTTAACTCCGCACCTGCAGCATCTTTGCAGATCACTTATATCTCCAGCCCAGCATGGATTTATAAGGCGGAGATCAACAACCACGAATTTATTGGAGTTCACCTCCTTTATCATTAAAGGCTTCCAAGGTAATCTACAGACGGATGTCATTTACACAGATTTCAGTAAAGCATTCGACTCTGTAAACCACACTCTCCTAGCACAAAAACTTGACCTTTTAGGGTTTCCACCCAATCTCTTGAGATGGATTTCTAGCTATCTTTGTTCCAGGTCCCAAAGAGTCCTCTTCAAAAACTCCCTATCTTCACCAGTTATGGTTACTTCGGGCGTACCACAGGGCAGCCATCTAGGCCCCCTACTCTTTACACTCTTTATAAATGACCTGCCTTCGGTATTAACATACTCTCGAGTACTTATGTATGCGGATGATGTTAAGCTGTGTGTCCAGTTCAAGGACAGCTTATCTCACTCCAGGTTGGAATCCGATCTTAATAGCTTTCAGTCATGGTGTTGTGCAAATTTGTTATACCTTAATGCTTCGAAATGTAAAGTAATGACATTTCATCGCTCCAGCGCCTTTCTGGCTCCTTACACACTAGGCGGGGGTTCTCTCGAGAGAATTACCCTAGTTGATGATCTTGGTGTTCTTCTAGATCCCAAGTTAAAGTTTTCTGAACACATTTCTACCATGGTAAATAAGGCCATGGGCGTGCTTGGGTTTATAAAGAGGTGGTCAAAGGAATTTGACGACTCTATACAACAAAGACTCTCTATGTATCGCTTGTTCGTCCGATTTTAGAATATGGTTCTTGTGTATGGTGCCCTCAGTACAAAGTACACCAGGACCGTATAGAATCAGTACAGAAAAACTTTTTAATTATCGCTCTACGCGGCCTCAACTGGGATGCAAGTGTGAGACTGCCGTCTTACTCTAGTAGATCGCTTTTAATAAACCTTCCATCTTTAGTTAACCGTAGAACAATGCTTGGTGTGATTTTTGTGCACAACTTGATCAAGGGTGACGTAGATAGCCCTGACTTGTTGAGCCGCATAAACTTCACGATTCCTATTAGAATTACTAGAAATTATATACCGTTGTTCCTTCCGATTTGTAGATCGAATTATTCCTTGCATGAACCTTTTAGAGTTTTATGCTCGGATTATAATTCCCTCTACCATATTATATCGGCAACTAATTCCCTTCCTCTTCTTAAATTACTAATACTCACATACCTTTCTCGTAGTTAGTAATTGTAGTTGTGGTGTACGATAGTTTTAATGCATGATTAACTCCTTTAGTAAGATTAGTTCTAATTTTCCTCGAATACTAGTCTAACATCTATCTTTCCTGCATGATCGCGATCGGTTCGGTTAACGAGTCGCGCGTTTTGCGACAGCGCCCCTCGGTCGGTTGGGTGGGAGGAGGGCTGCGTTTTGGCCTGGGATTCACGCGTAACAGCATTCGGCTGGTCTCCCATGGGCCACTTGATGGTGCAGTCATTGCACGTCAACGTCCGAACAAACATCGAAGTTATTCGACCCCCTTGGTTTGCTAAGTCCTATCATCATAACTGGCAAGATCCTATTGCAGGAACTTTGGCTTAACAAATTAGATTGGTATGAGTCTATTCCGCTGCATTTAGAGACAGCATGGAATATGTTGAAAAACACACTGCCTCACTTGGAAAAGATATCCATACCCCGGTTCTTGTTTACCGATCCGATGTCACCGGTGCAAATACATGCCTTTGCTGACGCCTCCATGAGAGCTTATGGAGCGTGCGTCTATATACGTAGCAAAACTGCAGAAGGTTGTAAAATATCGTTATTGACTTCCAAGTCCAAAGTAGCGCCGCTCAAGACCAAAACGCTCCCAAGGCTTCAGTTATATGCCGCTTACCTTCTCGCAGATCTCTGTCACAGAATCAAGCCCCTATTAAAGGTCCCTATCGAACGATCTGTTTATTGGTCGGATTCAGAAGTAACTCTTCATTGGATTCGGTCTCATCCATCCTCGTTGTCAACGTTCGTTTGGAATAGAGTGGCTGAGATTCAAGAGTGGTCAGATGAAACTACGTGGCGGCATGTACCCACGAAGCAGAACGCAGCAGATATTGTCTCTAGAGGTTGTGACGTCAACGATATATTCCAGTCAATCTGGTTCGAAGAACCATTATTTTTGAAGGATGACGAAGAAAACTGGCCCAAAAACTCTCATTTCGAGCTTCCAGAAGACGCTCAGCTGGATAAGAGGAAGACTGCGGTCGGACTGACCGCTGTTGTGCAAATTTCGGAGCTGGTAGATGTCATCGAGGGATTTTCGTCACACTTCAAGCTGCTTAGAGTGTTCGCATATATGTTCCGCTTCATAAGAAAATAAAAAGACCCAACTATAAAGTTTGAAAAAATTGTCTCACCGACCGAATATAATGAAGCTTTCCATAAAATTGTTAAGATTATACAACATCACGGGTATAAAGAAGAAATCGAGAAGGTTCGGAAAGGATCTAGAGTTGGTCCTAGTCTTCAGCGGTTGAACCCATTCATCCATGAAGACACAGTTACTTGGTGTACTTTTACTAGCCAAAGCTCCTATATCATCTGATACCAAGTTTCCTTTGCTGTTAACAAAGCGCTCCCAATTTGTGCGGAGCTACGTGCGTCATCTGCACCATTCGAATGTTCATGTCGGCCCACGAGCACTGGTGAGCATCCTCCGACAGAGTGTTTGGATAGTGAACGCTTAGGAGGTCTGCAGTCAGACAGTCAGATCATGTATGCGCTGCTTTAAATGCAAGCCCCGATTGCTGACTCAACTTATGGGGAATTTACCCGCAGATCGACTCCGTGCTCTCCGCCCATTTGCAATTTGCGGCGTGGATTTTTGTGGACCAGTATATACGACATTGAAAATTCGAGAAAGGCCCCCATATAAGTCATACATCGCGTTTTTTGTTTGTTTTGCGTCCAAAGCGGTTCACCTAGAAGTTGTTTCAGATTTGTCCACTGACTCTTTCTTATTGGCTTTCTAAAGGTTCGTCGGGCGCCGAAGATATCCCCAAGTCGTGCACTGCGACAACGCGATGAACTTCGTTGGAGCCAGCCGCCACCTCAGGCCTCTGCGGATGAGACTCGAGGAGCAGTGGGAGGCAGTTCGGGAATTCGCATCAAAAGGCGGATGCGAATTTGCATTCATACCGCCACGAGCTCCTCACATGGGAGGCCTTTGGGAGGCAGGTGTAAAATCTGCCAAGAGCCTACTCCTACGGGCGGTAGGCAGCGCGCTCCTAAACGCCGAAGAGCTCGCCACAGTCCTCGTCGGGATCGAAGTGGCAATGAACTCCAGACCGCTGGGAGCTCTCAGCCAGACTCAAGCGACGGCGAGGCACTAACGCCCGGGCACCTGCTGACAGGCGGTTCGCTCGTCGCCCCCCCAGCACTGCGGACTCCGGACCAGGAGAGTCTCAGCTGCTTGCGGCGATGGCGACTTGTCTCGTCAGTCAGGCAAGCGTTTTGGCGGCGATGGTCCCGCGAGTATGTCCTGGGCCTCCGAATTCGGGGCAAATGGCACCAGCAGCAGCACAACCCAGAGGAAGGAGACCTCGTCCTCGTGGCCGAGGACAATCTTTCGCCGCAGGAGTGGCTCGTCGGGAGGATTATCGCCACGCACGCAGGGGAGGACGGCATGGTCAGGGTCGTCGACCTCTGGAGGAGTGACGGAGCAGAATTTAGGCGGGTCATCTACAAGTTGGCGCCGCTTCCAGTGAGTTGAAGCCGTGCAGGCCTTCAACGGGGCCGGTGTTTCGTCGTTTCTCGCTAAGCATCTTTGCCATCATAATTTGAATGGTTATGAAGTCTAGTGTAAGTTAGTTTAGGGCAAGGCGGGAGCGCAATAAAAGCTCTCTCTCGCTCTTGGCGAATTCGCCCCGCTTTGCCATCGTATGTTAGTTAGGCTAGAACTAAATTGAAATTATACATTCGTTATGATTATGATTATTATCGAGCGCACACAATTATTTTCTCGTCCCGCTTTTAATAAAATTACAGCCACCCAAAGTTTTCGGTTTTGCTTTTAGAAAACTATTCTAAATTTTTCAACGTCTCTGTCTTGATCAGCATATCAACTACATACTGTTGCCATTGACCTTGAATAAGGTAGTAGTGTATTGTTGACGCAGCTTATCCACACAGAAACGTTTGGTAATTCCATTTAATACCGTCATGCGCAGGTCTTCACACAGCTGCATTATTTTCTTGCCTTTGCTGTCCACCACGTTGTCTTATGCATTTCTAGGGACGTTTGCGTATTTCGCTCCCTATGGGCTCCCCTGACTTGATTTGCATCGACCCTATCCTCGCATTAAGATCGCCGATTACACTACTCGACAAAATTAAAATTTTTTTTTCGCTGTGTCCGAAAATTACTTTTTCTGATAGATTTGGAGATTTAAAATTTTGTAAGCAATTATGGTTTTTATGGTTTTAGGCACAGTTTTTTTAAAGAATTTTTTAAATCTGGTATTTTTTGTTATGCTTTTTTCAGAGGTGTTGCCTTTTTCACATTAATTATGTATAACCAGTTGTGTGGGTTGTATTGAACTTTGCAGTTCTTAAAAGCTGATAAATGCAGCTATAAATCCTACCCAATCATTTTTTTGCTGCAGCTTACCGTCTTGAAGATATTAAGCTTTCATGTTCAAAATTTTTTCGGAAATTTTGGTCTAGTCTAACATCTATCTTTCCTGCATGATCGCGATCGGTTCGGTTAACGAGTCGCGCGTTTTGCGACAGCGCCCCTCGGTCGGTTGGGTGGGAGGAGGGCTGCGTTTTGGCCTGGGATTCGCGCGTAACAGCATTCGGCTGGTGTCCCATGGGCCACTTGATGGTGCAGTCATTGCACGTCAACGTCCGAACAAACATCGAAGTTATTCGACCCCCTTGGTTTGCTAAGTCCTATCATCATAACTGGCAAGATCCTATTGCAGGAACTTTGTCTTAACAAATTAGATTGGTATGAGTCTATTCCGCTGCATTTAGAGACAGCATGGAATATGTTGAAAAACACACTGCCTCACTTGGAAAAGATATCCATACCCCGGTTCGTGTTTACCGATCCGATGTCACCGGTGCAAATACATGCCTTTGCTGACGCCTCCATGAGAGCTTATGGAGCGTGCGTCTATATACGTAGCAAAACTGCAGAAGGTTGTAAAATATCGTTATTGACTTCCAAGTCCAAAGTAGCGCCGCTCAAGACCAAAACGCTCCCAAGGCTTCAGTTATATGCCGCTTACCTTCTCGCAGATCTCTGTCACAGAATCAAGCCCCTATTAAAGGTCCCTATCGAACGATCTGTTTATTGGTCGGATTCAGAAGTAACTCTTCATTGGATTCGGTCTCATCCATCCTCGTTGTCAACGTTCGTTTGGAATAGAGTGGCTGAGATTCAAGAGTGGTCAGATGAAACTACGTGGCGGCATGTACCCACGAAGCAGAACGCAGCAGATATTGTCTCTAGAGGTTGTGACGTCAACGATATATTCCAGTCAATCTGGTTCGAAGAACCATTATTTTTGAAGGATGACGAAGAAAACTGGCCCAAAAACTCTCATTTCGAGCTTCCAGAAGACGCTCAGCTGGATAAGAGGAAGACTGCGGTCGGACTGACCGCTGTTGTGCAAATTTCGGAGCTGGTAGATGTCATCGAGGGATTTTCGTCACACTTCAAGCTGCTTAGAGTGTTCGCATATATGTTCCGCTTCATAAGAAAATAAAAAGACCCAACTATAAAGTTTGAAAAAATTGTCTCACCGACCGAATATAATGAAGCTTTCCATAAAATTGTTAAGATTATACAACATCACGGGTATAAAGAAGAAATCGAGAAGGTTCGGAAAGGATCTAGAGTTGGTCCTAGTCTTCAGCGGTTGAACCCATTCATCCATGAAGACACAGTTACTTGGTGTACTTTTACTAGCCAAAGCTCCTATATCATCTGATGCCAAGTTTCCTTTGCTGTTAACAAAGCGCTCCCAATTTGTGCGGAGCTACGTGCGTCATCTGCACCATTCGAATGTTCATGTCGGCCCACGAGCACTGGTGAGCATCCTCCGACAGAGTGTTTGGATAGTGAACGCTTAGGAGGTCTGCAGTCAGACAGTCAGATCATGTATGCGCTGCTTTAAATGCAAGCCCCGATTGCTGACTCAACTTATGGGGAATTTACCCGCAGATCGACTCCGTGCTCTCCGCCCATTTGCAATTTGCGGCGTGGATTTTTGTGGACCAGTATATACGACATTGAAAATTCGAGAAAGGCCCCCATATAAGTCATACATCGCGTTTTTTGTTTGTTTTGCGTCCAAAGCGGTTCACCTAGAAGTTGTTTCAGATTTGTCCACTGACTCTTTCTTATTGGCTTTCTAAAGGTTCGTCGGGCGCCGAAGATATCCCCAAGTCGTGCACTGCGACAACGCGATGAACTTCGTTGGAGCCAGCCGCCACCTCAGGCCTCTGCGGATGAGACTCGAGGAGCAGTGGGAGGCAGTTCGGGAATTCGCATCAAAAGGCGGATGCGAATTTGCATTCATACCGCCACGAGCTCCTCACATGGGAGGCCTTTGGGAGGCAGGTGTAAAATCTGCCAAGAGCCTACTCCTACGGGCGGTAGGCAGCGCGCTCCTAAACGCCGAAGAGCTCGCCACAGTCCTCGTCGGGATCGAAGTGGCAATGAACTCCAGACCGCTGGGAGCTCTCAGCCAGACTCAAGCGACGGCGAGGCACTAACGCCCGGGCACCTGCTGACAGGCGGTTCGCTCGTCGCCCCCCCAGCACTGCGGACTCCGGACCAGGAGAGTCTCAGCTGCTTGCGGCGATGGCGACTTGTCTCGTCAGTCAGGCAAGCGTTTTGGCGGCGATGGTCCCGCGAGTATGTCCTGGGCCTCCGAATTCGGGGCAAATGGCACCAGCAGCAGCACAACCCAGAGGAAGGAGACCTCGTCCTCGTGGCCGAGGACAATCTTTCGCCGCAGGAGTGGCTCGTCGGGAGGATTATCGCCACGCACGCAGGGGAGGACGGCATGGTCAGGGTCGTCGACCTCTGGAGGAGTGACGGAGCAGAATTTAGGCGGGTCATCTACAAGTTGGCGCCGCTTCCAGTGAGTTGAAGCCGTGCAGGCCTTCAACGGGGCCGGTGTTTCGTCGTTTCTCGCTAAGCATCTTTGCCATCATAATTTGAATGGTTATGAAGTCTAGTGTAAGTTAGTTTAGGGCAAGGCGGGAGCGCAATAAAAGCTCTCTCTCGCTCTTGGCGAATTCGCCCCGCTTTGCCATCGTATGTTAGTTAGGCTAGAACTAAATTGAAATTATACATTCGTTATGATTATGATTATTATCGAGCGCACACAATTATTTTCTCGTCCCGCTTTTAATAAAATTACAGCCACCCAAAGTTTTCGGTTTTGCTTTTAGAAAACTATTCTAAATTTTTCAACGTCTCTGTCTTGATCAGCATATCAACTACATACTGTTGCCATTGACCTTGAATAAGGTAGTAGTGTATTGTTGACGCAGCTTATCCACACAGAAACGTTTGGTAATTCCATTTAATACCGTCATGCGCAGGTCTTCACACAGCTGCATTATTTTCTTGCCTTTGCTGTCCACCACGTTGTCTTATGCATTTCTAGGGACGTTTGCGTATTTCGCTCCCTATGGGCTCCCCTGACTTGATTTGCATCGACCCTATCCTCGCATTAAGATCGCCGATTACACTACTCGACAAAATTAAAATTTTTTTTTCGCTGTGTCCGAAAATTACTTTTTCTGATAGATTTGGAGATTTAAAATTTTGTAAGCAATTATGGTTTTTATGGTTTTAGGCACAGTTTTTTTAAAGAATTTTTTAAATCTGGTATTTTTTGTTATGCTTTTTTCAGAGGTGTTGCCTTTTTCACATTAATTATGTATAACCAGTTGTGTGGGTTGTATTGAACTTTGCAGTTCTTAAAAGCTGATAAATGCAGCTATAAATCCTACCCAATCATTTTTTTGCTGCAGCTTACCGTCTTGAAGATATTAAGCTTTCATGTTCAAAATTTTTTCGGAAATTTTGGCTTTGAAAACTCAGGAATTATTTCTTGGACTGTATTTTTTGGTTTTAGATAGGTACATCAGGCGTCGTTTAATGTATCGTTTGTAAGAATCGATGGATAAACGGCTAAGGTGAAGCCGTTTGTCCAAAACGACTTAAACCGCATTTTACCTAAAAAAATACCGTTTGGTACGTTGCTGGCCCAACTGCCCATAAATAGCTGAGAGGTCAATTAGTAATTTTCAGTCTTTTCAGTAAGCTTTAATATAATAACGCATTTTTATGTAAGTTTTATGTTACTACAATATTTTAAGATTATTTAAATGGTTAAATTTACTTGGCCGGCTTCCTTTGTCATTAGGGTCACATTCTCTTATTAGAGTCCACACAGAGTCACCCAACATATTCTGATTCCAAACACCTTGATACAGTTGTTCCATAGCTTTTAATTGTTGGTGTTATCTCTCTCCGTGCTCATCACTAACGCCCCCTAGGTTTGGCGGAAAAAAGTCTAAGTAGCTGTGCAGAAAATGGACTTTTGGTGACATGTTGGCTCCAATGTGTTCATAATTCTTAATTAGGTCTTGAACAATATTAACGTAATCATAACTCTTGCTGTTACCAAGAACATTTTTTGTAACCAGTCGGAATGAGTTCCACGCTGCTTTTTCTTTTGTAGATAAAAAATATTTTTAAATCCCAAAGTATTTTCGTTCCGTTTTTCCCAGCTCTTTCCTGGGTAATGCTCTTTTCTATCTCGGCTATCTTTTGTATAACCGCCTTGCAATCCAGTTAACATGGCTACGACTTTTAAGTTCCACGCGACCTTCCACTGGTGGTCTTTATATTTAATAGTTTCAATTTAGTCATTGTTTGATAGGATCAGAGCTCGCAAATAACAGTTGACCGTTTCTCATTGTCCAAAAATAACTGTTATTTACAGACCCTTTGAGCAAAGACTCAGAGATAAACCGTTCACATCAGTCTCTGAGCAAATCGGTCTCTGCTCAACCAACAACCCTTTTTTCGTCTTACTTTTGCTCTGCTCATTCACTGAACGTTTGTCGCGAGCGAGAAAAATAAAAGTCACTTGTATTTGTATGCGTGTATGTATGTGATTCTTACGACGCACTGTGGGACATTCTGCCATTTCAGCTTGCTAAATTAATTACTTTTGAACGAATGAAGATATTTTCATGAAATAAACAGCATTTGAAAGATACATTTTTCAAAATTTAGTATGCAATATAACGTGGCGCTACATTGTTTAGAAGCTTACCTATACATTTTTTTATAACATTTTAAATTTTTTTGCCGCATATTTTCCTATGTAAGGTGCTGAATTTAAATTTTTTTTGATCGATAAAGTACTTTTATTGGCCAATTTTACTATACATAATAATTTTACATCATTTTTTTTAGCTCAATCTGAATATCTAACAATCTTAACATTTCTAAAGAATAACTATTTTCCGATTTTTTTTTGAGATCACACATGTCTAACGGATGAAATATATGGATCTGAGGAGGCTGCTAACATGTTGAAAAGATCCCTGTTTTGGGTTTTTCGTGATATCTTGCACGTATTCATGTATCTGTATTTCTTGTAATCCTTGTTTCTCGCTTCCTGTACTTCCTCTGACATCTCTCCAATTGGTAAGCTCGGATATTCAATTAAAATTTGACCATATGTCAAAATTTTATGAAGCGTAGGAGTAAGTTTCTTTTCAGGATATTTTTCCTGTAACAGCTCTGCAGTCTTCGAGGCATATTCACCAAATTTGTGGGTGTTAATTTTCTCCTTGCAGTTTAAAACATTCAAAATGACACCCAGTAATTTCAACTTTTTCAAAGAATGTCCGTGATGAGTTTCCATCGTTCCATAGTTTTTCAACGAATTTTTCTTGAATAATTTGTTTCCTATTGTTTTGTTTTTCCTTGGGTGTCGTGATTTTGTCAGAAGATTCTCCCTCTCGCGGAATGTTATATGCAAGTTTTAAAATTAACTCCATACATTTTATTATTGCATGCAATGGGGAAATAACATATTCCAAATTTTCCTATTCAACTATGGAATCATCCAAATTTTTAAAATATTTTTGGGTTTTCTTGCAAAATGCACATTTCAAGGTAGATTTAGTATTAGTTAGTTCGTTAAGTACTTTTCCATCAAATTCAAAATTGACATGAATGGTTTTTTCCTCCTTGATTTTTTTTACCGGCCTTATATTAGAAATCTGGTTCTTAATATCTTTTACTGTGGACTTTATTAACTCAGCAGATTCTTTGAATAATATAGAGCGGCAATAGCGAGCAGACGTCGTGGATTTTTCCAATATTCCGATGTATCCGATTTAAGCTGCAGGGGTATAAGAAAAGCCATAAACATGTTAGAACCTGTTATGGTTTTATCGTCTGTGGGTATTGCTTGCTTAAAATCACTCTGCCCAGAAGATCCATCAGTTTTTTTTGCGGAAGACTCTCAATCTGATGGTGAGGTAAACTCTCAATGAGCCGTTTCCCAGTGTGTTCCATCAGGTCTTAAAGTTTTACTTCCACTGATATCTCTGTAGTTATTGTTGATGTGTATTGTGTAATGTTTCTGTATTCAGGCAGAATGTCTACATTAGATTAAGAAATTCCGCTATATTGAATATTTCTCCTTAGACATTCCCAAATCAAAAAACAATGCTAAAGCCTCTTCAAATGTGTACTTCATCGGTTGTGAATTTGGTGGCGTGAGGATGCTATCCTTGATCCTGTCAAGTCTCACCGGGCTTGCATTAGAAACAGCTTTTGTAATACACGACCTCTTGTTTTCCTTGTCGTTCGAATATTTGACTGACAGTGCCTCTGATAACTGATCCGTACGTATATGACATGTTGCATCTACAAGTTGTCTCTTTCTTTTATAATCTGAACAGTCATCCAAGGTTTTTGTTGGTCTTCCTGTGACTCGTCCTGTAGAGTTGGAGGGTCCATCATATAGCAAGCTGTTTTCAATTAACCAGTTTGCATTTTTCCTATTAAAGATATAAGTCTTATGGGATGCGCTTTCTCATTTCTTTTTAATATATAAATGAAGAATTTTAATTTTTGTTCTTATACTTTTATACTGCTCGGGGTTGTACGATACTAAATTCAATTCATTTAGAACAGCTCCCACAAATTCGTTTGAGGAACTTGAAGTTCTAAGAATCTCCAATAACTTTATATTATCCATAGCCATTTTCACGTTAATTATGTTTACAAATTGTATTCACTGCTGCTTATACGCAACTGGATGCTTTAGAAGTCAAAAATAGACTAAAGTGATCAAAAAAGGAATGCAATATATATACCTATGTATGTACCAAACTTTGGCATAATAAAAGACAGGTTATACCTGGTCAAACAAATTAGGTCAGAGGTTAAGAGACTAACCTGCATATTCATTAATAACCATCAACATCATTTAGGTAGCGCAAAATTGCAAATTTTTTAAATTTGAAAAAAAAAAGTTCATCAAATTTTCCCGAGATATTTTTTGTATATGTTTATTGAATATTTATTTATCAAACTTCCCAAACCCATTTCGGGAGATTTGGGCGATTGGCTTCTAGATCGATTTGAAAGACAATACCTTGCTCAAAAAACCAAAACCAAAATATGATTTTGTATGGGATTTAACAGCTCAAAAATTAGATGGTTTTGAAAATACGTTTTTCTTGATTACTGTCCATGCAACAGAATAGGTTTTTATTGATTACTAATAACAATGAATATACCTAATTGGACACACTAAAACAAAATCATAGGTAAAGTAGTTTACTTTTAATTCATCCTCAAAGATGTAGCAAGTGAAAAAAAGTTGAATACATTTGTGCACACTGAAATAATGTTCAACTTTGAATTCTCATATCTCCTTAACTAAAAGTCGGATTATCTTGAAAGCTCTGGGAAATTCTCTGTTAGATATGTGTATTTATTTTATTCAAAGCGCTCAAAAAATTATTCGGCTTTTGCCACCTCTTTTCGTCTGATGTCCCACTGTGCGGCGTTTCAGTTGCAGATAGCGTCGCAATTCTTAAAATGTTCAAAGCTTCAAAAGAACATTTCCGACTCTCTTAACTCACTCACTCATCCACATCCAATATATTTTGCCAAAATGTTTACTTTGAAAGCTCAATGTAGTGCAGGGAAGCCCAAAGCCAGCATACGGCAGAGAAATCACCAACACTCACAAAGAAAAACACCAATACCAAAAAGGGAACGATTTTTTGTATTTCAATTTGTACACTGGAAGAAAAAAACCTTTTTTCATTTACACAAATGTGAAGAAAAAGGTTTAGCAAATGATTGAATTTTGTATTCAAAATCAATTTTGTATGATATATAATGCACTGCTGTTCGCAACATTAGTTTTGAGCGAAAAAAAAGGACTCAAACATTTTGCCGGCAGGTTAAACACAACAACATTTTTTTCCAGTGCAAGCTCGAAGATAAGGCAAACGGACACGATGTGCAAGAAACACCGAATCTCGTAATAGAACATTAAAGAACATGTCAAAGTGCGCCGCCGAGACGCTGACATTTTTTCGTTTTGCATTGCCTTTTTTGGTTTGTGCGTTCTTTTGTGATCGAAAAACCGAAGCTATAAGACGTTTCGTAGCAAACTAGTGGAAAAAATGTAGATAAGTGCCGTTTAAATCATAAAATCGGTAAGTAAATAAAAATGTATTCCCTTTTTTAGTGAAGAGCACAAAATTAGAGCTTGGGATCCGTCTAAAACCCCAATAAAAAAAACACTTTACACACGCTGTGTACATATTTTTTTCTAGCCCTCTTCTTATGCGCCACGCCTCTTGCGTCAACGAAAACCCCATTTTTCGCTGGAATTGATTTTGCGCACCACTTTCTTATATAAAAGGGGAGTATAAATATTAATAAAAATGCCATTTAAACGTAAAAGCAGGAGATATATATGCGAAGAGAAGCATATATTTATTTGCACTGCCAATATTTATATTATTAAAGAACATGTAGCAGACTTTAGTTTTCCAAAGCCATGTAGGGATTTTTCTAATTTTTCAAATGTGAGAGCTGAGAATTCCGAAACAACAAATTTTAATGTGCGCCTAGGGCAATGGATGTTCGAAAATAATATTAGCAAAAAACCAGCTAATGATTTGCTTTGTAATTTTTCATATAAATCTGCTAATTTAAGCCTAAACATTAATATAGACGGACTTCCATTATTTGAAAGTTCACTTAAACAAGCTTGGCCAACTTTATTTAATATCAACGGCACAAAACCTATTCTTGTAGCTGGGATATATTTTGGCAAATCGAAGCCCAGCGATCCCAATATTTACTTAGAAGAATTTGTAAACGAGTTATTAGAATTGATTGAGGATGCATAAATGTATATTTATAAATTATATAAATATATATATATAAAATAGATAAAAGAGAAATGTATAAGGGGCTTAAGAGTTACCCTAGCAATCCGTAGTAAGTATTATTTTAAATATGTATATACAGCGGGATTCAAAGAAAAATTTGCCTTGGAAGACGCCGATTTCGATAGGGTAACTCAAAAATTTTTCCAGTATGCCCAGGAAAGAATCCAAAAAGGGAATAAAAGAATGAAAATATAAAAAACATTTTCTTTTTTAATAAATATGTATAAATAATAATTAAAAAAAATAAAAACTTTTCATTAAACGAAACTTTTATTATAGAAATAAAGTGGAATGAAATATTACAAATAGGCTCGCAAAAGATATTAGAAAAGGCTCGCAAAAGATACTAGAAAAGGCTCGCAAAAGATATTTGAAAAGGATCGCAAACGATCCGCTTTTGAGCTATCGAATATGAAACTTTGAGTTTCGCTTAACTCTCGTTTTCGATATCGTTTACGAAGTTTTGGTAAACTGGGTAGGCCTGGGCACCCCTTGTGTAGTGTATTGACACAAGTGATTCAATATGCACGCGTTTACTTCAAGTCTCTTTTAATGAATAGTTGGTTTTACATCTCGTCTAATCTTATACCCTTTTTTTTCATGGGGGCGCATCATTGCATTTTTCCGTTAAGGCTAGTATCCAGCACCGCGGAAAATTACTGCCAGGAATCTGCTCTTTATTTCTTGTGTGTGGAACGAAACTGAAATAGTGTAACCAAGTAATAAAAAAAAGGTCGGCTACTCTAATAAACCAGCTGTATTATGTAAGCAGCGCCAAATGTGATAGTTAAAATTGATTAAAATTGAAAAAGGAGAGAAATTGACTCTGACGATGATTTTATTGTGTTGGGGGCGGCATATATCGTTGCAAACAAAAACGTGGGGGAACGTTGTGAGCCGCGTCGAACATTTTCGGGGATTTTTATCTATTAGATGTTTCTATATTTGTTTACATACTTTTTTGCATCTGTTATTTCTACATGTCTAAATCTACTTCCTACATATACATACACGGCTGTGTGCGAGAGAGAGAGGGAATGAGTCTGCGCTTGGAAGGCCACTAAAATTAAATTTGTTCCTTCTGGCTATACTAATGATCCGATCTGATCCAGATTCAATACTCTGATAGATATGCTCATTTTCCATGATTCTGCGTTTTTGGTTTTCCCGTTTCTTCAAAATTGTAGATATTCGTCTTTTGTGGGGGTGGAAGGGGGCGGTGCGAAATTTTTAAATACACTTGTAACAATGTGATAGAACAGGAGTCTGGATACAAAATTGTGTTCCTCTAGCTTTTATAGTCTCTGAGCTATAGGCGCTAATGAAGACGGACATTATTATTATTTTTCATTATTTCAACTGGTGTCAATACCTCGTCCCCCTGGTTCCCCCCCGGGGGCTTCTGGTGGACCGGCCGTTCCTCCTGGTCTCCTTGCCGCCGCGCCTCTTTCTCCGTCGCCGTACCTTCGGTGTCGGTTGGCGCCTTTCCTGATTCCTCTGGTGGCGTGGGATACATCGTGGAGAGCTGGGCCTCCGTTTCCCCGAGCTCCTCCTTACCCATTCCCGCCGTTTGCCCGATCGCCTTCCCTCCAGGGGCCGCTGTCGTTCCTATGAGCAACCTCTGCGACCCGCATTCCATCCGTGTCCCCACAGCGCACAAGAAGTCCATCCCCAGAATCAATGGCTCGACCATCGACGGCATCACCAGTAGTGACAGGCTCACCACTTGCCCCCAAGCCCCGATTTCCGCTCTGAGCGATCGGTTAGTGTCCAGGCAAGAGCCATCTGCCAGTCTTATGCGCGTCCTCGCGGTCTCCATCTCTACCACCGCTGCCAACGTTCGGGCACACTCCTCATTCGCGAAACTTCGCGTCGCCCCGGTGTCGAGCGTGGCGGAGATGAAGCTACCCCCAATCTCCACCCTTGCCACGATCCGGCCCCCCTCGACCCTCAATCGGTCTCCGCTCCCCGGGCCTGCCTCTATTATGCCTCCACTCGGTCCCGACCGGAGTGGGGCTGGGATCCGTTTCCCAACCCTCCCCTTGGACAGCACTCTCTGGTCAGCACGTTCCGTTTCCCACAACCTACGCAGAAGAGGATCCGAGGATTAGGGCATTCTCGAGCGTAGTGGTCGTTCTCGGCGCATCTACGACACGCCCTTCGTGGGTCATAGGGTTGCTCGTCGGCTTGAGTAGTCGCGCGATGAGCCATCTCGGCATTCCGAGTCGTTCCCGGTCCCTCGCGGAACGGGTTCTGCCTTCCCCGCACCCCCCATCTGTCACTCGTTACATTAGGGTGTTCAATCGGCCCCGCCTCAAAGCCAGGGTCTCTCTTCCTTATGTATTCCACCTCTGCCGCCCTCTGAGTGAGCTGACTGAGATTCGCGTAGTCGCTCGGCCGGATAAACATTTTATACATGGCCGCCATGTTGTCGTATATCCGAGCGAGCCTCTTCTTGGTATCGTAACCAGCCTGATGCATCAAGGATTGTATCGCGATGGAATACTGCAGGAAGGTCTCGCCTTTCCTTTGCAGGTGGACGCGAATCTCGTCCTCGAGCTTTTCGTAGTACCGCGGGGGCAGAAAGCTGTCCAGGAAATCCGCCCGGAAAGTCGTCCACGAACCTCGGCGCAGCCCGCTGGCCCGCAGCCACAGTGCGGCGGCGTCAACGCAGAGCTCGTTCATCGCACTGGGCATCTCATCTTCGTCTATCCTGTGCGAAATCATCCTCTCCTCTACCTCTTCTATGAAAGACAAGGGGTCCGTCAGCCCGTCGAAACGTACTCCCCATTTCCGCACGATCTAGGGGACCAATCTCTGATTCCTGGGCGGTCCCCACTCCCGAGTCCTCGGTTCGTCGGGGCCGGCATGACGGTCCCCCCTTTCCGGTACGTTCTCCGCCGTCGCGGGCCTTGCCTCGCTCCTAAGGGAGCTCGGTCCCTCGTCTAACTTAAGCACCGGTACTTGTGATCTGTCCACTTGGAAGTCGGGTAGAACCAGTGAGTAGCATGACGCCGTACGACGCGCGAGTACGCTCAACAATTCCCCTATCTCCAGTTTCGACTGGTGTAGGGGCGTCCCTTTCTGCAGGCCGGATGGTTCCCCTTTCTTCTCAGCGGCCTCTATTTGAATATACCTGGCTTCTAACTTGGCTATCAAGTCCCATTTCTCATCCGTGTGGCGCCCCTGGGATATGCAGCGGGCCACCCGTTTACGCAGCTCGTCCACCTTCCCCGCGTAATCTACGTCCAATTCCAGGGCCATGGCGATCAACTCGTCGCGCCGCCTCCGGTATACCCACCCCACGCCAATGCCCGGATTCGGAGTTTGCTCCTCAGTTAGCAGGTGTGGACCCACGGCTCGCTTATCCCCTTCCATCTTGGCCTGAACACTGCCAAAATTTCCCTTCCAAATAAATTTTGTCGCTCGTGCAACTGAATCGTCTCACTGTGCGGGCCCTGCACGCACACGGCAAAGTCCACTAACACCCACGCGATTTCCCGTCGATCGGATCTGCCTGCAGCTGTGCGCCGGTACCGTACGTTTTCGGGTCCGCTTTACTCTCTCGCTCCGTTTGGCTAACTGTTCACCGTCGGTCACTCACCTGTCAGCCACGGTGTCGAGACCGAATCAACCCACGTCGAGCAACTCCGTTACGCTCACAAACCGTTTCTCTCACTCGACGCTGAGCCAACGCCAAATATATGAGACCCACAGGGGGAGGGGAACCTAAACGGGGGGGGAAACGAAATGCTAACACGGCCGCGCACACAAATCGTTTCAGTTTCGCGATGCTGAAAAAGAATTTACATGCAATAAATTGAACTGGAGAGGGGTAACATAAACGGGGGGGAAATAGAGCGCTAGCGCTTAGCCTATACCTCGTCTCTCCACAGCCTCTCTTTCTCGTTCCCCCGCCTACCGGGCCACGATGCGCGCTGGTGGAATGGAAGAATGACCGATTGTGACAAATTTTCGGTTCTTTACGTCGACAATTTGACACCCCTTTACCGTCTCAACGTCCCTGCTCGGGTGCCACTTGTAAAGAAGCCACTGGCCGGGGAGATAAAACTCAGGCAGCCAGGGTCCGTCACAAGAAATTTGTAACTTGTTGAGACGTCAAGACAGATCAGGTCCACGGGTCTCTTCCCCTCGCGATCGCACTTCCCCTTTTTACTCGGTGGCCCCGCCCCTGTATTTTCTAAGTGAGGGCAGCCTACGCTGACGGTCGGTCGGTGGCAAGAGAAAGGGAGGTAGGGTCTACCGGTATACCGGTAAGGAACTGGGACTCGCCACTGGGTATTTCTTCGCCCCGAAATAATTACACAACGCCGGGCAATTCCTTTCAGGGGTTTATTCTTCCTTTTAATTTTTCCTTTTCTTTTCTTTTCCTTTCTCACTTTCACTCTTCTGTTTGTGCGCGAGGCCACTCTAGTTACGGCTCTGTCTTCTCACTGACTGTCCCTCTCTCCTCGCCGATCGCCCCGAGGCCTCGCCTTCGGGCGGCGATCGGCCACGTTCTTGGCATGCGCATTGCGCCGTGTGCCGCTACTCTTCACTGCATCTCTGGGCAACTCAAAATCTCGCTCCGTGCGACTCTTATATTATTCTTAATCCTACGACTTAATTCTGCTCCTTATAAGCTATGTGTCCTAAACTACTTAGTATAATACTAATAATGATAAGAGTGATAAAAGTAATACGTTAATGATGAAAGGGGAGGGGGTAGAAATCAAAATGTTGGCTACTCCTCGCGCGCTTACGTCTCGCGGCCCCGTGGGTCCCTGCCGCTTCATGCGGGCTTCTGGTTCGTACGGGGTGGGTCGCTGCCGCCGTCTTTTAGGGCGGGAGCCCCGGGCTCCGGCCTTACAAGCTGTCAAACTTGTGGATGGACATAAAGGATTTGAACGCAACGGTCAAGTCACGAAATCCAGTTCCATCAGCTCGCTCTCTCCGTTCATCGATCAGTCTGGATTACTAAGAGCTGGAGGTCGCCTTAGCAACTCATCGCTTTGAATTGATACTCAGCAACCGCTTATTTTGCCAAAGGGAATGTCATAACTTGCGCTCTGATAAGATTTTATCACGAGTGGAATCTTCATGCCGGATTTTTTATTTATTTGAAAATTAACAATTGTTCTGCTAATAAAGTTGAATTAAAATTAATTAAATTAATTAATAATTCAAAAAGAATTTAATATAGAGAGGAATTAAGAGGAAAAATAATAATACTAAAGTTAAAGATTAGCTGTATTCAGGTAGTGGTAAATATTGAGTTATATACTATTAAAGGATAATTCAGGGGATAAAATATGGTAAAGTGTATAAAATTTATGGCATAACACCCTTAAAGGTTCATGCTGGGCATAGTTTGACCTACATAAAGAAAGCCTGATAGGCTGAAAGGTACGGGTAGGTCGAAAGGGAACGGATAAGTCAATCTGACTCAGTAGTGTTTGGGAATCAACCATCCCAAGAAGGAGCTTTGTATAAACATTACTCCATTGCATATTCTGTGATGGTGCAATGAAAGAAGATTAATAAGTTGCAGTCTAGATCGGTGAGGTGGCAAGAATCTACTGGAGTCCCAGTTTAGATTACGAAGAGCAAAAATTAAAAATTGTTTTTTCACTGATTCGAGGACAGCTTGTTGCTCTTTATACTGCGGGCTCCACACACAAGAACAATACTCCAATATCGGACGCACTAGTGAAATATAGAGTTGTTTGGTCACATACGGGTCGTCAAACTTCTTAGACCAACGCTTGATGAAGACTAAAACACCCTTGGCTTTATTTACAGTAGCGGATATATGGCTATTAAAACACAGTTTGTGGTCAAAAAGGACTCCAAGGTCAGTTGAGCTCGATATTCGATCCAGGGAATTATTACCAAGAGAATATGTTACACAAAATGTGGATTGCGACGATAAAAGGTCATAAGTTTGCATTTCGAAAAGTTCAAAAAAAGCAAATTGTTTGAGCACCACATTAGGAGCTCATTTAGATCCAGCTGAAGGTGTGTGTGCAAATACCAATCAGAGTACGGCAGACAGATTTTTACGTCGTCCGCATACATTAAGGTATGAGAGAATGTTAAGGTTTTTATAAACATCGATCAACATCGACTAACCTTCTAGAGTTCTCATCTAAATTCAACCGTGGTTTTCGAAGTGGTTTGCAAGCTGACGTAATTTTTACGGATTTCAGCAAGGCTTTTGATCCCATAAACCATACCCTGCTAATTCAGAAGTTGTCTTTAATAGGTTTCCCTAAAAATCTTCTAAATTGGATTTCGTCGTATCTTTCAAATCGCACACAACGGGTTTTATTTCTGATGTGTTTTCATCTAATTTGTGAATGACCTACCCCAAGTTATTACATTCTCTCATACGCTAATGTATGCGGATGAAACCACGTTCTAGATTGAATTTCTACTGCAAATGACATTGGAGTCATTTTTGATCAAAAGCTGTGTTTTTGCAACCATATAGCCTCAACAGTGAACAAAGCTAATGGTGATTTAGCGTTCATTAAGCGTTGGTCTAGAGAGTTTGACGACCCGAACGGGTTCAAACAACTGTATACTTAGTTAGTGCGTCCGATATTGGAGCATTGTTCTTGTGCAATAAGCTTTCCTCGAATTAGGGCAAAAACAATTTTTAATTTTTGCTCTTCGTAATTTAAACTGGGACTCTGGTAGAATCTTGCCACCTTACCGATCTAGGCTACAACTTATAGAACTTCTTTTATTGCATTATCGCAGAATATGTAATAGAGTAATGTTCGAGCACAAGCTCCTTCTGGAGGTGGTGGACTCCCAAACTGTCTTGAGCCGAATTGACTGGGCCGTTCCGTCTCGATCTACCTTTCGGCCTATCTGATTACAGTTATGTAGGTCAAACTACGCCCAGCATGAAGGTTTAAGGTTTTATCCTACTTTTTTAATACCCTTTCCCATATCTTATCCCTTGAGTTATCCCTTAAAGCAAGAAATTTAATATTTACCACCACCTGAGTACAAATAATTTGGACAGCAAGCAAAAGCTACTGATCTGAGTATGAGGAGTCGTGTTGGTTTATAGTATGAAGTTTTTGTGCTGATAACAAAACCAATATATGCATTTTTGTAGTAGCTTTGGGCATATTAAAAAAAAATTGCAATGTTTGTTGTTTTCGAACAGTTTGTATGCTCTTGGCCAAAAGTTATGAGGCAAAAAAGAAACGGGGCCCATAACTGGTATGTTTCCCCTTAATATTGTAACTGACACGGTCGGAGTCGCTTCGGCCTGACCATCTGTCTACTATTTGGACGTCCTAGCTTAGGAAAGATTGCCGTGGATTTAATGATGCCTCGACACCTGCGTTACAATAATAAAATCGAAGACACAGATATGTGAATGACCAGATAATACGGGAACGGACTAGGACTAGCTTTACTCCCTGTTGTTGGAGAACCAGGATGTCAGCGTTCTCCGTCTCCGTCCTCAATTGAGTCCTACAGGTAGCGTGGGTAGACGGAGAACGCTGACATCCCCTACACATTACTGCGGTGCGTGGTGCTTAAGGAGCCCTCAAGAAGAAGAAATTATCTCAAATTGATTTCACGATATAATTCGAAAGGTTTCGATTTTACTTAAGTGGCTAAACATTACAAGAAGGATTGATTATAATAAGATATGTCAATATGCTTATTAATTTTAATATGTGCGTGTGTGCGTGTATGAAGCTGGGTTGTATACGGTACATAACCCGTCCACAGTTAGGTCGTCGCAACTAGAACTTGAACCAGTTGGACTGCGAAGATGGTATCCTGCGGAGCGTAATTGAGGATCTGATGATTGCGATAGAAAGGGTATCCCTTGATGTGCAAATGAGGGTCTGAAGACACAGCGACAGCCTCTGATGATTGCAGTGGGAATTGAGTGACAGGCAGCTTTGGTACTCTTTCTGATACTGATTTTATTCAACAAAACTTAACTTTATTTATAGGTAACAAAAGGTAAAAAAAAATGCTGATTTAATAAGAATATGATACAATGGTAAAAATGATAATTAATGTGAAATTAATATTGTTGTAATATGATTTTATTGGCTGGTGCTCAATTTGGGAAATTGTGATGGTCAGCAATTGCACCAGTCTTGTTAGCTTCTGAGGAATGATCGCATTGTCAGCAGAATTCGCTGCCGAGGCGGTTTATTGTTCACTCAGCTATAATGCTGAGTCGTCATATTTCCTGTTGACCGGGTGAAGTTGATGTTTTTGTAAAAGTGTCATGTGTATTACATAATATGTCTGCATTGTTATTTATGTATGTATAATGTTACTTATGCATAATTCTTCGACTGAAATATCGCGTAAGTTGATGGAAAAATGGCGTGACATAGGGGAAGGAGCTGAAGATCCGCGCGGTTCTTGGGTTGCTGTCCGTGGCTTTCATGATTGATACTTCCGGAAAATGTAGCCAATAATCAATAAAATTGACATGGCTAGGGCAGAATAGGCAGCAATTTGGTGGTGCTGCACTGCGGTGATATGTTTTGGCAGCTCTTGATGATTGATTGCTGCTAGTTGCTGGTGTAGATTATCAAGTTCTTGAAGATAGTCTGATGTCTGGTTCTGCAGGTGTACCATTGGTGGTGAAGGAGATGTCACCGCTGAACTTATGTCTCCAAATCGAGTGTAGGTTGATTTTTCTCGCTGCTTGCAGTGCTGAAGGTGCTGATGCTTATTTCTGTGTTGCGAGCAGTAGATCCAGGAGATAGCGAAAGTAAACCAGTTCTTTCCAACTGTATGGTTGATGGAGATCCGTTGCGGACTGCATGAAGTCTCATTAGAGGGTGTGTTGCAAAATTCCATTTGTTCGGTTGCTGAGTTCTTGTTCACAATATGTAAGACTTTAAATGAATGACTTGACATAATGTTGTTGTTTTGTTGTTAAAAAACTGGAACTCGCAGCGATTATCAACGTTAAGGACCGTTTGATGATCAAAACAGATGAATTCTTCGTTGGGCAGTTTGAAGAAGCGTCGAAATTCCTCTGGAGTTCCCATGAACTGATCTCGATGTGTGTTTACTGTAATTACAGTTTTGAGATTGAATTGGAATGATGCTAAAGGTTTCAAGCTGTACTGTTGAAACTAGAGGTAGCGCTACCTTGAATACGACGTGGTTTGCAGTTGGTGTTCCTTCGGCCCGCATGATTCTGTATAGATGAATGACATTCTATGTTGTAACCGGCAGCATTTGATCGGGTGGCAAATGATCCCGTATTTGGTCTAGTTGATCTCTTAATTTTTCAGGAGAAACTAGCGTAGGGCTTATTGTCCGATGGTGAATACCGATTAGTACATCAGCTATATCGGACTGCATACGTTGAAGACTCGTTGTCAACAGAGTTAATTGTGCTGTGAGTCCTAGGTAGGCCTGAGTGAGATGATCGCCGTGATATGTTCCTCTTTCTCTGTTGATGGTAGCCACTTGCCGTTCCAACACCTTCAGTCGGTTGTCCGTTGCTGACTTATCTTTCCTGACGACATTGATTGTGGAGTCGACAATCTAAGTTTGATTTCGCAGAAGATTTAGTATAAAGTCTTCGTTTATTTTTACCTTTTCGATTACATCGGCCATTTTCTCAGCGTATTTTGAATCAAAAACACCGAACAAATTGTTTGCCACTTTTTCTACTATATCAAGCGGTGATCGGCGTTGTCGAGAGTTTTTCATTAACATATTTCCTGTTTGTAGCTCATTGTACAAATGTTGAAAATGTTGAAATATGGTCAGCAATTGCACCAGTCTTGTTAGCTTCTGAGGAATGATCGCACGCTGGAACATTTTTTAGTTCAGGGCACATGTGTCTTAGTTCGGATATTCCGGTGGACATCACTTGCATATCTTTCCAATATGGATCAAAGTCATAGTATTTGATCATGGTCCATTCAGACGTTGTCAGTCTTGTGGTTACAATTTTCTCATAGAATATTCCAGGTTTGTTCGCGAATTGTGTCACATTTATTGACTGTGACAACGCTAATAGAAGCATGAGAAGCATCACTAGCAATGTTGATGTAAGTGAAGGTGCAACTGCCTCTCTGCGCTGTGGTGGTGGCTAATCAGGCCTTGCAATGTCGTTGATGACGGTGTTGGAGCGTTTGATCTTGTAGAAAAGCAGCAGAACACGGCGATGTATGCGTTGTCTGGCCTTTTTCCTCGGATCTTATGGTGAATCGCAATCGGTCCACAGTAGTCAAGGCCTGCATTAAGAAATGGGCGTGCTTGAGTGACTCTTTGTGCTGGAAGATTGCCCATAATCTGGTGCATTAACTTTGGTCTGGCTCTGGTTCATCTGACACAGCTGTGAATGATGTTTCTAGCCATCGTTTTGTCGTTGATGATCCAATACTGTTGTCTCGCAATTGCCCTTAGGGCTTGGGCACCGCAATGCATGTTCTCTTCATGGAGTTCTCGCATAATAATTTTGGCTATCGGATAATTGTATGGCAGTAGAATGTGTTGTTTAACGTTGTATGGAACTAGAGCTTCTTTCAGTCTACCGCCAACTATGATGAGCCCATCGTCTCCTAGTATGGGAAATAACGATATGATCGAGCTCTTTTTGTCCACAGTCTTATAGCGTTATAACTTTCTTAAGTCTGCGGTAAACTCGACTTGTTGGATAGTTCGCAGGATTATAGCGCGAGCACTACTCAGTTCTGTGCAGAGTGTCGTTGTAGCCGCTCTATTGGTTTTGTTGCAAAAGCGTAATATTATGCTACAAAGCGTTAGCTTGTAAAATGAGTTGCTATGTCTGCATGTGTATAGTTCTTCTCCAAGTGCGCTGGGTGCGATTGGCAAGTTGACATGCTTCGCCTTTCTCTCGAGATTAGTAAGTTCACTGATTGGAGCAGTCGGCCATTTGTCTCGGGATCCGTGGAGGAATAGTGGTGATAGCAAAGACAATATAAATAATAAGATGAGTATCGCCCGTACAATTTCAATCGTGAGCAGCGAAGTTTTCTGTATATGCCTAAGTGCACGCTGTCTCGCTCGCACGAAGAAGATAAGAGAGAATGAGTTTGCATGTGTGAGTACACACAGAGCTGCAAGCACTTATGTGTGCGTATTTGTGCCGAGCTGCCGAATTTTGACGAGACGTAAACAAGACAGAAATGTATTTGCTGAGAATTGGGGAGGGGGGAAAAAAATTCGTTGGCGATTGACATTCGGATAATAAAATTGCATTATTCATTTAAATAGTAATAATAATATAATTCTTTAATATACTAATACTAATATAATATATTTACATTAAATATATATCATTTAGCTAATATTTTTTTTATTATTTTATCAAATATTAAAAATGGGTAATATACATAATATCTATATAATTTATTATATTTAATATATGAAATAGTTAATATACAAATACATACATATGTACATAAATTTAAGAAGTTTCTTTATATTTCAGTTAATACATATTACTAAGAGACTAAATATTGATATGATAATAGACAATACAATTTTTGGTTATATGTATCCAACCTGTTCAATCGCAAAATCAACCCCTATAACGCAATTCGCCTTTCAAGAAATTGTATCAAATTGTCTTGTCTTCTTTGCACAAGTTTACGTACAAACGCACATACATGCATGCATAAGAACTTCAAAATTCATTGCTTTATAAAGTCGACCCACAAATACCCAACAGACATTTTATCGAATGTGAAGTCATTTATCACATAGATTATGTATTTTTACATAGGTACATTCCTTCATTATATTCGCGTATAGTACATTAAACAAAATTTGCATATAAGGGGTATACAAAATACTACTTTTTTTGTATTATGAGCAAGCGTCTTCAAATAGTGTCATAGTCCGCAATGAATTCTAAGGTATTCGGTATTTCGTTGAGCGCGGCGTCGTCAACAACCAATACAAACAAGCAGACCTAACATGTGTGCACACGTACAGTTGAATCTCAGCCTCACGTATGGGACGAGAGAGCGGTTCGTTCTCTTTCTCTCTGTCTATCTGTCTCTCTCTGTTTGTGAAAAGACATACGAAAAGACACCCAGCCAAAATGGACTCCAAAAATTTTGTATGGCGAGATTTATCTTACTATTTATATTGTCTTTGGTGATAGTGTGATCTACTAATCTGCTTGCTGCAATTTCTCTTGAGGCTGAGCAGCTTTAGTTTGACAGTTTTTAGCCGATAGTACTTGATGTCCTCAGACGGATTGTTTCTCCAGACGATCATCTGATGCAATTGATCCTCCGGATTTATCCACACTTGTCGGTACATATTTTCTATGTCCGCTGTGTAAACGTATTTATGAGTCCGAAACCGTAATAGAATGGACAGAAGTTCACTCTGTACTGTGGGTCCAGCATGCAGAATGTCATTTAGGGACTTTCCGCTTGCTGATTTACATGATGGTTCAAATACCACTGGCAGCTGTGCTGTGGTACTTTCGGGCTTGAGCACACAGTGATGTGGTATGAAGTAACGCCTTTCCGGAACTTATGATGCTGGGACCATCTTCATGTGTCCTTTCTTCATATCTGTTCATGAACTCCACATAGCTCTTCCAATTGTCTGGTGAGGTCCGTCGCTCTAGTGCAAGGAATCTTTTGGTTGAAATTTCCAAAGACCCCCCCAGGGCTGAAAAGTGTTCGGAAAATGGGAGTTTCACTATAAGCCGCCCATCAGCTGCAGTTTGTAAGTTTTCTACGAAATGAGCTTCGTATTGTGTCTTGAGCGGTGTGCGTGGTTTTTCGCCTGTCTCAAGGTTATCCAGAGTCCAGAATTGTTCCATGTGTTCACTAATTCCCGTTGCACAAATGTGCGAAGATCTGTAGGCAGACTTCATTTTTCCTGCTATAATCCATCCCAATTTCGTATTTTGCATCAACGGGCTTACTATCTTAAGGCGATGTTGATTTGGGAGCAACAGGGAATAATAATGTTCTGCTCCGATGAGCATGTTGATTTTTCCTGGGTTATGGAAGTTCGGGTCCGCCAGTGGGAATTTGCTTGGTATGTTCAAGCTCACCGAATCGAGTGCCTTAGCTGGTCGATCTTCTATTATTTGAGGCAGTACAAACGCTTCAATTCTTTGCGTAAAACCGCTGTGAAGGGATTTTATAAGCACATTTTTTCGTGCTCTGCTGCTATTTGATTGACTTCCAATTCCTTCGATGCGCAATTTTGTGTCATTAAGTTTAAGCGACAACATTGATGCCATTCGTTCAGAGATCAAATTTATCTGTGATCCCGAATCTAGCAATGCTCTGTAGTTAGCAACCTGTCCGTTGGTACCTTCTACAGCCACTCTTTTTGTGGCCAGTAGGTTGTAACTATTGTTACTTGCTGCACAAGCCATTGGTGTCTTTGGTTCTGTGGATGCGAATGATGCTGTCTCGTGATGCAGCATCGTGTTGTGCTTCTTTTCGCACTTGAGGCAGGTTTGACCTGGGTATGCGTTTGTTTTGTGATTAGATGTGATTAACGCACATTTTTTGCTTTTGTACCCAGTTAAGTCGTTCTACTGGAGATCTGGAGCGAGATTCTTCGCATGCGTAAAACCGATGGTTTGCCTTCTTAAAAAATGAACATAACGGTGCTTGTGTATGTCCTGTATTTGCTGATGCGCAGGCCGTGCCTTTTGGCTCTTTCTTCACTGTTTGTGGTTTGTTATCACTTCCTAGAACTCGAATTCTTTTCTCTTGGAACTGAAGTATAGTATCCAATTGCTTTTTTTCTATTGAGCTTCCCAATGAATTCTCATACAAGGGCTTATTTTTTACATCTAGTTTGTTTCTGATTATGGCAATCAACATTGGATCCCATGTGGATGTATTGATGCCGAGCCCTTTTAGGGATGCAAGTGACTCTATTGTTTTTATGTACAACTCCTTCAATGACTTGGGATCGTCATTGATTGTACTATGATTGAGGAAACGGTTCAGTATCGTATTTGCAACATCTATAAGATTGTTGTATGTTTCAATAAGATTGTCCAAGTCTATTAAATAGCTGTCCTCTTTTAGATCGATATGTCTTATAAATCTTTCTCCCCAGTAACGGTGGTTTTCAGGTACCACATCTTCCGTACTGTGGGCATGTTTGTATCATGAATCATACATGAGAACAAGTCGTAGAATTCGGACCATTTCAGTTTTTCCCCATCAAACTTTGCAATGGTGATGCGTAGAAGCTGCGCGTCATCATTTTTTGATGTGGCTGGGTTCGCCAATGCCCTTTAAAAGTCTTTTTCCAGTGATAGGTACGATTTTATATCGTATCCTCCTGCTTCTCATATTCTTCATGAATGCTGAAATGGACTTCTTGTCCTTGAGTCCATAGTGATTTTATCAAATCACTTGAGGAATGTCCTCCCGCCTCTGAAAATAGTTTCAGATTGCATTTTATGGCCTCGACTATAGCCTTTTGTCGGCGACAATTTGCTGTAGTCTTCTTTTGACTGCTGAATGAGGTCATTTTGTCTGGAGATGGTTTGACTTTCTCCAAGATTGCTTAATGCCTGTTCTAGCTTGTCAAGGTTCTCAGTAAAGATCGCAACGTATTTTTCATGTCATACGTAGGTCGGTAGAGAACTTAATGTATTTTTCAGTTTTATCCTCCTCTCGAATTGTGGAGTCGTTTGTGTTGAAACGATTCCATGCATTTTCGTGTGCTGATATTTTGGCTTGAAAGTTTGAAGCTTTTTGCTTCCTTTTTGCACTTCGAGATTTTCTCGCTAACTTGCTGCTGCACATTGAATGCCTCTGTGGTGGCAGCTTGTTCCTCCTGTGGATTATCCATTTTGTCAATTACTTCCTTTGTACTTCTGACCCTATAGGAGTTTTTTATTTGCAGCTGGATTACGCTCCGAACCGCAACCGTTGTTGGTTAAAGAAGTAAAAATAGACTTGAACTATTGGATGGAGGGAGTTGTGCTGATTCCAGTTGATGGAACGCACGTTCAGCAGATAATGTTGATCACTTGGTTAGCAATCGATTTCTTGCTGTATGCTTTAACTCTGAATGTGTCAGAATTGCCGAATTGATAAATGATATAAATGTAATTGTATGTGGCAGGTGCCGTTTGCGTCGAATCCTTTCTCTGTCGCCTTGTTGACAGGATGGAAAGGATGACTGAGATCTGTGTATGTGTATGCGTTTAAGATGCTTGGTTGTAAATCGTCCACAGTTAGGTCGTCGCAACTAGAACTTGAACCAGTTGGACTGTAGAGAGGATATCCTGCGTTGCGCAATTGAGGATCTGATGATTGCGATGGAAAGGGTATCCCTTGATGTGCAAATGAGGGTCTGAAGACACAGCGACAGCATCTGATGATTGCAGTGGGAATTGAGTGACAGGCAGCTTTGGTACTCTTTTTGATACTGATTTCAACAAAACTTAACTTTATTTATAGGTAACTAAAGGTAAAAAAAAATGCTGATTTAATAAGAATATGATACAATGGTAAAAATGATAATTAATGTGAAATTAATATTGATGTAATATAATTTTATTGGCTGGTGGTCAATTTGGGAAATTGTGATGGTCAGCAATTGGACCAGTCTTGTTAGCTTCTGAGGAATGATCGCATTGTCAGCAGAATTCGCTGCCGAGGCGGTTTATTGTTCACTCAGCTATAATGCTGAGTCGTCATATTTCCTGTTGACCGGGTGAAGTTGATGTTTTTGTAAAAGTGTCATGTGTATTACATAATATGTTTGCATTGTTAGGTATGTATGTATCATGTTACTTATGCATAATTCTTCGACTGAACAATAACAATAGATGACAATATGGAGATGATAGTAATACAAGATAATGAGTAGATTATAAATTTGATTATCAAAACAGATATCATAAGAAAGCTTGCAATGCAAGTGAAAGCTCGCATATAAAAGCGGCGCTACACGTATGTATGTGCATATTCACGTACATACGTATATCTATCTGAGCTCCCTTTTCTGGGGGCGCTCACTAACACATTTAACCTTGATGCTTTCTTACTTGAACACGCTTACACCGGCTATGCCGTATTCGCTATTCGTTGAGTCCATCGAAGTCAGCAGGCCTGTTCACGTTGCAATTACTTAGGTGTTTAATGTCGTTAGCGGCGCATAACTAAAGAAAATCGAAGAGAAGTATAAGTATGGCTCATTCACAATAGCAAAGATCTAATCAAAATAAATTTACGCGGCGATACTAATAATGCGTCGCAACGCTTGGGTCTTTTCACCTCTTTTATTCTGCACTATCCAGCCGCATGTAGGGGACCTGGAGTCAGTAGGCTGCGGCTTCCCGATGGTCATCTTTGTGAAAGCTCATCCCAGTGGATATTTATGGGTTGACCTGGCGTCAAGAGCTGGTCCTCAAGCTTTTGCTTGTTTTAGTGGCCCATATCTAAGTGGCCAAAGAATATATTGGCGATCAGTCTCGGGTGCCGGCAGCAATCGCCCCTCCCACTGAGAAAATACTATACGGGTTGTGGCGATGCCAAGAAGGAACGGCTTTAGGAGAACAGATCACTTCGGAAGAACCCTGTGATTTATAATGTTAAGACCGCGTTTTATCATTACACTTCTACATACCTTCTCCTGAGGTTATGCCCGATTGGATCACAAGGATTCCAAATTTTGGCCGAAATTTGCGTGGGAAAACCCTCCGTGTGCATATGCGACCTTATTTTACGCCTTTATTTTAGAGGATGGGTTTATTTGGCCGAACAACACTTGGATTAAATTGGCACGAATATATGGCACCGAGACTTCAGTGGATTTGGTATTAGATGTACTTTTTATTTTGGCTGTTAGTATATCTGCACTTGGCCACAGTCGAAATTGGAGAAAAAGACACATACATTTTACAAGTGCAGCTTGGACGTGCCTAAAGCTTTCAAAAGCTCACATGCATTTTATGAGTGTAGCTTGGACGTACATAAAGCTTTCAAAAGCTCACATGCATAGAGCTTTCTGAAGCATACCGATCATATGTTCCTACGATCTGAAAGCTTTTTATGTATGCTGAATACAGTGGAGTCGCAAATAATGCGTACGGTGCGTGGACGTTAGAGAGGAACAAGAGAGGGGAGGGGGTCAGGTCAATAGAATGAAGGCTGTGCTGCTGCAGGTTTGTTTCGACGAATGATTAGTGCGGCCGCTCGTATGCAATTTAATTAGATCTTATCTACTTGAATAAGAAATATTTCTATATTTTTTCGCTTTTCTTTAGTTATGCGCCGCTAACGACATTTAACTCGTAAATCAAGGGTGCCCAAAGTCAGCTTATGGCAGAGAACTAACCAACACATACAAAGAAAAACACCAATACCAAGAAGGGAACGATTTTATATATTTCAATTTGTGCACTGGAAGAAAAAAGTTTGCATACATTTTCACAAATGTGAAGAAAAAGGTTTAGCAAATGATTGAATTTTGTATTCAAAATCAATTTTGTATTATATATAATGCACTGCTGTTCGCAACAATAGTTTTGAGCGAAAAAATTTACTCAAACATGCGCTATTAAACATTTTGCCGGCAGGTTAAACACAACAAGGTTTTTTTCCAGTGCAAGCTCGAACATAAGGCAGAAGCAAAATGATTAAGACAACAAAAAAAGCACCGAAATTGTTGTTGGTCAGTTTGCTTTCGCAAGCAACGACGAATACACACACATAATGTTTGCATGTGTTGAGTTTTTTTATACTTGGTGCAGTTCATGTATACGTTCTGTAAGTCCCTATCTGCGGAGAAAAAACAAAAAAAAGTGAGCCCATGAGCATAGGCCTGGGCACCCCTGCCATAAATAATTGCTAAGCCCTTTGTCATACATATCATATAAATTCATCATTAGCCTCATCAACATGCCTGCTGACTTCGTTGAACTCACCGAATTGTGAGTACCGCACAACCGAAGTAAACATGTGTTCAAGTAAGCATATAAAAGGTTAAATGTGTTAGTTAGCGCCACCCGAAAGCTTAGATTGATATAGGTACATATGTACGTACAAAAATTCAAATCATTCCAGACGAGCATAAACCAATGGTTTGCTAAGCTGAAGAGCTTTGTCATGAACATATGTGAATTAGCACATGCATACGTAGAGCGTTGTTTTGATATACGAGCTGTCACTAGTATTACAAGCATTCTCATTATATTAGTTTAAATAATTAAATCCCCATACTGATGAAAGAAATACCATGAATCCAAACTTTTACTCAACTTATTATCATATATTATTATCTCCGTATTATGTCTTCTTCTAATGTTTAGCCCCTTAAATACAAACAAAATTTTTAAATTATAACGTAAAATCAAGATAAAATAGTTTATTATTTTTGAGCATCTCGCGCCGCAGTAAAGTTAAGAGTAGGCTTGATTGAGACCTACAAGTAGGGTAGGGTATAGACGGAGAACCCTGACATTTTGGTTCTTCAATAAAAAGGGGTTAGCTAATCTCAGTCCGTTCCCGTGTCGTCTGCTCATTTTCCTTTCTCTGTCAACGACTTTATTATATAAACGCAAGTGTCGGGGAAGCACGGAATCACGCCAATCACCCTGAGCCAGGCCGTTCAAAGGCCGTAACGACTCCGACCGTGTCAGTTACAAGGTCACGGCGATGCATTTGATTTTGAAGATTGGAACCTAGGATTCATAGGGATTGACTTCGGGGAACTTTGACCAGGAAAACCTTTCGGTGAACCTCAAGCGATATGGCATCAGATATGGCAGGAGCGCACTGCGAAGGGGCGTACCCTTCAACACAACATACGTAGCTTAGGGGACTGGGATCGCTGGAGCGAATCACGCAAACAGAACTTAGAGCATTACTGGCAGAAACCAGCAGGGCAGAGAACAGCAGAGCAGTAGAACAGTGAGTAACGGAGCAGCATCATCGAGAGAACAGCAGCATCAACGGACACGGAAGAGGAAAAAGGAAGAAGCATGTTCAAAGATAATATATTCCTAATCTTGGATTTGTAAAAATATGGTCTAAGGAATTTACTGACCCTTATAACACTAAAGTTTTGTATGTTTCTCTGGTCCGGCCTCTCTTGGAATATATTTCCTGCAGCTGGTCACCTCACTACCAAAAATTTCAAGAAATGCTCGAATTCGTTAAAAAACAATTCTATCCGTGGACTCGACATCTCCCTTCCTATGAAAGTAGGCTGCGTCTCATTAACCTCCATTCTCTTAAATCCCGTAGAATTTGCCATGGAGTTCTCTTTCTCCACAAACTTATCTCTTCTGAGGTCGAATCAACTGCCCTCCTCAGTCTTATTAGTATTGCTGTCCCTTCCCACCCAACTAGGCACTACTTGCCTCTTCATATCCAACTATGTCTTTCTAACTACTCTGATCATTAGACCTCAGATTTTGAATATTTTCATCTGATTGGTACCAAATGTTTTATTTAGACTCTTTATCGTTCAAATAGAACAAATTTGAATGCATTTTGAAAATATGAAAAGCATATGCAAAAAATATGCAAGCAAATATGCAAACAAATATAATCGAAAAATTGAAATCCACTCGTCAAATATTAAAGTGCGAGCAATACAGAAGAATATATCTCTGGTTTAACAACAATCAACAAACAGAAGCTTATACTAGTTTTCATTGATGTACCATATATTGTTGTATTCTTTTTATCGCAAGCCGGAATGAAAACCAGAGAAAGGCTTTATTCATATTGCAAGTTCGACTTGAGAGCAAAGCTTTATGACAACAACAAAGCTGTGCTTGTTGCTCAGCACAGACAAGGTGTAGCCAAAAACAGGTGCAGCTTCTTTATATTTTACTGTACTTTCTTATCTGTTTGATTTCTGGCGCGTTTGATTTGCGTTTTCGTTTTACTTGTTGCTTACTTGTTTTAAAATTGTTGGAAATGATGTAACTTGTACCACTTGTGACAAAAAAGTAAAATTTTAATGTTATGCTTATGCAAACAAATTTTCAAATCTTTTACGAATTTCGAAATTTGTTCATCGAAATATTTGTTTGCAGTACGCCTGATTGTTAAATTAAAAGTATGTTCTAATGTTTAAAATATTTTAGATTTCTTGCGAAAAAATTTTAACTACAGCGGCATATTGCTACTGCTCTTCACAGAAGGTCAAAAGCATTGAATAACAACGACGAAAAAACATACTTCTAGAAATACGTCCAGCAACTTTTCAGGCAATTCTAACGATGAATTTAAAAGGGATTTATGCACAGCGTTGTTTGCGGGAAATGTACTTAGGAATGTGCTTAGTAATTTTATATTCAGTAATGTATGTATTAAGTTTCATTTGCTCTACTTTAATCTGTTTAATCATCTGTTTAATAGCTGACAATAATCAGAAAAATTGCAATATTTATACAACCTATAAATCGCTTTTATATTATTTTTTGATTTGCTTAACATTGGAAATCTTTGCATGTTTTTCATATATTTTGCATATGCATTACATGTAAATATGCAAAAAATAATTTGAAATATGCATATCGTTTTCAACTCTGATCGTCTATCTCTCTCGTAGTGTTCAGACGCGTTTTTTCATTGCGCTCCGCTCATTTTTCACTTATTTTGTATAAACAACCGGTGTTTGTCCAAAATAAACCCTTTGCGAACTAACAAATTAACTTGCTAACTTAAAGTCTATCCTGAATCGCGAGTGCATGCCTATTTACTGTGTAAATCATAATTTAATAATTCTTTTTTCTTTTTTGCGTCGGTTAACATTGTGTTTTTGTTGTTGCTTTTCGTAAGTACGCTCTCACATTGAATTTAGCCCGCTCTCATCTTGTAGTCTGTGCTTTAGCATCACTCTCTCCCTATAACCCAAACATAAATAACTGTTCTTCCTCTCTCGCTCTCAATACTTTCCGTGTAGCAGCGCTCTCTCTCTCTCATTGCAGCTGCTGCAACCGCTCTCCTCTCTCCGCTCAGTTTTTACTAATTCCGCTTTAAGCGTTTGCCTGGCACACTGGTCTGATTTCTATTTGTTTTGAAATAAATTTTGTTTATTGTATTTAAAATGGAATCACCTATTATCTGTACCAAAAAAACCTGCAAACAGGTGGTCACCCCTGATCAGTCGAGTATCCCCTGCTACCTTTGCAGAAAAGCAATGCACGCAAAGTGCGCTGGGTACTCAGGCCTCGTGGGTGATGCAATTTCCAAGCATAATGGCTTGTTCTACTGTTGTGAGGCATGCCGGGGGGCTCACATAGAGATTGCCAGGTTTATGGGGCAGACGCGGAATGGCTTTAAGGAGCTGACCGTGGGCTTTAAAAAGCAGTACGATCGGCTCCTAGCCATGGAGTCTTTGTTTAGCAGTTTGCAACTGCTGAATGAGTCTCCTAGGCGAAAAAAGGTCACTCCGCGGGATCTGCAAGCCCCAACTGTCCCTCTGCCGCCCGTTGCCGAACAACCTACTCCGACCACTCCAATTGTGCAGCAGCCGATATCGTTTGCTATTCCAAGGGCAACGACAGCTGCTGGTGATGCAAATTCGGCAGCCGAATTTATCACTTCGGAGAACGCACAACCAGAAATTTCCGTAGCGTCCGTGTCCGTCAAGTCCGCCAAAATTCCTAATATCCCGTCCACTTCGATCCCACCAACAAACATACGACCCGGACCACCGGGTATTGCCATCACAGATACAAGGTCTGTGGTGCCAAACCCAAGATTGGTGGTGATCACACCTACACCTAAACGACAAATATTTGTCTCACGGCTTGCCCCTTACACCACTATTAATGACGTTACTGCTTTTATTCAAAGCAATATACAAGCCGACGGTTTAAAGGTGGAGAAGTTTAACTTCTCTTATGCCAGGGATGTAGCTTCATTCAAAACAAGCGTCTTCCCAACTCATTTTGACACCATTTGCTCTGCCAAATTTTGGCCAGAGAACATGGTGGTGAAGGAGTTTAAGGCGAAGAAGAAGAGTAGGCCCCCAATAACTCCTAATACTAGTCAGGCCAGTGCTCCATCCTCATCTTCCCAGTCCACCCATCCAAAAAACTAACTTCCTCTCTCTTAATCACCTACCAGAATGTTAGAGGCCTGCGTAGTAAGCTCAGCACTCTGTTTCGGGATAGCGTCGCATTTGCATCCCATGTAATTGTGTTTACAGAGACCTGGTTAAAACCGGAAATTCTTAGTTCTGAAGTTTTGGCAGGTCGGTACACAACCTTTAGAAATGACCGTTCGTCTCGACGTGCAGGTGGGGTTCTGATTGCAGTGGACTCTAACTTCACGTCGGAACATTTTACAGTCCAGATTCAACAAGAACTGGAATTCCTGTGTATAAAACTGATTCTTCCCGCTTTTTCAGTCTTTATTACATGCTCGTATATTCCACCTTCTTCGGATATCGCAATTTATGAGCAGCACTTGTCCGCCTTAAGCGCTGTTTCTTCCTCGCTATCAGATAAAGATCATATGATAGTTCTTGGGGATTTCAATTTACCAGGAACTGTTTGGTCTTCGGTAAACGAGTCTAATAACCTAGTCCCCATGTCACGACATGCATTTATAGACGGCTTACTCGACTTATCCCTGTCTCAAGTCAACCATGTGAAAAATTCCCTGGGTCGATTGCTTGATCTGTGCTTTTTAACGGATCCGACCATTGCGTTGTTAACCCGAGTCCCTCCGCTCACTATACCTGAAGACGCCTACCATCCTACACTTGAAGTGTCGCTCGATAAAGGACCAACCGCATTGGATCGGTCGGGTAGGCTACCTCAATGTGTCCGCTGCTTTCGTAAAGCCGAGTTTGCGAAGCTTAATAACCTCATTAGGGATTTTGATTGGTCCGCTTTGTATTTGTGCACTGATGTTACAATATGCACAAACATTTTCTATGATGCACTTGACTCACTTTTTGAGTCTTGTGTCCCACATTCCTGTCCTATTAGATCTGGGAAGCCCCCTTGGTTTACCAAAGAGTTATCCAGTCTAAAAAACTTAAAATCAAGACTTTACAAAAAATTGAAAGAAGTTGGCTCTCCTTCTTCTCTCTCTCGCTATGTAATGGCTCGGTCAAACTTTTCAGTTCTTAATTCCCAGTGCCATAAGAACTAGCTATCTAGATGCAGGATACGTTTTTCTCAGGACCCTAAGCAGTTTTACAGCTTCGTAAACAGTAAGCGTAAAACGTCCGCTCATCCATCCTCGCTATCACATCTTAATACGTCGGCAAATACTGATCAGGCAATTGCCGATCTTTTTGCCCAATACTTTCAAACAACCTATTCTCAGGAATGCTACTCCGGGCAGCCGTACCCATACGGTTTACACAGGTCGAACGGCATCTTCAGTCCTTTGCTAAATGAAAGCTCTCTGCTGTTTGATCTCCGGAAAGTTAAGCCGGTGTTTTCACCGGGTCCGGACGGAGTTCCCGGCTGTGTACTTAGATACTGCGCCGAGTCTCTGTGTGGACCGTTGCTTAAACTATTCAGCCTGTCCATTAACTCTTCATGCTTCCCCTCCATATGGAAGGAGTCGTTCATTCTTCCTCTCCATAAGAAAGATAGTAAGTCTGACGCGAAGAACTACAGAGGTATATCAAAGTTATCCGCAATTCCTAAAGTGTTTGAGAAAATTTTAACTCCGCACCTGCAGCATCTTTGCAGATCACTTATATCTCCAGCCCAGCATGGATTTATAAGGCGGAGATCAACAACCACGAATTTATTGGAGTTCACCTCCTTTATCATTAAAGTCTTCCAAGGTAATCTACAGACGGATGTCATTTACACAGATTTCAGTAAAGCATTCGACTCTGTAAACCACACTCTCTTAGCACAAAAACTTGACCTTTTAGGGTTTCCACCCAATCTCTTGAGATGGATTTACACAGATTTCAGTAAAGCATTCGACTCTGTAAACCACACTCTCTTAGCACAAAAACTTGACCTTTTAGGGTTTCCACCCAATCTCTTGAGATGGATTTCTAGCTACCTTTGTTCCAGGTCCCAAAGAGTCCTCTTCAAAAACTCCCTATCTTCACCAGTTATGGTTACTTCGGGCGTACCACAGGGCAGCCATCTAGGCCCCCTACTCTTTACACTCTTTATAAATGACCTGCCTTCGGTATTAACATACTCTCGAGTACTTATGTATGCGGATGATGTTAAGCTGTGTGTCCAGTTCAAGGACAGCTTGTCTCACTCCAGGTTGCAATCCGATCTTAATAGCTTTCAGTCATGGTGTTGTGCAAATTTGTTATACCTTAATGCTTCGAAATGTAAAGTAATGACATTTCATCGCTCCAGCGCCTTTCTAGCTCCTTACACACTAAGCGGGGGTTCTCTCGAGAGAATTACCATAGATCCCAAGTTAAAGTTTTCTGAACACATTTCTACCATGGTAAATAAGGCCATGGGCGTGCTTGGGTTTATAAAGAGGTGGTCAAAGGAATTTGACGTCCCCTATATAACAAAGACTCTCTATGTATCGCTTGTTCGTCCGATTTTAGAATATGGTTCTTGTGTATGGTGCCCTCAGTACAAAGTACACCAGGACCGTATAGAATCAGTACAGAAAAACTTTTTAAATTTCTTTCTACGCGGTATCAACTGGGATGCAAGTGTGAGACTGCCGTCTTACTCTAGTAGATCGCTTCTAATAAACCTTCCATCTTTAGTTAACCGTAGAAAAATGCTTGGTGTGATTTTTGTGCACAACTTGATCAAGGGTGACGTAGATAGCCCTGACTTGTTGAGCCGCATAAACTTCACGATTCCTATTAGAATTACCAGAAATTATACCACTCTGTTCCTTCCGATTTGTAGATCGAATTATTCCTTGCATGAACCTTTTAGAGTTTTATGCTCGGATTATAATTCCCTCTACCATATTATATCGGCAACTAATTCCCTTCCTCTTCTTAAATTACTAATACTCACATACCTTTCTCGTAGTTAGTAATTGTAGTTGTGGTGTACGATAGTTTTAATGCATGATTAACTCCTTTAGTAAGATTAGTTCTAATTTTCCTCGAATTCTAGTCTAACATCTATCTTTCCTGCATGATCGCGATCGGTTCGGTTAACGAGTCGCGCGTTTTGCGGCAGCGCCCCTCGGTCGGTTGGGTGGGAGGAGGGCTGCGTTTCGGCCTGGGATTCGCGCGTAACAGCATTCGGCTGGTGTCCCATGGGCCACTTGATGGTGCAGGCATTGCACGTCAACGTCCAACGTCCAAACTCTACTTTTCATGAAACGAACCCTGGTGTCATCAGAATTTACCTATCTCATTCCTTACAAATTATGCAAGTATGCAAAGTCCGAGTTCTACTGATCATGAATCTTTAGGTAGCCTTTGCCGTAACTATAACAAATTTGCATCTGTTCTTCTTGGATAGTAGTTTTAGTATGGTCAAAACTATCCAAATAAATAACTTAATTTAAGAAACTTTAATCGGAATTGTTAGGCTACTCTCTGAAATAAAAATTGGGTGGGACCATATCGGCTATTGAGCCAATAACACTAGTCAACACGACATTTCCGCTGTGTCGTTAGTCGACATATAATCGTTATTTTTCTTACAAAACATAGAAAAAAAATCTGTGCTTGTAGCTGTTTTTAACTGTAAAATGGAATTTGGGATGTTAGCGAACGTTGTTAACGTTGTTTTTAAAGTCGAAATTTCGTCAAAAAACACTGCAAACAATTATCAAATTTGAATTTGAAAGCTTAATAACTTTCAGACGGTAAGCTGAAACTATAAATTATTTGGGCTCGAATTTTAGGTGCATTTGTCAGTTTTTTATACCTGCAAAGTTCAACACAACCAGATGTAAGATGAGTAGATCGGAGTATAGATCGCGTCCACGCTCTCGCATCTACGCAACATCGTGACCGAATTCGGCTGGCACCAAAAGAGAGGAAAGCCGAGCGATCGGCGCTCACGATGTACACCCTTACCCTGCGCGGAAAAGCAGACGTCAAAGACAACGCCAGCCACGCCCCGCCTCTGGAAGAAGAGATCTGCTAGCCGTAAAATGGATGAGAGGAAGAAACCAGGAGACGATAGAGGGCTAAGCTAAGTGAGCAGGAAAAAGAGATAGGTGTGACAGTAGAGAAATAGAATCGTATTTAAATCTATATTCATAGAGCACAGGCAGGAAAATAAATGAATTAAACAGAATACAAAATCAGCATTTCGATTTTTCTAAAGAATACATATTGCCATTGAACAGTTTATAAAACCACCGCCACAGTGCAAAGCACTTATTTCCCCCTCCCGCGTTGTACCAATGGAGTTTTACGCGGATGCCACGACTTTCACGAACTGAGCTTTCCCTTCAGTTGTTACTCTCTTCCGTAGAATATTTCTCACCCTTGCGAACCCGGCGTTTTCCCCTTCCTCTTGATTCTCTAGAACCTATTTTCCCACTTCCTCCTGGTAGGAGGACACCACGTGCCCTGCTCCTCTCACACTAGCCACGCGCTCCGCAAATTGTGGCCAAGCCCTGCCCTTCACTGAACACTCAATCCGTCACACGTGTTTCACTCGCCTGATCCCACGCGGTGTTCTTGCGCGTTCCTGCGCCATGCCCATTAGCTACGCGGGGTGTATTCCTCCCCGCGATATCTATATTACCGAGCTTACCTTGCGCCCTCTTAAGCATGCTCCCCTATACCCCTGATCCAATTAAACACATTTTTTCCCCGATCGGTGCGTGCCCCGTCCGGAGCCCGCGTCCCTCCGATCACTCTCTATGGTCCTCAAATATAAATTTAGCTGTATTGAAGATCGGGCCGTGGACAGGCTGAGAGGCTGTAGCTCGGCATAAGACAGGAAAGACGTTCCCCTGAACATTATTTAATACCGTTATCAATCAATCAACGTTTTAATTAAAGCTTACCATCTGGAAAATTTTGAGCTTTAAAATGAAATTTTAATCGTAAAAATAGTATTTCTTTTCTAAAATTTGAATTTAAAAACTCAGGCAAAGACATCTTTCTAAAATTATCAATTTTTTCATTGGGAAGCTGAAATTGTGGAAAAGTTTTTTAAGGTATAAGAACCGAGTACTTTGTGGCTGCAAACTCTATATATAAATAGGTAGGCATTTTTTTTTTTAAATCAATATCAAACTGCATATAACGTTGGCTCCAACGACTTAATTTCTATACCCGATACTCCAAGAGTAAAGGGGTACGTTAGATTATTTGTAAAAATAGATATGTGTAACACCCAGAAGGAATCGTTTCCGACCCCATAAAGTATATAAAATAAGATCAGCATCAAAAGCCGAGTATATATCGCTATGTATGTCTGTCCATCCGTCCGTCCGTCTGTCCGTCTTCATGAGCGCCTATATCTCAGAGACTATTAAAGCTCGAGCAACCAAATTTTGTATCCAGATTCCTGTGATATTACACTGCTACAAGTGTATTCGAAAATTTCGCCCCAACCCTTTCCGGCTACACAAAGAACGAAAACCTGTGGCATGCACATATTTTAAAAATAAGAAAAAACTAAAAAAGTAGAATCATTGACAATGACCATATCTATCAGAGTGTTGAATCTGGATCAGATCGGATTATTAATATAGCCACATGGAAGAAAACAATTTTGAAATTAATTTCCTCCCTCCCGTTCCTTCTCGCTCTCTCTCACAAGTGTGTAAATACACTAGTCGTGGTAAAGACGTATGTATATGTAAAACAAATAGATGTAAAAAATAAATGTAAACAAAAATGCAAAAAAAGATAATACCTACATATAAAAATCTCCAAATGGGTTCGATTTAATTTTGTTTATTTTTTATTTATTGGGTAAAATTTTATTTGTCCCTTTTGCGAATATATAATAAATTACATAAGTCGTAGGCTCACATATATACCTACTGAGTACCGGGTATAAGGTACTCACAACGTTCCCCCTCGTTTTTGGTAAGTTTTTTTTTTGGCTAAGAATGGCAACTAACGGACCGATTCCATATATGTACTGCAACCTTCCATCTTGCGTGTAAGAGACGAACAAATTCGCCTGTGGATGACCTCTTTAAGAAAAACAAAAAAATTTATTTAAGTAATTCAGAAAAAACTGCCCAGCACAGGCCTTGAATCTGTCAATTCGGTAGACTCCACATATCGCACCAAACCATACTTTGAATACCGATCCGTTCATGTTTTTTTATTTTCTCCTTTTCTTATTGCCGCTTTTCGTCACTCCCTGTTTAAGAACATGTATGTATATATGCTTTTCTGTTGGCACGCGCGAAAATACTTTCTTGAATTTGTCATTCAGTGGTGGCGACGAACAGAAGTGATTTTTTCTTCTAGTTCTGTGAGCGATTAACTAAGTTTATATCAGACGTAATTTTCTTTGCAAAAACAAACTTTTTCTATTTGTTAAAAAACTTGCGATTGAGCGGTGTGGATGCTATTAAGTGAATTTAAATTTCGTGAGGTTGTCAGTCCTTTGTTTCGGGTGTCTCTTTAACCCTTAATTTTGATTGTCCATTAAATTAAATATCTTCTTTTTGTGTCCGATTTTAATATCTGCAAAAGGTTGTGCGTTTTAGTGGGGGCTTCCATAGGTCTGATTTTAACAACTATAGGGGTGCCCGAGTATGTTTATGTGTGTCCATTGATTCAAACTAAAAATGACTGTCATAGATTTGCGAGATAACTGTTTTTTGCAAGACAAGATTTATAGCGTGCTCCAGAGTATTTCCTGTAAGTAGTTTGGTCATCTTATCACCTGACGGATTTAAAAAAAAATGTTGTTTATAAAGAGTTTTCTCGTTAAGTTCAGAAAGTAAGAAATAACTTATGATATTAGCTAAGATTATATGGAATCCATGCACTATGTCTAGGGGACCCAACAAGAAAAAAAAGTGCGCCTTTAACTGGTGGATACTTTAAAGATTACTTTAAAAAATATAAGCGAGAGAAGCCGCCGGAGGCTTGCTGGTTTAATAATATATTTGAAACGACGAAAATTATGTATGTGCGCTCGATTTCAGTGATTTCAAAATACAATTTTTTGCTCCTCATATAAAACTACTCAACAAAATTGAATTTTCGCTTCCCGCTGTGGCCAAAAATGACTGTTAGTGATAGATTGGTGGATTTAAAAATGTTCTAGGCAATTATGCTTTTTTTTTAAATTTTTTGAAATCCTTTTTATTTTTTAATGCTTTTTTCAGAGGTAATGCTTTTTTTTTGTACATTACTTATGTATCTTACATCTAGTTGCACTATCCTTGCAGTTTTAAAAACCTGATAAATGCAGCTATAAATCATTACCGAACACTTTGTAGCTGCTGCTTAACTTCTGGAAGATTTTAAGCTTTCAAAATCACATTTGATCATTTTTTGCGGTACTTCTTTCGGAAATTTTGACTTTAAAAACTTAGGAAAAGTTAAAAAAAAGTATTTCTTGGCCTGTATTTTATAGTTTTAAATAGGTTCATTAATTAGGCGTCGTTTAACGTATCGCTTGTAAGAATCGATAGATAAGCGACTAAGTTGCAGCCGTTTGACCAAACCTTCGTATGCCGAATTTTTTTTATAAAATCCGTTAGTCGACATATAACCGTTATTTTTCTTACAAAAAATACAAAGATCTGTGTTTAAAACGATAAAATGGCATTTGGGATGTTACAGAACAGCCAAATTCGGAATACGAAGGTTTGGCCAAACGGCTCAACCGCAAAAAAGCGTTGAAGATAAAGCAGAAGCAAAATGAGTAAATTGTTGTTGGTCAGTTTGCGTTCGCGAGCAACGACGACCCACACAAGCAAAAAAAACCGGTTTCGGTTCCACGCATAGCATACACACACATAATTTTTGCATGTGTTGGTGTTTTTATTCTTGGTGCCGTTCATGTATACGTTTTGTGAGTTCCTATCTCAAGAGAAAAAGCAAAGCGAGCCCAAGAGCATAGGCCTGGGCACCCCTGCTTTACAACTTCCAGGCGGTAAGCTGCAGCCACAAAATGTTTGGTCACGATTTTTTAGCTTCATCTGTCAGCTTTTTAGATATGCAAAGCTTTTTACTGACAGTTGGAAGATGCTTAATTCATGTGAAAAAAAGAAGCACTACCTCTGAAAAAGGTACCATATTTTAACAAAATTCTGAAAAAAAAAATATTCTTTAAAAAAACTCCGAAAAAAATCATAATTGCTTAAAAAATTTGAAGTCCCTGAATCTCTCAGAAAAAGTCATTTTTGGCCACAGCGGTAGTGTCGTGTTGATAAATGTAATTCGCTTTTAAGCCTTACTGATCTACAGTGGCTAAGCGGGGCAAATTCGACAATATCGAGAGAGAGATTTGTTGTTTACCAGCTTCGCCCTAAATATGAAAATAAATTTGAACTAAATTTGTTCGGCGTTATCAACAAAGCTATTTTCTTTATGGTACGCTAAAAACAGTTTAAAACCGATTGAAACCTGCATTCAGTTGCTATTTTAAATTGGGAAGATATTTAAAAGATATTTTAAAGATATTTAAAACTAAAATGACTAATTTAGGTCGGAAAAAGCAAAGTAGCCTCTAAAAAAAAAGATTTAAAAAAAGCTAAATCTTTTACCAAATTAAAAAAATAAGGTATTTGGTTGTCTACTGTTATTGATTACATACTTAAATAATACATTTATTATTAAATTTCTTTTCAGTTCATGAATATGAGGTGTCTGGTTCGTTTATAAGTGCAGCACAGCCCTGTAAAGTCAACGGAATTTTGATATTGATATTAATATTAGCTTTAATTATTTTTAATTATTTTTTGTTTAGTGCTGTTTAAATATTCCCTTGTGCATATTTATGTATGTATATAAATCCAAATCGAGCTTTTTTTTATTTGAAAGCTATGTATGGCTGTCAAAAATCCTCTAGCTGCACTAATGCATTATCGCTTGCTCTGTCCGAGGCAATGCAGTCTCTAACTAAGGCAATTACTCAGCATCTTCTCGATTTCAAGTCTGGGCAGCTGGGTAGAGCCATGGCTAGAGGTGCCTGGCGGTCAGGCATAAAATTCTAGGGGGTGGCTCCCCCGAAAGTTAAGCTACGTATAGACTATCGGGCCAATTATGGAGCGGATCGGAAATGAAACCCGGGAAGGGATGTCAACCCAAACGTCGGTGGGAAGCGTGGCTGCTACCACCAGTGGTCACGAGGGAGCAATCCTCTTTGCGTGTCACCAGTGGTCTCACCTCTTACGTGGCGGGAGCAGGTCACGTCAGTTGTAACACTACTGCCGGAAAAACTCCTCGCTATAGGATGAGCCGCGCAGGTGCTGTAGTCGAGACAGACTCGGACCTGAACAGCGTGTTATCCATCAGCAAAGCTGAAGAAGAACGCCTTCTCCTCTTGCCTGAACCATGTTCCAGCTCCCCACGTAGTGAAGGGCCAAAGCGTTCCTGGGAGGGGATGAAGGCTAAAACGCAATACAAGGCAGTCCTCAAAATACTGGACAGGCTCCAAGGAAATGGGCAAGAAGCATCACACCGACGACAAAGACACACACACCCTGCAGGCAGGCGAGGTGGAGACGGACATAGGTCTGCATACCATTGTGGATGCCGCCACGGTCTTGGGCTAGAGTATTCTCAGGAAGAGAAAGACGGTGATCTGACGATAGTAGTCAACCCGTAGAGTGCATTTGAGCCAGCCGCTCATGACACAGAGTATGCTGCAGCTCAACTTGCATAAAAGCAAGGTCGCGTCGGCGGAGCTTCTCATTGCCACGGAGCAAGGACCCGCTGACATAGCTCTAGTCCAAGAGCCCTGGAGTGGGTCAGGCAACTCAGTGGCCGGACTAAAGTCCTCAAACTACAACACATTCTCATTACAGCACGAACGACCTGACAGTGTTGATGCTAGAGAGTGAGGATAAGCGCCTTTTGATAGAATCCTGGCACATGGCACACGACAGGCCCGCGCTACCTGAAGAACTAAAGAGCCTGGTGGAAGAAAGCGACTCCAAAGACTACCAACTTCTGATTGGTACGGAAGCCAATTCCCACCATAATGTGTGGGGAAGCCCCGATATCAACGACCGAGGTAAGTCACTCTTAGTCCTTATACTATCAACTAATATAGATGTAGCAAACGTCAGGGAGAAATACATTTATGTAGGTCCCACTTCGTCAAACGTGCTTGATTCAAATTCAGTTTAAGTGCCAATCCGAATACACTCCGAAGGTAACAGTCTATAGAAACCCCCGAACACAAGCAGGGAAAAGTTTGAAAAGACAGCTACGTCGAAGCTCGCGAATCCGGGTTCAGTGAAATCAGCGGAGGTCCTAGAAAAGTCCTTGGAGACCCTATTCATGGAACTAATAGATACCTACCATGCATCATTCCCACCCACTACCCTGTTTGAACAAACAAGAGGACTAAGCCACTCTGGTGGTACCGAGACCTCTCGCTTTAAGGAAATAACCTCAGAGAATTCTTCAAGCTCGCCAAACAAGCTAATGAAGAGATCATCTACGAGGAATACAAAACTCTGCTCAGGAACTATAAGAAGGAAATACGAAGGCACAACGTAGCTGGAGGAGCTACTTGGAACTTCTGATCCAACATCTAGAAAGTGCCCGAAACATCAAGACTCAGGAAATTACTTTAAAAGCAACACACCATACAGACTCAGCTCAAGTTGAATAGCAGACAGTGGTCAGCCCACAAGAAAATTCAATCGGCCATAGACTCTTTTACGGGAATAAAAGCACCTAGACTGGATGGAATAATCCCAGCTATGTTGCAGGCTATCAAATAGGTGGTCATCCCATGGCTTTCCACAATATATTGGGCATGTCTAAGTACAAGCTACATCCCTGTCCAATGGAGAACATCAAGAGTTGTCTTCCTCCCAAAGACAGGAAAGTGCAGCAATGTTAACCCCAAGGATTACAGACCGATAAACCTTACCTCTTTTCTACTAAAACCACTGAAAAACCAGCTAGATGTACACATCAGGAATGAGGTAGGAGGACTGATGTCAATCAACTAGCATGCTTACACCAAAGTGAAATCGGTGGAGACAGCTCTACATTCGTTAGTAGCTACCGTTGGTAGCTCCGTTAGGAGTATTCGTAGATATACACGGGCATTTTATAACGTTGCTACGAACGCAATAATGGATCGCCTAGAACAACCTATTTATAAAGAACCTCCTGAGTAGTAGACGGGTGCAATCAGAGTTGTGCACTGCTTCTACGGCAAAGGAAGCACACAGCGGCACACCGTAGGGTGGAGCCTCATCAAGAGATTTGAGAGGAAGGCCCCCAAAATAACAGCTTATGCAGAGTCTTAGTGTGGAGGAAAGCTACCGAAAAGAGAACGTATCATAAGCTTATGGAAAAAACTCAGTGACAGGCTATGCTCTGTATTAGAGGGGCGCTGAGGTCAACCGAAAAAAAAGCTTCGACTCCCTGGACATCCACGCTTGGCTGACTACAGGAAAAGCAGCGCAGCGCCTAATTGCTGCACGGACGGGACCAGACTCAACACCTCAACATATATACAGAGGTTTCCAGGATGGATGGAGGAGTAAGAGCGGGCTTATATTGCACGAAACCTGAAATCAGCTTCGTATTCGTATGTAAGGCGGAAGTCTTCGCCATCAAAAAGGCAGCAGAGGTCGCTCAGCTTACAGATCGACCAAATAATGTGGCCAATCTATTCGTTGGTATCTATCTATTGGGTTCCCAGCCACCAAGGCATCGAAGAAAACGAAATGGCGGACGTTCTGGCCATGAAGGGCGTCCGGCTGATCAATGATAGAATTAAGGACGTGCCTGTCTCCCTTAGAACGCTACAAAGCGACTTAGAAAAGCAGGTGGGAAAGAACCACCACCTGCAGAACCTCAAGAACTGATTGAAAGGAGCGGAATGGAAAACTCAGCCACTATATACTGCACCTACCACGGAAGGACTGCAGACTGCTAGTGGGAATACTTATAGGTCACTGTCTGTCTGCGGGGTATGTAGCCAAGCTAGGCATCACCAACCAAGACAGCTATAGCAAATGTGATGAACCCGGGGCTATCGAAAACCCGGAACATCTCATATGCAACTGTCCGGCTCTCTCAAGGGCAAAGAGCAGACACCTAGGCGCCCCAGCGCTGGCATCATTGGATGACGCCTCCAGGAGGACGCCAAGGGAACTCCTTGCCTTTGCCAAAAACACCTCGATCCTTGAGGACTTCCAAACGTCGATAATATCCCCGTAAAAGTTCATACCCCTCCGGATACCTAAAGGCCTATGGCCCCGCTGACGGCCGTCCGGGTTAACCTAACCTAACCTAAATGTCAGCAAGTAAGAAAATTGTGTGCATGTAAGAATGATTAATTAGTGAAACTAATCAACGAAAGGTGTCTGAGAAATCTGACGAATGGAGAGGCCGCGGAATGTGAGACTAAGGATAGAGGATGCCGAAGAACTAAAATTTTAGATTCCCCAGATAGGTGTAGTATGCGCATATATCGTATACCCACTGTAAAGAGTACTTGAGGAATACACACTTTAACACTTTTTTGCAGTGTTTACATAATCATAAAGTCCGAGACATAACTTGAGTGACGACAGCACATAACATTTTATGCATACATATATCTTCCCTCGCGCTCTTGCTGTTAGCAGCGCTGATCATATATACATAATTATAAACATTAATATTGCGGCCGATCCGCTGCCGGCGTTTCCGGGCAGCGCAATTAATAAATGAGAACGAAACGAACCAGACGTTTCTTTTAGCTTCAAGTGATCTTTAAAAATACTTAGGGCAATGAAGAACAGAATAATTGAAGAATTGGGAGTCCACTAGTTAAAGATAGAAGACATCAAACAAGGGTGGAAATCAGAAAAAGGCGATCCGGAATGAATAAACATGCTACAGCAACGTTCACCATGGTCGGACTACTACTAGCTGGCGTGATGTGCATCGCCTGGTTCTCAAAAAAACGATAATTTATAGGTCGGGTTCACCAACTCCCGTTTTCAGCTCCCACATTCACACCAACCATCCCTCCATTATGGTCGGTAGTTCAGACTGAGGGGGGAAGATTTATCACCGTAGCACCTACTCCTACTACAACATACACCAACAGCGCCCATGGGACAGCAAAATCCGATCCAAATGCACAAAGACCACAGCAGACTTCAGTAAACACACATCGGTTCCAAGAGCAGAAAAATACATCAGCCGATTCTTGGCCACCAACCGACCAGCTAAGCAAATTGTACTAAACGTTAAAGAAAAATAAAGAAAAATAAAAAATGAAGATTGGATTTGAAACCCAAGGTGGACAGTTATATTCTGATTCAGCTCTTACCCAAAACTTAGGAGCTGGACAAAGCTCGTAGATTAACTACACCTATATCCTTATCTTATCATAACTCGCTTGCGGTACCCAAAGCGCGATACTCGTAGATGAAGCGCCGCTCGTGTTGCCCAAAGTGCCCAGTTGCCCAATCAGTTCTGCTACCGCCTCAGCACTCAAAGCCCAGCTCACTGCTATAACTAGGTTAAGTTAGGTAGAAGCTGTTTCCAAGTTCACAGGAGCCCGTCGCAAATGGGCCGTTTTCGGCCGTTTTCGTCTGCTATGCTGCCATAAGCCTAAAATTATTTTCCTTATCTTGTAGAAGGGGGATAGTGGTGCCAGATCTGGCCAACTCATCTGCTATGCAGTTACCTTCGATGTCCCGATGACCCGGGACCCATATAAGGCTGATAGGAAATTGCTGAGCAATCTCGTAAAGAGATTTGCGGCAGTCTGCCACGGTGACCGAGTTCGAGGAAATCGCATTTAGCGATTTGATCGCAGCTTGGCTATCACTGTATTTGTTTACATTAGTTACCATGACGGAAACTTTCTGAAGGCAGTTCAGTGCTTCCCTGCGCCCTCCTTAGAGCCATTCGTCTCTGTTGGGGAAGATTATATTGAAAGTGGTGTCTGTGTGTTCCCTTGGCACGCAGTAAATCATTTTTGTGAGGACGGTACTGCTGTTAAGTATTGATGAGCGACCTATGTGCTGTGTTGCCCATTGGTCGGAGTCTCTCAGGCGTATTGCTACCATGACTGCACGCTCTTTTCTTGCAAAGGCAAGGCTCTGGAGGCATAGGATGGCATTTAGCGCATCATTCGGGGTGGTGCAAAGAGCTCCGCTGATGCATAAGGCAGCAGTTTTTATACCCGGTACTCGAAGAGTAAAGAGGGAATATTAGATTTGTTGAAAAAATGTAACACCCAGAAGGAAGCGTTTCCGACCCCATAAAGTATATATATTCTTGATCAGCATCAATAGCCGAGTCGATATAGCTATGTCTGTCTGTCCGTCCGTCCGTCTGTCCGTCCGTCTTCATTTGCGCCTATAGCTCAGAGACCATAAAAGCTAGAGAAACACTATTTTGTATCCAGACTCCTGTCGTATCACACTGTTACAAGTGTATTTCAAAATATCGCCCCGCCCCCTTTCGACCACTCCAAGGACGAAAATCTGTGGCATGCACACTTTTAAAGATACGAGAAAACTAACGCCGAATCGTAGAGAATGACAATATCTATCAGAGTGTTGAATCTGGATCAGATCAGATGATAAATATAGCCACAATGAAGAAAACCATTTCGAAATGCATCGTTGCCTTTCGCTCTCTCTCACACACAGGGGTAGGCGCTATGCCTGATAGAATTTTTTGACGCCTAGTTCTCACAGACTATAAGAGCTAGATCGACCACACTTTCTATCCAAGCTCCTGTGATATCAAACCGAGACGAGTTTGTTTTAAAATTTGGCCACGCCCCCTTACGCCTCCACAAAGAACGAAAATCCAAAATTTTTAAGATACGGGAAAACCAAAAACGCAGAATCATAGAAAACTACCATATCTAACAGAATGTTGAATCTGGATCAGATCGGATCATAAATATAGCCACAATGAAGAAAACCATTTAGAGATGTAACGTTCCCTCTCTCTCACACTCCTTCCCATCTGCTGTGACCGTCCGTCCAGATGAGCACCTAAATCTCAGAGACTATTAAAGCTAGAGCAACCAAATTTTGTATATACAGTTCTGTGATATCACACTGATACAGGTGTATTTCAAATTTTCGTCCCGCCTCCTTCCGCACACAAAAGGACGAAAGTCTATGGAAACCACAATTTATAAATAACTGAAAGCGCAGAATCGTTGAGAATGGCCATATCTACCAGGGTGTCGAATGTGAATCAGATCGGATCATTATTATAGCTAAAATGAAGAAAACCATTGATAGTGGCTACATAGATACATATGTATGCGTTTGCTCTCTCTCTCTTACACTCTTCTTCGTCTGCTTTGCCCTGCAATGAATAATAGCAATCCCCATCAATCAAAGCTGCTATAGGATCCTATACTAGCTGCTGGCAGGCGTTCTCTCTTTCTCTTTTCCCCCTTACACCTTCTGACCAACACCCCCTCTCCAACAAACAAGCGTGATACGCTTTCTGCTTGTCCATATCCCTTCAATCTGTCCCTTTCCCCACACAGAGAGACAAAAAAAAGAGAGATAGAACATGCCTAGTTATATCACATGTCCAAAACAATTTGCACCCGCACTGGCGATGCTTTACATACATATGTGTGTATGTATATATTTTAAAACGAATGGACATATATACATACATAGTAAATATATTCTCATCCGTATTTCTCCAAGATGAATTAAGTAATAAGGTGACAACACCTGCGTCACAATATCTGCTCTCTTTCGAGAACCCTTCGTTTGTCGTATGCTGAGCGGCGAAAAAGAGTCCTCTCCACAACGGACGACGTCACCTCATTATTTAATTCACCTTGCATGTCTCATTTGCTAACAGCGTCAATAAGAGAGAGAGAGAGAGAGAGAGAGTGCTTCGCAACATCATATGTTTGAAACCAAAACATTAACCTCCTACCATCCCACGCAATCGAATTAGAAGGAGTATGTATGTTAGCGCATACATGTACCATATGTATGTGTATAGAATCGGCTCCGATAGATATATTCCTGTAAAAATGTAATTTTCCGTTAATGGTTTGACTCCATTCGTTCTCTTGCTCCAAATTGTTCTATTCTCTTCTCTCTTGAGTGACTCTTGCGGAAAAAACGGCGGAATTTCAGTAGGCATTGTTTTGGTATGACCAGTCGATATCGAGCCAAGGAGAGCGATAGAGACTTTCCGATTTACGATCGCGATAAAATAATAAATAATAAAAATAATAATAAAATAATCCCATTTAAACTAGTTTAGCTCTTAACTTATTAAATACAAGTAGTGCTTGCAAATTAAGATATAGTTAAGATATAGTTAGTTTTTCTGTGCCGATCGTCAGTTAGAAGTTATTAACAGTTGCTAACTGCGTCGGTGCTTCGCGTGCTTTTCGGTGCCGCTGCTGACGTCGCTGCTTCCATAGCGGCTGAGCACGGACGTCGCTGCTCTCGCCAGAGGACGTCGCTAGATTGCTTCGATTAAAGTCGTATATTTTATTATTTCTTTTTCCTTCTTTTGTAGTTTTTAGAGCGTATTATTCTTCAATAATTATATATAATATTTCGTTTTATTTTATGTAATTATATATATAATCAATAATAACTTTTATTAATAATATTAATTCATTCATTATTTTATTAATATCTAATTATTGATTTTATAATAATTTATAATATTATTTTATTTTATTAGTTATTTGTCCTTCTATTAGTTTTTTATTATCTCTTTATCTTATTATATATTATATATTTTATTATGCCTCGAAAGATTAGGATATCTGCTTCTCAACAGTCTCAGAGACGAAAATTGAGACACAGATCAAATAGAGTTGAAAATTTAGAAAATTTTGAAATTGCTGAAAACAGGGAAGTTTTAATAAGTGCAGACCCTGAGTTCGTTGAACCGGTTAGTGAATGCTGTAGGAAATAGTGTTGCAATAAATTCACAGAATAGACGACAAGTGGCCGATACTAACCGTCGGTCCAGACGAAGACTCAACCGAAGGTATAGGGCCAGAGAGCAGACCCAGAATACTGCCGAACATACAGTTAGACGAGAAGACGCACAGATTAGACGTGAGGAGCAAGTGACCGATACTCGGCGTCGGTCCACACGAAGACAGGACCCGGACTATAGGGATAGAGAGCAGGCAGAAAATACAGTAGGACATATAGTTAGACGAAGGGACCCACAGATTAGACGTGAGGAGCAAGTGACCAATACTCGGCGTCGGTCCAGACGAAGACAGGACATGGACTATAGGGCTAGAGAGCAGGAACACAATACATTAGGACACATAGTTAGACGAACAGACGCAGAGGTTAGGCGTGAGGAGCAAGAGGCCGATACTCTGAGTCGGTCCAGACGAAGACAGGACTTAGACTATAGGGCTAGAGAGCAGGAACAAAATACTGTAGAACACATAGTAAGACGAACAGACGCAGAGGTTAGGCGTGAGGAGCAAGAGGCCGATATTCTACGTCGGTGCAGAAGAAGAGAGGACTTGGACTATAGGGCTAGAGAGCAGGAACAAAATACTGTAGAACACATAGACGACAGCGCATACGTAAATATAATGAAAGGAGACGGATATTAGAAAGAGAGCAGGGTAGAGTTCGCAGGGCCCAAGAAAGGAGTTTAGTAGATCGTAGGCATATCATGCGAGCGAGAGACACTCTGGCACGCCAATCTGCTCGTGGCGCAGCTCGACAGTCAGCAATTGACGCTGCCAGAGCTGTTAGTCAGAGAGTTAGCCAATATAGGAGCGATAGCAGTAACAGAGTTGAGCAAAATTTAAGAAACGCCTCCCGAATGCAGCAAGAACGAGCAAATATCTCGCAGGAAGATAGGGCACATATAGAACCCAGAATCAAGCTTAGTGGCTTAGAAGCTCTAAAAGTAGTTTATAATAGGAATGTAAAGCTGGGTCCTGATCAGGTCGGCCTTTCTTGTAAAGGCCTGTGGTTCCCCAAACAAATTTCTACGATTACTCGCGTCTTTTTAGAAAGTTATCGCGAGTTTAGTGCTGAAATCTTCGCTCTTGAAAGCCTTCTAGAATTCCCTTCTGATTGCCCTAAATTAAAATTCTGCAAAACATGTCACAGTAACATTAAGAAGCGTAAAAAGCCTAAGCTTTTCTTCTTAAGCTTAAAGGGGCTTACTCCGTTAGAGGAACGACTGATTTCTCCTCGACTTCCATTAATGATAATTAAGCCTATATTGCCAGGGGGGAGAGGCCAAAATGCCATTGAAGGAGCAGTTGTAAACGTTCCTATTTCGGTAAGCGATATCGTGAAGGTGCTTCCAAGAGCTTTCCATGAAGCCCAGGTTATCCAGCTCCACCTGAAGCGTAGAAAAGAGTATCTTCATGCCTTCATGGCTGAAACCATTAGACCTTCCAAAATTTTTGAAGCACTTCGTTTTTTAGTTAACACAGATTTGTATAAAAAGCACAATGTCGTAGTTAATGAGCAATGGATCTCTGGTTTCACATCCGATATTGTTCCATTCGTAGCATCTCAAGCAGACGCAGCCTTTTTAGAAAGTATGCAGGATAGAGATAGGAATGTAGCCATAGAGCCAGCCCATCCTGAGGAGGAGTTAGAAGCCGAAGAGCTTAATCCTGGCGGTCAGGAAACTCTGCTTGAAAATAACATACCATTTGATGATAGGATTATAAAAATCGCACCAGGGCAAGGCCAACGACCTTTTGATATGATCCTAGATATTGACTCGGAAGAGTTATCCTTTCCCACTATTTATGCAGGAGTCAAGAGACAATCTTCAGAAAGTTTTACAACCATTGTTAGATCAGAGCTTCGAAATGTAGATAGGAGAGGTTGTAGAACTGATAAACTTTTCTTTAATTACAAAAAGTTAGAACTCATTAAGATTCGAAATAATATTTCTATCTGCTTACGTAAGCGGAGCACTTCCAGTGCAGTAACGGCAGCTAACGCTCTTAATGAAAATTTCATAGGGGGACTTATTCGTTCGTCTCCGGCTCAGTGGGAGGATGAAAAGAAGAAGGTTAAGGCCATGATTCGTCAGTTCGGCCTGCCGACTTTTTTCATCACTCTGTCCGCTGCTGAAACGCGGTGGCCAGAGTTGCTTGTTTTGCTCAAAAGCAACGTAGATAGAGAGATCATTACCGAAGAAGAGGCAATGAATCTACACTATAACGAAAAGGAGCGTCTCATCAAGGCAGATCCAGTCACTTGTGCTAGGTATTTTGATCATAGGTATCGTGAGCTTTTAAAAGTTATGAGGAATCCGCAGGGCATTTTCGGAGAAAACTTCGTCATCAAATTTTATTGGCGTGTTGAATTTCAACAAAGGGGTTCCCCCCACATTCACGGTATGTTTTGGCTGAAAGATGCCCCAGCAGTGGACTTAACCAGTACTGAGTCAATTTCAACAGTTGTAGCCTTCATTAATACACATATTACAGTAGATGTCACAGACTCAGAATTAGCTCCGTATCTTGAATACCAAAAGCATAGGCATACAAACATGACATGTCTTAAAAAAGTCAATAAAAGTGGAACAAAAGTTTGTGGATTCGGTATTCCATACCCTCCAATGCCCCAAACGGAGATATTGTGTCCACTGCCGGAGGAAACTCCAAACCTTGATTTTCACCAAGGAAATTTTAAGAAAATTCATGACCTACTAAATTCTGATCAATCCTTTAATATGATTGATCACTTGAGTATATTTGAGAATTTTTTTTCACACGAACAAGTGAGCCTCAATTACGAGGACTACAAATATGCAATATGTTCTGGTTTGAAAAAACCAAAAATTTTTCTAAAGAGGTCATTTGCTGAGATTTGCATTAATGCTTATAATAAACACATGCTTTCAATGCAAAGGGCCAATATGGATATCCAATACATTTTGGACTCTTATGCATGCTGTAGCTATATAATAAATTATATAAATAAATCCCAAAGGGGCATTTCAAAGCTTATGCGCGAGGCGGTAAGGAAAGTGCAAGGGGGCAATTACACGATTAGGCAAAAGCTACAGCACATTGGTCACAAATTCATTTCTGGCACTGAGATATCTGCTCAGGAAGCCGTATATTGTTGTCTAGGCATTCCGTTGTCCGGAACTAGCAACAAATGTGTTCAGATAAATACTTTCCCTCCAGAGCAACGAGTTCGAATGCTCAAATCCACAAGCATCCTAAAAAATATGAATCAGGAGTCCACTGACATATTCGTCAAAGGATTGCTGTAGTGGTATGAACAAAGACCAACCAATCTTCAGGGCCTGTGTTTAGCCGATTTTGCAGCAAATTATGAATTTTCCAAAAGCGGGAAAAGAGCTGGCCAGAATAGCGATAATGAAGAGGAAGAAGAAAATGAAGCACTAGTAGAAGTGTTTATGCCTCTCCGCGAAAATAGTGGTTATATTAGGGAACGGACCAAGCCATCAATTTTAAAATATATGAGGCTTAATATAAATACAGATAGGTCTAACTATTTTAGAGCATTAGTTATGCTATTTTATCAGTGGACAGATGAAGAAATAGATTTAGTGAACGAAAATTGCGAGGAAGCTTATAACATTAATCAGGATTTAATTATTTCAAATTTCAAAAAATACAATGCGTTAGCAGACTTAGAATACGTGCTTAGGAGGGCCATGGAAGCTGAAGCCAATGGGGAGGAAAATTTAGGTGAAGAGGCAGCTGATAAGGCAATTGATGAGGAGTTTAGGGCTTTAGCGATTCCCGAAATAAGTTCTCAAATAAATGTTCTGAACTTGAATGACCAGGCAACGGATCAAGATAGGAGTATTCGATTAAATAAGCTTCCTCCGATTGTTTCCCTTACTTTGTTAGCCAATTTAATAAGATCGCTTAATTTGAAGCAAAAAGCTTATCTCACCCATGTTCTGCATAATGTGAGAAATAAGGCAGTTTTTTATGAGTTTGTAGGTGGCGGCGCAGGCGTCGGCAAGAGTAGAACAATATCTACAATTTTTCAGACCATTTCCCAGGAGTTTAATCGTAGACCAGGATCTATCAAAGAAACTGTTAAAGTTCTTCTGTGTGCTCCCACAGGAAAGGCTGCCTTTGGTATTGGATGTACCACACTTCATTCCATGTTTTTTTTACCTCTCAATCAGTCTAATCATGCCTTTAAACAGTTGGGTCCAGAATTGTTAAATACCTTGCGTTCAAGATTTATTGATCTTAAAATTTTTATAATTGACGAAATTTCTATGGTCGGTGAAAAAATGTTTTCTTAGTTGGATAGGCGCTTAAAACAAATATTTAGTGGCATTTCTGTTATCGTGTTAGGCGATCTAAGACAGTTATGTCCTGTAGGTGATCGTTGGATACTTAAATCCTCATCAGGAGCGCATAATCCATACAGTGCGATAGTTGGCTCCAGTCTCTGGGATGGCTTCAAGTTTTTCGAACTTACAGAGATAATGCGATAGCGAGATGACCAAGCTTTTGCAACCGCACTAAATAGCATGGCATCGGCCGAAATGACGTCGGAAGATAGTGAATTGCTTAGGAACCGAATAGTTGACGGCAGTCAAGCTCCAAGAGATGCGATCCACTTTTTTTATAGCAATAGCGAGACAGATAAGTACAATAAGGAGAAGCTATCATCGATAATAACTGCAGAATATACTTCAATAGCTTTAGACTGCATCAAAGTCGAACATCTTAACGAAGAAATAAAAAAAAAATATCTGGACTCTGTTAAGAGTTTCAAAACTTCGAATACACAAGGTTTGTGTACTTCTTTGGTGCCGCGGCTAAATATATGATGACAGTCAATATAGACACATCAGATGGTCTTGTTAACGGAGCCACTGGTGTTTTAATGCAGATAGATCTTAGCTCAACCAATACTCCCGAACTTCTTTGGATACATTTTCTCGAGGAAAGCGTAGGCGTTAACGTACGGTCCAAACGCAGCCATAGTAACGAATCTTTATGGACGCCAATTCAGAAAACTACAAAAAGTTTTCAGTACCATCAAAACGAACAAGTTACTATTGACCGAAAACAATTTCCGATTGTAGCTGCAGAAGCTATAACCATTCATAAGAGTCAGGGAGCTACATACAGCAAAGTGGTCGTCCACACTTCATCCAATATGCAAAGAGAAGCGCTGTATGTAGCTTGCAGTAGGGCTAATAGTGCGAATGGACTTTATATCGTTGGACCATTCATTCCTCCGAAACCCAAGCGGGACTGTCCTGTCGCGAAGGAGATGGAGAACTTACGTTCCGCTAAGTTACTTCACACCCACTTTGATTATTTACTCAATCCGTCCGACCTCAATATTTTCTTCCATAATACGGAAAGCTTGCACTGCCATCTTACCGATGTCCGTTCTGATCAGCTAATGCTCAAGTCTTCTATTTTGTGCTTCGTTGAGGCTTCCACTTATTCAAATGAAGCTTACATTATTCCTGGCTATTCCACTGCAGTGCTGTTAGATTGCCCGTCCGTAGCCAGCGGAGCGAGACCGAAAAGAGGCATTTTAATATTTATTAGGAATGAACATGTAGATCATTGTAGTAATTTTGAAAGTGGTCGATTTTATGCAAATTCCGGAAGCTTAGCATCTCCAGTGTTCGAGTATGCTTTGTTTAAGTACAAATCTGTAGGTTTTATTGTTATTTATAGAACCCCCACATATCCGTTGTCAAAGTTTAAAGCTGAGTTTTAGGACTTATTTCAAAGAATTCATCTTGTAAATAGAAATTGCTTAGTGTTAGGAGATTTTAATTTATGCCTTCATAAACTTTCAGGCTGCTATAAGCAAATTTATGAATTCCTTTTAGAAAGGAATTTTAGGTCATCGTTAGGTTTGCACTCGTCCACAACCAATTGCGACACGCATATTGACTGGGCGTTTTCAAACATTTCCGATAGCAGTGCCACAGTGCGCACCTATGAGACTATCTATAGTTACCATAGTGGAATTTTAGTTAATGTTAGGGAGGCAGAAAATTCGATTTTTCTATAGGTATCTGGCATTAGGACCTACCGCCCGCCCCCGTTCGAACCGTTAGCCCGCTTGGCAGGAAACTGTAGGGGACACGTATTCTTAATTATATTATTACGTTAATCTTTTATTTTGTCTAAACTTTTTTTTGTTTTTTTTTTTGATTTTTTTTATACGTTTTATTTTGTTAAGTTTATATTATCTACATATGTTTATTATTGATCATTTTTAATTATTTAGGTATTCTTTAAGTATAGATTTTTAGTATGAAGGATTGGAATCCTACTTTTTAATTTTTGGGGAATATGGAGCTTAAAATTCTTTTAAAAGCAGCTCAAGTCGACTCGAAGGTCCCCAAGACTATTTTTTGGCTAAAGTGACCCCATTGCATCGCGATGGCCTCCCCTTGGTGTTCCCTGGGTTCCAATTTAATGTATAAAGTTGAATATATTAAATTGGTAGCTAATTCGAGCGGCGTTTACGTATAAAATATATTTTTTAAGTTACATACGAGTAGATAATATACTTTACTATACTATTACATACTAATATACTATATACTGACTGAGTACCGGGTATAAAGTAGAGACGCTGCGTAGACGCGACTCACAACGTTCCCCCTCGTTTCAACTTTGCTCAGTTGTTTGGTGATTGTCCTTTTCGACAGGGCCGGCCACCACACTGTAACTCCGTAGAGTAGTATAGGTCCAACTATTGCTAGATATATCCATTGGACTATGCTTGGGTTCATGCCCCACTTTAAGCCCATAGCTGTTTTGCATGTATAGAGGGCTATCGTGGCCTTCTTTACTCTGTCTTTTGTATTCAGGTTCCAGTTTAGCTTCTTGTCAATTACCAACCCTAAGTGACTGGCACTGTCGCTGAAGGAGAGCCTGCAACCGCTTTGAGAGTGATTGAGAGTCGGAATCTTGTATTTATTTGTGTATAACACAAGTTCCGTTTTCGAGAGATTAACTCCCAGTCCTCGAGATTCCGTCCATTCAGACAGTTTCGCGAGCTTTGCGGTTATTAGGTCGCGGAGTGTTTGAGGGTATTTCCCCGAAAAGATAATTGCAGCGTCATCCAAGTATGCCACCACTTTGTAGCGCTTCCGTAATGGTTTCGGGCTCTCGAGAGATAGTATCGTCTCGATGTACCTGTGGTCAGAGAAGAAATGTTCCTCTAGGACCTTCCAACTCTTGACTATTGCTGACAGTTTGTGAGACACTAGTGTGAGGTCGATAACCTCTTGTCGGTTTTTTATTATAAATGTAGGGTCATTGCCCCGATTACAAATTAATAAATTAGAGTTTAGGATGAAGCTGAAAAGTGACTCACCCCTTACGTTTGTGTCCGAGCTCCCCAACTGGGTGTGGTGTGTGAGCCATATAGGACGACATCAGTCTAAGATTTGTCCCTTGTAGCTCTAGGCTAGGAGCAGAAAGATATTTTGGTATTTTCTCTCAAGAATGCAGGTACGAATTTTACCTTCTTTTTTGGTTACTCCTTCGTCGCTAATCTATCCAAGACTTCTGGACTAGGGCTACGTCGGCTCCGCTCTCGATCAAGCGGAGTATGAGGGAAGCAGATGCTGCTTTACTATGGTGGAGATTTATCTGAAGGAGTCTCAGAGACATCTTCTTGGTTCCCCACCACTGTGCTGGTGGCACATGAGTCGTCGGCATCGCCTCAAAATCGACCAGTAGCTCTGCATCGGAAGAGTAGCCTTCCTGCTCGACTGTCATGTCGACAGGACGAGCTTCGGCCGCTGCGTCCAACTTGTACACCTTTATGGTGACCGAGCTGAAACTGAAGTTCAGCTCGCCGTTAGCTGCTTCTATCGGGGCCAGCGATTCCTTATTGAGTACGAGCACAGCCTGGTTTATCGGTGCCTGCGTCGTCTCAACCTTCACTACCTTCCAGTTTGTGGTTGGTGGTCCTGGATTGCACCTTTTGAGGAGGCGCTCCTTGAAGGTTGCCGGCACCCATAGTCTGGCCCACGGCCTACTGGGCACCTCACTCCAGTCTACTACGATGAGCTTTGCCTCAGCGTAGACCTCTGCGCCACCGCTGCTTTATACAGCTTCACAGGGCTCTCGTCTTCACAGGCAATTACTTTGATATTGCCCTGGAACCACCCCATGTCTTGCAGACTGGAGGTGGCCCGGGGTCATTCTCGAGGAGCTCGAAGCAGCGGTCGGCCAATGCCGCTTTCACCCACTTCCACTAGCTACTAGGTATTTCCCCTCCGCGCTGCCCTTATCAAGGACGCTAATTAGCGTCCTCTCCTTGGCAATCTGCGCGAAGGATATCTTGGGCAGTAGTCTGGACCGCTTTGAAGTCGGTACAGGCGTCTCTTGCAAGCACTGCCTCTTCGGTTGGGGCACCTGTTGCTGCTCCTTGGTGAAGTCTGAGAGCACTGCCGCGCACCACGTCACCTTCTTCAGCCAGTCGGCTGATGGGCTTGCTTCCTTACTCGCACTTTGCCAACGGAGTTTGTTCCCTGCACTACTCTTTTTGGCATACGAGTATTTTTTGGCTTGGGCACTTGTCGATGGCAAATCAGCCATCAGCAAATCAAAGTGGTGGACAAAGGTCGGGCAGCCGCCTAATGCTTTGCTGCCTTTCCAGGGTGTCAGTTTTGGGAGGCGCTTTGCCACCCACTCGAGTTCGTATTAGCGCCTTCTACCGTACAGGTATTTCCTGCTGTTGAACTAGTTGCGCCAGGCCTTGGGGCCACTGCCTTCCCGAGCATGGAATTGCTCCCAGTTGGCGTTTGGGAGTGCCAGACTCAGTTTTTTGGTTTTTTGTAATTGTTTTGTTATTATTCATAATTGTTCCCACGATTGGTAAAGAAAGGACGGTCCGTCCGGGCAGAGATTCACGTTGCCCGGATAAGCCATCATTAGAATAGGGGGCTGCCAAGTCCCTGAACTCTCCGCTTACGACTGAGCTAGTTTTTAAGCTGGGCCCTCAGCCAGGCTGACTCTCGGCACGGGTCGAATGACACCAGCTGACCTACCTGCCGTGGTAGGCCGTTCGCTATCCGCAATCTGTGAATCGTCCGGTGGCCTTAGCTAGGCTTCGTCGAGCCACCTTACCAGCTCATCAGACCAGACTGCTAAAACTATCAACCTATCAAAAAATCTCTGCAGGCAATGCAGGCTATCAAGAGATATCACAGTATCACCGCTGTCAAGAGTTTGAACACACTAAAGGCTATTGCTCTCGCGCACACTATAGAAGCAGCAGACAGAAGGTTATGCCTTACAACGATATGCTCCTTTCCCAACCAAATCATCAGAAAAAACATATATCTTAATAAACCTTCCATCCTTAGTTAATCGTAGAAAAATGCTTGGTGTGTTTTTTGTGCACAACTTAATCAAGGGTTACGTAGATAGCCCTGACTTCTTGATCCGCATAAACTGCACGACCTTTCTCTCACATACCGTTCTGGTAATTAGAAATTGTAAATGTACCATAGTTTTGAATGCATTGTTAGTTCCTTTAGTAAGATTACTTCTAATTTTTCTCAAATATTAGTCTAACATCTATCTTTCCTGCACGATCCTGGGAGGTGGTCTGCGTTCCGCCCTGGGATACGCGCGTAATGGTGCAGTCGTTGCATATCAACGTCAAAATAATTATGCTGAAGCTGCTAGAGGAGCCCAATACCGCTTAAGGAGTACAAAAAGAGACCTACGATACCAGAATCCATCCTATACTCGTTCTCAACCACAATCACCTCATAACTCGCCTCTTGAGAATAAGCTTAGGAATCTTACAGATAAACTAGATCAAATCATGATTATGCAAAGCGGGCTTATGAATATGCAAGAACAGATCCACAGAATTCTCTCAGCCATTAATCTCTCAAAATTGCTTTCCACGTTTTGTAATGCCCCGGGCATAGCCAACAAAAGGCTACGGCTTAAGTACTACATAAAATCGAACCAAATTGGCATTACGATACTCTTGGAAACTCACTTAAACTATTTGGATATGAACTCTACACTTAAAATCATCCCTCCGATAGTTACAGAAAAGGGTCCGCAGTTCTAGTCCGCAGCTGCCTCAAGCGTTTCCCTACTAGCCCCATTTCCGATGGCCAAAAGCACGCAGCAAACATTATTCTAAGTAGTTCTCTAGGAGAAATAACTATCTCGGCGATCTACTGTCCACCTGCTATGGTGGACATATGAACAAGCTCTCAGTTCCAAAATTTGTTCCCTACATTAGGGCCAACATACATTGCAGTGGAGGACTAGAATGCAAAGCACCAATGGTGGGGATATCTTCGCTCCTGTCCAAGGGGTTGCTAAATCCACGATTGCCACTGGCTCAGCAACACACTACTCGTACGACTCCAGCAGATCGCCTAGCGCCCTGTATTTCACTGTCTGTAAAGGCATTCCCCATAGATTCCTGGATCTTCTAATGAACTTTGATCACTTCTCCGACCACCTACCGCTTCTCATGAAAATTCATTAATCTTCGTCGACTATCACACCAAACATAATCTCCTGCACAGTGGAGCAAACATTGAGATTTTTCAAACTCATTTGGCGAAACAAATTCAGCTTAACACGAAATTTGAGTCTCCAGAAGACAATGACGCAGCTGTACGCACGCTTAATAGTCTCATCCAGGAAGCAGCTCTCTTCACAGAACCACCTGTGACAGCGGAGCATTCAACCCGACCTGCTGCATCTTCAGACCCTCACATCGAAAATCTTGTGCTCATCAAGAGAAGATTGCGTAATGCCTTCATTAAATAAAGCTCTTTGGCATGTTCGGTACCATCCCAAATGTCATTTTACCGTTAAAAACTGTTACAAGGAAGGCCACTGAAATTTCATTTGTTCCTTCTGATTATAATTATGATCCGATCTGATCCAGATTCAATACTCTGATAGATATGGTAATTTTCTATGATTCTCCGTTTTTTGTTTTCCCGTATCTTCAAAATTGTAGATTTTCATCTTTTGTGGGAGCGGAAGGGGGCGTGGCCAGATTTTGAAATACACTTGTACTGACGTGATATCACAGGAGCATGGATAGAGAGTTTGGTTGCTCTAGCTCTTATAGTCTCTGAGATCTAGGCGCTCATCTGGACGAATGGGCACAGCGCCCAACCCTGTGTGTGAGAGAGAGCGAGAGGGAACGATGCATTTCGAAATGGTTTTCTTCATTGTGGCTATGTTTATGAGTCGATCTGATCCAGATTCAACACTCTGATAGATATTGTCATTCTCTACGATTCTGCGTTTTTAGTTTTCTCGTATCTTTAAAATTGTGCATGCCACAGATTTTCGTCTTTGGAGTGGGCGGAAGGGGGCGGGGCGAAATTTTAAAATACACTTGTAACAGTGCGATAGGACAGAAGTCTGGTTACAAAATTGTGTTCCCCTAGCTTTTATAGTCTTTTAGCTATAGGCGGTAATGAAGACGGACAGACGGACAGACAGACATCGCTATATCGACTCGGCTATTGATGCTGATCAAGAATATATATACCTTATTGGGTCGGAAACGCTTCCTTCTGGGTGTTACACTGTAACGAACCGCTTTCTTCCGTCAAGTTCAGCTGGGCTGGCTCAGCGGTCGGCAGGTTGCTGCAACGAATTTGTTTGTTGCCCCTACGACAAGCAAGAAATACACGCGGGTCAGGTATTCTAATGGTACTTCGCTTTATTGGTATCTTATGGCTATCTTACGGCTATCTTACGGCTATATCATTCGCTGGGGTATATCGGTGGTACCTTTACCGCCACGACTCCGATGGCGCTCGGGCTAGGGGTTCTGACGCGGCTATCGCTCTGTCCGCCCGCACAACTCCGCACCAATCGGGTGTCCTCGGGGCTCCTTTGGGCAACGGTTGGGGGTTCTGTCTCGGCTACCGCTCTGACCACCACTCACAACTCCGCACTTAGGAAATTGGCTCGGTAACTCTCACCTTTGATCGGGCTCGTGGCCTGTTTGTCGAGATCGTCCTTCCGCTGTCTCCTGTATCTCACTCCTGCGTCACTCTGTTGTATTTCGCTCTGTTCTTCTCCGCACTCGCTCACTCTCCGCACTTGATTCCCCTATCCACTGCCGCCGGCCTCCTCTTATAGGCTCGGTGCGGCCCAGCCTCTGCGCTGCTGCTCGGCCGCAACGGTTAATTCCGGTGGCGTCGGTATCTTTCCATCGGCCTCCGTTGTGTTCCCACATCCTCTCCACCGGGACCCGCCTACATGGCCTGCATGGCATGTATGGCCTACATGGGCCCGGCTACATGGCCTACATGGGCCGGCTCACTGTCATCGTTCCCCTCCTCTCGCGGTGTCCGCCTTGTACTTTCTCATAACGGGACCGCCTCGCTCCCGTACGGCGAATTCGCCGTATCCCCTACTAGGGCTTTGTGAGGAATATTAATTCCTCACACTTCCCCCTTTCTTCATTACTGAAAACCCTTGGTTTTCTGTCCCTTTTCCGGCTCACCTCTCGTACGGCCCTCTCATGACCCCGATGAGCCTTTTAAATTGCGCGCGCGGCCGTTTCCCTCAGGGCGCCCCCTGTCGGTGCTCTGCTCCCATCGCTCGCGAGTTACCGCGGCTGGCGATGTTCACCTATCGGTTCAGAGAACCGATGATCGTCCGGAATCAGCTCCGATCGTGGAACACCCGATAGGTGCGCGACGGGCTTGGGCTACCAGACCCGCTCGATACTCACGTGTAATATCCGCCTGTACCGCGTTTCCCGGCCTGCAATCTGGCCACCCCAATCCCTTCCATCGCTGCTGCCCCAACGCCCGGTGAGTACTAATTTCATAATTTTTTATTTATTCCTTCATCCACTTCCTTACATCCTCCCTTATGCCTCCACAAACACCTCGGCTTTACCGGCGGCTACCGACACCCGGTACCGCACCCCGCGCACTCGCACGAGGCGTTTCACGCGGCGACCGACAGGTCGGGTTCCGTCCACGGCCCGCACCACCGCCTCTGGCCATTCCTCCTCGGCCACCTGGCGCCAACGCTGCTGCTCCGCTGGCTGCCCTTCGGGCATCGACCGCTGCCGCTGGAGTTGCGGCCGAGCGACGGGCGCTCTCGCCTCCGGGCAGGAGACTTGCCTTGCCAGGACAGGCCGCTCCTGCGCCTTCACAGGTGAGGGCCACACCCACGGACCGCGCTCCAACTCCTCCTCAGCCGGTCCCGCCGCTGCCGTCTCCGCTGTCGGCTCCTCTGCCGGTTCCGCTGTTGCCGTCTCCGCTGTCGGCTCCTCTGCCGGTTCCGCTGTTGCCGCCTCCGCTGTCGGCTCCTCTGCCGGTTCCGCTGTTGACGCCTCTCCCGCTGTCGGTGCACCGTGTACCACCGCCGCTGCTGCGGGTCCACTCGCCTCGGTCGCCATCCCCGCTTTCGGGCCCGCGGGTGTGGATGCACCCGGTTCGTCGGGAGCTCTCCTCTCCTCCGGGTGTCCCCGCGGATCCCGGGCGTTGCTGCACCTCGGCGGTTCCTCTTCCCAGAGTCGGGGCTCCTCGCGCTCTTTCTGCGTCATTTCAATGGCCCAGGTGATCTGGATCGTCTGGTGGTGCCATACCACCCCGTCACCGACCACCGAGTGCACCTTCTCCGTCACAAACGGGCCATACTTCGCGGCTTCGGGTCCCTGCCACTGGGGCTGCGGCTCCTGTGCCGGCTCCTGCTGGGCCTCTGTTGGCGAAGGCTGCTGCGCTGCCTGCTGCTGCTGCGACTGCTGCTGCTGCGACTGCTGCTGCGGCGACTGCTGCTGTGGCGATTGCGGCTGCCGCGATTGCTGCTGCAGCGAAGGCTGCTGCGACTGCTGCTGCTGCGACTGCTGCTGCTGCGACTGCTGCTGCTGCGACTGCTGCTGCTGCGACTGCTGCTGCGGCGACTGCTGCTGCGGCGACTGCTGCTGTGGCGACTGCTGCTGCGGCGACTGCTGCTGCTGCGACTGCTGCTGCTGCGGCGACTGCTGCCGCGGCGACTGCTGCTGCTGCGATTGCTGCCGCCGCGAAGGCTGCTGCGACTGCTGCTGCGGCGACTGCTGCTGCGGCGAAGGCTGCTGTGGTGACTGCTGCTGCTGCGACTGCTGCATTTCGGCGGCCGACCTTATCCGCACGAACTTTGGTGGCGGTGGGGCCACCGCCTCCTCTCGTCCATCGGCCTCCCGCTCCGCGCTCCGTGCTCTCGCCTCGGTCTGGCGCCGCAGCGCGTCTCGAGCCGCCTGCATCATGGCCGCCTCCTCCCTCGCCTTTCGCTCTGCAGTCCTCCGCGCCTCGCTCCGTTGCCGCTCCTCCTCGCGTTCCTTCGCCCGTCGTCCTTCCTCCCGTTGGAGTCGCTCTTCCTCGCGCCGCGCTTCCGCCGCCCTTCGGTCCGCGCTCCGTTGGCGTTCCTCTTCGCGCCGCCGCTGATCCTCCTTGCGTTGGAGACGCGCCTGCTCACGCCGCCTTATCTCCTCCTCACGTCGCGCCTCTGCCTCTGCCCTCCGGGTCCGCCGCTGGTCCATCCGCTCTTGCCATAAAGCCGATATGGTCTGCTTGAGGTATTGTCTGTCCTCCTCCTCTTCCGCCGTGGACCGTTGCCTACCGGCCAACTCCTGCGGTGCCGGCGTCGGTCGCGATGCTGCCTGCGCCTTCTTTGGCTCTGCCCGCCTATGCGCCGCCGGCCTCGGCTTCGGCGCTGCCAGCGCCGGTGTCGGCGTGACCTGCGTCGGCCTCGGCGCCGCCTGCGTCGGCTTCGACGCTGCCTGCGTCGGCCTCGGCGCTGCCTGCGTCGGCTTCGACGCTGCCTGCGTCGGCCTCGGCGCCGCCTGCGTTGGTTCTGCCGCTGCCTGCGTCGGCTTCGGTGCTGCCCGCTTCGGCTCCTCTCTCCTCTTTTCGCGCAGAAACCGCTCCGCAGTCCGGATGGCAATGCCCAGGAACGCCGCGTCCCGCCTGGCCTCCTCCTCATCCCGTATGGGCGCCCTTCGTGTCGGCGCTGGTTGCACTGACACCAGCACTACATCGTCGCTGTCCTCTGACACCTCGATTGTCCGCCTACTCTGCGGGGAGTCCAGCGCCGACCACGCGCTCGCTGGGGAAACTCCGGGGCTCCCCATCGGTGATGCCATCAGCTCCAGCTCTGGCGTCTCGGACCGCCGAGCACACCGCTCACCACGCGAGGGCTCCGCCCGTCGCTGGCGGTGTGCACCGGCCTCTCCTGTGCCCACGCTTCGGAAGTGCTCCTCCAGGTATCTCTTCATTAACTTCTCCATATTTTCTTACCACGTGTCTTTCCTTTGGGCTATGATCTCCAAGTGATCGCTCGCTGCCGTTTCGGTAGCCGCCCTGCTAATGTTGCAATTCCCTTCGTTCCGCCGTACGGTACTTCCCTCTATTGCTCTCTCCTGGGATCCCGTTGCTTCCCTCTCCGCGATACCCTTCCCTATTCGGGGCTGGGATATTTTAGGATGACTAGGGTTGATCGTAGCGACGATCCTATCCCCTTTTTTTTTTTTTTTTTTTGTTTTATTTTCCTAGCAGTGTTTCCATTTCATGTGTTTTTTTTTCCTTTTTTTTTTTCTTATTATTTTTTTTTTGTTTTCTTCTTTAATTTCCTTTTTTTTTCTTATTATTTTGTTTTGTTTTATTTATTTTTCTTGTAGTGTTCTGTTTCCTATTTGAGGGACGCCGTCCCCGGCCTGTTCGACCCCCATCGGACCAGGTGAGTATCCAAGATCGACTCCTTCATCCACTAATTCCGACCTCTCTTCCAGCCCGTCCAGTATCCCAGGTTCAGGTTATCGACCGCCGTCACCGCCCGCCGCTAGTAGGCCATCCGACCTCTCGCCCGGGTATATGGCGGCGGTCGCTCCCAACCCACACCTTCTCCTCTGTTTCTGGCTTGGCTTCCTGCGTGGCCTCTGCGCCAAACAACCGCCCCGGACCCGGGGATCCTCCGGATCCCCGCCCGTAAGGCAGCGCTTGGGCGGGCCTTCTGCATGGCCGTACCCGACAGACCAGTGAGGCCCTCGGATCTGGACTTCTGGCACGGTATTCACCGGACCCGATTCTTAGTTCCCCCCCCGGTCCTCCGGACGCCTCTCAGCCCGGGGCCCGGCCGGCGCACGCTCAGCGCCGTCAGGTATGTCTTGCCCCTTTTTGACGACCCGGCTTAATCTGCCTGCTTTCTTTCCAGACTCCTCCTCGCCGTCCGTCGTTCACACCCTGCCGCTGGTTCTCCGTGTCCTACCACCTGCGTATTGTTTCTTTTGGATGGGTCTCTCTCTTCCCCCTCCGGTTGTGGCTTCAGGTCCCCAATGTGCGCCCTCCGTTTGTGCTCATTGCCTTCCCTCCTGAGCTCACATATCACCGGCGAGACGAAATTCATTATTTGGTATGGCCCGTCGAATCTTGGGGCCAACTTCGCGGCGAATCCTTCGGCGGCGTTAGACAGGTGGTGTTGCCTCGCCCACACCATCTCTCCTACCTTCGGTTTCCACGACCTTCTTCGCAAGTTATAGTGTCTTGCCTGGTCCTGCGCTGCCCGCTCCAAGTTGCGCCTTACCAACTGGAACAACTCCCGTAGTTTTGTCGCGTTCTCATCCGGGGTGCGGGTCTCCTGCCCTGTACCAAGCGTCTCTTCGTCGTATAGCGCCTTGGGCAACCTTGGTTCCCTCCCTTGTACGATGAACGTCGGAGAATATCCCGTAGACTCTGACACACCCGAGTTCACGGCCAACATCAGTTCTGGCCACTTCTCGTCCCAACATCTCTGGTCTCCTTCGGTGAATTGTGCAATCATCGTTTTCACCGTCCTGTTGGTTCGCTCAGTCGGGTTTTCTTGCGGGGTGTAGGGCGCCGTGAACTGGTGCCGTGCCCCGCATTGTTCCAGAAATTTCTTGAACGCTCGGCTGGTGAATTGGACGCCATTGTCGGTGACCACCACCTTAGGTACCCCAAACCGGGACAAAATCCGTTCTCTAAATGCTCTTATTAGTGCCTCCGCCGTGGCCTTTCTCATCGGCACCAGCTCGGTCCACTTCGAGAACCGATCCACCAGTACTAACAGCATGGTGTTCCCGTGCTTCGACCTTGGCAACGGGCCCACAAAATCTGCACATACCGTCGCCCATGGCTCGTCCGGCACCTGCGTCAGCATCTTGCCGGCCGCCTGCAGTTGACTCGGCTTGAACCGCATGCAGACTTCACACTTCTTAACGTAATTTCTTACGTCGCGGTGCATTCCGGGCCAATAATATCTGGCGGCTATCCTCGTCATCGTCTTTCTGCTCCCCGCGTGTCCCGCTTCGGGGATGTTGTGATTTTCTTTGATCACCCTCTCCCGGAGATCATTCGGAACGCAGAGCTTCCACGACGCCACTTCCTCATCTCCGGCCCTGTGAGGTATGTGCCGGTACACCCGGCCCGCCTCCTCCATATAATCGGGATACTTGGCCGGTTCCTTTTCTCTATTCTCCTTGATCTTCTTGATCCACGAACACTCGGCCTTCCCTGTTTGGTCGTCTACTCTCAGGCATCGTTCCGCTACTGGCTGGCGAGAGAGTGCATCCGCCACTATATTCAATTGTCCCTTCCTGTATGCTATTTCGAAGTCATATTGCTGAAGTTCCAGCGCCCATCTCGCGATTCTTCCCGTCGGACTCTCAATACTATTGAGCCATTTTAGCGCCATATGGTCGGTGACCACTTTGAAGTGGTACCCCTCCAAATATGGCTTCAGTTTTCTGACAGCCCATACAATGGCCAAGCATTCCTTTTCCGTCGCTGAATAGTTCTTTTCAGCGCTATTCAGCGTCCTGCTGGCGTACGAGATGACCCTCTCGCCCTTGTCCGTTTCTTGGGTGAGAATCGCTCCTAGCCCGTAATCACTGGCGTCCGTCTGGAGCACGAACCTTTTGGAGAAATCCGGGCATGTCAGCACGGGATCCGACACCAGCCGGCTCTTCACTGCCTCGAAGGCCTGCTGCCTCTCGTGCGTCCACTCCCATTTCGCCTTTTTCTTCAGTAAGGCGCTGAGTGGCTGCACTAGCGTGGCGAAACCTTCTACGAACCGCCTATACCATGAGGCCACGCCCAAATACTGTCGTAGCTCTTTGACGTTCGCCGGCGGTTGTAGTTCCACAATGGCTGCCACTTTTTCGGGATCGGTGCAAATCCCTTCCCCTGTCACCAGATGACCCAGGTACCGCAGCTCCCTCCGGAAGAACTGACACTTGTCCACGTTCAACCTTAGATTAGCCTCCTTCAGTCGGCGGAAAACCTCCTCCAGATTTCGCCGGTGCTCCTCTCTCGTTCGCCCGATGACAATGATGTCGTCTTGGTATGCGAACGCGTGTGGAATCATGTCGGGTCCAATCACTTGGTCTAACGCCCTCTGGAACGTGGCCGACGCTGAGTGGAGCCCAAACGGCATCACTTTCCATTGGAACAGCCCCTTGCCTGGCACCGTGAAAGCTGTGAACTGTCTGCTGCTCCTTTCCAATGGTATCTGCCGATATCCATCCTTCAAGTCCAGGCTACTGATAAAACGCGCCTCCTTGAGCTGATCCAAGATGTAGTCTATTCTGGGCATGGGATACGCGTCCTTGATGGACCTCGCGTTTATTTGGCGGAAGTCGACGCACAGCCTCCACTTTCCCGTCTTCTTTTTGACCATCACAATGGGTGAACTGTAGGGACTTTTCGATGGCTCAATCCGCCCCGTCTCCAGCAATTCTTCCACCTGTACGTCGATCTCGGTCTGCATTTTGGGATTCTTCGGGTAGTACCGCTGTTTGACCGGTTGCGTGTCTTTCATGGTGATGGTGTGCACCGCCACATTGGACACTCCCGTCATGTCCCGGAATTCCTGTAGCTCCTTGGCTAGAAATTCGTCGTCCGCCAATGGCTTGGGCCTTTCGCTTCGTTCGCCCTTCTCACTCTCTGTTCCATTGGGTCTTGCCGTGGTTTCCACGATCGCCACCGACAACTTCTCTTCTAGCCTTCCGCCTTGCCGACCTCTCGCAGGGATTATCACCCTGTGCCCCGCACAGGTCACCTCTGCTCCCACGGCGGCGATGAAATCCCAACCCAGAACAAGTGCGTCGATCACCCCTGGCAATATGAGGAGTGCCATTGGGACTCTCTTATCTCCAAACGCAACCTCTACTTCGAGTTGGGATCTGATTTCCTGGCTGTGACCATCTGCCAGCCGCACCCTCTTACGCGTGTCCTTTTCCCGACCGGGTCCCCGCAACTTGTCTGCCAGCTCGCGGCTTACGAAACTACTGGTGGCACCTGTATCCACCGTAGCCTTCCACTCGCTTCCGGCAATCGCCACCACGGCCGACAGTTGCACCTCCTCTTCGGTCAGACCACCGATTAGATTTGGGGAGCCACCGCTGGGCCGTCTTCTGCTTTGGGGGCCTCGACTTGCGACCCCGGCACGGCCCTTCGCGGCTTGGGTCGCGGCGCGTTTTCCGCATGCTTGCAGCACTGCCAGGTGGGCACTCCCACCTTGCCACACCTCCAGCAAAACGTCAGTGGCTTGCCTGTGCACCCTTGGGCCCAATGGTCATCACTTCCGCATCTTCGGCATGCCTGCGACGGGTTTTGCACATACCCGTTCACCACGTTGGCGTTGGTTTGATGCCCACTCGCTGGCACCGTTGGCTTCCTCTCGTGAGCCTTCCCGGGCGTCGTCTCTTCTTTGCACCTTCGGCACACCTCTGTCCCCGTCGTGCGGGTGAACGGATTCGTCGCCCTCGCCCGTCCAGCCGGGCTCTCCCGCTGGAACTCCACTCGGTCTCGCTCTAATGCCTCGAACTCGTCCGCCAGCATCATCAGCTGATCGAGACTTTGGCAGTGGTGTGGTCGTATGAATATCCGCAGATCCGGTATGCTGTTTTCCCTTATGAGCTCCAGTTGTTCGTCGGGTGTGCACTTCAACGGCCTCATAAGGGTCTGCATTTCCACCATGAAATCCTTGAAGGATTCTCCCCACCTTTGTTTCCTCATTCGAACCTCCTGGAGCAACTTCTCGAAGTACCCTCTCGGTAGGAAATAGGCTTGGAAGCTATGGGCAAACGCTTCCCATGTCTGCCATTGCTTGTTATTGGCGATAAACCACATGAGCGCCCGCCCTTTCAGAAGCTCTGGCATTGCTCTCGGGATCTGATCCAGCTCCAGCCCGTACATGTCGGCTGACCACTCCACCTGCTCCAGGAACTCGAGGGGCTTCTCGGACCCGTCGAAACGGAACGACCACTCTCGTACCTGTTTGGCCACGCCGGCAAAACTTTCTCGCGGCCGCCTCGCGGTCTGATCCTCGGTCCCTCGCCGATCCCCTCTTGCGGCGGGCTCTTCTCCCGTTCGCTGCGGGCTCTTTGCCGATCTTTGTCGACTGGAAGACCGACTCTTCTTTGGCACCGCCAGGCTCGCTGCCGATTCCTGTTGGGCTTCTGTTGGTGTCTTCCCCCGCGACATTCGCCCTGAATCGGTCGGGGATTCCAGGTGTTCAACCGAGTCCCCTCCTTCGTCAGTCGACGCAGCCGCCGGGACCACGTCCGCCTTCGTTTCCCATGCTTCAAGCACTTCCGCGAATTCTGGCTCCGCCCCATGCTTTTCGGCCCAGTCTTTGAATGCCTTCCGCATTTCGGACAATGAGCCCTCCAACTGGATTCCGCATGCCAGTGCGACCTGGACCAAGTCCTCCTTCTTCAGCGAATGAATCCATTGCCGGCCTTTCATTTTGCCACCTATAGGATACCCCGCTCAGTACCGCCCTCCCCGATGTACTTTTCTTTGCTTTGTCGTGAGGCCCCACGTTGGGCGCCAGTTGTAACGAACCGCTTTCTTCCGTCAAGTTCAGCTGGGCTGGCTCAGCGGTCGGCAGGTTGCTGCAACGAATTTGTTTGTTGCCCCTACGACAAGCAAGAAATACACGCGGGTCAGGTATTCTAATGGTACTTCGCTTTATTGGTATCTTATGGCTATCTTACGGCTATCTTACGGCTATATCATTCGCCGGGGTATATCGGTGGTACCTTTACCGCCACGACTCCGATGGCGCTCGGGCTAGGGGTTCTGACGCGGCTATCGCTCTGTCCGCCCGCACAACTCCGCACCAATCGGGTGTCCTCGGGGCTCCTTTGGGCAACGGTTGGGGGTTCTGTCTCGGCTACCGCTCTGACCACCACTCACAACTCCGCACTTAGGAAATTGGCTCGGTAACTCTCACCTTTGATCGGGCTCGTGGCCTGTTTGTCGAGATCGTCCTTCCGCTGTCTCCTGTATCTCACTCCTGCGTCACTCTGTTGTATTTCGCTCTGTTCTTCTCCGCACTCGCTCACTCTCCGCACTTGATTCCCCTATCCACTGCCGCCGGCCTCCTCTTATAGGCTCGGTGCGGCCCAGCCTCTGCGCTGCTGCTCGGCCGCAACGGTTAATTCCGGTGGCGTCGGTATCTTTCCATCGGCCTCCGTTGTGTTCCCACATCCTCTCCACCGGGACCCGCCTACATGGCCTGCATGGCATGTATGGCCTACATGGGCCCGGCTACATGGCCTACATGGGCCGGCTCACTGTCATCGTTCCCCTCCTCTCGCGGTGTCCGCCTTGTACTTTCTCATAACGGGACCGCCTCGCTCCCGTACGGCGAATTCGCCGTATCCCCTACTAGGGCTTTGTGAGGAATATTAATTCCTCACAACACACATCAATTTTTTCAACAAATTTAATATACCCCTTTACTCTTCGAGTACCGGGTATAAAAATTCTTTAAAAAAACTACGCATAAACAAAGAAACCATAATTGCTTACTAATATGTAAATCCTCAAATCTATCAGAAAAAATCACTTTTGTCCAAAATTTTGTTAAGTATTGCATCAGGGCAAGAGTTACAAAGGGCAGAGTTCTTGGTCCAATTTTATATACACTATTTATATGCGACATGCTTTTACCAAACGTCAACCAAAGTATCTTACTGGTCGTAACTTACGCAGATTGTACTGCTATACTCGCAACATTCATATACTACAAGCCGGTTCTGAGCAACTTCAAGTTTAACCCCCGGATTCGTGAAAAAATGGGCAAATAATTGGAGCATTACGATAAGCGAAAGCAAATCAGTACACGTAAATTTCACTCTAAGAAGCAAACACCCACCTGACATAACCTAGAACGGAAACATCATTCCGCGCAAGAGAAACCCCTGCTACCTCGGAGTCCAATTCGATAGAAGCCTAACTTGGGGCCCACACATCAGAGCTACAGTCATCAATTGCCAAAGCAAACTTTGCATTGGCTAAGGGCTGATGACAGGTGCCCTGTGGTTTGTTCGGACCACTATGCTTGGGAGGAAATCTCAACATTTTTCAAATTGGGGATCAAATAAACCACCATAGTGGTTGTTTTATATTATATATGTCGGGGATGTATAAGAAATAAAGAGATGAAAGGAAATGTAAACAGAAATGTATAGCATTACGAAAGAAGAATAATAAATAAGTACAGAAGCAATGCGTTAAACTCATCTGTTATTACTTCTATTCGTGTTTCTGCTGAGAGCGAGGTTTGAGAGCGAGAGAAAGGTTCGTCTCAGCCGAGTGTGGTGCGGCGGTGAGGTTGTCTCAGAGAGAGAGAGAGAGAAGTGCAAAAGGGATTGCTGAAGGAGAGCAATTGAATGAGGCAATGCCGAATCGGGTGTTGTGTGAGTGAAGAGAGGCTGGTTCGAAGGAGAGTGGTGCAGTTTTCTCATGAGATCGAAACGAGAGACACATCGTCGCGACTCACTGCGTTCAAAGTTGGAAACAATGCAAGAAGGAGAAGAAGTGCCCCCCGTTCCTTCGCCCCTGACATATATATACTAGGTGACCCGGCAAACGTTGTTTAGCCATGTATATTATTTGGCCTCAAACTCTAATCTCCCAGATGGAAAATCCCGCATAATGTCAATAGCAATTTCTTGCAGCTAAACCGATTGGAACGCCTGCTTCTCACCTGCATGCATCGGAGTCTGGTGTTTCTTCGATTGGTCATGCCTCGCCGTTAGCAGTAAATCCGCCAACTATTGCTCCTGTATCTCTCACACCAATCACTGATGACTCCTCGAACATCCAAGTATCCGTAAACTGCCCGACTGTTCAGGTTCCATCGGATGCTTGCTTCCGTACCGGGAGTGGTGCCGCTTTCTCGCTCTCGCTCGGGACTTAGACTGAGTGGAGTGGTTCCTCGGAAAGCAATATTTGTTTCCCACTTAAATCCTGAGGCCACAGCGGAATTTACTATCTACTATAGTTAATGCTTCCCTTGATGACATAATTGTGACCAAATACACATTTACTCATAAGCGTGATATTTCCTCCTTCAAGATTCTCCTCCCTAATTCTTATCTATCTAGAGCACTTGAACCGTCTATATGGTCTGAGCATATTATTGTATGGGACTTCCTTCGTAAAGGTTGCAATCAGAGTCCCAATATTTCTCAACTGCCAACTCAAAAAACTGATTAACCAGTTTGTTATGCAAATTGTGCCAACTACATACTTTTTTGATTTGGATGCTATCACTTTTACTGAAACCTGGCTCAACTCTACTGTTCATGATAATACAATTTTTGTTCACAAATTTATCACCTACAGAATGGGCATCTTATTGCATTTTGATTGCAGTCAATACGGATTTTTCATCAGAGTTTTTTCCATTGGACAATATCCATGGGATTGAATTCGTTGCTGTCAGAGTCCGCATTGGGAGTCCTACATTCCTTATTCTCGTATATAGACGTGTTCGGGCCAGCATCATCGTAATTCAAACCCACTGTAATTGTATAATTGACAACATATGTAAACCCTAGAAATGTTTGGGCCAGCATCATCGTTATTCAATCCCACTGTAATTGTATACTTACCAACATATGTAAACTCTACAGTTCGGCAGCGCTGCTGCGCTTTCTCTTTTAAGGGCGCTCTGCAGGTCGCCGCTTCGGCTCTAGCTTTGATTTGCCGAAGTTGCTAAATTCAGTTCTATGCTAATTATTCTGCGTATTGGTTGCAAGCTCCAAGCTCGGTACAAAGCAAGCAATCGGCTTCTGCTAGCCGCCAGAATAAATAAATATTGTAAAGTTTAACACAATTCGTTTCATTTGTTTCTGTACCAACAATAGGTGCCAAAAAAGCTTAACATAAGCTTAAACATAAATTTATTAAATTCATTCGCCGAATCTCTCATTCCCTGCTCGACCGCAGCCACGGTTCTTGACTTTTCGTGTCCCTCATTCTCGCTCTGTGCACCGTCGATTTTTTTTCGTCGCATTGCACACCGTTTACCATGGAAAGCAATCCGAATGCAGGCGCGGGCGGAAATATTGCGCTGGTTGATAACAGGCAGAATCTTTATAAGCGTACAAATCAGTCTGTATATGAAGTGCAGCCTTGGCGAATACTTCGCAGGCGATGAAATTGACAAATTAACCGCCGCAGGAATCGACGTTTGAATCGACCTGTTGGCAGAAATGCAAGGGCAATTTAATAAGGCCTACAATGAGCTGGAAGCTCTCAATCGAGATGAGATTGGGGTGAGATGTGTAACGACTTCGATACGCTCTTCATATTAATGAAAGCTTGCATTTCTTGCATTCTGGACATAGAACCGTCATCATGGCCCACAAGCATCGGCTTCCTGATCTAAGGGTGCCCAAGTTTTTCAGTGGATACGTGGAATATTCGGATTGTATGGCGATGTTCAAATCAGTCATTGAATCGGAGAAGTTCCAGCATCTTTGCTCGTGCCTCGCAGATGTGGCCTTGGATTCGGATCAATCGTTAGAGCTCTCCAGTGCTAAAGAAGATTCTGGGGCTCAAGAGAGTAGATTCTCCATCGCGGGCGCCATTCGCCAGCTAAAAAGCTGCGGGAGTTTTCGGATGCAGTCAATCCACATATGCGTGCGTTGCGGACATTGAGAACAGATGAGAAGATCTTTGACTGCATGGTAATCAACGTGCTGCTGCTGGATCTGGATGCTAAGACGCAAAGGAAATGGGAGGACACATTGTCGGATGCCATTCCAACAGCAGTCGAGTTCTGCGAATTCTTGGAGAAGCGCTTCCGGAAAATGGAGAGCTTGGAATAAGCTACAGCGACACCCTCCAGTAGCGCTCAGATGAGAAAAAACCCTTCTACTCCTCATTTAAAGAAAACTTTTGTTGCCTCTTATTCTTACGCCGACCCGTCTGGATGAACCTTTTGCCATTCACCGGGCCATGGCGTATACTCCTGCAAGTTATTCGGAAATCTGTCCCCTTTGCTTCTATTCCCTAAAATCAGGGCATCATTGATCTATGTATATATATCTATCGTTGCTACTCGATCGTGTTTTCAGTTCGCTCCGCCTAAAAATTTGTATTTTATTTTATTTTATGTGCGTAAAGGAATGTTATTGTGTTATACAACTCCCTACTGTGTTTAAACCGATCGTGCAACTGATCCGCTATCTGTGCATACTTTTTATACGTATTTTTGTTTAGTTATTACCAATTATAGTCCAATTTATGCATTTTTCTTAGACCCTTTCGTTTTTCTATCTTATGGTCTGCTGATTTGTTGTTGTACATAGGTATTACATACATATGTATGTACATCCATATACCGTGGGTGCCGACTCCAGCGTTTCGCGTTTTGTGCTTTTATATAATTATTCCCATTTTTAATTTAAAAATTGTGCATTCTTACTATCCCCCTACATTCTTATTTGCAGCAGATTTGTTGTTGTCATATTATTTTCACGCTCTCTTGTTATTACTGTGCTAACACACACACACACACCGCGCTTGCAGTCTCTTTCTGCGTGACTCTCTGTGTTTCTTTAATCTCACTGTGCTGTAAATTGCCGGTGGCGTGCACTGTTTGTTGTTATCGTGATATCTGCTTGTGCTTTCGCGCTAATTCTCGAGTATTTAGTATATCTCGTAGCTTAAATTCATCACTTGTGCCACACCGACTTATATTTTACTCTTCATTCTTTTTTTTCTGTTTTCTTATTTAAATTTTATAATTTTATTTTTATTTTTTTATTATGAGTACCTGCTGTGCTAAAAACTGTGTTCGCTCGATCGTTACACGGCAGATGTTCATCTACTGCTGGTTGGGCGAGAATATGGCACATAATACTTGCGCAGGCTTTATACATAATGGGGATCGCGTTGTCGATCTTATTAAGGCTCGCTCCGGCCTCAACTGGACTTGTTGGGACTGTAGGGATATTGAAAACGACATGCGTGTCTTTATGAGACAGACGCACGATGAATTTGCTGCCCTTAATTCTGGATTCCGACTGCTCCAAGATAAGTTTCGTGCGACGGAGTCTCACTTTAAAACCCTCAAAATTTTGACTGAGTCTAGATTAACAACGATGTTTTTATTTCAGTCCCAAAATCACCTGCATCATTACCTCGATCATCATCGTTAACTAACGCTGGTGATATGGATCCTGTAGCCAGTGACTCTTACCGGCAAGCATCTGGATCATTTGCTTCTCAGAGGGGTCATGGCTTGCCGTCAGCTGTAACTCCGCCAACTGTTGCTTCGGTGTTATCACCTCTAAACCAATGTGGATTTTTCAAGCATCCAAGTGACCGTCAATTCAACTTTACTGCCTGCTCTCATCACTGCTGATGCTACCTTTGCGTGTGCTCCCAGTGTTGTTGCTGGTGATGCCGACACGGCCGCTGTTGCCCCCTTATCGAGGCCTATTTGGGGTATGGCTCCACCATCTCGCTCGAGACGTGAACTTAGTGGAGTGGCTTCGCGGAGAGCGATATTTGTTTCTCGCTTAAATCCTGAGGCCACATCCGAGGATGTTAGACAACAACTAAGCTCTAAACTTAATGCTCCCCTTGATGATATTATTGTGACCAAGTTTACATTTACTCATAAGCGTAATATTTCCTCTTTCAATATTTTCCTCCCTGATTCTTACCTATCTGCATCTCTTGAACCGTCAATCTGGCCTAAGCATACAATTATGAACGAGTTCCAACATAAAGTTTCCAACCCGAGTCCCAATATTACCGGCCTTGCCACCTCAAAAAACTAGATAATCTTTTCTCCATTCAATACCAAAACGCACGCAGTCTGTTAGGTTTATTGTGCCAACTACATACGGATAGTGCCTCTTTTGATTTTGATGCTATCGCTTTTACCGAAACCTGGCTTAAATCTACTGTTCTTGATCATGAAATTTTAGTTAAAAAATGTATCACTTACAGAATGGACCGCGCATCTTATGCAGGTGGAGTTTTGATTGCAGTCAATACGGATTTTTCTTCTGAGTTGTTCCCTTTTAACAACATCCATGGAATTGAATTTTTTGCTTTTAAAGTCCGTTCTGATACAGCATCTATTTATGTAGGAAACGAAGGAAAGAGAGAGACACGAAGCGGTCGTAGTTTTGTCGCGTCGTGTGCATAGAGCGGCCATCGGCTCTGAGAGAGCCGATAGCGAGAGGAGGAGATCAGTCAGAAGTCAGCTCTCTGTTCAGCCACGCATCAGACGTACACGCGCATAATTAAGAATACAGTTAATTATCACAAATTGTAAAACTTGGAGCTAAGACTACTATTAAGTTCAACATACTTATTCAATAAATGTTAATCGTTGCCATCAAGCAAAAGAATCTACCACATTTATTTGACCTGCTCTTATATTCCTCCCAAGTCCGATGCTGAGGTTCACTCGAACCACCTCTCTGCTATACATTCTGTTGTGTCCGCCTTAGGTTCTGCTGATCAGATTATTGTCATGGGTGACTTTAATTTACCACTTCTTTCTTGGTTGCCCTGTGAGGACGCTAACCTGTTGCTTCCTAGTAATCATAATGATTTTGTTAATGGCCTCCCTCGTCCAAATTAATGATATTAAAAATAATAGGGACAGAGTTCTCGACCTAATTTATGTTATTGATGCTTCTCTTGGAACGGTGACCAGAGTTAATCCATTGTCACTTCCTGAAGACCCTTACCATCCAACTCTTTCTATATCCCTTGAGTGTGCCAATTCTAGCTGTGTTGACGATTCTTTGGCTCCTGGCCGCGTGAAGTGTTTTCGCAAAACTAATTTCACCGATCTAAGCCTTCATCTCTCGAATGTTGATTGGTCCATCCTTCCTCCTTATCGAGTATTGACGAATCGGTCAACTCGTTCTATGAAATTATAAACTCTGCCCTAAGCACATATGTTCCTGAGTTCACGGTCCCAGAAATCGTCCAAGCCTCCTTGGTTCTCCAGAAATTTGTCGGAATAAGAAATCTAGACTTTATAAAAAGTTCAAAAAAACAGGCTCCATGTTTTTCTTTGCACAATACTCCTCCGCTCGTTCCCAATTCCTATCTGTCAATAGTCAGTGTTATAATCAATGCCTTTCCCGTTGTAGTAAAAACTTTCGTAGTGATCCTAAAAAATGTTTTTCCTTCGTCAGCTCTAAGCGTAAGTCCATCGCGTTTCCTCCTTCCCTTTATTATCTTAATAATTCTGAGTCTTCTTCTTCTGGTATTGCTAACTTATTCGCGACTGGAAAACAGTTTACATACTCCTCTCATATATATAGCTCATCCACTCCGTACCCCTATGATCTACCTCAGGCCAACGGCATTTTTCTTCCATATTTTAAGGAAAGCGATGTTCAGGCAACCTTGAAATCGTTGGGCACTTCTTTCTCTGCGGGTCCTGATAGAGTGCCAAGTTGTATTCTGAAATATTGTGCCGAATCCCTTTGCCAACCTCTGACCTTTCTTTTCAACCTCTCTTTGGAAAAATCTTGTCTGCCAATGATTTGGAACGAGTCCTACATAACTCCATTTCATAAGAAAGGTTCAAGATCCAATATCGAGAATAACCGAGGTATTGCAAAGCTTTTCGCCATCCCTAAGCTCCTTGAGTTCTTGGTAACCCGGCAATTGCAACACCTTTGCTCAAGTTTAATATCTCCGTCACAACATGGTTTTTATAAACATCGATCAACATCGACTAACCTTCTCGAGTTCTCGTCAATAATCAACCGCGGATTTCGAAGTGGTTTAGCTTCTCTTCATCTTATTTGTGAATGACCTACCCCAAGTTATAACATTCTCTCATACCTTAATGTATGCGGACGATGTAAAAATCTGTCTACCGTACTCTGATTGGTGTTTGCACACACACCTTCAGCTGGATCTGAATGAGCTCCTAATGTGGTGCTCAAACAATTAGCTTTTTTTTAACTTTTCGAAATGCAAACTTATGACCTTTTATCGTCGCACTCCACTTTTTGTGTCATATTCGAATATCGAGCTCAACTGACCTTGGAGTCCTTTTTGACCACAAACTGTGTTTTAATAGTCATATATCCGCTACGGTAAATAAAGCCAAGGGTGTTTTAGTCTTCATCAAGCGTTGTTCTTGTGTGTGGAGCCCGCAGTATAAAGAGCAACAAGCTGTCCTCGAATCAGTGCAAAAACAACTTTTAATTTTTGCTCTTCGTAATCTAAACTGGGACTCCGGTAGATTCTTGCCACCTTACCGATCTAGGCTGCACCTTATTAATCCAACACCATCGCTGAATATGCAATGGAGTAATGTTTATACATGAGCTCCTTCTTGGGATGGTCGATTCCCAAACACTCCTGAGTCAGATTGACTTATCCGTTCCCTCTCGACCTACCCGTACCTTTCAGCCTATCAGGCTTTCTTTATGTAGGTCAAACTATGCCTAGTATGAACCTTTTTGGGTTTTATGCCATACCTTTAATACACTTTACCATATTTTATCCCCTGGCTTATCCTTTAATAGTATATTACTCAATATTTACCACTACCTGAATACAGCTAATCTTTAATTATACCCGGTACTCGAAGAGTAAAGGGGTATATTAGATTTGTGCAAAAAATTAATGTGTGTAACACCCAGAAGGAAGCGTTTCCGACCCCATAAAGTATATATATTCTTGATCAGCATCAATAGCCGAGTCGATATAGCTATGTCTGTCTGTCCGTCCGTCTGTCCGTCTGTCCGTCTTCATTAGCGCCTATAGCTCAAAGACCATAAAAGCTAGAGGAACACTATTTTGTATCCAGACTCCTGTCCTATCGCACTGTTACAAGTGTATTTCAAAATTTCGCCCCGCCCCCTTCCGCCCACTCCAAGGACGAAAATCTGTGGCATGCACAATTTTAAAGATACGAGAAAACTAAAAACGCAGAATCGTAGAGAATGACAATATCTATCAGAGTGTTGAATCTGGATCAGATCGACTCATAAATATAGCCACAATGAAGAAAACAATTTCGAAATGCATCGTTCCCTCTCGCTCTCTCTCACACACAGGGGTAGGCGCTATGCCTGATCGAATTTTTTGACGCCTAGTTCTCAGAGACTATAAGAGCTAGAACCACCAAACTTTCTATCCAAGCTCCTGTGATATCAAACCGAGACGAGTTTGTTTTAAAATTTGGCCACGCCCCCTTCCGCCCCCACAAAAGATGAAAATCTACAATTTTGAAGATACGGGAAAACCAAAAACGCAGAATCATAGAAAATTACTATATATATCAGAGTATTGAATTTGGATCAGATCGGATCATAAATATAGTCAGAAGGAACAAATGAAATTTCAGTGGCCTTCCAAGCGCAGACTGATTCCCTCTCTCTCTCGCACACAGCCGTGTATGTATATGTAGGAAGTAGATAAAAACATGTAGAAATGGCAGATGTAAAAAATTTATGTTAACCAATATGGAAACATCTAATAGATCAAAATCTCCGAAAAGGTTCGACTTAAATTGTTTTTTTTTGGCTAAAATTTAATATTTTCCTTTTGCGAACATGTAATAAATTACAACAAGCTCACATACATATATACTGACTGAGTACCGGGTATAAAGTAGAGCCGCGGCGCAGACGCGGCTCATAACGTTCCCCCTCGTTGTTTTAGTATTATTATTTTACCTCTTAATTCCTCTCTATATTAAATTCTTTTTTAATTATTCATTACTTTAATTAATTTTAATTCAACTCTATTAGCAGAACTATTGTTAGTTTTCAAATAAATACATAAATACTCTTGCATGCAATTGTGGAAAATGTCGAGTATATGACGGGAGGCATCATAGTTTTTTGCACTTCGCAATCACACAATCCACAACAGAAAGTTCCCCAAATATTTCCGGATCTAGCACTTCAGCCAGAAAACAGTTCTTCTGCTCAGGATTCTGCTTGCAGCTCATCTTCACCGGCATCTACCTCTCTTGCTGCCCAATGGCTTCACTCCGATGTTGTGCTTCTGGCTACAGCTGTAGTCCTCTTTGAGAATCGGTCTGGCGGTCACAACATCACCGCGTCACATCCAGGTTCGCCCAGCAGCTTCAGCTTCAGATAACTCCATTGTCAACACTTCTCTCTGGGCTCGGCGATACCAGCGTGTCCACTGAGGGATCCACCGTCAACATTTATATGCACTCTTGCACGTCTAGCTACACAACGACTCTTGCTGCTCTCATGGCCCTTACGATCACCGACTGTCAACCAAGTCTGTCAATCTCTGTATACGATTGGAGTATTCCCTTCAATATTCAGAGATGAGCTGGTATTCCCGCCAGTAAAATATATGCGCCTATTATTACTGAAGTGAATGTGAAAGATGGAGTCAAAAACTGTTCGAAAACCAAATAGTGAGATGCAAATTTTCAACGTGAGGAGAAGATTGCTTTAATAAATGCTGGATACTAGCCCTTATGAGGGAGTCTGGCTTCGCAGAGACATCAACTGGATGTTCTATAAATTATGTGATGATGACAGGCCCTGTTATTCAGCCTGCACTGTTCACATATCCAGTCGCTCTCACTGGGGACATTTGTAAAATGTACCGCTGCGTATGAGTGTCTCCACCTGACAACTACTTTTACCAGTGTATTCTGTGGCGACACTCCATCCAGTCCGAGGTTCAAGCCTACAAATTAGACACCGTCACAAACGGTACTAGGGCTGTATCATCTTTAGCAGTTCGCGCAAAGCACCAGCTGGCCATGGACCAGGTTGAGTCCTACGCTCTTGGCTCAGCTGCTCTGCAACAGAAGTTCTTCGTAGATGATCTCATTTCTTTCGGTAACTCAGTTGCCGAGGTCATGGAGAAGATGCACCAAACTTCCACTATATTGTCTCGCGGAAACTTCAAACTTAGGAAATGGTGTTCTAGTCACCAGGAAGTACTTGAGGGAACCTCTGAAGATGACATAGAGAAATTCCTAAGGTTTCATGATGGAAGCGACATAACCAAAACTCTTGGCTTAGCATGGGACCTTGCTTCAGATCAGCTGCTTTTCGCCTTATCTGCGCTGGACACTTCAAGCGCTCGGTTTTGTCTACGATTGCTAGTTTCTACAACCCTCTTGAATTGATAAATCCTGTCACTGTCAGGTGTAAAATCTCCCTTCAGCAGCTTTGTAGAGAACATTTGGAATGGTATGAAAGCCTGCCTTCAGCGTTGCATTTAACTTGGATGGACTTGAGAACCAGTTTGGCAAGCATCTCTCGGATATTGTTTCCTCGCGTGGATAATAATTATGCTGAGCTTATAGAGGTTCACGGATTCTGGGATGCCAGCATGGAAGCATATGTCGTGTCAAGGGAAGGGCAGTCGTCGAGCAATGTTTTGTGCTGACAGTCTCGAGTGGCTCCGTTAAAAACATTATCGATTCCTAAGCTGGAATTAAGTGGAGCCCATTTGCTTGCGAAAGTTATGCATAATTTGAAGGAGATTGAAATATTTACAGATAAATTTTACTGCTGGTCGGACTACTCAACAGCATTATCTTAGATACGGGATGAGCCAGCCAAATTTCAAGTTTTCGTGGCAAATCGAGTGGCATCAATTCAGGATTTGACGGCAGCCATTAAATGGCGCTATGTTCCTACAGCTTTAAGTCCTGCTGACATCCTTTCTAGAGGCTCACTTCCCAACCAACTCATCCAGTCAGAGCTGTGGGTTCACGGTCCATCGTTTTTGGAAGGCTCTAAGGAATAGTAGCCTGTGTCTTCTGTTCCTGAAACATAGCCTATAGAGTTTCGCAAGCGAGCGTTGTTGAATTCGTTTCCAAATGCCGATCTCACATCAGAATGCAAATTCGCAAACTCATATTTTGACATGCAGCGCACATTCGTCTACATGCATACAGTTGTGCATCGTCTTCGTCACCCTGGCCTCACCGTTTCTGATATTCGGCAAGGAACGCATCTTCTAATTCGACACATTCAGCTGGCAAACTTGTGGATGGACATAAAATAGATTCAACGCAATGGTCAAGTCACGAAATCCAGTTCCATCAGTTCACTCTCTCCGTTCATCGATAAGTCTGGATTAATTAGAGTTGGAGGTCGCCTAGCAGCTAATGCTCAGCACCCGCTTATTTTGCCAAGGGGACAGTGTCAAAGGAAGTCAGCAGGTGTGTGAGATGCTTCAGGATTATGCCGAGCATGGTTCAGCACATAATGGGAGATCTTCCTAAGGAGCGTTTGGAAGGATCTCGACCCATTGAAGTCACTGGAGTGGATTATTGTGGTCCTTTCTTCTACCGATCAGAAATCCGCACAAGGCCTCCGATCAAGTGCTACATCAGTGTATTCATTTGCTTCACTTCGAAGGCAAAACACATGGAGCTCGTAAAGGACATGACCACCGCATTGTTTCTAGGCGTTTTACTACCACTCGAGGAAGGCCAAGTTAAATTTGGTCTGACAATGCGACAAACTTTGTTGGCGCCGAGAAAGAGCTGCTAAAGAGCTAAAGAAGCTTTTCATGAGCGACTCGCATATGAAGGAGGTCCATGACTTCTGCTTGGCTGACTCGATCGACGGGCGTCTCATCCCACTATGCTCTCCGCACTTTGGCGGATTGTGGGAAGCGGCCGTGAAGACTGCAAAACATCACCTGTACCGCTAAGTTGGGACCTCTGTGCTTGGCTTCGACGAGCTGCGTACTCTGCGCCAGATCACGGAAATTGTTAATTCTCGCCCTTTGCTCGCGCTTTCAGCTTTAAATCCTGATGACTTAGATGTTTTGACCCCTGCTCATCTGCATCTAGGTGGCCCACATGAGACAATCCTCGAGCCTGACCTAACGAAGCTCAACTACAATCGTCTGGGTGGTTGGCAGCGGGTCACTCAACTGCAGAACATTTTCTGGAGCCGTTGGCGCGAAGAGTACCTCACTCTTTTGCAAGAGCGGTCGAAGTGGCATATAGTTCGCCTTCAACAGCACCACGGTAGACAGCGAAAGACGGCCAGTCTGGCCGACCTCAAAGCGTTTCACGCTGAAGACCCCTTCCATGGACCGCCAGCGACAAACGACGCCGATAACAGCTAGACGACCTCAAAGGCATCCAAGTAGAGCTCGATATGAATTCATAACGGCCTTGCCGTCGCAAAGCGGGCAAAATCATGAATCCAAAACGCCGTTATCTACACCTAGATCCTCTTGTGGGATACGCTATTAACCAGTCTCAGAAAATATAATTCCCACCATCGGTCAGGTTAGGGAAACGTAGGGAAATCGATGGGCAAATTCTAAGTCACGAGGTTTCTTCCACTAGGAGATGCACCATGGATCGACCACAGACGGAAAGCGCTCAGCCTATAGGGGCAGAAAATGCTCCCGAATGACGTCATAGGGGAACGTCGTCACAGTATTCGTCGTCCACCCCCATTCAACATCAGGCCGCTGGCGTCAATGGGCTTTCTTTTTCACCCACCATCGTTCAACAACAGGCTGCCGGCATCAACATCAGATTCAGTAGGGCGATTGAGCTGACGTCAACGTACCTCCGCTTCATGCTTTATGCTAATGTTGAAGAAAAGAAGTAAAGCGTTCGCTGACCCTAACGGGTCACTGCCCCATAACAATTCGTTCTTGGCCACCATTCGCACGGCGCACAACAAACCAATTCACTCCAAGGTGTACCCTACTCTATGAGTTTAGCTGGTTTTGTTGAATCCAATGTTAAGAACCATTTAAAAGACAATATCATCCACAAGTCAAGATCGCTATATAATAATCCTATAGGGGTAGTCGATAAAGGGTGATGAGAAGGGCAATAGGAAAAAACGTCTCGTAATGGACTTTCGGAAGCTCAATTAAAATACAGTGGGCGACAAATAGCCGATCTCAATGATCTGGCAAATTTTGGTACTGCCAAGTACTTTACAACTCTCGACCTAAAATTCGGATACTCCCAAATAACTTTGGCGAAACGCAATAGGGAAAAAACTTCTTTTTCCGTTAATGGAGGGAAGTACAAGTTTTACCGACTGCTCTTTGGTCTAAAAAATGCTGTCAGCATTTCCATCGAGCAATCGATGATGTTTTGCGCGAATAAGAACATAGGATAAGAACAACCACAGGTAACTAAACCAACTAAAGAAACTTCCGTTTCAAATATCTTTGCTAACAAACTCAGTCTCGCTGCAAGAGGTGATGCAGCAAATAAAAATCGGAAGTCTGAAAAATTCCCTGAGAAGGATCTCTTGCATAACAGAACGTTTAAACTTCTACCTAAAAAAGCACTGCTGTTCATAATTCTGCTTCTTAACAGTATACTTAGAGTGGAATACTTTCCAAACAGCTGGAAGACAGCACTTATCACAATGGTTCTAAAGCCAGGAAAACAACACACGGAATTCGATAGGTACAGACCAATTAGTTTTCTAGCAGCGCTGGGAAGATGACTGAAAAGGTGATCTTAAACCGAATAAAACAGCTCAAGCCTGTGGATAAAATAAACAGAAATTGCTCAAATAAATTGCTTTTCATTAAGGTTAAGGTACGTACTGTGAAATAGAAATACTATATTGCATGTTAATTCAATTTTTTTACCCGAAGAAACACTATAAATCTACTTAATGTAGACTTAAGGCCGATATCTCGACTCCGGTTTAACACGAATCGGAACGTTAATGTGTCCGATAACAAAAATTAGTTCTCTCAAGGGGTTAACTTCCAACCGGCGGCTGGCATCCAGTTAGCTTCCAACCGGCGGTCGGCTGACCGATTGAAAATTTCACAGCTGAAAATATTGATAACTGATTCCCTGAGTGCTTTTCAGGGGAGAATTGTTCTACTTTGTGCAACAAATTTTTCGGCAAGCCGATTTCACCCTTCCGTTTTCTCTTTCCATGTTATGGCATCACTCTTCTTATTTTCTAATATGTCTTCGAAGCTCTCCACGAGATCAACGAGTATATTCTCCTGCAACTGAGAAAAGTTTCTCTCGAACTGTATCTTTAGACATTTTTGCAAATCACGAACGAAAGTAAACAAAGCATAAAAAGCTGATACAATAATTAAAGCATTCCTGTGTTTTGCGCTGTGCAGCACATTTCGCGCTGCAACAACACTTTTTTCGTTCTGGTCGTCAAACGGATTTGGAAAGAACGAACTGTTTTACCGAGCAGTTTATCAGGTGGTCAACATTATCCTCACTTTCCGAAACCGGCACCGTAACTCGAAGTCGAGATACCGGCCCTAAATCTACAAAATTTTTTAGCATTCTTTCGTTGAGTTTATCTAAAAATGTCTAGTCTTGTCTAGGCTAAAACTAGTATCAGTTGGTAATTTGGTTCGTTCTGAATTGGAAACAGTAAAATACCATTGTTCTTTGTTTGCGTTTTTTTTAACGATTTTTTGTAGAACCAGAATCTGATTTTGATTAGTATTTTTTATATTTTGTATATTTTTGATATTTTTTTTTTATTTTAATATTCAATACTAAAAAAAAAAAAATTAAAAATTTAAAAAATAATTAACAAAATTAAAGCAAAAATTGAGTTACAAAAAAATTCTATGATTTACTTAATAAACGTAGGAAAAAACACGAAGACAATATCTCTTTTACTCTTTTACCACTTCGCCGTGGATGCAATGGAGCATAAAATGTAAGCAGTAGCTGGACATTCATGGACATTCAGTAAGCTTTCGACAGGTTGTGGCATGATGGTCTCCTCTTTAAGTTGAAGTTCATCTTAACGCCAGCTAATCCAGCTTGTAAGTAGCTTTCTTAAGGACTTTTGAGTTATTATCGATAGTGTAAAATATTCGAAACGCCCAATTAGTGCAGGCGTACCACAAGGCAGCGTTCTTGGCCCTGCGTTGTACACCCTATACACAGCTGATATGCCTTCCTCTGGTGCCAGAAGTTTGACCAGAAGTCCAAACATTAATCTAGCTACAGATTCCTTGCAGCAATATGTGCCAAGGTTTGAGAATTGGGCTCTGAAATGGTACATAGGAATCAACAGCAGCAAATGTGCAAATGTTACTTTCTCGACAAGGACATAATCCTGCAGTGGCATAACGATGCTGGGTTCCACGCTTTCGCACAAGACCACATACAAATATTAAGGAGTCGTACTGGAAACAAGTTAGTATATAGCTATATATATATATAAGTCCACACTAAGTCCACACTAAGATATACACTATATAAGATATGGAAATATGCGATCCAAGTTAATGGCACTGCTGCAAAAAGCAACATAAGCAAAATAAGAGTGGCCCAGAAAAAATTATTATGAAGAAAATGGGGCAATGCCCCTGGTACTTTGGAAATGCGGACATCGAAAAAGATATAACAGTTCCTATATACAACGCCTTGCTGTTCACCCCAATAAATTAGCTAGGCGTCTCAAAAAAAGGCCAGGAAAGACAAGACTTAAACAATTACAACTACTGGATCTCCCTACTAGAATCCTGTTATATATTAAAAAAATGTAATTGGTATTCAACAGGGGCTGGCAAGGAGTTTAAATTTCCTGAGGATGGCCCTTAAGGTCGTAGCCAGTACGCCAGACGCATCCGATTCGGAGAACACACAGATAGGCATGTTTTCGATTTACGGCCTAAAATGTTTCGCTAAAACGGCAAAAAAAAAATGTCTTCGATAACGATGTCGATCTACATGTTTCTAATTTTGCGCAAACGCAAACGATGCACACTCTTTTCTATTTACTCCCTTTCACAAGCGATATTCAGTTTGTGCTCATAAATTGCTGTCTTAGGCTTTAGAATAATTGATTCTGTTGAGCTACTGAGCTTCTTCAGCAGCGTAATTGTCAATATATTTTATTAAAACCACAATTGATTAAACGCACTATAAATGTTTGTAATTTGGCTTTATTTGCCATGCAAGGTTATTGGGGCGCTGATTTTAATACAAATAGTTATTACAATCAGATAACGGCGCGACATTTAACATTTAACTACGACGACGATCGATTTTGCAGTGTCTTCTGCTCTGACGATGAGCCTCCCTCACAGCTCTAGCGGGACGACGACGGTCTTCGACATTCTTCTTTGGCAGCATGCACAGTTTTGCGATGGCCTTTGTGGTGATCCCAGTAGCCCGGCTACCCTGGGAACGCCATCCTTTGGTAGGTCAGCCATGATATGCTGAAATAGACGTAGCTTGGCTTTAAACCATCTGGTGCAGCGATTTACGATATTTGCCACAGTCCTTCGCCCTCCAATTAGCAAAAATTAGTAAGAAATTTTCCGAAGGAATTGGAACTCAATGCGAGACGAGGGAGGACAAATTCTCACAGCAAGTGGTCAAGGAACCGAAGGAAACTCTGGCCGACTCTCATCCAATTGGAGCCGCTCCTTCCACACCAGCTGTAATGCGTCCTGGTATTATGGTGTGGCGATTGCTATAACACATACCAAAAACAAGTCAACGTTTCTAAGATCATGGTTAGCACAGGGGGAATCTTTTGGCTAGGGCTCGTCGCATGGGGGGATCTTTCTGTTGTCGTAGTTACCACATACAAGAAGAAGTCGTGCTAACCTGTTAGCCGTTAGGTGTTCAATTGTAAGTCGAATTGTTGTATGCACCGCCGCACAGTGGGACATCAGACGCAAAGAGGTAGCAAAAGTCAAAAAATGTATGAGCGCATTGGATAAAATGAATAAACGCATCTAAAAGGGAATTCACCAGAGCTTACAAAACTCAAATTTTTGAGATTTGAGATAGTATCTTATAAGATTAAATTTAATAAAGAATATCTTATATATAAAATATATGCATGTATTAGTATATGGATCTCATTTTTGAGCTGTTTTTCAACTTTAACTTGACTTTACAAAAAAAGTTCATCAAATTTTCCCGAGATATTTTTTGTATATGTTTATTGAATATTTTTTTATCAAACTTTCCAATTTCATTTCGGAGGATTGAGGCGTATAGCTTCTAGATCGATTTAAGTGACGCTACCTCGCTCGAAAAACCGGCAAAAAAGGCTGTCGCAGGTACTAAATCCAATACAAAATCATATTTTGGCCGTTTTTTGAGCAAGGTAGCGTCACTTAAATCGATCTAGAAGCCAAACGCCTCAATCTCCCAAAATGGTATTGGGAAGTTCGGTAAAGAAATATTCAGTTAACATATACAAAAAATATCTCGGGAAAATTTGATGAACTTTTTTTGTAAAGTCAGCTCAAAGTTGAAAAACAGCCCAAAAATGAGATCCATATACTAATACATGCATATATTTTATATATAAGACATGGGAGATACCAAAATAAATAGGCAAATAAATATTCTTTATTAAATTTAATCTTATAAGATACTATCTCAAATTTAGATAAAAATTAAAAAAAAAAAATTGACAAACTTTTTATTAAAGAAATATTTTTTTTTTGTACATTTTAAAAAAAAATATTTTATCAAAAATTAAATATAAAATAATTTTTGTTTGTAAAATTGACAATTGAACGTTCTTTACTGATTAAAAAAAATTTGAAATAATTTATTTTATATAGACAAATGTGCACCGAAAAAAGTTCAACTTTGACAATGTGTTGTTAAGCTTTCTGACATTGGAGCAAAATGTACTTTCGCATGCTAAATTTAAAGAATAATCTTTCAAATGCAGTTTATTTCATGAAGATATAATTATTTGTTCAAAAGCTATTAGTTTAGCAAGCTCAAATGGCCGAATGTCCCACTGTGCGCCGCTCGGAGTCAGATATTGCAACTCTAATTTACCCGCCCAACCATGTCAAAACTGATCTTTTCTTTCCGTGCTAACTCTTATTCTTTACATGTTCCTCTCCCAATACCCTATTTCTCTTTTTACGCTACTCCATATCCATTCTCAACAATACTTCAACATATTTTCCACACGAAAGACATGTTTCCAAAGCTTAACAAAATACAGGGGAATATAAATTCTTATGGTAATTATTACATTATTCTAGGTTGGACTAAATAGTTGGTATATTGATTACAATAGATGGGTGGGTTATATAATTACAATGTATGTAGCTAAAGAAAAATCAAAATGTTAGTTAATGGTAACAGCAGCGCTGCAAGTGTGCTTTACCTTGTGTTCTTTCTTTTTTTTATGGTGCCTTACAATTTGTTTTCCATCGCTGCAACAGGCCTGCATGCATTGGCGTTCCTAGCTAAGAATATCATGTGTATAAAGTATATAAATGGAGTTAGGCATAAGAAAAACAAATAAATTTAAATCAATGGTCTAATTTACTGATCAATAATTTTCTCCTTTTCCAACATCCAGTACGATGATATCTATGCAGACTTTGACAAAATTGTCCATCGTACTTGGTGTTGACTGTAATGGTGGAGGTAACACGTCACGTTTCAGTACCACGGGATCGACAGCGATACATAATCAGTAAAAATAAATTTCATTTATTCGAATTCCTCTGTCTCTTTACGAATACATATGTTATGCAAGAACTACCGACATCGGAGCCTTAATGATATCTAAGTAAGAATAAACCTCTTTATTCAAATCCCTCTGCTTCTTGATAAGATACATATGTTATGTAAGAACTCCGGCAAATGTCCTATTCGACACCGTGAGACCGATATTGACATCGGATCTTTAATAATATTTAAGCACATGTAAACTTCGGCATTAAATTCCTTTTGCTAGAGACATATATATAAATACATACATTATGTAAGAACCTCGACACCTGCGTCGACCACCCGATATCATCGTGTGCTAATTTCCCTCTTTAACTTCCCCTCCCCCTTACATACCACCCTAATAAGAACTCCCGCTCTCACGTTGCAATTTCGCAACGTGACCACTTTAAGCTGCGGCAGCATATTTTCCCACACGTTAAGTCACCGATCGATGGTCACGAGACTTCGATCGGGACCATATATAAGGATAACGAAACCGAAAGGAAGGTACTTAGCCGATAGATAGTCTTGCTCTACATAGCAACTCCCTCTTGAAAGTACAATAAACGTATGAAATCAAAGCACGGCAAGTCTAGTAAGGACAAATATTATAAACGCAATAAAATAAGTCGAGGTAAAAACAACGAACATCTAATAAAGAAAACTTGTCCTACCGAAACGAACATTAACAAAGTGTAGTCATTCGTAAACCGGTGATAACAACAATCAAACACAACTAAATCCCACAACTTCATATCTCTTGCTTTCATCTATCCTTCCTTCCCTCTTCCTCAAACTGAATTGAGATCGGTCCCCCTTTTTTTCCAAGAGGATCCTGCAAACTAAAAAATTCTTGAAGTAGAATCCTGGACGAGCTGAGCCCACCTCGTCCTGAGATTGGAACGTTACAAGTAGCGCCCAAGCAGGGACCTGTAGAAAACTTTAGCAAGAAGTGTGGATTAAATCCCACGGCCGCCGAGTCTTAGGGAACGGACAGAACGAATCAACGTTCGAAATACGCAAACACACGCAAAAGTGCCCTCCGTTCGGTCATAAACGGTACATCCTGAGTATCTGCCATCGAAAATATACTCGAGGACAATATGGCAGCCATGAATCCCAACGCAGAAGAACAATCGGGCGAGTACCAAATGGGAGAATTAATCAGTAATCCTGGGGTAAACACCGGGTGGATTCACAAGCGCCGCCGAGAAGAACTAGAAGGGTTCGCAGATGAATTCGGATTCAACAAGGAAGGAAATATTGACGAGATGCGGAGAAGTTACGCCACTTTGATCGACGGGCTCCTCGAACAGGAGGCCTGGACCCGACCAGCAGATTTAGAGCGACAGTATGCCAAACCGACAGGACGTTCAAAGTCACCTCGACCTAGTACCTCTAGACGAGAGGAAACACACGTAGCATAACCCAAACTGTGGCTACAGCCCCCGGAAGTCTCAGGCGGCCAATTTGCCGGTTTACAGAACGCCGCGTCCGCGGCCGAATCCGTAAGATCTGGGTCTCCGGATCTAAGACCCACACCGATGAGAAGGGCCCCTCAACCGGCGATGGACCCCGAACAGAAAACGACCTCCGTGGGACGTCACTACAGCTACGCCGCCCAGATGGCAGAACGCATACGGAAGTGGGGAATCCAGTTCGATGGGTAGACCGACCCCCTACCATTTGTCGAACTCTTCGAAGAACGGGCGCTCTCATATGGAGTAGAAATGAATCATTCGCCTCGCGCAAAGCCGAAATCCTCACGGATCGGGCGAGTCGTTGGTTCCGCACCAGCCGATTGCAGAGTGTTTCGTGGTCCAAGTTCCGAAAAGAATTTCTAGCATTTTTCTTGCCTCCACGATATTTTGAACAGCTGGAGGATCAGATCCGCGAACGCAAACAAGCGGTGGGTGAACCGTTCAAAGACTTCGTCATCGAATTGCGTCTGCTCATGCATCACGCCGGGTACGATACCACCAAAGAACTCAATAGGATATACGACAATATCTTACCGGAATACCAATTGTATGTGCGGAGACACGAACAACAAAATCTGACTACACTCCCGACATTGGCCACCGAGTACGACGGCATCCAGAAGCGGAAGTAACATCCAGCGGACCAGTAACATTCACCCCTTCGTGGAGCGTACCAAGACGCACCAGACTAGTGACAAACCAGTCATCCCGGGAAGGTGAAACCAACCGTACAAGGTTTCGACAGCCTCAATGGGACTCTCCCGAGCCGGGCCGAGGACAATCGACAAACCAAATCAACAATCCAACCCCAGAGGTCTCACACCGCATGGTAACTACGCCAATAGTCAATCCGCGCTCGGCCTGCCGGCGTTGTGGCGAAGCCGTCTATCCTTCTCAAGGGTGTATTAATCCCTCGATCTAATTCTGTTAGGAGTGTGGCAAACGTGGCACACGGACCATCGACTGCTGTCGTCGTGAGGCGTCGCCCGCCAACTCGACGACAAGACCAATCTCCGGGAAGCTTGCGTACAGATCCGCCTGGCCGATGGTTAAGTGCGGGAAATCACGCAGATCCTCCAAGCATACATCAGGTTAGATAAGCGAGAAGTCCAAATGCCCCTCCTTGTCTTACCAAATATGCTGGAACAAGTCATTGTGGGCATGGATTTCCTATGTGCAATCGAAACAACGATTCAATGTGGCACCACTCTCCTACAGCTCCAGCTGCCAGCTCCGAGGCTGTCGTTCCATAGCAAACCCTCCGGTGGTCACTGCTAGCCAAGTCCGCGCCACGAGTCTAGAAAACTCGACAGTCAAAACAACCACACCCGCCACGAATATACAGGAAACGACCACGAACGTAACGACAACAGTAGACGCGCAGGGTACAATCCCCGAGGTCACAACGGAACACACGATTCCCAGACCGACAACAAGAAACAAAAATCTCGCGGCCGCAACGGAATACACACTTCCCAGGCCAACAATAGGACGTCCAATATCCCACGAAGCTACGTCAAGCACAAGGAAATCAAACTACATCTATGACACGTCACCTTCTACGAAGAAGGTGGAAATCAAAAAGTCTTCTCACAAGACAGCTCCCCTCCAGTCACAACGATCACCTAACGGCCGAGCGCCAAAGGAAGCGAACACAGTAGTCCCCGTAGGCACGAGCAAGCATCGCTTCATCTCCCCGACGGATATAACTATCAAGCCAGCGCTCAGATCTGCACGGAAACCGCCCGCCCAAGTGCCGGAAAGAAGGATGGTTGAATTCAGAGACGCCTCCTGGAACCCCGAATTGCCCACCGTTAGCTCCGCACCGACCGCCGCCGATCATAGGGAACCCACCCTGAACAACCCTCTATATGGGATCCCTATAAATCCCCAAGCAACGCCTAGTACCACGTCTCAAACGTTCGTCACTCGAATAAAGCGTTGGTCTAGTACCACAGGCATCGTCGAGACTCACACGATGTTCCACCATGCCGAGTACAACTCCGGCCCAACATTCAATCAGACCCTCACGAATGCCCCTCTCGTAACCGCCGATACCACTATCGTAGCCAACATAAGTGAGAACACTTGAGAGACGGAGCCACCAAGTGCGTTTGATACGACTATCCTCCCCGACGGATCAAACCGAATCTCCGACCTACGGATCGAGGAATCAATGGGGGATGAGGTGGAACGAACCAACGATCCGTGGCCACCTGATCTCGCGCCACACATTCAGGAATTCCTGGATGAAGAACTGCCAAAGTTCGAAAATCTTCGGGGTACGACAGACCTCACAGAGCATGCCATCATCATGCGTGACAACCGACCCATAAAACAGAGGTACTACCCTAAGAACCCAGCTATGGGGCGAATTAATGATGAACATGTCGACGAACTGATAGGCGAAGGACTCATTGAACCTTCGCGAAGCCCTCACATTGCTCCGATTGTTATTGTTCGTAAAAATAACGGAAAATGGCGTATGTGCGTAGACTATCGACAACTCAACGAACGTTCCATCCCAGAAGCCTACCCGTTACCTAGGATCAACAACATCTTAGAGCGCCTCAAAAACGCACGCTTCATCACGACCCTAGATCTGAAAAATGGATATTGGCAAGTACCCATGGCCCTCGACAGTAGGGAAGCCACGGCTCTCACGGTTCCGGGAGAGGCCTCTACTTGTGGAAGGTAATGCCCTTCGGACTATATTCCGCATCGGCCACTTTCCAACGTACGCTAGATACGGTCATCAGTGCAGATATGGAACACTTCGCATTTGCTTATTTAGACGATATTTTCATCATCGGAAAGGATTATACGGACCACCTGAACAACGTGAAAGATGTTTTCTCAAGACTGATAAAGGCAAACCTACGGATCAGCGCAGAAAAGTGCACTTTTTTTCAACGAAGGATAAAGTATTTGGGCCACGTAATCAGCCAGGAAGCTATCTATACCGACCCCGACAAAGTAGCCGCCGTAAAAGACTTGAGACCACCCACCAATCTGAAAGAACTAAGACAATGCATAGGCATGACATCATGGTACCGCAGATTTGTCCCGAATTTCGCCACTGTGGTCCAGCCAATGTCCCACTTGTTGAAGAAAGGGCAGACATGAACGTGGACACAAGGACAGCAAAACGCTTTCGATGAGTTGAAAGTACCGCCCCGGTACTCGCTTGCCCAGACTTTAATGTAAAGTTTAATGTAAATTCATAGCATATGTCAGCCGACTGAAAAAAGCAGAGGAGAATTACTTCGCTACTGACAAGGAATGTCTAGCCGTCGTATGGGCCATACAGAAACTGCGATGCTACCTAGAGGGTTACCGTTTCGATTTGATAACTGACCATCTCGCTCGGAAATGGTTGAATACTCTGGAGAGTCCAAACGGTAATGTAGCGAGTATTTTTCGAGTATTTTTCGGCACCTTTTCCAAGTGGGTCGAGCTGATACCTCTCAAGAAGGCAACCACAGCCAACGTCGAAGGGACGTTCCGCAAATGGATTTTCAGCTGTTTCGGCGTACCAAAACTATTCGTCTGTGACAACGGAACTCAATTCACCAGCCGGTCCTTTAAAACATTCCTCCAAACTGCAGGCATGGAATTGCAACACACCGCCCCTTACTGTCCCCAAGAAAACCCAACGGAAAGAGCGAATAGGACGGTGAAGACGATGATTGCTCAATTCGTCGACGGCCATCAGAAGACTTGGGACGAACTCTTACCCTAGATGTCACTGGCCATAAACGCAAGCGTCTCAGAAACCACCGGATTCAGCTCCGCTTTCCTCCTCCACGAAAGAGAACCTAGGTTGCTTGGCGCTTTGTACGACGAAGTCACACCCAGTATCGGAAGAACCCCAGATAAAGCCACAGATAAAGCCTCAAGGCTAAAAGAAGTTTTCGCCATCGTACGCAGTAATATCTAAAGGGCGAGCCAGGAACAGGCGCTGCACTACAATCTCCGTCGCAGACAATGGCGCCCCGCCATCGGCTTATTGGTCCTCGTCCAGCAGCATCACTTATCAAACGCAGCCTAAGGATTTGCAGCTAAACTAGCTCCCAAGTTCGACGGACCATACCGAGTCAACAGTTTCCCGTCACCAAATATCGCAACAGTACAACACCCCGGCAGCCGGAAACAAAAGGTCGTCAACATCAACGACCTCAAAGAGTTCCACGACGTAGAATTCGACGATTCTGCCAGCGAGTGAACGTCACCATAAATGTAACGCAAGCGTAATATGAGAACCCTATCCAAAACAGACGCGCCCATCAAAATGCGACCCCAGCATTATTTGCCATAGGGGGGGCTTATAAATCAACGTTCGAACGTTTTTCGATCAGTACACCATCGTCATCTCAACGAAGCAGTCAAGACCACCTTAATCCAGCGAAGAGAGTTCCGGTCAACGATAAAAATACCACCAGTCAGCAAGGACAACTCCGAGTGAGGACAGAGTCGACTTCCACTCCAACTAGGATAATTCCAACCCAGGAAAGAGCCAGTCTATCACTCATCGACCCATCGAATCGGCTTAACGTCAAAACCCTTTTGACGCCCCACTCCACCAAAGAAACAACCCCGAAATCCGTTCGTTCATCGTCGTCAATACCTTCTATGCATCATGTCCGCCCTGATAGTTTTACACGTTCTGTGCGCTTCGACGCAGGCCGTAGTCAAGTTAAACGACGATACGAACGCGGACTACATCCCGATCGTGGATGGCGACATCGTATTCTGGGAGAATCCTGGATAGCTACATCACACCACGAACGTCACGTCGTACGAGATCTACATCGACCAGACTGAGCAGGTCGCCAAACTATTCACGGTCGCACGTATGGCTCAAGTGTTAACGACCGACTTGGAACACATCCGTAATTTGGTGGACATTCTCAAAGTCCACCACAGAGAAGCCAGGAGCATAAATCTACTCGGGACAGCGTTAAAAAATACAGCAGGAACACCCGACTTCAACGATTGGGAGCAGGTTAGATTCAAACAGGGACAACTGATCGAATCAGAACGCCAGCAGATGGAGATCAACTCCAAGACACAACAGAGACTTAACGAACTGACCCAATTCATGAACGTGATACATAAATCAAACGACTCTGAGAGGATCCAGCTAGTAGAAACAATCCTCGCTAAGAATAGAATCATTATAACCGATCTTGAAAACCTTATCCTGGGATTAACGTTAGCGAAAGAAAACATGATCAGTCTGGCCCTCTTAGACAGTACAGATATCGGAGAGTTGAACGAAATGCAATTGGATAACATAACAATATAGGAACTTTTAGAAGTCTCCAACATTAGTGTCTTCCAGACTCCAGATCTGCTCCATTTCCTCATAAAATTTCCCCAACCTAAACTAAATTGCAGAAAATTAATCATCTTCCCAGTACAACATCAAAATAAAATCCTAGATTTCAGTCAAGGAGATATGATGGCAGAATGTGGGTCCCAGATACTCAACATCAGGACTGTAAAGAGCAAGAGTGGATCACCTGTGCCCAACAGATGGTAACAGGATCCGTCGCACATTGTTCTACCCAACCGGGCCATTTGGACCCTATAGTCACGATAGATCACGGTACTCTCATCATCAACGACGCAAACTTAACCGTTATTGACGATGTAAGGGTTAGCCAACAAATTTCGGGAATGTACCTTGTAGCGTATTCCCACCGGGTCTCACTTAATGGGACCTGGTATATAAATCATCTCGGCTATTCAAAGAGAAAGCCAGTAGTGTCCGCGATGACACAAGTTAACGTCACGGCTCACAACAAAAGACTCAGCCTACCCTTCCTGCGGGAGTTGAGTTTGAGAAACCTCAACCAAATTGACAATCTAAACGATATGCTAACCCTAAAGAGCACGGTCTCTTATCTACTCACTCTCGGCGTTGCGTTACCTCTCTGTTCCATTATATGGTTATTAGACCGCCGCGGCGCGCCGCCTGAAAATGCAAGGCCAAAAGAACAGGAGTACTTCCCATGACATAAAAGCCGCGTCTCCCAAGCCCGACACTGGCGCCAACCCGGTCGAAGTACTGATCATGGCCGACAACAAATCTCATTCACACGCCGCCGTTGCTCCCCCAAAATTTCGGCGAAATCTCGCCACGCGCTCTTGCATCATGCCTCGTCTACGGGTGCAGGAATCGGGTAACGAGTGAGAATTCTGGACAGTAATAAAATAAAGACGCCCCTACCCCAGAAACCCCCCTTAGGATATCACAATAATCATATTACCATAAGCACAGACGATAATCATATTATATATAAGCAAGCATATAAAATCATATATATACAAATAAGTTCACACCGAAGCTCTGTAATCTGCGCCAACATAAGGTAGTGGAAGTTTCGTACCGTGTTTCACTCGCTATTCTCTCGACGGCCGTCCAAGTTCCGACGGGAGAACTTATGGTCGCCCCCACTATTCTACCGTAAAGCTGTGTACCACTCTCCCGAGCCGGAGTCACCCTCGTTCGCCCCAATGTTCGAACAAGACTTCCAGCGTCGTAACCCTCGAACGGTCCGAGGCGTCTATGGGTCCACAAGGGATCTGGAACGATATATCCCGGAACCCCACGACTCTCACTACGACGATGAAGAAAGCGAAGAGGAGGAACCTTTCTTCCAACAATTCGTCTTCGAAACGGAGATTTTCCATTACACGGTCACGCCATAGGGAATTCGCGTCGTCCGGAGCCACTACTTGGCCGTGGACTTCTTCGCGACACCAGGACGTAACGTCAACACGTTCTTCAGGACGTATCAGGAGGCCGCGGCACCCATCAGTCATCGGCCGGCAAACCCAGCCGTGGAAGTCGTCGAAATCCCCGTAGCACAGGAGCAACCAGCCACAGCAACTCGGCGTCGAAAGTACCCCGAATCTCCAATGGTTCCCAACATTTCGGAAAAATCAACCATGACTAGCGGAGCTGACCGAACAGATGGAGAGATGGGAAATGGCAGCGGAGAGCGAATATCCTACCCCCACTTTGCGAAAAGTGAAGGTTGGATAACGGGAACAACGGGACTAATTCAAATCCACCTCCTCCCGAAAGAAAGGGTCGGGAGTAACGAACCACAGGTGGACGTTACAACGCCCAACACCGCTGGATCGATATCGGACCCCTATGATACATAAGCAAAATATATATATAGATATGAAACGTATAAAATAAATTATTATACGAGTGTCTTATTCGACACCGTGAGACCGATGTCGACATCGGACACTTAATAATATTTAATCCAATATAAACCTCTCCAGTTGATTCCTTTGTTTTTCCCCAAATATATAAATTATATAAGAACTACGGTGAATGTTCTATTCGACACCGTAAGACCGATATTGACATCTGATCTTCATTAATATTTAAGCATATGTAAGCTTCGGCATTAAATATCTTTTGCCATGGACATATATATATATACATTACATAAGAACCTCGACACCTGCGTCGACCACCCGATATCATCATTTAACTTCACCTCCTCCTTTGCGCACCTCCCCAATAAGAACTCCAGCTCTCACAATACGATCACGCAACGTGACTACTTTGAGCTGCGACAGCACATTTTTCCGCACGTTAAATCACCGATCGATGGTTACGAGACTTCGATCGGGACCATATATATGGATAAGGAAACCGAAAGGAAGGTACTTAGCCGAGAACCTCGCACAAAGATAGTCTTGCTCTACATAGCAACTCCCTCTTGAAAGTACAATAAACGTATGAAATCATAACACGGCAAGTCTAGTAAGGACAAATATTATAAACGCAATAAAATAAGTCGAGGTAAAAACAACGAACATCTAATAAAGAAAACTTGTCCTACCGAAACGAACATTAACAAAGTGTAGTCATTCGTAAGCCGGTGATAACAACGATCAAACACAACTAAATCCCACAACTTCATATCTCTTGCTTTCATCTATCCTTCCTTCCCTCGTCCTCAAACTGAATTGAGATCGGTCCCCCCTTTTTTCCAAGAGGATCCTGCAAACTACACATTTCTTGTAGTCGCATCCTGGACGAGCTAAGCCCACCTCGGCCTGAGAACGGAACGGAGGGGCAACGAGATCGAGCATTTGTGCATTGCACAAATTTGTGTTTGAAAAAGACGGAGACCGAAATAATAGAAGCCGGTTGCGCGAATTTAGTGGATCCGAATACGACGAAAACGGCGCCAGATTCTTAGCAAAGCGCGTATACATACAAGCAAAGCTAACGGACCGTGATCTTATTTCAATATGTGTTACATTGAACATAAATCACAATGCGGAAAATTTGGGACGTCATATTTTTCGGAATCTGATGGAAGGCAGGCTGCTGCAAAACAACAACGGCGATGAGAAGAACGACGCTGATAAAGACGAGGAAAAAGACGCAATCAACGAGAATGGTATAGATGAAAACGAAGACGAAGAAAACGACGAAGAAGCTGTGTACGAAAAGCGCTCGAGTGAGCGAGACTACAGCGACGCACATAACATGCACACAAGCGAAATCCCAACAAAAAGCCGAAAAGGGAATACAGGTATAAGTAACGTGCAAAGACAAAACTACGATCAGGTGGTCGCGACACGTTTTGCCATAAGTTTCCGTGACATAAAAGACCCTATCCGAGTGATCGATGGCTCTGATTCGAAGATCAGGCTGAGTTCATGCACTGGAGTGATCTACAAAAACCTATTTTCGCAAAAAAATTGCTTAAGGTCATTGCCCGGTTATTTGTTTTGACCGAGAAGCATATGACTTCGTGGAAAACGTTGAAGAGAGCGCTATTAAGAGAGTTTAAGCCGAGAGTCAATAGCAAACAGATACATATGCAGCTCAGTGAGAGTAAACGACGGTGCGAAAATAATGGGTGACTTTAAGAATAAATGAAAAGATTATGAGAAAATAAGCGATAAAATTAAAAAGAGTGACAAAGCTGGATGAAGATGCCGTTTGGGCAAAATAGTACACAAGTGAAAAGAGTTCATTTGTTTCAACTGTGGAGAGAAGGGACATTTGTCTAGCAGTTGCGTGAGCAAAGAGAAAGGTAGCAAGTGTTTCAAGTATGATCAGTTTGGGCACTTATCAACGAACTGCAAAGAGAAGAATGAAAAGCAAAACGATGAAAAACAAATTTTACGTGTAGTTTCGAATAAAATGGAAATAACGTCTAAAGAAGTTTCGATTAAAGATACGAAGTGTATGGCACTATTTGATACCGGTAGTAAATTTAACATTTTACGCCAAGATTTGTACGACTGAAATGATAATTATTCTAAAAGACGAAACGCCGATCTTTTAGCGGCCGCGGTGATTTGCGCTATCTGAAACGCGCATCATAGAAGACCAGATTGACGAGTGGCTGGACAAAAATGTAATAGAGGAGTCAGAATCAGAGTTCATAAGCCCAGTTGTACTAGTGAAGAAAAGCGACGGTACACCATGACTATGTATTGACTATAGACGTATCAATAAAGTCCTCGTAAAAGATCATTTCCCGTTGCCGTTAATAGACGACTAGCTAGATCGTTTGCAAGATGCTGTAATATTCAGCACCATTGACTTGAAGAATGGGTTCTTTCATGGTCCTTTAGCTGATGATAGTAAGAAGTACACCTCATTTGTGACGCAGAGCGGCCAGTACCAGTTCCGCCAGGTGCCGTTTTGATTGACGAATTGACCCGGAGTATTCCACAGGCACATTGGCGCAATATTTTGACCGCTGACTAGAAAAGGCATTGCACTACCATATGTCGACGACGTAATCATCGCAGCCAAAGTCGAACAAGAAGCATTAGCAAATCTTAAAGAAGTTCTCAAGACGTGTGAAGAGTATGGGCTAGAGCTAAATTTTAACAAGTGAAGCTTTTACAAACACGAATCCAGTTTCTCGGCCATATCATAGAGAACAAAAAGCTGTATCCGACCCCGTTGAAGATTAAAGCCGTTTACAAGTTCAAGATGCCACAGACACTGAAGCAGCTTGAGAGTTTTTTGGGTCTTACAGGATATTTAAGAAATTGTATCTATAATTACGCGGTTATAGTCAAACCATTGACGGACCTTGCGAAAAACAATGCGAAGTTTGTAATTGGCCCGGACGAAGAAAACGCCATATGCGTATTGAAGAAATGTGTGATATCAAATCCAGTGCCAGCCGCTTACAATCAGAAGTACAAAAGAAAAGTCCATACGCATGCATCAATAGATGGTTTTGGCGCCGTGCTTAAGCAAAAATAACCAGACGACGGCCAATTGCATCCAGTATATTACATGAGCAAGAAAACAACAGAGGAACAACGCAAATACACTAGCTATGAATTGGAAATACTTGCGGTCATCGAAGCATTGACGAAATTCCGAGTTTATCTATTGGGAATCCCATTTAAGATAACAGATTGCAACGCGTTCACCGAAACATTAGAAAAGCAAAATCTATGTACGAGGGTAGCAAGATGGATAATGTTCCGTCAAAAGTACAACTATGAAGTTGAGCATCGCGCAGGCTTCACGGTATCCCATTATGCACATAAGCGACGGAAGCATCTGAGCTGAAATTGAATAGGCTCAAAAACATGAACATCTGAAGACGATTCTGAAGCTTATCAACGACAACAATCCACAAGACGAAGACTACTTTGTAGAGTCTGGATTTCTCTACAAGTTAGTCAACGATGCAGAATTAATGGTGGTTCCAAGGGATATGCAGAAAACCATTATCTCACGATAGAGGGCACTTCGTAATGAAGAAGACTAAGGAGCTAATTTGCAACGAGTATTACATACCAAATTTAGAAGACAAAATCAAAAAGTACATCGACTGCTGTATACCTTGCATATTAGTTAATCGCAAGCGAGGTTAACAGGAAGGACTTTTACACCCCCTGCAAAAAGATGCCGTGCCGCTACAGACGTATCACATTGACTTTTAGGGTCCACTGGACTCAACCGGCAAGAACTATAAACATATACTTGCTGTTATCGACGCCTTCACGAAGTTTGGCTGGTTATACCCTACAAAGTCAACTACATCTTACGAGGTCATATTAAAGCCACTGCCAAAGCATGACGTTTAACAACCCTTCTTGTATCATTTCAGATAGAGGTTTGGCGTTTACCGCTCAAAATTTCCTGCAGTACTGAGACGACGAAAACATCAAACTGGTGAAAACGACTACAGAACTTCCACGGGTAAACGGTCAGGTGGAAAGACTCAACGCAGTGCTCATCTCCGGGCTTGCCAAGCTCAGCAAAGACGACCTTTCAAAATGGTTTAAGCACGTAGATCGAGTCCAGCGAGCCATAAAGCATCGATAACACCCCTTTTGAACTTCTAATGGGTATCAAGATGCGCACCAAAGATGACCAGCAGCTTCAAAGTTTGATCCAGAAAGAGTCCATCGTTGCATTTGAAGATGACCGCAATGAGCTACGGACAAAAGCGAAAACTCAAATTCCGAATCTGCAAGCCAAGAACAAAAAGGCGTACAATTTGCGACGTAAAGCAGCCAGGCAGTATGACGTTGGCGACCTAGTTGCCATAAAGAGGATACAGTTGGGTAGCGGGCTCAAACTTAAGCCGAAGTTTTTGGGTCCTTACCAGATCATCAAGGTGAAGCAGAACAATGCTTACAACGTCAAAAAAGTTGGCAATTCCGATGGTCCAAAGCACTCCTCTTCGTGTGCGGAATATCTGAAGCCATGGTCCACAAGCAACAACGACAATACCAACGATGCATTCGATGCGAGTGCATAGTCAGGACGGCCGGATGTGGGTTGGGTTTTGAGAGCAAAGGAGCAAGCTCGAATTCGCCCCAGGCGAATTCCCAGTCTGCTCAAAGAGCGCACAATGGAGAGAGAACAGCGAGATAGAGAGCAGTGCGAGCGGTTCGAAGACAGCCACCGACGAAAAGGATTGTGTTCAGTAACGAAAGGACGAACGACGTTCAATTTTAGTTCCATGCATCATAAACATTATCAATCTTACTGTGCCGAAATATATTTATATTTATATTTTATCCCTAATCTCATTAATAAACAAAAAAACCCCACATATATATTCCGTCTATCCGTCCGTCCGTCTTTATTAGCGCCTATATCTCAGAGACTATAAAAACAAGAGCAGCCAAATTTTGTATCCAGACCTCTGTGATATCACACTGTTACAAATTTTTTTTTTACCCCCTCCCGCCCACACAAAGAACGAAAATCTATGGCATGCACAATTTTGAAAATACGAGAAAAGTAAAAGCGCAAAAACATAGACAACGATCATATCTATCACAGTGTGGAATCTGAATTAGAACCATTTCGAAATGCATCGTTCCCTCTCGCTCTCTCTCACACCGGGGTGGGTGCTATGCCTAATCGAATTTTTTGACGCCTAGATTACAGAGACTATAAGAGCTAGATCAACCAAACTTTCTATCCAAGCTTCTGTGATATAAAACCGAAATGAATTTGTTTCAAAATTTGGCCATGCCCCCTTCCGCCCCCACAAAAGATGAAAATCTACAATTTTGAAGATACGGGAAAACCAAAAACGCAGAATCATAGAAAATGACCATATCTATCAGAGTATTGAATCAGATCGGATCATAAATATAGTCAGAAGGAACAAATGAAATTTCAGTGGCCTTCCAAGCGCAGACTCATTCCCTCTCTCTCTCGCACACAGCCGTGTATGTATATGTAGGAAGTAGATAAAGACATGTAGAAAAGGCAGATGTAAAAAATTTATGTAAACAAATATGGAAACATCAAATAGATCAAAATCTCCGAAAAGGTTCGACTTAATTACATTTTCTTTTTTGGCTAAAATTAAATTTGTCCCTTTTGCGAAAATGTAATAAATTACAACAAGCTCACATACATATATACTGACTGAGTACCAGGTATAAAGTAGAACCGCGGCGTAGACGCGGCTCACAACGTTCCCCCTCGTTTTTTTTTCTTTTTTGTCTAAAATTCAATTTGTCCCTTTTGCGAACATTTATTAAATAAATTACATATATCAGAAGCTCACAAACATATGTATATACTGTACGGCTCACAACATTCCCCCTCGTTCAGTCTAAGATGCTGAGCTAGACTGGAGGTTATGAGGTGCATTTGTGACCCGGAATCTAAGAGTGCCAGACACGGCACGAGCGATCCAACACTATCATTCAACAGAACAACTGCAGTGGCTAAAACCACAACATCACTGCTGGAATTCTGAGCTTTCAGAGCGGTGGCTGAAAACTGTGAATGGGACTCAGGGTGTGGCGACGGCGAGAAAGCTGGCTCCGATTGCGAGAGTTACCACCCCAGCACCGGCATTTGGCCTTCCCCTTCCAGAACCCCCGCGGATACCATAACGTACCACAACAAAGTAGCGGCCACCGACACCAAACGACACTTCATACAGACATCCGCTCCAATGCCATCAGCGAGCCACATTCCATGTCAGCAGATTCTCGGGCACTCGGAAGTAGCTGACTCCACACATTTTGTATTAGACTTATGAACCAGTGATCATCCAGCTCTTATTGCGTTCGGTCGTGTTTTCGCTATGTCGCTTCATCAATGCTCGGAATGCAATTCGGACGTCACTGCTGCTCAGCTACGCTGCTTTGATGCTGTTCGCTGCTCGTCGTTGTGCCGCCGTGCGTTTTATCTGTCGTGCATTGATTTACCCTCAGATGCTATTAAACTTGTAATAAATCTGCCCAATTTGTTGTGGCAGTGTGATAACTGTGTGGTTTCGAATGACGCGCACTCCAAAATTGACGAACTGAGTGACAAGTTTAGAAGCTTGAAAGCCTGTATCGGGATCTCAAGTCAGATTTTCAGGCTGCCCTCCCGGTCAAGTCGAATAGGAGGGTTGCTGCTAAGAAGGATGCCAATAATGCCATACCGGTGACTGACTTACTGTCTCCAAAGCTAGTGGCCGCCACCTCGACTGCGGTCATTGACCCGGGTCCAGCTGCCGCTCTCCCTTCTGATTCGGAGGGCTTCGTCACAGTCCGAAAGAAAGAGAGGAAGAATCGGAGCAAAAACGCTAAGCGTTTTGTTGGTGTTGCTCCGAGTTGTGAGCAGTTAAATGTATTGCAGAGCCGAAAATACCTGCATATCGGCAAATTTGCCGCTGCGACGGAGCCAGAGGCGGTGGTGAAATTTGTTGCCGATAAACTGAAGGTGTCCGAGGCCGAAATTTCCTGTGCAAAGTTGGTCAAGCGAGATGCTGATATTTCTGCGTTGAAATTCGTTAATTTCAAACTTGGGGTCCCTGAGCCTCTATTCCCGATGGTCTTTGACGACAAATTCTGGCCAGTATTGGTAAGTGTTTTCCGCTTTGTGCATAGACAGAGGCCTGCAGCTGATCTGACGGCTGTTAATCTGCCTACACTTGTGCCATTGCGGTCGTCCACCCCGACTCAGGAAGTTCCAATTCCATCCACTTCAAAAAACCCCTAGTGAGCGGCGCCTTTGGTTTTTGGATCGCCGCTACTCGACAAGCTATTCTGCTTACATTTTCTCGCCTCTTTGCAATGAGCAATCGCCCGTCGCTGCTTCATATTCGGCATTCTTTGGAACACCAACAAAATATCTCTTTTTCGCATTGCGCCTTGTGCGATATTCGCTCGGCTGCTGCTGGATCGGACGTCGATGCTCTTGCTGGCGCTCTATTTCGACTATGTGCGCTTCTGACGTCATCATTACAACAACATACGCCAATGCAGTTCTTCGTGTGCTTTGCTTGCGCCGTCGCTGCACTCGACACTTGGGGAGAGTCAGCAGCCCGGCGCTCGCTCTTAAATGGAACGCTCTCTTCGCTATCAACACCTGCATTGGGGTTCCCTTCCGCTGCCTTTCCCAATCTTCTGGTCGAGTATGGTGCACTGCTATTTCGGACTGCGACGTTTGGGCAGGTTTTGCGCACGGACCTTGCCGTATGTGATGTTCCTGACCCTCCTCTGGATCCTACTCTCGTGGCCGCTTATCGGACGGCACTGCCACTTCCTGGGACTATGCCGATGGATGGGGCCAAATCCATCCGCATTTTCTTTCAAAATATATCGGGTATGCGCACTAAGGCTCAAGCGGTGTTCTTGGCCACATCTACGTGCGATTTCGACGTCATCATCCTTGTTGAAAATTGGCTCAACGAAAACCTCTTCGACAATGAGTTCTTTGATCCCAACCTTTTCCAAGTGTTTCGTAAGGACAGAAACAATACGAAGCGCTGCAGAGGGGGTGGGGTTATTGTGGCCGTTAGACGCACCTTACGCTGTGATCCGATTTGTCTCCTTGATGGCGACTTTATCTTGGGTCAGATTGGTGTGTCTGTGGCTGGTCAGTCGGAGACGCTATGTATCAGCGCATCATATATTCCTCCGAAGAGCAGTTGTGATGTTTACAGGGCGCACACGCAGAATATTGCCAATATGCGTGGCAATCTACGAGACCGTCATTATCTCTGCGTTGTTGGCGACTTCAATTTGGGGTCGTTAATATGGACCGCCGATCCGCAGTCGTCGGCTATGATGCCGAGTAATGTGCATTTGCAGCACGAAGTCCTTTTTTTGGATGACCTTTTTAGTATGGGCTTAACCCAAATTAATAATGTTTTTAATAGGTTAAATAAGATTCTAGACTTAGTTTTTGTTAGTGCGGAAATTGATTGCTGCGTTGCATGTTGCGTGCTGCCTATTGCAGAATGTGACATGCATCACGTGCCATTGATATTCTCAGCTAATTTCTATAGTTACTCGCCCTGGGCTGAACCAGATGCTGAATATTTTTTTACAGATGTAAGTTTGAATGCTATACGTGATGAAATGCTTAACGTAAACTGGGCTTCTGTTCTCTCGCATCCTAGTGCTGACTCTTCTTATAATGTTTTCATTCGTACTGTTCATCATATTGTTAATAAGAATGCTTCCAGAAGAGTGCGTGGCTCCTATAGGCTACCGTGGTATACAAAGGGTCTTGTGAGGTATAAGAATCTGCGTAACAAGTTTTTTAAACGATTTAAGATTACCCGTGACCCCGTTGACTCGGCCAGGTAAATTTTTATATAGTCAGTATATTGCTGATGTTGAAAAGGGACTTAAAATGAATCCCAGGTCGTTCTGGCGTTTCATAAACTCAAAAAGGTCGACGAGTGTCCTTCCTTCAGCTATGAACCTTGGTAACTTGAGCTCAAATACTGATGGTGGCATAGCAAACCTTTTTGCTTATTTTTTTAGCTCAAATTTTGAGCCTTACGCAGTTTGGCATGAGTCCGATGTCTTAGACTCTATCCCTTCGGTGGTCAATATTGGCTTACTTGACGTATCGGAGGCGGACATTTTGGAGGCAATTGCTGATTTCGACTACTCGATTAAACCCGACAGTGATGGCATTTCTGCCCTGCTGCTTCGCAACTGTGGTGTTGCTTTTTGTGAACCCCTTAAAATTCTCTTCTGTAATTCTTTGTCAACGGGTCGGTTTATTGCAAAGTGGAAGGCTGCCAAGATTACTCCCGTTTTTAAGAATGGTACTAGGAATTGTATCTCTAATTATAGACCAATTGCCAAACTCAGCAATGTCTCAAAACTTCTTGAGCGCATCATTGCCAAAAAGATCGCTTTCCGCATGAACTCCTACATTAGCCCAAATCAGCATGGTTTTATGCCAGGTAGATCAACGACCACTAATTTGGTAGCCTTTAGTAAATTTTGCACACATGCCTTTGAAGTGCACTCTCAAGTTGATGTGGTGTACACTGATTTTGCTAAGGCCTTTGATAAAGTCTCCCACTGCGCCCTAGTAGCCAAGCTGCATCGGTTGGGGATTCATTCGAGCCTGCTTAGTTGGTTCATTTCATACCTTGAGCAGCGAGAGTATGTTGTATTGGTCAATGGAAAGCAGTCGGACCCATATCTGGCTACTTCCGGCCTTCCACAGGGAAGTGCTCTTGGTCCGTTGCTATTCGCTATTTTCAATAATGACATATGTCTCAGCATTCAAACTTCTGAGCATTTGCTTTATGCCGATGATTTGAAAATCTTCCGTTCTATCAAAACTTTGGGGGACAGTATCCTTCTACAGCGTGACCTTGATGGAGTCGTTCGTTGGTGCACACTTAATTCGCTCCCTCTCAATGTAAGCAAATGTTACTTTGTGTCCTTCAGTAAGTGTGTATTCAATGTTCAGGCCTCATACTCGATCGATGGCCTTTTGCTCTTGAAGCAGACGGAGACACTTGAACTGTGGGTCTTGTTCGATTCAAAATTTCTTTTTATCGAGCATTTGAATTTCATTTTGCCAAAAGCCTATGCCATGTTCGGCTTTGTTACGCGTAATTCATCGCAGTTTAAGGACCCATATACGAGGCTAAGTCTTTATGCATTTCTTGTTCGCTCCCGTCTTGAGTATGCTTCAGTGGTTTGGAATCCCACGGGGGTCGTTCAGATTGCGCGTGTCGAGAGATTGCAAAGGAAGTTTTTGAAGTTTGCACTCCAGCCTTTGCAATTTTCCAGTCCGGTGCCGTCCTATGAGTGCAGATTGCGCCTCGTGCATCTCTCCTCCCTTGAGGATCGAAGAACCATTGCGGCTCAGCTATTTTTATACGATATATTGGCTTCAACACGCCTGCCAGGAGCCTTAGGGACCATGCACTTTTCGTTGTTGATCTGCATTGGACCAACTACGGGAATAATGAGCCATTGTGTAGGGCTCTTCGTCAGTATAATGCGTTGCCAGCTGGAATGCGTTTTGACTTTTGCCACGGGAAAGCATCCGTCAGACGGTTACTGTCTGACTTTTTCTTGTTTCATAATTAATTTGTTGTTCTCTCTTTTCATTTAGTGTTTATTGTTTAAGATAGTTATAAGTTAGTTTAGCCAGTTAAGGTTTTACCGTTGGCGAATAAATAAATAAATAAATAAATAAATAAATAAAAGCAGAAATAAAGATCAGATTGGATTTAACACTTAAAACGTACAGTCGCATTTCATTAAAACCTTAATTTAACCGAATGGATTAACCTGGATCCACCAACATCTACACTTAAACCTATATATATATATAATAACTGGCGCAGTCGGACACTCTCGTTTACGGACGGGAAAACTGGAGGAATAAGGACCCCGGAGGACCCGAGACAGCGAGAGAGAATCACGCAGAAAATGGTCTGGAGGACAGCAATTGTAATAGTACTGTAAGGAATAGACGTGTGAGTAAAGTGATGTGAAATGGAGGAAAAAAGTATGGAGTAATTAAAGCAAAAGAATAACAAATGAAATTAAACAGTGAGCGGCGAGGGTTAAAACGATGCCAAAGTAAAGTGGTCAGAATTATGTAAAAGAAAAATAAAAGAATTAATACGGAGATATATATAACGATGTACGAATGAAAAGAAAAAGTTAATTATTGGGTGTTAGCCAAAATAAAGGGCAAAGGAGATGAGAAATAAAAATTAAAAAAAAAAAATTCATGAAAATGTGGAGTAAAAGTGGAGCTATTGAAGGTAGATTGGAGAGGAAAAGAGAGGAAGGGCCACGGACGCAAGAAGTGCCAATGCAAAAATGTATGGAAAATGGTACATATAGTAACATATCCATAATGCTCCACACCATATTACGCGTCATCTATATGTTAAGCACTAGACCATATTCATAATCATACCAATACACATTATGCATATGCTCTAGCACTTGCCCTTACACCCATGAACCCATATCCAAATATCTAAGAGAGATAAGATAAACATAAGATGAGACACCCCAACACCTGCATAAACAAATGCATGAGTCGCCAAGCCGAGATCAACAGGAAGTCTCATGCATTCCGATCAAACGACACTGACCACTCAGTTATCAGTTCGTTCCCACACTCCAATAGTTCTTGTAAACAAATGAGCTTTCCCAGACGAAATCCAATACCGATCATCAGATGCGGCCGCCCTCTAATCTAAGCCGACGCATCTCCCACGCCACCTTCTCATCTAAGCCGACGCATCTCCCACGCCATCCTCACGTAGGCCAACGCATTGTTTATCAATCCCTCTCACGAAAGCAGCGCCTCTCACAACCGAAGCCATCCCCGACGCATCCGAAGACCGATTCAGCCCCGAAGTGGAAAGCTTAAGAGACAAAGCTTTAAAGCTTTCTAAAGAAGGTTTCGAGATCAAGATCTCGAAATGAAGAAGTTCAGTTCCGTTTGAGACTTTCTAACATTAGGTCGGGGAATTCAAATCATCCTATGTTCTAAAATAAGTTACGGTTAAATAAATCTTTTTAAAAACCTACTTACGAACTTTGGAATTGTTATTGGCGCAGCCGGTAGGATTCACAATTCAACACTATAGTTACGGTACTAATCTATTAGAAGCAATCTATACGACTAGATTGCGGGAGATTAGCGAAACAAGTTAACCAAGTGAATCCGCCAAAGAATCTAGGTGCAACAAATGCACTAGGCAACATAAAAACATTAAACAAACCCAAAATACATAAATACACCAGACTTACACAAAGCAAAAACTACAGCAAGTGCCACGAAACGTTGAGTTTAAAACAAGTGAAGTGAAACTTAAAACATTGTCCAAAATAAAACGATACCCCAACAAAACAGTTAAAATGGCACTACCACCATCAAGCCAAAGTTAAATTCATTTGAATCAAGCACTACTGTCTATTAGACAAGTGCCAGCATACGACGGCTCAGTTGGACAACGTTTATAAAAAGAGTCGAGTACATACAAGAATTGTACCCCACGCAAGAAGTAAGACAACAGCGTATACTATTCGGAGCAGTGGAAGATCAACTAACGGGCGATGCTCAAAGAGCATCACAGATGAGACAGCCAAACACCTGGCAGGAATTAAAGGAAACATTGATCGATGAATTCAAGAACCACACCCCATACGAGGACCTCCTGCGTCAAATTTATTTCACGAAGTTCACTGGAAGTCTACGTAAGTTAATCGAAGACATAGAGAATAAAGCATTAATTGTTAGTAAGAAGTTATCACTAGAGACAGAAGCAACCAATATTGAAATCTATAAAAATGCTCTGAAAAACACCATTAAAGATGTAATATCAAAGAAATTACCTGATAGGCTTTTTATGACCCTTGTAAGAAAAGATATAACCACCTTATCCAACCTCAAAAGGGCCGCTCAAGAAAAGGGCTTATATGAAGCCAGGGCTAAGGATAAAAGTAATAATAAAACCGCACAAAAGTCAACCAATCCAGTTAGCAAAAATGAAGAGAATTACTACCCAAATTATAGTGTCAATACTCACCATAATCAGAATTCATTCGGTTCAAGTAACGCTCCGCGAAACAGTTATAACAACCCGGGATTATACCGCGAGTTTCGCAATTAATTAAACCAAGGTCAGGCACAAAACCTAACCAACTACCAGAGCAATCAAAACCAGTCTAGTAGTAGCAAACCCAATCAGCCGACCAAAAGAATGAGGGAAAGTAATAGCGGACAAATGAAAATGGATGTAAATTTTCATCAAGCAGCCTCGGAAGAAACCGAGGGGGACCCTTTATAAATATTACCCTAAATAACAAAGTCTTAAGAGGTATAGTGGATTCGGGATCTTCCATTAACATAATAAAAGAAAATTTCCTGAAGGCCACCACAAACAAAGAAAACCTCAAGGTCCATACCATCAACGGACCTGTCAGATTAACAAGTAGTATAATAAGGCCCCCCAACAAAGTCTGCCCAACCGAGCAGAAGTTCTACGTGTTCGATTTTTCCAACAATTACGATATCCTATTAGGCAGAGAATATCTGATGGCCAGCCAAGCCGTAATCAATTACAGGGATAATACTGTAACGTTAGGAGAAAGGATATTCCCAATTATCTCTAGTGGAGAAGTTATTGAAGAAGTCGAGACCGCAAGTAAGTGCCTCGATTCACCCTCGGATAGGGATCAATACTTCACTTCCGCTCTTGATAACGAATTGAGGGAATGTCATGAACTTAGAATAGAACACTTGAACGAAGAAGAAAAAGAGAAGTTGAAGAAAGTGCTAGACGAGTTCAGCGACTATAGAGAAGAGAAGGTGACAATTTGACTTTCACAAGTACTGTCAAGCACGCGATTCAAACACAGCACGAAGACCCGGTATACCGGAGGCCGTACAAATACGCGCAAATACATGACGAGGAAGTCAATAAGCAGATCAAAGATATGATGGCACAAGGAATAATTCGTAAGTCGAAATCGCCTTACTGTTGACCCATTTCAATGATCCCCACAAAGATAGATGCATCTGGAAAACAGAAGTATCGGTTAGTTGTAGACTATAGAGGTCTCAATGAAATAACTATCAAGGATAAATTTCCTGCAATCAGAATGGATGAAATATTGGACAAATAAGGAAAGTGTCAATATTTCACAACGATTGATTTAGCCAAAGGTTTTCATCAAATTCCAATGGAACCTTCGTCAATCATGAAAACAGCGTTTTCAACCAAACACGGCCATTACGAGTATACGCGAATGCCGTTTGGGCTAACGAATGCCCCAGCAACATTCCAAAGATGCATGAACGATCTTTTGGAAGAATTGATGTTTAATGATTGTCTAGTATACTTAGACGACATTATAATTTTCTCCGCTTCGTTGGAAGAACATCTGTTGTCACTAAGAAAGGTTTTCGGGAAGTTAAGAGACGCAAATCTCAAGCTTCAAATGGATAAATGTGAGTTTCTGAAGAAAGAAACTGAGTTCCTAGGTCATGTAGTTACACCAGAAGGAATCATACCAAATCCAAAAAAGATCTCAGCCATAGTAGGATTCCCGATACCAGAAACTACGAAACAAATCAAGTCATTCATAGGACTATGCGGATTTTTTAGGAAGTTTATTCCTAATTTCGCGAACATAGCAAAGCCTATGACTCTCAAATTAAAGAAGCGAGCTGTCATAGATCCTAAAGAAGAAAAATATGTCGAGGCACTTGAGAAACTAAAAGTACTCATCACCTCAGACCCGATTCTCGTATATCCCGACTTCGACAAAATGTTCTCAGTCACTACTGACGCTAGTAACGTGGCTTTAGGAGCGGTTCTATCACAGGACCATAAGCCAATCTGTTACGCCAGCCGAACGCTGAACGAACACGAGATCAATTACTCCGCCATTGAAAAGGAATTGCTAGCGATTGTATGGGCAACCAGTATTTCCGATCATACCTATTCGGCAGAACGTTCGAAATACTTAGTGACCATAAACCTTTGGTCTGGTTGAATAACCTCAAGGAACCCAACATGAAGCTGCAACGGTGGAAGATAAAATTGAATGAATTTGACTTTAAAATTAAATATTTACCTGGCAAGGAAAACCACGTAGCAGACGCATTGTCCCGAGTAAAAGTTAACGAAAACTTACTCGGAGAGGTTTCCGATAGTGTAGGCGCCACAATACACAGCGCACACGATGATAACCTTAACCATATTCCTCTTACCGAACGACCCGTCAACTATTTCAACCGCCAGATTGAGTTCATAAAGGGAGATAACGACGAAGTAGTCACAAATCACTATTTCCATAAGCTGATCATAAAAATCACTTATAAAGAAATGACCAATAGTTTAGCTAAAGAAATAATCAAGGAATACGTATGCACGAAAAAGAGCGCTTTATATTTCCACAACGAGACCGCCTTTCCAATATTCCAACAAGCTTTCTTAGAAATAATCAGTCCTAACAACTTCACGAAAGTCACGAAGTCTAGTTCTAAACTGATCGACCTTTCAAACTATTCAGAGTTTAAGCAACTGATCATGAAAACCCACAAAGAACTACTTCATCCGGGAATAGAAAAGACCGTCAATTGGTTTAAAAGTAAATATTACTACTCAGACTACCAGAAACTCATACAAAACATCATAAACGAATGTCCCACGTGCAATATTGCCAAAACCGAGCATAGAGACACAAAATTGGCATTCGAAATAACCCCTGAAATACAAAACGTTAGAGAACGATACGTGATGGACTTCTACCTCATAGGCAACCAACAGTTTCTATCATGCATAGATATTTATTCCAAGTTCGCCACCCTCGTAGAAGTAAACAGCCGCGACTGGCTCGAAGCAAAAAGAGACATATTGAAAATCTTTAATGAGATGGGTAAACCTCAAGAAATAAAAGCCGATAAAGATTCAGCTTTCATGTGCGCAGCTTTGCAAGCATGGCTAATCTCGGAAGAGGTAAAAATAGAGATCACATCCAGTAAAAACAACATTTCGGACATCGAACGATTCCACAAAACCGTTAACGAAAAGTTAAGGATAATAACAAGCGAAAACGATCCAGAAACAAAGTATACTAAGTTCGAATCGATCCTGTATACTTACAACCACAAAACAAGACACAATACTACAAACCGAACAACAGCGGATATTTTCATATACGCCGGAACTCCAGATTACGACACTCAACTAAATAAGGTAAAACAAATCAACCAGTTGAACAAACGTCGTAGCGAGTTTGAAGTAGACACACGATTTAGACAATCACCATTAGTAAAGTCCAAGATAACTAACCCTTTCAAAAAGACAGGAGAAATAACAAAGTTAGATGAAAAGCACTACGAAGAGAAAAACAGAGTAAGAAAGATAACGTACTATAAATCTAAGTTTAAAAAGAAAAAGAAAATTAACCTTAGCAAATACGACAATTCCAGGCCAGACCCCGAAACCGATGCGAACAATCAGCAGCAGCCTAATTAAGATCTTCATCTTCCTTACGCTCCTGATAAACACAACTAATGGACAAAATATTGAAATAAACCCAATACAGTCCAGAAACGGATACTTAATGTTTAAAACCGGATCCATCGATCTGCCAACTAACTTTGAGTACCACTATCTAATAGTAAATGTAACTAAAACTGAAGATACGTATAATAACCTTTTAATAATGGCTAAAGATTTCGAGAACGAAATACAAGTCAAATATTTAGTAGATAAACTGAATAGGGAAATAAATGGGCTAAAAATAGCCAAACGTAACAGGAGAGGTCTAATAAACATAGTAGGTACCGCTTACAAATACCTATTCGGCACTTTAGATCAAGAAGATAGGAAAGAAATCTACATAATTTCTAACATCCCAAGCGAAAGTACTAATGTACCCGTATATAAAGTAATTCCCTACCCAGACGACCAAAATAACATTTTAACAGAAATAACAACTGATAAATATTACTGTTATGAAGATAAGATTTATAATAAAGAAACTAAGGAATTAATAAAAGACGAATGTATAAAAGGAATTTTAAAACAAAAACCAACATAATGTCCAAAACTGCTTAGACAAAGATATCACAATACAAGGAAATAACATAATTAAAATTTATAATTGTTCAATCCAAATATTCGAATTTACAATAACTAATTCAATGCTGGATTTCACACAAAATGTTTATATCAGTAATAACATAACTAGATTAGAACCCCTGTCTTATGTACAGACAAAACAAATAATTGTAGAACACACAAAATTCAATAACATAATACAAATAGTTATAAAAACCTTGTTCATATTATTAATATTTAGTATAATTGGGAATCTAATTGTTAAGTTTAAGAAAATACCTAAAAATATTGGTATTAAATATGTAAAACCTCGAGAAGAAGAGGAGGAAGCAAATAGTACACCAATAGTTTTGGAGGAAACTCCAACCCTATACCCTATAATAAAAACCTGAGGACAGGCTTATAACAAATGCCGGGGGAGTAACATATCCATAATGCTCCACACCATATTACGCATCATCTATATGTTAAGCACTAGACCATATTCATAATCATACCAATACACATTATGCATATGCTCTAGCACTTGCCCTTACACCCATGAACCCATATCCAAATATCTAAGAGAGATAAGATAAACATAAGATGAGACACCCCAACACCTGCATAAACAAATGCATGAGTCGCCAAGCCGAGATCAACAGGAAGTCTCATGCATTCCGATCAAACGACACTGACTGACTGACTTATCAGTTCGTTCCCACACTCCAATAGTTCTTGTAAACAAATGAGCTTTCCCAGACGAAATCCAATACCGATCATCAGATGCGGCCGCCCTCTAATCTAAGCCGACGCATCTCCCACGCCACCTTCTCATCTAAGCCGACGCATCTCCCACGCCAATAGCTCAATACCTCGTTGCTGACGGTCGTGTTTTACTTCGCTCCTACCAAACATTTTTAAATCTATAGCTTAAAGGAAAGTAATTGTGTCTTTTAGTTACTCCCTGTGTACATAACCGTGTGGGTAATTAGTCGATATCAGTGCTTACGCCTTTTGCCGTCTATTGTGTATTTTATTAGCAATTTTCAATTCATTTTGTGCATTCCTCTTTCTCTGTACATTCTCATTAGCAGCTGTTTTGTTGTTGCTATTAGCTTGTGTGGTGCACTCGCTCCCTCTGAGCCGCTCTCTATTTTCATCTTACCCTCTCAACTGTCCTCACTCCAACACACACGCACCGCGCTATCAGCCGCTCCGCGCTTACTCATTACCGCGCTATCAGCCGCTCCGCGCTTACTCATTAGCAGCTGTTTTTTTGTTGCTATTAGCTTGTGTGGTGCACTCTCTCTCTCTGAGCCGCTCTCTATTTTTATCTTACACTCTCTACTGTTCTCACTCCAACACACACGCACCGCGCTACCAGCCGCTCCGCGCTTACTCTCTGTGCTTCTTTTGTCTCTCTGTGTCTCTCTGTTCACCTGTTGTTATTGTGACTGTTGTGTTTGTGCTTGCGCGCGGAATTGTGTAACACACGCTTAACCTACTGCATCAGCCTCACACCGACTTATAATTCACCTTTCTTTTCCACATACATTTCTTTTTCATCACTTTTACAATGAGCTCCTGCTGTGCTAAACGGTGCGACGCTGTCCGTACGGTGGCCACCCGTCAAACCTTCATCTACTGCTGGTTGTGTACTAAAACGGCTCACGCTACCTGTGCGGGTCTTGGTCAGTACGGTGGTCGCATTGTTGATGTGGTCAAGACTCGCTGCGGTCTCAATTGGACCTGTTTTGATTGCAGGCCACTGGAGGCCGACATGCGAATCTTTATGAGACAAACTCATAATGAATTCGCCAGCCTCCACTCCGAATTCCGGCGATTACAGGATAAGTTTCTCTCAACGGAGACTCATTTTAAAAACTTAAAAATGATAAATGAGTCTCCTAAGAGAAGAAAGGTTACTCGTACTTCGCCGTGTTCTGAAACCCTTAATTCTCTTGCAGTCAACGATATGCCCGCTACGCCTATAACCTCGCCAGCCATGATCGACTCTGGTGCTAAGGAAACCGACGGCAATAACGACCCTGCTTCGATGAGGATGGCTGCACTCGGCCCCTCTCCTGCAGCCTCTCTGGTGCCAACTGTCCAATTGGAAGTTAATGACGATCATGTCGCTGGTGCTCCATCGCCCTCAATTGATGCCGCCGACACCGTTGATAGAATGGAAGTTGAAGCCCCTTCAGCTTCTGCTTCCATCGCCATCTCCTCGGACCTTTCTGCTCTATCTGAACTCGCCCCTCGGGTAGTTCCCACTTCCGCCTCACCTATTAAACATGTGACCCCTTCAACTTCTGCTCTATCTCAACTTGCCACTCGGGTTGTTCCCACTACCGCCTTACCTACTAAACATGTGACCGCTCCACCTACTCTTCTTGCTCGTGCTCCTCTGAAATCTATTTTTGTGTCCCGACTCTTAGACTCGACTACGGATGTTCTCGTTAGGGACTACATCTATTTTAAACTCAATATTGATGATTCCTCTGGCCTTGAAGTCACCAAATTTACCTTTAAAGAAAAACGTAAAATCGCTTCATTTAAAATTCTAGTGCCGGATGAACACGTAAATAGTTTACTTGATCCCTCCTTCTGGCCGAATCATACGATTAGTCACCTGTTTACTAAGCGTACCCCTGAACCTAGAGCTGGTATAATTCCTACTCCTCTTCCGTCTGCTTCAAAAAACTGAATTCCCCCCCTCCACTAAGGATCTCATATCAGAATGTACGTGGCCTGTGCAGTAAGCTCAGCAAACTATATTCTAATAGTGCAACTTTTGATTCTGATATTATCGCTTTTACGGAAACCTGGCTCAATTCCTCAATCTCGGATTCAGAGATTTTTATAGACAAGTATAACATATATAGACTTGACCGTCCATCTCGGGGTGGTGGAGTTCTGATAGCCGTTCGCTCTGACTTAACTTCTCAACTCCTTTCCATCGAAGAGTGTAACAATTTAGAAATAGTCATTGTTAAAATTCGTCTGCGCTCTTTTAGTTTATTCATTTCTTGTTCATACATCCCTCCGTCTGCTGAATTCGCAACCTATATGCTTCACACTGCTCATCTTCAGACCCTCTCGTCCCAACTTAATGATTCCGATCGCCTTATTGTCCTGGGGGATTTTAATCTCCCAAACATTACGTGGACTCCTTCTGTTGACTCTAACCTCATGCTCCCATCTATGCAGCATGATTTTATTGACTCCTTGTCCTATACTTCGCTGGGTCAGGTTAATGGCATTTGTAACAACATTGGCAGGATCTTAGACCTCGTCTTCACCTCTGATTCCTCGATGACTCTGGTTAGTAGAGGATCACCTCTATCCTTCCCTGAAGACCTTTATCATCCCACACTCGATATTGAACTTCACTTGCCTTCTTCTGGGCCCATTAAATCGTTCCCTAAGCCCTCGCCTATCTATTGCTTTAAAAAGGCCGATTTTCCCTCTCTGAATTTAGCTCTGTCCCAGATCGATTGGTCATTCCTCGACGACTACCGCGAAATAGAGCCTGCCACTAAGGCATTCTATACCACCATTTTTTCCATCTTTTCTACTTATGTCCCTTTAGTCACCCCCTTGAAAAATCCTTCTGGCCCCATTTGGTTCACCCCGAGGGTAATCAACCTGAGGAATTTTAAATCCCGCATGTTTAAAAAATTTAAAAAATCCGGGTCTCAATCGGACTTTTCTAAATACTTAATTGCTAAATCTAAATTTTCCCTATGTAATACGTTATGCTATAACAAGTACTTGGCTAAGTGTAAGCTTAACTTCAAGCGCGATCCTAAACAATTTTTCAGGTTTGTTAACTCTAAACGTAACTCCACTCAATTTCCTCCATCTCTACACTTAAATGGTAGTTTTGGCGACAATGATAGTGACATTGCGGATCTATTCGCTTCCTTTTTTCAACGTTGCTACTCTGTCCCCTCAATGAACCTCCCCTCTATTCTGGCCTCCACATCCGACCATCGTACCAGGTACTCTTATCCTTTTCCGCTAAAGAGCTCAAATTGTATCTATTCCCCCTTCATTGATTATAACTGCCTGCTAACCAATTTAAAATCGAGTAAGTTCTCGTTCTCCACTGGCCCGGATTTGGTCCCCAGTGCCGTTCTTAAACTTTGTGCTGATTCTCTTTGCGTGCCCCTTCTAAAACTTTTCACTTTGTCGCTAGAGTTAAGCGATTTTCCAATCATCTGGAAGGAGTCCTACATAATCCGTGTCCACAAAAAGGGCTCGAAATCAGATGTTTCTAATTATCGGTGTATATCTAATTTATCTGCCATTCCTAAACTTTTTGAAAAAATCATTACTTCTCAGCTGCAGCACTTTTGTAGTTCCCTGTTCTCGGAATCCCAGCATGGATTTGTAAAACGTCGCTCAGTTACGTCTAACCTCCTGGAATTCTCCTCCTTCGTAACTACTGGATTTGCTAATCAGTGCCAAACTGATGTAGTTTACACTGATTTTAGTAAAGCCTTTGACTCTGTTAATCACAATCTCCTTATCCATAAACTATCTCTCCTTGGGTTTCCGACTAATCTCCTCCTCTGGACCAATTCTTATCTTAGTAATCGTTCTCAGCGTGTCCGCTTCAACTCCTCTCTCTCTAAACCAGTCCTTGTTACATCGGGTGTACCTCAAGGTAGCCATCTGGGCCCCCTGTTATTTAATTTGTTCATTAACGATCTTCCTCTAGTATTATCTCACTCCCGTGTCCTTATGTACGCTGACGATGTTAAAGTATGTTTTTCTTATAAAGACCCTGCGTCCCCGTTATCTCTGCAATCGGATCTTGACGCTCTTAATAACTGGTGCCTCATTAACGTTCTTCCACTGAACATTTCCAAATGTAATGTCATGACATTTCACCGCATCAAGCCATACCTATTTGACTACTCCATTAATAGTTGTATCCTTGAACGCCAGTTCAAAGTTAGTGATCTAGGCATCATCTTTGTTCCTAATCTTTCTTATAATTGTCATATCTCCTCCATCTCGAATAAAGCCAAAGGAGTTCTTGGCTTTGTTAAAAGATGGTCTAAGGAATTTACAGACCCTTACACCACTAAAGTCTTGTACGTATCCCTGGTCCGGCCGATCTTGGAATATGGTTCCTGTGTCTGGTCACCACATTACCAAAAATTTCAAGATATGCTTGAATCCGTACAGAAGCAATTCCTCATCTTTGCACTCCGTGGACTTAATTGGGACCCTGTGTTACATCTCCCTTCCTATGAAAGCAGGCTGCGTCTTATTAACCTCCAATCTCTTAAGACCCGTAGGATCTGTCATGGAGTTCTCTTTCTCCACAAGCTTCTCTCTGGTGAGGTTGAATCATCTGCCCTTATCAGTCTCATTAGTTTTGCTGTCCCATCCCGTCCAACTAGGCATTATTTTCCTCTCCACCTTCAACTCTGTCTTTCTAACTACTCTGATCAGGAATCTTTCCGTAGCCTTTGCCGACTCTATAACAAATTTTTTTATCTGTTCTCCTTCGATTATAGTACTAACACTGTCAAAACTATCCTAATAAATAACATCTTGTAATAATTTTAAATTATATTTTAAGTTTATCATGTATCTTGCCTACGTCAAGTAATTTTCATTTAATATTCCCCCCTACAGTTTAACTGCACATTGTTAAACTTTAAACAATAAACAATAAACGCCATCCTCACGTAGGCCAACGCGTTGTTTATCAATCGCTCTCACGAAAGCAGCGCCTCTCACAACCGAAGCCATCCCCGACGCATCCGAAGACCGATTCAGCCCCGAAGTGGAAAGCTTAAGAGAAATATACACAGACACGCACACAAAGAATACAAGAAAAGACAGGGCCGAAACAAAAAATAAAGGGCGAGGTATCGACTGGCGCTGCGGTGTTGTAACGATCAATATTCGTCGGTAGCCAGAAAGATACGTAGAGATACAACTCTAGGGCAAAGTGATGCAACGAGCAGCGCGGCGCCTAGTGTAGAGATGACAGGAAAGGGAATACTACCGGGGAGGCTAACCGTCCGCAATTGGTTTTCAATGCTGTAAAGCACAGCGTCACAGCTGCTAGCTTCAGCATTCAAGCAAATAAGTTAGAAATAAGAAATTATTGAGAAGTTTCAGTCACCCACATGCGTAGGGCAGAGTGTTGCAACGCGCTGCGCGGACGCCTAGTGGAGGGCTGATTGGAAAAGGGGAATATTACTGGGGAGACATGACCGTCCGCAATTGGTTGTGAATGCTGTAAAGCACAGCATCGCAGCTAGTTTCGGCATGCAAGGTAATAATGAAGAAACAAATGAAACAAATAAAAACATAAAGCACGAAAGGCCATAGAACAGGCCAAGAACGAATAAATCTATTTCACATCACGCCACAATATGTAACAAACAAAACACATACTTATTACAACTAATTACAGAGCTCCATTTCACAACACGGATTGAGGACACGAACACACAAGAAACGTATGAGTTTAATTATAGAAAACACACATTACTCTAAGAATATATATATACAAATAATATAAGGATATACACACACAAGTACACAACTACTATAAGAATACACATAGACAAGTACACAATTAATATAATATATAATATTGCATATACACGACACATTAAGACATATTATATACACCCTAGGGAGAAATAGGAAGCGAGAGAGAACAAGCCAAACGTTAATAACACAATAGGAGTGTATGCCAAGAAACAGCAGTGGTCAGAGGCCCAGATAGTGAGGAAGATCAGAGCCAGGTAGAGATTACCCAGCCGAGCAATACACCAAATCTGCTTGAGGCAGTCAAGATAGTACAGTTGGGTTCATAACGGAGGTGGACCAAATATTGGCAATTATCAAGGGAGAAGAGAGGTCGGTAAAAGGCACCATAGCCCTCAGAGCGGTGAGGAGCAAGATAGTAGGGAAAGCAGATAAAGTCCTAGATCTAGAAAAGGTGGAATTGAATTGGGACATCATTAAGAATAAGTTTACGCCCCATTTCAGAGAGAAGAGAGCAAGATATAATTTTTGAATTGAACAATATCAAAGGAAAAAATTTGGATATAAAGACCTTGTACACGACCATTCTAGAGCTGAGAAGGGCGCTTGTCAGTGTGTATAAGGCGAAGGAGCCGAATACACTGTTGAGGAAGGAGAATGGTAAAAGGAGATGGCACTAAACTTGTTCATATCAGCGTTGAAAGGACCGATTGGAGTGACCTTTAGGAATATGAGCATAACTGATATTGCTAACGCGTACGAGGTAGCATGCAGAGAAAGAAACGTATATGTGGCGGGCCAAGATGGCAATGCAGACCTAGAGCAGATGGGAAACGGCCAAGAGAGCTGAGGAGGAAGACAGTGGGGCCAGAATAATCGCCAGGATCAGCTAGCGATTCAGGCACCTCAGGAAACGTACAGGAGTGGGCAAACGAGGATGTCGAGGCTGTCCAACAATTCGGGTCAGTCGTACAACTCGAACAACACTCGACAGTCGTACGGTACACATCAAACGCATAACGCGCCCAGTACCGCGACACGAATAGGAGGCCAAGCACCAACAGGCCAGTTGCATAATATTCAATATTACAGAACGGAATTTCATGATTAGCAGAACGAAGGTAAAGGCAGGCTTGAAAATTTCAGAAGGGCTATACAGGGCAGTAGAGGTTCAAAGCCTAGTGGAGGTGAGCAATTACTCTGAGGAAGAAGACCAGTTATTCCTAGAAGAACCACTTGTAGTGTCCGAATTCAACCCGGATGATCATCTAGAAGTGAATAATATAGAGGGCGAAAGGAGTGCAGGCAGCGGGAAGATCCCGTTCAAAAAAATCAGAACAATGAAGAGGAAATTAAAGAGCTAAGAAAGTTGTGTGCCAAGTACCCATCAGCCTTCTATAGCGAGGGTGACGACATGTCCTTCACGAACGTGATGAAACACCAGGTGAGGACAGCGGATGATATCGCAGTGTACTCCGGGCCGTACAGATACGCCTTTGCGGAAAGGCAGGAAGTCAGAAGACAAATTGGGAAACTGTTTGATCAGAAAATAATTAGGCACCGCCATTCTCCATGGAGTGCTCCAGTACGGTTGGTCCCCAAAAAGAAGGACGCCTCTGGGGTAAGAAAGTGGAGAATGGTAGTAAATTATAGTAAGTTGAACGAAAAGTTAATAAAGGACAGGTACCCGATGCCAATCACAAATGATGTATTGGAGGGGTTTGGCAGGGTTGAATACTTCTCAACGCTAGACTTGGCTAGTGGGTACCATCAAATCGAGGTAGAAGAACAAGACATACCAAAGGCGAGGGTGGATATTTTGAGTATTTCAGAATGCCCTTCGGGCTAAGCAATGCTCCCGCAACCTTTCAAAGGTTGATGAACAACCTTTTCGGAGAGCTGATTGGAAAATGCTGCCTGGTTTACATGGACGATATCATGGTATTCTCAGCATCCTTACAAGAAAACATGTGCGATCTAAATAAAGAATAAAGAAAAGGTCCCTTCATGTAGCGGCAGACGCATTGAGTAGGATTCAGCCAGAAGTAAATGTGTTAGAAAACGCATCAGAGGTAGCAACAAATGGAGAGACTATGCAACCCGCGAAGGAAGACTTGCACCTCGGGTTTCTGATATCGGAAAAACCACTTAACGACTATAACGTCCATGTGGTAGTAGAGGAAGGGACCCCGGGCAAAATAAGCAAAAAGGTACCGTTTAGGAATAAGGTCAGGACAACGTGGGTAGAAAATGAGTTTGAAGAAGAAAAACTGGATCGGAGGCTTAAGCAAATACTGAAGCCTAATAGGACAATCGCGATGTTTATACCAGACGATCTGGTGATACCCATACAAAACGCGTATTGTAAATACTTCGCTTATACCAAAATGTATAAAGCTATAAGATGCACGACGGTGCTACCGGAGCTGAAAGAGGGAGACCAACAAGAAAAGGCCGTGAAGGACTACCATGAGAGAAGTAATCATCAGGAAAAGAGGAAACATTGTCCCATCCCGAATATGAAGGCATTGATTACGCACACGATAAATAATTGCTACAGGTGCCAAGTCCTCAAGTATGACAGAAGACCACAGAAAATTAAGTATGGTGTTACGGAAACGCCAGGCAGACCGACGGAGTTGGTGCATATTGACTTGTATTTCATAAACAAGAAATATGTGCTAACTTGTCTATTAAGTTCTCCAGGTATGCTTGAAGGTGCACAGTCCCCGCGAGGGAAAGCGTAAACGTTGTAAGGTCACTGTGCATCGAGCTGCCAATTTTGTTGGAGAGTGTAATGGATTAAGGCGGAGCAGGAGCGCAGAATGTTCTCTCTCGCTCTTGGCGTATTCGCCCCGCTTCGCCACACTAGATAAGTTAGGTTAAAGATCGCATTGTAATTAAGCCATAAAGAATTCGTTAAAATACTTCAAATCGAACGCACGTCCGCTAATATTTTCGTCTCTTTTTTCGCTAATTAAAAATACAAATAATTTGCACCACCAAACCTTCGTTTCATCCAATTGGGAAAACTATTCCAAAATTTTAGTCACTAAGGAATTTGATGGCACTATTCGGGATACCTAAGAAAATAATTTTCGATTATAGGGGTGCTCAAACTTATTCAAAGATTTCTGTAAGCAATATGAACTCGAGTTGCACGTGTCGTCGTTTCAACAGTCGCCGAGCAATGGTCGACGGTGGAAAGACTGCACTCAACAATAACAGAAATATATAGGATAATAGTGGAGCAGAAAAAAGAGAAGAGACTTGAGGTTAAACACGACGAGGTAGTGAAAGAAGCATTTATAACATATAACAATGTAATTCACTCGGCCACAAAGTTCACGTCGCACAGTAGGACATCAGACGCAAAGAGGTGGCAAAAGTAAAAAAATTTATGAGCGCATTGGATAAAATGAATACACGCATCTAACAGGGAATTTACCAGAGCTTACAAAACTCATCACACTTTTATTTAAGGAGATATGAGCATTCAAAGTTAAAAATTATTTCAGTGTGCAAAAATGTATTGAACTTTTTTTCAATTGCTGCATCTTTGTGGTTGAATTAAAAGTAAGCTACGTTGCGTATGATTCTGTTTTTAGTGTTTCTATTTAGGTTTAGCGTCACTTAAATCGATCTAGAAGCCAAACGCCTCAATCTCCCAAAATGGGATTGGGAAGTTCGGTAAAGAAATATTCATTAAACATATACAAAAAATATCTCGGGAAAATTTGATGAGCTTTTTTTGTAAAGTCAGCTCAAAGTTGAAAAACAGCCCAAAAATGAGATCCATATACTAATACATGCATATATTTTAAATATAAGACATGGAAGATACCAAAATAAATAGGCAAATAAATAATATTTATTAAATTTAATCTTATAAGATACTATCTCAAGTTTAGATAAAAAAAAAATTGACAAACTTTTTATTCAAGAAATATTTTTTTTTTGTACATTTTCAAAAAATATATTTTATCAAAAATTAAATATAAAATAATTTTTTTTTGTAAAATTGACAATTAAACGTTATTTGCTGATTAAAAAATATTTTTTAAAATTCATTTTATATAGGCAAATATGCACCGAAAAAAGTTCAACTTTGACAATGTGTTGCTAAGCTTTCTGACATTGGAGCAAAATGTACATGCATGCTAAATTTAAAGAATAATCTTTCAAATGCAGTTTATTTCATGAAGATATATTTATTTGTTCAAAAGTTATTAGTTTAGCAAGCTGAAATTGCCGAATGTCCCACTGTCACTGTCCACTTAACGCTGTCACAACAAAGCTACAAAAAGTCCAAAAGGAAAAAATCCGAAGAATAACAAAAGCTGAAATGAATGATACATTTCAGAAGGACGGCGACCGCTGATGCTCGTTCCAGCTGCATAAAGCAAAAACAGCTTTGCTTGAACTGCTTCGCACGAGGCCATCAGAGCCGAGAATGCCAAAGTGCCCACAACTGCATCACTTGTGGAGAACGGCACCACACGCTGCTACTCCGTGGAAATCCAAGATCCAGCGAGTTCACTTCCATGCCCGTTCCAAATCCAAGTTCTTCCGAGTCCCAGCCCAACATTCAACTTATTTCGCTTCACGGCCATGATTAATATTTGCCACCTGGGAACAAATTTCCGCGCCCGCGCTTTGATCGACTCTGGCTCCGAGGCAACGTTCATTACGGAGCGTCTGGTCAAAATGATCAAATTGCCATTCCAACGCATCCAGGCACAGGTCTCCGGCATCAATCATACCATATCCGCTCAGTCTCAGAAGCTCTGTAATTTGTTCATCCGCTCTCCGACCAGGCCGGGTTTACAATTATCCGGCACAGCATACGTTATTCCGGAATTGGCACAAAATATTCCATCGTATCCGATCTCGCAAGGTTTTTTGAGAGACTTTCCGAGCCTTCCATTGGCGGACCCTACATTTTTCGAGAGCTCACCCATCGATGTTCTGATTGGAGCTGACATCCTACCATCCGTACTGTTGAGCGGCTTACAGACTAACATTTGTGGCTCTCTCCTCGGGCAAGAAACAGTTTTCGGTTGGGTACTCACTGGCCCAGTGTCCAATACGGTCAGCCATAACATTGTATCCTTTTCGACGCCCTCAGCGCTTCACCAGCCGGCCTGTTGGAGGAACTGCAGCACCCTCGCCCTCTGTGTCAGCATCCCGAGCCGAGCGCCGCCCGCGTTTCCCCGTGAGCCAACCCATGGCAGGGGCCCCGGCGCCATCCGTAGACTCCCTTCTACAAGCCTCAATCTCCTCCAGACGGCGCTGGTGGTCCTGGTTCCGAAAACTTCGAGACACCGCGATCATAGGCCTTAGCCCCCATTATTCATTGCAATCCTGCAGGGGGGGGAGGATGTTCAGAGTAGCAGCAGATTGTTGCCGCGCACTGTGCGCTCTCGTGCGCTCGTGGGCGCTCTCGCGCTCTCACGGTCGCTCCCACGATCCACACGGCATTAACCGTTCAAGCATAGATTGTAAGATAGTAGATTGTAGATTGTAAGCATAGATTGTAAGCTAGCCACCCCTGTTTCGAGACATACATATGTACATTGGTGCATAATCAAGCCGCTCCAAATACATTACATTTATACTAGAAAAACCACTGCCCTCCGACTTCTTATTTCTCCGTACTCATCGTTGGAATCTATCATCCGATCCGCCCTCCTACAAACAGAACCATTAGCCCAGATTAAGATGGGGCCAGCTCGGATTATCCAAATTTACAAGACCTTTGTCCACATGGTTCAACTAAAAGAGTGTAAGGAGGGCATTGACCAATTGGAGGAGATGCACGGGAAGATACAGGAGGAGGAAGAGACGCGAGATGTAGTAAGGGCACTCCAGCGAAACTTAGACCAGGTCAGGGAAAAACTCGAGAAGGTAAGCCCGAAGATAAGGAGCAGGAGGGGACTTATCAACGGTCTAGGGTCAGTAGTTAAGGCAGTGACAGGGAATATGGATGCCAAAGATGCAGAGCGGCTAGAAAAGGAGATCAGAAAATTAAAGGAACAAGAGGAAAAGATGGGAGAGATACTAGAAATACAGGAGAGTAGATATAATAAGTTTATTATCATGTTTAAAAATTTGACGCAGTTTATGAATAAAGAGCATGCTAGAGTAAGCACCTTCCTAAATAATAGGAATAACAGGATAAGCAAGGCATTCGTCGAGGAGGACAGGAGAGTTTATAGATCAGAGTATAAGATCCAATTGGCAGTAGATATGCTAATGGCAAAAGTTAGCGATCTAACAGAAAGTATATTGCTCGCAAAAATAGGAGTAATACCAATATTCATTTTAGATGATAAGGAGGCACAAAAGATCAGTCAAGAATTAGAAGAACAGGGCGTCCAGATAGCTTCAAAGGAGCACATGTATGAGTTCCTTCAGCTAAGGGCTATAATGAACAACACCGATTTAATGGGGAGGAGTTACTACCCCAGCACCGGCATTTGGCCTTCCCCTTCCAGAACCCCCGCGGATACCATAACGTACCACAACAAAGTAGCGGCCACCGACACCAAACGACCCTACTTACAGACATCCGCTCCAATTCCATCAGCGCGCCACATTCCATGTCAGCAGATTCTCGGCCACTCGGAAGTAGCTGACTCCACACATTTTGAATTAGACTTTAGAACCAAAAGCAGAAATAAAAATAAGATTGGATTTAACACTTAAAACGTACAGTCGCATTTCATTTAAACCTTAATTTAACCGAATGGATTAACCTGGATCCACCAACATCTACACTTCAACCTATGTATATATCATAACTCGAGCGTCAGTCATTGAAATGTAATAGCGTGTGATGTTTGATACCGCAATGGCGATACGTTGAAGACCTGCAAGTGCGAATTTGATTGCCAGCTTTTAGGTAATTCAGGCAAAGATCCAGCTTCTTCACATTTATGTGAAGGTGAAAGATTTGCAAACAGGGTGCAAGTATAAATACCATTTCCAGAAGTATTGCAAAATATACAGTCAAGAGCTAATGCTTCAGTGGCTACGAACGAACTTCTCCTGTTGTTATGTGTGTTTTTTAATATTTCCCACCTGAACGCCAGGATCATACATTGCCCTAGTTTGCTACTGATTATCCAACTTCTGACCTCTTTGCTCCAGAAAGTCGGTGAATTGCTCAGCTGTGGGCATGTTATCCAACTATGGAGTGTCCTCCTACTTGGCTTGTGCGGCACTGTCCACCCTTTGCAGCAGGCTGTGTATTATAACGCAGTCAGCAACTTGTTCCTTTTTTACCATTCTATTTAAGGCTAGCAGATTCCCAATTGCGGTATCTGTCAAGATAAGTCCGGATCCTTGTCAATTATGGAGGAAAACATGCTCCAAAAGGCGGAATACTGCGAGTAGCCCCCATTGAACTCCAGAAGCTATAAGTCCGGCAGGCGATTCCGATGCTTCATTAAAAACGTAGCTAGGGCTTCTTTATTGTGGTCCATCCGCATTGTTGGGCAAGGGACCATTGTGGACTGCCGCTTGCTTAATTCACGCCTAATGCTAATCTCCAGCATGACCACGCACTCGTCAAACTCGTCTCTTAAGGGACTATAGATCTCATCAAGGTAAATCCCTTCCAGGGAAATTTGGTGCTCGTTGAACGAAGCGGCCAGATCCATTAGAGACTTTTCGTGCACGTTCAAATCCTCCTCACTGAGCTCACCAATCTTCTTTTTGTCGGCGGCACTTCCAATCCTCTGTGCTGTCACAAGCATGGGTCTCACCTTATGCTTTTAATATGCAATGTCTGAATTGAGGGACAATGGGGAATTGAGAGCGAGAGGGTAGGTGGTGTCATTAGAAGCCATTGCGCGTGTTCAATAAAGGATAACCCAGAGGTTAATAGCCGGTGAATAACCTCGAACAGCTTGAAATAAACCACACAATTGATCGCAGCGTTTCAACACACGGGCTTGCCGTTTTCCAAATCAGCAACGAGAGTTGGTAACTTGCCGACAACAACAATAGCGTCCATACTGAGGGCTCCGAAACCGAAACGAAGCAGCAAGCAGGAGGTAAAGCAGATGACGCGAGAACCATTATTATTGCTTATGCACAACCGAACCGAACAACCGTGGTTTTTTCGCGAATTAGTAAACGACAAATTTTTTGATATAATTGCTTATATTTTGTATTACGTCGGGGGGTCACCAAAATGTTGAGCTACTGAGCTTCTTCAGCAGCGTAATTTTCAATATATTTTATTAAAACCACAATTGATTAAACGCACTATTAATGTTTGTAATTTGGCTTTATTTGCATGCAAGGCGATTGGGGCGATGAGATGATACAGTTAATACAAATATTTATTACAATCAGATAACGGCGCGACATTTAACATTTTACTAAGACGACGATCGATATTGCAATGTCTTCTGCTCTGACGATGAGCCTCCCTCACAGCTCTTGCGGGACGACGAACGAGACGAGAAAGGGCGATGCAGCGATTGAGAGCGTAGGGCAGAGAACAAGCAACAATTAAGAGAACTGTGTGCTCTTTATACTGCTATGGGCCGGCGCTAAGCCGAACAGATTCCTTATATCACTTTTCGCTGTACGGTCAAGTTTCGTGGAATGTATCTGGGCTGAAAAGTATGGTATGGGTGTTCTAGATTTACAAAAGCACAGCTAGCACAGGCAAATAATACTACTCGACAAAATTGAACTTTTTTTTGCGCTGTGGCCAAAAATGATTTTTTTCTGATAGTTTCGGGGATTCAAAAAGGCACAGTTTTTTTTAAAGAATTTTTGATATCTGGTTTTATTTTCATGCTTTCTTCAGAGGTAGTGCTTCTTTTTTCACATTACTTTTGTATGTTTGTATTGAACTTTGCATTTCTGAAAAAGTGATAAATGCAGCTATAAATACTACGCAATCACTTTGTAGCTGCAGCTTACCGTCTTGAAGTTATTAAACTTTCAAATTCAAATTTGATCATGTGTTGCGGTATTTTTTCGGCAATTTTGACTTTGAAAACTCAGGGCTGTATGTTTCTTGGACTGTATATTTGGTTTTAGATAGGTACATTAATTAGGTATCGTTTGTAATAATCGATGGATAACCGACTAAGGTGGAGTCGTGGAGACCCGAGATCTTTGCCTGGATAAATTGGAATGGCAACTTAATGATATAGAACAGACGTTCTACAATGAACGTCGCCTTGGACGGTCGGTCAATTAGAGCGTGGACGCTGCGCTGCGAGTCGGGAGAATTTGGATTTGGTGCGGCTGAGGAAGGTGGCTTGCTTGATTGCGACGGTTCAGCATTAAATTTTGTCGCTTCCACAAGTGATGCAGTTTTGGGCGCTTCAGTTTTGGGTGATTCTCTATGACAGGACTCTCTTCGGAACGGAACAGATTGCTTCTGGAAGTCCTATCGCCTTTCGAACTGTGTGTAGTGGAAAGGTTGCCCCGATGACTTCCAGCGTCAGATACCTCTGACTCAGGAAGGAGTCCATCTTCTTCCATTTCCTTTTTTGTGGACGGAATCTTCCCCTAAAGTCCAAATGAACCTCATCACTCTAAAGCTGTCCCAATTTTCGGTGAAGACCTGAAGAGTGCGCCAGTGCGGTTAGAACCCCGTGGATCGTCTCTTTAAGATCCTTCAAAACACGACCAATGGGAGACAACGAGAGTAGAATGTTGAACTAGGTAGTCACCAAGAGCCTATTATTCTTATACCAGTCACGGAGGGAATTTCATGCAACCTCAAAACCATTTCTGGTGATCGGGCGCTTCTCAACTGTGGACTTTGGATCACAACTGGTCTTAGTGGTGAGGTGGTATGAAGGCCAACGGTCGTAGTTCCCATCACATGGGGCAATCTACAGCAGCCATATGTGTCTGATTATGCGGACTGAGTCATTGTGGTGGTGTGTCTGGAGCTGACTGGATCGAAGGGCTGGTACCTTATGAGTGACCGGCGAGGGTAATACGACTGACTTGGTCTTCGAAACAGTGAAACTTGTAGTGGGCCTTGGAGTACCTGGGGACTACACCTTTTGAGTCACCGTGGTAGGCGTTTCTGGGACGGAAGAGCTGCATGGCATTTTAACTCTAGGCGAGGGTTTAGGCAAAAGTTTTTTCCTTGCCCTCGTCACCCGTTAGCATTTAAGGCAAACGTTTTTTTGACCTTGGGTGGATACAGAGAGTGGTTACGGACTACACAAAAAAAAAACAGAAATAAATATTTGTTGCTCTGAATAAGGGCAATCAAGATGATTCAATGCTCCGCCTTGTGGGTGACGCCATGTAGCCCCTCAAACGACTTGAATTCAATCTCGAGGAACGCGTGCAGCTCGGGTTCCCCGGACGACCGGCCTTCTTGGCACAATCGGTTGGTGACCAGGCAAGAGAAGTCTGCCAGTCGTATACGCATCCTGTATTTCACCGCCTCAGCCAAAGACGCTAGTGCTCGCCCGCACTCCTCGTTTACGAAATTCCGCGAGTGTGCCGGAGATAAGGTGGCCCCCAATCTCCACTTTCACCATGATCCAGTTCCTGGATGCCTTGCCTCCAACCAGCTTTTTCTGGGAAAAGAAACGAGGGAGTGCGACGCTCTCTCCTTGCTCGCTGGCCTCGGACACGTCAGAATAGGCCGGTGCCGCCTCACGGGGCCCCATGGCCGCCTCCTCGTTCGAGCGGACTTCGGCATGGTTCGGGCTCACCAGATCCCAATCGGCCCATAGATCGGCTTCCCAACCGGCGGGGCGGGACGCGATGCTTCCGTCGCCAATAGAGCCGTAGGTCACTAGCTGCCGTTAGGGATCTTCCCCCATGAGGGAAGATGCCAAGGTTCTTGGGCTGCGAAGTAAGGTCATCCGTGTGAGTGGTGGTGTTATCATTCTTCATGACTGCTTCGTCCTCCATCTGACGGTGACTTGTGGCAGCGGAGCGCTCGGCTGTCTGCGTTCCCTCTGACGATCCTGCTGCAGAGGTGATCTGGGGTTGTTGGTCTAGCCAGACGCTGACCGCAGACGCTGATCCATCGGGAGTCGGTCATACTGGACAGTGGGCGGCGGCTGCACCCTGAAGAGGTCGGGCTGCCGGGATGTTGAGGGTTCGTCCTGGTTGTAGCCTTGCCCGGTGGCCGGAGCGAAGTTGCGCGTTGTTGTAGAGGACCCTATCGGTGGCTGCTGGCTTCCTCTAGGGTGGCCCATCGTACCACCATATGCCCCTAGGGATTGGGCCAGGCTTTGATTGTGCTCGGGGATGCTAATTTCCTAACTGCCACGATCTTCTCTGAGTCGCTGATGACATGGCCCAAGTAGACTATGCTCTGTTGGAAGAAGCTGCATTTGTTTTGGCTACAGCTGTGGTCCTCTTTTAGAATCGGTCTGGGGTTTTAGTTCCTTCTCGTGCCATACTAGATTCCGGATCACAACTTTACCGCGTCACATCCAGGTTCGCCCAGCAGCTTCAGCTTCGGATAACTCCATTGTCAACACTTCTCTCTGGGCTCGGCGATACCAGCGTGTCCACTGAGGGATCCACCGTCAACATTTATATGCACTCTTGCACGTCTAGCTACACAACGACTCTTACTGCTCTCATGGCCCTTACGATCACCGACTGTCAACCAAGTCTGTCAATCTCTGTATACGATTGGAGTATTCCCTTCAATATTCAGAGATGAGCTGGTATTCCCGCCAGTAAAATATATGCGCCTATTATTACTGAAGTGAATGTGAAAGATGGAGTCAAAAACTGTTCGAAAACCAAATAGTGAGATGCAAATTTTCAACGTGAGGAGAAGATTGCTTTAATAAATGCTGGATACTAGCCCTTATGAGGGAGTCTGGCTTCGCAGAGACATCTACTGGATGTTCTCTAAATGATGTGATGATGACAGGCCCTGTTATTCAGCCTGGATATGTGAACATCCAGTCGCTCTCACTGGGGACATTTGTAAAATGTACCGCTGCGTATTAGTGTCTCCACCTGACAACTACTTTTACCAGTGTATTCTGTGGCGACACTCCATCCAGTCCGAGGTTCAAGCCTACACATTAGACACCGTCACAAACGGTACTAGGGCTGTATCATCTTTAGCAGTTCGCGCAATGCACCAGCTGGCCATGGACGAGGTTGAGTCCTATGCTCTTGGCTCAGCTGCTCTGCAACAGAAGTTCTTCGTAGATGATCTCATTTCTTTCGGTAACTCAGTTGCCGAGGTCATGGAGAAGATGCACCAAACTTCCGCTATATTGTCTCGCGGAAACTTCAAACTTAGGAAATGGTGTTCTAGTCATCAGGAAGTACTTGAGGGAACCTCTGAAGATGACATAGAGAAATTCCTAAGGTTTAATGATGGAAGCGACATAACCAAAACTCTTGGCTTAGCATGGGACCCTGCTTCAGATCAGCTGCTTTTCGCCTTATCTGCGCTGCACACAAATCTAAGGCCCTTCAAGCGCTCGGTTTTGTCTACGATTGCTAGTTTCTACAACCCTCTTGGATTGATAAATCCTGTCATTGTCAGGTGTAAAATCTCCCTTCAGCAGCTTTGTAGAGAAAATTTTTTATTAGGATGAAAGCCTGCCGTCAGCGTTGCATTTAACTTGGATGGACTTGAGAACCAGTTTGGCAAGCATCTCTCGGATATTGTTTCCTCGCGTGGATAATAATTATGCTGAGCTTATAGAGATTCACGGATTCTGGGATGCCAGCATGGAAGCATATGTCGTGTCAAGGGAAGGGCAGTCGTCGAGCAATGTTTTGTGCTGACAGTCTCGAGTGGCTCCGTTAAAAACATTATCGATTCCTAAGCTGGAATTAAGTGGAGCCCATTTGCTTGCGAAAGTTATGCATAATTTGAAGGAGATTGAAATATTTACAGATAAATTTTACTGCTGGTCGGACTACTCAACAGCATTATCTTAGATACGGGATGAGCCAGCCAAATTTCAAGTTTTCGTGGCAAATCGAGTGGCATCAATTCAGGATTTGACGGCAGCCATTAAATGGCGCTATGTTCCTTCAGCTTTAAATCCTGCTGATATCCTTTCTAGAGGCTCACTTCCCAACCAACTCAACCAGTCAGAGCTCTGGGTTCACGGCCCATCGCTTTTGGAAGGCTCTAAGGACACAGGCCACTGTGTCTTCTGTTCCTGAAACATAGCCTATAGAGCTTCGCAAGCGAGCGTTGTTGAATTCGTTTCCAAATGCCGATCTCACATCAGAATGCGAATTCGCAAACTCATATTTTGGCATGCAGCGCACATTCGTCTACATGCATACATTTGTGCATCGTCTTCGCCACCCTGGCCTCACCGTTTCTGATATTCGGCAAGGAACGCATCTTCTTATTCGACACATTCAGCTGGCAAACTTGTGGATGGACATAAAATAGATTCAACGCAATGGTCAAGTCATGAAATCCAGTTCCATCAGTTCACTCTCTCCGTTCATCGATAAGTCTGGATTAATTAGAGTTGGAGGTCGCCTAGCAGCTAATGCTCAGCACCCGCTTATTTTGCCAAGGGGACAGTGTCAAAGGAAGTCAGCAGGTGTGTGAGATGCTTCAGGATTATGCCGAGCATGGTTCAGCACATAATGGGAGATCTTCCTAAGGAGCGTTTGGAAGGATCTCGACCCATTGAAGTCACTGGAGTGGATTATTGTGGTCCTTTCTTCTACCGATCAGAAATCCGCACAAGGCCTCCGATCAAGTGCTACATCAGTGTATTCATTTGTTTCACTTCTAAGGCAAAACACATGGAGCTCGTAAAGGACATGACCACCGCATTGTTTCTAGGCATTTTACTACCACTCGAGGAAGGCCAAGTTAAATTTGGTCTGACAATGCGACAAACTTCGTTGGCGCCGAGAAAGAGCTGCTAAAGACACTTTTCATGAGCGACTCGCATATGAAGGAGGTCCATGACTCCTGCTTGGCTGACTCGATCGACTGGCGTCTCATCCCACCACGCTCTCCGCACTTTGGCGGATTGTGGGAAGCGGCCGTGAAGACTGCAAAACATCACCTATACCGCTCAGTTGGGACCTCTGTGCTTGGCTTCGACGAGCTGCGTACTCTGATCTGCCAGATCACGGAAATTGTTAATTCTCGCCCTTTGCTCGCGCTTTCAGCTTTAAATCCTTATGACTTAGATGTTTTGACCCCTGCTCATCTGCATCTAGGTGGCCCACATGAGACAATCCTCGAGCCTGACCTAACGAAGCTCAATTACAATCGTCTGGATGGTTGGCAGCGGGTCACTCAACTGCAGAACATTTTCTGGAGCCGTTGGCGCGAAGAGTACCTCACTCTTTTGCAAGAGCGGTCGAAGTGGCATATAGTTCGCCTTCAACAGCGCCACGGTAGACAGCGAAAGACGGCCAGTCTGGCCGACCTCAAAGCGTTTCACGCTGAAGACCCCTTCCATGGACCGCCAGCGACAAACGACGCCGATAACAGCTAGACGACCTCAAAGGCATCCAAGTAGAGCTCGATATGAATTCATAACGGCCTTGCCGTAGCAAAGCGGGCAAAATCATGAATCCAAAACGCCGTTATCTACACCTAGATCCTCTTGTGGGAAACGCTATTAACCAGTCTCAGAAAATATAATTCCCACCATCGGTCAGGTTAGGGAAACGTAGGGAAATCGATGGGCAAATTCTAAGTCGCGAGGTTTCTTCCACTAGGAGATGCACCATGGATCGACCACAGACGGAAAGCGCTCAGCCTATAGGGGCAGAAGATGCTCACGAATGACGTCATAGGGGAACGTCGTCACAGTATTCGTCGTCCACCCCCATTCAACATCAGGCCGCTGGCGTCAATGAGCCTTCTTTTTCACCCACCATCGTTCAACAACAGGCTGCTGGCATCAACATCAGATTCGGTAGGGCGATTGAGCTGACGTCAACGTACCTCCGCTTCATGCTTTATGCTAATGTTGCAGAAAAGAAGTAAAGCGTTCGCTGACCCTAACGGGTCACTGCCCCATAACAATTCGTTCTTGGCCACCATTCGCACGGCGCACAACAAACCAATTCACTCCAAGGTGTACCCTACTCTATGAGTTTAGCTGGTTTTGTTGAATCCAATGTTAAGAACCATTTAAAAGACAATATCATCCACAAGTCAAGATCGCTATATAATAATCCTATAAGGGTAGTCGATAAAGAGTGATGAGAAGGGCAATAGGAAAAAACGTCTCGTAATGGACTTTCGGAAGCTCAATTAAAATACAGTGGGCGACAAATAGCCGATCTCAATGATCTGGCAAATTTTGGTACTGCCAAGTACTTTACAACTCTCGACCTAAAATTCGGATACTCCCAAATAACTTTGGCGAAACGCAATAGGGAAAAAACTTCTTTTTCCGTAAATGGAGGGAAGTACAAGTTTTACCGACTGCTCTTTGGTCTAAAAAATGCTGTAATGTTTCCATCGAGCAATCGATGATGTTTTGCGCGAATAAGAACATAGGATAAGAACAACCACAGGTAACTAAACCAACTAAAGAAACTTCCGTTTCAAATATCTTTGCTAACAAACTCAGTCTCGCTGCAAGAGGTGATGCAGCAAATAAAAATCGGAAGTCTGAAAAATTCCCTGAGAAGGATCTCTTACATAACAGAACGTTTAAACTTCTACCTAAAAAAGCACTGCTGTTCATAATTCTGCTTCTTAACAGTATACTTAGAGTGGAATACTTTCCAAACAGCTGGAAGACAGCGCTTATCACAATGGTTCTAAAGCCAGGAAAACAACACACGGAATTCGATAGGTACAGACCAATTAGTTTTCTCTCAGCGCTGGGGAAGATGACTGAAAAGGTGATCTTAGACTTAGGGCCGATATCTCGACTCTGGTTTAACACGAATCGGAACGTTAAAGTGTCCGATAACAAAAATTAGTTCTCTCAAGGGGTTAACTTCCAACCGGCTGCTTGCATCCGGCTAGCTTCCAACCGGCGGTCGGCTGACCGATTGAAAAATTCAAAGCTGAAAATATTGACAACTGATTCCCTGAGTGCTTTTCAGGGGCGAATTGTTCTACTTTGTGCATGTCTTCGAAGCTCTCCACGAGATCAACGAGTATATTCTCCTGCAACTGAGAAAAGTTTCTCTCGAACTGTATCTTTAGACATTTTTGCAAATCACGAACGAAAGTAAACAAAGCATAAAAAGCTGATACAATAATTAAAGCATTCCTGTGTTTTGCGCTGTGCAGCACATTTCGCGCTGCAACAACACTTTTTTCGTTCTGGTCGTCAAACGGATTTGGAAAGAACGAACTGTTTTACCGAGCAGTTTATCAGGTGGTCAACATTATCCTCACTTTCCGAAACCGGCACCGTAACTCGAAGTCGAGATACCGGCCCTAAATCTACAAAATTTTTTAGCATTCTTTCGTTGAGTTTATCTAAAAATTTCTAGTCTTGTCTAGGCTAAAACTAGTATCAGTTGGTAATTTGGTTCGTTCTGAATTGGAAACAGTAAAATACCATTGTTCTTTGTTTGCGTTTTTTTTTACGATTTTTTGTAGAACCAGAATCTGATTTTGATTAGTATTTTTTATATTTTGTATATTTTTGATATTTTTTTTTTATTTTAATATTCAATACTAAAAAAAAAAAATTAAAAATTTAAAAAATAATTAACAAAATTAAAACAAAAATTGAGTTACAAAAAAATTCTATGATTTACTTAATAAACGTAGGAAAAAACACGAAGACAATATCTCTTTTACTCTTTTACCAATTCGCCGTGGATGCAATGGAGCATAAAATGTAAGCAGTAGCTGGACGTTCATGGACATTCAGTAAGCTTTCGACAGGTTGTGGCAAGATGGTCTCCTCTTTAAGTTGAAGTTCATCTTAACGCCAGCTAATCCAGCTTGTAAGTAGCTTTCTTAAGGACTTTTGAGTTATTATCGATAGTGTAAAATATTCGAAACGCCCAATTAGTGCAGGCGTACCACAAGGCAGCCTTCTTGGCCCTGCGTTGTACACCCTATACACAGCTGATATGCCTTCCTCTGGTGCCAGAAGTTTGACCAGAAGTCCAAACATTAATCTAGCTACAGATGCCTTGCAGCAATATGTGCCAAGGTTTGACAATTGGGCTCTGAAATGGTACATAGGAATCAACAGCAACAAATGTGCAAATGTTACTTTCTCGACAAGGACATAATCCTGCAGTGGCATAACGATGCTGGGTTCCACGCTTTCGCACAAGACCACATACAAATATTAGGGAGTCGTACTGGAAACAAGTTAGTATATAGCTATATATATATATATATAAGTCCACACTAAGTCCACACTAAGATATACACTATATAAGATATGGAAATATGCGATCCAAGTTAATGGCACTGCTGCAAAAAGCAACATAAGCAAAATAAGAGGGGCCCAGAAAAAATTATTATGAAGAAAATGGGGCAATGCCCCTGGTACTTTGGAAATGCGGACATCGAAAAAGATATAACAGTTCCTATATACAACGCCTTGCTGTTCACCCCAATAAATTAGCTAGGCGTCTCAAAAAAAGGCCAGGAAAGACAAGACTTAAACAATTACAACTACTGGATCTCCCTACTAGAATCCTGTTATATATTAAAAAAATGTAATTGGTATTCAACAGGGGCTGGCAAGGAGTTTAAATTTCCTGAGGATGGCCCTTAAGGTCGTAGCCAGTACGCCAGACGCATCCGATTCGGAGAACACACAGATAGGCACGTTTTCGATTTACGGCCTAAAATGTTTCGCTAAAACGGCAAAAAAAAAATGTCTTTGATAACGATGTCGATCTACATGTTTCTAATTTTGCGCAAACGCAAACGATGCACACTCTTTTCTATTTACTCCCTTTCACAAGCGATATTCAGTTTGTGCTCATAAATTGCTGGCTTAGGCTTTAGAATAATTGATTCTGTTGAGCTACTGAGCTTCTTCAGCAGCGTAATTGTCAATATATTTTATTAAAACCAACGTTTCTAAGATCATGGCTAGCACAGGGGGAATCTTTCGGCTATGGGGCTGATCTTTCTGTTGTCGTAGTTACCACATACAAGAAAAAGTCGTGCTAACCTGGCCGTTAGAAGTTCAATTGTAAGTCGAATTGTTGTATGCACCGCCGCATCAGACGCAAAGAAGTAGCAAAAGTCAAAAAATGTATGAGCGCATTGGATAAAATGAAGACACGAATCTAAAAGGGAATTTACGAGACCTTACAAAACTCAAATTTTTGAGATTTGAGATAGTATCTTTGTTGAGCTACTGAGCTTCTTCAGCAGCGTAAATTCCCAAATATTTATTTAAACACAATTGGTTTCGATTTAAGATGATTTATTCGCCATGCAAGGCGATTGTTGCGATTCGATGCGAGAGCTTATAGTCGAGATTTACATGTATACAACGACGACGACGATTCGAGACGAGATGCTAGGTGAAGACAGTTTACATGTATACAACGACGACGACGATACGACGATACGAGATTCTAGACTGATTCCAAGGGCAGGCGGGCCCATTGCCCGTGCCCAAAATGCAAGTGAGAGCGAGCTATGCATCGAGGAAGCGATAGAGGTGGCGAAAGATCGAGAGAGCAATATAGAAGACGACAGATCGAGAGAGCGATGTAGAAGGCAAAGTAAAGAAAGAAGACGAGAGAGAACGGCTGGATAGGCTGCTGCCGTGCGGGAGCTTATATATGTATGACAATATGTAGACAATGTGGTACAGTGGGCAGTATCAACGACGAACAATAATAGAATTTACTCTACTGCTGCACCACTGACTAAGACTTTGTTTTAGAAGCAAGTTTGGGCTGCGTAACCCAACAATCTTAAAAGATTAAATTTAATAAAAAATATATTATATATAAAATATATGCATTTATTAGTATATGGATCTCATTTTTGAGCTGTTTTTCAACTTTAACTTGACTTTACAAAAAAAGTTCATCAAATTTTCCCGAGTTTTCTGTTTGTATATGTTTATTGAATATTTTTTTATCAAACTTCCCAATTGCATTTCGGAGGATTGAGGCGTATAGCTTTTAGATCGATTTAAGTGACGCTACCTCGCTCGAAAAACCGGCAAAAAAAGGCTGTAGCAGGTACTAAATCCAATACAAAATCATATTTTGGCCGTTTTTCGAGCAAGGTAGCGTCACTTAAATATATCTAGAAGCCAAACGCCTCAATCTCCCAAAAATCCCAGTTCGGTAAAGAAATATTCAGTAAACATATACAAAAAATATCTCGGGAAAATTTGATGAACTTTTTTTGTAAAGTTAGCTCAAAGTTGAAAAACAGCCCAAAAATGAGATCCATATACTAATACATGCATATATCTTATATATAAGACATGGGAGATACCAAAATAAATAGGCAAATAAATATTCTTTATTAAATTTAATCTTATAAGATACTATCTCAAATTTAGATAAATATTAAAAAAAAAAAATTGATAAACTTTTTCTTCAAGAAATATTTTTACTTTGTAAATTTTCAAAAAATATATTTTATCAAAAATTAAATATAAAATAATTTTTGTTTGTAAAATTTACAATTAAACGTTTTTTACTGATTAAAAAAAATTTAAAAAATTTATTTTATATAGAGAAATATGCACAGAAAAAAGTTCAACTTTGACAATGTGTTGTTAAGCTTTCTGACATTGGAGCAAAATGTACTTTCGCATGCTAAATTTAAAGAATAATCTTTCAAATGCAGTTTATTTCATGAAGATATAATTATTTGTTCAAAAGCTATTAGTTTAGCAAGCTCAAATGGCCGAATGTCCCACTGTGCGCCGCTCGGAGTCAGATATTGCAACTCTAATTTACCCGCCCAACCATGTCAAAACTGATCTTTTCTTTCCGTGCTAACTCTTCTTCTTTGCATGTTCCTCTCCCAATACCCTATTTCTCTTTTTACGCTACTCCATATCCATTCTCAACAACACTTCAACATATTTTCCACACGAAAGACATGTTTCCAAAGCTTAACAAAATACAGGGGAATATAAATTCTTATGGTAATTATTACATTATTCTAGGTTGGACTAAATAGTTGGTATATTGATTACAATAGATGGGTGGGTTATATAATTACAATGTATGTAGCTAAAGAAAAATCAAAATGTTAGTTAATGGTAACAGCAGCGCTGCAAGTGTGCTTTACCTTGTGTTCTTTCTTTTTTTTATGGTGACTTACAATTTGTTTTCGATGATGTCTATCCAAACTTTGACAAAATTGTCCGTCGTACTTGGTGTTGACTGTACTGGTGGAGGTAACACGTCACGTTTCAGTACCACGGGATCGGCAGCGAAATAAATTGCATTTATTCGAATTCCTCTGTCTCTTTACGAATGCATATGTTATACAAGAACTACCGACATCGGAGCCTTAATGATATCTAAGTAAGAATAAACCTCTTAATTCAAATCCCTCTGTTTCTAGATAAAACACATATGTTATGTAAGAACTCCGGCAAATGTCCTATTCGACACCGTGAGACCGATATTGACATCGGATCTTTAATAATATTTAAGCACATGTAAACTTCGGCATTAAATTCCTTTTGCTAGAGACATATATATAAATACATACATTATGTAAGAACCTCGACACCTGCGTCGACCACCCGATATCATCGTCTGCGAATTTCCCTCTTTATCTTTCCCTCCCCCTTACATACCACCCTAATAAGAACTCCCGCTCTCACGTTGCAATTTCGCAACGTGACCACTTTAAGCTGCGACAGCACATTTTTCCGCACGTTAAATCACCGATCGATGGTTACGAGACTTCGATCGGGACCATATATATGGATAAAGAAACCGAAAGGAAGGTACTTAGCCGAGCACCTCGCACAAAGATATTCTTGCTCTACATAGCAACTCCCTCTTGAAAGTACAATAAACGTACGAAATCATAACACGGCAAGTCTAGTAAGGACAAATATTATAAACGCAATAAAATAAGTCGAGGTTAAAACAACGAACATCTAATAAAGGAAATTTGTCCTACCGAAACGAACATTAACAAAGTGTAAGCCGTAAGCCGGTGATAACAACGATCAAACACAACTAAATCCTACAACTTCATATCTCTTTCTTTCATCTATCCTTCTTTCCCTCGTCCTCAAACTGAATTGAGATCGGTCCCCCCTTTTTTCCAAGAGGATACTGCAAACTACACATTTCTTGTAGTCGAATCCTGGACGAGCTGAGCCCACCTCGGCCTGAGAACGGAACGTTACATAGTAATTTTGATTTAGTTTATTATGACAATCCAGTAATAAGTTACTTTCCTTTGACAATGTTAATATTTTAAATCCATTTGTAAAATTAAGGAATAAGGGATTATCATTAACAACTATATTAGTATTAATTGAAGAAAAAAAGGGTGTATTAGATTTGTTGAAAAAATGGATGTGCGTAACACCCAGAAGGAACCGTTTCCGACCCCATAAAGTATACATATATGTGGGCTGGGTTTTGCGATCCGTAGAGAAAACGAGCAAGCGTGAATTCGCCCCAGGCGAATTCCCAGTCTGCACGAAGAGCGCACAATGGAGAGAGAGCAGCGCGAACAGTTCGAAGACAGCCACGACGAAAAGGGTTGTGTTCAGTAACGAAACGACGAACGACGTCCAATTTTAGTTTTTTTGCAGCATAAACATTATCTATCCCACTGTACCGAAACTTATATTTTATCCTTAATCTAATTAATAAACAAGAAAACCCCACATTTGGGAGCTCGTGGGGTTCGGAGTGAAGGAAACGAAGTGACGGCGGTGCAAGTAACGGAACTTGGAAAACAAAAAATGACGCGGAGTTTAGCAAATTTAAACAGCAGTGAACAAGAAATAGACGATTTTTTTTATCTCAGCAAAATGACGTGTTTGAACGAGTTAATTTCAAAAAGCCTACGAGGGGCAACGAGATTGAGCATTTGTGCATTGCACAAATTTGTGTTTGAAAAAGACGGAGACCGAAATAATAGAAGCCGGTTGCGCGAATTTAGTGGATCCGAATACGACGAAAACGGCGCCAGATTCTTAGCAAAGCGCGTATACATACAAGCAAAGCTAACGGACCGTGATCTTGTTTCAATATGTGTTACATTGAACATAAATCACAATGCGGACAATTTGAGACATCATATTTTTCGGATGGAAAGCGGGCTGCTGCAAAACAACAACGACGATGAGAACAACGACGCTGATAAAGACGAGGAAAAAGATGCAAACGACGAGAATGGTATAGATGAAAACGAAGAAAACGACAAAGAAGTTGTGTACGAAAAGCGCTCGAGTGAGCGAGACAACTACAGCGACGTACATAACATGCACACAAGCGAAATCCCAACAACAAGCCGAAAAGGGATTACAGATGGAAGTAACGTGCAAAGACAAAACTACTCGCGCCACGTTTTGCCATAAGTTTCCGCGACATAATAGACCCTATCCGAGTGTTCGATGGCTCTGATGATACAGTTGTCGAGGAGTGGGTAACAGAATTCGAAGAGCAGGCTGAGTTCATGCACTGGAGTGATCTACAAAAACTTATTTTCGCAAAGAAGTCGCTTAAGGGCATTGCCAGGTTATTTGTTTTGAGCGAGAAGCATATGAATTCGTGGACAACATTGAAGAGAGTGCTATTAAGAGAGTTTAAGTCGAGAGTCAATAGCAAACAGATACATGTGCAGCTCAGTGAAAGTAAACGATGGTCCAAAGAGAGTGTTCTGGAATATTTTTATCGCATGAGAAATATTGCAGCGCGAGGCAATGTGGAAGACGCTTTTGCGCTTTTGCAATATGTAATCGACAGTGTTGACGAGAAGGCAATAAACAAAACAATTTTATATGGCGCGAAAATGATGAGTGACTTTAAGAATTAAAATTAAAAGATTATGAGAAAATAAGCGATAAAACTAAAAAGAGTGACAAAGCTGGAAGATATAAGAAGATTCCGTTTGGGCAAAACTGTACACAAGTGAGCAAAAAAAGAGTTAATTTGATTCAACTGTGGAGAGAATTGACATTTATCCAGAAGTTGCGTGAGCAAAGAGAAAGGAAGAAAGTGTTTCAAGTGTAATCAGTTTGGGCACTTATCAACGAACTGCAAAGAGAAGAATGAAAAGCAAAACGATGAAAAACAAATTTTACGTGTAGTTTCGAATAAAATGGAAATAACGTCTAAAGAAGTTTCGATTAAAGATACGAAGTGTATGGCACTATTTGATATCGGTAGTAAATTTAATATTTTACGCAAAGATTTGTACGACGCGCATGCCAAAATTAAAAGATTTCAGAGTGTGTTTGATCGGTTTTTCAAGTGAGAGTAAAGCTAATAGCCAATATACAGCCGATAGGTAAAGTGGAGCAAAGCATTCGCATTGACAATGAAGAATATGTGTTGAACTTTTATGTTGTTGCTGCAAAGTTCATGGATATTAAACTGATCATCGGAGAAGAGCTTTGTTTGCACGCAGAAGTGTCGTTTAATCGCAGTGGAGTGAAAGTGAATAAAATGGCAGATGAAAATAATGAAGTAGCGTCCATAATGAGAATCGACGTAGCGGTGGACAATTCCGAGCTAAACATAAAAAACGCGGCAAACGAGATTACACGACGCGAAGTAAACGAGATAATATCGACGTATAAACCAAAAAAAATTAAAATCAACGAACAATGATATGATAATTATTCTAAAAGATGAAACGCCGATCTTTTCGCGTCCGCGGTGATTTGCGCTATCTGAAACGCGCATCATAGAAGACCAGATTGACGAGTGGCTAGACAAAAAGGTAATAGAGGAGTCAGAATCAGAGTTCACAAGCCCAGTTGTACTAGTGAAGAAAAGCGACGGCACACCACGACTATGTATTGACTATAGACTAGGCTGGGCCAAAAAAATTTTTTTTTGAAATTTAAAGAGGATAGATAGTAATATTAAACATTTTTTTAAATTTAAACATTTTTTTTAGAGGTTGCTACCGAATTTCAAAAGTTTCTTTAACGGTCAACATTTTTAAAATGTTTTGCGCCATCTATTATATACTGCAGTGAAATCCATTTATATCGATAACAATAATACTATCGTCATTAGCTGATTATTGGCAACAAAAAACCCGCATACGTTTTTTTAAAATTTAACTAAATATACTAAACTTAGCTGAATATCCTGATTTTAAGCAATCGTTTCTTTGTTAACAGTGAGTTCCCGATGTTCCCTCTGTTGTGACTATATTAGATTCAAACAAATATTCTCGGCAATGTACTTATTTCAGTTCCATATTATGACTACATATGGCGTCAACCAGAAGTAAAACACGTGTTTGGTTAATCGGACAGACAAACGATACGTTTAATCCAACAATTCTTCCATCAATCCAAGAAGCCTTAAAAAGCTTTTTCTTCTTTAAGCTTGAGAAAAAGGAAACCAATAATGTTTCGGCAGATATTGCATCTCGAGAAATTCTGCTGATTTGGGAAAAAGCAAGCATACCCACACGAAAATTTCAACACGTGAAGGAAAAGCTTCTAAAATATGTTAAAGAATGGCAAGCCCCTAAAAAAAAAAAAAGGAAAATAAAGCCAAGCGAAATGCAGCATTGCAAAGAAAAGAATTAGCTTGGAAAGAAAAAATCGAGGCACTATATGATGTAGCACATGCTAATGTTTTAAGCATTGGCGGAATGCTTAAAAGCCGAATTTAAGCCAGAATGTATATTGACTGTTCACTGGGACGGAAAAATGATAGAAGACATAAGCGGTGACGAAATAGTGGATAGACTACCCATTTTAGTATCAGGACAGCTAGTCGATCAACTCCTTGCGGTCCCAAAACTTAGCTGTGGATCAGGAGAAGCAGCTGCTGAAGCTGATTTCGAAACAATATCTTCTTGGGGCTTAAACGAAAAGATAAAGTGTATGTGTTTTGATACAACCGCATGTAACACAGGGCTTAGAAATGGAGCTTGTGTTCTGCTGGAAAAAAAATTAAAAAAGGAGCTACTATGGCTGGCCTGTCATCATCATATTCTAGAATTTGTTCTTCAAGCGGCAGTTGACATATCTTTGGGGCCATCCTCTGGTCCTGACATTGCTATTTTCAAACGATTTAAGAAGTTTTGGAAACATATAAAGAGAAATGACTATAAATCGGTTCTTTCAGATTCATTGCTATGTAATCTCTTTAAAGATGATTCGAATCAAATAATTACCTTTTCAAAGGAACAAATATTGTTACATCAACCAAGAAATGATTACAAGGAATTACTTTACCTAATTATCCTTTTTTTGGGAGGTAAACCTGAAAAATATTTATCGATTAAAGCTGGCTGCTGGCTTACATCGCGCTCGTTGGATGTTGAAAGCCATTTATTCCTTGAAAATCTTTCTATTCAGAGATCAATTTACAATGTCAAAAAAGGAACTAAAGGGTATTAAAGAAATTTGCACATTTGTTGTTCTAATCTATGTAAGACACTGGTAGAAAGCACCGTCAGCCTCTTCAGCCCCAGGAAACGACTTGCAACTTTTAAAGGATCTCAAACAGTATGAAAAAATCAACTTAAATATAGCAACCGTTGCATTAAAAAAAATGCTACGTCACCTTTGGTATTTGTCTGAAGAGCTAGTTGGGCTAGCCTTTTTCGATGAAGGTATAACATTAGATACGAAAAGGAAAATGGTGAATGAATTAAATAAAGACGTATCGAAGGATTGTCCGAAACGTCCAACACTGCTGACTGAATCAATTCTCAAAAAAAACCTTGAAGACTTTGTTACAAGCAACACGTACCGTTTTTTTTAAATAATTGGAATGTCATCGCAATTTTTAAAAATAGACGTGGAAAGCTGGAATAACGATGATGCTTATAACCGTAATCAGGCTTGCAGCATAAGAGTAGTAAACGATATTGCAGAGCGAGGTGTAGCCTTAATGGAGGAATATAATAAATTACATACCACCAATGAAGAACAAAAACAGTATCTCTTATTGTTAGTTAACGACTTCCGCAAAAAGTTTCCAAACACTAATAAAAGTACTTTATGTTGATTATAAACTTGCTTTTAAGATTCAATATTATATAAAAAACTTAAGAAATCATTTTTAAAAAATGTACATTTAATAAAAAAACTTTAATTTTCTTTTTGTGGTAGCAACCCCTAAACATAAAACTAAAAATTTGAAAAAAATTGTGTAATTTTACTTACTAATAGAGAACAGATCAAGGGGGTGTCCGCTTGAAAAATTAAAAAAAAAAATGTTGGTCCAATTTTGGCTCAGCCTACTATAGACGTATCAATAAAGTCCTCGTAAAAGATCATTTCCCGTTGCCGTTAATAGACGACCAGCTAGATCGTTTGCAAGATGCTGTAATATTCAGCACCATTGACTTCAAGAATGAGTTCTTTCATGTTCCTGTAGCTGATGATAGTAAGAAGTACACCTCATTTGTGACTCAGAGCGGCCAGTATCAGTTCCGCCAAGTGCAGTTTGGATTGACGAATGGACCCGCAGTATTCCAGAGGCACATTGGCGCAATATTTCGACCGCTGACTAAAAAAGCCATTGCAATACCATGTGTCGACGACGTAATCATCGCAGCCCAAGTCGAACAAGAAGCCTTAGCAAATCTAAAAGAAGTTCTCAAGACGTGTGAAGAGTATGGGCTAGAGCTGAATTTTAACAAGTGAAGTTTTTACAAACACGAATCCAGTTTCTCGGCCATGTCATAGAGAACAAAAAGCTGTATCCGACCCCGTTGAAGATTGAAGCCGTTTCAAAGCTGTGGATGCACTTTTACGGTAATGGGATCATTATGTACATAAGCGACGAAAGCATCTGAGCTGAAATTGAATAGGCGCAAAAACATGACGAACATCTGAAGACGATTCTGAAGCTTATCAACGACGACAATCAGCAAGACGAAGACTACTTTGTAAAGTCTGGATTTCTCTACAAGTTAGTCAACGATGCAGAATTGATGGTGGTTCCAAGGGATATGCAGAAAAAAAAATCCATTATCAGTAGTGCTGACGATAGAGGGCACTTCGCAATGAAGAAGACTAAGGAGCTTTTTAGACGACAAAATCAAAAAGTACATCGACTGCTGTATACCTTGCATATAAGTTAATCACAAGCGAGGTTAACAGGAAGGACTTTTACACCCCCTGCAAAAAGATGCCGTGCCGCTACAGACGTATCACATTGACTTTTAGGGTCCACTGGACTCAACCGGCAAGAACTATAAGCATATACTTGCTGTTATCGACGCCTTCACGAAGTTTGGCTGGCTATACCCTACAAAGTCAACGACATCTAACGAGGTCATATTAAAGCTACGCAGCCAAAGCGTGACGTTTGGCAATCATGGTTGTATCATTTCAGACAGAGGTTCGGCGTTTACCGCTCAAGATTTCCTGCAGTACTGAGACGACGAAAACATCAAACTTGTTAAAACGACTACAGGACTTCCACGGGTAAACGGACAGGTGGAAAGACACTACACAGTGCTCATCTCCGTGCTTGCCAAGCTCAGATTGGACGACCCTTCAAAATGGTTTAAGCACGTAGATCGAGTCCAGCGAGCCATTTACTCGACGTATACTAGAAGCATCGATACCACCCCTATTGAACTTCTAATGGGTATCAAGATGCGCACCAAAGATGACCAGCAGCTTCAGAGTTTGATCCAGAAAGTCCATCGTTGCATTTGAAGATGACCGCAATGAGCTACGGACAAAAGCGAAAACTCAAATTCCGAATCTGCAAGCCGAGAACAAAAAGGCGTACAATTTGCGACATAAAGCAGCCAGGCAGTATGACGTTGGCGACCTAGTTGCCGAAGTTTTTGGGTCCTTACCAGATCATTAAGGTGAAGCAGAGCAATGCTTACGACGTCAAAAAAGTTGGCAATTCCAATGGTCCAAAGCACTTTTCTTCGTGTGCGGAATATCTGAAGCCATGGTCCACATTCGTTGCATTCGAGGCGAGTGCATAGTCAGGACGGCCGGATGTGGGCTTGGTTTTGCGATCCCTAGACAACACGAGCAAGCGCGAATTCGCCCCAGGTGAATTCCAAGTCGGCACGAAGAGCGCACAATGGAGAGAGAGTGCAGCGAGGGAGAGGAGCGCGAGCAGTTCGAAGACAGCCACCGACGAAAAGGGTTGTGTTCAGTAAAGAAACGACGGACGTCCAATTTTAGTTCCTTGCATCATAAACCTTATCAATCTTACTTTGCCGAAACTCGTATTTTATACCTCATCTCATTAATAAACAAAAAAACCCCGCATATATGTAGAAATGTTAATTATAACAGTGTTTATTGGCATTGAGTTTAATGAAGATTTACAATAGTGTTTGCGTGGTTTTGAATATAATAATACTGACTTATTTCGACTGACAACTTAAACTCACGACAGGTAAAAACTGGATGATGATCGTTCAGCTCTCTAGCGTCGCCAAGCTCTCGCTGACAACCGCTCTCGCCATCGGGATAGGGGACGCGAGCTCACAGAGGGACCAGACTTCTTACATTCGGCCATTCTGACTCTCGTCATCCGTCCCGGATGACAATAGCTCCTCGTTTTTCTCTTCGCTTTTTGCACAGACGGTACATACTTGAACCACTTTGATGGCTTTTCTGCTGACAACTTTGCTATGATCGAAAAGATCGAGCGGTTGACTCTTTCGACTTGCCCGTTTCCTCTGTCAACTCCAGATGTTGACCACACATGCTCTACCATGTTGGCGCTGACGAACTCTGTTAATGCGTTGGCCGTGAAATCAACGCGTCTATCGCTTATCACGCGTCTCGGAAATCCAAATACGTTGGACCACTCGCTCAGCTTCCTGATCACCTCTTCGCAGCCTGTAGACTTCGTTGGAAACAGCCAGACGAACTTTAAAAATCCGTCAACTACTGCCAGAACGAACTTGTACTGTTTCGACGACCATCGGACCCAAGTGATCGATATGCACCGTGTGGAGTGGTACATTGCCTTTGTCGATGCCATGCAACCACCCTTCTTGCTTTCCCGTCTTTTTGCTTTGAATTATACAACTTAAACAGTTAGAAATGAAATAATTTACCTTCCCCTCCAGGTGGGGAATGTAAAACTGCTGCTGAATATTGTGCATCGTTTTTCGTGTTGCGAAATGACCAGTATTGTGTGCAGTCTTGATCATCTCGCGCTCCATCTGTTTTGGGATGACCAGTACTTCATTTCCGCAAACTTCTTTGTAAAGCAGTCCACCTTTCAACTTGCCGTTTTCAAAGGCACCGTCTTGTAGAACTCGAAAAATTGCGTTGACACCATCGTCGCTCTGCTGCGCCTTCTTTAATCGTGATGATAGCTCTTATGTAATGACATAGACTTGGGGATAACGGCTTAGAGAGTCCACATGCTTTATTTAGTCTGCCGCTCGATGTTCCATTTCGAAGTCGAAGTCCTGCAAGTGGAGCACCCACTGCGCCACTTCTCTTGGTATGTCCACCTTCTCGTCGTCTGTTTAAATGCAATACAGTCTGTGACCAGCTTAAACTTTATTCCCAGCAGATAATGTCTAAGCTTTTTCAGTGCCAGATATGCTGATTTCACCTCCAGTATGTATTAATGTTGCTTAGATTCAGCTTGCGTCGTCTTTTTGCTCCAGAAATACACCGGGTGAAGCTTAAAGTCGAATATCTGTAATATAACTGCTCCGTAGCCATCTTTTGACGGGTTAGTGTGTAGCTTGGTTGGGGCCTCCCTTATGTAGATCCGCAAAGCAGGCTCGGTTACCAAAAAGGATTTCAACTGCTGGATCAAACGTTCTTCCTCCGGTCCAATCTTAAAATCGACGACTTTTTTTAAGAGATTTGTAAGTGGACGCGCTACCTGAGCATATTGTGGCACAAATTTTCGAAAAAATCTTGTCAGACCCAGAAACGCTTGGACGTCCTTGACGTTTTTCGGCGTAGCGAAGTGATTTACTGTTGATTTTCGATGATGTGACCCAAAAACTTAATACGCCGCTACAGAAAACTAAATTTTTTCCATTTAATCTTCATTCCATATGATGCTGCTTTTTCTAGAACTTTCTTTGTTTTGGTCATGCATTCTTCGCCGTCGTTGGTATATATAATAATGTCATCCATATATAGTTGCATAACGTCCTCATTAATAAGCGGCTGGAAAATATGATTTACAACCCTTATAAAGGCTGCTGGAGAGTTTGTAAATCCAAACGGCGCCTCAAAAAGTCCTTCACGAGTAACTAATGCAGTATAAGCTTTGCTGTCCTCTTCCACGGGCACATGAAAAAACCCATTTTCCAAATCCATAATAGTGAAAAGCTTTGCTGCTTTGAGTTTCTCTAGAACGTCGTCTATCATTGGAACGGGAAAACGACCTTTTCACACCATGCTATTTAGCTTCCGATAGTCAACGCAGACTCTCAACGTTTGATCCTTCTTTTTGACTATAACAATTTTGCTCGCTACGTGAGAAGTCGATTTGCGTACAATACCCTGATCGAGCCACTCCTCAAACTGTTTCTTAACGGCTGCTGCTTCATCTGCAGATAAACGGCTTGGCGACTGGCAAAAAGGTTTTATTAATCCATCTGGAATGATCTTCAGCTCAATTGGGCATATTACGGGCACCTCGGCTGACTTATAACTGTTTTCCACTAGCTGCTCGATGTTCTTCTGATCTTGGGGTGGAACCACAAAATCTCCTGGAGTTTCGATCACATTATATACCATGTTATACTGTTCTTCTGACTTTTTCTGCTTTGTCAGACTTAAAAACGAGACCCCGTTCGCATCGGCCATAAGCGTGAACTTCTTTATAAAATCGTAGCCCAACAGTCCATCGCATTCCACTGTATAGTTGGGAACCACCAGGAACTTGTGATCGGTTCGCAGCTGATCTACTCATATTTCGGCGTGAAAAAATCCAATCGGCTTTGTGTTCTTGTTTCCTAGGCCCCGCAACGTTGATGCTTTTTCAAGCATTTCCACATTGTGTAACTTCTTGAACACGCTTTCCTTGACCAGGGTCACATCGGATCCCGTGTCAACTAGGCACTCCACTTCGAATCCGTTTATTCGGACTGTCTTAAATCGACTGCGATCCATGATTATATTAACTCTCCCAGCCTTCTTTGGACAACTTCGGGAGATATGTCCACTCTCGTTGCAACTTAAACACTTGGTATCAGACGTACACGACATTCTCCTATGATCCGGCGAGCCGCAATTGAAACAATATTCGTTTTTCCTTCCTTCAGCCACCAACGTTTTATTTTTGTATGCACCGGGGTTTGTGTCACTGCTGAGTTTTCCGTGAACTAGTTCGTAAATAGCATACTCTTCTTTTAGAGCTTTATACGACTGGCACCGATACATCGAAATTTTTAAGTCTTTTTTGATTTGCATTCCGTTTACGATATACCGCACAACCACTGCTTCTTCAATATTTCCGACGCTTGCCATCTTTTTCATGCTCAGCATGCCATCTTTTCCGACTTCTGCATTTTCCGATTTCACAACGATTGGTGGATATCCGCACTATTCGTGTTGCTTTCCAATTCGCTTATTAATTTTTCTTTTAAATTGTAAAAATTGGAAACGCACTCAGATTCTAAGAACAGCTTTGCCGCACCACACATTTTGCCTCTGGCCTGAACATATTTTTGTTTTTCCGACAGCTTGTAAGCCTCCGCATTATATTCGAAAATTTCAAACCACTTTTGCACGGGGATAGAGTATCCATCAAAATCGCTTAAGGTTTGTCCGAAATTATCAGCCGTTATCTTTCCCTGATTCTCTCTGCGCTCATCCACTTCTATTTTGAGCGTCAATAGCTGCATCATTTTCTGCATATTGGCGTTCATGTTTGCCACGCTTTCTTCTTCCATGTTTTCATTCCTTCCTACTCCGATTTCGCACTCTTTTTCCGCGTCCGACAAACTTTTGTCCAGCAGCAGCACATTTTCTCGTTCCTCCTTCTGTCCTTCTACTCCTGTGAAGGAGCATACCCCTTCACAACGACGTAGGCCAACAAGGAGCAACATTCGTCCGGGAGGCGAAGAGATACAGACCAGGCTGGAGCCTGCCAAGAATATTTTTATTTTAATTTCTTCCTCCTTTTGTTCACTAGCTATTAAGCCTTAATCCAAATAACATAAATATAGAGTAAGAGAACGAAAAAGGAAGTATTATTTAAGGGAGCGCAGCACTGGCAGAGACCAGCAGAGAGCATCACTGGCAGCAAACGCAGCGGCAGAGGCTGGAGCAAAGACCAGCAGCAGACACCGGAGCAGAGAGCAGAGATCAGAGCCGAGATCACGGCAGAGACCAGCAGCAGACACCGGAGCAGAGAGCAGAGATCAGAGCAGAGATAACGGCAGAGACCAGTAGCAGACACCGGAGCAGAGAGCAGAGATCAGAGCAGAGATAACGGCAGAGACCGGCAGCAGACACCGGAGCAGAGATCAGAGCAGAGATCACAGCAGAGGCCGGAGCAGAGACACGAAGCAGCAGACACCAGAGCAGAGATCAACGGCAGCGACCAGCAGCAGAGACACGGAGCGAAGACAAATGCAAAACCCACCCTCAAATGCCGAAGCAAGCCACGCACGACCCAAAGAGAGCGAGAGCAAAGGCACGCGACAAAAGCGCCGGGTCGCGGCAGAAGCTGGGAGCAGAGGCTCGAACGGCCGGCTGAGCCAGCTGCCAAAATTATGGAGAGCAAAAGCTGCGCCAATAGCACCCACGCACGACCCCGAGGAGAGCGAAAGCTGCGCCGAAAGCACCCACGCACGACCCAAGGAGATCGAGAGAAAAAGACACGCGACAAAAGCGCCGGGTCGCGGCAGAAGCTGGGAGCAGAGGCTCGAACGGCCGGCTGAGCCGGCTGCCAAAATGATGGAGATCGGGAGTGAAAATCGAGCCTCTACCAAGGGCAGTCGTGAGTGCGGAAAAATTAAAACACCGAAAACCCAAAGCGGACAGCACGAGGTCCGCCATTTTTCTGGACCAGCGAGGAGCAGCAGCCGCAGAGAAAAAGATGATGGACCAGAGTTCTACGGAGCAAGAGGGGTAAGCTGGCCTGGCGTAAGCGAGTGAGAGGGAGATAGGTGCGACGTAGGGATTATATTTGCACACATATATGTATAGATAGATAAGCAGGCAGACAATAAATCAATGAATTAAAACAAACATCAATTATTCACATATCTATGACCATTGCACATGCACCACCGCCAATATTCGCCGCCCAATTGTTTTCACCCCTTCCCCTTTGTCATTGTACCATTAAACATATTCCATTTGCATGCCTGCGACCTCAGCCAGTGGAGTTGTAGGCGGATGCCACGGCTTCCACGAACTGAGCTCTCCCCCTCCTAGTAGAAAACTCCTCCTGTAGAACACCCCCTTCCCTATCCTTGGTGACGCCAGCGAGCAAGTTTGTACGCGGACGAATTTGCGAACCTGACGCTACCCCTTCCCCCTTGGTTTCCCACCTTAACCTAGCCTTCCCCGTTGATGGTACAGTCGACACCACGTGCTCCACTCCACGTACACCGAGCCCCCCCCCGGGTCATACGCCCCGCCTCCGCACGCGCCACGAGGTGCTGAGCACACCCTACCCCCCCCCCCCCCCCCCCCCCCGGGACCTCGGCTCCACAACACGTGTTTTCCCCGCCGGCGGCCACAGCCAGGCCGCCCGTGCTACGACCGGTCACCGTGGAGGATACACCCCTTCCACGCCCCTGCAAACCTAACCTAGGGTAATCTGTACTAGGCGAGCCACGAGTGTCGCCGGGGGACCCTCACCCGCGCGATCCCTTCGCACTCGGGTTTTCCCCCCCCCCTCAGTCAGAGCGAACCCCGCACCTGACACACGCCCCGATCCCTCTCTTTGGTCTGAAAATACAAATTTGCTGTATGGAAGATCGGGCCCTGGACAGACTGAGAGGCTGTACCCCGGCCTGAGACACGAACTTCATTACATTCCTTTCTCTTTCTTTGCCAGTGTACGTCTGGTTCTTGGCATATTCCGTTTCGTTTACTGATCGTGTGTATTGCGCGCCGACACAAAACCAACATCAACAACAGCAACGGTGACCGAATTGTTCTCTCTTGTTCCCTTTTCGTGTATTACACGCCGGCACAAAACCAACACCAACAACAGCAACGGCGACCGAATTGTTCTTTTTCGCGTGTGCCTATGATCGTTTGTACCGCGCGCCGGCAAAACCAACAACAGCTACGCTGACCAAATCTGTCTCTTTCGCTCCTTTTTTCCGTTTGTCGTGTGTATATGCACGACGCCACAAACGAACAACAACCGAATTTCACAACGACTTTTCGCTTTTTTGGGCGAATAACTTTAATTTCGCGACTGTTTCACTTCACAACTGAATGATGATCGTTCGGCTCTATCGCGTCGGCTTGCTCTCGCTGACGACCGCTCTCGCCGACAACCGCTCTCGCCATCGGGATAGGGGACGCGAGCTCACAGAGGGTCCAGACTTCTTACATATATATTCTTGATCAGCATCAGTCATCATCGAGTCGATATAGCGTCTGTCCATCCGTTTGTTCGTCTGTCCGTCTTCATCAGCGCCTATAGCTCAAAGACTATAAAAGCTAGAGCAGCCAAATTTTGTATCCAGACCTCTGTGATATCACACTTTTACAAGTTTAATTTACAATTTCGCCTCACCGCCTTCCGCCCACACAAAAAATGAAAATCTGTGGCATACACAATTTTGAAGATACAAAGAAAGTAAATACGCAGAAACATAGACAATGACCATTGTCGGGTTTCCCACCCCAAAATGACGTCGTCTAAATATTAGAAATTATAATCAGTGGTGCGGCCTAAAGGAAATTCAGATTATTGTTTGTCACTTGCAATGCCCACTGTAAAATTGATTGTTTCCGCATATGCTTACGCACGGCAGCGGTGTTTTCGCCTCTTTATATCGTTTCTTTCGATCTTCGCACTCGGCTTAGCAGCAGCCCGAGCTGTTTTACTCTCGCCTTTATCGCGCTCTCTCGCTCTCTTTAAACATTGCTTCATAAGGCACGACAATTAGGCCGTCAGCCTTTGCAATCATTCGGTAACCGAGCTTCGTCGCCACCGGGATAAAGATATCCATCGGTCATACTACATACATATACAATAAAACACTCTTGTTATTTAAACGCTTGACTTTATTTAAACTTTACTTCACAACAGCTGGTGAAAAACCTCACTAGCTTATCATTGGTGACCCCGACGTGATTTTGTGCAATAATAAATATTTGTGCATTCACAAAGTACATTAAAACTTATAAACTAATTGCCATCTCAACAAGTGTCATCGGCTACATAAGTGCATCCATATACAATATACACCGGCCTCCCTTACATATTTGGGATTGTGCATAGCTGGCTTACGGTTTCCGTCTACTCCCGTTTATTACGCGCGGTCCTCTTTGCGTTCATCTTCCCGCAAGAAACGTTTCATACGCCGACCGCTCGTGTATATAGGGCTTGCACATAGGCTGCAGGCTTGCGGTTCTCGTGCTGTCGTCTATTGCGCGCATTTCTCTTTACGGCCGTCTTCCCGCTAGAGACGGTGGCGGCCTTTGAATATAGCAATCGCACATATGTAGCTGTTGGCTTGCTTTGCATTTTTCGGCTTTCCCGTATATTGCGCTCGGTACTCTTTGCGATCATCTTCCCGCTAGAGACGTTGGCCGCTCTTACTGTTAAGACCTTAAAGGAAAAGTCAAAACACTTGCGAGTTGAGTTGTAAATTCAAACTGTTTTATTTTCAAAACTAATGCACTATATAAAGGAAAATACAAGGTAATTACAACTAAGACCAACGCTAAGAAAAGGAGGGATGTGCGGCACTTGTTCCCACGCTCATCCCTTCTAATGACACCAACAACATGTGTTAATCGATTTTCGACGTGCCCATGTATATGATTTTATGGTCAAACTCTATGTGTCCTTTTTCTCAAGTGGCCTCCTTCAAGTGGACTGCATTTTTTATTGGTTGGCCTTTGTCGGTTCCTGTTCATGTTTTATGAACACACACCCTAGCAGTCATAAATTGCTTATTTTATGTACGTTATATATAGATCAGTTCAGTGTGATAATATAATTATGTTCTGCTTGAACATTCTGCAAAGGGGCCGGAAGTGGCATGGTTTTGTTTTTATTTTACATTTTCATATAATTTCTTTATAGTTATAATTACAATTACCGATGATCATTTTAAAGTAAATTACAGTGAATAGGGAAGTGCTATTGTTTGCAGTCTTCGCAATACCTTAATTCTTCTTATGGCATAGATTATTAATATTAACATCATTATCAATCAAGGCTGCATGTCAAAATACATAATGGATCTTAAGTCCTTTTAATTCATGATGACCTTCTCTTAACAATTTTAATTCGTTTTTCAACTTATCAATTTCTTCAGTATGGTTAATTAATGGTACATTCAAAGGATTCCAAACAATTTTTGGTATTTTGCTTATATTACTTATACTTATATATAAGAGGATGAAATTGTCTCGTAGGTTTCTGTATGAAGGCTATGATGAGGTACTAATATTTGCACTCGACACTTGGGGAGAGTCAGCAGCACGGCGCTCGCTCTTAAATGGAACGCTCTCTTCGCTATCAACACCTGCATTGGGGTTCCCTACCGCTGCCTTTCCCAATCTTCTGGTCGAGTATGGTGCACTGCTATTTAGGACTGCGACGTTTGGGCAGGTTTTACACACGAGCCTTGCCGTATGTGATGTTCCTGACCCTCCTCTGGATCCTACTCTCGTGGCCGCTAATCGGACGGCACTGCCACTTCCTAGGACTATGCCGATGGATGGGGCCAAATCCATCCGCATTTTCTTTCAAAATATATCGGGTATGCGCACTAAGGCCCAAACGGTGTACTTGGCCACATCTACGTGCGATTTCGACGTCATCATCCTTGTTGAAACTTGGCTCAACGAAAACTTCTTCGACAATGAGTTCTTTGATCCCAACCTTTTCCAAGTGTTTCGTAAGGACAGAAACAAAACGAAGCGCTGCCGAGGGGGTGGGGTTATTGTGGCCGTTAGACGCACCCTACGCTGTGATCCGATTTGTCTCCTTGATGGCGACTCTATCTTGGATCAGATTGGTGTGTCTGTGGCTGGTCAGTCGGAGACGCTATGTATCAGCGCATCATATATTCCTCCGAAGAGCAGTTATGATGTTTACAGGGCGCACACGCAGAATATTGCCAATATGCGTGGCAATCTACGAGACCGTCATCATCTCTGCGTTGTTGGCGACTTCAATTTGGGGTCGTTAATATGGACCGCCGATCCGCAGTCGTCGGCTATGATGCCGAGTAATGTGCATTTGCAGCACGAAGTCCTTTTTTTGGATGACCTTTTTAGTATGGGCTTAACCCAAATTAATAATGTTTTTAATAGGTTAAATAAGATTCTAGATTTAGTTTTTGTTAGTGCGGATATTGATTGCTGCGTTGCATGTTGCGTGCTGCCTATTGCAGAATGTGACATGCATCACGTGCCATTGATATTCTCAGCTAATTTCTATAGTTACTCGCCCTGGGCTGAACCAGATGCTGAATATTTTTTTACAGATGTAAGTTTGAATGCTATACGTGATGAAATGCTAAACGTGAACTGGGCTTCTGTTCTCTCGCATCCTAGTGCTGACTCTTCTTATAATGTTTTCATTCGTACTGTTCATCATATTGTTGATAAGAATGCTTCCAGAAGAGTGCATGGCTCCTATAGGCTACCGTGGTATACAAAGGGTCTTGTGAGGTATAAAAATCTGCGTAACAAGTTCTTTAAACGATTTAAGATTACCCGTGACCCCGTTGAATGGGCCAAGTATGTGCAGCATAAGCGGGAGTTTGCCTTTTTAAACAAATTTTTATATAGTCAGTATATTGCTGATGTTGAAAGGGGACTTAAAATGAATCCCAGGTCGTTCTGGTGTTTCATAAACTCAAAAAGGTCGACGGGTGCCCTTCCTTCAGCTCTGAACCTTGGTAACTTGAGCTCAAATACTGATGGTGGCATAGCAAACCTTTTTGCTTATTTTTTTAGCTCAAATTTTGAGCCATACGCAGTTTGGCATGAGTCCGATGTCTTAGACTCTATCCCTTCGGTGGTCAATATTGGCTCACTTGACGTATCGGAGGCGGACATTTTGGAGGCAATTGCTGATTTCGACTACTCGATTAAACCCGACAGTGATGGCATTTCTGCCCTGCTGCTTCGCAACTGTGGTGTTGCTTTTTGTGAACCCCTTAAAATTCTCTTCTGTAATTCTTTGTCAACAGGTCGGTTTACACCCGTTTTTAAGAAGGGTACTAGGAATTGTATCTCTAATTATAGACCAATTGCCAAACTCAGCAATGTCTCAAAACTTCTTGAGCGCATCATTGCCAAAAAGATCTCTTTCCATGAAGTCATACATTAGCCCAAATCAGCATGGTTTTATGCCAGGTAGATCAACGACCACTAATTTGGTAGCCTTTAGTAAATTTTGCACACATGCCTTTGAAGTGCACTCTCAAGTTGATGTGGTGTACACTGATTTTGCTAAGGCCTTTGATAAAGTCTCCCACTGCGCCCTAGTAGCCAAGCTGCATCGGTTGGGGATTCATTCGAGCCTGCTTAGTTGGTTAATTTCATACCTTGAGCAGCGAGAGTATGTTGTATTGGTCAATGGAAAGCAGTCGGACCCATATCTGGCTACTTCCGGCCTTCCACAGGGAAGTGCTCTTGGTCCGTTGCTATTCGCTATTTTCATTAATGACATATGTCTCAGCATTCAAACTTCTGAGCATTTGCTTTATGCCGATGATTTGAAAATCTTCCGTTCTATCAAAACTTTAGGGGACAGTATCCTTCTACAGCGTGACCTGGATGGAGTCGTTCGTTGGTGCACACTTAATTCGCTCCCTCTCAATGTAAGCAAATGTTACTTTGTGTCCTTCAGTAAGTGTGTATTCAATGTTCAGGCCTCATACTCGATAGATGGCCTTCCGCTCTTGAAGCAGTCGGAGACACTTGACCTTATCACTTATCGAGCATTTGAATTTCATTTTGCCAAAAGCCTATGCCATGTTCGGCTTTGTTACGCGTAATTCATCGCAGTTTAAGGACTCATATACGAGGCAAAGTCTTTATGCATTTCTTGTGCGCTCCCGTCTTGAGTATTCTTCAGTGGTTTGGAATCCCACGGGGGTCGTTCAGATTGCGCGTGTCGAGAGATTGCAAAGGAAGTTTTTGAAGTTTGCACTCCAGCCTCTGCAATTTTCCAGTCCGGTGCCGTCCTATGAGTGCAGATTGCGCCTCGTGCATCTCTCCTCCTTTGAAGATCAAAGAACCATTGCGGCTCAGCTATTTTTATACGATCTATTAGTGGGTAACATCGATTGCCCTTTCCTGCTTAGTAGGATTAGCTTCAACACGCCTGCCAGGAGCCTTAGGGACCATGCACTTTTCGCTGTTGATCTCCACCGGACCAACTACGGAAATAATGAGCCATTGTGTAGGGCTCTTCGTCAGTATAATGCGCTGCCAGCTGGGATGCGTTTTAACTTTTGCCACGGGAAAGCATCCGTCAGACGGTTATTTTCTGATTTTTTCTTGTTTAATAATTAATTTGTTCTTCTCTCTTTTCTTTATTTAGTGTTTATTGTTTAAGATAGTTATAAGTTAGTTTAGCCAGTTAAGGTTTAACCGTTGGCGAATAAATAACTAAATAAATAAATATTTTATCATCGGTTTGCACAGTGCAACCATTTATTATTGTTAAAATTCCTTGTTGAGGGAGATCAATTTGAGTTACTACATTGAATTCTAGCATTAGTGTTGACTGGAACTTTGAAGAGCCAACTACCTTTCTTTTCTAATTCGACCCAAAATCACCTTATCTTCGGCGTCCATTATTCCGAACAATATATGATAAAGGGAGCCCATAAACTCGAAGGGTGCTCGATTCTTTCATTTGTTATCTTGAGTCATAAAAAGTTCATTATTTTCTTCTAGATCTGCAATTTGTCTGTCAGTGTTATCTAAAACATTGTGGCATTGCTCTTCAAAAGTGTAAAGTTTACCGCACACTACTCTCATTTTCCCAATAAATTCTTTTCCCTATTTTATCATTTGAAAATACGGGTCCATATTATAATAAACTATTAGATCCCAAGATGAGGCGACTTTTCTACGTCTCCCATCGGGTCCAAATATATTGAAGTGGAACTGTTCATTTTTTCAATTGACCACTTCTCTTTTCCTCTGGCAGCTATGCTTGCATTTGATACTTGGCAAAATAACATAAGCATTAACATTACTGCCATGAGCCCTAGTTTGGGTATTCGAGGTCTACCGCGAGTACTTCTGGCTTCTTTTGGAGGCGTTTCTGAGTCCTTTTCTTCAGACTCAATTCCAGCTAATGGACAAACTTTAGTAATCGGTCTTTTAATCGACCCACCCTGATGTTTGATGGTGACTACTCTGACTCTATCGTCCCTACCTTTATGTATTTCTTCTATTTTCCCCAACGGCCATCTAGCCGGATGACAGTTTTCATCTTTTATTAAAACTATCTGTCCTTTTTTAATATTCTGTATTCCTATTTTCCATTTATTTCTTTGTTGAAGAGTGTGTAAATAATCTTCTTTCCATTTAATCCAGAAGTCTCTCTTCATTTTTTGAATTAATTTCCACCTATCCAGATTTCCAATTCTTTCATCTGACACTGTTTCAATGGGGCCGAATATTGGCCTTCCAATAATAAAATGACCTGGTGTTAATAAATCCAAATCGTCAATATCATTTGAAGCGGTATAAAACGGGCGTGAATTCAGTACAGTTTCAATTTGACATTTGCCATTTCCTCGTAGGTTAAATTATTGTCCCCAATCACTCTTTTTAAGTGATATTTCACCGATTTTACCCCAGCTTCCAAATACCTCCAAAGTGAGGTCCTGCCGGGGGGATAAAGGGCCACTCGATTTGTTCTTTTTCTAATATTGGAACCACTTTTATATTATCCTTAAGGGCTTTTTGGTATTCTTCGTCTAATTTACGCGAAGCTCCCACAAAATTGGTTCCATTATCCGAAAAGATTTTTGCACATTTTCCTCTTCTTGAAAAAAATCGTCTAAGTGCAGCTAGAGAGGCATCCGAAGTTAGATCACTGACAACTTCCAAATGAATAGCCTCATTCGCCATGCACACAAATACGGCAATATATCCCTTATAAGATTTCTTCCCACGGTTTTTAGAACATCGGATATGGTAAGGTCCGGCGAAGTCTACCCCTGTCTTTGTAAAAGGGTGTGACATTTTTGTTCTGTATTTCGGCAGATTTCCCATAATTCGTTTTGCCGTATTCTGCCGATACCTAGCACAAATAACAGATGCTGACGCATCAAAAACCACCCTGAGTTTTGTCGTTAGACTGGAATCTCTTATGACTCCCTGATGGGGTAAATAATATTTTCCTTCTTTCTTGGACTCTACCATATGTCCTACATTTGTATATTCATGCATGAACTTTATGTAATTTTCTTTTAATTTTTTATTTTTGCGGAGTTTTTTTTCCAAATTATAAAATCGCGCCATAGCTTGTGCCTTTTACTCTCCTAGAACCTTATCTTTTTTGAATGGTATTTTCACCACATACCTTCCATTTTCATCTCTTTTTGTGGTTTCCAAGAAATGCTTCTCACAAACATCTTCTTCCACTTCAGTACTTTCGCTTTCCATTTCCCAGAAACGCTCTAAGTCCCCGACTTTAATTGTTCTCGCTACAATCAATTTATCACCTTTTGACTTGGGGCAACCGGAAATAATCCATCCGAATTCTGTATTTTGACCAAGTAGTCCATCTATTTTCACTACTCCGTCTTTTACAATATGGGCATACAAATCTACCAAAATTATTATGCCCACCCTACTTGGTTTACTAAAGTTAGGGTCAGCCAACACGTAATCTTTCCATTTCGATTTATCAATCTTGAACGACTTTGCAGGTAGAGCCTTCATAAGTTTTGGGAGAATGATTGCTTCAATATTAAGAGGTTTTTTTATCGGCATCCCGAGTTTTTACTGTTAAAGTTACCTTATACTTTGAAGTGGAAGAGTCTTTCGATGATACTCCACTCACCTCGGTGTTTTCCCTTTTGCGCACCACTTTTAATATTTGTGCTGCTTCCTCTGAAATGATGGTGCATTGTGACCCACAATCAATTAGAGCTCTAAGGTTTTCATAGCCACCATTCACCGCTCTTACTTTTATATATATATATATTACTTTTATATATATGTGGCTAAAAACGCTTGTTTTTTTGTGAAACAAGTGTTTACATTTTCCCTTTTTTCATAGGGAATATCGTGAGCATCGTGTGATGGGATTTTTTACATATCCCACAAACCATTTCCGAGGAGCATTTCTTATTCATGTCGTGCCTACAGCGTCTTTTGCACAGGCGTTGCTTTTGAATTACCTGGCCTCTCTCTATCGGACTCATTCTCTTAAACCTATAGCATTGCATTATTGTATGGCTTGCCATTTTACACAGCGGACAACTATCTTTAATGCTACTATATTGCGCCACTTTTTTCAGCGGTTTTTTCTCTGCATCCTGCGATGAGTACAGAGAAGTATACCGTTGTTCCAGAAATTCCATTACATCGGGCAATGTTTGAATCTCTTTTGTCCTTTTTATATGACTTTCATATAATTGAAGCGCATCTTTATTAAATTTTCTCAAAATTATGTGGGCAAAAATCACATCAACTTCTTCTGTTGTAAAGTAGTTCTTAAGGCTGGGGTGATGACTCAGGGTTGTTCAGGGTCCTTTACAAGAAATTTGTAAACAGAGGGACCTGCGAGGGATGAAGGCGCGTCTCGTGACGTTTAAAGGGGTCAAGAGAGGGGATAAATGTATAAGACGTGGTTTGCACGTGGGCCAGTAGGAGTTGTGTGATACGCCACGCTCGTATAGCGCCCCGGACCTGGGATGTCGTCTACCTTGAGTGGATAACTAAGTCGAGACCCCTAATTGAGTATCTCGGTAAAGACCATAGAGCACACCCTGACTATGAGTATGTGCGCGTACAAGCGCGTCCCGGTAAAAACCACGGAGCACGACTGTACTAACACGCCCCCCGAAATCTCAAGGTTTCACTGATTGCCTGCTCTGACTAGATTGGTGGGGATCGGGACTCCTAGCTGTGTGTCTCGTTAAAACCACAGAGCACACCCTGACTACGGGTCTGTGCGCGTACGATCGCGTCCCGGTAAAAACCACAGAGCACGACTGTACTAACACGCCTCCCGGAATCTCAAGGTTTCACTTATTGCTTGCTCTGACTAGATTGGTGGGGATCGGGACTCCTAGCTGTGTGTCTCGGTAAAAACCACAGAGCACACCCTGACTATGGGTCTGTGCGCATACAATCGCGTCCCGGTAAAAACCACAGAGCACGACTGTACTAACACGCCTCCCGGAATCTCAAGGTTTCCCTGATTGCTTGTTCTGACTAGATTTTGGGGAATCGGGATTCCTAGTTGTGTGTCTCGGTAAAAACCACAGAGCACACCCTGACTATGGGTCTGTGCGCGTACAATCGCGTCCCGGTAAGAACCACAGAGCACGACTGTACTAACACGCCTCCCGGAATCTCAAGGTTTCACTGGTTGCCTGTTCTGACTATATTTTCGAGTCCCAGTGTGGGAGTGACGGGCGGGGGTTGCGCTATGGTCGGGAATAGTTTCGGCACGCCGAAATAAGTAGATAGGCGAGCCACCCAAAGAAAGAATAGACGTCAGCGAACTTCTTATTATATTCTTCTTCTTTATTCGTATTAGCAAAGACTGGGTGAACCTTGGCTCTCAGGCTGCACCAGATCTCTCTAATGATGGCTTACCAGAACTCTGTCGCTCTGTCCCACGTGTTTGATTTGGACCGTTAACTTCTCACTTCCTCGCGTCCTCACTCTGATTCACTATACGCACTCTGTTTAAATCTCCTTATACTTTTCTCTGCGACTGCTCGGATTGCTCGTTCTCTGCCAAGTGTCCCGTCTCCCTACTCGCGTGAGCCGGCTTGCCTATTTCGAACTCTCGTTTCGTCGAGCTTTCGGCAGTGTTCCGTTACTTCGAATCCCTAGCGTTGGTTCGATCTCCCAACAGCGATCGTCGCGAGCCTCTCTTACGGGACTTCTTCGCCTCGTCCCTTTTGTGTTGCTATTCGTTAGCGCGCGGCACAGTGGGCTATGACTTGTTCTGATACTGGTAAAAATTCATGACTTCAAGAGTGGTTCTTAGCTGCCTTTGGCCAAATCAAAAATGTATTTGTTGCTTCGTGCAAATGAGGGGGTTTGCTACGCTCCGTGCGTACTTCAAAGGGGGGGGGGGGGGGGGAAATTAATAGGAATAATGGTATCTTATGGCTAATTATAATCTAATTTGTGGGGCGCTAGGTTAGCGCCTCACACACTCCCCTCACTTCAGGGGGCCTAAGCGAACGGTGACTTTCTCCGCTTTCCCCTCTGGCGTATCGATCGTTACCGCGTACCGTTGGTCTCGGTATGTCCTTCCATCGTTGATCTGCCTGCTTAAAGTTAGACATGTTAAGATTACCCTGATTACTCTGACCTGAAACCCTACCTACTGGTGCAGCCTGTGTTAGAGATTAGTTCATGAAATACAAGGGGGGGATACATGTTTGACTAAAGCTATGTCTTATGCTATGTTATATTTACGGACTCTTTCTCGACTCGCCTGCGTGGGAGCCTTCTCCGGGTCGTCTGGCCGGTGTCGTGGTGTCGTCTCTGGTCGCGTTATCTGGTGTAGTCGCCGGCGTAGAGTCATCTCTGGTGGACTCCGCTGGCATCGTGATGTTATCTGCGGTCACCTCGTCCGGTCCTCTGGACGGCGCGGAGCCGTGGATAGTCGTGTCGCTGCTGACTGGATCGTTCGCTTCGGCCTCGTGGAATTCTTTTAGTTCCGCTATGTTGGCGGTACCCTGTTTCAGCTCGCCTCTCGTTATTAGTTGCACCCCTATTGTGTGTTCCGTTCCTTTCTCTTTAGTGCTGACTTTGATCGGCGTTGGTGTGCTGGGCGTTGGCCGATGCTGCGACAAAGATTTCATTGAGGCGGTCTGCCTGTCCAGTAGTACCTTTGGGTTATACGAACTATGGTATCCATTATACCCAAGTGTCTGGCCGTGGGTGCGTCGTGGCATTCTCTGCGCTGCTTGGTAACTCTCTTGCGTGATCCTGTAGCTCCCTCGGGCTGTTCCGTGGTTTTTCTGTGTAGTTCTGTAACGTCTTTGCGTACTCCTGTAGTCCCTCTGAGTTATCCTGTATTAACACTAAGTCGCACCGTGGCTCCTCTGTTCTACTCTGTAATTCATCTGCGTGTTCCTGTGATGCCTCTTTGTTTCCCTGTAGCTTCTCCGCGTCGCCTTGCGTCTCGTTTGCGTTCCTCTGTGATTCCTCTGCATTCTCCTGACGTTTCTCTGCGTTATCCTGTAGCTCCTCCGCGTCGCCTTGCGTTCCCTCTGCGTCTCTTTGTGATTCCTCCGCCTGCTCCTGTTGTTTCTCCGCGTTACCCTGTAGATCCTCTGCGTCGCCCTGCGTGCTCCCTATTTTCCCTTGTAGTTTCTCTGCCTTTTCCTGCCGTCTCTCAGTGTCGCCCTGTAGATCCTTTGCGTCGTCCTGCGTGCTCCCTGCTTTCCCTCGTGGTTTCTCTGCCTGTTCCTGCCGTCTCTCAGTGTCGCCCTGTAGATCCTTTGCGTCGTCCTGCGTGATCCACGTTTTCCCTTGTGGTTCCGCTACCTGCTCCTGCCGTTCCTCTGCTTTCGTCTGTGATTCCTGTGCGATGGTCTGTGGTTCCTGTGCATCTGGTTGTTTCTGGTCGTTCTGTGATTCATGTGCGATTGCCTGTGATTCCTGTGCATCTGGTCGTTGTTCCTGGTCGTTCTGTAGTTCCTGTGCGATTGCCTCTGGTTTATCTCGGTGTCTTGTCGTGTCCTGTTGTCCTTCCTGTCGATCGATCCTCGGTCCGACGTCTCGGCTAAGGCATATACGGGCACCTCCGAACTGCAGTGTCGTCTCGGTGGCACACAAAAAGTCGGTGCCTAATATCACACTTTCAAGCATCACCAGCAAGTACATCTCCACTCGCCGGTCTCCTAGACGGATGCTCGCCCACAGCGCTTGTCGGATGTCCACGGTAGTGCCGTCTGCCAACCTGATCCTGATGCAGACTTCTTGTAGCCGTTGCCCTACGTTCCACTGCTCGACACAGTCTGCGCTCACAAAACTCTTGGTGGCGCCACTGTCCACGGTCGCGGCCACCTCATAGCCGCAGACCGTCAGTGCGGCTACGATCCTGCCTTCCTCCATTCTCAGCGGTCTCAATTCTGGGAGCCTTGATCTGGCGTCCCCGTCTGCCCCAGTGCCGGACGAAGACGCTGTTCGTTTCCCACATTTGAGCGTCGGCAACAATCTATTGTCCGGATGCCTTCTTTTCCGCAATCCCAACATACTAAGCGACGCTTGTTTCTACACTCCCGAGCGAAATGTCCTGATTCCCCGCAGTTGAAACAAGGTTTCGTCGAGTTGTTGGTCTCACGAATCGTCGTCGGGGGACTGTCTCCTTGGCGCACAACTTGTACCGCCGGGCTATCACTGCGGCCCTCTGCAAGGTAAGCCTGCGGCGGGTTTCGGAATGGGTTCCGCGTAGCAGCCGTCCTCGGCGTTGTAGGGGGTTCTGGGTCTCGTCTTGCGCGGGGTCTGAAGGCAGACTCACTCTCCGTGGATGTAAGGGACTGGTTCGTCGTCAGTATCCTGAGTTTGTACCTCTGTTGTATGTTCTCGAACTCGACCGCGAGTTGCACTAGTTGTCCGAGGGTCCTGAAATCGGTACGTTTGATATACGCATGATACTCCGGCAATGCATTTTCGTAGATTCTTTCTACTTCCTGAGAGCTAGTATAATTCGCGTGGCGCATCATCGTGCGGAGTTCTATCACGAAATCCTTGAAGCCCTCCCCTTCCCTCTGATTACGAGAACGAATGTCGTCCTCCAGCCGCTTGAAATAACGTGGGGGGAGGAAAAATTCCAGGAATTCACGACGGAACTCCTGCCACGATGCGCCTTGTAACCCACTCGAGCGGAACCACCGTCCTGCCTTGTCTGTCAGCGTCTCAATCATTGCTCGTGTAAGGTGGTCTAGCGGCACTGCATATGAAAGCGCTCGCTCCTCTATTTCCTCCACAAAACTCAGCGGGTCCGTGAGGCCGTCAAATCGGACGCCCCACTTCCTCACTTGTTCTGCCGTGGAGATATATGACCTGATGCGGCCAATTGGGGCCACGACGGGCGGGCCCAACTGCGGATCAACCGGCGAAAGTGCTCGTACGGGGGTCTCGGGACGTGGTGATCGGGACTTGTGATCAGATTCTGCACGGTATGAGCCTGGAGAGGGGAGTCGCCGGGTGCGGGATGACGGCCTAGACTCCCTCACTCGGGCAGTTTCCCCCTTAGAGGCATAATCTAGGGTGGGGACTTGAAGAAGGACCTTCTCGACCTCCGGCTCGTCGTCGGCTAGTCTATCGGGTGACTCGTCGGTGAATTCGCGCTCTAATTCGGCCAATCGCTTCCAAGTCGACATGGTCAGCTTGCCTGTCTTTATCACTTGAGCGAAACTCTTGCGCATTGCCCCGGATCGATTGGCACGTTCGTAGCCGAATTCTTCGGCGAAAGCTGTGAGCTCTCGTCTCCTTAAAAAGTATACCCACTTTACGCCCACGCCTGGATTCGGCTCCTTGCGTGGCGTCTGCTCCTCTGGGTCTACGTCTGACATCTCTGTTTCCTAGCAGCTCGTGCCAAACTTTTATTTGTCTATATATTTATATCCTCCCTGTGCTATCGTCGATAGGACTCTTCGCAGGGCTTTAATCTGCTGGGTGGAACACTGCCTTCCCTGGGTACCAAATATCCCTCTAGGTCCCTGCTCGGGCGCCACTTGTAAAGTAGTTCTTAAGGCTGGGGTGATGACTCAGGGTTGTTCAGGGTCCTTTACAAGAAATTTGTAAACAGAGGGACCTGCGAGGGATGAAGGCGCGTCTCGTGACGTTTAAAGGGGTCAAGAGAGGGGATAAATGTATAAGACGTGGTTTGCACGTGGGCCAGTAGGAGTTGTGTGATACGCCACGCTCGTATAGCGCCCCGGACCTGGGATGTCGTCTACCTTGAGTGGATAACTAAGTCGAGACCCCTAATTGTGTATCTCGGTAAAGACCATAGAGCACACCCTGACTATGAGTATGTGCGCGTACAAGCGCGTCCCGGTAAAAACCACGGAGCACGACTGTACTAACACGCCCCCCGAAATCTCAAGGTTTCACTGATTGCCTGCTCTGACTAGATTGGTGGGGATCGGGACTCCTAGCTGTGTGTCTCGGTAAAAACCACAGAGCACACCCTGACTACGGGTCTGTGCGCGTACGATCGCGTCCCGGTAAAAACCACAGAGCACGACTGTACTAACACGCCTCCCGGAATCTCAAGGTTTCACTTATTGCTTGCTCTGACTAGATTGGTGGGGATCGGGACTCCTAGCTGTGTGTCTCGGTAAAAACCACAGAGCACACCCTGACTATGGGTCTGTGCGCATACAATCGCGTCCCGGTAAAAACCACAGAGCACGACTGTACTAACACGCCTCCCGGAATCTCAAGGTTTCCCTGATTGCTTGTTCTGACTAGATTTTGGGGAATCGGGATTCCTAGTTGTGTGTCTCGGTAAAAACCACAGAGCACACCCTGACTATGGGTCTGTGCGCGTACAATCGCGTCCCGGTAAGAACCACAGAGCACGACTGTACTAACACGCCTCCCGGAATCTCAAGGTTTCACTGGTTGCCTGTTCTGACTATATTTTCGAGTCCCAGTGTGGGAGTGACGGGCGGGGGTTGCGCTATGGTCGGGAATAGTTTCGGCACGCCGAAATAAGTAGATAGGCGAGCCACCCAAAGAAAGAATAGACGTCAGCGAACTTCTTATTATATTCTTCTTCTTTATTCGTATTAGCAAAGACTGGGTGAACCTTGGCTCTCAGGCTGCACCAGATCTCTCTAATGATGGCTTACCAGAACTCTGTCGCTCTGTCCCACGTGTTTGATTTGGACCGTTAACTTCTCACTTCCTCGCGTCCTCACTCTGATTCACTATACGCACTCTGTTTAAATCTCCTTATACTTTTCTCTGCGACTGCTCGGATTGCTCGTTCTCTGCCAAGTGTCCCGTCTCCCTACTCGCGTGGGCCGGCTTGCCTATTTCGAACTCTCGTTTCGTCGAGCTTTCGGCCGTGTTCCGTTACTTCGAATCCCTAGCGTTGGTTCGATCTCCCAACAGCGATCGTCGCGAGCCTCTCTTACGGGACTTCTTCGCCTCGTCCCTTTTGTGTTGCTATTCGTTAGCGCGCGGCACAGTGGGCTATGACTTGTTCTGATACTGGTAAAAATTCATGACTTCAAGAGTGGTTCTTAGCTGCCTTTGGCCAAATCAAAAATGTATTTGTTGCTTCGTGCAAATGAGGGGGTTTGCTACGCTCCGTGCGTACTTGGGGGGGGTGGGGAAATTAATAGGAATAATGGTATCTTATGGCTAATTATAATCTAATTTGTGGGGCGCTAGGTTAGCGCCTCACACTGTTAATTTTGACTTTAACTTTATTAACTTTATTAATATGTTTTGCTGAATCGTTGTCTAGCATTGGCAAATCTAGCAATCGATTCAGCTGATCTGAAAATATTTTTCTTTTATTTTCATACCGCTTGGTCAGCAATTCCCAAGCGGCATTATAATTTTCCAATGGCCCCGTTAATAAGTGAGCAACCATACTACTTGCTTCACCCCTTATTGATATTTTTAAATAATTGAATTTTAGATATGTACTCAGCCCATCTCTATTATGAATTATTTCACAAAATAATTGTGAAAACCCATCCCATTCTTTTTCTTCTCCCGAAAATGTGGGTACTTCTGCCTTTGGTAGAACCGGAAAATCTTCATCTTCCTTCTTTGCTATTGACGCTTTGCTAAAGCTAGCTTCCTGCATCCTTATTTCTAAGTTTCTTAACGTGTTCTGAATATCAAAGTCTAGCTCGGCGATCTGTTCGTCGAAGCTGTCATTTGTTTCATAAACATTATAGAATTCCTCAACTTTTTTGTTTAGTCTTTTACTAAAGAATTCAATTTTGGCTTTTCTCAGGTTACACTCCCTTGTTTTAGCCTGATCTAACCTCTCTATATTTTCTTTTAAATACGTTTTTAGATTTTCCACAAATGTATCGATACTGTCCGATACTTTCTCAAGACTCTGGTCAATTTTTGGCTCCATATCTTCTTTAAAAATTCCAGTCACCACTGGTTCTAACTTTGCTTTTTCTACTTTCCCTTTCATCGAAGTTTCAGTAGTAGTTTCATTATAGCTCTTTTCTATGTCCTTTATATTTTTCATCATTTTAACAAATTGATTTTCCTTGTAGTAGTCATGATCGACTACTCCACATAGCATCAATGCAGTGTTATTTGCTGCAGCCTTTTTTTTAAGCTCTCCTAGCCTACAGATTACGTCACTGGTCAATATACCAGCTTCAATCCCTTTAACTTCATTTGCTATTACGGCCTGAGCCTCTAGTAGCTTAATGATTTTATCCGACAACATCCTATTAAGTAAATTAGAAGTAATATCTGTATAAAAAAAAATTTCTGACTTAACTGAGGACTTCTTCTTCTGCTGGTGCTGCTGCTGCTGCCGCTGCTGTATCTGCTGCTGCTTGATGCCGTAGTTGACGCTGCCGGGAATGCTGCTGGTGGTCGCTGCCGTCGTTGTTGATGCTGCCGTGGATGCTTTTGGTCGCTGCCGTCGTTGTTGCTCTGGTTTTGTTGTGGCTTTATTTTTGAAACCCACATTTACGTTTCATTAATTTTATACTCGGTTTCTTACTCCAAGAGGGAAAACCAGAGTTTTTTATGTTTGCTACCTTTAGCTGTAGGTGTACTTGACACTTCTGCAGTCTTTAAGGAGCTGGTTAAACTCCGTGCTCTTACCACAGGGGGGAAACAACGGAGAGTCTCGAAGGACTAAAATGTTAAGACCTTAAAGGAAAAGTCAAAACACTTGCGAGTTGAGTTGTAAATTCAAACTGTTTTATTTTCAAAACTTATGCACTATATATAGGAAAATACAAGGTAATTACAACTAAGACCAACGCTAAGAAAAGGAGGGATGTGCGGCACTTGTTCCCACGCTCATCCCTTCTAATGACACCAACAACATGTGTTAATCGATTTTGGTTCGACGTGCCCATGTATATGATTTTATGGTCAAACTCTATGTGTCCTTTTTCTCAAGTGGCCTCCTTCAAGTGGACTGCTTTTTTTATTGGTTGGCCTTTGTCGGTTCCTGTTCATGTTTTATGAACACACACCCTAGCAGTCATAAATTACTTATTTTATGTACGTTATATATAGATCAGTTCAGTGTGATAATATAAATATGTTCTGCTTGAACACTTACATATAGGGTCGCATATAGCTGTTGGCTTGCCTTGCAGTGCTCGGTCGTTGTCGTCTATTGCGCGCGGTACTCTTTGCGATAATCTTCCCGCTAGAGACTTTATTACGCGTGTTACTCTTTCCCATCACCTTCCTGCAAGAAACGTTTGCTAAGCTACGCTGCCATGGAGATGGATGCAATTGGATGCTGCTAGCGAAATGCCAAAGACCAAGGAGTTAAACAGGGTGTAATTTCTGAAGCTGAAAGCTACGGATTTATTGGAGAGTTAGACGAGACTTAGTGCCAATTGGGAGGAGGAATCATCGGTGTGTGACTACTACATGCTAGTAGTGAGGCTGGATGAGATCGAGGAACTGCACTGCACATTTAAAACCGTGCATAGTGAGTTCGAGGAATTGGATTGCCGCGAGTTTGGCAGTGGTTTGCGCGACAGGTTTTAAACAATGTTCCGTATGCTGAAGCCTTCGATTACGCGTGAAATCGCCCGGAATAGTGCACACATGCCACCTCATTCTACCTTTGCTAGAGGAAATACTACCACTGAAATTGCTTGCCCCCAGTTTCTACCTCGCCGTAGACTGCTACCCTCCCTGCCACCTATACAATTGCCAACTTTTAGCGGTGGGTATGCGGATTGGACGGATTTTTATTCCATGTTTGTTACAATCATCGACAGTCATCCTGACTTAACCAACATAGAAAGGTTCCAGCATTTGCGTTCCTGTCTGCGGGATGTGGCATTGGAGACGGTTCAGTCACTGGAAATCTCAGATGGCAACTATAGCGTGGTATTAGATTTATTGGAAAAAAGTTTTAATAATCCACGATTGATTTTTCAGGCACACATCAACGAGATCTTGGCGCTTCAAGCTGTGGAACCTAGGTCAATGGTTATGCTTCGGGAGCTTTCGGACAAATTTAACGCTCATATGCGTGCGCTTCAAGGTTTGGGCACTACTGAGCAGATCGCAGGATGCATCCCCGTGCAGGAGCTGCTCTGGAAACTGGATCTCTTGACCCAAGCAAGGTGGGGGGAGCGATTCGGGGACCCAGCGTTTGCGAAGGTGATTCCGTCGTGGGAAACTATGGCCTCGTTCCTTGAGCAGCGATCCACGTCATTGGAGACATCGGATTTTGCTAGGGCATCCTATGCGCCGAGCAGTCAGGTGGGCAAGAATAAACAACATAACAATTCTAAGTCCGCCGTGCTTGCAGCCAACCAAACCTCAAGCTGTGTGTTTTGCAATGATAGCACTCACAAAGTCCAATACTGTTCAAAGTTTAAATTATTGTCCCCCGCAAATCGTCATATAGAAGCCAAGCGGCTTTCCTTGTGTATAAACTGCCTTAGAACAGGGCATCGAACAAGTCAGTGCAGCTCGAGCCACTGTCGCACCTGCGGGGGTAAGCATCATACTACCCTGCATTTCGGCAACCCTGAAGCGGCTGCACCCCAAGGGAAAACAGCCCCATTTGATGCTCCCTCTTCGTCCACGTCGTCCCAGCATACCACTGAACCCTCTGCTTCAGCATCTATGTCTACTACTCTTGTTGCCCAGGATCTCAGCAAAGACGATGTACTATTGCCCACGGCCACCGTTTTGGTCAAAAATCAATCTGGAGACTTCGTTTCTTGCCGAGTGCTGCTAGATTCTAGCTCTCAGCTGCATTTAATGACTTCCAGTTTCGCAAATCTGCTTCAGCTTCCGACGACAAAATTGTCTATTACAGTCTCGGGAATAGGCGTGTTGAGCTACTGAGCTTCTTCAGCAGCGTAATTCCCAAATATTTGTTTAAACACAATTGGTTTCGATTTAAGTAAAGAAAGAAGACGAGAGAGAACGGCTGGATAGGCTGCTGCCGTGCGGGAGCTTAAATATGTATGACAATATGTAGACAATGTGGTACAGCGAACAATAATAGAATTTACTCTACTGCTGCACCACTGACTAAGACTATGTTTTAGGAGCAAGTTTGGGCTGCGTAACCCAACATACTCCCCCCGTGGAAAGCCTGCCTTTTAACATCACCCAACAGCATACAGGGTTCAGCAGCCATAGTGCGTTGTAGTGTGGGCCATTCTTCCTTCCATCGAGACGTGTAGAGTCACCGCAAGTAATCAGCGCGTTGCCCACACCTAATAGGTCGAAGTTGAGCCATGTCATGTGGGGCTCGGCTGCAGAAGAAGAAGAAGCGAAGAAGGATAGCGCAATCAAACTAGGCAGTTGAAGTGATGTGTCCAGACCAGCAGGAGTTTCTGAAATGAAGACGAGATTTTTAGAATTCTCCGCCCTTCCCCAAATGGACCAATCTTGGGATGGTCTCGGGGCCAGCAGAGCTCGAAGTCCAACGTGATGTTCAGCATTAGTTCCGTAAACAGGTAGAGGGAATATGTTCTGATCGTTCGGAAGAGCCCCTCGCGAGTGAATATCGGCCGAAACGGAGCGCTTGCAGGGACTCCACGATGTTTGCCGGGTCGAAATCGAGAAAGTAGGTTGAGGAGACACAGAATCCGGCGCAAGTCCAGCTGTGTTGATGCCATCGAAACCATCGTTGATATTTAAATAGGATTCATTATTCTCTGATCCATCAGGCGTAGCCGGCACAGCAATCCAACGCACCAATTGGGTTCAAAATTGAGCAAGAATCCTCCTGAGTGTTGACAAGTGTGATTTCCCCAGCAGCCGTAAGAGGGGCAATCACGGGAGAGGAAAGCTTAGTTAGTCCAGAGAGACGTAGCACCTTCAGCTTTACGACAAGTTCCTCAAAATTGTTGTACAATTCGCTGCCAATCTCATCGTAGTCCAGCTTCTCCAGCTCGCTGTGCACGGTTTTAAAGGTGCCGTGCAGCTCCTCGATCTGCTTGAGCCTTCCATGAAGTATGAAGTAGTCAAATAGGGCAGCGCTCTCCAAGATTACTTCCAACCGTTTCAGCCTTGCATATAAGGCCGGTGCTTTCTGCTTCAGAAAATCCAACGTATTTTCAGCAGCGCCCACTGCACTGACGTTTCTCTCGTCCATTTGGGCAGCCGCGGTAGAAACGTTTCTAGCGGGAAGATGACCGCAAAGAGGAATGCTTGCAATAAGAGCAGACAGAACCGTAAGATGAGCGCAAAGCAGACGAAACGAGCACCGTTACTGTTGCTTGTGCAAAAACGAACAAATTAACTGTAGTTCCACACGAAATTGCTAGCAAACGAAATTTTAATGTTTTTTGTGATTTAATTGTTTATGTTTATCACGTCGGGGTCATTAAATGTTGAGCTACTGAGCTTCTTCAGCAGCGTAATTCCCAAATATTTGTTTAAACACAATTGGTTTCGATTTAAGATGATTTATTTGCCATGCAAGGCGATTGTTGCGATTCGATGCGAGAGCTTATAGTCGAGATTTACATGTATACAACGACGACGACGATTCGAGACGAGATGCTAGGTGAAGACAGTTTACATGTATACAACGACGACGACGATACGAGATTCTAGACTGATTCCAAGGGCAGGCGGGCCCATTGCCCGTGCCCAAAATGCAAGTGAGAGCGAGCGATGCATCGAGGAAGCGATGGAGGTGGCGAAAGATCGAAAGAGCAATATAGAAGACGACAGATCGAGAGAGCGATGTAGAAGGCAAAGTAAAGAAAGAAGACGAGAGAGAACGGCTGGATAGGCTGCTGCCGTGCGGGAGCTTATATATGTATGACAATATGTAGACAATGTGGTACAGTGGGCAGTATCAACGACGAACAATAATAGAATTTACTCTACTGCTGCACCACTGACTAAGACTATGTTTTAGGAGCAAGTTTGGGCTGCGTAACCCAACAAGGCGATTCCAGCTTCATCACCGGTGGATTGTCGGTCAATATTAGCTTACACTCCCGCTGTTCAAACCACTCCACTCTGATTGCTGCTGTTATCGTCCCTAACATAACCGATCGCCAGCCAAGCCTTGAAATGGACATTTGCAACTGGAACATTCCTTCAAACATACCACTCGCAGATCCGGGATTTAATATACCTCACGGCATCGATCTGTTTATTGGAGCACAACTTTTCTTGGAGCTCCTGTGTGTTGGGCAAGTCAAGCTGCTGCTAGGATTACTGTTAATTCAGAAAACTCGTTTGGGATGGGTCATGTCTGGATGTTGTGGCCGGTACACTGGCTCTTCGTTGATGGTTTCATGCGCTCCTGCCTTATCTTATAGGCAAACGGCTCATCGAAAGGTTCTTCTGGTCAAGGTTCCCCGAATTCAATCCCCACGATTCCTGGGTTCTAATCTTCAAAATCAAATCCATCGCCGTTACCTGTACATAGATGACTCGGAATATGGCTTTCACTTTCAGGAGTCCAATAGGATTTTGGAGATTCTAACTGGACCTTTATCCAGACATCGATGCCAATCGGGGCATTCGGTGGGGCCTGCGGAATCTCTTTTGAACTTGGACATTGACAACGATGTCTGTACACCGCTAGAACCAGCTTCGGAGCCGGCTACTGATCAACGTATATCCTCGTTTTCGAATCATCAATCATCGTTGCCTCCCTGCAGAGGCGCATTTCCTGACTTGTCAACCAAAAAACAGCCCTACGTCAAAGCAAATGTTCCGCATCCAACTGATATTCCTTCGCATAGGACTCTTCCAGCTGATCTGAGAGAGCCCACATGCTTGGCTTATTCACCTCAATCCTCGTTGAACTTTGCTGGCAGTCATCCAGTCATCCCACCCAGGAAGCATCGAGTTGAGCAAATTCCCGAATCAACTTTCATCAAGGATCATAAGCAGAATCTTCGCGCTGGACTTCGAGCTTTTCTTGGACTAAGTCCATCTAAGTCTATTGGGGGGAGTGGATCTGCAATGGAGTTTTGGGGCCACATCTGGGCCTTGACTAATTCTTCATTTTTAGTTTCAATTACAGAGAGTCCTACCGATCTGGATGTGCAACCAATCATATCTCGGGCAATGCGTCGCTAACATGAAGCAGATCTTCTGGTTGCTATGGAAGAAAGCTTGCTTATCGTCGCTGCAGCATCGCTCAAAGCGTTCTCCTTACCCTCGCTTGCTAGAAATTGATTTGGCCAAGAATGAGATCTGTCTCGCATCAATAGGTGGAGGCACCTCCCTGAGGACGAGGAGTTGGCGTTCCTGAGTTGCTGTGCTGAAGTAAAGATGACAACAGGAGTGATAAATCGAATCACCAACAAGCTGCGGCTGCTAAACCCTTTAAAGTCTGTTGAAACTCAGGCTTTCAACGGGGGGAGTATGTCGGGTTTCCCACCCCAAAATGATGTCGTCAAAATATTATAAATTATAGTCAGTGGTGCGGCCTAAAGTAAATTCAGATTATTGTTTGTCACTTGCAATGCCCACTGTAAAATGGATTGTTCCCGCATGTGCTTACGCACGGCAGCGGTGTTCTTTCGACTCTTTATATCGTTTCTTTCGATCTTCGCACTCGGCTTAGCAGCAGCCCGAGCTGTTTTACTCTCGTCTTTATCGCGCTCTCTCGCTCTCTTTAAACATTGCTTCATAAGGCACGGCAATTGGGCCGTCAGCCTTTGCAATCATTCGGTAACTAAGCTTTGTCGCCACCGGGAAAAATTAATATCCATCGGTCATACCACATTGTTCAACATACATACATATACAATAAATCAATCTTGTTATTTAAACGCTTGACTTTATTTAAAACTTTACTTCGCAACAGCTGGTGAACAACCTCACTAGCTTAACAACCATATCTATCAGAGTGTGGAATCTGAATTAGATTGGATCATAAATATAGCCAAAATGAAGTAAACCATTTCGAAATTCATCGTTCCCTCTCGCTCTCTCTCACACACCGGGGTGGGTGCTATGCCTGTCCGCAATTTTCGACGCCATTATCTCAGAGACTATAAGAGCTAGATCAACCATTTTTTCACTGAACAAAATTTTGAAAAATACCAAAAAAAATATGCCGTACAAAATGTACAAATCGATGGATATCCAATATATCGAAGAAGAAATTTTGATGATGGTGGATAAAACAAAGGCAGCGATATGGCTTTATTTCAAATTCAACATAACGACAAAATTATGCGCTACCAAACTGGCCGGTTCATCAGCATGTAACGGTTGCCGTTGAGCAGCACAGATCGTAAGTAGGTTATTGCTATTCGGGTATATCGCATGCAATAACCTGGGGCCTAATTATGTATGCAGGTCATTCATAGCGAAGCTTTGGCAAGTGCTGTGCAGCGCATCGCCGAGAAGCTTTGGAACACGAGCGTTTATATCTTCTTTTAGGTCATATTTAAGCAGTGCAAAAGCCCAAGATCGCTCTCTTTTAAATTTTCAAATTGTTGGATCAGTGGCAGTGTCTCCGCTTTCCGTAAAATTTTCCGCCTCAAAAACCACCACGTGTTCGGGAAAGAACCATAATCGGGAAAAGTTTCATTATCCGTGTTGTGCTCGCTATTCGGCTAATGGTGCCAAGTGCATAATCGGGCGCCGAGAAAATCTCAACATAGCTGCATCTCTGCTACGTCTCCTCAAAGTGCCCGGAAAACTGTGTGGCTTTGCATTTGGTGCGGGTGGGAAGTTTAATGGATTTCCTTCTGCATTAATAGAAATCATGGAAGGGTGGGTAAAGAAACGTGCAGATCGAATATCACCTCAAGGCCTCGCGCATACAATCTTTTGGAGCTGACCGACAAAGAAACTTTTTGTTTCATTCTCGTTTTATTTTGCTTTCGTGGGTGTATGCTTTACATATACATCGGTTGTCTTCGGAGTTTAGCTCCCGTTAGAGTCAAGGGATTCTATTTAAATTTTATGTAGTAGGAGACGAGACGCGGTCAAACGAACCCCCCCCCCTAGTTACCGAATGAGCACGGAACCAGATAATCCCCACCGACAGTGGCCTCGATATTCGATCTCTCCACTCCTCAGCGAGTTCTTAATGAAATCGTTGTCCTACTGGAAATCATTTGATTTTCGTTTTGTTACGTAGTGCAATTCGACTGCAGTTTGTCCAATTCTATTTTCCGTTGATACCCAGTTGGACGCTGGCGTGTAATGTTGTCACATAAATCGTTGGCGCCAAAAGGAGTAATTGAATAAATAGTTGCAGTTGCAGTGAATCAATAGCAACACCATCAGCCATTGGATCGTCCCACCTTTTGATCGTTTGTTTTCACGTGCTTAATGCTGACATTAGTTTTGTCCGAAAGATTACCCTCGGTCAGATACAATTCCAGAATATTGAGGATTCTGTTTGGATCCCAATACTGATTGTCCCTCTGATTATTATTTGGAAGTCGTCGAGTCTAAGACGAAATAACGTTTAAGTGCTAATCCTGAGTTGATAATATAGCTTCAAAATTGTTGTCTGGAATTTGTAAATATGCTGCTTGCGTATCCTTACCGAACAAAAGAAAGAGATTAGTTTAGGTCGTGTCTTCCCAGCTATAGTTAATTCAAAGGATTTTAGGTTCAATAGTTTTTTTTATGAGGTTGATTAGTGATTGGTTTTGTAAATCCTTGTGTGGAGCATACGGGTACATACAATTGCAGAATATTGCATATTTAGTTGAGACTGGATATCACTACTGATTGTCCCTGTACGGGTTATGGAAGCACAGAGATTGCGATTCCGGATTTAGCCTTCACTCATACTAGTGAGTTTTTATGGGTGTTATTGTAACGGCAGCGGTGGCTACAGATGGTTGCCTGGAACTAGCGTGTATGCTGCGTACACTTGCCGAATCATATGTTGCAGATTAAGCCTGAGCAGTGATGCCAGAACAATTCGCATTAGTATCAATAGCCCAAAATAAATAATTTGTCGTCGTTCCAAAGATCTGAAACTTTTAGCCCGATCTTATTATGTCACCAATTACATGTCACCATAGGAAGATTTTGTTTGAAGATAGAAAATACAATTTTAAAATATGCCTTTAAGACATAGTCCTCAAAACAATGTCAGGAGATGTCCGATACCCAGCCATGTTTTTGTACCCCTTGCCATCACGTGTTTCATAAAGCATGTCTGGAAGAATGGTTCCCTCATCATGATGATTGTCCGAATTGTAATCGGCTATGTACATTGTCTCAAGCTAAACTCGTCGTTGGCAATTGTTCACCGAACAAGATGCCGTCAGAACACTCTGAAGTACCAGGTACGTCTGGCATTACAACTCGCAGTCTTGCAAAAGCCTTGGAGCTAACGCAGATCCCAGGAAATGGTCAGGCAGATATGAGAATGCAGCTCAGGGAAATGTCCACAATACCGAAGTCAGGCAAATTCCGCCTGCAAGGTCAGTTCCGGTCACGCGGACCAACAGGCCCACTCGTTCGAAAAGAAATCAGCCACGAGGCAGGGCTCATCTCCCGAAGATACGAGCAGGTCGTTCTTCAGGTCCAGAAGTAGTGTGCTTGTCAGGATCCATTCTAGTAATTGGGAAGCTCCCAATGTGAGGACAGCACCTCCAAGCCAGGGTCTGGATTTGGATGTGTTGCAACAGATGATAGAGCCCACTGTTGCCAGAGCCATGTCTACGTTACATATTCAGCTTCAAGATAGTTCGCCAGAAGGGTATGCTAGGTCGAATATCCCAACCCCAGTTTCATATATTGCCAGCAGTTCTAGCCTGCGAAAGGCAAGGACTGCCGACATTATGCAAAAATGGAATGTTCCCTTTGATGGCTCTACTGAAGGTTTAGGGGTAGAAGAATTCATCTATCGTGTCAAGGTATTGACAGATGAAACATTGGATAGTGTTTTTTAGGCCTTTGCAAAAATTTGCATATTTTGCTGGTTGGCATAGCGCGGTATTGGTATTGTAGATACCACAAGCAGGTTGATCGCATCGTCTGGTCGGAATTTTGTGCAGCTCTTCGACAGCAATATAAAGACTATCGTTCTGAGTTTATGAGCAAGGAATTGATTAGATCTCGCAAGCAAAAAGACGGAGAACCTTTTGTGTCTTTTCATGACGCTGTGGCTGGCTTAATAGATAAATTTGGCATTATAATGGACGAGGAGGAGTTAATCGAAATATTAAAAGCAAATTTGCTTCCCGAAACTCGTCATAAGATTTTGTATCAGTCCATTAGCTCAGTCGGTCAATTGCGAAGACTTGTGCAGATGCATGAAAATTTCGGGCACGAGTTGCAGAAAGCGGATAAGCCAAGGCCAATGGTAGTTCGTCGTCCCATATATAGTTTAGAGGAATCGCGTCCAGAAAGCGATCCTGAAGAGAACGAGGATCTTGGCGTAGACGCCCTGTAAACTTCGACTGCAAAGCGTACGTGTTGGAGGAACTCGGACATATGTGGGAAAATTGTCTTGTGGATAGGCGTATATTCTGTTACAGCTGTGGAGCTCCGAATGTTTATAAGCCGCAATGCTAAACATGCATTCGTAGAGCTTCGGAAAACCGGCAGAAGGGTGCATCCAACAACAACGGGATACCCCCAAAAAATCAGAATTAACCTTGCCGAATGTTGTAGCACCAAATAAAACGAATGTAGCCGTAAATTCTTCCGAAATAAAGGAGGAAATGTTGTGCGTACAGAATAGTTGTCGATTTTTGCCGTATTATGAACGGATTAATAAATATCTCGCGGTTCGAAAGCGAATATTTAGCGAAGGAGACCGTGAAGTCCCAAAACGAATTAAACGTTTAAGAAAATATTATGAGAATGTTCAAAGTAACCGTAGACTGTTAGTTTCCTCTATTATTAGCAATCCCAAAGATATGCGCAGCTATGCCGAAGTATCCTTCTTGGGTCGAACAGAACAGGGTCTGTTAGACACGGGGGCCAGTATTAGCTGCATAGGTGCTGAGTTAGCTCAGATGGATCTTTTGTCTGTTGCTGAATACAAACCCATAAAAGCTACTGCAAAAACTGCAGTTGGCCAAAGTCAAGAGATACTGGGGGTATTAAATATAAACATGCGTTATCGAAATATCGAGAAACCCATGAAGTTATATCTAATTCCATCCCTGAAGCAAAATCTGATTCTCGGTCACGATTTTTGGCGATCCTTTTCGCTAGCCCCAGACATTATTTCAGCCGTCGAGATAAGCTCAAAGGAAGATGAAGAACCGGAACAAGATCCATTAGGGTATCCCCTATCCAGGCAGCAAAAACAACAGCTCGATATTGTGAAGCAATTATTCCCGAATGCAGCTGAGGGATTAGGACGCACGGCATTGCTTCAGCATCATATCGATGTAGGTCAGGCCGCCCCCGTAAAACCCGGTTAGTCCAGCGGTTGAAAAGTTGGTATATGCCGAGGTGGATCGCATGCTTCAACTAGGCGTGATTGAGCCGTCCTCCAGTGCGTGGAGTTCACCCATGAGACTGGTTCTGAAGCCTAACAAAGTCCGTCTGTGTCTCGATGCTCAACGACTCAATGAAGTCACCCGTAAAGATGCGTACCCATTACCGAGTATCGATGGTATTTTTGCGCGATTGCCTAAGGCGCATATCATAACCAAGCTTGATCTAAAAGATGCGTACTGCCAGATCGAACTCTCTAAGGAATCAAAGCCACTAACTGCTTTTACGATCCCTGGAAGGACGTTATACCAGTATAAGGTTATGCCTTTTGGCCTGTGTAACGCTCCATTCACCATGTGTTGTTTGATGGATGAGATCATTCCCCCGGATCTGCGCTACTGTGTTTTTGGATACTTAGATGATCTCTGTATCGTATCTAAGGATTTCTCTTCCCATCTTGCAGTTCTTGTGCGACTCGCGGAACAGTTCCGAAAAGCCAACATAACTCTGAACATTGCTAAAAGTTAGTTCTGTGTTACAAGCGTAAACTATCTTGGCTACGTCATCAGCAATGAAGGTATTTGCACCGATCCTTCAAAAATAGCGTGTATAGTGAACTGGCCTTCGCCGAGGAATCTAAAGCAGGTTCGAGGTTTTCTTGGGGTATGTGGCTGGTATCGCAGATTCATTCAGAAATTCTCGGAACTATCATGTCCGATTACCGAGCTGCTGTCCAATAAAAAGAAGTTAAGTTGGACACCGGAAGCGCAAGTCGCAATGGACTCTTTACAAACCGTGCTGACTTCTGCTCCGGTGCTCGAAAATCCGGACTTTGAACAAAAATTTTACCTTCACTGTGATGCTAGTGACTTTGGGATAGGAGCCGTGCTCGTGCAATTGGTGGATCAGCAAGAAAAGCCAATAGCCTTTATGTCTAAAAAACTCAGTGGTGCGCAACGTAACTACAGCGTTACGGAGCGATAGTTTTTGGCAGTAATTTTGGCCATCGAAAAGTTCCGTTGCTATCTGGAACTTCAAGAATTCGAGGTGGTTACAGATCATTCCAGTTTGTTGTGGTTAATGCGCCAGCAAAACGTATCCGGAAGATTAGCTCGCTGGATCTTTAGACTGAACAGGTAAAGATCATATTGTCCCCGATGCTCTGTCCCGATTAAATGAACCCGAAGTATCCGGATTAGAGATGAGTCCTGTGATAGATCTCGAGTCCGATGCATTTCAGGATGAGAACTATCAACAGTTAAAAGAGCAGTTCAAGAAAAATTCCGCTAAGTTGCCCGATCTGAAAATTGTAGATACATTTCTGTACATCCGAACTGAACATGCAGTTGGAAATGCTGTGGAAGACAGTCGAACGTGGAAATTATGGGTCCCTGAGCGATTGAAGGCTGACGTCCTTAAACAAGCTCACGACAATCATACCTCCGCGCATGCCGGAATGCAAAAGACAATAGAGAAGGTCCGTAGAAGTTTGTTTTGGCCCGGTCTAACGAAAGATGTTCGAGAGTATATTCGTGGCTTCGAGGTTTGCAAAGCAAGCAAAGCTCCTAATTACACTCTGCGACCACCCATGGGAAACCACATGCCAACTTATAGACCCTTTCAACGGTTGTACATAGATCTGCTTGGATCCTATCCACGCAGCAAGAATGGGCATGTAGGTTTGCTAATTGTTTTAGATCACTTCAGCAAATATCATTGGCTACAACCATTGCAAAAGTTTACGTCCGTGGCCGTTCAAGAGTTTCTGCTTAAGCACATTTTTCATGCCTATGGCGTGCCGGCAACTATTGTTAGCGACAATGGAAAGCAATTCAAGGCTACGGAATTCAATGCGTTCTTGACTAAGCTGGGAATTAAGCATATGTACACGGCACTATACTCTCCCCAGAGTAACAAGGCTGACCGAGTAAATCGTTAGCTGCAGTGAGATCATACCTCCAACAGGATCAGACATACTGGGATCAGCATCTCACCAGTATTTCCTGCTCGCTGCGCTCTTCTCTACATCAGTCTCTAGGTTGTTCACCCTATCGAGCACTATTTGGGTTAGGCATGCTCACTCATGGGTCGAATTATAAGCTTCTGAAAGATCTAAGCCTGCTGGAAGAACCCGTTGTGCCGGTATCTAGATCTGGCAATTTGGCTTTAATTCGAAAAGATATTCAGGCCAATATCAAGAAAGCGTATGATCGCAATGTTACCCAATACAATTTACGAGCCAATCCCGTTTCTTTCCGAGAAGGTCAGGAAGTTTTTCATCGTAATTTTGCATTAAGCAAATTTACGCAAAACTTTAATGCCAAATTGGCTCCCAAATTTCTAAAATCTCGAGTTCGGAATAAACATTGTTGGCAATTGTTTTTACCTGCTTGAAAATGTACAGGGCCGAGAAATGGGAACCTTTCATGCGAAAAACATTAAAGCCTGATTCCCGCTAATATTCCGTCAAATGGTGGGATATATTATTGGGTGGTGTAACGGTTGCCGTTGAGCAGCACAGATCGTAAGTAGGTTATTGCTATTCGGGTATATCGCCTAATTATGTATGCAGGTCATTCATAGCATAGTTTGGGGTGGGAGAATAAAAGCTCTGTGTTAGAACAGCTGAGCGAAGCTTTGGCAAGTGCTGTGCAGCGCATCGCCGAGAAGCTTTGGAACACGAGCGTTTATATCTTCTTTTAGGTCATATTTAAGCAGTGCAAAAGCCCAAGATCGCTCTCTTTTAAATATTCAAATTGTTGGATCAGTGGCAGTGTCTCCGCTTTCCGTAAAATTTTCCATCTCAAAAACCACCACGTGTTCGGTAGAGAACCATAATCGGGAAAAGTTTCATTATCCGTGTTGTGCTCGCTATTCGGCTAATGGTGCCAAGTGCATAATCGGGCGCCGAGAAAATCTCAACATAGCTGCATCTCTGCTATGCCTCCCCAAAGTGCCTGGAAAACTGTGTGGCTCGAAGCCCTGCCCCGATCGATCTCGGTCAGTGGAAACCCAGGAAAACGGTATGTGCAAGTGCTCTCTGGGGAAAAATCGTTTTTTAGCCCTTGTGGTTTCTATTTCGCACATAGGGCCCTGCCTGCGATCGGCATCCCATCTAGCTCCACCAAGCCCCGTCACTTGACGTTCGTAAACCCCGACAGCCAAACTTTGGATTGGGGCCGAGAAATTTTCTCTCCTCGGGAAACAACTGGAAAACCCCACCGGCGGTCCACATAACCTCCGACGATTGCATAACCCCTGCACCTGCCATAACCTTTGCGCAGGCGCCACACCTGGTATTGCCTGAACCCTACAAGCAGTTCAGTGACGCTCCCCCTCCCCCTGCGCCGCTAACCATCTTCTGCGACGGCCGCGAGAAGCCGCTTGCTACCTGGAACAAAGTTGTTGTAGTGTAGTGTAGATTTATTTGTTATAAATTTAATTCCATTTTTCTTTTTGGCTCCTTCTGAACCCTCATATGCACCGATAAACTAATTTACCGGTTACAGTATTACCTCAACCACCGCTACCGGTTTTCATTATTCCAACAATTAAATTTATTACGTTCTTTTCTCTTTTGTGTTCAAAAAAATAAAACCTCCCTAATATTCCCCTCCCTTCACCCTTCCCCATGAGCCAACATTCATATTACTTCCACAGCCTCCACAACGAAAGGCGCCTTTCAGCGAGGGACCACTGTGATGAAATTGTAAGTGAGCCAAAATATTTCCCCTTTCCCTTTTCATCAGTCGTTCGCCAAAACCAAACGCTTGCGCTAGCGACTTTCAGGGCCGCTGAGCCGGCGCTTAGCTTCGAATGCTGATTAGAAGCTTTCCGTTGGCTTAGTCGGTAATTCCGCTTTGCATTTGGTGTTGGTTTGATTTTCTTTTTTATTGCATTCTTCCAATGCAGTAAAATTTACACTACGCAACAAAGAAAAAAAAAAAGAAAAAAACTATGAACTTGGTGCGAATTGCGAATACGGAACTTTGACGTATAAATTCTTTTTCTTTATGCCTTAATAGTTTTGTAATTGTACTTTAAATTATCTACCTATATTATTATTCTTATATACCCATTTATATCATCATTTGAAATTTTATATTATATTTTTTCTACATATACTTTGATATACCCTAATTTCTAGCTATAATAATTTTTTTTTGTTTTTCTGATTAAGTGTTAGAATGCCTAGTTGTACGTGTCTGAGAAATATAACTTGAAGTATGCTTGAAATGAATATGAGCGAATAGATTTCTAATTCCTAGTGACATGGTGGCATAAGAGAGATCGGGTGGGATTTTAAGGGTAAAGAAACGTGCAGGTCGAATATCACCTCAAGGCCTCGCGCATACAATCTTTTGGAGTTGACCGACAAAGAAACCTTTTGTTTCATTCTCGTTTTATTTTGCTTTCGTGGGTGTATGCTTTACATATAAGTTAACAAGAGTTAACTGAATTGTCCATTGGGTTGGACGAATTCTGCGATATTGCAAGATAAGCAGTTTCGTCACCCGTGGGATCGCCGTCGTCGCGGTCGCCGGATGCCGGCCGCCACTGGACACCACACACGAGGCGCAAGGTCAGCACTTTTGCTGGACAGCGACGAGCGCCGTGGCTGGCAGCTAAGGGTCCGCAGCTCGAAGGTTTAGGTTCTTAAGTTACTTATTAATTATCTGCCGAGTGGCATTCACGTCTTACGTCTCGCCTTGCGGGTATTAATCTCTCACTGTATTCATTACAAGTTTAATCAAATAAATAATACTTCATATCGAATACCCGCTTTGTATTTAAATATTACTGGCGCCCAACGCGATCGAAAACCAACCCCGAGAGAGTAAATTAGTGCGGAGACAACGCCCGCTAAGTGAAAATCGGTGAAAAGTGCAAAACAAAAAACTTAAAGATCGACAGCATCGAGTGCGGAGACAACGCCCACTTAGGAAAGAACAAAATTTGTAAAAGGAAAGTGAAAATCATTTAGTGCGGAGACAACGCCCGCTAAGTGAAAATCGGTGAAAAGTGCAAAACAAAAAACCGAAAGATAGACAGCATCGAGTGCGGAGACAACGCCCACTCAAAAAAAGAACAAAAACGTTAAAAATAAAGTGGAAACTGTGGAGCGCGGAGACAACACCCGCTCAAAAAACAGAAAGCCACGCCCACGGGAGATCTGTAAATAGATCACCGCAACACAACACCAAAATCAGAAATCACGGTGAAGAAAAGTGCGTACATCAATTGCACGCAAAAGCTCGTAGCCTCGAGTGTAACTAAAAGGCATTTAATCAACCCCAAACTGTTACACCAGAGCGGACGGCTTTGGGCAGGGGCGACGATAGACGAGAGAAGAAAAACAACGCAGAATAGTAAAGGAGTAGCCACCAAAAGTTGTGCCGGCTAAAATCAATACACCGAGTAGAACAGAATAAAAGAGGAGCATGTAAGTGAAACCTTTCTTCAGTTATCGCCCAATAATAGATAAAAAAAAATAAAACCAAAGAAATAAAACGAAAATAAAATATATTCAGAAATATTCGGCCGTCGTTGTTCTCAGAAATTTGTGCCCCCCCACCCCTTCTTTTTTTTGTGGTTGCAATAAACGCAAGTAAGAAACATAACACCACACCACAAATACATTGTTGTCGGCGGGCAACAACAACGAGATCTGTGTTTGAGGGAACTTGAATTTGATTCCTAAAGAAAATAAACAGAAGCAACTGCCCGGCAGAGCCGGTCCTGACCTACGATAAAGACAAACGAAACGTTAGGGACCGTTCATGCCCATTTCTGAATTAGCGAGATTGTTCGGCGGACTCAGTGTAGACCTTGAAATAGAACCCGAGGGAAGAGAAGAAAGAATGGACCCTGATCAGATCAGAGCCGTTATAGAGGCGGCGGTCAGCGCTGCGCTAGAAATACAAAAAGCTGACTTTAATCGACGTCTGCAGGCTGTAACTGACCAGCTGCAGGCTGCAAGAGTTCAGGTCCCCGAGGCCAGGGCCTACGAGGCGATCACCTTGGACCGAGCGGTAAGGTGCGATGAAGCTTTGGATGCGGTAAAAACGCTGCCAGAATTCAACGGGGCCCAGGATCAATATGTTTCCTGGCGCCAAGCAGCAAAAGCTGCCTATAAGCTATACGAGGGATTTGTAGGGAGTTCAAAGCACTACCAAGCGGTTTTAATAATCAGGAACAAGATAAGAGGGCCCGCTGACTCGCTCTTAGCGTCGTTCTACACAGTGTTGAACTTTGAGGCGATCATCAATCGCCTCGATTTTACATATTCGGACAAGCGTCCGATACACTTGCTAGAGCAAGAGCTTGCCACACTTCGGCAGGGCGGACTGTCCATCACTCAGTTTTACGAAGAGGTCGAGAAGAAGCTTACTCTTCTCACAAATAAGACGATCATGTCACAAGACGCCGCACAGGCGCAATACATTAACGAGAAGTATAGGGCTGACGCACTCCGTGTCTTCGTCTCAGGCTTAAGAAGAGGCCTCACTGATACATTATTTGCGGCACAGCCTGCGGACTTGCCGTCAGCCTTGGCCTTGGCCCAAGAAATTGAGGCCAACCATGATAGGCACGACTTTGCAACGAATTACGCAAGAGCTTTAGAAAGCAAGCCACAGAACCGAGCAAAGTATAGGCAGGGCGGACAGAATGAGCCCGATCACGACAAAAGGCAATCGAAGAACCCGTTCTACACGATCAACTATAGGAACCATAAAGCAGGTGGTCATCGTAGCCAAGACAAAGTAGAGATGATAGATGTTGATCCATCTTCCTCTAAATTCCGCCAGCCAACTAGCTTTCAGAAGCAGCAGGGGCACAACCCAGGCCTACCAGCTACAGGAAACCCTAATAGCGGGCACCAGCAGGGTGCGTATAAAAGGTCGGTGGATCCCAGAGATTCTCCGACCAGCGCAGGCAGAGGGTAAATCACCTCGCTCAGGTGGACCCGGACAAATACGAGCAACAATATGAGCAGTTAGCATCGGAAGCAGTGGCGGAGATTGATGAAGAGAATAGTGCAGGATACGAGAGTGATACTGTCAATTTTTTAGGGGAGAGTCTCTGCTCCCGTTCATCAAACGAACAGTAGCAGGGAGAACACTAAACCTTTTAATAGACACTGGAGCTGCAAAAAATTATATCAAACCATTAAAAGAACTCAAGGGAATTATCCCTGTAGAGGCCCCATTTGTCGTAAAATCCCTGCACGGCTTTAACAAAGTAGAGCAAAAATGTCTCCTAACCATATTCGGCAAAAAATGCCCGTTCTTTATTTTGCCGGAGCTATCAACCTTTATGGCATCATAGGGCTCGACACGCTAACCAAAGCTGGTGTCAATATAAACCTGGGGACAAAAAATCTCCACTTTGGACAGGAATCTGAAAAGATCCTATTCCACAAATGCCCCAGCGTTAACTTCACAAAAGTAGACGACATCGAAGTCCCGCCAGAAATAAGGGACGAGTTTTTCAGAATGATGTCCAGCCGTATAAAGGCATTTGCAGATCCGACTGAAATGCTACCCTTCAACACAGCCGTGGAAGCCACAATTAGGACCGAGGACGAAGAGCCAATCTACTCGAAAATGTAAGCCTTCCCTGTAGGAGCCACTGATTTCGTCAATGACGAGGTGAAGGACCTATTGCGGAACAAAATCATTCGGCCTTCCAGGTCTCCGTACAACAACCCCATATGGGTTGTTGGAAAAAAAGGCACTGACGACTCGGGCTCAAACAAGAAGCGGCTAGTCATAGACTTCCGCAAGTTTAACTCAAAGACCATACCAGACAAGTATCCAATGCCTTGTATCTCCATGATACTTTCAAATCTGGGGAAGGCAAGATACTTCACTACCCTTGACCTAAAGTCAGGGTACCACCAAATCACGTTAGCTGAACGCGATCGTGAAAAGACCTCATTTTCGGTAAACGGAGGCAAATATGAGTTCTGCCGTTTGCCATTTGGCCTCAGAAATGCATCAAGCATCTTTCAACGGGCCATCGATGACGTATTACGGGAGCATATTGGTAAGATATGTTACGTGTATGTTGACGACGTCATCGTATTCTCAAAGAGTGAGGCAGATCATGTCAGAGACATTGACACCGTGCTTGGCAGCCTCCACGTCGCGAACATGAGGGTGTCAAAGGAAAAATCCCACTTCTTCAAGGGACAGGTGGAATTCCTTGTATTTGTGGTGTCAACAGAGGGCACGAGAACAAGCCCTGATAAGGTCAAGGTCACGAGAACAAGCCCTGATAAGGTCAAGGCTATTCAGGGGTTTAGACAACCCTCCACCCTGTTTGCGGTAAGATCATTCCTGGGTCTTGCCAGCTACTACAGGTGTTTTATAAAGGACTTCGCTCAAATAGCAAGACCTATCTCTAGCATTCTGAAGGGAAAAAACGGTAAGATCAGCAAGCAACGCTCGAAAGCCATTCCCATACAGTTTGATGAGGTTCAGAAACAGGCTTTTGATAAACTCAGGAACATTTTGGCGTCGGAAGACGTCATCCTCCACTACCCAGACTTCAATCAACCATTCGACCTAACCACTGATTTTCGCGGTTTCAGATAGAAACCCCAATTCCAAGATAAAGCGTTGGATGGCGAGAATTGATGAGTGCGGCGCAAGGGTCTTATACAAACCAGGCAGGTACAATTATGTAGCAGATGCGCTGTCGCGACAAAACATCAATGCGTTAGAAAGTCAGAGTCGATCCGACGCAGCAACAATTCATAGTGAAGCCTCGCTCACTTACGTAATCGAAGCCGTAGACAAACCAGTGAACTGCTTCAGGAATCAGATAATCCTAGAAGAATCAAGTACACCTTCCAAGCAGTTCCACATCCTCTTCTCCGAGAAGACCCGTCACAGGATCGACTTTGCCAGTCGAGATACACTTCTTGCATCCATCAAGGAAGCGGTAAAGCCTGGATTCGTTAACGCCATCTATTGCACTCTGCCAACTTTGGCGTTCGTGCAAAACGATCTGGTAAAAGTCTTTCCGGACACAAAATTTCGATTTTGCAAGACCTTGGTGACAGACAACACCAACGACGGGGAACGAAGAGAGATAATGACAGCCGAACACAATCGGGCGCACAGGGCAGCCCAGGAAAATGTGAAGCAGGTACTGCGGGATTATTATTTTCCAAAGATGGAAAAAATTGCAGCGGAAGTGGTGATAAACTGCAGGATATGCCAGAAAGCCAAGTATAACCGGCACCCTAGGAAGCAAGAGTTAGGGGTGACTCCAATTCCGGCAAGAGTAGGAGAGTTGATTCACATCGACATCTTTTCCACCGCAGGGAAGTACTTCCTCACCGCGATTGACAAATTTTCAAAGTTTGCAATAACGCAGCAGGTTGCTTCACGCACAATCACGGACGTGAAAGTACCAATTTTACAATTGGTAAACATCTTCCCAGCCATTAGGACCATCTACTGTGACAATGAGGCAGCTTTCAATGCAGAGACCATTCGGTCCTTATCAAAGAACTAGTTCGACATTGATATAGCGAATGCCCCACCGTTGCACAGCACATCAAACGGACAGGTGGAACGCTTCCACAGCACCCTCTTAGAAATTGCCAGGTACTTAAAATTGCAACGCCAGGTGGACGATACGGTTGAACTAGTTATGCTAGCGACCATCGAATATAATCGAACCATCCACTCCGTCACAAACAAGACACCTATGGATGTGGTCCACGCAAGTTGTGACCTTGGGGAAGAAATTATGTTAAAATTAATGAAAGCCCAACAGGAACAGCTCGATAGGAACAACCCGACCAGGCAAAATAGGACCTTTGATGTAGGCGAGCAGGTCCTAGTGAAAACCAATAGGAGGTTAGGGAACAAGCTAACTCCGCTCTGCGCTGAACAAAAGGTAGAGGCAGACCTGGGAACCACCGTTCTTATTAAAGGGAGGGTGGTCCACAAAGACAATTTGAGGTAGGTAAGGAATTAGGTATAAGAAACTGGGATTCATAGCACTAAGTTCAGGTCCACTAGGACAAATTATAGTAGGATTAAAGAAGGTATAGTAAATAAGCCGTTGTGTCTCTCATTTCTTGTAGGTCACCCGTTGAATATCTCTGCCTCCTAGCAACCTTGACCTTGACTTACAACAAACAAGACAGATCGAGTATGATTTAATAAACGCAACCAATAGACAGATAACCATAAACTCAAGGACTCAAACACAGATAAATGCCCTCACCGAAACGGTTAATCAACTATTGAAAGTAAAAAAGCAGGAAGAAATTAACACTTCCCATCTATATGAAACCCTCTTAACCAGAAACAGAATATTGACGCTCGAATTGCAGAACCTAATGATCGCCACTACTCTGGCTAAAATAAATGTAGTAAATCCAGCTATTATCGATAGTAATGACTTAGAGGCGATTCTGAAGAAAGGTTCCACAGATATCAGTGTAACCAAACTTTTGGGCGCTGCAAATGTGAGGGCACTAGCTAATAAGGAATTGATCATATTTGTAATTGAAATGCCTAGACCTAAGCTTATTTGTAAGAAAATAACCATCTTCCCAGTCGCACGCAATGGGGTAACGATCCGGCTGCCCGAGGACACTATAGCAGAATGCGGCAGCAAGGTCATCGCTGTCTCATCATGCATTGGGCCCCCATCATTAGCCTTTTGTAAGGAGGCACCGGCGAATAGCTGCGCTCAAGAGCTGCATTTTGGCGCCGTGGCCCACTGCGGCACCCAGCCGAACAACCTGCCCCCGATCTTGGAGATAGATGAGGGTATTGTGGTAATCAATGATGCCACCGCCATTGTGACCACCGACGACGGCCCCGAGCGAAATGTTACGGGAACGTACCTGGTAACCTTTGACCAGGTCGCACACGTCAACGGGACAAAATACACAAACTTCAGCAATGCGCCAAAGAGAGTCCCGGGCGTAGCTACCTCGGCGAGGATTAATGTCACCCGCCACCAAACGCTGTTGAGCCTGCCGTATCTTCACAAGCTGAATGAAGAAAATCTGCAGCACCTGACCGAAATCCGAACAAACCTTACAATCGGTTCCGCATTGGCCGCTGCCGTAGGCGTGGCTGTGTGCGCTGCTCTAATCGGCGTTTCCTGGTGGATGCAGCGCAGTCAGCGGAAGGGTAACACCGTCGCGATCGAGCAGATGCTGAAAGGCATGGGCTTGACCGAGGACGGTCAAGTCTTGAAGGAGGGAGTAGTTAACAAGAGTTAACTGAATTGTCCATTGGGTTGGACGAATTCTGCGATATTGCAAGATAAGCAGTTTCGTCACCCGTGGGATCGCCGTCGTCACGGTCGCCGGATGCCGGCCGAACCGGACACCACACACGAGGCGCAAGGTCAGCACTTTTGCTGGATAGCGACGAGTGCCGTGGCTGGCAGCTAAGGGTCCGCAGCTCGGAGGTTTAGGTTCTTAAGTTAGTTATTAATTATCTGCCGAGTGGCATTCACGTCTTACGTCTCGCCTTGCGGGTATTAATCTCTCACTGTATTCATTACAGGTTTAATCAAATAAATAATACTTCATATCGAATACCCGCTTTGTATTTAAATATTACTTATACATCGGTTGTCTTCGGAGTTTAGCTCCCGTTAGAGTCAAGTTTTGGTTTTTGGTGTCTTTGGTTTCCGAACTCATGAACGGAAACCATCAGTAATACATTTAGTCATTCATCTAGAAAATGGACAGTGAGTATTTTTCACCAACGAGACAACTGTTGAGCGGGCCATGAATCCACCAAAAACTATACTTAAAGAATTTTTCAAATTGTGTAATATTGCAGATACATTCGGTGCCTTTGCTAGAACAATGTACCACGATCTGTGTATTTTAGTTACAAATTTATCAATAAGTCAATAATAAGTCTGTACAATACTGCGGAAACTGCAGCGATTGTTACTTGCATTGTCCCATTACTGAATCATTAACAAACAATTATTTATGAAATCATTATTATGGCAGTTTGGCCGTTGCATCATCTGGCATTACAGCAACTTTATTGGATGGAGGAAGAACAGCTCCTTCAGCATTTAAGCTGGCCCTAAATATTCAAAATACCCCAGACGCAGTGTGCAAAATAAAAAAAAAATGCAATGCAACAGTACTAAAACAATGCAAAATTATCATCTGGGATGAATGTACTACGGTACACAATTATTCTCTAGGGGCAGTGAACAGAACACTTAAAAATATAAAAAACAATCTTATTTATTCGGCGAGACTCTGTTTCTCCTTTCAGAGGATTTCAGACAAACACTTCCCGTCATTCCACGTTCAACGTACTCAGATGAGATAAACGCTTGCTTGAAATCATCGGAACCAAAGACAATATAAATAGTAAGATGCCAAACGCCCATACAATTTCATATCGTGAGCAGCGCTGACTTCTGTGAATGCTCGAGTACGCGCTGACTCGCTCGCAAGAAGAAGAGAAGAGAGAGAATGAGCTTGCATCCAGTAAAATATTGATATGATAATAGACAATACAATTTTTGGTTATATCCAACCTGATCAATCGCAAAATCTACCCCTATACCGCAATTCGCCTTTCAAGTAATTGTATCAAATTGTCTTGCACAAGTTTACGTACAAACACACATACATGCATACATAAGAACTTCAAAATTCTTTGCATATTAACTCGACCCACAAATACCCAACAGACATTAAATCTAATGTGAAGTCATTTATGACATCGATTATGTATTTTTACATAGGTACATTCCTTCATTATATTCGTTTATAGTACATTAAAAAAAAATTAGCATATAAGGGATGTACAAAATATTACTTTTTTTGTATTATGAGCAAGCGTCTTCAAATAGTGTCATAGTCCCCAATGAATTCTGAAGTAATATAAAGTAAAAATCAATACAATCAAGTAGACCTAACATGTGTGCACAAGTACAGTTAAATCTCAGCCTCATGTATAGGGCGAGAGAGATGTTCGCTCTCTTTCTCTCTGACTATCTGTCTCTCTCTATTTGAATCAATTCCATAATGATTTCCAGAGAACCAAAATCGACCTAAAAAATGTTGTATGGCGAGATTCATCTTACTATTGTCTTACTATATTGTCTTTGTCGGAACTGTGGCATAGTGTTGAAAAAGTACAGCTGCAAACAAACTTGCGCGTACAAATGGTACAAGATCAATTAGCTAACATATTCGCAAAACAATTATTAGATATGGCAGATAGGCAATGGAAAATGATCTTTCAATTAAAATTATGGCTGCCAAATAGCCAATTCATTTCGTCACAATTGTTGATTCGCAAAATGATCTCATTGAACGAGTATTCCCAGATGTAAAACGAGGGGAAACGTTGTACGGCCTTTGCCGCGGCTCTACTTTATACCCGGTACTCAGTCAGTGTACAGTCAGCACAACATATATTCGGACACTCTTTACTATTCAGTTAAACTGCTTATATCTCGGAACATTCGCAATTTTAGCTGCTTTTTTAAACACATTATGGAAACAGTTATTTTCTAAGGATATATATAAGTAACAAACGAGGGAAAATGTTGTGAGCCGCGTCTCTACTTTATACCCGGTACTCAGTCAGTATATATATATGTGAGCTTGTTGTAATTTATTACATGTTCGCAAAAGGGACGAATTTAATTTTAGCCAAAAAAGAATAAAGGAATTAAGTCGAACCTTTTCGGAGATTTTTATCTATTAGATGTTCCCATATTTGCTTACATACATTTTTTACATCTGCCTTTTCTACATGTCTTTATCTACTTCCTACATATACATACACCACGGCTGTGTGCGAGAGAGAGAGGGAATGAGTCTGCGCTTGGAAGGCCACTGAAATTTCATTTGTTCCTTCTGGCTATACTAATGATCGGATCTGATCCAGATTCAACATTCTGATAGATATGGTCATTTTCTATGATTCTTCGTTTTTGGTTTTCCCGTATCTTCAAAATTGTAGATTTTTGTCCTTTGTGGGGGCAGAAGGGGACGTGGCCAAATTTTGAAACAAACAAGTCTCGGTTTGATATCACAGGAGCTTGGATAGAAAGTTTGGTTGATCTAGCTCTTATAGTCTCTGAGAACTAGGCGTCAAAAAATTCGATCAGGCATAGCGCCCACCCCGGTGTGTGAGAGAGAGCGAGAGGGAACGATGCATTTCGAAATAGTTTTCTTCATTGAGGCTATATTGATGATCCGATCTGATCCAATCTGATTCAACACTCTGATAGATATTGTCATTCTCTACGATTCTGCGTTTGTAGTTTTCTCGTATCTTTAAAATTGTGCATGCCACAGATTTTCGTCCTTGGTTTTGGCGGAAGGGGGCGGGGCGAAATTTTGAAATACACTTGTAACAGTATGATAGGACAGGAGTTTTTTGTTCCTCTAGCTTTTATAGTCTCTGAGCTATAGGCGCAAATGTAGACGGACGTACAGACAGACATAGCTATATCGACTCGGCTATTGATGCTGATCAAGAATATATATACTTTATGGGGTCGGAAACGCTTCCTTCTGGGTGTAACACACATCCATTTGTTCAACAAATCTAATATACCCCTTTACTCTTCGAGTACCGGGTATAATTGATGAAACGTAAGTTTCTATTAATAAAAAAAATACATGCTATACAGGCAGTATTTTTTGTCGTGTAAAACAAAATATTACGCGAAAGTGGCGTGTTCGAGGCGTGATACATCGAACAAAAATATGAAAAAAGAAAAAAAATATATATCTCCAACATCGGAAGTGCAGCGATATAACAAAAAAAAAAACATCGCAAACGGCCGAATAATATAGATATTTATAATATATTTTGTATATATAGATAGTACTTCTAATTTACTTAATAAGATGATGTCGGATAAAATCATTAAGCTACTATAGGCTCAGGCCGTAATAGCAAATTAAGTTAAAGTGATTGAAGCTGGTATATTGACCAGTGACGAAATCTGTAGGCTAGGAGAGCTTAAAAAAAGGCTGCAGCAAATAACACTGCATTATTGCTATGTGGAGTAGTCGATCATGACTACTACAAGAAAAATCAATTTGTTAAAATGATGAAAAATATAGAGGACATAGAAAAGAGCTATGATGAAACTACTACTGAAACTTCGATGAAAGGGAAAGTAGAAAAAGCACAGTTAGAACCAGTGGTGACTGGAATTTTTAAAGAAGATATGGAGCCAAAAATTGACCAGAGTCTTGAGAAAGTATCGGACAGTATCGATACATTTGTGGTAAATCTAAAAACTTATTTAAAAGAAAATATAGAGAGGTTAGATCAGGCTAAAACAAGGGAGTGTAACCTGAGAAAAGCCAAAATTGAATTCTTTAGTAAAAGACTAAACAAAAAAGTTGAGGAATTCTATAATGTTTATGAAAGAAATGACAGCTTCGACGAACAGATCGCCGAGCTAGACTTTGATATTCAGATCACGTTAAGCAACTTCGAAATAAGGATGCAGAAAGTTATGGAGGAAAAAGCTAGCGTTAGTAAAGCGTCAGTAGCAAAAAAGGAAGATGAAGATTTTCCGGTTCTACCAAAGGTACACACATTTTCGGGAGAAGAAAAAGAATGGGATGGGTTTTCACAATTATTTTGCGAAATAATTCATTGCCATTTAAAAATGGCAATAAAAGGTGAAGCAAGGAGTATGGTTGCTCACTTATTAACGGAGCCATTGGAAAATCAGAATGCCGCTTGAGAATCGCTGACCAAGCGGTATGAAAATAAAAGAAAAATATTTTCAGATCAGCTGAATCGGTTGCTAGATTTGCCAATGCTAGACAACGATTCAGCAAAACATATTAAATTGTTTTCTGGCTCGATAAATGAGTCAATACATTTAATAAAGTTAAGGTAAAAATTAACAGAAGAAGTTGATGTGATTTTTGCCCACATAATTTTGAGAAAATTTAATAAAGATGCGCTTCAATTATATGAAAGTCATATAAAAAGGACAAAAGAGATTCAAACATTGCCCGATGTAATGGAATTTCTGGAACAACGGTATACTTCTCTGTACTCATCGCAGGATGCAGAGAAAAAAGTGGTGCAATAAAGCAGCATTAAAGAAAGTTGTCCGCTGTGTAAAATGGCAGGCCATACAATAATGCAATGCTATAGGTTTAAGAGAATGAGTCCAATAGAGAGAGGCCAGGTTATTCAAAAGCAACGCCTGTGCAAAAGTTGCTGTAGGCACGACATGTATAAAAAATGCTCCTCGGAAATGTTTTGTGGGATTTGTAAAAAATCCCATCACACGATGCTCCTTATTCCCTATGAAAGAAGGGAAAATGTTAACACTTGTTTCACAAAAAAACAAGCGTTTTTAGCCAAAGCACTTATAAAAGTAAGAGCGGTGAATGGTAGCTATGAAAACTTTAGAACTCTAATTGATTTTGGGTCATAATGCACCATCGTTTCAGAGGAAGCAGCACAAATATTAAAAGTGGCGCGCAAAAGGGAAAACACCGAGGTGAGTCGAGTTTCATCGACAGACTCTTCCACTTCAAAGTATAAGGTAACTTTAACAGTAAAAACTCGGGATGCCGATTAAAAACCTCTTAATATTGAAGCAATCATTCTCCCAAAACTTATGAAGGCTTTACCTGTAAGGTCTTTCAAGATTTATAAATCGAAATGGAAAGATTATGTGTTGGCTGACCCTAACTTTAGTAAGCCAAGTAGGGTGGATATAATAATTGGGGTAGATTTGTATGCCCATATTGTAAAAGATTGAAAATAGATGGAGTACTTGGTCAAAATACAGAATTCGGATGGATTATATCCGGTTGCACCAAGTCAAAAGGTGATAAATTGATTGTAGCGACAACAATTGAAGTCGGGGACTTAGAGTGTTTCTGGGAAATGGAAAGCGAAAGTACTGAAGTAGAAATAGATGTTGGTGAGAAGCATTTCCTGGAAGCTACAAAAAGAGATTAAAATGGAAGGTATGTGGTGAAAATACCATTCAAAAAAGATAAGGATCTAGGAGATTCAAAGGCACAAGCTATAGCGCGATTTTACAATTTAGAAAAGAAACTCGGCCAAAATAAAAAATTAAAAGAAAATTACATAAAGTTCATGCATGAATATACAAATGTAGGACATATGGTAGAGTCCAAGAAAGAGGGAAAATATTTTTTACCCCATCAGGCAGTCATAAGAGATTCCAGTCTAACAACAAAACTCACAAATAATAAAAGCTTAAATGATATCATGTGGGTGGGACCAAGAGTCCAAAAAGATATCTTCGATATTATGGTAAAATGGCGAAAGTGGCCATTTGTAGTATTCTCGGACATTGAAAAAATTTACCGGCAAATTAATGTTGATGAAGAAGATCAGCATTATTTGCATATAATCTGGAGAGCCGATCCAAACGAAAAATTAAAAGAATATAAACTAACAACCGTTACGTACAGTACAGCTTCAGCACCCTACTTAGCTACTAGGGTGCTTGTTGCAATAGCAGATAATTGCGGAAATAAAGCAATTAGAGAAATCATAAAAAATGATTTTTATATGGACGACCTGATGACAGGTGCTGATTCCATATTAGATGCCAAATGGCATGTAAAGGAAGTTATCCAGGAGTTTGATAAGGTTGGGTCAAACTTAAGAAAGTGGATAACAAATATCCCAGAAATTGTTAAGGACGTTAGAGATAACGAAGAAAAGTAAGTTTTAACCATTGAAGAGAATGAATCCGTCAAAACATTAGGACTTCAATGGGAGCCAGTTAAAGACGAGTTTAGGTTCAACTTCCATTATGAACCTACTAAAAAAACTAACAAAAGAATAGTTTTATCTACATTAGCAAAGATGTATGACCCTTTAGGCTGGTTGACTTCAGTTACAATTGTTGGAAAATTGTTTATGCAAAAACTTTGGTTGTCAGACAAAAATTGGGATGAAGAACTATCAGATCAGGATACTGGTGAGTTTAAAGACAATTTAACAGCATTAGAGAGCATTCGGATACCAAGATGGCTTAATTCTCGGCATAGTTATCCGATGCAAATTCATGGTTTTGCCGATGCATCTGAGAAAGCTTATGCTGCCGTAGTGTACTCCAAGGTAGATGGTTCTTCAATTATAATAGCCAGCAAAAGCAAGGTTAATCCGAAGAAGAATCGGAGAACCATTCCCAAATAGAACTTTGTGCAGCTCATCTTCTAGCAAAATTGATTGAACGGGTGAAAATAGCGGTTGGAAGTGAAGCAGAAAGTTATGCTTGGAGTGATTCTACGATTACTCTAGCCTGGATAAAGAATGGAGACAATAAAGACAAGTTTATTAAGCGTAGAACTGACGAAATTAGAAAAGTTAAAGAAATTAAATGGAGACATGTCAAATCTGAAGACAATACAGCTGATGTAGCATCAAGGGGCATTAGTGCAGATTAGCTGAAAGATTTAAAATTTGGTGGAAGGGTCCTCAATGGCTGGCGAAATCTAAAGAAGATTGGCCAAAAAAACTGATTGCAGAAAAAAGATTGAAAAAAAATTGTTAGCGCAACGTTTATAACCGATAAAGCTAGCATAATTAAAGAGGTATTACAGAAATACTCGTGTATGCATAAACTAGAAAGAGTCCTTGGTTCAAATTTAATATATCTAGTCCGCAGATCTTACGTTCTTTTATTTGCTGGATATGCCCTACTCATGTTTTCGATTACTTTGGTTCTAACAATCTGCAGTTTGTCTGTAGTCAAGATATTCTCGCCCTCTTTTAGCATTTCTATTCTCCTCAGCAGCTCATAATTGTCTGCGTGCGTTATCATATGATTACCAAACAAAGCTAAATATGGTGAAAATCCAATTGCGGTATGATGTGAAGATCTCAATGCGAACGATATTTCACCGAGTTTATCATCTCATAAACGTTGGTCTTTCCCTAGATAAGCCCTAATACCAGATATTATTGATCTATTAAGACGCTCTGATGCATTAAACTGTGGGCTATAAATTGCGGTAAATCTATGCTTTATTCCATACTTTTGCAAGAATGTCTGAAACATATTCGACTTAAACTGGCTCCCGTTATCTGTAACTATACATTCTGGTATACCGAATACATGGAATACATTTGTTCTTAAGAATTCTATAGTCAGATCCGTGGAAAATTTCCTCAATGGCTTCAAAAAATGAAACTTTGTTAGATGATTCAAAACAACAAATACACCTATGTTTCCCTGCTTCGATCTAGGATAGGGTCCTATAAAATCCATATAGAGCCGTTGGAATGGTCGTTCAGAGACTACTGGATTTTCCATTGGAGGTTTAAGAGTTATGTTTTGGGGCTTACAAACTTCGCATTTCGAAACAAAATCTTTGACAAAAATAAGTTTCGACGAAGCCTTTCCAATATTTTCCCGATACCGCCATGAGAACTATAAGGAGGTGCGTGTGCATTACACAAGACAGACTGTGTCAATTCTGATGGTACCCACAGTTTCCAGCAGTTTGACTCTGACACTGGATCGCCTTGATAAAACTGAGTTCGTTTGTAAACATAGCTATCTACAACTCGCAAATCCGGCAAACGACTTTGATTTTCGGTGATGGTTTCTGTTGAGCTACTGAGCTTCTTCAGCAGCGTAATTGCCAAATATTTATTTAAACACAATTGGTTTCGATTTAAGATGATTTATTTGCCATGCAAGGGGATTGTTGCGATTCGATGCGAGAGCTTATAGTCGATATGTACATGTATACAACGACGACGACGATACGAGACGAGATGCTAGGTGCAGACTGTTTCCAAGGGCAGGCGGGCCGATTGCCCGTGCCCAAATGCAAGTGAGAGCGAGCGATGCATCGAGGAAGCGTTAGAGGTGGCGAAAGATCGAGAGAGCAATATAGAAGACTACAGATCGAGAGAGCGATGTAGAAGGCGAAGTAAAGAAAGAAGACGAGAGAGAACGGCTGGATAGGCTGCTGCCGTGCGGGAGCTTATGTATGTATGACAATATGTAGAGAATGTGGTACAGTGGGCAGTATCAACGACGAACAATAATAGAATTCACTCTACTGCTGCACCACTGACTAAGACTATGTTTCATAAGCAATTTTGGGCTACGTAACCCAACATACTCCCACCGTTGAAAGCCTGCCTTTCAACATCACCCAACAGCATACAGGGTTCAGCAGCCGTAGTGCGTTGTAGTGTGGGCCATTCTTCCTTCCATCGAGACGTGTAGAGTCACCGCAAGTAATCAGCGCGTTGCCCACACCTAATAGTCGAAGTTGAGCCATATCATGTGGGGCTTGGCTGCAGAAGAAGAAGAGGCGAAGAAGGATAGCGCAATCAAACTAGGCAGTTGAAGTTATGTGTCCAGACCAGCAGGAGTTTCTGAAATGAAGACGAGATTTTTAGAATTCTCAGCCCTTCCCCAAATGGACCAATCTTGGGATGGTCTCGGGGCCAGCAGAGCTCGAAGTCCAACGTGATGTTCAGCATTAGTTCCGTTAACAGGTAGAGGGAATATCTTCAGATCGTTCGGAAGAGCCCCTCGCGAGTGAATATCGGCCGAAACGGAGCGCTTGCAGGGACTCCACGATGTTTGCCGGGTCGAAATCGAGAAAGTAGGTTGAGGAGACACAGAATCCGGCGCAAGTCCAGCTGTGTTGATGCCATCGAAACCATCGTTGATATTTAAAGAGCGTTCCTTATCCTCTGATCCATCAGGCGTAGCCGGCACAGCAATCCAACGCACCAATTGGGATTGATGTTTCTCGAGACTTCCAATTGGTTCCAAAATTGAGCAAGAATCCTCCTGAGAGTTGACAAGTGTGATTTCCCCAGCAGCCGTAAGAGGGGCAATCACGGGAGAGGAAAGCTTAGTTAGTTCAGAGAGAAGTAGCACCTTCAGCTTTACGACAAGTTCCTCAAAATTGTTGCACAATTCGCTGCCAATCTCATCGTAGTCCAGCTTCTCCAGCTCGCTGTGCACGGTTTTAAAGGTGCCGTGCAGCTCCTCGATCTGCTTGAGCCTTCCAGAGAGCATGAAGTAGTCAAATAGGGCAGCGCTCTCCAAGATTACTTCCAACTGTTTCAGCCTTGCATATAAGGCCGGTGCTTTCTGCGTCAGAAAAACCAACCTGTTTTCAGCAGCGCCCACTGCACTGTCGTTTCTCTCATCCATTTGGGCAGCCGCGGTAGAAACGTTTCTAGCGGGAAGATGACCGCAAAGAGGAATGCTCGCAATAAGGGCAGCAAGAACCGTAAGATGAGCGCAAAGCAGACGAAACGAGCACCGTTACTGTTGCTTGTGCAAAAACGAACCAATTAACTGTAGTTCCACACGAATGTGGTAGAGTGGGCAGTATCAACGACGAACAATAATGGAATTTACTCTACTGCTGCACCACTGACTAAGACTATGTTTTATGAGCAATTTTGGGCTGCGTAACCCAACATTTTCCTTTAATTTTGAATAGCTGTGTGAATGGAAGTGAAGCGACTGTAAGTCAACATCTGGCAACACAACTTCTAATTCGCTTATTTCTTCGGTCGGTAGTCTCGGAAGAGCGTCTGAAACAATGTTCAAGCTTTCTTTCCTGTATTCAATTTCAAAGTTGAAATGCTGTTATTTCAATGCCTATCTAGCTAATCTGCCATTCAGTTCTGTGTGCCTCATTAGCCATTTTAAGCTTGCATGGGCTGTTATAACTTTGAACTCAAGACCCTCTACATATTCTCTAAATTTCTCAATACTCAATACCGCAGCTAAGCACTCTAATTCAGTTACATAGTATTTCTGTTGGGCTTGATTTAGCTTGTAAGAAAAATATGCGATTGGCCTTTCTATGCCATCTTCGTCCAACTGAGATGCATCGAATTGAATTATGAAAGGTTTCTCGAAATTGGGTGTTTTACCACTTCAAAGGCTTGTTGAGCGTCCTCATTCCATTTAAAGGACTTGGCCTTCTTGGTCAGATCTGTCAGCTGTGCAGTTAGGGATGCATAGTTTTCTATAAATCTGCGATACCAACCCGCACAACCCAAAAACTTACGAAGTTCTTTAACTGACCGAAGTGGAACCAAATTTCTGATGGCGGAGACCTTTTCTGAATCTACCCTAATGCAACCTTTACCTATCACCTAACCAAGATACCGAACTTCCGGAACACACCAGCGACATTTGTCTAAATTCAACGTCAGACCTGCACTTCTTAAGACAGTGGCCATTTCTGTTAATAGTCTCATGTGATCTTCAAACGTTTCACTAACTAACAACAGATCATCCAGATAGACAAAGACTATATTTTTGAAATGGGGTGGAATTATTATGTCCATTAATCGCCACATTGTTTGCACCGCGTTCGTCAATCCAAAAGGCATGACTCGGAATCTATACAAGGGACGATTTGGTACAGTGAAGGCATTTATTTGTTTTTATTTATTTGCCAAAAGGCGTGCTTTAGATCTAGGGATGAAATAAATTCCGCTTTCGGTAACCTTGATAAAATACCATTTATCTTGGGCTGTGGATAAGCATCCTTTATCGTTACCAAGTTTACCTTCCGTGAATCTAAACACATACGAAATTTGCTACCCTTTTGTACTACTGAAACTGGGCTACTCCAAGAACAAGTTGGCGGAGCTACTTCAATTATGTCTAAACTCAGCATGTTATCAATTTCTTCATGAATACGTTTTTCAACCGCCGGTGATACTGAGAAATATCTCTGTTTTATCGGCTTTGCCGATGGAATCAGTTCAATCGAATGCTCTAACGTAGACGTTTTCCCCAAGCCTTGCTTATTAAAATCTGGAAACAAAGCTACAACCTTTTCCATACAATGTTGTTGTTTTGCATTTAACAATCCTGGCAAATCAACGTTACACTAGCTTTCCTATCAGGCGAAAAGTATTCCAAAAATGCATTCCTAGATATAGGTTTTGTTTCAAATCTAGAATTATATATAGGGTTAATAATCTGATCTGATTCCTAAAGCTTACTTCCGTTTCCACGTAACCAAGAATGTTGTATTTTTGTCCTCCAACAGTTTCAACTTGCGACTTGCTTGCAGTATAGGGCATATTCTTGCTTATAAATTTCTTTTCCTCCCCCACTGAGGCATGAAACTGACGCACCGGAATCTAATAATCCTCCATACGTTTTACCAGAGATACTTATTTCAACAAATGGTCTAATATCTTTTTTCATATCCACAATTGAATCTAGACTTAACGATATACTTAACTTTTCTTATAAAGCTACGGAGACGAACGGTATTCCTTTTCGCTCTGATACAACTGGTGTTTCCTACTGAATCGATCTTGCTACCAAATATTTCCTTTCTTATCTCTCCATAGTTTCGAAGTCTTACATGATACGGGACTTTTTGATATGAGTTACCTTGAATATTTTTAGAATTTAAATATTTAGGAACTATACCGACTTTTGGAGGGTATGAATATTTACTGTTGAGGATTTGAGCGGTAACTGCTGTTTTTGTTGCCGCTCAACCGTCGGTTTTCCTGACAGGTTTCGCAATTGGGTCTTATTATGTTTTCAGCTCCACAACCTAAGCAAAATATCTTCTTCTCAGATTTGCAATCTGCATGTTTATGGCCAAACCTATGACGATTCCAACATTGCATTTCTTTCTTCTCCTCTAGGGCTCTAGCTCCTTTCAGTTCACAAATCTCTTGTTCTTCTACATAGTCATCTGAATATTCTTTGTCATAATCCAATTCGTTTATTTGCTTTCGAGTGTTTGTTTTCAGGTTAGAGGTATTATACTCCTCACTAAATACTTCACGTCTAAGAACTAATTTTCTCAACTGGCTAACCGACTTGACTTCTATATAGAACAACTCTTTTCTCATAAATGGTCTCAGATTTCGTTTCAATATTGACACTAGCTGACTCTCACTAATTGGGTATTACAAGCGATCTAATAGGTGCATAACTCCATTATTAAATTCATCAAAGCTTTCATTGATTTGCTGCCTGCGATCTCTTATCAACTCTCTGACGTCGTCGTCTGATAAAGGTTCAAGAAAGTAGGAATTCAGTGACTTGCAAAGATCGGTCCAGTTTACTCTTTCGACAGTGCGTCTGTACCTCCAGAACCATTCACTTGCTCTGCCACTGAAGAGAATATGGATGTGCTCACACAATATTTGAAAGTTTCCTTGTAAGCTATCCTTTGTTAAAGCTGTAATCATGTATATGAATTTTCCTACAGGCATGCCATTGCGCGAGCCATTATACTGCACTTTCCAGCTACTAATCAAATTTGGTACTTTCCCAAAATCGCGACTTAGATTAAAGTTACTATTTCTCTCAGGTAGATTGTTATTATTCCTATATTCATTAGGCATTAATGCGGGTGCATCTCTATCTAGACTAAATAATGAAGCTCTAGTAGTTCTTCTTCCCCAATCAGGTTCGTTGTTATGGCCGTTATCATCTGCATCGGTATCGAAATTAGGTACGGCATCGTTTCTACCTGACCTGCCTGTTGTTAATTTAGAAATCTGGCGGGTCAGTTCCGACATCATGGACTACATTTCACTAATTTGCGAAGTTACTCGGTGATCTACCTGTGATAATATTCGCTGCTCTAACAAACCTACATCTTGGCATGGGTTATCCACGGAAGCAGAATTAGACAATACGTTACTGTTATCATTGAGTTCTACGATCCCATTAGATTTCTCTGACTTTTTCACTTTCTTCTTCTGACTATTCGTCAACAAAATCTTCTCCACATTGTTTGTTTCAGGGTTTAGATTAAAAAAAAAGCTTTACTCAAACAAAAGATCTAGAACTTCGACTTGTTTTTAAAAGATATTATTAGAAAATATTATTGTCTCCAACAGAAACTGAAGCTTCAGAAGATATATACCAATGGTTCCGGGCAGTAAGATTTTATGACTAGCATTGTAAGCCGTAAAGATTTCCACAGATAATAGTACAATTTTCTTGAACCTAGTTACTGGCACGCATAAAGACTTGTTGTTCCCTTATCGTTTCGGACAGAAATTGCTGTGACTAGAAGCAACCATTGCCGTTTTCCAGAAAAGAAATAACGCAACAAAATTCTACTTGCTGACAATCAATGGGACACAAAGTTATACCTATCGCTGTTACTGTGTCGTGGGCGCCACGTTGGGCGCCACTTTTGTAATGTGTCCTGGTGTTCTGGTGTGGCGATTGCTATAACACATACCACAAACTAGTCAACGTTTCTAAGATCATGGTTAGCACAGGGGGAATCTTTCGGCTAGGGCTCGTCGAAAGGGGGGGATCCTTCTGTTGTTCTTAACCTGGCCGTTAGGTGTTCAATTGTTAGTCGAATTGTCGTATGCACCGCCGCTCGGAGTCAGATGTTGCAACTTCAATTTACCCGCCCAACCATGTCAAAACTGATATTTTTTTTTTCCGTGTTAACCCTTATTCTTTACATGTTCCTCTTTCAATACCCAATTTCTCTTTTTACTCTATTCCATATCCATTCTCAACAATACTTCAATATATTTTCCACTCGAAAGACATGTTTCCAAAGCTTAGCAAAATACAGGGTAATCTTATGGTAATTATTACATTATTCTAGGTTGAACTAAATAGTTGGTATATTGATTAAAAATAGATGGGTGGGTTATATAATTATAATGTATGAAGATAAAGGAAAAAAAATTTTAAAATGTTAGTTAATGGAACAGCAGCGCTACAAGTGTGCTTTACCTTGTGTTCTCTCTTTTTTCTTCTATCGTGACTTACACTTTATTTTCCATCGCTGCAACAGGCCTGCATGCATTGACGTTCCTAGCTAAGAATATCATGTGTATAAAGTATATAAATGGAGTTAAGCATAAGAAAAACAAATAAATTTAAATCATCTAATTTACTGATCCGTCATTTGCTCCTTTTCCAACATCCAGTACGACGATGTCTATCCAGGCTTTGACAAAACTGTCCGTCGTACTTGGTGTTGACTGTACTGTTGGAGGGTACGCGTGTGTTTTCCAAGGTTAGCAAAGGTCAATGAAAAACGAAAATCACACTATAGAAACTTCTTCGCAGTTGGATTCCAAACCAATGTGGCATATGGGCGAACACTGAAGCAAAGCCGAGCGTTGGATTGGCAGATAATAAAGAGCTTAGAAAAAACAAAAAATTTATTAGCCACATGTCGAGGTGGGGGTTATTTAATAGTTATTACCTTTCTGGCTCGAAACTGGGCTTAAATCGAAAGATAGATTTATCTGATTCGTACAAAAATCGATTGAGATTGCCTTATCATGTGCATCATGCATCATGCCCTTAAGAAAATCACTATATTAGACAATTGTAAAATTTCCACCTACTCGAGGTTAGTTACCTGTTGGCGGGGTTATGTAGCACTTTGGTCTGAATAGTTTCACTTATTCTTTTTTTTTTTTTTCGAATTATTACAATACAATTGGTGTGATTAACTCTTGCCTTAATGAGTCTTGAAGCGATGCGCTGATCTTTATAGCGTTTTAGAGTTTGCAAGAAAAAAAATGACACGTGTTCTGGTTTTCTTTCACTCATATACATATATGCACTAAACTGACCTTATACAACTCATTGGCACAGATCGAATGTTCTAGGGACTAAGCTTTGGTTTCGGCTTTACCTTCTCCACTCACGTTGCTAAAGCTCAAGGGCTAGAGCATTAAAGGACGCTCTCACGACAAAAGCTTTCTAGCTCTCTCCTCTTACCTTCCTGCTGCATGCAGATCAGCTGCAACTACAGCTCGGTGCACGTAAATAGGTAAAAAAAAAATAAAAAAAAATATGGTGTAGTATGCATGCATAGGCAATACCCACTGTACCAAGAGTACTTAAGTACAACACACTGTAACACTTTGTTGCAGTGTTTACGTAATCATAAGGAACCGGGAATATCTTGAGTGCGATGGTAATACAATCGCACCAATATGCCTCGCGGACAAGAGTGCAACGTCGGCATCTTTCACGTAACCGACGGCACCCAAACATGATCCGTTTGAGTATGCATGCATGCCCCTCGCGGCCCTAAGCTAAGTAGAATTTAAGAAATATACTGTAAAGCATTCAATAAAGAGAACGCAACTGAGACGGATGTCTTTAGATTCATACAAGTACACACCATCTACTACAATGGGCCGTCACAACATAACACTGTTACAAGTGTATTTCATAATTTCTCCCCGCCCACTTCCGCCCACAAAAATGACAAAAATCTGTTGCATGCACAATTTTAAAGATACGAGAAAACTAAACGTATAATCATAGACAACGACCATATCTATCAGAGTGTTTAATCTGGATCAGATCTAATCACTAATATAGCCACAATGAAGAAAACCAGGCATCGTTCTCTCTCGCTCTCTCCCACACGGCACCGTATCTGCTGTAACCTGTGTGTTAACGGAGCCATAATTGCTTCCTTGAACAGCACGAAAAGTCGCTGTGCCAAAAGCCGATGTAGCGCCAAATCCATTAGCAACATTCCATTTGTTGCCGGAGCCATTACCTTGATGAACAGGAATATTCGCTGCACGGCAAGCCGATGTAGCGCCTAAACAATTAGCAACACCCTGTGTTTTAGCGGAACAAACATTCTCTGCTCCACCAGACGATAAAGCTCCAAATCCATCAGCGACAACCTGGGTCGCCGGCACAAACATTCGCTGGCCGTTTGCTCTCCGCAAGTTTCTCTTTAATGCTTGCTATTTGTTGGGTCCGTTCAGCCTGTATTTTCTGTTGCAGTTTTCGCATCACTTCTCCCAACATGATCTGCAGATCTGCTTGGCTTTCCTTTTTCTCCAATATAGTTTCGTCAAAAGTTTCGTCATCCATGTTTTCTTCCGTAGAGTCGGAAGACTCTTACGTTGAAGTCTTGTTTTCCATTTTTTCCAGAAGCTTCGCCTTGTTTGTTTTTGTATATGACAAGACATTTTGACTTCAGGGGGTTGAGAGAAAGCCCACCGGAATTGGCCCAATTGATAATTTTATCAAGTTCCCTATTGCACACATTTATACATTCATTTAATTCACATGGAGGTCGAATAACATATAGTTGGACATCATCAGCATACATATGAACTGATCTATATATAATGTACATAAAATAAGTAATTTATGACTGCTAGGGTGTGTGTTCATAAAACATGAACAGGAACCGACAAAGGCCAACCAATAAACAATACAGTCCACTTGAAGGAGGCCATTTGAGAAAAAATCATATACATGGGCACGTCGAACCCAAATCTATTAACACATGTCCTTTGCATGTAGTAGGTGTCATTAGAAGGGATGAGCGTGGGAACAAGTGCCGCACATCCCTCCTTTTTTTAGCGTTGGTCTTATTTTTAATTACCTTATATTTTCCTATATGTAGTGCATAAGTTTTGCAAATAAAACAGTTTGAATTTACAACTCAACTCGCAAGTGTTTCGACTTTTCCTTTAAGGTCTTAACATTTTGGTCCTTCGAGACTCTCCGTTGTTTCCCTCTGTGGTAAAAGCACGGAGTTAAACCAGCTCCTTAAAGACTGAAGAAGTGTCAAGTACACCTACAGCTAAAGGTAGCAAAAATAAAAAACTCTGGTTTTCCCTCTTGGAGTAAGAAACCGAGTATAAAACGAGGGGGAGCTTTGTGAGGCGCGTCCGCGGCGTAGACATTACATGTTTGCAAAAGGGACAAATTTAATTTTAGCCAAAAAAGAAAAAAGTAATTAAGTCGAACCTTTTCGGAGATTTTAATCTATTTGTTGTTTCCATATTGTTTACATAAATTTTTTACATCTGCCTTTTCTACATGTCTTTATCTACTTCCGACATATACACACACGGCTGTATGCGAGAGAGAGAGGGAATCAGTCTGCGCTTGGAAGGCCACTGAAATTTCATTTGTTCCTTCTGACTATATTTATGATCCGATCTGATTCAGATTCAATACTCTGATAGATATGGTAATTTTCTATGATTCGGTTTTCCCGTATCTTCAAAATTGTAGATTTTTGTCCTTTGTGGGGGCGGAATGGGGCGTGGCCAAATTTTGAAACAAACTCGTCTCGGTTTTATATCACAGGAGCTTGGATAGAAAGTTTGGTTGATCTAGCTCTTATAGTCTCTGAGAACTAGGCGTCAAAAAATTCGATCAGGCATAGCGCATAGAGAGAGAGCAAAATGTAACGATGCATTTCGAAATGGTTCTCTTCATTTTGGCTATATTAATGATCCGATCTAGTCCAGATTAAACAATCTGATAGATATGGTCATTGTCTATGATACTGCGTGTTTTCTTTTTTCCAATGTTTAAAATTGTGCATGCCACAGATTTTCGTCCTTAGAGTGGGTGGAAGGGGGCGGGAAGAAATTTTGAAATACTTTTGTAATAGAATGACATCACAGGAGTCTGGATACAAAATTTGGTTGCTCTAGCTTTTATAGTCTTTGAGATATACATAGGCGCTAAAGAAGACGGACGGACAGAGAGTCATATGTACATAGCTATATCGACTCGGCTGATCAAGAATATATATGTATACTTTATGGGGTCGGAAACGCTTTCTTCTGGGTGTTACACGAATCCACTTCTAGCACAAATCTAATTTATTTACTGTTTATAATATATAATACTGTCTATAATATTATTTTGAAGATACGGGAAAACCAAAAACGCAGAATCATAGAAAATGACCATATCTATCAGAATGTTGAATCTGGATCAGATCGGGTCTTTAGTATAGCCAAAAGGAACAAACGAAATTTCAGTGGCCTTCCAAGCGCAGACTGATTCCCTCTCTCTCTCGCACACAGCCGTGTATATATATGTAGGAAGTAGATGTACACATGTAGAAAAGTCAGATGCCAAAAACTTATGTAAACAAAAATGGAAATTCTAATATATAAAAAAATCCGAAAAGGTTCGACTTAATTTTTTTTGTCTTTTTTGTCTGAAATTTAATTTGTCCCTATTGCGAACATATAATAAATTACATATATCGTGTGCTGAGTACTGAGTACCGGCTATAAAGTAGAGCCGCGGCCTTAGACGTGGCTCACAACGTTGAGTTGTAAATTCGAACTGTTCTATTTTCAAAACTTATGCACTTTATATAGGAAAATATAAGGTAATGAAAACTAAGACCAACGCTAAGAAAATTAGTGATGTGCGGCACTTGTTCCCACGCTCATCCCTTCTAATGACACCTACTACATGCAAACGACATGTGTTAATAGAATTGGCTACGACCTGCCCGATATTGCAGTGTCTTCTGCTCTGACGATGAGCCTCCCCCACAGCTCTTGCGGGACGACGAACGAGACGAGAAAGGGTGATGCAGCGATTGAGAGCGTAGGGCAGAAGCAAGCAACAATTAAGAGAACTGTGTGCTCTTTATACTGCCATGGGCCGGCGCTAAGCCGAACAAATTCCTTATATGACTTTTCGCTTTACGGTCAAGTTTCGTGGAATGTATCTGGTCCGAAAGGTATGGTATGGGTGTTCTAGATTCACAAAAGCACAGCTAGCTCAGGCAAATAGCACTACTCGACATAATTTGCGCTGTGGCCAAAAATGACTTTTATCTGATAGTTTCGGGGATTCAAAAAGGCACAGTTTTTTTAAAGAATTTTTGAAATCTGGTTTTATTTTCATGCTTTCTTCAGAGGTAGTGCTTCTTTTTTCACATTACTTTTGTATGTTTGTATTGAACTTTGCAGTTCTGAAAAGCTGATAAGTGCAGTTACAAATACTACCCAAACACTGTAGCTGCAGCTTACAAGACGGTAAGCTATTAAACTTTCAAATTCAAATTTGATCATGTTTTGCGGTATTTTTTCGGAAATTGTGACTTTGAAAACTCAGGGCTGTATGTTTCTTGGACTGTATATTTGGTTTTAGATATGTACATTAATTAGGTATCGTTTGTAAGAATCAACAGATAAACGACTAAGGTGGAGCCGTTTAACCAAACCTGGGCATGCCGAATTTTGCCGATAAATTCCGTTATTCGACATACAACCGTTATTTTTCTTACCAAAAATACAAAAATCTGTGTTGGTAACGGTTAAGTGGCATTTGGGATGGTACAGAACAGCGCACAGTGGGACATTCGGCCATTTCAGCTTGCCAAAGTAATAACTTTTGAACAACTAAATATATCTTCATGAAATAAACTGCATTTGAAAGAATTTTTTTTCAAAATTTAGTAAGCGAAAGTACATTATACTACAATGTCAGACAGCTTAACAACACATTGTCAAGGTTGAACTTTTTTCGGTGCATATTTGTCTATATAAAAAAATTTTTTTTAGATTTTTTTTTCAATAAAGAACGCTTAATTTTCAATTTTACCAAAAAAATTGTTTTATATTTAATTTTGTAACAAGAATATTTTTTTAAAAATAAAAAAAAAAAAAAATTTTTGACTAAAAAGCTTGTCAAATTTTTATTTTTTATTTTTGTCTACATTTGAAATAGTATCTTATAAGCTAAAATTTAATAAAGAATATTTATAAGCCTATTTATTTTCGTATCTCCCATGTCTTATATATAAAATATATTGATGCATTAGTATATGTATCTAATTTTTGAGCTGTTTTTCAATTCTACAATAAATTTGTCCATCTTTTTTCCTTTGATATTTGTTAAGACCTTAAAAGAAAAGTCGAAACACTTGCGAGTTGAGTTGTAAATTCAAACTGTTTTATTTTCAAAACTTATGCACTATATATAGGAAAATATAAGGTAATTAAAACTAAGACCAACGCTAAGAAAAGGAGGGATGTGCGGCGCTTGTTCCCACGCTCATCCCTTCTAATGACACCTACATGCAAACCACATGTGTTAATAGATTTGGGTTCGACGTGACGCATGTATATGATTTTATAGTCGAACTCTATGTGTCCTTTTTCTCAAGTGGCCTCCTTCAAGTGGACTGTATTGTTTATTGGTTGGCCTGTGTCGGTTCCTGTTCATGTTTTATGAACATATTGCCGCGGTTTGCTAAAGATGTGATAACTGCGAGTTTGTTGGCCTCCTTCAAGTGGACTGTATACTTTTGTTTTTTTTTTTTGACGCTACCTGCTGTCGGGTCCTGTTTATGTGCATGAACATCTTGCCCGCGGTTCGCCAGGGGTGTGTATTTACTGCGGCGTGACCTGGTGTCCGGTTCTGTTCATATTTTGGACATCTGACGGCGATCTTCCATGGTTCTGGGAACTGTCTTTTAATTTGACTTTCTTCCGTATATACAGCATCAGTGAAAAGAATCCGTTGTACTCCTGTTTGGGATGAAAGTTGAGTCCTTTCAGATCCTCAGATTGTTTCCAAAAGTTCCTTTTAAACTTTTGAACTAGTTTCCACTTTTTAAGAGATTTTTTGGCTACATCTTCTTTCGGAACTGGTATGAGCAATGTGGATTTACTAATTTCAAAATCCCCTGGTGTCAAAACATCTTCGCCATTTACTTTGCTTGATATACAAAGTGGACGAGAGTTTTTTAATGTTTCAATTTGATTACTGCTTTCTGAGTATTCCTTGATCTTTACGAGGGGATACACTTTATGTATTGGTCGCTTGATCGTAGTTTTTTCCACTTCTAACGATACGACTTGTAATCGACCGTCTTTGGCTGGGTGGGCTTGCGGAGTTAGTGGCCATTTTGACGGGTGAGTTTCTTCGTTTGTACTAAGAACGATATCCCTATCCAGTAGGTTCTCTTTTTTCTTTTCGACGGTTTCTTTTTCTCCGTTGAATTCTTTATTTGCGTCGGTTTATTTTTCTTCGACGATTTTCTCTTTCTCTGTTTGGCGTCTTTCTTCTGCTTCTTTTCCTGCTCAGTCGCAATATCGCTGATCCCCGAGATGGATCTCTTCTTCTGCTTGGACTCCATACTTTCTCCTCCTTGAGCATGCGGATCCTCGTTGGGTACTATGTAGTCCGCATCAGCATTTTCGATCTCCGGCGCTATCCCTGGGTGGAACCGGAACACCTGCAGCAGGTCGACTGTCTCCTCGATTCCTAGCGGATGGCTGCATTCCGTATAAATGGAGTGTTGTGATGGGTCGACCCCATGGGCTTCCCTGAGGCACGAACCCCAGGCTTATGACGGACCTTTGGTTGGGCTCTGGCTCGTCGCAACGCGGTACAGTGCCTTCTTTTTGATTGCTGGCCTCCGAGATGTCTGAGTAGTGCGGTCCGGCCTCCCGCGGATCTTCCTCTACTTCCTCGTTCGAATGTGCCTCGGCTCGGCGTGGACTTATCAGGTCCCATTCTGCACAAAAACCGGCCTCCCTATGTGCTGGACGGTAGATGGTGCTCAAATCACTGCCGGGCTCGTAGGCTAGTAGTTGGCCCCCGCATCCCTTGCCCAAGAGTGCAGACGCCAGGGTCCCCTGACTGCGCAGTATTGTATCGCGGTCCTCCGCGTCTGTGGTGAAGTTGTCGTCGTCTACTGCGGGTCCATAACTCCCGAACTGGCGTCGATTTACGGCGCCTACGTTATGGTTTGGCGGCAGTTGGACGCCAGCGGTCGCAAAGCGACCTAGATGCGTATTTTTGCTTGTTTTGGTGATCTCAACATCATTTTCGGACTTCGGGAAGGCCAGGGTAAACCGACATATTCTGGCGGTTTCAGTTTCCTGATTTAACTGTTTTTTTAATGCTTCTAATTTTCCACCACATCCCGTGTATGTTGTGCAATACATTTTGAAGATGTTGTTGAGCTACTGAGCTTCTTCAGCAGCGTAAATTCCCAAATATTTATTTAAACACAATTGGTTTCGATTTAAGATGATTTATTTGCCATGCAAGGCGATTGTTGCGATTCGATGCGAGAGCTTATAGTCGAGATTTACATGTATACAACGACGACGACGATTCGAGACGAGATGCTAGTTGAAGACAGTTTACATGTATACAACGACGACGACGATACGACGATACGAGATTCTAGACTGATTCCAAGGGCAGGCGGGCCCATTGCCCGTGCCCAAAATGCAAGTGAGAGCGAGCGATGCATCGAGGAAGCGATAGAGGTGGCGAAAGATCGAGAGAGCAATATAGAAGACGACAGATCGAGAGAGCGATGTAGAAGGCAAAGTAAAGAAAGAAGACGAGAGAGAACGGCTGGATAGGCTGCTGCCGTGAGGGAGCTTATATATGTATGACAATATGTAGACAATGTGGTACAGTGGGCAGTATCAACGACGAACAATAATAGAATTTACACTACTGCTGCACCACTGACTAAGACTATGTTTTAGGAGCAAGTTTGGGCTGCGTAACCCAACAGATGTCTTGTGAGATATTCTGCGATTCAATATAAAGTCTGCTCATTTTTGATAATTTATCTTTCATTAAATTGAGATTGTATTGGGTGACCTCTTGATACATACTGTCGTCTATCTCACATCGTATCTCGTTGCAAAGGCGTAGTAGTTCCTCTGCCTGTCTACTGTTCTGACAAGTTGCTTTCTGACTAACAGAATGGCTTAAAGTGATGTCTAAGAACTTTTCTCCGAAACTTCCGGCTGTTTTGTTTGTTCCGCAGAACTTTTCCTTTAAGATTTTTTTTCTGTAGTGTCTTTCATCTAAGATGTTGCATTCTAATCCGAGCGCGTTCAGCCTTTTTTGCATGTTTCTCCTGTAGTGCCTTTCGTCTAAGATGTTTCTTTCTAATATCACACCTTTCTCACCATTCAGTGGTCTGATTAGTTTCATGTTTTTTTCAATTAAGAAATAGAATATCATTCTTTCGAAATATTCCTCCTTTCCGATACCATCCTTCATTAATTTTGCGTGATTTGCTACAATAGCTCTCTTTTTATCGTCTCCATACTTTTCAGAGCGTGTACTGTTGTGTTTTTAGGTAGCGGTTTTTCTTCTTATTCATCCTGAAGCTTTAACATTTCTTCTTCCAACTGCTCCTGCTCTTATAGCAACTTTTGCCGAATCGTGGCCATTTTTTTTTTTATTTATTTGCTAAACCTTTTAGTCTAAAGTGAACCGTTGGGGGTGTTTTTATTGTGGTCGCCTTGCCCCGACTCACAACTTGGACGTGTTTACTTAGGCTGAGGTTAGTTTGCGATTTTTTCTACTGTGTCTCTTACCACTGATGGGGGAGATCAGTATCCTTTTTTGGATTTTATCTACTGTGTCTCTTACCACTGGTGGGGGAGATCAGTATCCTTTTTGCGACTTTATTTACTGTGTCTCTTACCACTGGTGGGGGAGATTAGTAACTTATTGCCGTCTTTTTTAATTATTGATAGTGACCTTGGTATTTAAACCCAAGGGATTACGCTATTCTGTTTTTATTGCCACTAGCACCTTGATATAAAATTCAAGGGTTTACGCTGGTCTGTCTCTTACCACTGGTGGGGGAGAACAGAGGCTTGGTGTTTTTTAGGTTGCGACCTTACTATCGAAGACAAGGGTTTATGCTTTTCCTGGCGCTGATACTTCTGAATTTCTTACCACGGGTGGGGGAAACACAGAGGCTCGATGGACCAAATGTTGATGTTGTTGAGTTGAGTTGTAAATTCAAACTGTTTTATTTTCAAAACTTATGCACTATATATAGGAAAATATAAGGTAATTAAAACTAAGATTAACGATAAGAAATGGAGGGATGTGTGGCACTTTTGCCCACGCTCATCCCTTCTAATGACACCTACTACATACATACCACATGTGTTAATAGATTTGGGTTCGACGTGACGCATGTATATGATTTTATGGTCGAACTCTATGTGTCCTTTTTCTCAAGTGGCCTCCTTCAAGTAGACTGTATTGTTTATTTTTTGGCCTGTGTCGGTTCCTGTTCATGTTTTTTGAACAGTCTTGTTGAATGTCCTGAAGAGCCAGTCGTTGTCCTTGTTTAGCTTACCCAAAACGATAGTGGCTTAGCTTCAACAAACGTACATTGATAAGTACTTAATGGCTTCAGAGGTGCTATTTCGCACGCATTATCATTTGCATTGGCCCATGGCCAATTCCCTTCGCAGACATACACGTCGAAAGCAGTTCGTTGGCATTTATGTAACGATGCTTCGGACATTACATGGTATGAATCCAGCAAAAAGTTGTAAATGAGATACGACTCTCGTACCACTGGGATCATTATGTGGTTGTGCGTCTCAAAAGAATAGAAACTATTTTATATAGTCGAGATGATTGACTGTTTATCAACGGAATGCTTACGCTGATAACTAATTTGTCGTCGACTATTGCTCCACTGGCAGTGAGTAATTTGTAGATAGCTTGTACCTCATTAGTACCTCTTCCAGGTAGCTTATACTTGTCAGGCAAATGCTCTCTTATTTCTTGAATTTCGCTATTCATTTGAGTCGGAGTTATTAAGTCTGGGCTCAGCTTGCCGTGATTTATATCGATCAGCAATCCCACCATGTCTGCTTAAATTCTTTCGCTTTCCGAAATCGCCATGCTTAGTTGTTTGGTTAGCATAAAAAACCTGATTATTTCTTGATATATGTAAAAGTTCTGCTGGATTTTCTTTGTCAATTCGTCAACGTGAATTTCAGTTTTCTTAAATTGTTCGTTGATTTCCTTTGTAGTTCGTGTCAAAACATTTAGAGTTGATTCGACTATCGTTGTTTGCTTTTTAATCAAAAAATTCAAATAATTTTGATTTGCGAAAAGCACCTTCATGTTCCTTTATCTTTATGTTCCAATCCATTAGTCCGAATACGATGTGGTAGTATGATCCCAAAAATCCGAATGGTGCACGTTTGACTCTCGCATATCTATTCCCGAACATGTGTTTATTTGTGTCTTCCATGCGCGATATTTGCCTTTGCATATATCCGATGACATTCAAACAATCCATTTTGAATTTATCCAGCTTGGGGCATACATTGTTCATTTGTAGCAGCATAATATTTATGTGATCATTGATTTGCAGAAATGACTTCATATCAAAGTATACGATCAAATTGCATTTGGACTCAATGACTTCCACTTGGCCCATTGGATCTAGATATACTGCTGTCTTATCCAACAATTCGTGTATTATTCCATTTGTGACGTTAATGGGTGCTGCTAGCAATATCGGCAGTATCATCAGTAAGCAGAGTGTTGTTCCCCATAGGTTGAATTCCTTAGGCTTTAAGGTAGTAAGACCTGTTCCATTTACTGTTTTTTGGTCAGCGTTTTCTGTATATTTCTTGATTTTAACAAGAGGACAGACCTTATGTATTGGTCGCTTGATCGTCGTTTTCTCTAAATCTAACGATACAACTCGTACTCGACCGTAGTTGCCTGGGTGGGTTTTTGATATTCTAGCTAGTGGCCATTTCGACGGTTGAGTGTCTTCGTTCTTAATAAGAACGATATCTCCGTCCTGTAGGTTTTTCTCAGGCTGTTTCCACTTATTTCTTTGTTGAAGCGTGTGCAGATGGTCTTCTTTCCATCTTTTCCAAAAATCTCTTTGAAGCTTTTGAACTAGTTTCCACTTATTAAGAGATGTTATAGCCACATCTTCTTCTGGAACTGGTATTGACAACATTGGTTTTCCAATAAGGAAGTGCCCTGGGGTTAAAACATCTTCGCCATTAATTTCACTTGAGGTATAAAGTGGGCGAGAGTTTAGTACTGCTTTAATCTGGGCTAGTACAGTTGTCATTTCTTCAAATGTGAGTTTGACTTCTCCGATGGTCCTTTTTAAATGATATTTAATTGATTTTACGCCTGCTTCCCAAATTCCGCTAAAGTGTGGTCCTGACGGGGGGGAAAAATGCCATGTTGTGTTTTCATTGGCTAGTATTGGGGCAATGTCACTATTCTATATAATCGCTTTTTAAAATCTGCGTCTAGACATCGGTTTGCTCCCACAAAGTTCGTTCCATTATCCGAATATAGGTGAGCACATTTCCCTCGCCGTGCAGTAAATCGTCTCAGTGCTGCTAAAAATGCTTCCGTTGTCATGTCACTGACTGCTTCCAAATGAATCGCCTTAGTAGCAAAGCATATAAATACTGCTACGTATCCTTTGAACGATTTCTGTCCTCTTCCTTTGGAACATCTCATATGAAATGGTCCTGCATAATCCACTCCTGTGTGTGTAAAAGGACTGGAGATTATTATTCGTCCCGTCGGAGGGTTTCCCATCATTTGTTTAGCTGCTTTCTGACGATATCGAATGCATTTGGTGCACCTTCGCACAAATTGCTCAATATCTTTTTTGACTGATATTATCTAATATTGGCGTCTGATCATCGCTTCCATCAACTGATTCCCTCCATGAAGGGTTGCATGATGACATTCTTTAATTAAGAGCCCAGTTAAATGAGACTTCATAAGTATGACTGGATGTTTTGTGTTAAATGGAAGGTCAGACTTAGTTAACCGTCCACCTACTCTAAGTAAACCATCTTTATCCAGGAATGGATAGAGGTTACTGATCCTGCTGTTGTTTTTGACCGTTTCTCCTCTGCTGAGCTGCTGAATTTCGGCGTTAAACTGTTTCTTCTGGTATAATCTGATAATGAGTATTCTCGCAGATTGTTGTTCGATTGCAGTCAAGTATTGCGGTAAGGTACTTCCTCTGTGGAAAAAACGCTTTATGTATGCTAATACTCCCTGTAGCTTAAGCCAACTCGAATAGCGTGATACGAGCTCATTTGTAAACTCTCCTTCATATTTGAGATTTATAAATGTAGACTTATGTTCAGTCTGTTCGTTTGTGGTTATTGTCCATTGGTCTATTAGCAAGGTAAGCCAATTTGGGCCGTACCACCAATTATTTAGATCTTGTAATTTGGCTGGAGAGATGCCACGCGATGCACTGTCTGGTCCTTTGTGCTAACATGATGCCATATTGCTTGAGGCACGTAGGTTTTTATTTCGTCTACTCTCTTCCTTATGAACTTATCCTTGTTCTTACTTTCCCGAATCCATGCTAAAGTAATAGTTGAGTCACTCCAAGCGTACATTGCAGTAGCCTGAGGTATCGATTCTGATGCACGGTTCATTAACTTGGCTAGTAAATGAGCGGCGCATAGTTCCAGTTTGGGTAACGTCTTCCTATTTTTTATTGGATTGACTTTTGTTTTTGCCGTCAGAAGCTTTAAAGTGTATGGTGTCTTTATGTATGCATATGCTTTTTCTGACGCGTCACCGAATCCATGCGTTTCCACATGACAGTTGAGATGAGTACCTATCCATCGCTGAATACGAAGATCCTTTGCCATGTCCATGCCTTCTGAAAATTTTTTCCATTCGTCTGCAAGGCCGTTGGGTTATTCTTCGTCCCATGTTACTTTCAGTAGCCAGAGTTTCTGCACGTAGAGTTTTGCGATGACTGTGACTGGAGACAACCATCCAATTGAATCAAAAATGCACGCTACTTGGGATAGAACTGATCTTTTTGTACAAGTCTTCGCAGTGCTCATGTTGACTTTAAATTTAAATTTGTCTTCTTTTGGCTGCCAATGTAGTCCCAGTGTTTTACCTGTTTCTTTGTCGTTTATTTCTACGACTTCATTCTCCATTGCAGAGTCAATTTTCCCCATTGCTTTTTCGTTTTTCGATAACCATTTCCGAAGATGAAATCCGAAGGCACTGAACGCTGGAGCAATTCTTTTTTGTATATTTTGTGCTTCCTCAGTTGTTTCCGCTCCTGTCATTAAATCATCCATGTAACAATCAGATTTGATGATGTTTCGCAGATTGTGGTCCAGGGTATAATTAGCTATCTCCATTAACGTTCGAACAGCTAAAAACGGTGCTGACGATGTCCCATACGTAACTGTTTGTAATTCATACTCCTCTATGGGCTTCATTGGATCATCCCTCCAGAGTATGCGATGGTATGGTTGGTCTTCTTTGGAAATTTGTATCTGTCTGTACATTTCTTCCACATCGGCAGCTAATACAATATTCCACGTTCTCCATTTGATGATGATGTCGAAAATGTCTTTTTGCAACCTTGGCCCAGTATACATTATATCATTCAGACTTTTCCCGTTCGATGATTTTGCAGATGCATCGAAGACGACTCTCAATTTTGTCGTAGCACTTCCCTCTCTGATGACCGCTTGATGGGGAAGATAATATTTTCCCATCGATCCATCATTAAATTTAGCCATGTGACCGAGATCCTTGTACTCCTTCATAAAGCTCATGTATCCTTTATGGAGCTCGTCTTGTCTCTTTAATTTGTGTTCCATTGATAAATCGTCCATTTTTGTCGAGTTTGACGGAATTTTTGTATTCTTCCATAGTTTTTTCCATCTCTTCTGTACTAGCGTCTGGGTCTTCGGCTTCTTCCAGCTCCCTAAATCGCTCCAAATTAGTGACTGCCGACGTAAATGGCTTGGTTTTGGTTTTGATCCAACTAAATTTAGTATATTGTCCGAGAATGCCATCAATCTTGACAACACCGTTTTCGAGAATACTTGCAAATACTTCTCCTCCTCGATTCTGTCCGATTTATTGAATAACGGATCAGCCAGATGATAATTTTTCCATTTCGTATTGGAACGATTTCTCTGGTTGAGCACTGGTTAGAGATGACAAGACGGCAGCCTCTACTTCTTCTTTATGATTGCTTAGGAATCGTAGCGTTATCTCGACTCTGATTTTGTGTTTTGTCATGTATTTTAGTGACGACTTTTTGACGAGGAAGTCCTAGCAGCTGAGCGACTTCCTCTGATATCGAAGATACCTGAGATCCTTGGTCGATTAATGCTCTTAATAGCACGTATTCTCCGTTGGCAGCCTTTACTCTTACTTGTGCTGTTGCCAGGATTACTGTTGATCCACTTTGGACATCATTGTCGTAGCATTTTCTGGTGTTTTTTTGAATTCAGTATGCAACATTTCGTTATGATATTGGTAGCATTTTCTACAATTTTTGTTTTTTTTCGTAGCACTGCTCGTTTCTATTGTGCTTTAAACAGATAAGGCACAACCTTTGCTCTTTTGCCCATTGCAATCGGTTTTCTAATGATAACCGTTCGAATTTTCGGCACTCCGAGATAACATGACCTTTATAGTTGCGACACTTACATTTTGTCATTTTTGAGTAGACGGGTTTTATTTGCTTTTGATATGTCTTCCTTCCTCTGGTAGCATGATTGTTTCCCGCTACTGCTGTTAGTGTTTGATACTGCTGTTCCAAGAATTTTAGCACATCTGATAACTTCTGAATTTCTCTGGGTTTTTCATTATCGAACTTTCGAATTATTATTCTTGCGATAAAGGGATCTTCCTCATTTATATTTATTCGTAATGCATTAATGGTATTTCTGCATTCGTTCGTTGTATCTAGAACCTGTCTTACATCGTCGGCATTGTTGCTGTTAATCTCTGATTGGTCCAAAAGTCTATCCCATTGCGCTGTGAATAGCATCCTGCTATTTTCGTACCTCTTTTTGAGCGTCGACCAAGCTACTTCATAGTTGGCAGCCGATATTTGCAAGTGTTGGATTAGACGTGCTGCTTCACCTCTTAACGCACCTTTCAGCCTCATAATTTTTTCCGTATTGTGTATGCTCTTTTGATCATGTATCATCTCTTCGAAGAAATTGTGAAATGTCGTCCATTCCTTTACGTCTCCATCGGACGTTGGTATTTTTACTTTTTCAAACTCTACTTGGTATCTAAAATCGTTATCGATCCGATTAGATTCGATTTTTAATTGGTTTTTTAATATTTATAATTTTCTCCCACATTCCGTGTATGTCGTGCGATACATTTTTGTGACGTCTTCTGAGAGACTCTGCGATTCTATATACAGTCTTCTCATTTTTGATAACGTATCCTCCAGACAATCGATACCGTATTGGTTAATCACTTTATGCATTTTGTTGTTTATCTCACCGCGTATGTCGTTGCAAAGGCGTAGCAGTTCCTCTGCTTGTCAAGTGGTCTGAAAAGTTTCTTTCTGACTTACGGATTGGCTTAAGGTGCCGTCTAAAAATGTGTCGTCGAAACTTATGGTTTTTCCGGTAGATGGGCCGGGCGATTCTACAGGTAGGTTTCTCCTGTAGTGCCTATCGTCTAAGATGTTTCTTTCTAAGATCACACCCTTCTCACACTTTAGTTGTCCTTTTAGTTTCATATATTTATCTTTTAAGAAATAAAATATTGTTTTTTTCGAAATATTCCTCCTTTCCGAAACCATCCTTTATTAATTTTTCGTGATTTGCTTCAATAGCATTCTGGATTGTTTCCAACTTTTTCAAGGCGTCGGCTGTCTGGATTTTAGTAAGCGGTTGTTTTGATGCTTCGTCCTGAAGTTTTAACATTTGCTCCTCTAACTGCTCCTACTCTTCTAGCAACTTTTGCCGAATCGTGGCCTTTTTTTTTATTTTTTATTTAACCTTTTAGTTTCAAGTGAACCGTTGGGGGTGTTTTTATTGTGGTCGCCTTGTTGACTACGTTGTGCCCCGACTCACAACTTGGACGTGTTCACTTAGGCTGAGGTTATTTTACGATTTTATCTACTCTATCTCTTACCACTGCTGGCGGAGATCAGTGTCCTTTTTTGGATTTTATCTACTGTGTCTCTTACCACTGGTGGGGAAGATCAGTATCCTTTTTTGGATTTTATCTACTGTGTCTCTTACCACTGGTGGGGGAGATCAGTATCCTTTTTGCGACTTTATTTACTTTGTCTCTTACCACTGGTGAGGGAGATTAGTAACTTATTGTCGTCTTTTTTAATTATTGATACTGACCTTGGTATTGAAACCCAAGCGATTACGCTATTCTGTTTTTATTGCCACTAGCACCTTGTTATAAAATTCAAGGGTTTACGCTATTCTGTCTCTTACCACTGGTGGGGGAGAACAGAGGCTTGGTGTTTTTTAGGTTGCGACCTTACTATCGAAGACAAGGGTTTATGCTTTTCCTGGCGCTGATACTTCTGAATTTCTTACCACGGGTGGGGGAAACACAGAGGCTCGATGGACCAAATGTTGATGTTGTTGAGTTGAGTTGTAAATTCAAACTGTTTTATTTTCAAAACTTATGCACTATATATAGGAAAATATAAGGTAATTAAAACTAAGATTAACGATAAGAAATGGAGGGATGTGTGGCACTTTTGCCCACGCTCATCCCTTCTCTATTAGATCTGGGAAGCCCCCTTGTTATACCAAAGAGTTATCCAGTCTAAAAAACTTAAAATCAAGACTTTACAAAAAATTTCAAGAAGTTGGCTCTCCTTCTTCTCTCTCTCGCTATGTAATGGCTCGGTCAAACTTTTCAGTTCTTAATTCCCAGTGCTATAAGAACTACCTATCTCGATGCGGCATCTTCAGTCCCTTGCTAAATTAAAGCTCTCTGATCATGATCATGATCTCCGGAAAGTTAAGCCGGTGTTTTCACCGGGTCCGGACGGAGTTCCCGGCTGTGTACTTAGGTACTGCGCAGAGTCTGTGTGGACCGTTGCTTAAACTATTCAGCCTGTCCATAAACTCTTCATGCTTCCCCTCCATATGGAAGGAGTCGTTCATAATTCCTCTCCATAAGAAAGGTAGTAAGTCTGACGCGAAGAACTACAGAGGTATATCAAAGTTATCCGCAATTCCTAAAGTGTTTGAGAAAATTTTAACTCCGCACCTGCAGCATCTTTGCAGATCACTTATATCTCCTGCCCAGCATGGATTTATAAGGCGGAGATCAACAGCCACGAATTTATTGGAGTTCACTTCCTTTATCCTTAAAGGTTTCCAAGGTAATCTACAGACGGATGTCATTTACACAGATTTCAGTAAAGCATTCGACTCTGTAAACCACACTCTCCTAGCACAAAAACGTTTCCTTTTAGGGTTTCCACCCAATCTCTTGAGATGGATTTCTAGCTACCTTTGTTCCAGGTCCCAAAGAGTCCTCTTCAAAAACTCCCTATCTTCACCAGTTATGGTTACTTCGGGCGTACCACAGGGCAGCCATCTAGGCCCCCTACTCTTTACACTCTTTATTAAGGACCTGCCTTCGGTATTAACATACTCTCGAGTACTTATGTATGTGGATGATGTTAACCTGTGTGTCCAGTTCAAGGAGAGCTTATCTCACTCCAGGTTGCAATCCGATCTTAATAGCTTTCAGTCATGGTGTTGTGCAAATTTGTTATACCTTAATGCTTCGAAATGTAAAGTAATGACATTTCATCACTCCAGCGCCTTTCTGGCTCCTTACACACTAGGCGGGGGTTCTCTCGAGAGAATTACCCTAGTTGATGATCTTGGTGTTCTTTTAGATCCCAAGTTAAAGTTTTATGAACACATTTCTTCCATGGTAAATAAGGCCATGGGCGTGCTTGTGTTTATAAAGAGGTGGTCAAAGGAATTTGACGACCCCTATATAACAAAGACTCTCTATATATCGCTTATTCGTCCGATTTTAGAATATGGTTCTTGTGTATGGTGCCCTCAGTACAAAGTACACTAGGACCGTATAGAATCAGTACAGAAAAACTTTTTAATTTTCGCTCTACTCAACTGGGATGCAAGTGTGAGACTGCCGTCTTACTCTAGTAAATCGCTTTTAATAAACCTTCCATCTTAAGTTAACCGTAGAAAAATGCTTGGTGTGATTTTTGTGGACAACTTGATCAAGGGTGACGTAGATAGCCCTGACTTGTTGAGCCGCATAAACTTCACGATTCCTATTAGAATTACTAGAAATGATATACCTTTTTTCCTTCCGATTTTTAGATCGAATTATTTCTTGCATGAACCTTTTAGAGTTTTATGCTCGGATTATAATTCCCTCTACCATATCATTTCGGCAACTAATTCCCTTCCTCTTCTTAAATTACTATTACTCACATACCTTTCTCGTAGTTAGTAATTGTAGTTGTGGAGTACGATAGTTTTAATGCATGATTAATTCCTTTAGTAAGATTAGTTGTAATTTTCCTCGAATCTATCTTTCCTGCATGATCGCGATCGGTTCGGTTAACGATTCGCGCGTTTTGCGGCCGCGCCCCTCGGTCGGTTGGGTGGGAGGACGGCTTCGTTTCGGCCTGGGATTAGCGCGTAACAGCATTCGGCTGGTGTCCCATGGGCCACTTGATGGTGCAGTCATTGCACGTCAACGTCCAAATATATATACATCTATACTCTTCGAGTACCGGGTATAAAAATTAAGTCGCACCTTTTCGGAGATTTTTATCTATTAGATGTTTCCATATTTGTTTATATACATTTTTTACATCTGCCTTTTCTAAATGTCTTTATCTACTTCCTACATATACATACACGGCTGTGTGCGAGAGAGAGAGGGAATGAGTCTGCGCTTGGAAGGCCCCTGAAATTTCATTTGTTCCTTCGGGCTATACTAATGATCCGATCTGATCCAAATTCAACATGATGATAGATATGGTAATTTTCTATGATTCTGCGTTTTTGGTTTTCCCGGTTCTTCAAAATTGTAGATTTTCGATCTTTGTGGGGGCGGAAGGAGTCGTGGCAAAATTTTGAAACAAACTCGTCTCGGTTGGATATCACATGAGCTTGGATAGAAAGTTTGGCTGATCTAGCTCTTAAAGTCTCTGAGATCTAGGCGTCAAAAAATTCGATCAGGCATAGCGCCCACCCCGGTGTGTGAGAGAGAGCGGTTTTCTTCATTGTGGATATATTTATGATCTGATTTGATTCAGATTCAACAGTCTGATAGATATCGTCATTTTCTATGACTCTGCGTTTTTAGATTTCTCGTATTTTCAAAATTTTGCATGGCACAGATTTTCGTCTCTTGAGTGGGCGGAAGAGGGCGGTGAAATACACTAGTATTAGTGTGATAGGACAGGAGTTTGGATACAAAATTGTGTTCCTCTAGCTTTTATAGTCTCTGAGCTATAGGCGCTAATGAAGACGGGCGGACGGACGGACAGACAGACGCAGCTATATCGACTCGGCTATTGATACTGATCAAGAATATATATACTTTATGGGGTCGGAAACGCTTCCTTCTGGGTGTTACGCACATCAATTTGTTCAACCCATCTAATATACCCCTTTACTCTTCGAGTACCGGGTATAAAAACTGTGCTTAATAACAAACCATAATCGCTTAAAAAAAATTTAAATCTCCGAATCAATCAAAAAAAGTCATTTTGGGCCACAGCGGAAAAAAACTTTCAATTTTGTCGATTAGTGTTACAAGATCAGAGTCAAATTGCGTTTACGGTTATATGTGTTTTCTTATTTCCTTTTGCTTATGTGGGGCTATAAAGAAGTAGTTTAATTTGCATAAAATCAAATATTTGTTATGTATTATACGACATACACCATTTTGATTGCTTCGTTGCTGTCGAATTCGTCTCGTGCCGCAGCATGATCCGAACAGTTGCAGTACCCGAGCCGAGCCCTTGGTACCGAATTTTTAGACATCGTTAGCGACGGCCGTTTGTTAATGGTTAAAGGTACTAGGCTTATAAAGAGTAAGATGCCCAACGCCCTTACAGTTTCAAGTATTGTATGGAGCGAAATTTTCTGTATGTGCCGAAATAAGTACTGTCTCGATCACAAGAATTTGAGAAGAGCACACGGATCTAAAAATAGATTGAGATTGCATGTGTGAGTACACACAGAGCTGCAAGTACATATGTGTGCGTATTTATGCCGAGCTGCCGAATTAACGAGACGAGTTTTCTGCGATTTCATGAGCCACAAATGTATTTACTGAGTGTTGCTTATTGAAGCTACGCCAGAATATTCTACACACAATTAATCTAATGTGAAGTCATGTCTGATACACATTATGTATTTGCACATATTGGATTGTGCATTGGATTTGATTTTTCCGTTAAATAGAAGCTGTGACAATGCTGCCGGTAAGAGCCATGTGGATAGAAGAAGACAATGCTGCGGCCGCATTTTTTATGCTGCGATGTATCATTGGCAAGTGTTACCGTATTCTGTATAGTATTTTTACAAAATTGTGAAAATTGCGAAATTAAAGTCGTCAGCACACAATTTTTGTTTGATGGAGCTAACGATGGCTTCACATACATCGGACTCCTCATGAGCAAGCTCAATAAGCGTTTTCCACATTAAATAATAAATCGCCCATTATACTGACGATTTCTTTAAATTTCAATAAAAATGTTTTTGCACTCTTTTCACTCACCTCGTTTGTTTATTTTAGCAGGCCGAACAGCTGACAAATGGTGCAAAAAATGCTGCTCAGCTTCGCTGCTTTGATACTGTTCATATTTGTGCCACTGTGCGTTTCATCGCTCGTGCTTTGATTTGCACTCAGATGCTTTTAATCTTTTAATAAATCTGCCCAATTTGTTATGGCAGTGGTTTTTATATTAATAATATCAATAATTATATCTGTAACGTGCAACGGAGCCAGTGTTGTCGGACGAGATTCGATCCGTGCTGGCGGGCACGCTATATTTTTCTGGCTTGGGCTCGTTGGCTTTGGGGGTGGTGGTCTTGCCACACACAGATCGATTCCGCTCCGCTGCTGTTAATTATTGTTAATATCTCGAGAAGTTAGCGTGCTGCGACAAAAATAAATGCTTGAACCGGTAGAAAGAAAATCGAAAGCAAAAGAAAGAGTCAGAGAAGAAAAGAAAAAAAGAAGAAGAAAAGAGGAAAAGAGTTGGAGAGGGGGAGTTCGACATCCACAGATGTTGCGTGGACTTATGTACCCTACCCTACCGATGAGCACGTATTTGACTCCCGTAGACTCAAGTGCTCCCTGATCTCTGCAATCACAAGAACGGTGGCATTGGTTCAGATTCGTTAGTCTACTCGAAGACTACCATAATTACTAAAGCGATAGAACGATAAGTTGATTTCATGATACTATATGTAAATTTTATTCAAATCTCAGTCGGTTGTTTCTAATTTTTATTTCTAAGTCCTATCAATATATTCTATGCATAAGGCGGTTTTATTTTGATTAATACTAGCTATAAAGACGAAAATATTTGTATTGATGAATCAAGGTTTATGGTAAATAGAAATCAGATCTTATATATATATATATTTAGGCGGTAAATGGTGTGATGATAACATTATAATTTAGGAATGATAATTGAATCCTATAAATCTTCATAAGGAGTTCTTGCTCTAATTTCTTTAATCCTAATAATTCAGTTCTTATTATATATATTATCAACGCATATGTCAGACTTTATGTTAATATTTATGGAAACTGAATTCAATCTTGGAGAGGTCAAACTAGTGCTCGAGAACTCTATTTGGGTCAGGGCTCAACACTACTAAGGCCATATTTTCACACAAAAATTATTTTTTTTTTTTATTTAACCTTTTAGTTTCAAGTGAACCGTTGGGGGTGTTTTTATTGTGGTCGCCTTGTTGACTACGTTGTGCCCCGACTCACAACTTGGACGTGTTCACTTAGGCTGAGGTTATTTTACGATTTTATCTACTCTATCTCTTACCACTGCTGGCGGAGATCAGTGTCCTTTTTTGGATTTTATTTACTGTGTCTCTTACCACTGGTGGGGAAGATCAGTATCCTTTTTTGGATTTTATCTACTGTGTCTCTTGCCACTGGTGGGGGAGATCAGTATCCTTTTTGCGACTTTATTTACTTTGTCTCTTACCACTGGTGAGGGAGATTAGTAACTTATTGTCGTCTTTTTTAATTATTGATACTGACCTTGGTATTGAAACCCAAGCGATTACGCTATTCTGTTTTTATTGCCACTAGCACCTTGTTATAAAATTCAAGGGTTTACGCTATTCTGTCTCTTACCACTGGTGGGGGAGAACAGAGGCTTGGTGTTTTTTAGGTTGCGACCTTACTATCGAAGACAAGGGTTTATGCTTTTCCTGGCGCTGATACTTCTGAATTTCTTACCACGGGTGGGGGAAACACAGAGGCTCGATGGACCAACTGTTGATGTTGTTGAGTTGAGTTGTAAATTCAAACTGTTTTATTTTCAAAACTTATGCCCTATATATAGGAAAATATAAGGTAATTTAAACTAAGATTAACGATAAGAAATGGAGGGATGTGTGGCACTTTTGCCCACGCTCATCCCTTCTAATGACACCTACTACATGCATACCACATGTGTTAATAGATTTGGGTTCGACGTGACGCATGTATATGATTTTATGGTCGAACTCTATGTGTCCTTTTTCTCAAGTGGCCTCCTTCAAGTAGACTGTATTGTTTATTGGTTGGCCTGTGTCGGTTCCTGTTCATGTTTTATGAACATATTTCCCGCGGATTGCTAAAGATGTGATGACTGCGAGTTTGTTGGCCTCCTTCAAGTGGACTGTATTTATATTTATATATATAAATTTTTTTTTTTTTTTGTGCTGTCGGGTCCTGTTCATGTTTTATGTACATTCCCCCCCGTTTAGTCTAAGTTGCTGAGCAAGACTGGAGGTTATGAGGTGCATTTGTGACCCGGAATCTAAGAGTGCCCGACACGGCAAAACATCACTGCTGGAATTCTGAGCTATCAGAGCGGTGGCTGAAGATTGTGAATGAAATGTAATAACGTGTGATATTTGATATTTGATTTTCCAACTTCTGACATCTTTGCTCCAGAAAGTCGGTGAATTGCTCAGCTGTGGGTATGTTGTCCAACGACGGAGTGTCATCCCACTTGGCTTGTGTGGCACTCTCCACTTTTTGCAGAAGGCTGTATATTATAACGCAGTCAACAACTTGTTCCTTTTTAACCATACTACTTAAGGCTAGCAGATTCCCAATTGCGGTATCTGTCAAGAACCGGAGTTGAGACACAGACGACCCCTCAACGCGCTGCACAACCAGCATGTCAGTGACATGTGCCTGAAATATTGAAAGGCTTATTATTAAATCGTCTGCTCAGCAAATCTAGAGCGATAGGATAGCTGTCGTGGTCAAACTCCGGCGACGAGATCGTGCCTAGAGCTGGTCCTTTCAGGCAGAATCGTAAGTGTTGCAGTTTCTCCACATTCGTCAAGTCCGGATCCTTGTCAATTATGGAGGAAAACATGCTCCAAAAGGCGGAATACTGCGAGCAGCCCCCATTGAACTCCAGAAGCTATAAGTCCGGCAGGCGATTCCGATGCTTCATTAAAAACGTAGCTAGGGCTTCTTCATTGTGGTCCATCCGCATTGTTGGGCAAGGGACCATTGTGGACTGCCGTTTGTGGATTTAATTCACGCCTAATGCTAATCTCCAGCATTACCACGCACTCGTCAAACTTGTCTCTTAAGGGACTATAGATCTCATCAAGATCAATCCTTTCCAGGGAAATTTGGTGCTCGTTGAACGACGCGGCCAGATCCATTAGAGACTTTAAGCGCACATTCAACTCCTCCTCACTGAGCTCACCGATCTTCTCCTTGTCGGCGGCACTTCCAATCCTCTGTGCTGTCACAAGCATGGGTCTCACCTTATGCTCAGCCGGTGAATAACCTCGAACAGCTTGAAATACACCACACAATTGATCGCAGCGTTCGAACACACGGGCTTGCCGTTTTCCAGACCAGCAACGAGAGTTTGTAACTTGCCGACAACAACAATAGAATCCACACTGAGAGCTCCGAAACCAAAATGAAGCAGCAAGCAGAAGGTAAAGCAGATGACGCGAGAACCGTTATTGTTGCTTATGCACAACCGAACCGAACAACCGTGATTTTTTCACGAATTAGTAAACGACAAATTTTTTGATATAATTGTTTATATTTTTTATTACGTCGTGGGGTCACCAAAATGTTGAGCTACTGAGCTTCTTCAGCAGCGTAATTGTCAATATATTTTATTAAAACCAGAATTGATTAAACGCACTATTAATGTCTGTAATTTGGCTTTATTTGCATGCAAGGCGATTGGGGCGATGAGATGATATAGTTAATACAAATATTTAATACAATCAGATAACGGCGCGACAATAACATTTTACTAAGACGACGATCGATATTGCAGTGTCTTCTGCTCTGACGATGAGCCTCCCTCACAGCTCTTGCGGGACGACGAACGAGACGAGAAAGGGTGAGAGCGTAGGGCAGAAGCAAGCAACAATTAAGAGAACTGTGTGGTCTTTATACTGCCATGGGCCGGCGTTAAGCCGAACATATTCCTTATATGACTTTTCGCTTTACGGTCAAGTTTCGTGGAATGTATCTGGTCCGAAAGGTATGGTATGGGTGTTCTAGATTCACAAAAGCACAGCTAGCTCAGGCAAATAGCACTACTCGACATAATTTGCGCTGTGGCCAAAAATGACTTTTATCTGATAGTTTCGGGGATTCAAAAAGGCACAGTTTTTTTAAAGAATTTTTGAAATCTGGTTTTATTTTCATGCTTTCTTCAGAGGTAGTGCTTCTTTTTTCACATTACTTTTGTATGTTTGTATTGAACTTTGCAGTTCTGAAAAGCTGATAAGTGCAGTTACAAATACTACCCAAACACTGTAGCTGCAGCTTACAAGACGGTAAGCTATTAAACTTTCAAATTCAAATTTGATCATGTTTTGCGGTATTTTTTCGGAAATTTTGACTTTGAAAACTCAGGGCTGTATGTTTCTTGGACTGTATATTTGGTTTTAGATATGTACATTAATTAGGTATCGTTTGTAAGAATCAACAGATAAACGACTAAGGTGGAGCCGTTTAACCAAACCTGGGCATGCCGAATTTTGCCGATAAATTCCGTTATTCGACATACAACCGTTATTTTTCTTACCAAAAATACAAAAATCTGTGTTGGTAACGGTTAAGTGGCATTTGGGATGGTACAGAACAGCGCACAGTGGGACATTCGGCCATTTCAGCTTGCCAAAGTAATAACTTTTGAACAACTAAATATATCTTCATGAAATAAACTGCATTTGAAAGAATTTTTTTTCAAAATTTAGTAAGCGAAAGTACATTATACTACAATGTCAGACAGCTTAACAACACATTGTCAAGGTTCAACTTTTTTCGATGCATATTTGTCTATATACAAAAATTTTTTGTAATATTTTTTTTTCAATAAAGAACGCTTAATTTTCAAATGACGCTACCTCGCTCGAAAAACCGGCAAAAAAAGAATGTCGCAGGTGCTAAATCCCATACAAAACCATATTTTGTTAAACTTTCTGACATTGGAGCAAAGTGTACTTTCGCATGTTTAATTTTGAAGAAATAGTCTTTCAAATGCAGTTTATTTCATGAAGATGTCCTTATTTGTTCAGAAGTTATTAGTTTAGCAAGCTGAAATGGCCGAATGACCCACTGTGCGCCGCGGCTCTACTTTATACCCGGTACTCAGTCAGTATATATGTATGTGAGCTTGTTTAATTTAATTTTATCCAAAAAAGAAAACAAAAAGAATTAAGTCGCACCTTTTCGGAGATTTTTATATATTGGATGTTTCCATTTTCGTTTACACACATTTTTTACAACTGTATTTTCTACATGTCTTTATCTACTTCCTACATGTACATACACGGCTGTGTGCGAGAGAGAGAGGGAATGAGTCTGCGCTTGGAAGGCCACTGAAATTTAATTTGTTCCTTCTGGCTATACGAATGATCCGATCTGATCCAGATTCAACACTCTGATAGATATGATAATTTTCTATGATTCTGCGTTTTTCGTTTTCCCGTATCTTTAAAATTGTAGATTTTCGTCCTTTGTGGGGGCGGAAGAGGGCGTGGCCAAATTTTGAAACTAACTCGTCTCGATTTGATATCACAGGAGCTTGGATAGAAAATTTGGTTGATCTAGCTCCTATAGTCTTTGAGATCTAGGCGTCAAAAAATTCGATCAGGCATTGCGCCCACCTCGGTGTGTGAGAGAGAGCGAGAGGGAACGATGCATTTTGAAATGGTTTTCTTCACTGTGTTTACATTTATGATCAGATCTGATCCAGATTCTACAATCTGATAAATATAGTCATTGTCTATGATTCTGCGTTATTAGATTCCTCGCATCCCTTAAAATTGTGCATGCCACAGATTTTCGTTCTTTGAGTGGGCGAAAGGGGGCGGGGCGATACACTTGTAACAGTGAGTTAGGACAGGAGTCTGGATACAAAATTATGTTCCTCTAGCTTTTATAGTCTCTGAGCTATAGGTGCTAATGAAGACGGACGGACGGACGGACAGCCAGGCATAGCTATATCGACTCGGCTATTGATGCTGATCAAGAATATATATACTTTATGGGGTCGGAACGCTTCCTTCTGGGTGTTACACACATCCCCTTTTGGCACAGATCTAATATACCCTTGAAGTGTCGCTCGATATAGGACCAACCGCATTGGATCGGTCGGGTAGGCTACCTCGATGTGTCCGCTTCTTTCGTAAAGCCGAGTTTGCGAAGCTTAATAACCTCATTAGGGATTTTGATTGGTCCGCTTTGTATTTGTGCACTGATGTTACGATATGCACAAACATTTTCTACGATGCACTTGACTCACTTTTTGAGTCTTGTGTCCCACTTTCCTGTCCTATTAGATCTGGGAAGCCCCCTTGTTATACCAAAGAGTTATCCAGTCTAAAAAACTTAAAATCAAGACTTTACAAAAAATTTCAAGAAGTTGGCTCTCCTTCTTCTCTCTCTCGCTATGTAATGGCTCGGTCAAACTTTTCAGTTCTTAATTCCCAGTGCTATAAGAACTACCTATCTCGATGCGGCATCTTCAGTCCCTTGCTAAATTAAAGCTCTCTGATCATGATCATGATCTCCGGAAAGTTAAGCCGGTGTTTTCACCGGGTCCGGACGGAGTTCCCGGCTGTGTACTTAGGTACTGCGCCGAGTCTCTGTGTGGACCGTTGCTTAAACTATTCAGCCTGTCCATAAACTCGTCATGCTTCCCCTCCATATGGAAGGAGTCGTTCATAATTCCTCTCCATAAGAAAGGTAGTAAGTCTGACGCGAAGAACTACAGAGGTATATCAAAGTTATCCGCAATTCCTAAAGTGTTTGAGAAAATTTTAACTCCGCACCTGCAGCATCTTTGCAGATCACTTATATCTCCTGCCCAGCATGGATTTATAAGGCGGAGATCAACAGCCACGAATTTATTGGAGTTCACTTCCTTTATCCTTAAAGGTTTCCAAGGTAATCTACAGACGGATGTCATTTACACAGATTTCAGTAAAGCATTCGACTCTGTAAACCACACTCTCCTAGCACAAAAACGTTTCCTTTTAGGGTTTCCACCCAATCTCTTGAGATGGATTTCTAGCTACCTTTGTTCCAGGTCCCAAAGAGTCCTCTTCAAAAACTCCCTATCTTCACCAGTTATGGTTACTTCGGGCGTACCACAGGGCAGCCATCTAGGCCCCCTACTCTTTACACTCTTTATTAAGGACCTGCCTTCGGCATTAACATACTCTCGAGTACTTATGTATGTGGATGATGTTAACCTGTGTGTCCAGTTCAAGGAGAGCTTATCTCACTCCAGGTTGCAATCCGATCTTAATAGCTTTCAGTCATGGTGTTGTGCAAATTTGTTATACCTTAATGCTTCGAAATGTAAAGTAATGACATTTCATCACTCCAGCGCCTTTCTGGCTCCTTACACACTAGGCGGGGGTTCTCTCGAGAGAATTACCCTAGTTGATGATCTTGGTGTTGTTTTAGATCCCAAGTTAAAGTTTTATGAACACATTTCTTCCATGGTAAATAAGTCCATGGGCGTGCTTGTGTTTATAAAGAGGTGGTCAAAGGAATTAGACGACCCCTATATAACAAAGACTCTCTATATATCGCTTATTCGTCCGATTTTAGAATATGGTTCTTGTGTATGGTGCCCTCAGTACAAAGTACACCAGGACCGTATAGAATCAGTACAGAAAAACTTTTTAATTTTCGCTCTACTCAACTGGGATGCAAGTGTGAGACTGCCGTCTTACTCTAGTAAATCGCTTTTAATAAACCTTCCATCTTAAGTTAACCGTAGAAAAATGCTTGGTGTGATTTTTGTGCACAACTTGATCAAGGGTGACGTAGATAGCCCTGACTTGTTGAGCCGCATAAACTTCACGATTCCTATTAGAATTACTAGAAATGATATACCTTTTTTCCTTCCGATTTGTAGATCGAATTATTCCTTGCATGAACCTTTTAGAGTTTTATGCTCGGATTATAATTCCCTCTACCATATCATATCGGCAACTAATTCCCTTTCTTACTCACATACCTTTCTCGTAGTTAGTAATTGTAGTTGTGGAGAACGATAGTTTTAATGCATGATTAATTCCTTTAGTAAGCTTAGTTCTAATTTTCCTCGAATGCTAGTCTAACATCTATCTTTCCTGCATGATCGCGATCGGTTCGGTTAACGAGTCGCGCGTTTTGCGGCCGCGCCCCTCGGTCGGTTGAGTGGGAGGACGGCTTCGTTTCGGCCTGGGATTAGCGCGTAACAGCATTCGGCTGGTGTCCCATGGGTCACTTGATGGTGCAGTCATTGCACGTCAACGTCCAAACATATATACCCCTATACTCTTCGAGTACCGGGTATAAAAATTAAGTCGCACCTTTTCGGAGATTTTTATCTATTAGATGTTTCCATATTTGTTTATATAAATTTTTTACATCTGCCTTTTCTAAATGTCTTTATCTACTTCCTACATATACATACACGGCTGTGTGCGAGAGAGAGAGGGAATGAGTCTGCGCTTGGAAGGCCCCTGAAATTTCATTTGTTCCTTCGGGCTATACTAATGATCCGATCTGATCCAAATTCAACATGATGATAGATATGGTAATTTTCTATGATTCTGCGTTTTTGGTTTTCCCGGTTCTTCAAAATTGTAGATTTTCGATCTTTGTGGGGGCGGAAGGAGGCGTGGCAAAATTTTGAAACAAACTCGTCTCGGTTGGATATCACATGAGCTTGGATAGAAAGTTTGGCTGATCTAGCACTTAAAGTCTCTGAGATCTAGGCGTCAAAAAATTCGATCAGGCATAGCGCCCACCCCGGTGTGTGAGAGAGAGCGGTTTTCTTCATTGTGGCTATATTTATGATCTGATTTGATTCAGATTCAACAGTCTGATAGATATCGTCATTTTCTATGACTCTGCGTTTTTAGTTTTCTCGTATTTTCAAAATTTTGCATGGCACAGATTTTCGTCCTTTGAGTGGGCGGAAGAGGGCGGTGAAATACACTAGTAACAGTGTGATAGGACAGGAGTTTGGATACAAAATTGTGTTCCTCTAGCTTTTATAGTCTCTGAGCTATAGGCGCTAATGAAGACGGGCGGACGGACGGACAGACAGACGCAGCTATATCGACTCGGCTATTGATACTGATCAAGAATATATATACTTTATGGGGTCGGAAACGCTTCCTTTTGGGTGTTACGCACATCAATTTGTTCAACCCATCTAATATACCCCTTTACTCTTCGAGTACCGGGTATAAAAACTGTGCTTAATAACAAACCATAATCGCTTAAAAAAAATTTAAATCTCCGAATCAATCAAAAAAAGTCATTTTGGGCCACAGCGGAAAAAAACTTTCAATTTTGTCGATTAGTGTTACAAGATCAGAGTCAAATTGCGTTTACGGTTATATGTGTTTTCTTATTTCCTTTTGCTTATGTGGGGCTATAAAGAAGTAGTTTAATTTGCATAAAATCAAATATTTGTTATGTATTATACGACATACACCATTTTGATTGCTTCGTTGCTGTCGAATTCGTCTCGTGCCGCAGCATGATCCGAACAGTTGCAGTACCCGAGCCGAGCCCTTGGTACCGAATTTTTAGACATCGTTAGCGACGGCCGTTTGTTAATGGTTAAAGGTACTAGGCTTATAAAGAGTAAGATGCCCAACGCCCTTACAGTTTCAAGTATTGTATGGAGCGAAATTTTCTGTATGTGCCGAAATAAGTACTGTCTCGATCACAAGAATTTGAGAAGAGCACACGGATCTAAAAATAGATTGAGATTGCATGTGTGAGTACACACAGAGCTGCAAGTACATATGTGTGCGTATTTATGCCGAGCTGCCGAATTAACGAGACGAGTTTTCTGCGATTTCATGAGCCACAAATGTATTTACTGAGTGTTGCTTATTGAAGCTACGCCAGAATATTCTACACACAATTAATCTAATGTGAAGTCATGTCTGATACACATTATGTATTTGCACATATTGGATTGTGCATTGGATTTGATTTTTCCGTTAAATAGAAGCTGTGACAATGCTGCCGGTAAGAGCCATGTGGATAGAAGAAGACAATGCTGCGGCCGCATTTTTTATGCTGCGATGTATCATTGGCAAGTGTTACCGTATTCTGTATAGTATTTTTACAAAATTGTGAAAATTGCGAAATTAAAGTCGTCAGCACACAATTTTTGTTTGATGGAGCTAACGATGGCTTCACATACATCGGACTCCTCATGAGCAAGCTCAATAAGCGTTTTCCACATTTAATAATAAATCGCCCATTATACTGACGATTTCTTTAAATTTCAATAAAAATGTTTTTGCACTCTTTTCACTCACCTCGTTTGTTTATTTTAGCAGGCCGAACAGCTGACAAATGGTGCAAAAAATGCTGCTCAGCTTCGCTGCTTTGATACTGTTCATATTTGTGCCGCTGTGCGTTTCATCGCTCGTGCTTTGATTTGCACTCAGATGCTTTTAATCTTTTAATAAATCTGCCCAATTTGTTATGGCAGTGGTTTTTATATTAATAATATCAATAATTATATCTGTAACGTGCAACGGAGCCAGTGTTGTCGGACGAGATTCGATCCGTGCTGGCGGGCACGCTATATTTTTCTGGCTTGGGCTCGTTGGCTTTGGGGGTGGTGGTCTTGCCACACACAGATCGATTCCGCTCCGCTGCTGTTAATTATTGTTAATATCTCGAGAAGTTAGCGTGCTGCGACAAAAATAAATGCTTGAACCGGTAGAAAGAAAATCGAAAGCAAAGGAAAGAGTCAGAGAAGAAAAGAAAAAAAGAAGAAGAAAAGAGGAAAACAGTTGGAGAGGGGGAGTTCGACATCCACAGATGTTGCGTGGACATATGTACCCTACCCTACCGATGAGCACGTATTTGACTCCCGTAGACTCAAGTGCTCCCTGATCTCTGCAATCACAAGAACGGTGGCATTGGTTCAGATTCGTTTGTCTACTCGAAGACTACCATAATTACTAAAGCGATAGAACGATAAGTTGATTTCATGATACTATATTTAAATTTTATTCAAATCTCAGTCGGTTGTTTCTAATTTTTATTTCTAAGTCCTATCAATATATTCTATGCATAAGGCGGTTTTATTTTGATTAATACTAGCTATAAAGACGAAAATATTTATATTGATGAATCAAGGTTTATGGTAAATAGAAATCAGATCTTATATATATATATATTTAGGCGGTAAATGGTGTGATGATAACATTATAATTTAGGAATGATAATTGAGTTAAGGCGTACACCTATGGCTAGGGAAAACGTTGAATCCTATAAATCTTCATAAGGAGTTCTTGCTCTAATTTCTTTAATCCTAATAATTCAGTTCTTATTATATATATTATCAACGCATATGTCAGACTTTATGTTAATAGTTATGGAAACTGAATTCAATCTTGGAGAGGTCAAACTAGTGCTCGAGAACTCTATTTGGGTCAGGGCTCAACTCTACTAAGGCCATATTTTCACACAAAAATTATCAATTTATCATCACCTCACTCGTATCTATTCGAGCGGCAAGGCTTCTAGTATCCGGGTTTCACAACTGAAGGGTTTAGATTGTTTCCTCTGGCAGGTTTACATCCAATGAACGTGGATTACTGCGCGGGGTGCAGTTGCAAGGCGCTCTCTTCAAACTATCCTGTCTTGTACTCCCTCACAGACCCCTCTGAAGAATCATAATGGATGCGAGGGCGAGGGGAAGAGCAGAAGAGTCTTCGAGTAGACTAACGAATCTGAACCAATGCCACCGTTCTTGTGATTGCAGAGATCAGGGAGCACTTGAGTCTACGGGAGTCAAATACGTGCTCATCGGTAGGGTAGGGTACATAAGTCCACGCAACATCTGTGGATGTCGAACTCCCCCTCTCCAACTCTTCTCCTCTTTTCTTCTTCTTTTTTTCTTTTCTTCTCTGACTCTTTCCTTTGCTTTCGATTTTCTTTCTACCGGTTCAAGCATTTATTTTTGTCGCAGCACGCTAACTTCTCGAGATATTAACAATAATTAACAGCAGCAGTTGTAGCGTGGGTCGCTTCAGCGAGGCGCTCTCTTCAAAACTCCAGACTTAGATTCTCTCCCAGACCCTTCTGGGGTGACACACAACGGAGACGATGATACTAATGCGGTCGCACTCTGAGACTTAGGAAGGGACGGGGGTTGTAGCGCGGATCGCTGTTGCGAGGCGCTCTCCTGAGACTATCCAGACTCAGATTCCTACACAGTCCCTGTTGGGTAACACGTAACGGTGACGCAAATTCAATGCGGTCGCACTCTGAGGCTTAGAAAGGGCAGGGGGTGTTAGCGCGGGTCGCTGTTGCGAGGCGCTCTCCTGAGACTGTCCAGACTCAGATTCCTAATCGATCTCCTTTTGAAGAGCAAACAGGTCGTTTCCAGAACACTCTTGTTCGGACGTTTCACGCCTCGCAGGCGCGGGAACGATTCTTTGCGGGCTGAAAAAAATGTAATGGTCAAGCCCTTGCTAGTATGTGTTTTCTCCCTTAAACTCACCAAGAAATCTTATATTTCTGGACTGACGACGCTGCTATATCGGGAGAATCGTTGGCAGTTGGTTTTAAGTTTGGATGGCGCAATTTAAGTTTGATATTTGTAGATTCGTTTTAAATTAAACCACGAGTAAAAATTCACACATCTGTCGAGCTCAAGAGCACAGTGGAAAATGAAGTTTCTCGATCCGTCACCTGTCAAAGTCGTGCCTTACCCTCTTTTCCAATCTAACATGATTCGGTCAGCTGGGATCAAATCAACCCTGAGTGTACGTACCTCAACAAAATGTACCCCTATTCAGTCAAAACATCCCGAAAATTGATGAGCTTACGTGACAAGGTGCTGAAACTTGAACGCCATTATCGAGATCTGGAGTCTGACATTCAGGCTTCCCTCCCGAATAAGTCGAATAAGAGGGTGAAGCCGGCTGCTTCTAAGAAGGATGCCAACAATGCCATAGCTGCGATTCCACGGCTAGTGGCCGCCACTTCGTTAACCCGGGATCAGCTGCTTCTCTCCTTTGCTGCAGCCACGGAGCCAAAGGCGGTGATGAAATTTGTGGCTGATAATGTCAATGTGCCTGAGGCTGCAAAATTTTGTGCGAAGCTGGTCAATCGAGATGCCGATCTATGTGCGTTGAAGTTCGTTAAAAAACGGGGTTTCCCGCTTTGTGCATAGGCAGAGACCGGAAAATGATTTGATGGCAGTTAATCTGCGTGGATTTGTGCCATTGCGGACGTCCACCCTGACTCTAGAAGTTCCAGTTCCATGCACTTAAAAAAAACTGCAGTGCGCGGCGCCTATTGTTTCTGGATCGCCGCTTCTCGATTTGCAATGAGCAACGGCCGGTTGCTTGATATTTGGCATTCTTCGGGACAAAAACAAAATATTGCTTTTTCGCACTGCGCTTTCGCTCAGCTGCTGCTGGATCAGTCGTCGAAGCCTTCGCTGAAGCTCTATTTCGACTACGTGTGCTTCTGACGTCATCGCTACAATAACATACGCCATTGCATTTCTTTGTGTGCTTTGCTTGCTGCAATCGACCTTTGGGGAGAGTCAGCAGCCCGGTGTTCGTTCTTAAATAGAACACTTTCTTCAGCATCGGCCCCTGGATTGGTTTTCCTTGGCGCTACCCTGCCAAATCTTCTGGACGAGAATGGTGTGCTGCTGTTTCGGACTGCGACGTTTGGGCAGTTTTTACGCATGAGCCTCGCCACTCTGTGTGATATACCTAACCCTCCTCTGGAACATTCCTGCGTGGCCGTAAGCTGGACGGCACCGCCAAGCTGTGCCAAAACGAAGCGTCGCAGAGGAGGTATTGTGATTGTGGCCGTTAGCCACGCCCTACGCTGTGATCAGATTCTCCCTGATGGCGATTCTATTTTGGATCAGATTAGGGTGTCAGTGGCCGGTCATTCGGAGACGCTATGTATCAGCGCATCGTATATTGCACCGAAAAGCAGCTATAAAGTTTACAAGGTGTACACGCAGAATATTGCCAATATGTGTGGGAATTTACGAGACCGTCAGCATCTCTGCATTGTTGGCGAATTCAACTTGTGGTCGTTGGGGTGGACCGCAGATTCGCAGTCGTCGGCTATGATGCCGAGCAATGTGCATTTGCAGCATGAAGTCCTTTTTTTCGGATGACCTTTTAAGTATGGGCTTAACCCAAATTAATAATGTTTTTAATAGGTTATATAAAATTCCAGATATAGTTTTTTTAGTGCGGATATTGATTGCCGCGTTGCATGTTGCGAGCTGCCTATTGCAGAACGTGACATGCATCACGAGCCATTGGTATTCTCAGCTAATTTCTATAGTTACTCGCCCTGGGCTAAACCTGATTCTGAATATTTTTTCACAAATGTAAGTCTGATGCTATATGGGATGACATGTAAAACGTAAACCGGGCCTCAGATCTCTCGCATCCCAGTACTGACACTTCTTATATTATGTTCCATAATCGCATTCATCATTGATTATATTGTTGATAATAAACGTCATTTAGGCTGCCGTGGTATACGAAGGGTCTGGTGAGATACAAGAATCTGCGTAATACGTTTTTTAAACGTTTTGGTGAGACTCGTGATCTTATGGATTGGACGAGGTATATGCAGCATAAGCGATAGTTCTCTTTTGTAAACAAATTTTTGTATAACCAGAATATTGCCGATGTTGAAAGGGGACTAAAACTAAATCCCAGGTCGTTCTGGCCTTTTATTAATACCAAATGGTCGACGAGCGCCCTTCTCTCAGCCATGAATCTTGGTTATGTGAGCTCAAATACTAATATTGGCATAGCAAACCTTTTTGCGTATTTTTTCAGTTCTAATTTTGAGCCATGCGCTGCTTGGCATGTTTCTTGGACTCTATCCCTTCGGTGGTCAATATTGGCACACTTGATGTATCGGAGGCGGACATTTTGGAGGTAATCGCTGATCTCAATAACTCCAGTAAACCGGACAGTGATGGCATTTCTGCCATCCTGCTTCGCAGCTGTGATGTGGCTTTTTGTGAGACCCTTAAAATTCTCTTCGCGAATTCCTTGTCAACGGGTCGGTTTATTGGAAAGTGGAAAGCTGCCAAGATTACTCCTGTTTTCAAGAAAGGTGCTAAGAATTGCATCTCCAATTACAGACCAATTGCCAAACTTACCTATATTTCTAAACTTCTTGAGCGGATCAGCCAAGATAATCAAAAAGGTCACTTTCCTGTTGAAGTCTAGCCCACATCATCATGGTTTTATGCCGGATAGATCAACGACCTCCAATCTCAGTGCCTTCAGTGCTTAGGGATTCATTCTTGCCTGTTCAGTTGGTTCGTTTCTTATATTGAGCGGCGAGAGTATGTAGTGTTGGTGAATGGAATGCAGTCGGAGCCATACTTGGCTACTTCCGGCCCTCCACAATGAAGTGCACTTGGTCCTCTTATGTTCGCCATATTCATCAATGACTTAAGTCTCAACATTCAAGCTTCTGAGCATCTGCTTTACGCTGATGATCTTAAAATTTTCCGTTCTAAAAAACGTTAGGTGACAGAATGCTTCTTCAGCTTGACCTGGATAGAATTGCTAGTTGGTACAGTCCATCTTAACATTAGAACATGTTACTTTGTCTCTTATAGCAAGAGTGTATTCAGTGTTCAGGCCTCATATTCCATTGATGGCCATCCGCTCTTAAAGCAGACGGAGGCACTTTACCTAGGGGTCTTGTTCGATTCAAAATTTCTATTTACCGAACATCTGAATTGCTGTCTGATTTTTTCTTGTTTAATGATTGGTCTGCTATTTTTTGTTTCTTTTTTAAGATAGAAATAAGTAAGTTTAGCCAGTTAAGGTTTATTCGTTGGCGAATAAATAAAAAAATAAACAATAATGGCATACACACTGAGAGCACCGAAACCGAAACAAAACAACAGCTTGCAAATAGTAAAGAAGATGACGCTAAAACCGTTACTGTTACTTGTTCACAACCGAAAAACTGAACATCGTGGTTCTAAGTAAATAAATCCAACGACAAATATTTTGTTTTTTATACTGAGATGTGAGTCAACAAAGTGCTTGCCTATTGAGCGTCAATTTAGTTAACTTAGTAAATTAAATATTAAAATATTAGCTGATTCATTTTTAATTACCTCACAAGCTTCCCTGAAATTAAAAAATACTTTGATTTACATTTTTTTATGTCATTTTTCTGATATCAAACAAAAACACCTCTTAACGAGGTAAACAACGAGAGGAAACGTTGTGATACCTGGTAATCTTAGTTAGTATTATTATATATAAGTATGTGAGCTTACGATATATGTAATTTATTATATGTTCGCAAAATGGACAAACTGAATTTTAACCAAAAAAAGAAAACAAAAATTAAGTCGAACCCTTTCGGAGATTTTTATATATTAGATCTTTCAATTTTTGTTTACATACGTTTTTTACATCTGTCTTTTCTACATGTCTTAACCTACTTCCTACATATACATACACGGCTATGTGCGAGAGAGAGAGGGAATGAGTAAGCTTGGAAGGCCACTGAAATTTCATTTGATCGTTCTGGCTATACTAATGATCCGATCTGATCCAGATTCAATACTCTGATAGATATAGTCATTTTCTATGATTCTGCGTTTCAAGTTTTCTCGTATCGTTAGAATTGTGCATGCCACGGAAGGGGGCGGAGCGAAATTTTTAAATAATCTTTTAACAGTGTAATATGACAGGAGTCTGGATGCAAAATTTTGTTGCCCCAGCTTTTATAGTCTCTGAGTTATAAGCGCTAATGAAGACGGACGGACAGAGGGACAGACGGAGGGACAGACAGACGTAGCTATATTGACTCGGCTATTGATGCTGATCAAGAATATATATACTTTATGGGGTCGGAAACGTTTCCTTCTGGGTGTTACACACATCCACTTTTAGCACAAATCTAATATACCCCTATACACATCGAGTACCGGGTATAAAAATGAGGATGCCACAGATGCAGCCACGGAGCCAAAGGCGGTGATGAAATTTGTGGCTGATAATGTCAATGTGCCTGAGGCTGCAAAATTTTGTGCGAAGCTGGTCAATCGAGATGCCGATCTATGTGCGTTGAAGTTCGTTAAAAAACGGGGTTTCCCGCTTTGTGCATAGGCAGAGACCGGAAAATGATTTGATGGCAGTTAATCTGCGTGGATTTGTGCCATTGCGGACGTCCACCCTGACTCTAGAAGTTCCAGTTCCATGCACTTAAAAAAAACTGCAGTGCGCGGCGCCTATTGTTTCTGGATCGCCGCTTCTCGATTTGCAATGAGCAACGGCCGGTTGCTTGATATTTGGCATTCTTCGGGACAAAAACAAAATATTGCTTTTTCGCACTGCGCTTTCGCTCAGCTGCTGCTGGATCAGTCGTCGAAGCCTTCGCTGAAGCTCTATTTCGACTACGTGTGCTTCTGACGTCATCGCTACAATAACATACGCCATTGCATTTCTTTGTGTGCTTTGCTTGCTGCAATCGACCTTTGGGGAGAGTCAGCAGCCCGGTGTTCGTTCTTAAATAGAACACTTTCTTCAGCATCGGCACCTGGATTGGTTTTCCTTGGCGCTACCCTGCCAAATCTTCTGGACGAGAATGGTGTGCTGCTGTTTCGGACTGCGACGTTTGGGCAGTTTTTACGCATGAGCCTCGCCACTCTGTGTGATATACCTAACCCTCCTCTGGAACATTCCTGCGTGGCCGTAAGCTGGACGGCACCGCCAAGCTGTGCCAAAACGAAGCGTCGCAGAGGAGGTATTGTGATTGTGGCCGTTAGCCACGCCCTACGCTGTGATCAGATTCTCCCTGATGGCGATTCTATTTTGGATCAGATTAGGGTGTCAGTGGCCGGTCATTCGGAGACGCTATGTATCAGCGCATCGTATATTGCACCGAAAAGCAGCTATAAAGTTTACAAGGTGTACACGCAGAATATTGCCAATATGTGTGGGAATTTACGAGACCGTCAGCATCTCTGCATTGTTGGCGAATTCAACTTGTGGTCGTTGGGGTGGACCGCAGATTCGCAGTCGTCGACTATGATGCCGAGCAATGTGCATTTGCAGCATGAAGTCCTTTTTTTCGGATGACCTTTTAAGTATGGGCTTAACCCAAATTAATAATGTTTTTAATAGGTTATATAAAATTCCAGATATAGTTTTTTTAGTGCGGATATTGATTGCCGCGTTGCATGTTGCAAGCTGCCTATTGCAGAACGTGACATGCATCACGAGCCATTGGTATTCTCAGCTAATTTCTATAGTTACTCGCCCTGGGCTAAACCTGATTCTGAATATTTTTTCACAAATGTAAGTCTGATGCTATATGGGATGACATGTTAAACGTAAACCGGGCCTCAGATCTCTCGCATCCCAGTACTGACACTTCTTATATTATGTTCCATAATCGCATTCATCATTGATTATATTGTTGATAATAAACGTCATTTAGGCTGCCGTGGTATACGAAGGGTCTGGTGAGATACAAGAATCTGCGTAATACGTTTTTTAAACGTTTTGGTGAGACTCGTGATCTTATGGATTGGACGAGGTATATGCAGCATAAGCGATAGTTCTCTTTTGTAAACAAATTTTTGTATAACCAGAATATTGCCGATGTTGAAAGGGGACTAAAACTAAATCCCAGGTCGTTCTGGCCTTTTATTAATACCAAATGGTCGACGAGCGCCCTTCTCTCAGCCATGAATCTTGGTTATGTGAGCTCAAATACTAATATTGGCATAGCAAACCTTTTTGCGTATTTTTTCAGTTCTAATTTTGAGCCATGCGCTGCTTGGCATGTTTCTTGGACTCTATCCCTTCGGTGGTCAATATTGGCACACTTGATGTATCGGAGGCGGACATTTTGGAGGTAATCGCTGATCTCAATAACTCCAGTAAACCGGACAGTGATGGCATTTCTGCCATCCTGCTTCGCAGCTGTGATGTGGCTTTTTGTGAGACCCTTAAAATTCTCTTCGCGAATTCCTTGTCAACGGGTCGGTTTATTGGAAAGTGGAAAGCTGCCAAGATTACTCCTGTTTTCAAGAAAGGTGCTAAGAATTGCATCTCCAATTACAGACCAATTGCCAAACTTACCTATATTTCTAAACTTCTTGAGCGGATCAGCCAAGATAATCAAAAAGGTCACTTTCCTGTTGAAGTCTAGCCCACATCATCATGGTTTTATGCCGGATAGATCAACGACCTCCAATCTCAGTGCCTTCAGTGCTTAGGGATTCATTCTTGCCTGTTCAGTTGGTTCGTTTCTTATATTGAGCGGCGAGAGTATGTAGTGTTGGTGAATGGAATGCAGTCGGAGCCATACTTGGCTACTTCCGGCCCTCCACAATGAAGTGCACTTGGTCCTCTTATGTTCGCCATATTCATCAATGACTTAAGTCTCAACATTCAAGCTTCTGAGCATCTGCTTTACGCTGATGATCTTAAAATTTTCCGTTCTAAAAAACGTTAGGTGACAGAATGCTTCTTCAGCTTGACCTGGATAGAATTGCTAGTTGGTACAGTCTTAGCTTGCTCCATCTTAACATTAGAACATGTTACTTTGTCTCTTATAGCAAGAGTGTATTCAGTGTTCAGGCCTCATATTCCATTGATGGCCATCCGCTCTTAAAGCAGACGGAGGCACTTTACCTAGGGGTCTTGTTCGATTCAAAATTTCTATTTACCGAACATCTGAATTGCTGTCTGATTTTTTCTTGTTTAATGATTGGTCTGCTATTTTTTGTTTCTTTTTTAAGATAGAAATAAGTAAGTTTAGCCAGTTAAGGTTTATTCGTTGGCGAATAAATAAAAAAATAAACAATAATGGCATACACACTGAGAGCACCGAAACCGAAACAAAACAACAGCTTGCAAATAGTAAAGAAGATGACGCTAAAACCGTTACTGTTACTTGTTCACAACCGAAAAACTGAACATCGTGGTTCTAAGTAAATAAATCCAACGACAAATATTTTGTTTTTTATACTGAGATGTGAGTCAACATTTTTACATTTTTTTATGTAATTTTTCTGATATCAAACAAAAACACCTCTTAACGAGGTAAACAACGAGAGGAAACGTTGTGATACCTGGTAATCTTAGTTAGTATTATTATATATAAGTATGTGAGCTTACGATATATGTAATTTATTATATGTTCGCAAAATGGACAAACTGAATTTTAACCAAAAAAAGAAAACAAAAATTAAGTCGAACCCTTTCGGAGATTTTTATATATTAGATCTTTCAATTTTTGTTTACATACGTTTTTTACATCTGTCTTTTCTACATGTCTTAACCTACTTCCTACATATACATACACGGCTATGTGCGAGAGAGAGAGGGAATGAGTAAGCTTGGAAGGCCACTGAAATTTCATTTGATCGTTCTGGCTATACTAATGATCCGATCTGATCCAGATTCAATACTCTGATAGATATAGTCATTTTCTATGATTCTGCGTTTCAAGTTTTCTCGTATCGTTAGAATTGTGCATGCCACGGAAGGGGGCGGAGCGAAATTTTTAAATAATCTTTTAACAGTGTAATATGACAGGAGTCTGGATGCAAAATTTTGTTGCCCCAGCTTTTATAGTCTCTGAGTTATAAGCGCTAATGAAGACGGACGGACAGAGGGACAGACGGAGGGACAGACAGACGTAGCTATATTGACTCGGCTATTGATGCTGATCAAGAATATATATACTTTATGGGGTCGGAAACGTTTCTTTCTGGGTGTTACACACATCCACTTTTAGCACAAATCTAATATACCCCTATACACATCGAGTACCGGGTATAAAAATGAGGATGCCACAGATTCTTTATAGCCTATTCCCACAGGCGTCCATCCACCATCCATTTTGGGGATGGTCTGTAAGGGGTTGCCGTTCCGAAAGTTCCCAGAGTTAGTTCCACCATCTATTTTAGATGTTCCTAAACTGCACGTTTCCATGCGATATTATGCCGATGTTTTCAAATGCAACTGTGGAAAATTGGCATTTACTGCAAAAAAATGGAATTCACTGTGAAAATGTAAACAGTGACTGACAAGAATAACATATATTGTCCAGCGAATGGCGACGGCCCGGAAGGTTTTTTAATTTTTTCGGGAGAAGAAGGCGAATAAATAAAAAAAAACAATTGTAGTTTTACAAATTTTTTATTTGTTTAAGCAATGTTGTGCCTATTACTGTTATCGACACTCCTCAAATATCTTTGGATTTATCCTGCAATATTGCCGAAGCTTCTATCCGTTGTGCAAGGCTTTTGATATAATGTCGAATCGTTGCACATTCCTGGAGCGACCATCTTCAATTGCGTAAATCTATGTCAAAAGTAAATTGAAATAAAATACATTTGGAAGACTATGACTAAGATATTCTTCCTCATCGAATTGCTAATTTTTGGCCAGCGCTACCACCAATTTTTGCAGCAACATTTGTTGCTGGTGATTCAAAGTCGAAGCCATAATTAAATTTTCCATATTTGTTGTTTATTTTCACAAAAATCTAGAGCACACATTTTTTGTTTGTTATTGTTAGCTGTGGTTTCAATGGATGGCGAATTCCACCGTTCCCCGTTAATTTACTGTACAGGAAAACGGTTCCCAACGGTTGACATGCTGGTCAAGAAATAAAATGTTTCGAAGATCTCGAAATAGAAATCAAAAACTGCCGGAATTAATCATACGCCAATGGTCACAATATGTCTGGGATGTATAAACGCATGCAAGCTTTGATACTGAAGTTTAATCCCTATGCTATTTTTCTTTACCGCATCCCGATATAAAATTTTGAATGAAGTACTGCATACAGCACAGAACGTCTACTCCGGCTATCATGAAATCCATGAAGCCTTGACCGCGATTACTATTGAAAAAAACTAAAGGGCTTTTGTGAAGAATGAAGCTATCGGACTTATTCGAAAAATGGATTGACTGGAAACTGAAGTATGTACGAAAATTTGGAATGACATTCTTAAGATATTTGATAAGACCAGCAAGTTGTAAGTTTCACGAGTTGAGTACCAATGCCGCTGTAAAAGCACTGTAGTCCATGAAATTGGCGTATGAGACTTATGAAAATATAGGATACAATTCAGGGGATAAAATATGCCAAAGTGTATTAAACCTATGGCATAAAACCCTAAAAGGTTCATGCTGGGCATACTTTGACCTACATAAAGATAGCCTGATAGGCCGAAAGGTACGGATAGGTCGAGAGAAAACGGATAAGTCAATCTGTCTCAGGAGTGTTCGGGAATCGACCATCCCAAGAAGGAGCTTGTGTATGAACATTTCTCCATTGCATATTCTGCGATGGTGCAATAAAGGAAGATTAATAACTTTCAGCATAGATCGGTAAGGTGGCAAGAATCTACCAGAGTTCCAGTTTAAATTACGAAGCACAAAAACTAAAAACTGTTTTTGCACTGATTCGAGGACAGCTTGTTGCTCTTTATACTCCACACACAAGAACTCCAAAATTGGACGCACTAATGAAATATAGAGTTTTTTGGTCACCTACGGGTAGTCCTTGGATCAACGCTTGATGAAACAAGCTGTGAGGTGAAACACACGCTCAGTAGAGAAGTTGGCTGTGAGGTGAAACACACGCTCAGTAGAGAAGTTTGGATGTGAGGTGAAACACACGCTCAGTAAAGAAGTTGGCTGTGAGGTGAAACACACGCTCAGTAGAGAAGTTGGCTGTGAGGTGAAACACACGCTCAGTAGAGAAGTTGGCTGTGAGGCGAAACACATGCTCAGTCGAGGAGTTTGGGAAGTAGGAAGGGGAAATGTATTCGTGGACCAGTGTAAAAGTAGAGGACTACCTTATGGTACTAGAGCCACTTTCGAAAATATGTGGGTTGTGAGAAGATTGTTCCGAGATGGACTGCCGAGTTGGCAGGTCCAGATGGACTGCCCCGATTCGAACTGGCGAGGCTAGTTATATTCCCGAACGTCAGCGCTGGGCGTCCCAAACAACTTTGGCTTTATTTACAGTTGCGGGTATATGCTTATTAAGGCACAATTTGAAGGCAAAAAGGACTCCAAGGTTAGTTGAGCTCGATATTCGATCCAGAATATGATTTCCAAAAGAAACAAAATGTTCAGCGTGTCGTTAAAATGCCATAAGTTTACATTTAGAAAAGTTCAAAAAGCAGATTGTTTGAACACCACATTAGCAGTTCATTGAGATCTAGCTGAAGGTTTGTGTGCAAATACCAATCAGAGTAGGAATGACAAATTTTTACTTCATCCGCATACATTAGTACGCTAATGTTAGAGAATGTTATAACTTGGGGTAGGTCATTCACAAATAAGATGAAGAGAAGCGGACCCAAAAGACTTTCTTGTGGAACTCCAGAATTGACATTAACGATATCTCACAACACATAAGTAAATAAAACCCGTTGTGTGCGATTTGAAAGATACGACGAAATCCAATTTAGGGAAATTTGTAGGGAAATCTAATAAAGACAACTTCTGAATTAACAGGTGTAGCATATCACCTATACGCTACGAGCGGGTGTTGGGGGTATGGGCCACGACAGCACGTGATGGTTCCGGCCTCCCAAAGTCGGTAGAGTAGGGAAGGGGTATTGAAAAGAATCGTGCCGATACGGGGCTCGCTGCCACCAAAAATTTAATTATTGTTCACGTGCTAGTTGACTCTATCCACACACATAGAACAACGCTACTTAAAGCAGCGGACAAACCGAACATAGAGGGACAAGGTAATAGTGGCACAAATATCCGCAGCAGATGGTGTGCTAGCGATTCGCCCTCCCAACCATGATCATCGGTTCCACTTCCATTGTTCGATGATCCCGTGCCCCACTAAAACTAGGTAGACAGAAACGAACTTCGACGCATGGCTCCAATAAGAAAACTAGCACATTACCGACATTCTAAATTTATTGGACATAAACTAACTCTACTGACCCCCCTAACATATGTAACCTAAACTGCGTATAAATGTGCAATGTAACTCTAATATTTTAGCTGGTAAATGTAAATTTAATGTAAAGGTAATTTAAAATGTTAAGTATAAACTCGTAAAGTTAGCATGGAAGCTAATTATAGCCCACGCAAACACAAGCGCGGAATAGCAAGGCTGTAGAATTTAATGATCAAAAGGGGGGGTGATGAACAAAGGGGGATACACGGCATAGGCCGGACATAGAGCGGGAGAGAGTGTTCTGTTACATACCTCTTAAGCGGCGTTTATATGCACACTTCGTTCCTCTCCAACGTAGAAGCGCTTCGACGTCGGCTGAAACGAAATTATTACGAATAGCTCTGAGAGAGCGCTAACGAGCTCTCTAACGGCACGCTCACCCGTACCGATGCCCCGGTTCCCTCTCTCGCTCTAGCGCTTGGCTTCCCCGAGCGTGGGCGCAACGCTCGAGCTTGGCGGGAAAGGTTTTGGCGGTAAGAGGAAAGGGAATGAAGGAAAGAGAATAAAGGGAAAAAACCTACAGCGGGGCTATTCCACTACCTGCTTATGAGCGTAGCTCTTCTTCCCTTCCCTGCTTTACATTCCCCTCGGAAGAAATTAATAAATCATTTTTTTTTGTTTGCGCTTAAGGCGCCTAAACTAACGTAAAGTTACTGGGCGGCTGTTACAGCCGTTCGACGTTGCTGCTGTTAGCCGCTCCTGGGCTTGGGCAATACTGTTGTTGCGCTTGCGCGGGTGCTGCGGCTGCACTAGCAGCGGGGCAATGCTGTTGTTGCGCTTGCGCGGGTGCTGCGGCTGCACTAGCAGCGGGGCAATGCTGTTGTTGCGCTTGCGCGGGTTCTGCGGCTGCTCTGGCAGCGGGGCTGCGCTGTTGTTGCGCTGATGCTGGGCCTGCTTTTGAAGTGACGCTGGAGCTGCGCTGGCGCTGTTGTGGCGCTGATGCTGGGCCTGCTTCCGAAGCGACGCTGGAGCTGCGCTGGCGCTGTTGTGGCGCTGATGCTGAGCCTGCTTCCGAAGCGACGCTGGAGCTGCGCTTGCTGTGATGCGGTTGTTGTTCTGGCGCTGATGCCAGGCCAGCGCTGTGGTCTGCTGTGCCACCTGGGAAGCTGGTTGGCAATTAAAGTATTCTACCAGCTGGACGGTTTGTCAAATGGACTTAAGCGGTTTAACTTTGAATAACCCGAGCGCGCACTTCTTAGTTCTGACTCTGTCAAACAACTAACTCTTCTCTACCTTCCTGTCCCCAGCCATACCAAATACCAGGGATCACTTTTCCGAACCCCTTCCAGACCCGAACCATTCGGAGAAATTGCCTCCTCTCATCGCCGCTCTTCCACTCAATCGGCCCCGAGTAATCAGCCGTTTTTTCCCCTACATACTTTTAGGCCGACAAGCCACACTACAATTTCCCCCCACCAAGATCCCACTTGCGGGGAAGATTCTTCACCCAAGGGAGATCCAGGCTTGTGAGGCCTTTGTCATTGCTTCAGGTCTTTTGCGTGGTATTTCCCAATGAAGTTGCCTTGCAAGTCTTCTATGTCATAGTAGGCTGACCCTAGCTTGCGTCTAATCCTTGCCTTCACAAACACTGGAGCAAGTTTGGCACTGAAGCCCTTTGCGAAGTTGCTCTGCTGAAAATTACGCCTGAACACCTCTTGGCCTGGCCGAAACGAAACCTCCCTGCTGCGCAAGTTATATGCCCGCTCGTTTCGTTGGCGTTGTATTTGCATAGCGGTTCGAGCTGAATGACGAATGATATCCAAGGAATCATCTTTGTCCAGTTGAACTGTCCTGTCCTCTAGCAAATCTAAGTACCTCAGCACTCGATAACTCTTCCCATCGGTTATCATATGTTGTCCAAAGACCATCCTATAAGGGGTGGTTTTAATACCCGAATGTAAGCTTGAGCGAAGGGCACAGCATATGCTGCTGAGCTTCTCGTCCCAGTTTCTCTGATTTGGGTGTATATAAGCCTTGATGGCCGCCAGTACCGATCAATTTACTCGTTCGGACGCATTGGCCTGTGGAGCATATAATGCTGTATACCTGTGTGCTATGCAATACTTCTCCAGCAAGGCATTGAAGACCTTAGCCTTAAACTGGACGCCATTATCCGACACCAGTGTTTCGGGTATGCCATAGCAGTGAAAAATTTCCTGTTCCAGAAAAGGAATTATAGCGTCTGCTGTAAACTTCCGCACGGGCTTTAAAAACGGAAACTTAGACGCATGGTCGACGACTATAAAAAGTCCTATGTTCCCTGAGGTACTTCGCGGATATGGTCCTAAAAAGTCTACATACAACCGCTGGAAGACCCTTTCTGTGCACCCCGATTTCCCCAGAGCTGGCCTTAAGGTGTGGTTAGGATGTTTGGTTGTCTTGCAGACCTCGCAATTATTTACATAGGCCTTCACATCTACCACCAGATTGGGCCAGTAATAGTACCTCCTTAAACTCTCCAGCATCTTCCCTATTCCGCAATGCGACGCTAACGGATCCTCATGGGCCTTCTGTAGGAGTTCCGGAACTAATCCTTTCGGTATCCACAGCTTCCAGCACGATTCATCCGATAATTTTTCGTCAGCCGCGTGCTCCGCACGACGATATATAGCCCTATCTTTAACTTTCACATCAGATATCTGACGGCTGTCGTCCTTTAATTTATCTTTCAGAGCCACGTAATCCGGATCATCAAACTCCTTGGCCTGTAGATCTACCAGACTGGCTATCTCAATAGGAGAGAGATCTTCTGTGAAGGTTCTAGATAATGCGTCAGGGACCACATTCTGGCTTCCTTTGCGGTGGTGGATTTTAAACCCAAAGCCTTGAAGCTTTAATGCCCAACGCGCCAAGCGGGAGCTCAGGTCTGACTGTGACATTAACCATTTTAGAGAAGCATGGTCCGTGATAATCGAAAATTCTTGTCCCTCAACATACGCCCTGAATTTCTTTACGGCCAAGACCGCGGCTAGACATTCCTTTTCGGTGACCGTATAATTTCTTTAGCAACGGTTCAATTTTTTCGACATAAAGGCAATAGGGACTTCATTTCCCTCTGCATCTGTCTGCATTAAAACCGCACCCACGCCTGTATTGCTAGCATCGCAGTGTATAGCAAAGGGACGATTGAAGTCTGCGCTGTGCAAAACCGGTGCTGTGCACATCTGCCGCTTCAGCACTTCGAATGCTTCCTGGGCCTCACTGGTCCACACAAACTTGCGGTTGCTCCTAAGTGTGTCGGTAATTGGGGATGCCACGGCGGCATAATTCCGGATAAACTTGTTGCACCAGCCTGTTAGCGCGCCGGAAAGTCCATAATAGCTGATACTTTGGCCGGATCTCTGCCGATTGTACCATTTCCAATAATGTGGCCTAAGTATTTGACTTCGGTGATACAAAATTTGCTCTTTTCCACATTAATGGTTAAATTTGCTTCTTCAAATGTCACTGCCACCACTCTTAGGACCTCCAAATGTCGCTCGAATGTCTCTGACACAATCAAAAGATCGTCCAAGTACACAAAGACTTCGTTTCGTAAATCAGGCGGGATTACTTTATCCATCAGCCTGCACAACGTTTGTGGAGAATTGGAGAGACCAAAAGGCATCACGCAGTATTGGTACAGAGGCCTACCAGGCACTGTAAAGGCAGTTTTGTCGCGAGATTTTGGATCTAGAGGGATCTGCCAAAAGGCGTCCTTTAAATCTAGGCTCGTAATGAATTCAGCTTTTGGCAGCCTTCCCAAAATTCCTTCTATTAACGGCATTGGGTAAGCATCCCTCACCGTTACCTCGTTTAATTTGCGGCTATCAATACAGAGTCGCACCTTACCCGGCTTTTGGACCAGCACTACAGGTGACGACCAGGCGCTAGCGGATTCTTCTATAACGCCTAGTTTGATCATTCGATCTAGCTCGGCATACATAAGTTTTTCCCTAGCTGGAGAAACGGCATAGTGCCGTTGCTTAATCGGCTTGGCATCCCCCACGTCGATGGAATGCGTGATCACCTGTGTATGACCCAAACCTTTTTCAGCGTATGAAGGGAAAACCTTAATTACAGCTTGCAGGGCTTGTAGCTGGGGTGATGTTAAAGGTCGGGTCGGCAAATCTTCTAGTGACGAAATCGCATGACCTTTTTGCAAAAAAGGTTCTGGCAAAAGCTTAAAGTGCTTCCAAAAATCTATACCCAAATACAGATCTCCTGACAATGAGGGCACTATGTAGAAAGTAAGTTGCTTGTGTTCTCCTCGGAAAGTCACTTTAGTTGTTAAACGCCCGGTGATTTGCTGGGACTGCCCATCAGCCGTCCTAATTGAAGCGGCTAACTTAGTGCATGGCATATTTAACGCTGGCAGCTCTGCTGCTAAACCCCCGCCGATGCAACTTACGGAGGCTCCCGTGTCCATCAAACCAACGACCAATTTGTCCAGAATTTGGACTTCGGCGTAAGGTCGCAGGTCGCTCAGTTGGCCTACAATCGCCGAAAGGAGGAGTTTGCGTTCGGCTTCCTGGCTTTTTTTGAACTTGATCCTACGGGTTTTGGAGCGGGACGCATTAATTCCATGGGCGACGATAATTGTAGGGGGTGGATCAAAAGTGGATAAGTTGTCTTGGCTGGTAATAGAATTAGAGACCATAGCCTTTAATCGGTCATGGTTCCCTTCGAAATCATAGGTCTGCGTGCTTTTTTCAGCTGTGCACGCCCTAAGGAGTTTTTTGGCGTTTGGCTGTTACACCTACTGCAGCTGGGCTTGTAGGTGTCTGCCTTCCCGCACCCATAACAGAAGACTCGTCTCTCTGCTGTGCAATCTTGGTACCTGTGGCCTTTGGATGTGCAATTCCAGCACACCAGCTCCATGCCTGCCACCTCCAAGTCAATCTCCGCATCTTCGGAATCGGAACTTTGGTCAACCTGGCACTGAACTGCACATACCTGGCGTCTTTGCACAGGCCGTGGTACGGCTCCTTGAGTTTTCCCTACTGTTTTTATAAAAATCTCCCTTGTCCTGACCAGTCTTCGCAGTTGTGATACCGAGGCTGCAGGCTCATACAACATCTCGTGCTGGATCTCCGGAAGGAGATTGGCCCGTAAGGTTTCTACCATGGCCTGCTCGGACATTGGCTGTGAAAGTCTGTCAGCTAGCGAGGCTATTACTCTATAAAAGTCGTCGAAAGATTCGCTCGATCGTTGCTTACGCTGCTCTATCTCTGCTCGAATATCACGATCGGTGCGATCGTCCATAAATTGGCCCCTCAACGCTGAACACAAAGCATGCCAATGGACTACCCTAACACTCTTGTGGTACCGCCAGTACCAATCACTGGCAATACCTTCAAATAGGTTATTCACGTTTTGTGCTACCAGGTCTAGGTTCCCATCCAAGGTTTGCGCCGCTAATGCTTCCACCCTGTAAATAAAATCTTCTACTGCCATTGGGCCTTTTCCCGTAAACCGCAGCTTCCAGTTCGTCATAATTTGGGTGACCTTGTCTGGCTTCAACGAACTCATCGAGGTGCTGCGTGATAGATTGTCACTTCGCATCGACTGAAGGTTGGGCTGCTGTTCTGGAGGCCTGGGATCAATGGCTTGAAAGACAGGCTGCTGGGGGCCTTCCCGGCTTGTTCCCACCGGTGCAGCTGCAGCTTGAGCACTGTGTTGCAATGCTGTAGCCATGGTTTGCTCTAGCCTATCCGTCTGCTGTAGCATGGTTGCAGCCAGGAATTCCGTCTGCTGAGACATGGCCGCTGCCATTGCCTCTGCAATAGCTTGCCTCATGCTGTCTATCATTGAAGGCTGACCCGCACCTGGTGGGGCAACCGAGGCTTGTGCCACAGGTGGGAGGTTTGGGCTTGGCATGTTGGCTTCCGTCGTTCTTTTACTCTGAGCGCGCGTCAATACCGAATGCGCCACCGTAGGAGCTCGAGGACCTGAACCGGAAGGCTGAAGGTCGGAGGTCAAACTCTCAAGAGATGCGCTTAATTTTGAGCCGGAGCACACGGGACAAGCTTTGCTTTTTCCCGTTCTGGTGGAAAAACAGGCCCTATGGAACTCGTGGCCACACTTGGGAGTAAGCAACTGGGCTTGATGGACAATCCCTTCTGAGCAAATCAAGCAGATCTTCCCCGTGTCTGACAGTGTGGACAAATTCTCCGTACTTCTGGCTAAGGGCATAACTAAAGATTTCTATAGTAATTATTAAAAATGATGTAAGTCTATATGTTGGGAATAAAAAAGAATCAAGCTTTAACTGCTAAACACAAAAAAATTCAACTTCTATAATCTGGATGCCATGCAATCGTTTATCGCTACTGTTCTACCAAAGAACCTTGTCCTATATTCGTCTTGAAGAAAGGTATGTACGTCAATAAGGATGTCTTGTCGTCACATAGAACAACATAGAATAACATCTTTACGAAACACCTTGTACATGTAATGAACATCTGATATTACTATTTCGAAGTTACGGTTCACTGACGGAAACAATACACCCAGAACAAAAAGGCAAACGGCAACAATTGGTACCGGGTGATTTCCGGACACTCAGTGACACTAATACTCCAGTAAGACAGACACGAACCAGAAAAATAGATGCAGAAGACACACACGCTAAATCATTTAGTATTAATTGTCAAAAGATGGGATGGCCGCAGCTCAATTGTCCGCGTAAAAACCAATAAACAACACCTATTACAAACAAAAATACTTTTTGGAATGAACTCTCCTTATTAGAATGCGGCGTTAAAGCTCGGGTAGCTAAAACTTATCCAGCGGCTGAAGGATATGAGCATTGTGTGTTTTCCTCCCTTTTTTTTCTCGGGTCGAAGGCTATATTGTGGATAAGTCGTGGTTGAATCGTCAGATGTTATGGACGTTTACTTTTAAGAAAAATCGGGGTATACCGGATGGATCCGTCGTTACGACAGCCTTCGGGCCCCACGTTGGGCGCCAAATAATTATGATTTTTAGTTAATATTATATAGATAAATACTGTAGCATATCACCTATACGCTACGAGCGGGTGTTGGGGGTATGGGCCACGACAGCACGTGATGGTTCCGGCCTCCCAAAGTCGGTAGAGTAGGGAAGGGGTATTGAAAAGAATCGTGCCGATACGGGGCTCGCTGCCACCAAAAATTTAATTATTGTTCACGTGCTAGTTGACTCTATCCACACACATAGAACAACGCTACTTAAAGCAGCGGACAAACCGAACATAGAGGGACAAGGTAATAGTGGCACAAATATCCGCAGCAGATGGTGTGCTAGCGATTCGCCCTCCCAACCATGATCATCGGTTCCACTTCCATTGTTCGATGATCCCGTGCCCCACTAAAACTAGGTAGACAGAAACGAACTTCGACGCATGGCTCCAATAAGAAAACTAGCACATTACCGACATTATAAATTTATTGGACATAAACTAACTCTACTGACCCCCCTAACATATGTAACCTAAACTGCGTATAAATGTGCAATGTAACTCTAATATTTTAGCTGGTAAATGTAAATTTAATGTAAAGGTAATTTAAAATGTTAAGTATAAACTCGTAAAGTTAGCATGGAAGCTAATTATAGCCCACGCAAACACAAGCGCGGAATAGCAAGGCTGTAGAATTTAATGATCAAAAGGGGGGGTGATGAACAAAGGGGGATACACGGCATAGGCCGGACATAGAACGGGAGAGAGTGTTCTGTTACATACCTCTTAAGCGGCGTTTATATGCACACTTCGTTCCTCTCCAACGTAGAAGCGCTTCGACGTCGGCTGAAACGAAATTATTACGAATAGCTCTGAGAGAGCGCTAACGAGCTCTCTAACGGCACGCTCACCCGTACCGATGCCCCGGTTCCCTCTCTCGCTCTAGCGCTTGGCTTCCCCGAGCGCGGGCGCAACGCTCGAGCTTGGCGGGAAAGGTTTTGGCGGTAAGAGGAAAGGGAATGAAGGAAAGAGAATAAAGGGAAAAAACCTACAGCGGGGCTATTCCACTACCTGCTTATGAGCGTAGCTCTTCTTCCCTTCCCTGCTTTACATTCCCCTCGGAAGAAATTAATAAATCATTTTTTTTTTGTTTGCGCTTAAGGCGCCTAAACTAACGTAAAGTTACTGGGCGGCTGTTACAGCCGTTCGACGTTGCTGCTGTTAGCCGCTCCTGGGCTTGGGCAATACTGTTGTTGCGCTTGCGCGGGTGCTGCGGCTGCACTAGCAGCGGGGCAATGCTGTTGTTGCGCTTGCGCGGGTTCTGCGGCTGCTCTGGCAGCGGGGCTGCGCTGTTGTTGCGCTGATGCTGGGCCTGCTTTTGAAGTGACGCTGGAGCTGCGCTGGCGCTGTTGTGGCGCTGATGCTGGGCCTGCTTCCGAAGCGACGCTGGAGCTGCGCTGGCGCTGTTGTGGCGCTGATGCTGGGCCTGCTTCCGAAGCGACGCTGGAGCTGCGCTGGCGCTGTTGTGGCGCTGATGCTGAGCCTGCTTAAGAAGCGACGCTGGAGCTGCGCTTGCTGTGATGCGGTTGTTGTTCTGGCGCTGATGCCAGGCCAGCGCTGTGGTCTGCTGTGCCACCTGGGAAGCTGGTTGGCAATTAAAGTATTCTACCAGCTGGACGGTTTGTCAAATGGACTTAAGCGGTTTAACTTTGAATACCCCGAGCGCGCACTTCTTAGTTCTGACTCTGTCAAACAACTAACTCTTCTCTACCTTCCTGTCCCCAGCCATACCAAAAAGGGATCACTTTTCCGAACCCCTTCCAGACCCGAACCATTCGGAGAAATTGCCTCCTCTCATCGCCGCTCTTCCACTCAATCGGCCCCGAGTAATCAGCCGTTTTTTCCCCTACATACTTTAAGGCCGACAAGCCACACTACACAGGGTATGGTATACGGAATCAAAAGACTTGCGAAAATCCGTAAAAACTACGCTAGTTTGCAGAGCGCTTCGAAATCCGCGGTTGATTATGGACGAGAACTCGAGAAGGTTAGTCGATGTTGATCTATGTTTATAAAAACCGTGTTGGGACGGAGATATTAAACTTGAGCCAAAGTGTTGCAATTGCCGGGTGACCATGAACTCAAGGAGAGAGAGTAATATGAGAGGAGTATGTAGACTGGAAAAACGTGGCGAATAAATTAGCAATACCAAAAGAAGAATATTTAGAATTATTAAGATAATAAAGGGATGGAAACGCATTTGACTTACGCTTAGAGTTGACGAAGGAAAATAGTTTTTTAGGATCACTATGAAAGTTTCTACTACAACGGGAAAGGTATTGATTATAACACTGACTATTGACAGATAGGGATTGAGAATGAGCGGAGGAGTATTGTGCGAAGAAAAACATGGAGCCCGTTTTCTTGTACTTTTTATTAAGTCTAGATTTCTTATTCCTTAAGTACGACAAATTTCTGGAGAACCAAGGAGGCTTGGACAATACTGGAACCGTGAACTCAGGAACATATGTGCTAGCAGCAAAGTTTCTAATTTCATAGAACGAGTTGACCGATTCGTCAATACTCGATAAGGAATGAAGGATGGACCAATCAACATTCGAGAGTTGAAGGCTTAGATCGGTGGAGTTAGTTTTGCGAAAACACTTCACGCGGCCAGGAGCCAAAGAATCATCGACAAGAATATTTTTATTTTAATTTCTTCCCCCTTTTGTTTTCTAGCTATTAAGCCTTAATCCAAATAATATAAATATAGAGTAAGAGAACGAAAAAGGAAGTATTATTTAAGGGAGCGCAGCACTGGCAGAGACCAGCAGAGAGCATCACTGACAGCAAACGTAGCAGCAGAGGCCTGAGCAGAGACACGAAGCAGCAGACACCGGAGCAGAGATTAAAAATCAGAGCAGAGATCACGGCAGAGACCAGCAGCAGACACCGGAGCAGAGAGCAGAGATCAGAGCAGAGATCACGGCAGAGACCAGCAGCAGAGGCCGGAGCAGAGACACAAAGCAGCAGACACCAGAGCAGAGATCAACGGCAGAGACCAGCAGCAGAGACACGGAGCGAAGACAAATGCAAACCCACCCTCACATGCCGAAGCAAGTCACACACGACCCAAAAAGAGCGAGAGCAAAAGGCACGCGACAAAAGCGCTGGGTCGCGGCAGAAGCTGGGAGCAGAGGCTCGAACGGCCGGCTGAGCCGGCTGCCAAAAATGATGGAGATCGGGAGTGAAAATCGAGCCTCCACCAAGGGCAGTCGTGAGTGCGGGAAAAATAAAAACGCCTGGAAAGCAAAACGGACAACACGAGGTCCGCCATTTTCTGGATCAGCGAGGAGCAGCAGCCGCAGAGGAAAAATGATGGACCAGAGTTCTACGGAGCAAGAGGGGTAAGCTGGCCTGTCGTAAGCGAGTGAGAGGGAGATAGGTGCGACGTAGGGAATAGATTTTCACACATATATGTATAGATAGAGAAGCAGGCAGACAATAAATAAATGAATTAAAACAAACTTCAATTATTCACCTACCTATGACCATTGCACATGAACCACCGCCAATATCCGCCGCTCGATTATTTCACCCCTTCCCCTCTGTTATTGTACCTTTAAAAATATTCCATTTGCATGCCTGGGACCTCAGCCAGTGGAGTTGTACGCGGATGCCACGGCTTCCACGAACTGAGCTCTCCCCCTCCTAGTAGAAAACCCCTCCTGTAGAACACCCCCCTTCCCTATCCTTGGGGACGCCAGCGAGCAAGTTTGTACGCGGACGCCACGAATTTGCGAACCTGACGCTCCCCCTTCCCCCTTGGTTTCCCTCCTTAACCTAGTCTCCCCGTTTATGGTACAGTCGACACCACGTACACCGAGCCCCCCCGGGTCATACGCCCCCGCCTCCGCACGCACCACGAGGTGCTGAGCACACCCACGTGCATCGGTGAGCATCAGCCAGACCGCAGCAGCGGCCGCCTAGAAGCAGAGCAGAAATGGCGCCTCGCCGCGTGGCGAGAGAGGCCAAAGCGACAAGGCGACAGCGAGAACGAGCGACGATCAGGCGGCGAGACAGCACTGGAAAGCGATACAACGACAGAGAGAGGGCGCCCAGCCTCCCCGACAGAGGCAGCGGTGACACGACGACAGGGACGACGGAATCGAGAGAGGGCTGCACTCGGGCGGCCGAGCCCTCCACTCCGAAAGCTTGAACCCTCTGCCCAAAAGCTTGGCGGCGGGGGATTTAAGTGGGAGCCCAGGCCCAGGAAGGGGGACTTAGGTTCGGACCTTCAACCGGGACACAACCGTCGACCAACAAGACAACCAGCGAGAACCAAGCGATCAACCGTGGCGCAAACATATCCTTACTAAGGATCCCTGACTCCGCTACCGTGCCGTGAATCCTCGCGCTGTAAACCAAATCCTTTTCAAGGCTCCCTGACCTACAGTGCCGGGCCGTGAATCCTCGCGCTGTAAACCAAATCCTTTTCAAGGATCCCTGACCTACAGTGCCGGGCCGCGAACTCTCGCGCTGTAAACCAAATCCTTTGCAAGGATCCATGACCTACAGTGCCGGGCCCTGAACTCTCGCGCTGTAAACCAAATCCTTTGCAAGGATCCCTGACCTGCAGTACCGTGCGACGTATCCTCGCGCTGTAAACCAAATCCTTTGCAAGGATCCCTGACCTGCAGTACCGTGCGACGTATCCTCGCGCTGTAAACCAAATCCTTTTCAAGGATCCCTGACCTACAGTGCCGGGCCGTGAACCCTCCCGCTGTGAACCAAATCCTTTGCAAGGATCCCTGACCTGCAGTACCGTGCCACGTGTCCTCGCGCCGTAACCCAAATCCCTGACCTACGGTGCCGCACCGCGTATCCGTGCCTTGTAGAGCATATCCTTTGCAAGGATCCCTGACCTACAGTGCAACGCCGCGTATCCTCGTACGGTAATCCAAATCCTGACCAAGGATCCCTGAGTCCGAGTGTCAAGCCGCGTACCGCACCCTATCCAGTGTAACGTAGCCCCGAGACCTTCACCAGTCATCGCCGACCCGCCCGGGCAGTGCAGGCCCCGCGTCAAGGGACTCAACCCTGAGCTGGGGAATACCACCCCCAAAGGAAGGATGAACACTCGGTGGTTAAATTCCCGCCGCAAGGAGGATCTTCTGACCCTCGCCCGGGAATTTGGCCTCGATGAGGGCGGAAACTTGGATGAACTCCGCATCCGGGTTGCCGCGTTCATTACCCGTGAAGACCACCCCGAGGACATACAGGCAAGGATCGACGAACTGGACGCCCACCTCAGCAGTATTCCCAGCCCTAGGGAACCACCCAGCCCCGCCGCTTCGCCAAAACCGGAAAGCCGAGCCAAGCAGGAGGACAGCAAGGAGGTGAAGCCGCAGCGACTCAGTCTACCAGACCAAGCGGGTACTTCTCGGACGACGGGAACCAGCCCCACCAGATCTGTGGAGAAGACGCTCGACCCACCGATCCTCGCAGGGATTCAGCAACAGAACCCACCGACGGGACCCCTGAAGATAATCATATCCGATGTGGCCAGCCCGAGTCAACCAGCAGGAATCTTGGCAATCGGACATTCCAACGCCACAAGCGAGCCTTCGGCACACCCAAGCCGCCGCCCTCAAGCCACCCTTCCGGAACCGGTGTTCGCTGTCGAGCCACGCCACCGGCCTGAAGGACCAGGACCTCAGGCAAACCGGCAACCGACCAGTGCAATTGAACCAGCGGCCCTCGAGGGGAACCATCCAACTCATGACCGACAACTGCATCGGCCTCACCTTTGACGGACATGACGACCCACTGGCATTCATCGAAAGGCTAGAAGAACGAGTCGATTCCTACGGGGGAAGCCCAGAGCAGCTGCCGCGTGCCATCTCAGGACTCTTAACTGGAAGGGCGAAAGGATGGTTCCGTACCTTCCAGATGCAGGGACAAACTTGGACGGATTTCCGCAAAGAATTTCTGGACTTCTTCTTGCCCCCCAGATACTTCCAACGCTTGGAGGACACCATCCGGAGCCGGGAGCAGAAGCCTAGAGAATCCTTCCGCGACTACATGATCGCCCTTCGGTTGATGATGCAGCGTGCCAAATACACCCGGAAGCAGGAATTGGACCGGATATATGAAAACCTCCGACCAGAGTACCAAATCTACACACGCAGGCAGGACTTTCACACGCTGTCTGAGCTGACGCAGCTCATCTCAGCCTACGAAACAGCTCGAGACCGAGACTCCACTCGTGGCAAGGAGGCCGGACGAGCCAACCGACCCCGAGCATTCCCCGGGAACGAAACTACAACACCACGGAACCCCACCAAAGAGACCAGCGGAGCATCCAACGGCATTAGTCGGGTAATCACTCAGGAGGAGGAGCGGCCAATCGATGTGAGCCGAGCATGCCGGAACTGCGGAGAGGAGGGACATTTCAGGGATGGATGTACCAACCGACAGAAACTCTTCTGCTGGGAATGTGGACGCCGAAACATCAGGACAATCTACTGCTGCCGAAAGACCCAGTCAGGAAACGGGACAGTTCTCCGTTCAACCGGGACACGGTCGGAGGCACACACCCGGAACCCGGAGTCCCCCACCCATTAAGTATGATTGGGGGAAGGATCGCCGCTCTGGTCACCATCGACGGGAGAGCCTTCTCAGCCACCCTCGACACTGGCGCAACCCGATCTTTCGTTAGTCAGCGAGTGCCGAAGAACTGGGAACGGCGGAGAATCGACGAGAGGTGAGGACTCGGATCAGCCTAGCAGACGGAACACGGAAGGACATCACTCAAGCGATCACAGCGAGGGCGCGGCTCGACCAAAAGGAAACCCAGGTAACCCTACTTATTTTGCCCACTGTATTAGACGACATCATCCTGGGCCTCGACTTCCTGTGTGGTATCCAGGCAAGGATCCACTGTGGCCGAGCGTACCTCCAGTTGAAATTGAGGCAAGACCCTTCCATCCACACGGCGGTACTGCCACCACGGATCGTAACGTTCGCCGAGCCTCTCCACACGCAAAGTCAAGTCTCAACTGTTCCCCTGTCCTCGACCACCACTTCCGAACATACGGCCAGCCCAATCCAGGAAGCCAAGCGCCGCAAACGACACCAGACGACCTTAGCACCACACGGCGGGAACCCATACACGACCACGACCCCGAGCCCTATAGGCCCGAAATATCAAACCACGACCAGATCTACGGCCCATAGCTCCGATGCACAGCAACGACAACACTCAGGAACCTTGGCCGAGACGAGCGAACGCGCCTCGTCGACCCAAGCTCTTCCGACAACGCAACGACACGAGGCAGGGACTTTGGCCGTGACGAGCAGACACGTCTCGTCGACCAAAGCGTCCTCTGCAGCACCAGCAAGCAGGACTGGAACCTTGGCCGAGACGAGCGAACGCGCCTCGTCGACCCAAGCTCTTCCAACAACGCGACGACACCAGGCAGGGACTTTGGCCGTGACGAGCACACACGTCTCGTCGACCAAAGCGTCCTCTGCAGCACCAGCGAGCAGGACTGGAACCTTGGACGAGACGAGCGAACGCGCCTCGTCGACCCAAGCTCTTCCGACAACGCGACGACACCAGGCAGGGACTTTGGCCGTGACGAGCACACACGTCTCGTCGACCAAAGCGTCCTCTGCAGCACCAGCGAGCAGGACTGGAACCTTGGACGAGACGAGCGAACGCGCCTCGTCGACCCAAGCTCTTCCGACAACGCGACGACACCAGGCAGGGACTTTGGCCGTGACGAGCACACACGTCTCGTCGACCAAAGCGTCCTCTGCAGCACCAACAAGCAGGACTGGAACCTTGGCCGAGACGAGCGAACGCGCCTCGTCGACCCAAGCTCTTCCAACAACGCGACGACACCAGGCAGGGACTTTGGCCGTGACGAGCACACACGTCTCGTCGACCAAAGCGTCCTCTGCAGCACCAGCGAGCAGGACTGGAACCTTGGACGAGACGAGCGAACGCGCCTCGTCGACCCAAGCTCTTCCGACAACGCAACGACACCAGGCGGGGACTTTGGCCGTGACGAGCACACGCGTCTCGTCGACCAAAGCGTCCTCTGCAGCACCAGCGAGCAGGACTGGAACCTTGGACGAGACGAGCGAACGCGCCTCGTCGACCCAAGCTCTTCCGACAACGCGACGACACCAGGCAGGGACTTTGGCCGTGACGAGCACACACGTCTCGTCGACCAAAGCGTCCTCTGCAGCACCAACAAGCAGGACTGGAACCTTGGCCGAGACGAGCGAACGCGCCTCGTCGACCCAAGCTCTTCCGACAACGCGACGACACCAGGCAGGGACTTTGGCCGTGACGAGCACACACGTCTCGTCGACCAAAGCGTCCTCTGCAGCACCAGCGAGCAGGACTGGAACCTTGGACGAGACGAGCGAACGCGCCTCGTCGACCCAAGCTCTTCCGACAACGCAACGACACCAGGCGGGGACTTTGGCCGTGACGAGCACACGCGTCTCGTCGACCAAAGAATTCCTCATAGATCAGCAACCCCGGGCAAAAATCTTGACAGAAATGCCCTCATATGGGGCATCGAATCAAGGACCCACCCGAGGGAAACCCAACGAGACAATACCCATCACCGGCAATAAACGCAAAACCCCGACACTACGTCCCAACGGAGCGGGGACTACAACCGCAGAGGCCCAACAAGACAGGCCACCACGTAAGCGCAGGACTTCAGCCAGACAAACCTATGATTTGGAACCACTAGCGGACGCAGCCACAGCACGAGAGAAGAACCCATTCCGCGCACGCGACGTGGACCTGGCACGAGAGAAGAACCCCTTCCGACGAATCGACGAGGATGACTACGAATGTGAAATTCTGGCCGCCGTCGCAGCCATGGAGCTGGAAGAACTCTCACCCTTTCAGGCAGATTCGGACTCAGTGCCACCTCCCACACCCGAAGCAGCCAAGTTCTTGGAGGAGGAACTGGAGAAATTCGAAGGATTGAACGGGATATCGCAGATCGCCGAGCACACCATCACCATGCGGGACGACAAGCCCGTGAAGCAACGCTACTTCACAAAAAATCCAGCCATGCAGAAGATCATCGACGCCCAAGTGACCGAACTACTCCAAGACGGTAGGATTGAGCCATCCAAGAGCCCCCACAGCGCAACCATCGTTCTGGTAGGGAAGAAGTCGGGAGAGATGCGGATGTGCGTGGACTATCGGCAGTTAAATGCCCGATCGGTGCCAGATGCCTACCCGCTGCCACGCATTAATCACATACTGGAAAGGCTCCGCAACGCATTCTACATTTCAACGCTGGACCTGAAGAACGGATACTGGCAGATCCCGGTAGCCGAGGGCAGCAGAGAAGCCACCGCCTTCACAGTCCCGGGCCGAGGCCTCTTCCACTGGAAGGTCATGCCGTTTGGCCTCCACTCAGCGCCAGCGACCTTTCAACGGGCCCTGGACAGCGTCATTGGACCCGACATGGAGCCGTTCGCCTTCGCGTACCTAAACGACATCATCGTGATCGGAGCAAGCCTGGAAGAGCATATCAAGAACTTGCGAGAGGTTTTCCGTAGACTGCGGGAAGCCAACCTCAGGCTGAACCGGAACAAATGCAGCTTCTTCAGGAAGAGTCTGGTATATCTCGGGCACGTTATTAGCGAGCAAGGCATTCACACCGATCCAGGAAAAGTCATCGCAGTCCAGAAGCTAACCCCACCCACCACGTTGAAGGAGCTACGACGTTGCATTGGAATGGCCTCATGGTATCGACGATTTGTCCCTAACTTCGCCACCATAGTCCAGCCCATGACGATCCTTTTGAAGAAAGACCAGAAGTGGGTCTGGTCCGAGGAGCAACAGAAGGCATTTGAAACTCTCAAGGAAAAACTGACACAAGCACCGGTACTGGCATGCTTAGATTTCAATGAGAGGTTCGTCTTGCAGACGGACGCCAGCGCATACGGCCTCGGAGCCGTGCTAACACAACAGATAGCAGGAGAGGAAAGGGTCATCGCCTACGCCAGCGGACGAGTACTCAAGGCCGAAGAGAACTACTCCGCCACCGAGAAGGAGTGTCTGGCTATAGTTTGGGCCATTTGAAAACTTCGCTGCTTCCTGGAGGGATACCATTTTGATGTGATCACGGACCATCTCGCGCTAAAATGGCTTAACTCCATCGATAACCCCACAGGCCGCATCGCTCGATGGGCACTAGAACTGCAACAGTACCAGTTCGACATCCATTACCGACGTGGAAGCCAGAATATCGTGGCCGACACCCTCTCACGACAGCCAGTGGAGGCGCTCCAGCGCACTGATGAAGAGGAGAACACCTGCCCATGGCTCAGACGGCTACTCAAACGCATCCAGGACCAGCCAGAGAAACATCCAGAGTTCATCACGGAAAACGGGCAGATCTACAAACAGGCAAGCAACAGATCGATCGAAGAGGACCCCATTCAGTGGAAATTGTGCGTCGCCAAGGACCATCGGCAACGAGTGTTAGAAGAATGCCACGACCACCCAACAGCAGGACACCTAGGAATCCGAAAGACAGCAACACGAATCACCCAGCGGTACTACTGGCCTGGACTCTACCGAGATGTCGCGCGCTACGTCCAACGATGTGGTAGTTGCCAGCGATTCAAGGTGAGCCAAGTCAAACCGGCAGGACATATGCAGACACGACAGGCCCAAGGACCACTGGACATCATATGTGCAGACTTTGTGGGCCCTTTGCCTCGGTCCAAGCACGGGAACACCATGCTCCTGGTGTTTTTCGACGCTTTCAGCAAATGGGTAGAATTGATTCCACTCCGCAAGGCTACGACAGCCCTCCTAGAAAAGGCATTCCGAGAACGAATTCTGGGTAGGTTCGGCATCCCCCAGAAACTCGTCTGCGAAAATGGGACTCAGTTCACAAGTCGCTCGTTCCGAAATTTCTGCAAATTAGCCGGCATCGAATTGGAACACACAGCACCGTACACCCCACAACAAAACCCCACCGAGCGCGCCAACAGGACAATGAAGACAATGATTGCCCAGTACATCGATGGAGATCAACGAACTTGGGACGACCTGCTTCCCGAACTCAGCCTGGCTATCAACAGTAGCACTTCCACCACCACAGGCTTCAGCCCAGCTTTCCTCGTACTGGGACGGGAGCCACGGTTACCAGGAGCCCTCTACGAGGAGACCACCCCAGGATTGGGCGAAATTGGAGAAACGCCTCCCGACAAAGCTACGAGACTGCAGGAGATCTTCAAGGTGGTGCGCCAAAACACCCAACAGGCATCACAGAACCAGGGTTATACAACCTCAGACGACGTGAATGGAGGCCCACCATCGGGACACTGGTCATGCTACGAACACACCATCTCTCCAAGGCAGCGGACAATTTCGCTGCGAAGCTGGTACCGAAGTACGAGGGTCCATATCGGGTAATAAAGTTCCTCTCCTCGACCATAGTACGCCTGCAGCAACCCAACGGACGGCAACGACGAACCGCCGGGCTGGCGGATCTCAAGGTATACCACGAACGCCACGATGATGAAAAGCACGAAGACACCGCAGACGAAGACGACCCGGGCGGACGAGCACTCCCACACGCGAGTTCATGAGGGCCGCTTAGCGCAGTGCGCTGTCCTAACGTCCTCGCCCCGCAAGGGGCAGCCGCGTATACACCCACAGTAAGACCAGAATCACCTCTACGTAAATAATCATAAGCCCAACATTGTAATAACCACACAATACCTTAGCTTTAGCTCCAGCATGTAAGTCGCACCTATAGGTAGGGCATGGATAGAGCAATAGCATAATTATCCAGGTTTTAACCCCGAGGGTTTTCCTCCTTAGGAACAAAGACCTGAACATCGCCCGGGCGGACGACGCACCGCCTCTAGGGGCAGAAGGTGGTCACCAAGGACACCCTAGAGGCGCATCGCCACCAGGGGTAGCATCCCACGTCTACCCGTCAACACCTAACGAGCCCCCTTTGCCATCGCACACCCCATCAAGAAAATCAGACCACGAGGAAGGACCCGCAAGCGCCATCGGAACCACCGCAAGCCTTCATCAAGGCAAACAAAGCACACGACGTCAAGACCAGGCCGACCCGCCAAGAAAACCCAGCAACCCCCCGGGCACCAACCCCAACACTGCCTCCACCAAACGGCCCAGTGAACATCGCGATCCTGAAGGACGCCGTTCAGCGCCTCCGAGCAGCCAGGTCGACCAAAGCCGATCTCCAGGGCCAACAAGTCCGAAGAGGAGGACGCGGAAACCACAGCTGGCACCACCCCGCTTAGCTTGGCGCCACACGTATGAGCGGCGATCAAAACGCAACCCAATGCGGCCGGGAGCAGCGACACCCTGCGCAAGCACACCACCCCGAAACGGCCCCGGGCCCCAACCCATAGACGCCGCACCGGGGTGGGGCTTCGACTGGAGCGACAACGAAGGCGAGGCTGCAGAGCAGCTCGACGGCCACAACAACGAGAAGCAGAAGCAGGGACCATTAGGGACAAAGCCTAACCCACCTCACTACTCCGACATCAGTTCGGACGAGGGACCGACATCACAGGCCGGCATCAACCCAGCCCCGTTGGAACCCATGCCAGAGGCAGGACCATGGGAACACCTACAGGCCCTAGTGATACCCGATCGAGAGCGGTTGGTCGGGAAGTGGTTGGCCGGACAGGAGCCAGTCCCCGCTGCACCCGAGAGAGCCAGATCCCCAGACATCCGTCGACAGGTCGAGGAGGACCTAGCCCGAGCACGAGCCGAGGCCAGGGAGCCGCCGGAGCAAAACAAACGCCGCAGGTACCTGCCACTGGGCGCATACGCTCGTCGACGATCGCCGGGGTCTTCTTCCGGCAGAGGCAGCCTACCGCCTCGAGATGACGACGAACCCATGGGGGCAGACGACGGACGCCTACGAGGGGACGACGAAAGCACCCTCATACGGCCAGGTCCGGAATCCGGCATCGACGCAGGTTGGGGTTCCTCCGGATCCGACGAAGGACCGGAAGTGGAACGGCCACCATCCCCGCTGCTAGTGCCCGCGGAGCCAATGGACCCACCTCACGTCCCGGCCCCGGAGCCCCTCGAGGTAGAGGCCGCGCCCAACGCGGAGATACCCGCACCGGAGCCTGAGGTAGAGCGGCCACAGTCACCAAGACCAGGAGTAGCAGAGCCAAGCAACCCTAACGGTGCCCAAGCCCCCGCACCTATCGAGGAAGCCGACTACGACGAGGAGGTTCCTCAGATACCACCCGAGGGGGCCAGCGAGGAAGCGGACACCTCACTCGAGCTAAGCGAATCAGGGCTCGAGGATTTCCTGGTCCTGTTCGATGGAATGCCCGCATTACACGAGCTCCAGGAGGAACAGGGGTGGCCAGTAGCACCCGCGGAATGGAGGGTGGGGACCCCGGAGAGGCGTATCCCAGTCACGCTACGGGACAACCTCCTGCAACGCGCATGGGTCAACGGACCTCGAACCCGGACCATCGAGGAGCACGAGGGCCGACAATTTCGGGTCTCCACAAATCGGGGAGGCCAGGTGTTCATTTCAATCCGGCCCCCGAAGTAGGAAGGGAGTGTGAAGGAGCATACCCCTTCACAACGACGTAGGCCAGCAAGGAGCAACATTCGTCCGGGAGGCGAAGGGACAGACCAGGCTGAAGCCTGCCAAGAATATTTATATTTTTAATTTCTTCCCCCTTTTGTTTTCTAGCTATTAAGCCTTAATCCAAATAATATAAATATAGAGTAAGAGAACGAAAAAGGAAGTATTATTTAAGGGAGCGCAGCACTGGCAGAGACCAGCAGAGAGCATCACTGACAGCAAACGCAGCAGCAGAGGCCTAAGCAGAGACACGAAGCAGCAGACACCGGAGCAGAGAGCAGAGATCAGAGCAGAGATCACGGCAGAGACCAGCAGCAGACACCAGAGCAGAGAGCAGAGATCAGAGCAGAGATCACGGCAGAGACCAGCAGCAGAGGACGGAGCAGAGACACGAAGCAGCAGACACCAGAGCAGAGATCAACGGCAGAGACCAGCAGCAGAGACACGGAGCGAAGACAAATGCAAACCCACCCTCACATGCCGAAGCAAGTCACGCACGACCCAAAGAGAGCGAGAGCAAAAGGCACGCGACAAAAGCGCTGGGTCGCGGCAGAAGCTGGGAGCAGAGGCTCGAACGGCCGGCTGAGCCAGCTGCCAAAATTATGGAAAGCAAAACGGACAACACGAGGTCCGCCATTTTCTGGATCAGCGAGGAGCAGCAGCCGCAGAGGAAAAATGATGGACCAGAGTTCTACGGAGCAAGAGGGGTAAACTGGCCTGGCGTAAGCGAGTCAGAGGGAGATAGGTGCGACGTAGGGAATAGATTTTCACACATATATGTATAGATAGAGAAGCAGGCAGACAATATATAAATGAATTAAAAAAAACTTCAATTATTCACCTACCTATGACCATTGCACATGAACCACCGCCAATATCCGCCGCTCGATTGTTTCACCCCTTCCCTTCTCTGTAATTGTACCTTTAAAAATATTCCATTTGCATGCCTGGGACCTCAGCCAGTGGAGTTGTACGCGGATGCCACGGCTTCCACGAACTGAGCTCTCCCCCTCCTAGTAGAAAACCCCTCCTGTAGAACACCATCTTCCCTATCCTTGGGGACGCCAGCGAGGAAGTTTGTACGCGGACGCCATGAATTTGCGAACCTGACGCTCCCCCTTCCCCGTTGGTTTCCCTCCTTAACCTAGTCTCCCCGTTGATGGTACAGTCGACACCACGTGCTCCACTCCACGTACACCGAGCACCCCCCCCCCACCCCCCCCCCCCTCCCCACTTAAGAAAGTGAAAATGGTTTAACTCTGGTCACCGTTCCTAGAGAAGCGTCAATATCGAAAATGAGGACGAGAACTCTGCCCCTTTTATTTTTAATAGCATTAATATGAAAAAGAGAGATAACGGCTAGACCATTAATAAAATCGTTATGATTACTAGGAAACAACAGGTTAGCGTCCTCACAGGGCAACCAAGAAAGAAGTGGTAAATTAAAGTCACCCATGACAATAATCTGATCATCAGAACCTTAGGCGGACACAACAGAATGTATAGCAGAACGGTGGCTTAAGTAAACCTCAGCATCGGACTTTGTAAGAATATAAGAGCAGGTCAAATACACAGATGCTGTACCAATACGGACTTTGACAGCAACAAATTCAATCCCATGGATGTTGATGAAAGGGAACAACTCAGAAGAAAAATCCGTATTGACTGCAATCAAAACTCCACCTGCAAAAGATGCGCGGTCCATTCTGTCAGTGATAAATTTGTGAACTAAAATTTCATGATCAAATTTCATAAAAGCGATAGCATTCAAATCATAAGAGGCACCATCCGTATGTAGTTGGCACAATTTGACTAACAGACTGGGTGCGTTTTGGTAGTGAATGGAGAAAAGGTTATCTAGTTTTTTGAGTTGGCAGGGCCGGTAATATTGGGACTCGGGTTTGAAACTTTATGTACGAACTCGTGCATAATTGTATGCTTAGGGCAGATTGACGGTTCAAGTGATGCAGATAGGTAAGAATCAGGGAGCAAAATCTTGAAGGAGGAAATATTACGCCTATGAGTAAATGTAAACTTGGTCACAATTATATCATCAAGGGGAGCATTAAGTTCAGAGCATAGATGTTGTCTAACATCCTCGGATGTAGCCTCAGGATTTAAGGGGGAAACAAATATCGCTTTCCGAGAAACCATATGGGTGTTACAATTTTGTAAAACATATGAGGGTTTCATTGTTTTGCAGTGTTGCAAATGTACTTTCTCATTTATCTTCTTATTTAACCAATATATATGCATACAATAATGGTCTCTTGAAATTATTATTGTTATTTCCAAGTAGAGGTCGCCTCATAAAGCACCATGTTTTTGCGTGTTTGGTCGAGAAACTACGTAATATAATTGTCTATGTTAACGTGACATATTTTAACACTTTTTTTATGCATTTTACGTCAAGTCAACACCGGCAGAATAATTTAAATAAATATAATCAAAACAATCTATTAATTTAATAAAAAATGAATTTAAATTTTCTAAGCCATAAGCTCAGCGCACCAAGAAAAAGTAGGCCAGTAAAAGCCCTAAAAAGTAATACAATTTAAATTTTTCCTTATTTGTGGTGGTTTTATTTAATTTTTCTAAATTTTGTATTGGATTTTTTAAGGAGACCCAAACAGGCTAAAAACAGTCTTTTATTTTAAAAAAATGATCACTTCAGTAAATTCTTAATAACTTTTTCTATTTAAATGAATTAATTTAGATTCTCCACAGGCGTTTACTTAAGATATCTAGCTTTTAATTCGTATACATAAGCTTGTATAATATGCTCTTGGTCAAAAGTAATTGGTATGTTAAACGGCTAAAACGCTTTTTACACTGCCGCATCATTGTCGAAGTGCGGAAAAATTATGCGAGGCACCTAAGCCGCATCTTTTTCGCATCATTTTGTCAGCTGTTCGGGCTGCTAAAGTAAACAAACGCTATGAGTAGGACGAAGAGAGTAATTCATTTATATTGAAATTTAAAGAAATTCTCAAAATAATGAGCGATTTACTATTAAATGTGGAAAACGGTACATTTGGCTGTTTCACCACGAGCACCCAATTGCTTGTGGAGCTTGTTAAGGAGGAGTCCGATGTATGTGAAGCCATCGTTGGCTCCATCAAACAAAAATTGTGTGCTGACGACTTTAATTTTCAAGTGGACCTTTTAAAGTTGGAATCAGTGCATTCTAAAAGATCTTTGTGGACTCTTGTAAGTGTTTACCCTTTTGTTGTTTGCTATTAGATTTTTTTCGTTCAAATTTTAATTTACATGTTTAGGAACGGTTTGGCGGTTATTGTTTGACAAAAACTGATATTTGCTCTCGATACCCCGTCGACACCTCGAATAATTTCAGAATTTTTTAAAAATACTGCGCAGAATACGGCAACACTTTCCAATGATGCGCCACATGATTAAAAATTCGGCCGCATCATTGTCTTCTTCTATCCACATGGCTCTTATGGGCATCATTGTCGCATGTTCCATTTAACGGAAAAATGCAATGATGCGCCCCAGTGTAAATAGGCTATAAATTATTTAACAAAAAAAACTCAATGTTCCATCATTCATTGTTCCAAATCAAACTTATTGATGCTAGTTTAACGCCCAACAAATCTTTCTTTCATAAAAATGAAAAGAGGAGTAGGTAAACCATCGCGTGACTTTCATGTCGGAAGATTTCCACCAAAGAGAATACCTAAAGATGTTCTGATGAGGACACTAGAAATTGCATCATCTTTATTTGATGAGTTTTGGCTAAACAAAAATTGTTCGTGCTCCCCACCAACAAATTGTGAACTTTACAATGTCATAAATCGCTCGATCACCTATCAGAAGCTAAGTTTGTCACGACATTTTTCAATGGTGCGGGACTGTAAAAACGTGGAAAAAATGTTATCTTCTGTCGTTTTTGGCGAAAGTTTGCTAAAAAAAGGTTCCTATCCAATATTTTCAGAAGTAAGTGCATGTTTTTAAATGCAATTGACAATGTATTGTATTGAATGTTATTGGTTGGTCTTCTCACAAATTAAAAAATTATCTGGTTTTGTCAAATTGTATCCTATAGAAAAATATTTACCTTACATTTACCTCAATAACAATATGTTTATTATTCAATGTCCTCCCCGCAAGCAACCGCTTCACATTACAAACAGCTGGACTGACTCCTGTCCGATCACTCGCTGCTCTCTTCGTTTGCTGGTGCTCTCTCGGCTTCAACATCCCTCCAATGTTTTTCAGCTTCAGACCTTATAAACCTTGACCGGCTGAAGGATGACTCTGAAGCTGTTTAGACACGGTCTGATGATATAAACCCATTGCGGAAAAGATTATAAGTTGATCCTGAATTCCCCCGAATCTTTTTCCCGCTTCCCACCACCTGACATTTACCAAGCTTCCCTCCATCTGAGTTACCTCGTATACAGTAGGGTCAAATGTGGGTGTTATGAATATGTAACGTTCTTCAAAATTACCTTGTCTCCTTTCTGTATAGCCAACTGCTTAGCTCCTCTTGCTTTATCCGCTACTTCCCTTCCTTTCTGCTTATTTAAAAGATCCTTAACCCTGATCTCTCTTTTGATTCTCCGACCTTTCCCAACATATTCTGAATTCCTGGAATATGCTCGCTAATTAAACGGTTAAAAGTTCTGATAATGCAGTAGTAGGAAGTTTTGTATTTCTTTTCTATAATTTTTGTTATTTGCATGAGCTATTTTTAACCATTGTTTTGAAGCGAGTATGGCGCTGTAATTACACTGTTCGACAGGCAAAATGTTTTTCAGATCGGACACATTTTTTCTTATCGGATTTTCATCGCTGATCACGAATCCAAAAGTTTCCATCACGTCGAGAATTTGAGAGAAATGTACTCAAAGTTCCGAAAAACCCTGTTTCTGCCCTTCTTCGATGACGTGTAGAGAATAATCCTGAGGTGCAAGAAGTCCCTAATTGGGCTTTAATTAAAGTTTGACTAAAGCCGACTACATGAATCAAGTCGAAAGATCCTTGAAACAATCCAAATTTTCATGTAGCACATTGTACGGATATTGATGGAAAACGGATCATAAGTCTACGAAATGAATGTAATACAATGTCAAACACAGCCACAATTCGAATCTGTTAAAAAAAAATGGGTTTACGGCGATTCACTATAAAAAACGAGGGGGAACGTTGTGAGCCGCGTCTACCGCCGCGGCTCTACTTTATACCCGGTACTCAGTCAGTATATATGTATGTGAGCTTTTTTATTCGCAAATGGGACAAATTTAATTTTAGCCAAAAAAGAAAAAAGTAATTAAGTCGAACCTTTTCGGAGATTTTGATCTATTTGATGTTTCCATATTTGTTTACGTACATTTTTTACATCTGCCTTTTCTACATGTCTTTATCTACTTCCTACATATACATACACGGCTGTGTGCGAGAGAGAGAGGGAATGAGTCTGCGCTTGGAACGCCACTGAAATTTAATTTGTTCCTTCTGGCTATACTAATGATCCGATCTGATCCAGATTCAAAATTCTGATATTTATTATCCGACCTGATTCAGATTCAACACTCTGATAGATATGGTCAGTGTCTATGATTCTGCGTTTTTAGATTCTTCGTATCTTTAAAATTGTGCATGCCACAGATTTTCGTCCTTGGAGTGGGCAGAAGGGGGCGGGGCGAAATTTTGAAATACACTTGTAACATTGTGATAGGACAGGAGTCTGGATACAAAATAAGGTTGCTCTAGCTTTTACAGTATTTAAGCTATAGGCGCTAATGAAGACGGACGGACGGACAGACAGACATAGCTATATCGACTTGGCTATTGATGCTGATCAAGAATATATATATACTTTATGGGGTCGGAAAAGCCTTCTTCTGGGTGTTACACACATCCATTTTTTCAACAAATCTAATATACCCCTTTACTCTTCGAGTACCGGGTATAAAAAAGTTTGTTTTCAAACCATTCGAAACTACCATCACAAGGCTGGTTTACACGGAAGAATTGCTCGTCGAAAGCCTTATATTTCTGCCATCAACAAGCAGGATTCATATTGGGAGAAAGTAATTTGTAGTGACGAATCCAAATTTAACATATTCGATTACGATGGCCCCTCTGAAGTATGGAGCCAAATGAAGCCTTGAACGAGAAAAACTTCATCCCTACCGTTAAGCATGATGTCGGGAATGTAATGGTTTGGGGTATAGACGATAAAATGAACAGGAAATGTATACAAATATTTTAAGCCAAAATTTGATTCCTAGTGTAACAAAGGGATTTGAACCATAAAGAGCATGTTTGGCATATAGTTGAGAAAAGGATAAGAAAGCACAGCGTTTCATCAAAGGTATCCGTAAAAACGGCATTGCAGCTGAATGGGACAAAATAAGCGCTAATGTGATAAAAAATGTATTTAAAAGTATGACAAGCTGTCATCGGTGCTAAGGGAAGGCCCACCAAGTATTAATAGACTTAAAAACTAAAAAAAAATAAGATGTTTTTCAATATTTTTTGAAGTGTACAAATAATTTGTGTGCGAAAAAAAGTTCCTTTTTTATTTAATTTGAGAATTTATCTAATGTTTAAGTTGAAACTGCATAATTTTATGCATAAAATATATGTTAAGAATGTTGATCTTTTTTTTTTTGATTAAATCATCTTAAGGAGGACCGGGGTTTGATCGTAGCAAAGATTGCCACATTGATCAGATATTGATGGTTTGGTAGCATTTGCAAGAATGTGCATATATGTAGCCGGATTTGTAGATGCGCAAAAGGTGTTTGTGTCTCTTTAAATTTGATGTAATTTTTCTTTTAAGACCACTGAAATAGGTCATAAATTTTACTGGGGGCGAGTTTGACAGATCGGTTTATTGATGAATAAGATTCTACACCAGTGTTATTAATTAAAATGTTAATTTACATTGTAACGGGATAGGAAAAGATTGGTTAATAAAGATTGCCATTTCGTTAAGATAGAGTGGATCTTTTTATACCCGGTACTCGAAGAGTAAAGTGGATGTGTGAAACACCCAGAAGGAAGCGTTTCCGACCCCATAAAGTATATATATTCTTGATCAGCATCAATAGCCGAGTCGATATAGCTATGTCTGTCTGTCCGTCCGTCCGTCCGTCTGTCCGTCTTCATTAGCGCCTATAGCTCAAAGACTATAAAAGCAAGAGGAACCCAATTTTGTATCCAGACTCCTGTCCTATCGCACTGTTACAAGTGTATTTTAAAATTTCTCCCCGCCCACTCCAAGGACGAAAATCTGTGGCATGCACAATCTTAAAGATACGAGAAAACTAAAAACGCAGAATCGTAGAGAATGACAATATCTATCAGTGTTGAATCTGGATCAGATCGACTCATAAATATAGCCACAATGAAGAAAACCATTTCGAAATGCATCGTTCCCTCTCGCTCTCTCTCACACACAGGGTTGGGCGCTGTGCCCATTCGTCCAGATGAGCGCCTAGATCTCAGAGACTATAAGAGCTAGAGCAACCAAACTCTCTATCCATGCTCCTGTGATATCACGTCAGTACAAGTGTATTTCAAAATTTGGCCACGCCCCCTTCCGCCCCCACATAAGACGAAAATCTACAATTTTGAAGATACGGGAAAACCAAAAACGCAGAATCATAGAAAATGACCATATCTATCAGAGTATTGAATCTGGATCAGATCGGACCATAAATATAGTCAGAAGGAACAAATGAAATTTCAGTGGCCTTCCAAGCGCAGACTCATTCCCTCTCTCTCTCGCACACAGCCGTGTATGTATATGTAGGAAGTAGATTTAGACATGTAGAAAAGAAAGATGTAAAAAACGTATGTAAACAAAAATGGAAATAATATATATAAATCTCCGAAAAGGTTGACTTAATTTTTGTTTGTCTTTTTTGGCTAAAACTAAATTTATCCCTTTTTGCGAACATGTAATAATGTAATTTATTACAAGCTCACATACATATATACTGACTGAGTACCGGGTATAAAGTAGAGCCGCGGCGTAAGACGCGGCTCACAACGTTCCCCCTCGTTTTGTCTTCGATATGTTGAATTTTATCATCGATTCTGACAAACCAAAACAGCTGACCTGGTTGTTTTGTAAAAACACAGCATGATATTTTATTAATTACTTGCTTTTAAGCAAAATGACGGCAGAAACATCTCAGATTCATTTTACTTGCCTGACGAACTGTGAGAATCCGCATTCAAATTGAAAATTGAATTGCTAATGGTCAAACCATTAATTTGTTGCACTTACATTTTGAATTAAATGTGCGCAAAAATTTATTTTGTGCCAGTTGTGATAAACGAATTGATCTCCGTCAGCTGGTACCATGAATCCGAAAAGTGAATTTGTGCTGACCAATTTTTTCCGAGTCGAATTTGAGGTTGGGTTACAACAAAATTATTTATAAAGAAGTCACAATCTAAATTTCCATGGTAATGGTGTCAAATTTATCTTAATGGACCAAAAAATCATCTATTTTCTTACTTTTGCAACTATGATTCGTTTTGTTGTATAAAAACCCGTTTAATTATACCCGGTACTCGAAGAGTAAAGGGGTATATTAGATTTGTGCAAAAAATTAATGTGTGTAACACCCAGAAGGAAGCGTTTCCGACCCCATAAAGTATATATATTCTTGATCAGCATCAATAGCCGAGTCGATATAGCTATGTCTGTCTGTCCGTCCGTCTGTCCGTCTTCATTAGCGCCTATAGCTCAAAGACCATAAAAGCTAGAGGAACACTATTTTGTATCCAGACTCCTGTCCTAACGCACTGTTACAAGTGTATTTCAAAATTTCGCCCCGCCCCCTTCCGCCCACTCCAAGGACGAAAATCTGTGGTATGCACAATTTTAAAGATACGAGAAAACTAAAAACGCAGAATCATAGAGAATGAGCATATCTATCAGATTGTTGAGTCTGGATCAGATCAGATGATAAATATAGCTACAATGAAGAAAACCATTTCGAAATGCATCGTTCCCTCTCGCTCTCTCTCACACACAGGGGTAGGCGCTATGCCTGATCGAATTTTCTGACGCCTAGTTCTCAGAGACTATAAGAGCTAGAACCACCAAACTTTCTATCCAAGCTCCTGTGATATCAAACCGAGACGAGTTTGTTTTAAAATTTGGCCACGCCCCCTTCCGCCCGCACAAAAGATGAAAATCTACAATTTTGAAGATACGGGAAAACAAAAAACGCAGAATCATAGAAAATGACTATATCTATCAAAGTATTGAATTTGGATCAGATCGGATAATAAATATAGTCAGAAGGAACAAATGAAATTTCAGTGGCCTCCCAAGCGCAGACTGATTCCCTCTCTCTCTCGCACACAGCCGTGTATGTATATGTAGGAAGTAGATAAAAACATGTAGAAATGGCAGATGTGTAAAGTGTATGTAAACAAATATGGAAACATCTAATAGATCAAAATCTCCGAAAAGGTTCGACTTAAATTTTTTTTTTTTTTTGGCTAAAATTAAATTTTTTCCTTTTGCTAACATGTAATAAATTACAACAAGCTTACATATATATATACTGACTGAGTACCGGGTATAAAGTAGAGCCGCGGCGCAGACGCGGCTCATAACGTTCCCCCTCGTTTTTATTTCGCATAGGAAAGGGTTGACGTTTTAAAATGTAAAAAATCGTTCGTATTTTGAGCGTAAATTTATGTGAATTCAAAAGTAATTGTAAAAATGTATGTGTTTATTTAAAATTATCACAGCCTTGTGTGTTGTCGAAAAAGGATGTGAAATCATTTAAGGTACGGGTGTAGCAAGTGTCGGCTCTTGACTTTTCAGTTCTTTAAACATCCTTGAAATAAAAAATTGTATTTTAAAAAGTTCTTTGGCTGTGAGCCATTTTGCCCTGAAAAAAGGTGGCATGACACCAGCCAGAACAAAAATTGTATGATTACTTGTGTCTGGTGGTACACCGACACATCTCCTTAGGACTCCCGCTTCTGCAATTTCCATATCTTTTTTGGAACCTATACCCATGTTAGAGAAGCATATTGGTGATTGCATATTCTTGTTTTGTTCTGAAGAAAGACTTGAAAATGTTAACACTAGTCTTTGGTTTCAGTCCTGCTTTGATCGTTGTCGCTAGTTGCAAAAGTCTATTACTTCTTTTAGTTTCTTTAATATTTTGTACATGATTAACGTTGGACATGTTGACACTTATCAGTCTACCTAAAAAGCGAATATTCCTTTGAATTGGTATTTGAACTCCTTCTATCGAGATATCAATTAGCTTCATCATTTATGCACATCGCAATTGATTGCACTACTCGACAAAATTTAACTTTTTTTTCCGCTGTGGCCAAAAACTAAATTTTCTAAAGAATTTTTGAAATCAGGTATTTTTTTCATGCTTTTTTCAGATGTAATGCTTTTTTTCACAGTACTTATGTATTTTACATCTGGTTGTATTGAACTTTGCAGTTCTCAAAATATGATAAATGCAGATATACCGTTGTTCCTTCCGATTTGTAGATCGAATTATTCCTTGCATGAACCTTTTTATGCTCGGATTATAATTCCCTCTACCATATCTACAACCAATTCCCTTCCTCTTCTTAAATTTAGTTAGATTAGTTCTAATTTTCCTCGAATGCTAGTCTAACATCTATCTCTCCTGCATGATCGCGATCGGTTCGGTTAACGAGTAGCGCGTCATACGGCAGCACCCCTCGGTCGGTTGGGTGGGAGGAGGGCTGCGTTCCGGCCTGGGATTCGCGCGTAACAGCATACGGCTGGTGTCCCATGGGCCACTTGATGGTGCAGTCATTGCATATCAACGTCCAAATATATAAATCGTACCCAAACACTTTGTAGCTGCAGCTTACCGTCTGGAAGTTATAAGGTTTGGTCAAACGGCTCCACCACATCTCTATTCTGATTCTTTTGACAAAGGTTAAATCCAGAACAGTCCCAGAAATCGAATCAATATTTCCTGAAAGTTATAGCGCTATTATTTGCTAGATAGTATCCTACATTATTCATAGCTTGTTTTAAAAAGTTACCTTTTCCACTATTTATCGCGTCTCCAAAGTTAGTGTGTCTTGCGTTCAAATCACCGGCAACAATGACGTTATTAGCATAATCAAGTTTTTTCCAATAGATTTTTAATAGCTTGCTTAAAAGGTTCAATACAAGTCGACAGTTTAAAGTAAACTGAGGAGATGAGAAGATTCTGATTGTTGTTGGTAGTGCTGGCTATTAAAATATTTTTATTAGTCTTGTATGGCATTTTTTTTTTAGTTTTAAACCTTTCCTGTAGCTATGTTTTTTTAAAACTTCATTTGTTTCGATATTAAATATTGAAAATTTTGTTTCAAAATTGTCAAGCAAAGAAAAATTTTGATGTACAGAATAAGTGTTATGAACCTCCCTAGCAATTTTGTTTTATTTATTTTTTTTTTTTTATTTGGACGTTAATATGCAATGATTGCACCAAATGGCTCTTGGGACACCAGCCGAATGCCGTTACGCGCGAATCCCAGGCCGGTATGCAGCCCTTCTCCCACCCAACCGATCGAGGGTTGCTGCCACATTACGCGCGACTCGTTAACCGAACCGATAGCGATATGCAGGAAAGATAGATGTTGTTCGAGGAAAATTATAACTAATCTTACTAAAGGAACTAAGCATGCACTACAACTATCGTACACTTACAATTTCTAATTACGAGAAAGGTATGTGAGTAATAAATAGCTTTTTAAGAAGAGGAAGGGAATTAGTTGTAGATATGATATGGTAGAGGAAATTCTAATCCGACCATTAAACCCTAAAAGGTTCATGCAAAAAATAATTCGATCTACAAACCGGAATGAACAACGGTATATAGTTTCTAGTGTTTCACCCTTGATCAAGTTGTGCATAAAAATCACACCAAGCATTTTTCTACGATTAACTAAGGATGGAAGGTTCATTAATAGCAATCTATTAGAGGAAGACGGCAGTCTTAAAAACTTTTTCTGGACTGATTCTATACGGTCCTGGTGTACTTTGTACTGAGGGCACCATACACAAGAACCGTATTCTAAAATCGGAAAAACAAGCGATATATAGAGAGTCTTTGTTATATAAGGGTCGTCAAATTCCTTTGACCACCTCTTCATAAGCCCAAGCACTCCCATGCCCTTATTTACCATGGTAGAAATGTGTTTAGAAAACTTTAACTTGGGATCTAAAAGAACACCAAGATCATCCACTAGGGTAATTCTCTCAAGAGAACTCCAGCCTGGGGTGTAAGGAGCCAGAAAGGCGCTGGAGTGATGAAATGTCATTACTTTACATTTCGAAGCATTAAGGTATAGCAGATTTGCACAACACCATGACTGAAAGCTATTAAGATCGGATTGCAACCTGGATTGAGATAAACTATTCTTGTACTGGACACACAGCTTAACATCGAACAGTGTGGCCGCACATAATGCAAATGTCAAAGGTTTTTTGGGAAATACTGACATTATACTCTCGAGTACTTATGTATGCGGATATAAGTACTCGAGAGTATAATGTCAGTATTTCCCAAAAAACCTTTGTGACATTTGCATTATGTGCGGCCACACTGTTCGAGGTCACATCTGTAATTTTTTTCGTTAGCATGTTAGTATTCGTTACACTTATGTGTTTACTTCTCTCTTGCATGTTTATATCCTCCTCATTTATATTTCTATGCACATGATCATCTTTACGATATTTTTTTTCTGAAATCATGAAATCATGAATCATGAAATCCCCGTTCTGTAACTGCACCGGCACCGGTATAACTCTTTTTGTGCTTGGTTCAATTGTATACAGTTCTGTCGTTCTGTACTGGATCAACCATATTCGAGTTATTATCCCTTGGGGCGTGATTGGCGCCTTTCTACATCTATGACTGCTCCGATCTGTTCCAAAATGTCGATGCCTATTAGGCCATCGAAAAATGTATGGAAGTGGAAGAGAAGCATTCTTATCTCTCCTACCCCTCCTAATTCTCTGAACATTTTTAGGAGCGTCTTCGCCTGATGGTTTTTATTTTTATCGGTTCTTTTAGTGTTGTTGCCTTCTCTTTGGGTACTAATTCTGGTCTTATTAACGAAAACGTCGACCCCGTATCTATCAGCAACTTGATATTTTTCTCTGTTGTTAGCTTAACCACTATATATGGTAGGATCGAGTGGTTTCCTCTTCCTACTAGATATCCTGATCTCTGCTCGAGGCTCCTTGGGGAAAATTTCCCTCGTCCTCTTGAATAATATGCAACTGGCCTGCTGGTACTTGGCCTCCTATTCTAGTCGCGGTACTGGGCGCGTTCTGCGTTTGATGTGTACCGTACGACTGTCGAGTGTTGTTCGAGTTGTACGACTGACCCGAATTGTTGGACAGCTTCGACATCCTCGTTTGCCCACTCCTGTACGTTTCCTGAGGTGCCTGAATCGCTAGCTGGTCCTGGCGCCACTGTCTTCCGCGGCTCTGTTGGCCGTTTCCTTATCTGGAGTTGTTGTTTTGGTGGTTCCTATACGAACCTCTCATGTACCCTGTCGCGTTACCCTGCATGTAACTACCTGTCCTGAAGTGATTTCCCCCCATTAGGTACACGTACCCGAAACCTGGCCATCCCCCATATCGGGCATTGGGCACGACATGCCGAATGGCGGTTGTGGGTTTCCCTGCCATTGATACTGCGGCCAAAAGCCTGTTCCGCTGTGCCCCTCCTTTGTTTGCCCCTCCTGCTTCTTTGGGGTCTGTACCGCTGTACCCTCGGCCTCGCTGCTCTGGGTCTGCATTGCCATCTTGGCCCTTCCTTCCTGTTCTGCTTCTTCCGCCACATATACGTTTCTTTCTCTGCATGCTACCTCGTACGCGTTATGAATATCAGTTATGCTCATATTCCTAATGGTCACTCCAATCGGTCCTTTCAACGCTGATATGAACACGTTTAGTGCCATCTCCTCGTACCATTTGACCTTCTCCTTTCTCAACAGTGTATTCGGCTCCTTCGCCTTATACACACTGACAAGCGCCCCTCTCAGCTCTAGTATGGTCGTGTACAAGGTTTTTTTTTTCCAAATTTTGATATTGTTCAATTCAAAAATTAAATCGTGCTCTGCTCTCTTCTCTCTGAAATGGGGCGTCAACTTATTCTTAATGCTGTCCCAATTCAATTCCACCTCTTCTAGATCTAGGACTTTATCTGCTTCCCCTCCTATCTTGCTCCTCACTGCTCTGAGGGCTATGGTACCTATTACCGACCTGTCTTCTCCCTTGATAATTGCCAATATTTGGTCCACCGCTGCTATGAACCCATCTAATTTATCTCCTCCTCCTTCATATTTCGGTATGATCTCTACCAAGTCTACTATCTTGACTGCCTCAAGCAGATTTGGTGTATTGCTCGGTTGGGTCATCTCTACCTGGCTCTGATCTTACTCACTATCTTCTGAAAGTCTCGAGTCTAACAAAATGAGCCTCTGACCACTACTGTTTCTTGGCATACACTTCCTATAGTTTTATTAACGTTTGGCTTGTTCTCTCTCGCTCCCTATTTCTCCCTAGTGTGTATATACTATGTCTATATGTGCAACACTCTGCCCATGTGGGTGACTGAAACTTCTCAATCATTTCTTATTCCTAACTTATTTGCTGCTACCTTGCATGCTGAAGCTAGCTGTGACGCTGTGCGTTACAGCATTCACAACCAATTGCGGACAGACATGCCTCCCTGGTAGTATTTCCTTTCCTGTCACCCCTACACTAGGCGCCGCGCTGCTCGTTGCAGCATTTCGCCCTACGCATGTGAGTGACCGGAATGTTATATTCTTATTTCTTAATGTATATCTCTAACGTACCTTTCTGGCTACCGACGAATATTGTTCGTTACAACACCGCAGCGCCAGTCGCTACCTCGCCCATTATTTTTGTTCCGACCACTCGGTCTCTGTCGAACCTTTTCGACCGCCGCCACGATCGCCCGTCTCATCCAACCGTTCGATCGAACCTGTTGGTTTGAAACCGAAACTGAGGAACAAAAACAATTTTTTTTTTTTACTTTCAAAGCAGGTTACAAATTATTTGAAAATAGTATTTTTTTAATGGAATATTATTCTACTTAAAATATTAGCTCTCAATATTTTGTTGGACCTCCTTTGTTTTTTATGACCGCCTTTATCCGTGTCGGAATAGAATCCACTAGATGCTGGATTGTTTCAACGGTTAAATCGTTGTACCAAACATTTTCCACAATTGAATCAATATAAAAAGAAGAAAAAATATTGTAAATTGAGGAGTTTAAGTATCATTTATACAATAAATAAAGGACTTTAAAAAAAATATGAATTACCGTTTTTGCACGATGGCAAGGAGCAGAATCGTCCTGAAAAATGATATCATCGGTATACGAAAGATACTCCTCAATAGATGGTACAAGATGATCCTCCAAAATTTGTTGGTACTTTTTGGCGATTACTGTTCCATCAATTAGTGCCAGATCTCCAACTCCAAAGTAAGAAAAGCATCCCCAGACCATACGGGATCCACCATGCCTGACCGTCCGTCGTAGGCACTCATTTTTGAACCTTTCTCCGACTTTACGTCTCACGTATGACATACCATTGGAACCAAAAAGGTTTGTTTTGGATTCATCTGAAAATATAACGTTCCTCCAATCGTTTAAGGTTCAAGATTCGTGGTTTTTAGCCCATTGTAGCCGTTTTTTACGCATTTTAACGGTCAAAACCGGTTTTTTTTGCTGGTCTGCGCCCATTAAGTCCTGCATCCTGAAGGCGTCTTCATACTGTTCGAGTGCTAATATCGACTCCTTCCGACTGAACAAACTCGAATCTTATATCTTCTGCAGTTTTGAATCGATTGGCCATGCTTAAGCGCTTCAGAACACGATCTTCCTGGTCGTTGGTTTTCTTCTTTCTTCCTGTCCCGGGATTTCGTTTCAGAGTTCCGGTTTTTTCCAAATTCTTTTAGAAATCCCCGACAGAAGATTTACTAAAGCCAACTTTAGCGCTTATTTCACATAGGCTTAAATTTTCCGATCGCACCTTTATCAGCTTCAGTCATTTTCGACATGTTTCACTTTGTATTTTTTTTTCACATCTAAAGCTTAGGATGCACCAAGCTGGACGGCATTTTAAAACTAAATACTTAATAGATAACACGAAAAAAGATCCAAACCGATTGAACTCTTTTTACATATTTTACGCCCGTTCAAAGCTTGCATATAGAGGCCATACCTAGGTGTCCGGACTTCTTTGTCCGCTACTGTATGTACCGTTTTTCATATATTTTTGCACTGACACTTCTTGCGTCCGTGGCCATTCCTCTCTTTTCCTCTCCGATCTACCTTCAATAACACCACTTTTATTCCACATTTTCATGAATTTATCTTTTCAATTTTTATTCCTCATCTCCTTCGCCCTTTATTTTGGCTAACACCCACTACATATCTCCGTATTAATTCTTTTATTTTTCTTTTACATAATTCTGACCACTTTACTTTTCATCGTTTCACACCTCGCCGCTCACTGTTTCATTTCATTTGTTATTCTTTTGCTTTAATTGCTCCATACTTTCTTCCTCCATTTCACATCACTTTACTCACACGTCTATTCCTTACGGTATTACTACAATTGCTGTCCCCCAGAGCATTTTCTGCGTTATTCTCTCTCGCTGTCTCGGGTTCTCCGGGGTCCTAATTCCTCCAGTTTTCCCGTCCATAAACGAGAGTGTCCGACTGCGCCAGTTATGATATACATATATATAGGTTGAAGTGTAGTTGTTGGTGGATCCAGGTTAATCCATTCGGTTAAGTTAAGGTTTTAATGAAATGCGACTGTACGTTTTAAGTGTTAAATTCAATCTGATCTTTATTTCTGCTTTTGGTTCTTAAGTCTAATACAAATGTGTGGAGTCAGCTATTTCCGAGTGGCCGAGAATCTGCTGACATGGAATGTGGCCCATTGATGGAATTGGAACGGATGTTTGTATGTAGTGTCGTTTGGTTGATCTAGCTTTTATAGTCTCGGAGATCCAGGCGCTCATGAAGACTGACATAGCTATGTATGGACTTCAACTGTGCTGTTGATGCTGATCAAGAATATATATTCTTAATGGGGTCGGAAACGCTTTCTTTTGGGTGTTACACACATTCACTTTTACCATAAATCTAATATACCCTTATACTCATTTTGAGTATTGGGTATGAAAAGCAACATAATACTGTTTAAAATTGTAAAGTCCATCTGACGTTGACGTCATTTTTTATACCTTTGCATAATTTTACAATTCCGTGGCTCCTTTCAGAAGCGCGGGCCCGGGAGGATTCCTCACCGACCTACGCTCCTCTCTACGGCCCTGGCCCTGACCATATAATATAAAAAATAAACTAAACACTTAGTTTTTAAAATATATTTATTTCCAGTACGCATCTTTAAATCTAAAATTTGATAAGCCAAGGCTGGACAAAATGGCGAACACCTAGCAAAAAAGTAATAGAAGCTCGACATTATTCCAGAAATGAAATTTACGGCATTAATTCGAAAGTATTTATTCGCAATTATAATTTTTTTGAATAAAGTGTTGTTATTGATATTTAAAAAGTGTTTTAATCTCTACATTTTTTTGTTTCATTATTATTCCTCTTGCATTATGTATTTCTAGCAATACGTACACTTAATGGCCAAAAAATTTAACATTTTAACTCCCCCTTGCTTTTTTGTACATACATATATATATATATAAGAACTATAATAATTGAAAATTTGCTTGGAAAAGACGAAATGGCGATGATATATTAATTGTGCTCAACATCCTTAATAAACATCCTCTTCCATTGAAAAATCCGAGGTTTCTCCAGCATAAAGGGAGCTGAAATAAAAAATATACAGTGTCTTATAAGCGTAATGGAGCGCGTGCAGAAAAATTACTAAGCCGAACTGCCTGCTGAGCTTAAAACTGTGCTGCAAAAGAGCAACCAACCACATACGTTTCTGAGCCGTCATACAGTCAATAAATCAAGATCGAAACAAAAAATTAAGCCCGCATGAACGACACCAGCCTAACAGGCAATTTTGCTATCAGCTGTCTGCATTCGCGCTCCCTAAGAGATTAGAACATACTTTACGGCTCGACTTGTAAAAAATACAATACGTTTTAATTTTTTGTTATAAAAAAAATAATTTAAAGACCATAAACAACCAGGTTCTCCGAATGGGTCTGAGCTTAAATCTGGATTATAGCTATATATGTCGCATTCCGATAAGTTCACTTCGTCATCAACGGCAGACCATAATGGCTGACGCAAGACTTGATACTGATCTCCTGCTAATGCTGATAAATTTGAGTGAATAGAGTTCATAACCCATTGTAAAGACGGCTCTTTACTGAACTCGTGTGACTAAGTATATAGAAGAAATATAAACATATTTAATAAGCGATATAACTAGAAATCATTACCTTTGCGTCCGAAAAATCATAGTCTGGCTCAAATGAAGCGTTTAAAGTTGCAATTAAGTAAAACAAAGTCTTGCGTGAAATAGTGTCGCACAGAATGATGCCTTCATCGCCCGAGTGACTATTGTTGCGACAAAAATTAGGTGAGAAGTCGGCTAATGTTTGTGGTGGCGATAGTGCCTGAAGATCGTGCCCATGGGTTTCAGCCGTAAACCGCTTGTATAAAACTTTATCAGCTGCAACCATTTTGCTAAATAGAATAATATTTAATATGATTAATATTTATCTCAATTCTTTTGGTTACATACCAGGAGTAGCTTTCGATACGTCCAAAGATAGTTATGCCGCTTGTATGTATAGAAAGTGCATTATTGATGGCCTCAAAACGAGAACTCTCTAGTAGCTTCATGATGATCAAAGCAATGGAAAATTGTGTAACTTGTAGCTCCTATTCAAAAATGCTTCAACAACTTATTAGCATATTTAAGAGAATCCACCAATTGGCTCATAAAACGTCTTAAACAGAGTCGGATCTTATACACACTTGCGCTATTTTAACGTTTCTTAATTGAAATGTCTCCAATATAAGTTTTCCCCAGACAGGAGAAGACTTAAATATTCTGAGCATGGTTTCCGAATGTTCTATGTTTATAATTCACCTTCTAATGTATTTTTGTTTCTGAATACTTCAGTACGCATTGATTAATATAACGCCTTGTAGCTTGGATCAAATATTTTAAAAACAATTTTAGGTTTTGTATTTTTTTTTTTGCTTATGTATTAATAAATTCCTTTGCTTTTGTTTTTATTGGTTGATGGCATTTGTGTAGTCCGTGTACGAAAAACATACATACATACATATGTACGCAAATATTTTTATTCGAGGACTACAAATAAATGGCTTTCTAGAAGTTTTTTATTATCTTAGCACTAAAAATGTTAAAAATGCAAAACACGTTTTAATTAATATTTCACATTTTATAACTTCAGCAGACACACAGCATATAAAAACTAATATTTATATCTGTAGTATATAAAAACAAACTTCACTAATCTCATGAAATCCTACAATTGCAATGTACATAAGTTCATATTTTTAAACGAAGCCAAATTTATTTTAGTTTTAAACATTGATATCCACAAAATATTTATTAAAGACGTATTACGTATATGTTTAATCATATATATGTATATGAAAATAAGAATGTCTACCAACATACGATTCTTTTAAACTAGTTCATAAGGGAAGTGTTCATCAGTGTGACCAGAAATCAGAATATTTAAGTTTTGGCTCCAACATATTTACTAGAGTTTGACATGTCATCAACTACGATGGCGCTATAACGCTTGCGTTGTTGCGGTGTATGAGGACTGTGTACGAAATAGGTACCAGCGATGCCTATATCATGACGTCAAATCCGTTAATACAGTTTTACTTTTAAAACCAACACCTTTCGTTTTCATGATCTTGTTGTTTCGTGCTGACGTTTTTTCTAATGATTGTTTTGAAGGAAAACGACGATTTTAGAAGCTTAAGGTTTCTTAGATGCAACACCTGTGTATGTATCATGTCTGACAAACTGTTGGAAACAGAATGCAAATGGAAAATACATAATTTCTAATGGTCAAAAAACTAATATGATGGACTGACATTTTTTATTAAATGTGGGGGGAATGTTACCCTAGTTTCTTTCCATTTTCCATGTTTCTTTACCGAGCTGTTACGCGCATGTTGCGAGTACAATCCGAGCTGTTAATTTGTATTATTTGTAATGTTATGAGCAAAAATGTATTTTTTGCCAACGTTCCGATAATGTGCCAGCTGTTACCACGAATCCGATAAGTGTATTTGCCCCGACAAATTTTCTCCGAATCAAAGTTGGGGTTAAAAAAATATTAGTTATAAAGAAGTCACCAGCTAAATTGCCCTGACATGTCAAATTTATCATAATGAACCAATAAGACAACAATGTTTTTTATTTTGCAATTAAGATTTTTTCTTGTTGTATAATTGCCTTTTTACACGAGCGCGTTTCGTATCGATATCGGCATAGACGCAGAGAAGCAGAATTGGCGTTCACATTGGCAGACGGGTGTCTTTGCGTCTTGAGAACAGCTTACGAGAGCACAAATTGTGTTGCACAAATTTTATAAAAAAATTATAAGCAAAATAACATAAAAAGAATGGATTCTTTTATCTGCGGTGTCGCAAAATGAAGACAATCTTTTGCAATGCATAGGAGCGGCGGGGTCATCTATAGAGAAGTCACAATTTGTCTTGAAACTGCAATGTTCTCCACGCGTTTAGACCCTTGTAAATAAAGGGCAGGCAATGTTTTCTTTTCAATTAAATAATGTATTCTAAATTGCAATAGCACCGATATGGTTCATTTTGGGAGGATGATGTAAACAACTCCGACGCGTTTTTTAAAGACAACTTCCGCATGAAGAGGTGTACTTTCGACATTCTTTTGGGACTGCTGCTTAAATTTCGAAAGCAGGATACGAATCTTTGAATCCCTTTGGAGAAAAAGATAGCCATAGCGCTATATTGCCTGGTATCCTTTTCGGAATATCGCACAATAGAAAATCTATTCGGTGTGTCCAAAGCCATTGTGTGTAGGATATTGATGGAATTTTGTCGGGAAGCGACAGCTGAACTCGCTGACAAGTATATGCCAGCAGAATTTTTAAGGATTATATGTATATTTGTACTTTTTCCCTCAGCCATAATTTGTACGCGCCAAAAGTTGATTTTCGATCTCCTATTTTTTGTTGTTGCTAGTGGTGATAGTTTCCCTGATAGGCAGAAAAGTACGAAAATGTGCTGTTAAGCGCAAAAAAAATCGAATATATCGAATAGATGCAACAGCGTCAGAAACCGACGCATGTTTTTGCCACCATGCGATATGCTTAACCTATCTTAAGTGATCAATAAGTCATATTTTTTTTTTTATTTCAATTAAGAATCTCTTTTTTGTATAAAAAGCCGTTTACTCTTCGTTTCGAAGAAGAAACTAATTTCCTTATGTTAACGAAAAAATCTTTCGTTGAAAACGGGAGCACCAACTTGTGTATTTTCAAAAGAAAAAGTGAAAATTTTTATGATTGGAAAAACCGGTGCTGATTGTAATACTTGCAAGGTAAGTAAACTAAGTATTTGCGCAGAAGATTGTGTTTTTTTTTTAATTTGCTGGAAATGGTTTACAACTGGTCTCGGCTGAGGTTCACTTATAATTTTTATCTATATGGATAATGACGACTACAACCTTTATTGGGTATCTGCACCTAAAAACAAAAGCCAAGAAAATTGTGGTCATTTGTGAGTACTTCTACTAAATCCAACCAAAGTTTTAAGTACAAGGATCTATGATATGTTTTTTAGAAGCGGTTCAGAACATTTTGTGAGAAAGATGTGCCTGAAAATATTGAGGTGTTTTTCAAGGACGGTATGAACATATAAACATGGAATTTCACTGAGCTCTCCGCAGATCATAAAATATTTCTGCCAAAAGTCGATGAGCATGTTCACCATCTCGGCAGACCAGATCAACCTGCCGCCAGTTGATCTCTTATTTTCTACATTGTGTATTGTGAACTAATAAAATAATAAATACAATCATACCTGGTGCATTTTTCAACTTCCACTTATATATATATTTTGAAACTTTATTTTACTGTAATTGTGGCTGTACAGTTGTGGTTTTTGTTAATGTCAGTCATTGTTTACTTTTTGGCAGTGAATTTAATTTTTCCGTTTTGAATGGCAACTTTTTAATAATGCATTGCAAAACCATCGACTATATAACGCATAGACACGTGTGGCTTGGGAACATCTCAGACTGATGGTGGAATAACTGGGAACTGACTAGGTGTGTTTTTATAATGCGCTCCACTTACCTTCCATTTGTTTTGCCTAAGCAGCCGGTGTTTTTTAAAAAAAATAAAAATTAAATAAACTCTCAAATTAACCAGCTATCTCAAAATCTATCCTTATAGCCTATTCCAAAACAGCGCATTAAAGAGGAACGGTGGAATTTTTTGACAAATGTGAAACCTCGATTCCCACTGCCACAACCCACCATCCATTGAAAACACAACTGACAAGAACAAACAAAAAATTTGAGATCTGCATTATGTCAAAATTAAACAACAAATATGGAACATTTAATTATGGCTTCACCTGTGAATCACCTGCAACAAATATTGTTGCAAAAATTAATGGTTACGTTGGAAAGAAAGGAAAACCAAATAAATTATTTAGATATTATTGCAATGGTAAAAATTTTTACTGAAAGTATGCCAATAAGGATGCCAATCTGGATGGTTGTAAGTCAGGGCTCGGCACGCATACACTCAACACGCTGGTGTGTGTAGCAAAAACCCGAACATGCCTGATGGCGAAACCGGTTTACTGCTTTACACTGCGACAAAATTTGTAGGTAAATGGCAAATGTTTCATGCGGAAACTGTCGTATAAAATACAAATTATTGAAATGTCTTTCAATAGCAAATGAATCGCAATATAATAGCATATAACGCATTGCGCATCCATATTTTGGATGAAAAAAAACATTTTCTTCCCACTTCTCGTTGAACATAATTTTCTCCCAGTGTTAAATCAAACAGTTGCGCAGCGTGGTCTTGCATTCTCCACGGCTCAGCAGCAACTGAAAACATTTTACTGCACACGCAGTCTACAAAACGAGATAGCAACAGCCGAAGTCGCATTGCCGAAGCCACACGAAGGCTTGCTGCTTTTTTATACTGTCCGTGAGCGGCAGCGCAGCAGCAGAGACTTTTTCCTATCCTCATTAGATAGGGCCGTGCCGAGCCCTGTTGTAAGTATATGGCAATTGAAGTAAAATGGTATGTACAAGACTATGTTTTATGTGCTTTAGAAGAGGTACAACACTTTTAACTCTGTCATAGTATTACAAATGTATATCATTTGAATTTACTTCCGATATAGATTTAAGTACATATGTGAACATGGGCTCTCCAGGAAGGCGCCAGGTTTCGACAATACATCAAAAGTCCAGGAAAAATCTCCAGGGCTCCTCGCCATATGCTGGATGTGTTATTCTTTTCAGTCATTGTTTACATTTTCGCAGAGAATTCCATTATTTCGTTGTGAATGCCAAATTTATCAGAGCTTCATTAGAATACGTCGTCTAAATATCGCATAGAAACGTGCGGCTTAGGAACATCCAAAATAGATGGTGGAACTAACTAGGAAATTTCGGAACGGCAAAACCTTACGGACCATCACCGAAATGGATTGGGGATGGTGTATGGTGGGTATGGCCTGTGGGAATATTAAACGCGAGTGTAGGCCTATTAATTGTTTAATAATATAATTAATCAGGAAGGTTCCGGGATACACAATCACATACATTTTTTCATTTACTTTTAAATTACTTTTTAAATACGAAAGATTCTGTACATTTCAAAACGTCAACCCTTTCCTATGCCAAGCAAAAAGTAAACGGCTTTTTATACAACAAAACGAATCTTAATTGCAAAAAAATAGATGACTTATTGGTATATTAAGATAAATGACATGATTACCAGGGCAATTTAGCTTGTGATTTCTTAATAAATATTTTTTTTTAACCCAACCTAACAAATTTGACTCGGAAAAAAATTGGTCAGGGCAAATTCACTTTTCGGATTCGTGGCAAAAGCCGAAATTTTGCTTCAAAACAAAATAAAAGGCATCAAAACAACCAGACCAGCTGTTTTTGTTTACCAGAATCGATGAGAAAATGAAACATGTCGAAAGCAAGAACATGTGAAAAAGGGAGCTCTTCAAAATGAAAAGTAAACGAATTGGTTAAGTGAAACCCGGAACATGCCTGAATAATTATTTTTTACGTCGGTTTACAGTGCTTTTTTGTTGGTTTTTTGTAAGTACGCACTACATTATATTAAGCCGCTCTCATCTCGTATCTTTCGTGTTTCTATCACTCTCTTCCTATAACTGTTCTTCCTCTCGCTCTCGATAATTTGCGTGTAGTAGCGCTCTCTCTCTCTCTCATTAGCAGCTGCTGAAACCGCTCAGTATTTACTGATTCCGCTTTAAGCGTTTGTCTGGATTACTGGACTGATATCTATTTTTTTTTTTGAAATTTTTGCTGGTTTTATTTCTTATTAAAATGGAATTTTCTTTTGTGTGTGCCAAAAAAAACTTGCAAGAAGGAGATCACCCCTGATCAGCCGAATATCCCCTACTGGCTTTGCGATAGCGTAGTACACGCAAAATGCCCTGGGTTTCCAGGCCTTGTAGGTGATGTCATTGCAAAACGCAATGGCTTGCATTACAGTTGTCAGGCATGCCGGGTGGTAAAGAGTGACATGGTCATGTTTATGAAGCAGACGCGAATGGGCTTTAGGAAGCTGACCGTTGGCTTTCAAAAGCAGTATGATCGGCTCCTAGCCATGGAGTCTGAATTTGGCAGTTTGCCACTGCTAAATGAGTCTTCTGGGCGCAAAAGGACCACTTCGCGGGATCTGCAAATGCCAACTGTCCCTCAGCCACCCGTCGCTGAAGAACTTACTCTGACCACTCCAAATGTGCAGCAGTTTATATCGTTTGCTACTCCAAGGGCAACGACAGCTGCTGGTAAGGCAAATTCGGTAGCAAAATGTAACACTTCGGAGAGCATGCAGCCAGAAACGTCTTTAGCATCCGTATCCGTCGAGTCTGCAAACTTATTAGCTATACCGTCCATTCCCATCCCCCCTATAAATATACATCCCGGACCACCGGATATTGCCATTAAACTGATTCTTAGCGCTTTTTCAGTTTTCATTACTTGCTCGTATATTCCACCTTCTTCGGATATAGCAATTTCCGAGCAGTAATTTTCTTCCTTGCTAGCTGATAAAGATCTTTTAATAGTTCTTGGTGATTTCAAATTGCCAGTAACGGTCTTCGGTAAAAGTCTAACAAACTAGTGCCCATGTTGTTAATTTGTGTGTGTACGTGTATGAAGCTGGGTTGTATACGGTACATAAACCGTCCACAGTTAGGTCGTCGCAACTAGAACTTGAACCAGTTGGACTGCGGAGAGGGTATCCTGCGATGCGCAATTGAGGGTCTGAAGACACGGCGACAGCCTCTGATGATTGCGATCGAAAGGGTATCCTTTGAAGTGCAGATGAGGGTCTGAAAACACAGCGACCGCCTCTGATGATTGCAGTTCTTTTTCTGATACTGATTTTATTCAACAAAACTTTACTCTATTTATAGGTAACAGAAAGTAAAAAAAGTGCTGATTTAATAAGAATATGGTAAAATGGTAAAATAATAGTTAATGTGAAATTAATATTGATTTAATATGATTTTATTGGCTTTAACCCTCTTGGTTCATCAAAGAGTTATTTACTCTAAAAAACTTAAAATCAAGACTACAAAATTTCAAGATTTTTGCTCTGCTTCTTCTCTGTAAGCGTAGAACGTCCGCACTCCCATCATCACTATCATTCCTTAATACGTCGGAAAATAATAATCAGGCAATTGACGATCTTTTTGCCCATTTTTTTACAACAACCTATTCTCAGGAATGCTACTCCGGTCAGCCGTACCCATACGGTTTACCGAGGTCGAACGGCATTTTCAGTCCCTTGCTAAATGAAAGCTCGCTGCTTCATGATCCCCGAACAGTTAAGCCGGTGTTTTCACCGGGTCCTGACGGAGTTCCTGGCTGTGTACTCAGGAGTCTCTGTGTGGACCGTTGCTTAAACTATTCAGCATGTCCATTAACTCTTCATGCTTCTCCTCGATATGGAATGAGTCGTTTATAATTCCTCTCCATAAGAAAGGTAGTTAGTCTGACGCGAAGAACTATAGAGGTATATCTAAGTTATCCGCTATTCCTAAAGTGTTTGAGAAAATGTTAACTCCTCATCTTTGCAGATCACTTATATCTCCAGTTCAGCATGGACTTATAAGGAAATCAATAACCATGAATTTATTGGAGTTAACCTCCTTTATCATTAAAGGCTTGCAAGGTAATCTAAAGACGGATGTCATTTACACAGTTTTCAGTAAAGCATACGATTCTGTAAACAACTCTCTCTTAGCATAAAAACTTGACCTTTTAGTGTTTCCGCCCAATCTCTTGAGATGGATTTCTAGCTACCTTTGTTCCAGGTCCCAAAAAGTTATTTTCAAAAACACCCTATCTTCGTTATGGTTACTTCGTGTGCCACAGGGCAGCCTTACTCTTTACACTCTTCATTAATGTATGCGGATGATGTTAAGCTGTGTGTCCAATACAAGGATAGTGTTCGGTCAAACTTACCCAGCAGCCTTAAGATTATTAAGACAGAGCTCTATAAAATCTTACGCTCAATATTGTACGCGCTCATTATGCTTTCATTATGTTCGCTTATGCTCGGTGCTCATGCACTAAGAACCCAATATATACTCGTCGACTGATACTCAACAGCACCCCATCGTCTTTACGTTTGACCGGCTTAATTTCGATCTCGGTTTTAATTCGTTTACATTAGATTTAAAACGGATTTTACACGGATTTGGCAGCAAGGAAAAAACTTCTTGTACAAACCTTTTTGCGCCCAGCGTGGGTCACGTTTGTTAATTCTTTAACGACAAATTAAAATACTCGCATTTATATACAATCTCCATTAACACTTTCGTCGGTAACTTGCAAATACAACAATTGCAGCATTCGTTTCGTCTCGCTTTTGCCATCGAAATTGCCTAAAACCATTCTCGGTTAATTCAATTATTCGCTTGTCACCCACAACGCAAGCAACGGCGCTTGCACTCTCTTTTCGTATTCGTTGCTGCTGCCTGCTTTGGTCCAGATATAAATCTATCTATCTATCTATTGGCATTTCACCGCTTCATTTTTCGTTTCGCTTTCGCGTTATTGCTGCTGTTGCCTGCGTTTTTTTTTTGAAACTCTATTTCTGTGTGCGTGTAATTACACTACACAACAAAATGTCCACTCTCGAAGACTTGAAACGCCAACGCAGCATCATTAAACGGAATATATCTCGGATAAAATCTGTGGTGGAGGGCAAATCGGAAAATACGGTTTGCAATGATGAGCTTCGCTATCATTTAAGCATCTTGGAAACATACTTCAAGAATGTTTTAAAGGTACAGGCTGACATTGAAGATCTTAATCCAAATGACGAAGGACGGGCAGATTTGGAGGATACGTACAAAGCAATCAAACTATCCATAAAGGTCAAAATGGGAGGAGATTTGAACACCAGCATAGTTGCGTCGGACCATCACCCACCACCAGTGAAGTCATCGTTGCCAAGGTTGTCGCTGTCCACCTTTGACGGATTTTATGCGAATTATAAAAACTTTATTAATTCGTTCGAAAAATTTGTGCGTGAGTCTGGATTGTACAATATAGAAAGGTTTAACTATTTGCTTAGCTGCCTCAAGGGGCCGGCATTAGACACAATTCATGCATTCCAGGTTACCAGCGAAAACTATCCGAAGGCCCTAGAAAAACTTAAAAGCCGGTATGATAATCCAACTTTAATATTTCTAGAAGGTATTGTTGCATTGTTTGCACTGCAACCTGTTGAAAAGTCGAACTGTCAACAAATTCGCATCCTTTTCGTTAAGGCCTCCGCTATCGTCAGCTCGTTGGAGTCCATCGGCAAACCGGGGGACATAGCTCAAGCTATGCTTATATACATCGTTATGGACAAGTGTGATCAGCAAACTCGGAAGAAGTGAATAAATTATCATTCGTCTGGAACCTCGTCTGGAAAATCGCCTGGTACTTCGTCGCAATGAAAGACTGAAAGTAATAAGTACAATCGTCACTCTAATGACCAAATAAACTCGTCGTTTGCTATCACTTATCCGTCTTGTACACTTTGTCCTAGTTCTGGCCATAAAATCACTAACTGTGCGCAGTTCAAGGCTATGAACAGCAACCAACGGTACGACAATGTAAAACGCCTCGGTCTCTGCATCAATTGTCTTGGATACGGACATAGAGTGGCGAAATGTTCATCGACTCATCGTTGCTGAACTTGTAATCGGACTCATCACTCCACTTTGCACCACTCTCAGCCGCAACAGCCACCCCATCCGTCAGCAGGACAATCGTCAAATACGGAACCGACAAGTCAACCGTCGCAAGCCTCGTGGCAAACAGCCGATACTCATTTATATCAAGCTGCCTCACATTCTCATATGGACGTCTCAGCAGATGATCAAATTTTGGCAACAGCTATGGTATTGGTCAAGGATGCCTCAGGTGAATACAAACTTGGTAGAGCGTTGCTTGATTCTCGTTCCCAGGTTCATATTGTAACCGAAACTTTTGCACAAAAGCTTCGCGTTCGTCGTGAAAGACACCATATCGGAATTCGTAGTATAGGAGATTCGCTTACTAATTTAAAGGGTCGTACGTAACCTCCATTAAGTCACGTACATCTGGCTATCAGCTCACTCTCCAGTTCGGAATTGCATCCCACTTTGCATACCAGCCAGATAGTGAGATTGACATATCGAAATGGAACCTACCTGCCAATACTCCATTAGCAGATGAATCATTTTACAGGACTAGGCGTGTTGATCTTTTATTGGGGACTGAAGCCTTCTATGGAGCGCTAGCTGTTGGACAGATTCGAATTGGTCCCACTCTTCACACCTTGCAAAAAACTCTTTTTGGTTGGGTTGTTGCTGGGAGGTACCAGCGACAACATAAAAGACAGCCACCATTGTGGTTGGCGACTGTAGAGGAGTCGATCGACGAAAACCTGCAGCAACTATTACTGTGTTTATGCTAGGCCCATTTCATGAAATCATTTCATGCAATGGGGAAAACAGTGTGTGCATAAACACCATTTCATGTATTCGTTAACACACGAAAGTTTACTATGAATTCAGCCTGAATTCATGAAATGGTATAGTCTGACCAAATTGAGTTTGTACAAATTAGGTGGCAACGCTAGGCGAAAAAAAAAAAATAAGGCAAAGTGACGAGAAAGTTTGTAGAAAATGAATGCGGAATCAAAAAGATCGTCTTGGACTGATGTCGAGGTGACTGAACTTCTTGCGCTGGTGAAGGAGGAGAATGTTTTGGGCATGCTAGACGCAAAAAAACCAAGCGAAACAACCAAATATACAAGGGCATTTCTGCCAACCTAAAGACCAAAAACATGACCAAGACGTCCGAGCAAGTGAAGAGAAAGCTCAGAATGCTTAAGAAAGGCTTTTTTGAGGCCAAGCGCAACAATGCAGTCAGTGGCGCTACCCGGAAAACTTGCACCCACTTCGACGAGCTCTATGGAAGCAGCCCTGTGGCGCAGGCTGCAGGTGTCGACACATCCGAGGACGGATTTGTAGCAATCGATGGCTTCGACGAGCTGACCAGAGATGAGTTCCTGGAAACGGAGGACATACGTAATGCCGATGTGAGCCGCCCGAGTTTCAATAAATTTACAATTTCTAATAATGAAATTTTGATTTCAGACAAGGCAAACGTCGCGACGCGTCGTGGAGATGCTGCAGAAAATGTCGGATGAAAATAAGGCTGCATTGGACAGGCTGGAGTCGCAGAATCAGGAGTTCCTTCAGACCCAGAAGGACATCGATGCAACCTTTGTGCAGAGCATGCGAGAAGTCTTGGAGGATCGGGCCGAGATCCAAAAATGCATGCCGGAGTTTTTCCAGAAATGATGTACCTTAAATGTAAAACTACTTTTGAACGTTAAAACCGAAACAAAATTTAAGTATCAGATCAAGCTTTTTTTTGGAACTGGTCTTTAATGGGAAAATAGCTATAATATATTCCTTCAGGTTTAACCTAAGCTAAGATGGACCGCAGTCGGGAGAAGTTATAACCAGATTACTAAGCCAGTCTGATGGTTGCTGGTGACTTTCAAAGCAGTTAAACGACTCTTCCTCCTGGGCTAGGTGTCTAGTATATGGTTTCAGAAGCCACGGCAGCAATTGGTATGCAGGATCGCCAAAGATGAAGAATGGAATCTCTTTATTTTCGACCTGCTTGACGAACTCGGGAACTCGTCGTGCTCACTCCCTGGAAATTTCATGCTCACATCCCGAAACCTAAAAATGCATAATATTTATAATGACTTTTTATATATGTTTTTGTATAATACCAAAATATACATACATACATATTTCAGTACTTACAAGTAATTATTGTCAACCACAGCTTGCATAACCATCGATGTCTATCCCTTCCGATTAACATAATCCATATACCCAATCTTCGGCGCTTTTATAGGAATATGTGTTCCTAAAACAATTATATACATATGTATTGTTAAATATATTTATTAATAGGTACAGTTTTGAGTAAATTTACCGTTAATAGCTCCAATCACATTTGGAATGTTCCACATTTTTTCAAATCCTTCGGCAACTTTTATGCACTCATCCAATTTTGGAAATGAAATCAAGTTACTAGTTAATTTTAATATTGATTTTACAACAATATGAAAGTATTTGTGCACGGTACTTTTATGAACTCCAAATACGTCCCCAATCACTCGGTACTCGGCACAGGTCACAAGCTTGTAAATGCAAATTGCCACTTGTTTTTCCAAAGGCACAGGAAATGTTATGAAGGTTGTTTGCTTTGGTAAATGTGGATTCAGCAGCTGGCATAATTCGAAAAACGAACTCTTGGACATTCGTAGGTTTTCGAAGAACATAGTTTCATTTCACGGCTCTTGCATCAGTGTCAAGAATTCATGAAATTCATAGCATAAATATAGTATATGGAAAGTTGACTCGATTGTCGACCGAATCATCGTCGCTGTGAGGACCACTACAGGGATACAACACATAAGGATGAAAGTGGAAGTCCCTCGTCTACCGGAAATTATGTTGCAGTATTCGTCATTCATGCAGGAATATGAAAATCTCGGCCATATGTCCCTCGTATCGAATCCTAACATAGAGGAACGTCATTATTATATACCTCACCATTTCGTTCTCAAACCAAGCAGTACCTCGTCGAGGCTCAGAGTCGTCTTTGACTCGTCTTGCCGTACAGCATCTCAAAAATCACTTAACGATCTACTCTTAGTTGGCCCTACTATCCAGGATGAGTTGTACGTGCAATTGCTGCGTTTCCGCATGCATAGGTTTGGCATCACGGCTGACGTTACGAAAATGTACAGACAGGTACTCGTGGGTGAGGAGGATCGAAAGTTCCAGTATATTCTTCAAACCTACCAACTCAATACCGTGACGTATAGGACTGCGTCTGCCCCATTTCTCGCTACTCGTAGTTTGCATTTCTTGGACTGTGAGAATGAATGGCCCTTAGGAGCTGCGGCTGTCAGAACTGCGTTTTACGTAGATGATCTTTTGTGTGGGGCTGATAGCATAGACACACTTCTCAAACTGAAATCAGAAATCACATCAACTCTAGCTTGTGGTCATTTTCCATTATGCAAATGGCATTCGAATCATCCAGGTGTAAGGGAAGATGAATCTACTAAGGAAATTAACATTTCAGAGAACTCAGTTACTAGCACACTCGGCGTCACTTGGCATCAACAAAGTTACTATGTTTATGCTATGAATTTCATGAATTCTAGAATACGTGAAACTAAAGTAGTCCCTGTTTATCCAAAGGTGTAATTAGGCAAACATTTTGAAGTAAAATCCTCCTCCTTTACCAGCGCAAGAAGCTCAGTCGCCTCGGCATCAGTCAAAAGGGATCTTTTTAATTCCACATACATTTTCTATTAATTTTCTTGTTTCGTCGTCACTTATTGAATTTTTTCGCCCGTCGTTGCCACCTAATTTGTACACCATTTCATGAATTCATGCTGAATTCATAGTCAACTTTCGTGTGTTAACGAATACATGAAATGGTGTTTATAAACACACTTTTTTCCCCATTGCATGAAATGATTTCATGAAATGGGCGTAGCATAAACACAGTAAGTGATGCATTTAGTTTTACCTTTACTCGCAAGGAAATCTTTCCCTCCACCACAAAACGAACAATTTTGTCCACTGCGTCATCGTTATTTTATACTATCGGTCTGCTGTAACCTTTAGTTATTGTCTCAAAGATCATTTTTCAGGAGTTGTGGCTTTTGAAACTCGACTGGGACGAGTCTGTACCCCAAAATCTAAGCAGCGCACTCACTATCGTCACTAACGGTACCTTGTTATTGTTTGCAGTCCGACGCTGGGAGTATTCAAATACATGGTCTAGATCCAAGTCTAGAGTAGCACCAGTGAAGAAGCAGTCTCTTCCGAAGCTTGAACTATGTGGTGCACATTTGCTTTCTCAGCTGTACAAAAAAATCAAGACCATATTCAGCAAACACACCGTCACGACTTATTTTTGGAGCGACTCACAGCTCGTATTGCATTGGCTTAAACAACACTCAGTCACCTTATCGACCTTTGTTGGAAACAGAGTGTCCGATATTCAGGATTTGACCTCTGATGGAAAGTTGCGCTATGTACCAACACATCAAAACCCAGCAGACCTGCTGTCGCGAGGCTGTACCGTTAACGAATTGATCCAATCTACATGGTTTTCTGGTCCGTCATTTTTTCTCGAAGATTCGCTTAACTGTCCGGCCACAGGGGAAAGACAGGATGTTGACATGAACATAGGCAACTCGGAGAAGCGGAAAAGTATGTTCCCTACCATACAGGAGACGAATTATATCCTCAAGATCGTCGATAATGTCAGTTCATATAAACATAGTCTTCGTCTGATTGCTTGGAAGGTAAAGTTCAGACGGATATGTCGGAAGCAATCGAAGTACACCACAACCTGACCGACACCTGATGAACATCGTTTTGCTTCACATTGCCTCATTTGGAACATTTGAGAAGAGACAAACCCCTCCAAAACACAAGTAGCTAAGGGGTGATGGATCACGGGGGCGGTAACCAGAGAGCGCAGCACTCACACGCAGCAGACACAGCAGCAAAGGCCGAAGCAGCAGACGCAGCAGCAGAGACCGGTGCGAAGACAAGCAGCAGACGCAGCAGCAGAGACCGGCGCGAAGACAGCAGCAGACGCAGCAGCAGAGACAAACAGCAGACGCAGCAGCAGAGGCCGGCGCAGAGATCAACGGAGATCGGACACAGCCACGAGAGCAAAGACCAGCGACCACCAGATGCGCGAAACCCACCCTCACATGCCTAAGTACCTAAGTACACAGCCGGGAACTCCGTCCGGACCCGGTGAAAACACCGGCTTAACTTTCCGGAGATCATGATCATGATCAGAGAGCTTTCATTTAGCAAGGGACTGAAGATGCCGCATCGAGATAGGTAGTTCTTATAGCACTGGGAATTAAGAACTGAAAAGTTTGACCGAGCCATTACATAGCGAGAGAGAGAAGAAGGAGAGCCAACTTCTTGAAATTTTTTGTAAAGTCTTGATTTTAAGTTTTTTAGACTGGATAACTCTTTGGTAAACCAAGGGGGCTTCCCAGATCTAATAGGACAGGAAAGTGGGACACAAGACTCAAAAAGTGAGTCAAGTGCATCATAGAAAATGTTTGTGCATATTGTAACATCAGTGCACAAATACAAAGCGGACCAATCAAAATCCCTAATGAGGTTATTAAGCTTCGCAAACTCGGCTTTACGAAAACAGCGGACACATTGAGGTAGCCTACCCGACCGATCCAATGCGGTTGGTCCTATATCGAGCGACACTTCAAGTGTAGGATGGTAGGCGTCTTCAGGTATAGTGAGCGGAGGGACTCGGGTTAACAACGCAATGGTCGGATCCGTTACAAAGCACAGATCAAGCAATCGACCCAGGGAATTTTTCACATGGTTGACTTGAGACAGGGATAAGTCGAGTAAGCCGTCTATAAAGTCATGTCGTGACATGGGGACTAGGTTATTAGACTCATTTACCGAAGACCAAACAGTTCCTGGTAAATTGAAATCCCCAAGAACTATCATATGATCTTTATCCGATAGCGAGGAAGAAACAGCGCTTAAGGCGGACAAGTGCTGCTCATAAATTGCGACATCCGAAGAAGGTGGAATATACGAGCATGTAATAAAGACTGAAAAAGCGGGAAGAATCAGTTTTATACACAGGAATTCCAGTTCTTGTTGAATCTGGACTGTAAAATGTTCCGACGTGAAGTTAGAGTCCACTGCAATCAGAACCCCACCTGCACGTCGAGACGAACGGTCATTTCTAAAGATTGTGTACCGACCTGCCAAAACTTCAGAACTAAGAATTTCCGGTTTTAACCAGGTCTCTGTAAACACAATTACATGGGATGCAAATGCGACGCTATCCCGAAACAGAGTGCTGAGCTTACTACGCAAGCCTCTAACATTCTGGTAGGTGATTAAGAGAAAGGAAGTTAGTTTTTTGGATGGGTGGACTGGGAAGATGAGGATGGAGCACTGGCCTGACTAGTATTAAGAGTTATTGGGGGCCTACTCTTCTTCTTTGCCTTAAACTCCTTCACCACCATGTTCTCTGGCCAAAATTTGGCAGAGCAAATGGTGTCAAAATGAGTTGGGGAGACGCTTATTTTGAATGAAGCTACATCCCTGGCATAAGAGAAGTTAAACTTCTCCACCTTTAAACCGTCGGCTTGTATATTGCTTTGAATAAAAGCAGTAACGTCATCTATAGTGGTGTAAGGGGCAAGCCGTGAGACAAATATTTGTCGTTTAGGTGTAGGTGTGATCACCACCAATCTCGGGTTTGGCACCACAGACCTTGTACCTGTGATGGCAATACCCGGTGGTCCGGGTCGTATGTTTGTTGGTGGGATCGAAGTGGACGGGATATTAGTAATGCTGGCGGGCTCGACGGACACGGACGCTACGAAAATGTCTGGTTTTACGTTCTCCGAAGTGATAAATTCGGCTGCCGAATTTGCATCACCAGCAGCTGTCGTTGCCCTTGGAATAGCAAACGATATCGGCTGCTGCACAATTGGAGTGGTCGGAGTCGGTTGTTCGGCAACGGGCGGCAGAGGGACAGTTGGGGCTTGCAGATCCCGCGGAGTGACCTTTTTTCGCCTAGGAGACTCATTCAGCAGTTGCAAACTGCTAAACAAAGACTCCATGGCTACGAGCCGATCGTACTGCTTTTTAAAGCCCACGGTCAGCTCCTTAAAGCCATTCCGCGTTTGCCCCATAAACCTGGCAATCTCTATGTGAGCCCCCCGGCATGCCTCACAACAGTAGAACAAGCCATTATGCTTGGAAATTGCATCACCCACGAGGCCTGAGTACCCAGCGCACTTTGCGTGCATTGCTTTTCTGCAATGATAGCAGGGGATACTCGACTGATCAGGGGTGACCACCTGTTTGCAGGTTTTTTTGGTACAGATAATAGGTGATTCCATTTTAAATACAATAAACAAAATTTATTTCAAAACAAATAGAAATCAGACCAGTGTGCCAGGCAAACGCTTAAAGCGGAATTAGTAAAAACTGAGCGGAGAGAGGAGAGCGGTTGCAGCAGCTGCAATGAGAGAGAGAGAGCGCTACTACACGGAAAGTATTGAGAGCGAGAGAAGAAGAACAGTTATTTATGTTTGGGTTATAGGGAGAGAGTGATGCTAAAGCACAGATTACAAGATGAGAGCGGGCTAAATTCAATGTGAGAGCGTACTTACGAAATGCAACAACAAAAACACAATGTTAACCGACGCAGAAAAGAATTATTAAATTATGATTTACTCAGTAAATAGGCATGCACTTGCGATTCAGGATAGACTTTAAGTTAGCAAGTTAATTTGTTAGTTCGCAAAAGATTTATTTTGGACAAACACCGGTTGTTTATACAAAATAAGTGAAAAATAAGCGGAGCGCAATGAAAAAACGCGTCTGAACACTACGAGAGAGATAAACGAGATGAGTCCTCCTCAAAAACTCCCTATCTTCACCAGTTATGGTTACTTCGGGCGTACCACAGGGCAGCCATCTAGGCCCCCTACTCTTTACACTCTTTATAAATGACCTGCCTTCGGTATTAACATACTCTCGAGTACTTATGTATGCGGATGATGTTAAGCTGTGTGTCCAGTTCAAGGACAGCTTATCTCACTCCAGTTTGCAATCCGATCTTAATACCTTTCAGTCATGGTGTTGTGCAAATCTGCTATACCTTAATGCTTCGAAATGTAAAGTAATGACATTTCATCGCTCCAGCGCCTTTCTGGCTCCTTACACACTAGGCGGGGGTTCTCTCGAGAGAATTACCCTAGTTGATGATCTTGGTGTTCTTTTAGATCCCAAGTTAAAGTTTTCTGAACACATTTCTATCATGGTAAATAAGGCCATGGGCGTGCTTGGGTTTATAAAGAGGTGGTCAAAGGAATTTGACGTCCCCTATATAACAAAGACTCTCTATGTATCGCTTGTTCGTCCGATTTTAGAATATGGTTCTTGTGTATGGTGCCCTCAGTACAAAGTACACCAGGACCGTATAGAATCAGTACAGAAAAACTTTTTAATTTTCGCTCTACGCGGCCTCAACTGGGATGCAAGTGTGAGACTGCCGTCTTACTCTAGTAGATCGCTTTTAATAAACCTTCCATCTTTAGTTAACCGTAGAACAATGCTTGGTGTGATTTTTGTGCACAACTTGATCAAGGGTGACGTAGATAGCCCTGACTTGTTGAGCCGCATAAACTTCACGATTCCTAGAAATTATATTACTAGAAAATATACCCCTCTGTTCCTTCCGATTTGTAGATCGAATTATTCCTTGCATGAACCTTTTAGAGTTCTATGCTCGGATTATAATTCCCTCTACCATATTATATCGGCAACTAATTCCCTTCCTCTTCTTAAATTACTAATACTCACATACCTTTCTCGTAATTAGTAATTGTAGTTGTGGTGTACGATAGTTTTAATGCATGATTAACTCCTTTAGTAAGATTAGTTCTAATTTTCCTCGAATACTAGTCTAACATCTATCTCTCCTGCATGATCGCGATCGGTTCGGTTAACGAGTAGCGCGTCATACGGCAGCGCCCCTCGGTCGGTTGGGTGGGAGGAGGGCTGCGTTTTGGCCTGGGATTCGCGCGTAACAGCATTCGGCTGGTGTCCCATGGGCCACTTGATGGTGCAGTCATTGCATGTCAACGTCCAAACATAATCATACCAATACCAATACACATTATTCATATGCTCTAGCACTTGCCCTTACACCCATGTACCCATATCCAAATATCTAAGAGAGATAATATAAACATAAGATGAGACACCCCAACACCTGCATAAACAAACGCATGAGTCGCCAAGCCGAGATCAACAGGAAGTCCCATGCATTCCGATCAAACGACACTGACCACTCCGTTATCAGTTCGTTCCCACACTCCAATAGTTCTTGTAAACAAATGAGCTTTCCCAGACGAAATCCAATAAGCCGACGCATCTCCCACGCCACCTTCTCATCTAAGCCGACGCATCTCCCACGCCATCCTCACGTAGGCCAACGCATTGTATATCAGTCGCTCTCACGAAAGCAGCGCCTCTCACAATCGAAGCCATCCCCGACGCATCCGAAGACCGATTCAGCCCCGAAGTGGAAAGCTTAAGAAACTAAGCTTTAAAGCTTTCTAAAGATGGTTTCGAGATCAAGATCTCGAAGAGAAGAAATCAGTTCCGTTTGAGACTTTCTTACATTAGGTCGGGGCATTCAAATCATCCTATGTTCTAAAATAAGTTACGGTTAAATAAATCTTTTAAAAAACCTACTTACGAACTTTGGAATTGTTATTATATATTCCTAACGCTACAGTATTCCTACTTAATATTAATGCGCTAGTCAGAAGGAGTTCACATACATAGTTTGTTGTTTTCACATAAAATGATTTACTTATTCGAATATGTTTTATTATGACTATTTCGTAATATTATTAATATTTTTATTTTATGTTTTCATAATGTGTTTATATTATTATATTTTATTTTAAATTTTTCACTTTTATTTTATTTATTTTTTTTTTTTTACATTCCGTGATTGAAATGTTTCCGACGTTCAAAAAGAGTGGTTTCGTGTTGACGACGTTAATAGAACACAACATTGACACAGCTAACGCTTAGACAGTCAAACAAAGATTTTACCCTTTATCTCCTTTATCTTATGTGCCGAGATCGACCATATGCTGAGCATGGATGTCATTGAGGAAGCTCCCAGCTCACTGTGGTCTTCACCTGTCACACCGAACATAAAAGCTGGAAAGGTTCGAATTTGTTTGGATGCACGCAAGCTCAACGCAGTGACAGTCAGAGATGCCTCTAGGCCGCTCTATCAGCTCACACGCGCCGCAGACTATGAGTCGGTTGATAAACTTTGCAATTCCGTACCAACTCAAATCGCCTGTCCTAGTATATCTCGATGATTCATTGGTTCTCTCAAACAACTTTGAAGACCACCTTTTACATTTATCGGAAGTTTCTATTCAATTACGTAAGGCGGGCCTGACGATGAATGTTCAAAAAAGTCATTTTTGTTTGAAGAGGGCGGAATACCTTGGATATATAGTGGGTGAAGGTACTTTCCAAGCAAATCCGGAAAAAGTACGAGCGGTGGAGAAATTTCCGATACCAAAAACTCAAAACAAACTGAGGAGATTTCTAGGAATGACTGGGTGGTATCAGCGTTTTATTCCGAACTACTCTTCTGTAGTTTTTTCTCTCACTGAATTACTTCGTGGAAATTCTTATTAATGGAATGAGATGGCGCAGGCAGCGTTCTACGAAGTCAAAAGCAAATTATGCTCAGCTCCATTTTTAATTCATCCCAATTACGATAAGCCTTTCGTTGTGCAATGTGATGCATCTCTTCATGGAATAAGTGCCGTTTTAGTTCAATGTGACAGCTCAGATTGCGATCGTCCGACAGCCTACATGTCGAAGAAGCTGAACAAAGTTCAGCGAAACTACACCTTAACGGAACTGGTGGGGCGATTTTGGGGCGTTTGTCTTCTAGGTCGATTTAAGTGAGGCTACCTCGCACGAAAAACAGGCGAAAAAGGGCTGTCGCAGGTGCTAAATCCGATACAAGCCTCACTTAAAATTAAAAAACCAAAAACCACAAAAAAGTAGGTACTAATGAATCCATATACTTTGGTACACTCCACTTTTTAATAATTTTTAATTTTACGCTACCTAAATGATGTTGATGATTAATTATGAATTCATATATATATATATTGAATTCCTTTTTTTGAGCACTCTAGTCTTTTTTGGACTTCTAAACCATCCAGTTGCGTATAAGTTGCAGTGAATACAATTTGTAAACATAATTAACGTGAAAATGGCTATGGATAATACAAAGTTATTGGAGATATATAGAACTTCAAGCACATAAAACGAAGTTGTGGAATCTGTTCTTAATGAATTGAATTTAGTATCGTACAACCCCTAACAGTATACAAGTATAAAACACAAAATTACCACTATTAATTTTAATATTAAAAATAAATGGGAGGGCGCATTCCGTAAAACTGACTTCTTTAATAGCAAAAACGCAAACTGGTTGATTGGAAACAGCTTGCTTTATGATGGACCCTCCACCTCCACAGGACGAGACACAGGAAGACCAACAAAAACCTTGGATATCTCTTCAGATTATACAAGAAAGAGACAACTTGTAGATGCAACATTTCATATACGTACAGATCATATATCAGAGGCACTGTCAATCAAATATACGAACGACAAGGAAAACAAGAGGTCGTGTATTACAAAAACTGTTTCTAATGCAAGTCCAGTAAGACTTGAAAGGATCAAGGATAGCATCCTCACGCCACCAAATTCACACCCGAGGAAGTACACATTTGAAGAGGCTTTAGCATTGTTTTTGGATTTGGGAATGTCTAAGGAGAAATATTTAATGTTGCGGAATTCCTTAATCCATCATAATGTAGACATTCTGCCTGAATACAGAAACATTACACAAACAAAACTAAAGGAAGTGCCGGAATCAACAATAACTACAGAGATATCAGCGGAAGTAAAACTTCAAGATCTAATGGAACACACTGCGAAACGGCTCGTTGAGAGTTTACCTCACCATTAGATTGAGATTCTTCCGCAAAATCTGACATTGTTCAGCAAATGGGGCTGTGATAGATCTTCTGGGCAAAGTGAATATAAGCAAGCAATATCCACAGACGATAAAGCCATAACAGATTCTAACATGTTTATGGCTTCTCTTATACCCCTGCGGCTTAAATCGGATACATCGGAATATTGGAAAAATCCGCGACCTTCGTCTGCTCATTATTGCCGCCAAAGAATCTTCGGAGTTAATAAAGTTCACAGTAAACTATATTAAGAACCAGATTTCTAATATAAGGCCGGTAAAAATAATCAAGGAAGAAAAAATCATTCATGTCAATTTTGAATTTTTTCTTGCAATGATTGATGGAAAAGTACTGAACGAACTAACTAATACAAAATCTACCTTGAAATGTGCGTTTTGAAAAAAACCCAAAAAGATTTTAAAAATTTGGATGATTGGATGATTTGGATGAAATGAAGTGGAAAATTTGGAATATGGTATTTCCCCATTGCATTCAAAAATAAGATGTATGGAGTTAATTTTAACACTTGCATATAACATTCCGCGAGAGGGAGAATCTTCTGACAAAAGCACGACAGCTACGGAAAAACAAAACAATAGGTAACAAATTATTCAACAAAAATTCGTTCAAAAACTATCAGTGAAGGTGGACTGCCCCAAACAAGGATATGGAAACACAAACGATGGAAACTCATCACGGAGATTCTTTGAAAAAGTTGAAATTACTGTAGAAAGAACTGGTGTGGATATTGACATAATCAAAAAATTGGGTGTCATTTTGCAAGGAAACAATTAACACCCACAAATTTGGTGAATATGCCTCGAAGACTGGAGAGCTGTTACAGGAAAAATATCCTGAAAAGAAACTTACTCCTATGCTTCATAAAATTTTGACACATGGTCAAATTTTAATTGAATATCAGAGCTTACCAATTGAAGAGATGTCAGAGGAAGCACAGGAAGCGAGAAACAAGGATTACAAGAAATACAGGTACATGAATACGTGCAAGATATCACGAAAAACCCAAAACAGGGATCCTTTCAACATGGTAGCAGCCTCTTCAGATCCATATATTTCATCCATTAGACATGTGAGATCTCAAAAAAAAATTGGAAAATAGTTATTCTTTAGAAATGTTAAGTTTGTTAGATATTCCTCCCTCTAAATTGGATGTGGTGGCATATTTTAAAGAAAACAATAAATTAAACCAAATTCCAAATAAAAATTTTTTTTTTTGTGAAATCAGAAAGACTTAAAAAAAATTATGTAAAATAATTATGTATACTAAAATTGACCAATAAAAGTACTTTATCGATCCAATCAAATTTAAATTCAGCACATTACATAGGAAAATATGCACCGGCAACAAAGTTCAACTTTGGCTTTTTATAGGTACGCTTCTAAATTGCATACTAAATTTTGGAAGATTTATCTTTCAAATGCTGTTTATTTCATGAAAATATCTTCATTCGTTCAGAAGCTATTAATTTAGCAATCTGAAATGGCAAAATTTCCCACTGTGCAATGTAGAGAAAATCTTGACCAATCGAAGCCCCGTTCATTTGAGATAGGCCAAGAAGTGATAAAGGGACATTTTTTCTGGAGTAACACTGCGAACAGAGGGACCTGCGAGGGATGAAGGCGCGTCTCGTGACGTTTAAAGGGGTAAAGAGAGGGGATAAATATATAAGACGTGGCTTGCACGTGGGCCAGTAGGAGCTGTATGATACGGCCACGCTCGTATAGCGCCCCGGACCTGGGGTGTCGTCTACCTTGAGTGGATAACTAAGTTGAGACCCCCAATTGTGTACCTCGGTAAAGACCATAGAGTACACCCTGGGCGTCTTGGTAAAAACCACAGAGCACGACTACACTAGCACGTCTCCCGGAATCTCAAGGTTTCACTGATCGCCTGCTCTGACTAGATTGGTGGGAATCGGGACTCCTAGCTGTGTGTCTCGGTAAAAACCACAGAGCACACCCTGACTATGGGTCTGTGCGCGTATAACCGTGTCTCGGTAAAAACCACAGAGCACGACTATACTAGCACGCCTCCCGGAATCTCAAGGTTCCACTGGTTGCCTGTTCTGACTATATTTTCGAGTCCCAGTGTGGGAGTAACGGGCGGGGGTTACGCTATGGTCGGGAATAGTTTCGGCACGCCGAAATAAGTAGATAGGTGAGCCACCCAAAGAAAGAATAGACGTCGGCGAAATTCTTATTATATTCTTCTTCTTTATTCGTATTAGCAAAGACTGGGTGAACCTTGACTCTCAGGCTGCACCAGATCTCTCTAATGATTGCTTACAAGAACTCTGTCGCTATGTCCCACGTGTTTAATTAAGACCGTTAGCTTTTCACTTCCTCGCGTCCTCACTCTGATCGCTATGCACACTCTTAAAATCTCGTTTTACTTTTCTCTGCGACCGCTCGGGTTTCTAGTTCTCTGCCAACTCTGTTCTGCTCAGGGCCCTTTGCGCGGGATCGACCGCCCAAGTTTCTGGTTCTCTGCTAAGTGTCCTCGCGCGGGATCGACCGCCCAGGTTTCTCGTTCTCTGCTAAGTGCCTGCGCGGGATCGACCGCCCAGGTTTCTCGTTCTCTGCTAAGTGTTCTGTCTCTCCACTCGCGTGGGCCGGCCTGCCTATTCCGAACTCTTGTTTCGCCGAGCTTTCGGCCGTGTTCCGTTATTTCGAATCCCTAGCTTTGGTTCGATCTCCCAACAGCGATCGTCGCGAGCCTCTCTTACGGGACTTCTTCGCCCCGTCCCTTTTGTGTTGCTGTTCGTTAGCGCGCGGCACAGTGGGCTATGACTTGTTCTGGCACTGGTAAAAATTCATGACTTGTAAAGTAATTCTTAGCTGCCTTTGGCGAAATCAAAATGTATTCGTTGCTTCGTGCAAATGAGGGGGTTCGCTACGCTACATTAATGGAAATAATGGTAACTTATGGCTAGTTATAATCTAATTTGTGGGGCGCTAGGTTAGCGCCTCACAATATATTAGTGCACACGCCTGGCTTCTGGGTAGTGGTCCAACGCCCACCCAGCGAGCCAGCCTTAATTTTGGCTATTTGATCTGTGCCGGACGCGCGGCTTAGACACCGTTGGACCACTTTTCCACATCGACCTATCTACATACCTATAACCACATCGCTCTATATACTCTTTATATATACCCTGACCTATATACATTGTAGGAGTTATATTGTGCCGCAGAATTACTGGAAAAACAGTTTTAATAAGTGGCCGATCAGTTCTTATTCTTGTTGTTGTCGCGCCCTGCGTGGTTGCATAATTTCCACAGCGCCCGTGCCCATGCGCCTTGGTCGTACACCTATGTGCACATAGATATCTCCAGGCACATTTTGGGGACACAAGTAATGACAACAGCAACAACTATAGAAACAAAAGCATAGCCTTTTCCAGATAAACTAATTGATAAATAATAATGAAATTTTGATTTTTCCGTTAATTTGCAATTACATGAAGACACTTAAAATGTAAAGGAACCCTACCAATACAGAAGTAGAAAAAAAAAAATACAAAATAATAACCATGTCTACTATTAAAATCATAGGTCAAAACAAAACATATTAATATATTAAATCCTAGCTTAAGGCCCTAAGTAATAAATAAATATGACATGAGGTAAGGGACACTACAAAGTTAATACCAGTCTCCTTGTGCTAATGAAAGGGTATTCTTAAAATACTGTTTCAAGATGCCCTATCTTTGTTTTTGCGATTATTTCCTTTTTCTTTAGCAGCTTTTGGTTTGCCAGCGTGACTTTGGGCCCAACGACCCCTGCAGCTGTTTATAAGTTTGTAAGTAGACACCCACATATATATATATCGATACATCTACGCTCATTCGAATAGAGCCAAACACAATGAGACGTGATTACGATCCAGTTCTTAAAATAATTACTATTACCCCTTCCTTATTAATTACCTAAAGTCAAATTCATTTAAATTGTTATATTCCATATTATTATCATTATTATTTCTGATGCTGTTATTATTTTCATTAAATTTTTGATTTTTATGACTATTTTTCTTCCGTTTTAAGTAATTACTGAACTACTCTCATATACCACATGAAGTATCCAATATAATATTACTTAAATTTGTTAATAATGAAGAATGGTTAGGGACATATCAATGGATTGCAGTATTTTGGAATTTATACTATTTACATTAAAAGTTATGATTTTTTTTTTCGTTATTCTACAGGTAGGGTGGGTTAAGAGGGAGAACACTAACATCTTTGTTCTGCACCTTCGATAGTTGATCTTTAGTTCCGTCCGGGTTTGTGATTCCGATCCCTTTTCCCTTAAATCTGTCTACGATTTTGTTATCGTAATGGAGTTCGTTAAGGCATTTAAACACCCACCCCATTTACCCTGAGCCAGGCCGGCAATCTTTAGTAGACAGAGAGTGCTGTCTCGACGACACGTTCCGTGTCCATTACAAGGCGAAGAGAATTTAACGCTCGCGAAGAAAATTCGCATAGATACAATTTACGCTGCCGTGATGCAAAACTAAAGGTTGGAGATTCGGTGTACGCTAGAAATTTTACACAGTGTAGTGCTATCAAAAAGTTTAATTTTAAACTACTGCCTGTATTCATCAACGCTCAGGTACATAAAAAGCGATGTCCATATTACTATGAATTGGCCGATGAGAACAAGAAAAATCTCGGCGTGTATCATTTAAAGGACATCCAAAGCAAGAAATAATCTTTTCTATTCAAGTCTTCAAATAATGATTCGTTGAGCAAGTCTTGTATTATTATCTGCGGTGTAGTAGCCAGCTAAATATAAAGAAATCGTATGATTTATTTTTGGCTCGCTCACGTCGTGAGGCATCTTACTATTTTTCTGAGGGCCAAGATTTATGCGCTCTTAAGATGTTGTTTAAAGCTTTAGCCTTTCTTAAATTCGAACTCCCACGCATGCAAGCGAAGAATAGCGGAAAGCATATATGGCAATCCTACGATTAAACAGTTAATCTATGTATGCTGTGCATTAGGCGATCACCTGAAGCTGCTGCGAGTGTCCGAGAACATACGATTGTACGGTTAAGCGAGAACAAAAGCTCGGCTGCACACGCGAATTAGCCATCGTCTGTTAGTGCTTTGGACATTCGAAGAATATTTATTAAGCAATAAAGACATCGTTATCCCAATCCACAAATCTTCAAACCCAGTGCTGCGCTTATACCTGCCCACAATATATTTTATATATGTATATATATGCTGGAAGCAAATTCTCCAATTACAAGTGCCTTACAATAGCTAGTTGCTAAAAGGATTAATCTGTGAAACAAATACAAGTGGTTATATATATTTTGGCACGTGCTAACATAACCTACGTTGCAGGGAAGTTGCATCTAAGCTGCCCCATCGCTGTACAGTTTTGAGAAGACTAGCCTGGGAGCAGACTTAGGCGTACGGTTGTCGTGCCTTAATAAATCTCTTCCGGACTTTAACTTGGTATCGTGGTCCTACTAGTCAGAATTCCAATCTGGTTCAGTTCGGCTTCAATCGCCACGAATCTGGCCACCACTCATATTCCGAAGTACGAAGTAACCTTGCGCCGGAAGATTCTACAGTACGTAACGTATACATCGCACCAGGCGATCTCAAGCCCAACTTCAGGCGGTCCACGGTCATCGATAGTATTCAAGCAGAACATATTATTGTATCACACGTTCACTGATATTAACATAAAAACCGATCTATATGTAACTGAGGAACGTACATAAAATAAGTAATTTATGACTGCTAGGGTGTGAGCGGAGAAATAATCTGAGAGCTCAAGCCACACAAGACAAACCCGAGTCAAGTGGACTAGAGCCACTTATGTATCTAATTGCTGTAAAATTTACATATAAGGTCAAAATGTGAAAAATAAAAATCAGTTTTAATTTACAACTCAACTCGCAAGTGTTTCGATTTTTCCTTTAAGGTCTTAACAGATAGTGCCGCAGAATCAGCGTTTGGGTTAAACTTATCATATTCAATATAAAATGCCTACGCATAAATGTCAGCAGAGTAGTGTAACGAACTTAAAACTTTCGTATCACCCCTCTCTATTGCATACATATGCACAGACGTGCATATGCAGCGTAAACTTATCTTTCGTTTATACACCTTTTGATTATTTCTTCGTTTCTTTGCCTAACATTTAATTGCAATCTATAATATGTAAAACAAAAACAACTGGCTGATAGCTATGCGACAGGAGTTTGTACTCTAATTATATTGTATGCATTATATGTAATCATTTTTCATATTTTAAAGAGCGGCATTCATCATATACGACATCATTGGGCCCAACGATCAACGTAAGAAAATAAAGCCGGAGTGAGTAATTATTACTAAGCAAGGTATAAGTGATAATATTCGAGCCATGCTTGACATATAAATGCATATACAATGATTTCACTCCGTCTGCTCAGTGTATAAAACACACCCCAGTCAGCTAATGTCTTTGTTTTGTATACCCGGTACTCGAAGAGTATAAGGGTATATTAGATTTGTGGAGATAACAGTTGTGTGTAACACCCAGAAGGAAGCGTTTCCGACCCCATAAAGTATATCTATTCTTGATCAGCATCAATAGCCGAGTCGATATAGCTATGTCTGTCTGTCCGTCTGTCTGTCCGTCCGTCCGTCTTTATTAGCGCCTATAGCTTAGAGACTGTAAAAGATAGAGCAACCTTATTTTGTATCCAGACTCCTATGATATCACACTGTTACAAGTGTATTTCAAAATTTCGCCTCGCCCTTATCCGCCCACTCCAAGGACGAAAATCTGTGGCATGCACAATTTTAAAGATACGAAAAACGCAAAATCATAGACAATGACGATATCTATCAGAGTGTTGAATCTAGATCAGATCAGATCATAAATATAGCCACAATGAAGAAAACCATTTCGAAATGCATCGTTCACTATCGCTCTCTCTCACATACCGGGGTGGGCGCTATGCCTGATCGAATCTTTTGACGCCTAGATCTCAGCGACTATAAGAGCAAGATCAACCAAACTTTCTATCCAAGCTCCTGTGATATCAAACCGAGACGAGTTTGTTTCAAAATTTGTCCACGCCTCCTTCCGCCCCCACAAAGGACGAAAATCTAAAATTTTGAATATACGGAAAAATCAAAAACACAGAATCATAGAAAATGATAATATCTATCAGAATGTTTAATCTGGATCAGATCGGATCATTAGTATAGACAGAAGGAACAAATGAAATTTCAGTGGCCTTTCAAGCGCAGACTCATTCCCTCTCTCTCTCGCACACAGCCGTGTATGTATATGTAGGAAGTAGATTTAGATATGTAGAAAAGACAGATGTAAAAAACGTATGTAAACAAAAATGGAAACATCTAATATATAAAAATCTCCGAAAAGGTTCGACATAAGTTCTTTTTTCTTTTTTGCCTAAAATTAAATTTGTCCCTTTTGCGAACATGTAATAAATTACAACAAGCTCAGATACATATATACTGAATGAGTACCGGGTATAAAAGAGAGCCGCGGCCGTAGACGCGGCTCACAACGTTCCCCCTCGTTTTTTTTATTTCATTTCATTCCTAGTTTACTTTATATACATAATTATATAGATATATATATATATAAATATATATAAAACCATCTATATCCCATGTTTAATATGATTTATAAATGAACTTTTCACTATATTTACATTTTAATTATAATTAAGGAAATATTACAACCCACATGCACACGATCGCTATTTCACCTTTCGGCAGTTCGACCAGTGACCACGTTCTATTCTTGTGAAGACTTTTCATTTCCATATCCATTGAAGTATGCCATTTGTAGCGGCAGCTTGTTCCTCCTGTAGATTATTCATTCTGCCAATTCGTCCCTTCGTACTTCTGACGCGATGGTAGTGTTTTATTTGCTTTGCAGCTGGATTACGCTCGGAATCGCAACCGTTGTTGGTCAAAGAAATACAAGTAAACTTGAACTATTGGATGGAGAGAGTTGTGTTGGTTCCAGTTGATGGAACGCACATACAGTAGATAATGTTGGTCGCTTGGTTAGCAGTTGAACAAAGATTTCTTGCTGTTGGCTTTAACTCTGAATGTGTCAGAATTGCCGAATTGATAAATGATATCAATGTTGTTGTATGTGGCTGGTGCCGTTCGCGTCGAATCCTTTTCTGTCGCCTTGTTGATAGAATGAAGAGGATGACTGAGGTCGGGGTCACCAAATGTTAATGTGTGTACAGCTAGGTCGGCGCAACTAGAACTTGAACCAGTTGGACGGCGGAGAGGGTATCCTGCGGTGCGCAATTGAGGGTCTGAAGACACGGCGACAGCCACTGATGTTTGCGATGGAAAGGGTATCCTTTGAAGTGCAGATGAGGGTCTGAAGACACAGCGACAGCCTCTGATGATTGCAGCGAGAATTAAGTGACAGGCAGTTTTGGTGCCGTTTCTGATACTGATTTTATTCAATAAAACTTAACTCTATTTATAGGTAACAAAAATTACAAAAAGTGCTGATTTAATAAGAATATGGTTAAATGGTAAAATAATAATTAATGTGAAATTAATATTGACTTAATATGATTTTATTGGCTGGTGTGCAAATTGGGCAATTGTGATGGTCGGCAATTGCACCAGTGTTGTTGGCCTCTGAGGAATGATCGCATTGTCAGCAGAATTTGCTGCCGAGGCGGTTTGTTGTTGACCCAGCTATTTTTCTGTTGACCGGGTGAACTTTATTTGTTTTGGTAAAAGTGTCATGTGTATTACATAATGTGTATGTATGTATGATAGTGTCATGTATAACAATGCTTATGTATAATTCTCCGACTGAACACATTTGATTGTTTATTTTTAAGATATTAGGTATGATATATATATTATGGCTAGCTATATGTGGCGCCGGCGCTCCTCTTCTATTTGCTGTGCCTAAGTCAACCTAATATTTACTGGTTTTTCCAGGCTGTTCAGCTATGGGTTGATTTTTTGTTCCCAGCTGATCCTCTTGCGTGCCGGTTTTTCACACTGGTCCTGCGGCAGTGCTGCGGCTCTTGAGGTCGTTAGCTTTTCCTCGTCGGCTTCGTGTTTCTTTACCGGGGCCGCCACTCGGGTATGCGATACCCTCATCCGGGCCCCGATGGGTGGTGCGTCGTCCAATAAATTTTTTTCCTCTGGCTTCCGTTCTCTCCTTGAATTTGTTTGCCGTCGTCTTGAATTTCTTCTCCATGTTTCTGAAAAGATAGAGTGATGGTACCGTTATTGTGTCTGCTTGTTGATCTTCTATGTTTGTAGATCTCAGCTGTGAGACATGTGCTCGTATCTTTTTGTTAGTAGCGCTGTCTTTGACTTTTACTATTACTGGGGATATCAGTTCGAGGACCTTGCATGGCCCACTGTACTTTGGTTCTAGTTTGGTTGTTGTTTTTTTTGTCTAGTTCCTTTGAGAGTGGGTGTGTTTCTAACCTAAACTGTGTCCCCTATTTTCTGTCTCCATTCTCTTCTTCTCAAGTTATAATGTCGCGTCTGTTTTGTTGCTGCTTCTTCCATGTTCTGTATTGCTATCGCTTCTGCTTGTTGTCATTCATCTGTATTGTTGAACCCAGATCCTTGTGTTACTTCGTCGAACAGATTTCCCGGTAGTCTTAATTCTCTGCCGAATAGTCGGTATGCTAGGCTGAATCCCGTTGACTCCGATCTGCTGCTATTCATTGCTCAATTCTGGTTATTGTTCGTCCCATTTGTTGTGTCTTCCTTCCGCAAACTGTGCAATCATTGTTTTTATTGTTCTGCTTTCACGTTCAGAGAGATTTTCTTGTGGCGTTTATGGTGCTGTAAATATTTGTGTAATTCCCCACGTTTTCATTACCTGCTTCGTTTTTCTGCTTGTAAACTGGACGCCGTTGTCCGAAATCAGCTGTTTTGGTGATCCTCCCTTCGTCAGTATTTTTTCTCTGAACGCCTTTATAAGTGCGGCAGCTGTTGCTTGACGAGCCGGTGTGACCTTGACCCATTTGTAAAATTAATCGATAAATACTATCAAAACCGTGCTGCCGTGTGCTGTTCTTGGTAGAAGGCCTACAAAATCTACACAAATTGTTTCCCAAGGTGCGTTTGCTATCCTTGTTAAAATTTTTCCTGCTGCCGCCTGTTGTGATATTTTGTACTTCTGAAAATTTACGCACGATCGTGTGAATCTGGTCACATCCTTGCTTAGCCCTGGCCAGAAGTATCGTTGCCGTATCCGATATTTTGTTCGTCTGATGCCTAGGTGTCCGGCCGTTGGATTTGTATGGTTCTAGCAATCGGCTGCGATCTTGATTCGGCACGCACAATTTCCATGGTTGCGCGTCTTCGTCTGTTTGGCTTGGAATGTGCCTGTACAACCGATCGTATTTGATGACATAGTCGGGGGATTCTGTTGGATTTACTTTTAATTGCTTCCATTTGGTTTGATACCAAGCGCATTCTACCACCTTCGTAATCCTGACTTCTTCGCGTGGTAAGCGGGATAATCCATCCGCCACGGCGTTTAGCTTTCCTTTCCGATACCGTATTTCGAATGTAAACGGCTGTAATCCCAACGCCCAACTTGCAATTCGGCCGGATTGGCTTTCGATGGAATTTAGCCATCTGAGGGCTTGGTGGTCTGTGACTACTATGAATTTGTATCCTTCTAGATACATCCTCATCTTGTGAATACTCCAGTAAATGGCGAGACATTCCTTTTCGGTATCCGAGTATCTGGTCTCTTTGCTTTTTAGCTTGCGGGTTGCGTATGCGATCACATGTTCTCCATCTACATCCTCTCAGGTTAGCACTGCCCCGATTTCACAGTCGCTTGCATCGGTTTGCAGGATAATCTGTTGACTGAAGTCTGGGCAGGCTAATACTGGTGCTTCGGTTAGACATAATTTGAGGTCGTTGAAGGCGCTTTGGTGTTTTTTTTTTCCATGGATACGCCACGGTAGGTGAGAATCTCTAAGAGACGCGACTGGCCCGTACCAGTCAACGAACTGGACTACCCCCCCGGGGCTTCCCAGCTAAACTAACTACCACGAACAGTTTCACTCTTTATTCCCCGCGGGAGTTCACCTTAGGTAGTACTTCGCGGGGATTGGTTGCCTACCTTAGGCACTCTCCGCTAAGCTCTTCGCTCCCTTTCGCATCTTCTCAGATCGCTCTGGATGGCTGTTAGGGTATTGCAAACGCTCATCCAGTTATCCTCTGCCTCCGTCATGTATAACATCAGCTGCTCCAAAGGCGGAACAAACTCTGTTCTTGAGCTTTACCTTGTGCAGTGGTAGACCACGTGCTCCGGATCCTCGCTAGCGTTTGGACATTCAGGACGCTCTGGGGTATCCTCGTGCTTGAATCTATTCAGATACTTCCTGTAGCCGCCGTGCCCCGTCAGGAATTTGGTGATGTGGTAATTCATCTCCCCGCTGCTCCGCCCTATCCACGACTCGATGTTTGAGATCATCCGGTGGGTCCACCGCCCATTTGAGGACATATCCCATCTCTCCAGCCAGGTTTGTATCGATCGCGCTCTTTCCTCTTGGGTGCCTGCAGTCGTTGCGTCTTGACCTGTCTTCCGTCTGGTGTATATCGCCTCCATCTCCGTGGCCAGTATATCCACTGGAATCACCCCGGCTAGGACCAGCGCAGCGTCATCGGAGACCGTTCTGAATCCTGATATGACTCGCAGAGCGCTAAGTCGATAGACGGACGACAGCTTTCTCCGGAGCCCTGCAGTTTTTAGCGCAGTGCTCCACACTGGCGCCGCATACAGCAGTACGGAGGTAACTACCCTAAAAAGGAGTTTCCTACATCCTACACGGGGTCCTCCGATGTTGGGCATCATTCGCGCTAGGGCCATCTGCAAACTTGCCGCCTTATTGCTTGCATTTTCTATGTGGTTCCTGAAGCTCAATCGGTTATCTATGATGACTCCAAGATAATTGAGTCATGGGGCCGATACAATCCATACGTTCCCCACATGGACTGCCATAAACTCCATGGTTTTCCTGCTGGATATTAGGACAGCTTCCGTTTTATGGCCTGCCAGATCATTGCCTGCTGCCTACTGCCTACTGTCCTACTGTGCCTACTGTCTGGATTGAGCTATTCGCGTCCATCTTCACTTCCCGTACATGCTTGGCCACCCCAACTAGCGCTAGATCATCTGCAAATCCTACTAACCTGCACCATGGTGGGAGGCTCAGCCTCAGGAGTTCATCGTACATCACGTTCCACAGGAGCGGGCCGAGGACCGACCCCTGTGGAACTCCTGCCGTGACTGAGTTCCATGTCATAGAGGCGATTGTAGATGATCTTTTCGAAGATTTTACCGACGGTGTCCAGGAGACTGATCGGCCTATATCCAGAGGGTTCGTCTGCTAACATGTCTCCCTTCGGTAGCAGGATGAGCTTCTGCTGCTTCCACGACTTAGGAAAGACTCCTTCCATTAGGCACTGGGTGTATACTTCCATGAGCGGGGTGGGAGCCACGGAGATCGCCATTTTGAGGGCTCTGTTCGAAACACTGTCCAGCCCCGGCGTCCTAGCGTTCTCTGCACGCTGCTTGGACTTCTTCCAGGGAAACAGGTGGCACGTTTCCCGTCGAGGACGCGTATGCCGGCCGATCTGTAGGGTGTCGCCTGAATAGAGCCTCAATGATCCTTAGTAGTGCTGTGGGGCACGTTATCGCTGGCGTGAACTGCCTGTGCAGTCTCTTGGTGACCACTCTATAGGCGGTGCCCCTGTGCTTCCTCGCACATTCGTCTGAAGCTGTTGGCTTTGCTGTCTTTAATCTTCCTCTTCAGTTCCCTCTTAGCCATCCGGAATATTTCTAGCCTGTCCTGAGAGTCTGGGCGTACCCTGGCTCTGTGGATGCGTCTTCTGGCTTGCAAGCATGCTTTCTTTTAAGCCTACTTATTTGGTCGTTGCACCAGTAACATTGAGCGGCCCTGTTCACGGTGCGTCGCACGCTTCTATAGTCCTCTTTTTTAGTTCTGATGTCCTCTCCTCCGCCATGTGACCAATCCGGACGACTAAAAGTGTCCAAGAACATTTCGTCATCCAAGACATCGTCTTTCAATTTTGGACCGGTGCTTTTTGGCGAGATCTTTTTTTTCCGAGTGTGCAGATCGAGGAGTATCGCTTGATGGTCGCTAAAGGTGAATTCCTCGCTGACAGTCCATTTGGCTCTGCGAAGCAAAGATACGCTTAGTATGGTGAGGTCGATGAACGAACCTCTGCCTTCTTTTCTAAACGTCTGCTTCTTGCCTTCGTTAGCTATACCTACATTGAGAGGGGCGAATGCCTCTAAGAGGCAGTATCCTCTCGCATTTGTCTCCCGGCTGCCCCACTCGACCGCCCATGCGCCGATCGGTGACCGTCCTTCTGAGTCCGTGGCTATTTACAGCATCATGCTCTGGAATTCGTGCAGGCTCCAGCTTGGCAACTGTAGAACGTTATTCCACCTATTTTTGCTCGAGCAAAGCCTTCACTGTCCGACCAAGCATCCATGATCGCCTGTGTGCGTGACCAGATGGCGGCCTTGCGGTTGCCACTAGCCACCCACCAGGGTCCCCGTATTCCTTTGTACGGCTCGCTAATAAGTACAACGTCCGCCTGTCACTCTCGCACTGACTGCATTAGGAGGTCTTGGGCGGCCTCACAATGGTTAAGATTAACTTGTGTTATCCTTATCGCTGTTGGCTTGCAAGGGCTCTCCTAAAGATGGGGCACCTGCTGATCCCAGCAATGTGTTTTGCATCCTTTTCCTTGCCCGTGCAAAACATACACTGTGGTTCCTTTTGGCAGTCCTTAGCCAGATGGTCCGGCAATCCACAACGCCTGCAGAGGTTCGAGCAGGTCCTAGCTTGGTGCCCAAACTCGAGGCATCTAAAGCACCGCGTAATTGCGGTTTTCGTTCGGATTCTGGTAATAACCCATGCAATCCTCATTGCTCCTGCGTTCAGGGCCTTTTGTGCACCGGCTGCAGGCAGTCTAATGGTAGGCTTTCCTTATCCTGACGTCCGCTGGGGTTACATCCGCTAAATTGAGCTGGTCTGCTAACGCCTTGCAGATGTCCTCCGCTGTGGTGTCCTCCTCTAGATCTCTGCACTCGATAAGTACCCGGTGCGACAGTGAGCGGACCTCGGCTCTCTCCCCTAGCACCTCGCAGACCGTAGTCCGGAACTGGGCTGTTTCCTCCCCTGATCTGGTCAGCTCCAATAGAAGTTCGCCCTTCTGGGATCTTCTGACTCTGTTTATCGCCTTTCCGAGGGCGTTGAGTTTCTCATCCGTCTTCATCGTCTTGAGAATATCCGCATAGCTCGATTCCCCCTTGGTTTGGATGATGAGGGCATGTGGTCTCGTCCTCTCAACGCGCACGTTGGTTTCCTTTGTCCTCTGGGATGCCTCTCTCCGGTTTCCTTTCCTGGCCACGGGAGTTTCCTTCGCCCTCTGGGTAGCCTCTCTCCGGTGTCCTCTCTTGGTCACCAAAGTCCAGCTCTCCCCTCCAGATGCACTTGGTGTCATCTGCGTTCCAGTGCCTGCTGTTTCGGCGTTATCCCTCTCCACCGCAGCGCGCGGGCTTTCAATCCCCTGCCGGTACCCGCGTTTTCTCCTAAGTGTTGACTCTCCACGTTCCTCACTTCTTTCCCATCCAGCGGGACAAAGAATATTGGCGAAGTCTGCGATGCCTGGTGAGACCTTATTGGCTCCTTCGCTTTATCTTCATGCACCTGGATGGCCACTAACTCATAGAGAGCCCGAATGCTCTCTATTGCGTCTCGCATCGGCTGATGGATCAACCGTCGCTAACCGTCCTCCATAAGGCCGACCACGTATGCTATCTCCTCGCCGAAGCGCTTTGGTGTGACTCCTCCCAAATGAAATTTCGGTCTTTTTTTAGTATGTCCTGTAGTACTTTGGATCTCTAGGTGAAGGCTGGTACGAATCTCCGGTACCAGTTTGCTAGTTCCAAGAAACTATGTATTTGTTTCAGTGTTTTTGGCGCTGCTAGTTCCCTCACCGCTGCTATTTTGTCTGGATCCGTATTTATCCCTTCCTCGCTCACCATATGTCCTAAGTATTTCAGCTTCCTTTGAAATAAATGACATTTCTTTTCGTTGATCCGAAGATTTGCTTTTCGTAGCCGTTCCAAGACCTCCTTCGTTGGCCCGATTACGACTATATCGTCCAGGTATGCAAAGGCAAACGGTTCCATATCTGGTCCGATTACCGATTCCAAAGCTCTTTGAAAAGTTGCTGGCGCTGTTGTTAGTCCGAATGGCACTACTTTCCATTGGAATATATCCCTTGTTTGTTACAGGTCCAGCAGTATAAGGTCGGTTCTTTGTTACATGATCTGGTATCGTTTCCATTCTGTCCACATCTGTGGCATTTCTACCTCCATTGTGGGCGTTGCCCAGTGGATTGGTAATTTGTCTGATTGTTCCATTGGCGTCCAGTAGTTTTTGAGAGTCCTGCCTCGGTTTCCAACTTCTCGAATTTCTCTGCTGTAATCATGAATTCTGCAAGAGTTCGGAATTCTCGTCGCTTTACATATAATTTAATGGGTATCCGGCAGTTCTGATATGTAATATCCAGTCTCTGTTGTTTAGTATATGTGGCGAATCTCATTAGTTTCCTCAGATCTTGGACGTAGTCCCTCACTGTTTCCGTCTCGGATTACTTTCGATCTGTCACTTGCTTTGCTAGCTTCTCCTGGTACCGGGGAGATATAAAGTTTTTCTTCAATCCGTCGTTTGCTTCTACCCATGTGTTCACTGGAGCCGGTTTTGTATGCCACCAGTCCAATGCACTATCCTCCAATATTACTGGCATTGCAAAAAACAAGTGGTCATACTCCACCCCGTAGGTTTCTGCTAATTCCTCCATCCTTCTGAGAAATTCTAACATGTCTCCTTTCCTAGTAAGTTGGTTTCCCACTTGCGTGTTCTCTCTATAATCGCTACTGCTTCAGGTGTTTCTTTCCGTATCTTTTTCGGGAATGGTGACTTTTTTCTTACTGTTCTTGCCGTTCCTTTAGGTTCCTCCATGGTGTGCTTGATTGTGGTTGCCTTTGGTGTTGGCGGTCTGGACTGTTCCGTCTTAGTTTCCTCTTCTTCTTCCTACGTGGTTTGAATGTGTTGAATTGGTTTTTGTGATTGCTTTTCGCTCTTTTTTGGAGTTGCGCTCCGCAATCTCCTGTTTTGTGCTTCACTTGTTGTCGACTTTTCTAGTCTCTCCTTTATATTTACTGGTGATCTGTTCGTTCCATGAACTATAACAATCGCTTCTTCAGACTTTCCGTCTTTTTTCCTCGTGTTTCCAAGCCGAATTTCTCGCAGTAGTTTTTTTGTTCTGCTTTCGTTACTTGGTTGATCCACTGCTTTGCTATCTTTACCACTTTTGAGATACTATTATGCTACCACAACCTGTTCGGGCGCCACTGTGCAGTTGCTTCGGCCGGGCTATGCTCGCCACGCCGGGATTCACAGAAATTTGTTTTGTTTCTGGGTGTGGTAACTATAAGTAGAAGAAGGCGTAGGTTAAGCAGTATAGTAAGATCGTAGCTTTATTATTCTTAAAATTACAGGTTTGGTATTAAGTCGACTGGGTCGTGGCCTCGGGTCTTCCTTCTGGGTCTTCCTTCTGGGTCTTCCTTCTGGGTCTTCCTTCTGGGTCTTCCTTCTGGGTCTTCCTTCAGGGTCTTCCTTCTAAACTGGCTACTCGGCCGCACGTGGCTGTTGGCTGCGTGCTGGTCAATGTCGGTCGTGGTCGTCCGCAGGACAGTGAGGTGAAACACACGTTCAGTCAAGAAGTTTGAGTGGTGAAGTGAAACACACGCTCCGCCGAGAAGTTTGGATATGAGGTGAAACACTCGCTCAGTAGAGAAGTTTGGATGTGAGGTGAAACACACGCTCAGTAGAGAAGTTGGCTGGTAGGTGAAACACACGCTCAGTAGAGAAGTTCGATGTGAGGTGAAACGCACGCTCAGTCGAGAAGTTTGGATGTGAGGTGAAACACACGCTCAGTAGAGAAGTTGGCTGTGAGGTGAAACACACGCTCAGTAGAGAAGTTTGATGTGAGGTGAAACACACGCTCAGTAGAAGTTGGCTGTGAGGTGAAACACACGCTTAGTAGAGGAGTTTGGGAAGTAGGAAGGGGAAATGTATTCGTGGACAAGTGTAAAAGTAGAGGACTACCTTTTGGCACTAGGACCACTTTCAAAAATATTTAGGTTGTTACACCTAGGCTGTTCCGAGATGGACTGCCCTGATTCAGTCTGATGGCCCTCCTTTTACTGCTGAAAGTCAGCTGGTGATCTTTGGGGCTTGGGGCTTGCGCGTTTCGTAGCTCTTAGCGCGTCTTGGGTGCCTATACCAAATGTACTGGTGTCACATGCTAGGATAAAGGGTTTCTTAAAATTGGGAGTGGCTAAAATTCGAGCAGATGTCAAGCAGGATTTAAGTTTCTTAAAAGCTACTTTGGCTGAAGCGACTGATGTTTTTTTAGTAATTCTGTTAAAGGAAAGCTGACTGTGGCATAGTTATCGACGAAGCGTCAGTACCATCCCGCTGGTCCAAGAAATCTTCTTAACTGTTTTACAGTTTTGGGAATGGGAAACTCCATTATAGATCTTATTTTGGCAGGGTCTGTTTTTAACTGACACTCCCCAATTATGAATCCTAGATATTTTATCTCCCGGATACAAAAGTTTGACTTGGCTATGTTGATTGTAAAGTTCGCTTTACGCAAATGCATCGCTACCTCTTGCAACAACAACATGTGTGAATCGAAGTCATCGGAGAGCACAAGTAAATCGTCCAAATAGACGAAAACCCGATTCCTGAGCTGGGCAGGTATCACCTGATCCATAAGTCGACACAATGTTTGAGCAGCGTTAGTTAAGCCAAACGGCATTACCTTATACTGGTAAAGCTGTCTATTGGGGATGGTACAAGCTGTATAATGTCGGCACTTTTCTTCTAATGGGATCTGCCAGTAGGCATGTTTCATGTCCAGTTCCGTGATATACCTTGCTGGTGGTAATCGACTAAGGATGCCATTAATATGTGGTAAAGGTTACGCATCTTTGCGAGTGTTCTTATTAATCTCCCGTGAATCTAAACATAATCGATTTTTCGTGCCTTTCGTGACTAACACGCAATTGCTACTCCAAGAACTTTTTGATTCCTCAATCACATCTAAGGCTAGCATTTTCTCCACTTCATCAAACATTAGTCTTTCCTTTGCGGATGAAATCGGCCAATGTCGCTGTTTTACTGGTCTTGATTAGTATTAGATTGTGCAAAGGTGGTGATTCCGTAACCTTATCTTCGTTCCCCACGTCTAATTTATTACAACCGATCTATCAGTTAATAACTTCTCCAAAAGTCCAAATTCTTTCCAGAAATCTATTTATATACATTTTGTTTGAAGGCTGGTATTATGAAGAATTCTACATCCTTAGTACGTTCGCGAAAGGTTATGGAAACTGTGATTTTCGCTACTACTTTACAAGATTCATTATTGGCCGTTCGAATATTTCCGGAGCATTTCTTCGCCTTGGAGTGATGAGCGAAAGATGTAGCGTCTTCACTTCCAAGACAACTTATGGTCACCCCCGAATCCAACAAAGCCATGAAGTTTTGCTTCTCTATGCTTTGTTCTACAAATAATCTGTTATCGGAGCTCATAAAGACCGATGAGACAAGTCGCTTTCGAACCCTCTTTACTTTGGCCCAGAATTGTCTTAATCGTTCGGTTGATCGTTTTGGTTGATACCTAAATTCTAACTTATCTGACTGTGTGCTCTCACAATTTGGACAGCCCGAGTGAGAGATGTTTTCTTGAAAAACTTCCAATTTTAATCTATCGTCACTGTCGGATGCGTCAAACTGGTGTTGGTTTGCGCATCCCGCTTTCGGTTTTCCGAAAAGTATTTTTCGCAACACAGTCTTCGAATCGATGACCGGTTTTTTCGCAATTCCAGCAGACAAACCGTTTGCGACGCAGTTCGGAGATACTCTCTTCTTCGAGTTCTTCGGCATCACTCTTCATCTCGGATACATTGGCTCTAGCAATTCTGTTTCGCTGTAGAAAGTTGCCAGCATCTTTACAGAAATGTTCATGCTTCTTAATTTCTTCCCTCAATTCGCTTCTATTTTGTATTTTTAAATGTAAGAGCTCATATCGAAGAGCACTTTTCGCATTCCGTTTAAGAAAATCGATCAGCTTAAGTTCGCTTATTTCATGTGAAAGGCGAGCCACTAACTTTTCAATGGCTTCTGAAAATCTTCAAAGGGCTCATTGTCCTTCTGTTTCCGTTTCCTGATCATTTCCCAAAGGTCAAAATCATCCTTCTGGTCGTCGAATCTTTGTCTAAATACCGTACAAAACGATTGCCAAGAGTATTGGTGGTTTCTTCGATGAAAATCCCAGAACCAATCGCTGGTTTTGCCCGTGAAAAGCCGATGCAAACTATCGCAAAGTAACTGATTGTCGTTCGCAAGAGTCTGTCCCGGAAGAGCACGAACTTAATATAAAAATTCTTCTATGCATCGAGACCCGAGAACCATCAAATTTGAGACGCCAACTTAGTAGGATATTTGCAGCCTTTCATCCTGTTGCATGACTACTTCAAGGACTTTTTACTTGAGAATTGCCTCTGACCGTATTACTACTGTGGTCTACCTCTTGTCTGCTATTGCTCCGTGGCTCTGGCGGATCTCCGTTTCCCCTGTTGGAATTTGTGGATACGTTCAGATTGGAAAACTGGGCCTGTATAGTTTGCTCAATAGACGATTTGATGAAGGAACTGAGGCTCTCCATAATAGTTTTCTCTTGAACTTTAATGATAGACTGGATGTACCCCGCTAGATCCCCCTCTTTACATTAGCGAGTGACGTATTTCCGTTGCTACTGACCGTTTTTCGACTTTCTGATATATTACGATCAAGATTTGCTTGATATCTGGCTTGCATTCCCTTTTTTGGAATGGCTACTCTGTTTCGACCTCTATGGTTGGACTTCCCTCTTTTCCGCGCTGATAACGGATCTAGTGGTGACCTATCGGAAGATTCGTTACCCTGAACATTATCTGGTATGGGCCCTTGACTTAGGTGCAACTCAGCCGCTAGAGTATTATTTTCCATACCGCAGCCCCTTAGGATCGCATTTCGTACTGCACACTGGACAAGACTTATTGCTTTTCAAATGTTCACATACACACGTATTATGAAACCGATGAAGACAAGGCGTGGTAGCTATTAACTGATCTTGTCTCAAACTTCCCTGGCAAATTACGCAAAACGAGTCTTGGCTTCTCAATGCCGAGGCAAAGTTTTCATTACTATGGTGTTCTGCCATAGTCAAAATAAATCAAAATAAACAGAACAAAAACTAAAATATAGAAAAATATGAACTAACTAATAGGAAATCTTCCCTATTACTCTCGATAAATGAACAATATGTTCGTCCTCTCCAAGCATGATCTAGGTGGTCCATTTCCAAGGAAATTATTATTTTGAATGGAATAAAGAGCTGTGGTGGAGCGTAGCCTCAAAATGACCTGAACCTGATAGTGATGTTATGTATCATTTTTTTAATAAGGAATCATGCCCCTTCGGTCCCCACCTTGTGCGCCAATTATGTAGCGTAGACCGTTTGGCAACTGTCTAGAAGTTGGTTGGGTATTTATCTTTAATTATATTCATGTTTTTCTCTTGTTCTAGGTTTATACAAATAGTAAATAATAGTACGTATTATGTTTCTTCATTTGATGTTTAGGGTTAAGATATTAAGTATGATATATATATTACTAGCTGACCCAGCAGACTTCGTACTGCCTCAATCGATAAATAAAATACCTAAACTTTTGTATAAATTAATTTCAAAACAAACAAAACGTATTGAATAAAAAAGCATTTTTTTAATAAAGCATGAAGTTTTATTATTATTTTCGACACATCATGTTGCTTACTTAAAAAAAACAGAGTTTTCCTGAAATACTGGCTATTTAAAAGGTTTAAATTTTTGAAATTGTCCTGTATAATATGTGTAGCGCCAAATGATGTCATCTGGAAGCAGTTGTTATATTTCTAAATGTTGGCCAAGAAGTGCTTAGAATCATTTCCAATCCCAGAAACCAAAGAGCGTAAAGGATCTGGTGGTGGGACTTATTGTGGCAATTTTACTTTGCCTCAAGCGGCCTCGAGCGAGAGGCCCTAGCTGGTGAGACAGGCATCGTGTCCGGAGGAGCGGTTGCCAGTGAGTCGGCCCGTATTGGAGTGGCAGGCGTCAGGGCCACAGGCACAGGCGTCAGAAGGCAACCCGCGGTGGCAGCCAGTATGCTCTGAGGAGTGGCCTAATGTCGTCACGCGTACCCTGGCGCGAATGAAGTTGACGACGAGAAGAGTGAAGCCGCTTGTCCACAAGGGCGGGGTCCATTATCGGATGACAGTGTCCGCCGAACGCAAGGAGGTGTTCCTTGCCACGAGCCTTCCAGACGAGCCTACAAACCAAGCTATGGGCATGTGAAGATGGGCGTTTACCTGTTGGGCGAGGAGAGGATCCGCAAAGAGGTGGCCGGGCAGGGCATCAGCCGGTCGATTCTAGGAATAGAAAGCAGCAAAGATTTATGAAGAACCAGCATAAAGGGAGCAGCAAAAGTGCAGGAATCGGGACAGAGCCCACTGTACAAAGATGAACTCGGAGTAGCAAACGTCACCAAATAACGCAGGTTTGAGTCTAAGAGAGAGTGCGATCAGAGAGCAAGAATTGAGAGCAGGAGTTGAGAGCGAAACGAAAGAGAGCATGCATCAGTCGGTCAGTGCCAGTTCACCGAGATACACACAACACATGCTAACCGTATTACAAAGACAAAAACTTAACCTACAAAACAACAAATACACCACAGTGTAAATCAAACCACAATTCTATATAATATCGAATAAACTACAAAAATAATAAAACAAACGTCGTCTTGGAAATTATCCGCATTTGCACAAACCCTAGGACCACATAAGAATGGACGCTGGTAAGGGGACAAAACGACGATAAATATAACTTACCAGAATCCATTCAGAAAACCACGATGCGGAAGTGGAGTACGCAAGCGGTGAGTATCGAGTAGACCGCAGGGGCGACCTTACACCTTATCGTGAGGGTAAGCAGCTTAAGCGCGCGCGGTTGGCTGATATCAGAACGCCCACCAGGTGAGGCCGTTGGTGAGGCCGTTGGTGAGGGCGGAAGGTGGTTAAGGTTTCTCCGCGGTATCCGGAAATGGCCGGTTACGGTGAATTGAATGAGGGCTCTCTATCCGAGTGACGTTGAGGAGATCGCGAGGAGGGGAGGAGCCCTGAGAGAGGAAGCAGCGGGACAATGGAATCGGGCCAGTGTGGGCGTAAGAGCGGCCGCCAGCCTGATCCCGTTATGCAGCCGGCGCAGGCCGAAAATGTACGCTATCCCATACATTTCATGTGCGCCATGTAGCTATTTGATCTCCATTGCATGTAGGCCATGTAGCCGGTCACCACTGTGACCGAGGTGGACAAGCCAATGAAAAGTCTCCGGCACTGCAGGGATGTACCAGTATTGCTAGGTAGCGCCGGCGATGCCAGAGCAGACGCGCGGCTATACAAGGAGGTCCACGGAAGAGACTCGAGACAGTCAAAGTTGGAGTTTACAGGATGCGACAAAGGGACCAAAGCTACCAATTTACAAAAGTGACAGAGGGTAGCATCAAGCTTTTGTTTTTGCTCATTTTTGTTTAAAGTTTAACAATGTTCAGTTAAACTGTATGGGAAATATTGCATGACAACAAAGTATTCGAAAAGACTAAGGCAATTACTCTGCTCCGGTCGGGCTGATTTTCGGCTCAAAAGCCGATGTGGTCCACCCCACAGCCAAATTTAGGTCAGAAAAAACCAGATAGCCTTACAATTTTATATTCAAGTTATTTAAACCAAGTTATTCATTAAGCTAGTTTTGACTTTTTTAGAACTAGTATCAAAGGAAAACAGATGGAAAAGGTTATTACAGTTACGGCAAAGGCTACGGAAAGATTCATGATCTGATTAGTTAGAAAGACAGAGTTGGAGATAAAGAGGAAAGTAATGCCTAGTCGGGCGGGACGTTAATACTAATAAGACTGATGAGGGAACATGATTAAACCTCATCAGAGAGAAGCGTGTGAACAAAGAGAACTCCATGACAGATCCCACGGGATTTAAGGAGGTAAACGAGACGCAGCCTACTTTCATAGGAAGGGAGATGTTTCGCAGGGTCCCAGGGCATAAGGGTCAGTAAGTTCCTTAGACCATCTTTTGACAAAACCAAGAACTCCCTTGGCTTCATTTGTGATGGCGGAAATATGGGAATCGAACCAAAAATAGGTACAAAGATAATGCCTAGCTCATTAACTTTGAACAGGCATTGTAAGGTAATGCTATTGATTGAGTAGTCAAATAGATATGGCTTACTACGATGGAAGGTCATGATGTTATATTTTGAAATGATGAGAGGAAGAACGTTAAAGTGGCACCAGTTACTAAGCGTCAAGATTTGCTTGCAGAGATTGCGTGGACACGGGTCGCAATATGAAAAACATAGCTTTACAACATCAGCATTCATTAGGACACAGGAATTAGATACAACTTGGGGAAGATTGTTGATAAACAGGTTAAGTCCCAGATGGCTACCTTGAGGCATACCAGACGAAAAAAAAACAGGTTTGGAGAGAGAGAAGTTAAAGCAGACATGCTGAAAACGATTGCAATTAAGAACGATTGCAATTAAGATTAAGAGATAATTTATAGATATCAGCACCTTATGTTTTTTCTTTGCGCTCCACTCATCTTTCATTTATTTAGCTAAACAAAAAAATTGTGAAAAAACTTTCAAATTAACTTTCTATTACAAAATCTATCCTAAGCCACGAGTGCATGCCTGTGTAATTATGTAATAACATAATTTAATAATTATTTTTTGCGTTTTTGCTGTGTCTCTTTGTGAGTACGCTCTCACATTGCAGTTAGCCTGCTCTCATCTTGTAGTCTTTGCTTCAGTATAACTCTCTCCTTATAACCCAAACTTAAGAAGGAAATAACCTATTATCAGCCGAATATCCCTTGCTGGGTCTGCGATATCATAGTGCACGTAAAATGCGCAGAGTTCTCAGGCCTCATGGGTGATGCCATTTCAAAACGTAATGGCTTGCATTACTGTTGTGAGCCATGCCGGGCGGTTGAGAGTGACATGGTCATGTTTATGAAGCAGACGCGAAAGGGCTTTAAGGAGTTGACCGTTGGCTTTAAAAAGCAGTTCGACCGGTTCCTAGCCATGAAGTCTCAATTTGGCAGTTTGCAACTGCTAAATTAGTCTCTTGGACGAAAAAGGCTCAGTCCGCGGGATCTGCCAGTGCCAACTGTCCCTCAGCCACCCGTTGCTGAAAATCTGACTCCAACCACTCCAAATGCGCAGCAGCTGATATCGTTTACTACTCCAAGGGTAACAAAAGCTGCTGGTGATGCAAATTCGGTAGTCGAATATATCATCTTTGAGAGCATGCAGTCAGAAACGTTTGTATAGCCCGTTTCCGTCGAGTACACCAACTCTCTAGCTATTCCAGCCAATCCGATCTCACCAATAAATATAGGTCCCGGGCCACCGGGCATTGCCATCGCAGTTGAGACCAAGATTGGTGGTGATTCCAGTTAAACGACAAGTTTTTCCTCACGGCTGGCCCCTGCTTGAGCGTCGGCTTAAAGGTGGAGAAGTTTAACTTCTCTTATGCCAGGGAGATAGCTTCTTTCAAGATAAGCGTCTCCCCAACTCAGTTTGCATGCCCAAAATTCGGCCAAAGCACTTGGTGGTGAAAGAGTTTAAGGCTAAGAAGAAGAATATGCCCCCAATAACGCTCACTACTAATCAGGCCAGTGCACTGTCCTCATCTTCCCGTTCTAGCTCCACCCGTCCAAAAAACTAACTTCCCCTCTTTTAATTGCTTACCAGAATTTTAGACGCTTGCGTAGTAAGCTCAGCTCTCTGTTCCAAGATAGCGTCACATTTGTATCCCACGTAATTGTGTTTACCGAGACCTGGTTAAAGCCGCAAATTCTTAGTTCTGAATTTTTGGCAGGTCGTTACACAACCTTTAGAAATAACCGTTTGTCTGGACGTGCAGATGTGGTTCTGATTGCAGTGGACTCTAACTTCACGTCGGAACATTTTACAGTCCAGATTCGACAAGAACTGGAATCCCTGTGTGTAAAACTGATTCTGCGCTTTTTCAGTTTTCAATAATTACTCGTATAATCCACATTCTTCGGATATCGCAATTTTCGAGCTGCACTTGTCGGCTTTAAGCGCTGTTTCTTCCTCGCTATCTGATATAGATAATTTGATAGTTATTGCCAGGAAGTGTTTAGTCTTCGGTAAACGAGTCTAATAACCTAGTGCCCATGACACGACATGACTTTATTGACGGCTTACTTGACTTATCCCTGTCTCAAGTCAACCATGTGAAAAATTCCTTGGCTCGATTGCTTGATCTGTGCCTTGTAACGGATCCGACCATAGCGTTGTTAACCCGAGTCCCTCCGCTCACTATACCTGATGACGACTACCATCCTACCTTCGAAGTGTCGCTCGATATAGGACCAACCGCATTGGATCGGTCGGGTAGGCTCCCTCGATGTGTCCGCTGCTTTTGTAAAGCCGAGTTTGCGAAACTTAATACCCTTATTAGAGATTTTGATTGATCCGCTTTGTATTTGTGCACTGATGTTACGATAGGCACAAACATTTTCTTCGATGCACTTGACTCTTGATTCTTGTGTCCCGCGTTCCTGTCCTATTAAATCTGGGAAACCCCCTTGGTTCACCAAAGAGTTATCACGTCTATAAAACTTAAAATCAAGACCTTACAAAAAATTTCAAGAAGTTGACTCTCCTTCTTCTCTCACTCGCTATGTAATGGCTCGGTCAAACTTCTCAGGCCTTAGCGCTCGATGCTATAAGAACTACCTATCTCGATGCAAGATATGTTTTTCTCAGGACTCTAAACCGTTTTACAGCTTTGTAAACAGTAAGCGTAAAAGGTCTGCATATACATCCTCGCTAGCATTTCTTAATACCTTGGCAAATACTGAACAGGCAATGGCCGATCTTTTTGCCCAATTTTCTCAAACAACCTATTCTCAGGAAATCTACTCCGGTCAGCCGGACCGATACGGTTTAACGCGTTCGAACGGCATTTTCAGTCCCTTGCTAAATGAAAGCTCACTGCTTCATGATCTCCGAACAGTTAAGCCGGTGTTTTCACCGGGTCCTGACGGATTTCCCGGCTCTGAGTACACAGCCGGGAAATCCGTCAGGACCCTGCGCCGAGTCTCTGTGTGGACCGTTGCTCAAACTCTTTAGCCTGTCCATTGACATTTCATGCTTCCCCTCGATATGGAAGGAGCCTTTTATAATTCCTCTCCATAAGAAAGGTAGTAAGTCTGACGCAAAGAACTAAAGAGGTATATCTGAGTTATCTTCTATTCCTAAAGTTTATTGAGAAAATTTTAACTCCGCACCTGCAGCAAGAAAATTAATTGTTTTATCACAGGGCAAACTAGAAGACTTATTTAAAATTTTAAGGTTTTTAAAATGAGCCTCCATTGAAAGTTTCTCTAATCCTATAGTCGCCGGAACAAGTCAACAAGTCCAGTTGAGACCGCAGCGAGTCTTGATCAGATCGACAACGCGAAGACCAATGTGGCAAAAACACACGCAGCTAGCGTGTGCCGTGTTCTCGCAAAATCAGCAATATATATGTGGCTACCGAACGGTTATGGTCGCAGCGTTTAGCACAGCAGGAGCTCATTGTAAAAATGAAGAGACAAATTTATGTGAAAAAAATAAATGTAAACGAGGAGGAACGTTGTGAGCTGCGAACTCTTTCGATTTTTGTTTGCATTTTTTTTTTACATCTGTCTTCTCTACATTTCCACATCTACATACTTCTTTACTACGACTCGTGGAAATGTGTGAGAGAGAGAGAGGGAATGAGAAAGCGCTTGGAAGGCGTTGCATGGCCACTGAAATTTAATTTGTTCCTTCTGTCTATAATAATGATCCGACCTTATCCAGATTCGGCAATATGCTACATACGTTTATTTTCCATGATTTTACGTTTTTGATTTTCTCGTATCTTAAAAATTGTGGATTTTCGTCCTTTGTGGAGGCGGAAGAAGCCGTGGCAAAATTTTGAAATACACTTGTACTGTTTGGTTGATCTAGCTCTTATAGTCTCTGAGATGTAAGCGCTCATCTGGACGAATGGACACAGCACTCACCCCAGTGTGTGAGAGAGAGCGAGAGGAAACGATGCATTTCGAAATAGTTTTCTTCATTGTGGTTATGATTATAATCCGATCTGATCCAGACTCAACACTTTAATAGATATTGTCAATTTCTATAATTCTGCGTCTTTACTTTTTTCGTATCTTTAAAATTGTGCATGCCACAGATTTTCGTTCTTGGAGTGGGCGGAATGTATTTTGAAATACACTTGTAACAGTGTGATATGACAGGACTCTGGATACAAAATTTGGTTGCTCTAGCATTTATAGTCTCTGAGATATAGGCGCTCATGAAGATGGACAGACGGACAGACAGACATAGCTTTATATCGACTCGGCTAGTGATGCTGATCAAGAATTCCTTCAAGCTTCCTTCTGGGTGTTACACACATCCATTTTTTCAACAAATCTAATATACCCCTTTATTCTTCGAGTACCGGGTATAAAAATTAGTCGGTGTGAGGTGTGAATTTAAGCTTGTGTTACATAATTCCGAGCAAGCACAAACAGAACAGTCATAAAGCGTGGTGCGTGTGTGTCAGAATGAAAACAGATAAGCAGAAAGTAGATAAAAGCGGCTCAGAGAGAGCGAGTGCCCCGCACAAGATTATAGCAAAACCAAACGGCTGCAAATAAGAATGTGCAGAGAAGGTAAGAATGCACAATTGGATTGAAAATTGCAAATAAATACACAAAAATAGGCTTAATGCGTTTGCACTGATATCGAACAGATTGCACAAACGGCCAATAGCCTATTCCCACAGGCGATCATCCACCATTCATTTCGGGGATGGTCCGTAAGGTTTTTCCGTTCCGAAAGTTCCCAGAGTTAGTTCCACCATCCATTTTGGATGTTCTTAAGCCACACGTTTCTATGCGATATTTTTGGTCTAATTAATGCGTATGCACGCAAGCAAATTTGTTGTAATTTGTTGCTTTTGCATCACTGATCCCGAGGGGCTAAATTTCTCCAATTTAGGCTCTCTCGGACCACAGCATATGTCTTGCGAGCGACGTGCGTGGGAGAGAGAGTCAGTCTGCTGGCGAAAGTCATCGATCAGAGCATCGCACAGTCTAACGAACATCTGAGCTATCTAACGCTGCCGTATATTCCCCTTAATTTCCATTGTCATTAAACAGAAACTAAATTAACATTAAGCAAGTGTTTGCATTGGCTCCGCGAACCTTTCCTCATTGTCCTCTGGATTGTTGGACATATAGAAATCAATGGGGACACAACTATCTCTAACTATCAACTAACGTCTATCTCTCTCGTAGTGTTCAGACGCGTTTTTTCATTGCGCTCCGCTCATTTTTCACTTATTTTGTATAAACAACCGGTGTTTGTCCAAAATAAATCTTTTGCGAACTAACAAATTAACTTGCCAACTTAAAGTCTATCCTGAATCGCGAGTGCATGCCTATTTACTGTGTAAATCATAATTTAATAATTCTTTTTTGCGTCGGATAACATTGTGTTTTTGTTGTTGCTTTTCGTAAGTACGCTCTCACATTGAATTTAGCCCGCTCTCATCTTGTAGTCTGTGCTTTAGCATCACTCTCTCCCTATAACCCAAACATAAATAACTGTTCTTCTTCTCTCGCTCTCAATACTTTCTGTGTAGTAGCGCTCTCTCTCTCTCATTGCAGCTGCTGCAACCGCTCTCCTCTCTCCGCTCAGTTTTTACTAATTCCGCTTTAAGCGTTTGCCTGGCACACTGGTCTGATTTCTATTTGTTTTGAAATAAATTTTGTTTATTGTATTTAAAATGGAATCACCTATTATCTGTACCAAAAAAACCTGCAAACAGGTGGTCACCCCTGATCAGTCGAGTATCCCCTGCTATCTTTGCAGAAAAGCAATGCACGCAAAGTGCGCTGGGTACTCAGGCCTCGTGGGTGATGCAATTTCCAAGCATAATGGCTTGTTCTACTGTTGTGAGGCATGCCGGGGGGCTCACATAGAGATTGCCAGGTTTATGGGGCAGACGCGGAATGGCTTTAAGGAGCTGACCGTGGGCTTTAAAAAGCAGTACGATCGGCTCGTAGCCATGGAGTCTTTGTTTAGCAGTTTGCAACTGCTGAATGAGTCTCCTAGGCGAAAAAAGGTCACTCCGCGGGATCTGCAAGCCCCAACTGTCCCTCTGCCGCCCGTTGCCAAACAACCGACTCCGACCACTCCAATTGTGCAGCAGCCGATATCGTTTGCTATTCCAAGGGCAACGACAGCTGCTGGTGATGCAAATTCGGCAGCCGAATTTATCACTTCGGAGAACGTACAACCAGAAATTTCCGTAGCGTCCGTGTCCGTCGAGCCCGCCAGCATTACTAATATCCCGTCCACTTCGATCCCACCAACAAACATACGACCCGGACCACCGGGTATTGCCATCACAGGTACAAGGTCTGTGGTGCCAAACCCAAGATTGGTGGTGATCACACCTACACCTAAACGACAAATATTTGTCTCACGGCTTGCCCCTTACACCACTATAGATGACGTTACTGCTTTTATTCAAAGCAATATACAAGCCGACGGTTTAAAGGTGGAGAAGTTTAACTTCTCTTATGCCAGGGATGTAGCTTCATTCAAAATAAGCGTCTCCTCAACTCATTTTGACACCATTTGCTCTGCCAAATTTTGGCCAGAGAACATGGTGGTGAAGGAGTTTAAGGCAAAGAAGAAGAGTAGGCCCCCAATAACTCTTAATACTAGTCAGGCCAGTGCTCCATCCTCATCTTCCCAGTCCACCCATCCAAAAAACTAACTTCCTTTCTCTTAATCACCTACCAGAATGTTAGAGGCTTGCGTAGTAAGCTCAGCACTCTGTTTCGGGATAGCGTCGCATTTGCATCCCATGTAATTGTGTTTACAGAGACCTGGTTAAAACCGGAAATTCTTAGTTCTGAAGTTTTGGCAGGTCGGTACACAATCTTTAGAAATGACCGTTCGTCTCGACGTGCAGGTGGGGTTCTGATTGCAGTGGACTCTAACTTCACGTCGGAACATTTTACAGTCCAGATTCAACAAGAACTGGAATCTCTGTGTGTAAAACTGATTCTTCCCGCTTTTTTAGTTGTTATTACATGCTCGTATATTCCACCTTCTTCGGATATCGCAATTTATGAGCAGCACTTGTCCGCCTTAAGCGCTGTTTCTCCCTCGCTATCGGATAAAGATCATATAATAGTTCTTGGGGATTTCAATTTACCAGGAACTGTTTGGTCTTCGGTAAACGAGTCTAATAACCTAGTCCTCATGTCACGACATGACTTTATAGACGGCTTACTCGACTTATCCCTGTCTCAAGTCAACCATGTGAAAAATTCCCTGGGTCGATTGCTTGATCTGTGCTTTGTAACGGATCCGACCATTGCGTTGTTAACCCGAGTCCCTCCGCTCACTATACCTGAAGACGCCTACCATCCTACACTTGAAGTGTCGCTCGATATAGGACCAACCGCATTGGATCGGTCGGGTAGGCTACCTCAATGTGTCCGCTGCTTTCGTAAAGCCGAGTTTGCGAAGCTTAATAACCTCATTAGGGATTTTGATTGGTCCGCTTTGTATTTGTGCACTGATGTTACAATATGCAGAAACATTTTCTATAATGCACTTGACTCACTTTTTGAGTCTTGTGTCCCACTTTCCTGTCCTATTAGATCTGGGAAGCCCCCTTGGTTTACCAAAGAGTTATCCAGTCTAAAAAACTTAAAATCAAGACTTTACAACAAATTTCAAGAAGTTGGCTCTCCTTCTTCTCTCTCTCGCTATGTAATGGCTCGGTCAAACTTTTCAGTTCTTAATTCCCAGTGCTATAAGAACTACCTATCTAGATGCAGGATACGTTTTTCTCAGGACCCTAAGCAGTTTTACAGCTTCGTAAACAGTAAGCGTAAAACGTCCGCTCATCCATCCTCGCTATCAACCACGAATTTATTGGAGTTCACCTCCTTTATCATTAAAGGCTTCCAAGGTAATCTACAGACGGATGTCATTTACACAGATTTCAGTAAAGCATTCGACTCTGTAAACCACACTCTCCTAGCACAAAAACTTGACCTTTTAGGGTTTCCACCCAATCTCTTGAGATGGATTTCTAGCTACCTTTGTTCCAGGTCCCAAAGAGTCCTCTTCAAAAACTCCCTATCTTCACCAGTTATGGTTACTTCGGGCGTACCACAGGGCAGCCATCTAGGCCCCCTACTCTTTACACTCTTTATAAATGACCTGCCTTCGGTATTAACATACTCTCGAGTACTTATGTATGCGGATGATGTTAAGCTGTGTGTCCAGTTCAAGGACAGCTTATCTCACTCCAGGTTGCAATCCGATCTTAATACCTTTCAGTCATGGTGTTGTGCAAATTTGTTATACCTTAATGCTTCGAAATGTAAAGTAATGACATTTCATCGCTCCAGCGGCTTTCTGGCTCCTTACACACTAGGCGGGGGTTCTCTCGAGAGAATTACCCTAGTTGATGATCTTGGTGTTCTTCTAGATCCCAAGTTAAAGTTTTCTGAACACATTTCTACCATGGTAAATAAGGCCATGGGCGCGCTTGGGTTTATAAAGAGGTGGTCAAAGGAATTTGACGACCCCTATATAACAAAGACTCTCTATGTATCGCTTGTTCGTCCGATTTTAGAATATGGTTCTTGTGTATGGTGCCCTCAGTACAAAGTACACCAGGACCGTATAGAATCAGTACAGAAAAACTTTTTCATTTTCGCTCTACGCGGCCTCAACTGGGATGCAAGTGTGAGACTGCCGTCTTACTCTAGTAGATCGCTTTTAATAAACCTTCCATCTTTAGTTAACCGTAGAACAATGCTTGGTGTGATTTTTGTGCACAACTTGATCAAGGGTGACGTAGATAGCCCTGACTTGTTGAGCCGCATAAACTTCACGATTCCTATTAGAATTACTAGAAATTATATACCTTTGTTCCTTCCGATTTGTAGATCGAATTATTCCTTGCATGAACCTTTTAGAGTTTTATGCTCGGATTATAATTCCCTCTACCATATTATATCGGCAACTAATTCCCTTCCTCTTCTTAAATTACTAATACTCACATACCTTTCTCGTAGTTAGTAATTGTAGTTGTGGTGTACGATAGTTTTAATGCATGATTAAGATTAGTTCTACTTTTCCTCGAATACTAGTCGAACATTTATCTTTCCTGCATGATCGCGATCGGTTCGGTTAACGAGTCGCGCGTTTTGCGACAGCGCCCCTCGGTCGGTTGGGTGGGAGGAGGGCTGCGTTTTGGCCTGGGATTCGCGCGTAACAGCATTCGGCTGGTGTCCCATGGGCCACTTGATGGTGCAGTCATTGCACGTCAACGTCCAAACAACTGCTCAGAGCCTACGAACCGTTGAGTGAGCCCGGCTTAAATACACGGCCAAAAAGGTTCGTTAAAATAGTTTATCTCAATCCAAGTTGCAATCCAAGTTAATGGCTTTTAGTTATGGTGCTGTGCAAATTTGTTGCACCTTAATGATATGAAATATAAAGTAAGGACATTCCATTGCCCCAGCTTCTTTCTGGCTCCTTACACCCTAGGCGGATGTTCTCTTGAGAGAATTGCCTTAGTTGGTGATCTTGGAGTTCTATTAGATCCCAAGTTAAAGTTTTCTGAATACATTTCTACAATGGCAAATAAGGCCATGGGAGTGCTTGGGTTTTTAAAGAGGTGGTGAAAGGAATTTGACGACCCGTATATAACAAAAACTCTCTATATAACGCTAGATCATCCTATTTTAGAATACGGTTCTTATAAATGGTACCCTGGGCATCCTCGGCACCGGTAGGCCATGTCTGGATGCTAAGAACTGGGATAAAATAAAGCAGTCGAAAAATCATTAGAAAGGAGTTTGGAATGGGTTACGGGCACAAATAGGACATTGGAGACTGTCCCACTACGAATACTACTGCAGCTGGACTTAATATCACTGTCTCTCTTGAACCCGTTAGCGTTGATTTATGCAGTGATTATTTTGGATATGGTCTCTTCGGTCACGCGTAGGTCACCGTTCGAGATATTTTCCTGAGGGAGCTGGAAGGAAATTGCTTTCGTAGCAAAAATCCGAGTCTCCCTCCATGTTGTTAGGTACTCTGGAAACTTGGCTCGAAAAAGATGCAATGTGAGTACCCAACCTAAAACTGTTTCTTGCCCGAGTAGAGAGTCACATATGTTAGTCTGAAAGCCGGTCAACAGTAGGGATGGTAGGATGTCAGCTGCAATCAGAACATCGATGGGTGAGCTCTCGAAAATGTAGGGTCAGCAAATGGAAGGCTCGGAGTCTCTCAAGGCTCCTTGCGAGATCGGATACGATCGAATATTCTGTGCCAATTCCGGAATAATGTATGCTGTGGCTGTTAATTGTAAGCCCGTCTTAGTCGGAGAGCAAATGGAAAGATTACAGAGCTTTGTGGAATGAGCGGATACGGTATGCTTAATGCTGGATACCTGTGCGTGGATGCGTTGGAATGGCTATTTTATTATGTTGACCAGCCGTTCCGTAGTGAAGGTTGGCTCGGAGCCAAAGTCGATCGAAGCGCGAGCGCGGACATTTGTCCCCGGGTGGCAAATATTAATCAAGTCCGTGCCCAGAAGAACGGCACTTTTGCCGGATGCGAAATAAGCCTGAACGTTGAACTGTGACTCGGAAGAACTTGGATGCTGTACGGATGTGGGAGTGGACTTGCTGGAACTTGGATTAGGTGACATTCACGAATCTGATGACCTCGTGTGAAACATTTAAGACATAGCCGTTTCTGTTTCATGAAGCTGGACCGAGAATCGGCCCCCATCTGAAGGAAGTGCGGGCATAACCCGGAAGGGTTGTTCTCGATACCTTTGACTCAGAAAGCTTGGAGGCAGCATGGAGGCAGCATCGCGCAGCATCACCAGCACGATGTCCCAGTTCTCGTTGGAGACCTTGGAGTGCGCCAGTGTTGTTAGCACCCCATGGATCGTCCCTTCAGAGCACGACTGGGCTCAGAGCCAACTGGGGACAGCGAGAGGAAAATATTGATTTGGTTGGTCACCAGGAGGCGGTTATTGTCCTACCGGTCACGGTCACGTTCCATGCCGCCCCGAACCCGTCGTTGGTCAGCGGGGACTTTGCAGCTGGTGACTTTACTTTTTGAATCGCCGAGGTAGGTGTTCCCGGGGCGGAAGAACTACTAGGCTTTTTAGCACCTGGAGCGGCAGTGGCAAAGGTTCTTGCTATCCTTGTCACCAGGAGGCATATTCGGACGTCACAGGCGGAGAAAAGAAAAATCGGATGCGGGAGTGTCGGACGGATGGACACGACTATTAGATGGATACGGAGAGCGGTTACAAAAAAAGCTTGGTATTTATCGCACTTAATCTATGCGGATTTATTTTTAAATCGGAAGGGCTTAGGTATTTTGTGGAGATTGGGCAATAGGAAAAAAAAAATGTTCAAAACTGAGCGACCGAACAGTAATATTGGAAGTCGAGGTACGAGGTATCAATGTAGAGTCGGTTGCAAGTGACACCCTCGGGTAACTTAATGTCGCTTATAAGCGTCTTTAAGATAACGGAAGATACAAACCTTCAGCTTCTGGTGGCCCAACTCGTGCTCGACTTCCGAAGTACTGCCGCAGCTCTGCGCCATTTTTTCGGATTTTAAAAACTTCTTAAGTTTACTTGACTCTGGTTCATAATGACGAAAACATTCTAATTATGAAAATTTCAACCATTTGCTTTCGTGTTTCTCTGGTATTGCGTTGGGAAGTGCTAAACCGTTCCAAGTTAAGGGAACACAATGAAGAAGCCATGGCAAGCTTAAAATGGGTCTACGATAACGATTGTCTGATCATCAAAAATCACATTGCTGCCCTATTTAGCCTTTCCAAAATGACCCAGCAATCAGCATCGTCCTTGAGGAACCTTATAGATACCGCCTCATCCATACATTATCGTCGATAGGTGATGATAAAAAGATCTCGAATGGGATGATCATTCATCTCGTCTTAAGCAGAGTCGATTAGGTGACTAAACAGAAATGAGAAAGACAACTCGAATTTTAGAAGCTGCCACTTTGGACGGACTTCTAAAATTTTCTTCTTAGCAGACATCAGCATCTTTCGGTTAAAGAATCGGAAAAACCAAAGCAGGAGTAGAGAGCTGTGCCAAGCAAGCCTCATAAGCGAAGCTCATTTGCGTTTTCTACTGCAAATGATAAAAACCAGCAATGCAGTTACTGCAATGCGAAAGACAGATTATAGTCCATTTGGTAGGCTGGGAGTAATGCAAAGGTTTGAATTCGCAAAAACTGAATACCTATGCATCAATTGTCTGTAACCAGGCCACTCTCTAGTATGATGCAAAGCTAAGAAGTGTTAAGTGTGTGGCTGCTCACACTACACCTTTTTGTATAGGTACACAGCGGCGAATAAATGTTTAGCGTTGCCATCACCCCCAGAGAATTCTTCTTCTCCTCCGATCAGAATCAACCTTCCACTTCGCATGCTCTCCATGCGACACCTATGGATAGAGTTATTCTGGCTACATCGTTCGAAAGCGTCCGAACAAATAATTACCGAACATGTTTTGGCCCGACCTCTGCTTAAGTCTGGGTTCCAAACTTATTTTATCACTGAGGACTAACCACAAAACTTACAGATCCGTGGGGATGGGTCATATATCAACTTACTTTGTATTGATGAATCCAATTCAGAAGTCAAGAAGAAGATATGCACAGTGAGATACAAACACAAAGTGAGTGACTGGCAAATGCCGAAAACTATCCACTTGCAGACCATAATTTTTTCGAGCTAGAGAAGATAGATATGTTGATAGGTGCAGGAACATTTTTCGAACTTTTATCGGTGACAAGATCCTGACTATTCAACTCTGCAGAAAATGCTTCTCAGCTGGAGACACACTCCAAAGGTGACTATCAGCCAGGAAGCGATGAACTCTTTGAGTTGTCGAGAAGAGTCATTAATATCTATCAACAACACACCACAAAAGTTTTGCTCACTGGTGAAATTGCCGTCTTCTAAAGAGTCCTTATCTCCTGAACACAAGTTATTTGAGAAGCATTATAGACAGACTAGTCAGGTCTTGTCTTCAGGTCGGTTTGATGTAAAACTGTCATTCAAATAAGATCTTCGTTTCTTGGGCATCTCCTTTGAAGTAACTAAACGACGGTTTTTGTCGCTTCAAAAAGGTTATCTCGTGACCCTCAGTTGCAAAAAATGTACTTGGAGTTCATGGAAGAGTACCTCACCTTAGGTCACATGTCTCCGACAGACAACACAATCCCTAAAACTGCACATTATTTTATTCCACATCACTGTGTTTTGAATATCCAAAGTACGTTGACCAAGCGCCGTGTCTTTTCGATCGCGGACTAAGAGTCAACTAAGGCGTTAGGAATATCGTGGCTGCCCCACGAAGACATCTTTAAGTTCAAACCTGACATGTCAGTCATGGGTCTCCGAGCGACAAAACGGAACATATTATCGGTAACATCAAATGTGTTTAACCCCCTTGGCTTGTTAAGATCTTTAGTAATAAAGGGAAATATCCTTCTGCAGGAGCTTTGGCTTAATAAGCTAGATTAGGATGAGTCAATTCCAATGCACTTGGAAACAGCATGTAACTTACTATAAGAATTTGGGTCAGTTAGAGAAGATTATCATTACGCGATTTGTGCATACTAATCCCATGTCACCGATACAAGTACATGCCTTTGCCGACGCATCCACGAGAGCTTGTTGAGCCTGAGTCTATATCCGTAGGAAGACTGCAGAAGGTTTCAAGTTCTCGTTGTTGACTGCAAAGTCTAAAGTAGCGCCGCTGTCTTATATGTCTCTCACCTTCTCGCACATCTCTGTTACCGACTCAAATCGCTGCTCAAGGTTTCAATCAAAAAAATATTAGATTCGGAATTTACTCTTCATTGGATCCGATCTCACCCTTCGTCGTTGCCAACATTCGTTGCAAGCCGAGTAGCGGAGATTCAAGATTGGTCAAGTGGTTATCTCCGATCTGACGACTTTCTCCTTTTTATCGGTATTCCAAAGGTTCGTAGGTCATCGAGGATGTCTGCTACGCGTGGATTGTGACACCGCGATTCGAGGACCATTGAGGCGGAAGCATCAAAAAGCGGGTGCGAGTTTTCCTTCATACCGCTTCGAGCACCGCACATGGGCGGACTCTGTGAGGCAGGTGTGAAGTCTGCAAAGGGCCTACTCATGCGGGCGGTCGGTAGCGCTCTCCTCACCACAGAATGGCTGGTGACCGTGCTGGTCGGGATCTAGCCGGTCCTGAACTCTCGCCCGCTAGCACCCCTAAGCCCAAGCCCAAGCGACGGAGTCGCGCTAACTCCCGGGCACCTACTGACAGGCGAGCCGCTCATCGCACCCCCAGCACCCAGGCCCCGGACCAGGAGGATCTCAGCTGCTTAAAGCAATGGCGGCTTGTCTCGTCAGCCAGTCAAATGTTCTGGCAGCGATGGTCCCGGGAGTATGTGCTGGGCTTGCAAGTACGATGCAAGTGGCAAGTGAAGCAGCCGAACGTCAAGGCCACAACAGTGGCTCGTCGGGAGGGTCGTTGGAACAAGCGCCGAGCAGGATGGAAAGGTCAGGGTGATCGACCTAAGGACGAGTAGCCGAGCGGTCTATCGCGCTACTCTATATTCGTCGGGTATAATCGTTTGGTGTCAGTAGTATCTCCTAATTTTTGGGTAGAATCGTGCTTCGCCAATCAATACCAGATTCGGTATTTCATAATCGACCCGTACGAACCATTGCACACGTATACAAACACGCAACGTGTATACATGCTTTTCGCTTGTCACCATTGCTGACAATGTTGTTGTTGATGTTATTATGAGGTTTTTGATCCCGCGTTTTAGCTTAGCGACGCTATATCCTACATTTATCGGGAATATGGTTATTGAACTCGTTTGGGTACATCATACAAAGTGTGCCTGTCCAAGAATATCTATGTGGGGAGACTGATACTCGACGACCTTTTACAATTGCTTTTACACTCGATATTTATTTAAATAAATACTTTTTTTTTTTACATAGGTTAAGTTGCGTCTTTCGATATATTCGATAGTTTTTGCGCTTAACAGCACATTGTCGTACTTTTCTGCCCATCAGCCAAGCCATCACCACTACCAACAACAAAAAATAGCACAGTCACTTTCCGACAAAATTCCATCAATATCCTACACACAATGGCTTTGGACACAACGAATAGATTCCATATTATGCGATATTCCGAAGACGATCCCAGGCAATATAGCGCTATGGTTATCCTTTTCTCCAAAGGGATTGCCTGTCGAAAATTCATATCCTACTTTCGGAGATTCGGCAGCAGTCCCAAAAGAATGTCGAAAGTACTCCTCTTCATGCGGAAGTTGTCTTTAAAGAACGCGACGGAGTTGTTTACAACATCTTTCTCCCAAATTGAACCATATCGTGGCTATTGCAATTTAAAATACATTATTTAATTGAAAAGAGAACATTATCACCCCTTTTTTTACAAGGGTCCAAACGCGTGGAGGACATTGCAGTTTCAAGACAAATTGTGACTTCTCTGCAGATAACCTCGCCGCTTCCATGCGTTGCAAAAGATTGTCCTAATTTTGCGCCACCGCAGATAAAAGAATAAATTCTTTTTGTGTTATTTTGCGCACAATCAATTTTTTTTTATAACATTTTTGCAACACCTTTTTTTCTCTCGTCAGCTGTTTTCAAAACGCAAAGACGCGCGTCTGCCAATGTAAACGCCAATTCTGCTTCTCTGCGTCTTGGCCGATATCGATAGGAAACGCGCCCAGTGTAGAAAGGCTATTAAACTTCGATTTTTTCACATTGTTCTCTTTCTCTTTACTTTTGGGTTTTACCTGACACTCGCTCAGAGCACACACAATCCCTCGCTCTCGTAGCTCAAACTCTTCTCTCTCGATTCCTGGATACTCACTACTCACATCTGCATTCCTATTCGATTATTCGTACTCCATCTATTAGTGGTACTCCCACTTCTGCCTTTCCTACATTCGGCCATCCGACATTCTCATTCCGAATGATGGACACCACTTTTTCATGTACTCTGCCACTGTATTCGTCTGGTTAAATCCCTCGTCCTCTCCTACTTTTTCGACTAAATACTGTAATTCCTCAATTTGCGACTACTTTATAAGGTCCTTAATATTTCTTCTTTAACTTTAAATCGGCTCCAAACTGTGTTTTTTTATTGCAACCAACTCATAAACCTCATACTCGCTCTCCATTCTCCGATATTTATTATACGTTTTACAATTTTCTTCCTGCATTTTAGCTATGTTTTCTTTTGCTGTCTTCCGTGTGGAACTTCTTGTTTTTTCATTGTCATTGCAAAAGCTTTTTCTCTTCAGATGCCGTTGTCTTCCTGCTCATGTACTTTTCTGGGTAAAACTGTTGATCCTCCGAACTTCTTTGTAACAGAATGGCCTCGTAGCTAAACTTACTAGCTGTAAGGAACCCATTTCCTAAGCTCAGCCTGTCCAGAGTCATCTACACGAAATTTGTAGTTGATAAGGATACTTTAGGTGGGGGAAGGAACGACGTGATCGGGACAGAGCGGTAGCGTGGGCGCTGGGCTTATACAGAGTAGAAAGGGATATGCCGGGGAGTGGCAACGTGCTGTAGGAGAGGTCCGCCAGACTGTCGAGCCAAGGAACAGAGATTTTACGGAGCAATGCGTCGCCGCTAGAGCTCGTTAAAGCAATAGTCCGAGGGAAGGGCGAAGCAGGTTAGTAGAGTAGTGCGTCGTCGCTAAAACTTTCTGAACTGATGGTCCGGGGGGGAGGTTGGCAGAGCAATGCGTCGTCGCTAAAGCTTGCTAAATTACAGGGTGAGGAGGAAGGACAGGGTATTGAGCGATGCGTTGTCGCTAAAGCTCACAAGACTACTGGTCAAAGGGGAAAAGTCTAGATATAGAACGATGCGTCGTCCCTAAAGTTCACAAATCGACTGGTCAAAGAGGCGGAGGCGGGATATAGAATGATACGTTTTCGCTAAAGTTCACAAATCTACTGGTCAATGGTAGGGGAGATTGGGTGGAGTGGTTAATAATGGGTTGGAGCAACAGATGTTACCTAGGGCTGGCGGGTACTCTATGGCTTGTGAGGGTCGATCAGATCAGATCCTCGGGTCCTGTGGCGCGCATGCTGGTGGCGAGCTCGGGTCTTGACGTGGCGTGACCTGAGGTGAGGGGTCTGTGGAGTGCGTTGTCTCGAGTTACCTAGGGCCCGTGGGCCTGGTTGCCTCGGGTGACCTCGGGTCTGTGGAGTGCGTCGTCTCGAGTGACCTCGGGTCCTGTTGGGTGGTCCGTGGAGTGCGTTGTCTTGAGTGGGTTCAGGCTTACCCTGCGGAAGCTACAGGCTAACTCACAGTTTTCCGTCGACTTCCCACCGCTCCTCATCTCGGGTCACGCTGGGCGTCGGGTAGGTGCCGGAAGCGGGGACCGTCTTCGTCTTCCAGTGAAGAGGTGCACTCAAACCGAGCGAGAGTGAACCTGGGTTCTGGGGCGAGAGGGTCAACGATACGTCGACTTTTCGCGCGTGACACGGAGTGGTCGCTGTCTTCGCCCTCAGACTCCACGGGTCCTTCGTTTTGGCCCTCAGCCGCCTCCCGGCCTGTGGCTTCGGGTTCGCCGACTCGGTCCTGCTCACCTTCAGCGTCGATGCCGTCTTCCCCGTGTGCCGGGACGTTGCGAAGTGCTTCGGCGGGTTCCCAAAAAGTGTTGAAGAACTCGCCGACGTTCCGACATGGGGGGATAGAAACATCGATGGTCATGCGCAGGTTCTGGGTAACCCGCAGATCCCACGGCGTGGCCACATATTGGTAGGTCGGTCACGACCGCGGTTTTGGGTGGCTGTATTGCGACGAGCTCGGGGCGTAGGACGGGGATCCTAGGGCGTAGTCTGGCGAAAGGGATGAGTACGGGCGCCGTAAGAACAGCGGTGGTGAGGCTGGTGGGCTCTCAAGGCTCTCCTCCACGCTCATGGGTAACGATGTTAAGTCGACCCATGCCGTCGGCGCTCAGGTAGCGCGGCGTGGCAAATAAGGAGATTGTGGTGCGTGAACGGGCGATGGGGAACCTCCTTCAGTGGTGTCATATTCGGGGAATTCCATGTAAACGTCTTCTTCCGCGAAGTCCGCTTTCGCGCGTTCATCGTCGAACGTCTGAGCAGGGTCTCGGATGAGCTTGCCCCATCCGAATCCATGGAGGTTCTTGTAACTTATCTCTGTGTCGAAGAAAGCAGCGGGGTTATATAAACTTATCGCGTTTAATCTTGTTGACCTTAATGGTGGAGTCTTAGAAAACTGCTACTCTAACGTTCTTACGTATGATAGTATACAAGAAAATACAGCGGGTAGACAATAGTAAGTGGGGTTAGAGCTAAGTTAGGTCATGTTTGAGATACCAAGCTTTTTCGGAACCTGTTTTATGTACAGAAACAAATGAGAACGAATTGATTTGATTAATAATGTTTAATGAACGAATTGATTTGATTAATAATGTTTATTTATGCCGCGGCTAGCAGAAGCCGATTGCCTGCTCTTTGCCGATCCAGATAAATGTACACGAGATCGAATATACAACTGGTGCGCAGAGAGATTAGCATAGCACTAAATTAAGCAACGTCGGCAGATTAGAGCTACGGCCAAAGCGGCGGCTGCCGACAGCCCTTAACAAAGAGAGCGCAGCAGTGCTGCCGAACGTTAGCGTTTATATTTATTGTTATATAAATGTTAAGTACAGTGGGTTTGAATTACGACGATGCTGCTGGCCCGAACATACTCCCACCGCAGTAGACATAGCCGAGTAACGGCCCTCCTGATGGTTCCGGATGCAGTTTTCAAGTCCGCTACGCGGCACACGCCATTATTGCCTTGGACGGGTCGATGTCGTCCAGTGGCCAGTGGCCAACGCATAGGAGGAAGATTTTCGTCCTTTATCAGAACGACATCGTTCACGCAGAGGTTTTGCGTGGGAGTCCGACACTTCTACCGCTCTTGCAAGAGAGTGAGGTACTTTTCGCGCCAACGGCTCCAGAGGATTTGCTGCAGCTGAGTGACCCGCTGCCAACCATCCAGACGATTGTAGTTGAGCTTCGCTAGGTCAGGCTCGAGGATTGTCTCATTTGGGCCGCCTAGAAGCAGATGAGCAGGTGTCAAAACATCTAGATCATCAGTATTTTCTGAAAGCGAGAGAAAAGGGCGAGATTTAATAATTGCCGTGATCTGGCAGATCAGAGTACGCAGCTCGTCGAAGCCAAGCACAGAGGGCTCCACTAAGCGGTACAGGGTATGCTTTGCAGTCTTCACGGCTGCTTCCCATCGTCCGACAAGGTGCGGAGAGCGTGTTGTGATGAAACGCCAGTCGATCGAGTCAGCCAAGTAGGATTCATGGACCTCCTTCATATGCGTGTTGCTCATGAAAAGCTTCCTTAGCTCAAAAAGCTCGTTCTTGGCGCCAACGAACTTTGTCACATTGTCAGACCAAATTTGACTTGGACTTCCTCGAGTGGCAGTAAAACTCTTAAATGCGCCTAGAAACGAAGCGGTGGTCAGGTCCTTTACGAACTCTATGTTTATTGCCTTGGAAGTGAAGCAAATGAATACACTGATGTAGCACTTGGTCGGAGGCCTCGTGCGGATTCGTGATCGGTAGAAGAAGTGGGCCCTTCTTCTAGAATAATCCACTCCAGTGACCTTAAAGGGTCTCCCATGATGCGCGGCTTAGTCCTGAAGCACCTCACACACTTGCTGATTCCTTTGACACTGCCCTAATTCCTCCAATTGGCCAATATTCCAGCCGAATTTTGGCAAGCAGGGCAGGGCAGCCATCGCAATATTTCTGCCTGCGCCTGTATTCGGATCGCTGTCCATGGTAAACGGTGCGCAGTGCGACGAAACAACAGAGAATCGAATACCGCTTAAGCGACGGTGTACAGAACGAGAGCGAGAGTGTGAGACACGAAAATCCAAGAACCGTGGCTTTAGATTATGCGACGGTGCACAGCCAGAGCGAGAATGAGGAACACAAAAAGTCAAGAACCGTGGCTGCGGTCAAGCATAGAATGAACTGCATAGCAACGAATGTATTGTTCAATTTATATGTTTTTTAACGAAACGCGATTTACAAATGGCTTCAATCACGCCGGGGTCACCAATGTTTGAGATTCCAAGCTTTTTTGGCACCTGTTTTATGTCCAGAAAAGGAAGGCGCCGGCTGGGCAATGAGCACTGAACTATCCCGGACAAGGGTAATGCATTGTCGCTTCCTCTGTCCGAGGCAATACAGTTTCTAGCTAAGGCAATGATTCAGCGTCCTCTCGATCTCGAGTCGGGGGAGCTGGGTCAAAGCCATGGCGGGAGGTGCCTGGCGGTCAGGCCTAAAACACTAGGCGGTGGCTCCCCCGAAACACATCAGCCGTATGGACCTTCTGGCCAACTATGGAGGGGTTAAAAAATGAAGCAAGGGTTGGGATGTCAACCCAAACGTCGGTGGGAAGCGTGGCTGCTACCACCGGCGGGCACGGAGAGGAGCAATCCTCTCGGCGTGTCGCCAGCGGTCACACCTCTGACGTGACGGGAGCAGGTCACGTCAGTTGTTATACTACTGCCGGAAAAACTCGCTGTATGATGAGTCGAGACAGACTCGGACCTGGAGAGCGTGCTGTCCATCAGCAAAACTGAAGAAGAATGCCTTCTCCGCTCGCCTGAACCAGGTTCCAGCTCTCCGCGTAGGGAAGGGCCGAAGCGTTCGAGGGAGGGGGTGAGGGCAAAAGCTCAATACAAGGCGGCCCTGAAGATCTTAAGCAGGCTCCAAGGCAAGGCGGATATCTCCCCGGAGGAGAAGCAGAGTTCGGTCAATGCTTCAAAGATCAGCGATGTGTCCAGGATGTGATTGTAGCTCTCATCGACAGACGTGATGAGAACGGGAAGATGACGGCGGCGCAGTGGAAACTGGTCCACGCGCGGCTCGTCGGCTCCCTGCTTGCACGGATGGAGGAAGACCATACAGTGCCCATGCCCACTTTTGATGGCGCTGGGTGGCTAAATGGGGTCAAAATCCTGAAATGCAATGACGACCCGACGCTGAGGTGGCTGACGCAGACGGTCTGCAAACTGGAGGCGTTGTGGGAGGGGGCCAAGCTGGAGGTGGTGGACAGGGAGCTAATCCCGTCCATACCAAAGGCGAAGGTACTCTTCCCCATCGTCATCCAAGGAGACCGCGCGCTGAAGCTCCTTCAGCGGCAGAACCCTGATATACCAACCGCAGACTGGAAGGTACTGCACGCTGGTAGCCCACTACCCAAAGAGGGGGGCCAGCATGTAATCCTCCAGATCACCAAAGACGCAGAGGACATGGGCATGGGCAGTGTGTACCTGCGCCTCAAGAAGCGCCACCCCGAAGACACAGACACACACACCCTCCAGGCAGGCGAGGTGGAGAAGGACCTCGGTCTGGACACCATCGTGGAGGCCGCCCAGGGTCTGGCGCTAGAGTACTCGCAAGAAGATGATGACGGTGACCTGAAAATTATAGTCAACCCGTCGTATGCAGTTGAGCCAGCCGCCCATGACACTGAGTGCGCTGCAACTCATCTTGCATAAAAGCAAGGTACCATCGGCGGAGCTCCTTATAGCCATGGAGCAAGGGCCCGCTGGCATAGCTTTGGTCCAGGAGCCCTGGATTGGGTCAGGCAATACAGTGGCCGGACTAAAGTTCGCAAATTACAACTCGTTCTACCCAACATCGGTAAGCAGGAATAGAACCGCCGTACTCGTACGAAAGGGAATCCACGCTTACCTTATGGCAGTACTGATGCTGGAGAGTGAGGAGAAGCGCCTTCTGGTAGCCTCCTGCTACATGGCACACGACAGGCCCGCACCACCTGAAGAGCTAAGGAGTCTGGTGGAAGAAGCCGAATCCAAAGACCAACAACTCATCATTGGTACGGACGCCAATGCCCACCACAGTGTGTGGGCAAGCCCCGATATCAACGACCGAGGTAAGTCAAAGACCAAGGTAGCAAACGTGGGAGAGGAACACACCTACATAGGTCGCACCTCGTCCAACGTGCTAGATCTAGCCCTCGTAATGGGAAAGAGTACCTTGGTCTCTGGATGGAGAGTCCTCGAAAGACCATACTTCTCGGGCCATAGGTACATTCAGTTTAAGTGCGAATTCAAATACACTCCGAAGGTAACAGTCTATAGAAACCCCCAGAACACAAACTGGGAGAAGTTCAGAAAGACCGTTACCTTGAAACTCGCTAGTCCGGGCACAGTGAAATCCGCGGAAGATATAGAGAAATCCTTAGAGACCCTCTCCAAGGAACTACTGGCTGGCTATCAAGTAGCATGCCCGCTATCGAGAACAAGAAAGAGGACCAAACCAATCTGGTGGAACCGGGACCTCTCTCTGAAGAGAAGTAACCTCAGGGAACTCTTCAAACTCGCCAGAGTAGCGAATGAGGAGATCATAAGGAAATATGCAAAGCACAACGTAGCTCGTGGAGGAACTTCTGCGCCTGAAACAGCAAGACTCAAGAAGCTGCTCTCGAAGCAGCCCACCATACAGAGTCAGCTCAAATTAAATAACGGACAGTGGTCAGAGGGCAGCGAAGAGGCTCTGACAGCACTAATGGAGGCCCACTTCTCGGGATGCACCGAGGTCACTAATACCGAAACGCAACAGGACCTAGCAACCGAGGAACAAGCCCCCCCCGACTGATCTAATAACCCACAAGAAAATCCAATGGGCTATAGACTCTTTTGCGGGCATAAAATCACCTGGACTGGGCGGAATATTCCCAGCCATGTTGCAAGCGACCAATGAGACGATCAACCCATGGCTTTTCGCAATATACTCGGCATGTCTAGGCACAGGCTATATCCCTATCCAATGGAGAACAGCTAGAGTTGTCTTCCTCCCAAAGGCAGGAAAGTGCAGCCATGTTAGTCCCAGACCGATAAGCCTTATTTCTTTTATACTAAAAACACTGGAAAAGCTGCTGGATGGACACATCAGGAAGGAGGTCGGAGGACTGATGTCAACCAACCAGCGTGCTTATACCCAAGGGATATCGGTGAAGACAGCTCAACATTCGCTAGTAGCTACCATCGAGAAAGCTCTCAAAAATAAAAAGTATGCACTGGGAGTATTCGTAGATATATCCGGAGCATTTAACAACGTAGCCACGAACGCAATAATGGATCGCCTTGAAGCGACCAACACACACTCAGCAATCAACCTATGGATAAAGAATCTCCTGAGTTGTAGACGGGTGCAATCCGAGTGGGGCACCACCTCCACGGTAAAGGGGCGCACAGAGGCACACCTCAGGGTGGAGTACTGTCGCCCCTCCTCTGGAATCTGGTGGTCGACGACCTCATCAAGAGATTCGAGAGGAAGGCCCCCAAAATAGCAGCTTATGCAGACGACATAAGCATAATTATTACGGGTATGTCCATCGACCCTCAACTCCATAATGAACCGAACACTCAGGGAGATATGCGAGTGGGCGGACGAAGTAGGACTTGATATCAACGCGGACAAGACGGACCTCATCCTCTTTACAAAGAGGTACAAGGTACCGGCATGGATCCCCCCAAAAATCAACCAAACAAGGCTAGCCCCGAAAAGACAGGTCAAATACCTCGGCACAATACTGGATAGCAAGCTGGCATGGAAACCCAATGTACTGGAAAGGGTGAAGAAGGCCACCATTGCGCTTTATGCATCCAATGCTTAGCAGCACATGGGGCCTGTCACCCACCCTAACGCATTGGATCTATATCTCGGTGGTGCAATTCTGCTCTATGCAGTCCTAGTGTGGTGGCAAGCAACTGAAAACAAGACGTACCACAAGCTTATGGAAAGGACCCAGCGACAGGCTCTGCTATGTATCACAGGGGCGCTGAGGTCAACCCCAACTATAGCACTCGAAACCATACTCGGATTCGATCCCCTCGATATCCTTGCTCGGCTGACTGCAGGCAAAGCAGCACAGCGACTTATTACAGCGGGGAATATGTCACCCCAAGGATAGGTTCACAGTTCAATTGGGAGGGACATGACCAGTTTTACAGACTACATGGCCCCCCAAACTTGCCTCGAGGTCAAAACTAACACATTTATGGGACCCGAAGACTGGAAAAAAGGACGAGACCAGACTCAACAATATATATACTGACGGCTCCAAGATGGACGGAGGAGTAGGAGCGGGTTTATATTGCACAAACCCCGAAATAAGGGTGTCATATAAGCTACCGGACCGATGCAGCATATTCCAAGCGGAAGTTTTTGCCATCAAGAAGGTAGCAGAGGTCGCTCAGCTCAGCTCAGAGCGACCACATAACGTGGTGAACATATTCGTCGATAGCCAAGCGGCGATAAAATCTATGCAGTCGTTCCCAGTTAGTTCCAGAAGTGTCCTGGCAAGCAAGGAGGAACTAGGCTCACTATGCTCGACCAAGTCAGTGCGAATCTACTGGGTTCCCAGCCACCAGGGCATCGAAGGAAACGAGGCTGCGGACGTTCTGGCTAAGGAAGGCGTCGGGCTGACGAACGAAAGAACCGAAAAGTGCCTATATCCCTTAGAACGCTACAAAGCGACCTAGAGAAGCAGGCCGCTCTACAAACCGAGAACAGATGGTGGAACACAACCACCTGCAGAACCTCGGGAGCCATATGCAAGGAGCACAACGGAAAACTAGCTCACTATTTACTGCATCTTCCACGGAAAGACTGTAGACTGCTAGTGGGAATACTCACAGGTCACTGTCTGTCTGCGGCGCACGCATCCAAGCCAGGCATCACCAACAGAGACAGCTGTAGGAAATGTGATGAACCCGGGGCTATCGAAACCCTGAAACAAAATCCCTCCTTTTCTTAGCGTTGGTTTTAGTTTTAATTACCCTATATTTTAGTGCATAAGTTTTGAAAATAAAACAGTTTGAATTTACATTTCAACTCGCAAGTGTTTCGACTTCTTTTAAGGTCTTAACATTTTGGTCCTTCGAGACTCTCCGTTGTTTCCCCCCTGTGGTAAGAGCACGGAGTTAAACCAGCACCTTAAGGACGTCAGAAGTGTTAAGTACACCTACAGCTAAAGGTAGCACAAATAAAAAACTCTGGTTTTCCCTTTTGTGGTAAGAAACCGAGTATAAAATTAATGAAACGTAAGTGTCAATTAATAAACAAAAATACATGCTATACAGGCAGTATTTTTAATAGATAATAAAAATATCTATTTTTTGTCGAGGCCTGAAACATCGAACAAAAACTTAAAAAAAAAGAAATATATATAAATCCAACATCGGAAGTGCTAAGTAAAGTGGAGGCCAGCAAAATAAAAAAAAAAATTGCAAACGGCCGAAAAAGATATAAAAAAAGAAAAAAACTGAGTGAAAAAAAAAAATTTTGTGTGCGTTTCAAAAATAAAGCCACAACAAAACCAAAAAAGCAACAACGACGGCAGCGACCAAAAGCATCCTCGGCATCGTCAACTACGTCAAGTAGCAGCAGCGGTAACAGCGGCAAAAAACAGCAGCAGCGGCATCAACAACGACGGCAGCCACAAACAGCAGCATCCCCGGCAGCGTCAACAATGGCATTAAGCAGCGGCAGCAGCAGCAGCACCAGCAGAAGAAGAAGTCCTCAGTTAAGTCAGAAATTTTTTTTTTAATATATAGATATTACTTCTAATTTACTTAATAAGATGTTGTCGGATAAAATCATTAAGCTACTAGAGGCTCAGGCCGTAGTAGCAAATGAAGTTAAAGGAATTGAAGCTGGTATATTGACCAGTGACGTAATCTGTGGGCTAGGAGAGCTTAAAAAAAAGGCTGCAGCAAATAACACTGGATTATTGCTATGTGGAGTAGTCGATCATGACTACTACACGAAAAATCAATTTGTTAAAATGATGAAAAAAATAGAGGACATAGAAAAGAGCTATGATGAAACTACTACTGAAACTTCGATGAAAGGGAAAGTAGAAAAAGCAAAGCTAAAACCAGTGGTGACTGGAACTTTGAAAGAAGATATGGAGCCAAAAATTGACCAGAGTCTTGAGAAAATATCGGACAGTATCGATACATTTGTAGAAAATCTAAAAACGTATTTAAAAGAAAGTATAGAGAGGTTAGATCAGGCTAAAAGGAGGGAGTGTAACCTGGGAAAAGCCAAAATTGAATTCTTTAGTAAAAGACTTAACAAAAAAGTTGAGGAGTTCTATAATGTTTATGAAGCAAATGACAGCATCGACGAACAGATCGCCGAGCTAGATTTTGATATTCAGAACACGTTAAGCAACTTATAAATAAGGATGCAGAAAGTTATGGAGGAAAAAGCCAACGTTAGTAAAGCGTCAGTAGCAACGAAGGAAGATGAAGTTTTTCCGGTTCTACCAAAGGCAGAAGTACCCACATTTCCGGGAGAAGAAAAAGAGTGGGACGGGTTTTCACAATTGTTATGCGAAATAATTCATAATAGAGATGGGCTGTGTACATCTCTAAAATTCAATTATTTTAAAATGGCAATAAAGGGTGAAGCAAGAAGTATGGTTGCTCACTTATTAACGGGGCCATTGGAAAATTATAATGCCGCTTGGGAATTGCTGACCAAGCGGTATGAAAATAAAAGAAAAATATTTTCAGATCAGCTGAATCGCTTGCTAGATTTGCCAATGCTAGACAACGATTCAGCAAAACATATTAAATTGTTTTCTGACTCGATAAATGAGTCAATACATGTAATAAAGTTAAAGTCACAATTAACAGTAGAAGTTGATGTGATTTTTGCCCACATAATTTTGAGAAAATTTAAGAAAGATGCCCTTCAATTATATGAAAGTCATATAAAAAGGACAAAAGAGATTCAAACATTGCCCGATGTAATGGAATTGCTGGAACAACGGTATACTTCTCTGTACTCATCGCAGGATGCAGAGAAAAAACCGTTGAAAAAAGTGGTGCAATATAGCAGCATTAAAGAAAATTGTCCGCTGTGTAAAATGGCAGGCCATAAAATAATGCAATCCTATAGGTTTAAGAGAATGAGTCCGATAGAGAGACGCCAGGTTATTCAAAAGCGACGCCTGTGCAAAAGATGCTGTAGGCACGACATGTATAAGAAATGCTCCTCGAAAATGTTTTGTGGGTTTTGTAAAAAATCCCATCACACGATGCTCCATATTCCCTATGAAAAAAGGGAAAATGTTAACACTTGTTTCACAAAGAAACAAGCGTTTTTAGCCACAGCACTTATAAAAGTAAGAGCGGTGAATGGTGGCTATGAAAACCTCTAGAGCTCTAATTGATTGTAGGTCGCAATGTACCATCATTTCAGAGGAAGCAGCACATATATTTAAAGTGGTGCGCAAAAGGGAAAACACCCAGGTGAGTGGAGTATCATCGACAGACTCTTCCACTTCAAAGTATAAGGTAACCTTAACAGTAAAAACTCGGGATGCCGATAAAAAACCTCTTAATATTGAAGCAATCATTCTATCAAAACTTATGAAGGCTTTACCTGTAAAGTCGTTCAAGATTGATAAATCGAAATGGAAAGATTATGACCTAACTTTAATAAGCCAAGTAGGGTGGATATATTAATTGGGGTTGTAAGCCCATATTGTAAAAGACGGAGTAGTGAAAATAGATGGACTACTTGGTCAAAATACAGAATTCGGATGGATTATATCCGGTTGACGTGGACGAAGATGTTTGTGAGAAGCATTTCTTGGAAACTACAAATAAATTTGAAAGTGGAAGGTATGTGGTGAAAATACCATTCAAAAAAGATAAGGATCTAGGAGATTCAAAGGCACAAGCTATGGCGCGATTTTACAATTTAGAAAAGAAACTCAGCAAAAATAAAAAATTAAAAGAAAATTACATAAAGTTCATGCATGAATATACAAATTTAGGACATATGGTAGAGTCCAAGAAAGAAGGAAAATATTATTTACCCCATCAGGGAGTCATAAGAGATTCCAGTCTAACGACAAAACTCAGGGTGGTTTTTGATGCGTCAGCAAAAACCACAAATAATAAAAGCTGAAATGATATCATGTGGGTGGGACCAAGAGTCCAAAAAGATATCTTCGATATTATGGTAAAATGGCGAAAGTGGCCATTTGTAGTATTCTCGGACATTGAAAAAATGTACCGGCAAATTAATGTTGATGAAGAAGATCAGCATTATTTGCATATAATCTGGAGAGACGATCCAAACGAAAAATTAAAAGAATATAAACTAACAACCGTTACGTACGGTACAGCTTCAGCACCCTACTTAGCTACTAGGGTACTTGTTGCAATAGCAGATAATTGCGGAAATTAAGCAATTAGAGAAATCATAAAAAAGTATTTTTATATGGACGACCTGATGACAGGTGCTGATTCCATATTAGATGCCAAAAGGCATGTAAAGGAAGTTACCCAGGAGTTTGATAAGGTTGGGTTTAACTTAAGAAAGTGGATAGCAAAGAACCCAGAAATTGTTAAGGACGTTAGAGATAACGAAGAAAATAAAGTATTAACAATTGAAGAGAATGAATCCGTCAAAACATTAGGACTTCAATGGGTGCCAGTTAAATACGAGTTAAGGTTCAACTTCCATTATGAACCTACTAAAAAAACTAACAAAATAATAGTTTTATCTACATTAGCAAAAATGTATGACCCTTTAGGCTGGTTGTCTCCAGTTACAATTGTTGGAAAATTGTTTATGCAAAAGCTTTGGTTGTCAGACAAAAATTGGGATGAAGAAACTTGGGATCAGATCAGGATGCTCGTGAATTTAAAGACAATTTTACAGCATTAGAGAGCATTCGGATACCAAGATGACTTAATTCTCAGCACAGTTATCCGATGCAAATTCATGGTTTTGCCGATGCATCTGAGAAAGCTTATGCTTCCGTAGTGTATGCAAAGGAAGATGGTTCTTCAATTATAATAGCCAGCAAAAGCAAGGTTAATCCGAAGAAGAGTCGGAAAACCATTCCAAAATTAAATCTTTGTACTAGTGTACTACTAGTGTATGCATAAACTAGAAAGAGTCATTGCATATATATTAAGGTTTATTCAAATAAAAACCGAAAATAAAGAATTTCCATCATATTTGACAGTCAATGAGATTAAGATCGCCAAGCAATGCAATTCAGTTCTGAAATAGCTAGCCTAGTTAATAAAAAGGAAATAGAAACAAAAAGTAAAATATTGGGATTAAATCCGTTTTTAGATGAAGATGGATTACTGCGAGTTGGAGGAAGATTACAAAACTCCAGCGCAGAATTTGAGGTTAAACATCCCTTGATTTTTAATAAGTGTCACTTAACGTCTTTAATTATCAATAATGCACATAAGGAAACATTGCACGGTGGAATTAATCTGATGCGAAATTATATCCAGCGAAAGTATTGGATATTTGTGCTAAGAAACAGTTTAAAGCAAAAGCTTAAGGAGTCGACACTCCTGTGCTAGGTATCGGCAGAATACGGCAGAATAAATTATGGGAAATCTGCCGAAATACAGAACAAAAATTACAAATACAGGGGTAGACTTCGCCGGACCTTACCATATCCGATGTTCTAAAAACCGTGGGCAGAAATCTTATAAGGGATAAACATATTGCCGTATTTGTGTGCATGGCGACAAAGGCTATTCATTTGGAAGTTGTCATCGATCTAACTTCGGATGCCTTTCTAGCTGCACTTAAAAGATTTTTTCAAGAAGAGGAAAATGTGCAAAAATCTTCTCGGATAATGGAACCAATTTTGTGGGAGCATCGCGTAAATTAGACGAAGAATACCAGAGAGCCCTTAAGGACAATATAAAAGTGGTTCCAATATTAAAAAGGTAACAAATCGAGTGGCACTTTAGCCCCCCGGCAAGACCTCACTTTTGAGTTATTTGGGAAGCTGGGGTAAGTTGGAGTTGGATGGGTAAACTCGTTCTCGTTCTTGGTTGGGGTTTTCGTAGCCGTGGTCTCTGTTCATGGTGTCGTAGCCGTTTTCTCTGTTGCTTGTCTTTGAATCTAGTTCTCTGTTGATGATTTCGTAGCCGTTGTCTCTGTTGCTTGTCTTGAATTCACATTCTCTGTTGATGATTTCGTAGCCGTTGTCTCTGTTGCTTGTCTTGGTTTTTCTTTCTGGGGTCATTGGACATGTAAGTGTCTAATGGTAACTATTGATTCGTCGGTACGAATGCACTAACCTCGTAAAGGCCGAATTTTGGTGTTGCATTGTATCGTGATTTTCATGGAGCACAAAAGGTCCATTCCTAGGATAACGCTCTCCAACATGTTGGGTAGTATAAAGAGGGGTATCCGTATCTTGCGCGTGTGAAGTTGGATCGATGCTAGCAAAATGTGTGTAATTTTCCTCACTGACTCATCACCTAGCCGGATCTACATCAATGTGCCGTGTACATTCGTGTTCGTAGTTAGTTGTTGAGCCTGTTCTTCACTTACGAAGATTCGCGTTGCCCCCATGTCGACGGTAGCCTCCGTTGTTCGTCCTTCGATCGTCACCATCAGTACTATCCGGCCGTCGTGTACATGTAGGGTTTTTTTGTGTCTTGGGTTCATGATAGCGTCGTTCCCGGCTGATTCCGTCTCAGTCGAGGACGCAACTAGTTTCCTGAGGTTTCGTGTCTGCAGCAATGGAATGTCTTCACGTTCCGTTTTCCGCATTCCCAACAGAAGAAAACGGTTTGATTTTGGTAGTTTGTTGCCAAGTGGTCTAGTTCACCGCAATGACGACATGCCCTGCGTTGACGATGGGGTGTACGTCGTGCTAGATCATGTTGTTGGACACTTCTTTAACCGGTGTACCGTTCTGAGTCGGGCCAAGCTTGTTGTTAAATTCGGTTCGGCTGCCAGGGGTTTGGAGGAACGGGTTACGGATTTGGTTCGTCCCTAGTTTCCTGTACTCGGTGGTCGGATATGTCTGGCTGCGTCTGGGAGTATTATGAGTGGAGGTCGTTGCTGAAGGGTGCCAGCTCCCTGTGTTGCCTTGCCTCTGAATACTTGCGAACTCCACGGCTAATTGTGTAAGCTGTGCTATATCCCGCAGTTCGTGGCTCCTTACGTACAGTTGATAACCTGGTAGGACGCTGTCATATATGCGATTGAGTTCTTTGGTCGTGTCGTACCCCGCATGATACATGAGAAGGCGGATTTCTATGACGAAGTCCTTGAATAACTCGCCCACCGATTGCTTGCGTCCCCGAATCTTATCTTCCAATTGCTCTTATTACCGGGACGGGACGAAGAATGAATGCTCAATGATTTTCTACGGAAGTCAGCCCACAAGGCGCTTTGGAATTGACTAGTGCGGAACCAACGACTAGCTCCGTCGGTGAGGAGTTTGGCCATGGCTCGAGGGAGATGGTTCATGTCGACACCGTATGAGAGAGCGCGCTCTTCGAGCATTTCTATGAAGGCTAGCAGGTCATCATAGCCATTGAAATGGATACCCCAGTGTCTGATCTTGTCAGCCATCTGGAAGGCATGAATGGGTGGAGTGCTGAGCTTATTTCTGGTCTCCCTGTGTCTGGTTGAGGCATCCACCGGTGGGAAAGTGTTCCTCGCGGGAGCTGGGCAGGGTTCGGGCGAATTAGGCCTTTGGATGTCAGACTCGCCAGGGGAATGTGGTTTATGCCACAGGTGGGCAGGGGGACTTGCAGACCAGGTTTGTGCTCCGTGAACTGCGGTTTCTCTGTCGGGGCCTTGGCGGCGGGCTGCGGTGATTAGGACCGACTCCAAGACTTGGCATACTTGCTTTTGGGTTCCGCTAGTCGGGACTAAGCCGAAGGTTCAAGTCTACCTTTCACGAACGTAGCTAAATTCCTCCTCAGGTCGTCGACGTTGCCTTGTTTGTCGAAACCGAACTCATCTGTATACTCTTCTAGTTCGTCTCGACGGCGTTGGTGTATCCAACTAGTACCCACTCCAGGATTCTCGATTAATTCTGTGGTGCAATACTCACTCTGATCACTGTCAGCGCGTTGGTCCATGACTGGATTTTAAATCTCGTGCGACGATGGGCGCGGGGCGTGGATGTACTTTTAGTTGACGGATGATTTTCAGATTTTGTTCGACACTGTCTTGTTTTGCTTGTTGATTTACTCGTTGCTCGTCTTTATTTAGCGTCGCGTAATTGTTATAGGGTATTTGGACACCATGCGTATTACTTTTGAACACTGTGTGGGGTATTTTTGGGCACTGTGCTTGGGGATTGTATTTGGAAATTTTTTTTTCCCACTGGACTTTGATTTGGGGTTGAGCGCTATAATTTTTTTAGCACAATATGGTGGGTTAGTTATTGTTTAACTAAGCACTATTTTTGCACTACGATTACTTTTCCGCCCGGCACTGTAAGGAAGTTCCTGTCTCAGGCCGGGGTACAGCCTCTCAGTCTGTCCAGGGCCCGATCTTCCATACAGCAAATATGTATTTTCAGACCAAAGAGAGGGATCGGGGCGTGTGTCAGGTGCGGGGTTCGCTCTGACCGAGGGGGGGGAAACCCGAGTGCGAAGGGATCGCGCGGGTGAGGGTCACCCAGCGACACACGTGGCTCGCCTAGTATAGATTTCCCTAGGTTAGGTTTGCAGGGGCGTGGGAGGGGTGTATCCTCCACGGTGACCGGTCGTAGCACGGGCGGCCTGGCTGTGGCCGCCGGCGGGGAAAACACGTGTTGTGGGGCCGTGGTCCCGGGGGGGGGTAGGGTGTGTTCAGCACCTCGTGGCGCGTGCGGAGGCGGGGCGTATGGCTCGGGGGGGGGGCTCGGTGTACGAGGAGTGGAGCACGTGGTGTCGACTGTACCATCAACGGGGAAGGCTAGGTTAAGGAGGGAAACCAAGGGGGAAGGGGGAGCGTCAGGTTCGCAAATTCGTGGCGTCCGCGTACAAACTTGCTCGCTGGCGTCCCCAAGGATAGGGAAGGGGGGTGTTCTACAGGAGGAGTTTTCTACTAGGAGGGGGAGAGCTCAGTTCGTGGAAGCCGTGGCATCCGCGTACAACTCCACTGGCTGAGGTCCCAGGCATGCAAATGGAATATTTTAATGGTACAATGACAGAGGGGAAGGGGTGAAAACAATCGGGCGTCGAATATTGGCGGTGGTTCATGGGCAATGGTCATAGATATGTGAATAATTGATGTTTGGTTTAATTCATTGATTTATTGTCTGCCTGCTTATCTATCTATACATATGGGTGTGAAAATCGAATCCCTACATCGCACCTATCTCCCTCTCACTCGCTTACGCCAGGCCAGTTTACCCCTCTTGCTCCGTAGAACTCTGGTCCATCATCTTTTTCTCGGCGGCTGCTGCTCCTCGCTGGTCCAGAAAAATGGCGGACCTCGTGCTGTCCGTTTTGGTTTTTCGGTGTTTTAATTTTCCCGCACTCACGACTGCCCTTGGTAGAGGCTCGAATTTCACTCCCGATCTCCCTCATTTTTGGCAGCCGGCTCAGCCGGCCGTTCGAGCCTCTGCTCCCAGCTTCTGCCGCGACCCGGCGCTTTTGTCGCGTGCCTTTTCTCTCGCTCTCCTTGGGTCGTGCGTGGGTGCTTTCGGCGCAGCGTACAAACTTGCTCGCTGGCGTCCCCAAGGATAGGGAAGGGGGGTGTTCTACAGGAGGAGTTTTCTACTAGGAGGGGGAGAGCTCAGTTCGTGGAAGCCGTGGCATCCGCGTACAACTCCACTGGCTGAGGTCCCAGGCATGCAAATGGAATATTTTAATGGTACAATGACAGAGGGGAAGGGGTGAAAACAATCGGGCGTCGAATATTGGCGGTGGTTCATGGGCAATGGTCATAGATATGTGAATAATTGATGTTTGGTTTAATTCATTGATTTATTGTCTGCCTGCTTATCTATCTATACATATGGGTGTGAAAATCGAATCCCTACATCGCACCTATCTCCCTCTCACTCGCTTACGCCAGGCCAGTTTACCCCTCTTGCTCCGTAGAACTCTGGTCCATCATCTTTTTCTCGGCGGCTGCTGCTCCTCGCTGGTCCAGAAAAATGGCGGACCTCGTGCTGTCCGTTTTGGTTTTTCGGTGTTTTAATTTTCCCGCACTCACGACTGCCCTTGGTAGAGGCTCGAATTTCACTCCCGATCTCCCTCATTTTTGGCAGCCGGCTCAGCCGGCCGTTCGAGCCTCTGCTCCCAGCTTCTGCCGCGACCCGGCGCTTTTGTCGCGTGCCTTTTCTCTCGCTCTCCTTGGGTCGTGCGTGGGTGCTTTCGGCGCAGCTTTCGCTCTCCTCGGGGTCGTGCGTGGGCGCTATTGGCGCAGCTTTTACTCTCCATCATTTTGGCAGCTGGCTCAGCCGGCCGTTCGAGCCTCTGCTCCCAGCTTCTGCCGCGACCCGGCGCTTTTGTCGCGTGCCTTTTGCTCGCTCTCTTTGGGTCGTGCGTGGCTTGCTTCGGCATGTGAGGGTGGGTTTTGCATTTGTCTTCGCTCCGTGTCTCTGCTGCTGGTCTCTGCCGTTGATCTCTGCTCTGGTCTCTGCTCTCTGCTCCGGTGTCTGCTGCTGGTCTCTGCCGTTATCTCTGCTCTGATCTCTGCTCTCTGCTCCGGTGTCTGCTGCTGGTCTCTGCCGTTATCTCTGCTCTGATCTCTGCTCTCTGCTCCGGTGTCTGCTGCTGGTCTCTGCTCGAGCCTCTGCCGCTACGTTTGCTGCCAGTGATGCTCTCTGCTGGTCTCTGCCAGTGCTGCGCTCCCTTAAATAATACTTCCTTTTTCGTTCTCTTACTCTATATTTATGTTATTTGGATTAAGGCTTAATAGTTAGTGACACAAAAGGGAGAAGAAATAAAAAATAAAAATATTCTTGACTGTCGGCCCTCGTGCTCCTCGATGGTCCGGGTTCGAGGCCCGTTGACCCGTGCGCGTTGCAAGAGGTTGTCCCGTAGCGTGACTGGGATACGCCTCTCCGGGGTCTCCACCCTCCATTCCGCGGGTGCTACTGGCCACCCCTGTTCCTCCTGGAGCTCGTGTAATGCGGGCATCCCATCGAACAGGACCAGGAGATCTTCGAGCCCTGATTCGCTTAGCTCGAGCGAGGTGTCCGCTTCCGCTTGCGGGTCCTTCTTCGTGGTCTGATTTTCCTGATTGGGTGTGCGATGGCAAAGGGGGCTCGTTCGGTGTTGACGGGTAGACGTGGGCTGCTACCCCTGGTGGCGACGCGCCTCTAGGGTGTCCTTGGTGATCACCTTCTGCCCCTACAGGCGGTGCGTCGTCCGCCCGGGCGATGTTCGGGTCTTCGTTCCTAAGGAGGAAACCCTCGGGGTTAAAGCCTGGATAATTATGATATTTCCCTATCCATGCACTACCTATAGGTGCGACTCTCATGCTGGAGCTAAAGCTAAGGTATGGTGTGGTTATTACAATGTTGGGCTTAATGACTATTTACAAAGAGGTGAGTGTGGTCTTACTGTGGGTGTATACGCGGCTGCCCCTTGCGGGGCGAGGACGTTAGGACAGCGCACTGCCCTAAGTGGCCCTCATGAACTCGCGTGTGGGAGGGCTCGTCCGCCCGAGTCGTCTTCGTCTGCGGTGTCTTCGTGTTTTTCATCATCGTGGCGTTCGTGGTATACCTTGAGAACCGCCAGCCCGGCGGTTCGTCGTTGCCGTCCGTTGGGTTGCTGCAGGCGTACTATGGTCGGGGCGAGGAACTTTATTACCCGATATGGACCCTCGTACTTTGGTGCCAGCTTCGCAGCGAAATTGTCCGCTGCCTTGGAGAGATGGTGCGTTCGTAGCATGACCAGTGTCCCGATGGTGGGCCTCCATTCACGTCGTCTGAGGTTGTATAACCTCCCCTGGTTCTGTGATGCCTGTTGGGTGTTTTGGCGCACCACCTTGAAGATCTCCTGCAGTCTCGTAGCTTTGTCGGGAGGCGTTTCTCCAATTTCGCCCAATCCTGGGGTGGTCTCCTCGTAGAGGGCTCCTGGTAACCGTGGCTCGCGTCCCAGTACGAGGAACGCTGGGCTGAAGCCTGTGGTGGTGGAAGTGCTACTGTTGATGGCCAGGCTGAGTTCGGGAAGCAGGTCGTCCCACGTTCGTTGATCTCCATCGATGTACTGGGCAATCATTGTCTTGATTGTCCTGTTGGCGCGCTCGGTGGGGTTTTGCTGTGGGGTGTACGGTGCTGTGTGTTCCAATTCGATGCCGGCTAATTTGCAGAAATTTCGGAACGAGCGACTTGTGAACTGCGTCCCATTGTCGCAGACGAGTTTCCGGGGGATGCCGAACCTACCCAGAATTCGTTCTCGGAATGCCTTCTCTAGGAGGGCTGTCGTAGCCTTGCGGAGTGGAATCAATTCTACCCATTTGCTGAAAGCGTCGAAAAACACCAGGAGCATGGTGTTCCCGTGCTTGGACCGAGGCAAAGGGCCCACAAAGTCTGCACATATGATGTCCAGTGGTCCTTGGGCCTGTCGTGTGTGCATATGTCCTGCCGGTTTGACTTGGCTCACCTTGAATCGCTGGCAACTACCACATCGTTGGACGTAGCGCGCGACATCTCGGTAGAGTCCAGGCCAGTAGTACCGCTGGGTGATTCGCGTGGCTGTCTTTCGGATTCCTAGGTGTCCTGCTGTTGGGTGGTCGTGGCATTCTTCTAACACTCGTTGCCGATGGTCCTTGGCGACGCACAATTTCCGCTGAATGGGGTCCTCTTCGATCGATCTGTTGCTTGCCTGTTTGTAGATCTGCCCGTTTTCCGTGATGAACTCTGGATGTTTCTCTGGCTGGTCCTGGATGCGTTTGAGTAGCCGTCTGAGCCATGGGCAGGGGTTCTCCTCTTCATCAGTGCGCTGGAGCGCCTCCACTGGCTGTCGTGAGAGGGTGTCGGCCACGATATTCTGGCTTCCACGTCGGTAATGGATGTCGAACTGGTACTGTTGCAGTTCTAGTGCCCATCGAGCGATGCGGCCTGTGGGGTTATCGATGGAGTTAAGCCATTTTAACGCGAGATGGTCCGTGATCACATCAAAATGGTATCCCTCCAGGAAGCAGCGAAGTTTTCGAATGGCCCAAACTATGGCCAGACACTCCTTCTCGGTGGCGGAGTAGTTCTCTTCGGCCTTGAGTAATCGTCGGCTGGCGTAGGCGATGACTCTTTCCTCTCCTGCTATCTGTTATGTTAGCACGGCTCCGAGGCCGTATGCGCTGGCGTCCGTTTGCAAGGCGAACCTCTCACTGAAATCTGGGCATGCCAGTACCGGTGCCTGGGTCAGTTTTTCCTTGAGAGTTTCGAATGCCTTCTGTTGCTCCTCGGACCAGACCCACTTCTGGTCTTTCTTCAAAAGGATCGTCATGGGCTGGACTATGGTGGCGAAGTTAGGGACAAAACGTCGATACCATGAGGCCATTCCAATGCAACGTCGTAGCTCCTTCAACGTGGTGGGTGGGGTTAGCTTCTGGACTGCGATGACTTTTCCGGGATCGGTGTGAATGCCTTGTTCGCTAATAACGTGCCCGAGATATACCAGACTCTTCCTGAAGAAGCTGCATTTGTTCCGGTTCAGCCTGAGGTTGGCTTCCCGCAGCCTACGGAAAACCTCTCGCAAGTTCTTGATGTGTTCTTCCAGGCTTGCTCCGATCACGATGATGTCGTCTAGGTACGCGAAGGCGTACGGCTCCATGTCGGGTCCAATGACGCTGTCCAGGGCCCGTTGAAAGGTCGCTGGCGCTGAGTGGAGGCCAAACGGCATGACCTTCCAGTGGAAGAGGCCTCGGCCCGGGACTGTGAAGGCGGTGGCTTCTCTGCTGCCCTCGGCTACCGGGATCTGCCAGTATCCGTTCTTCAGGTCCAGCGTTGAAATGTAGAATGCGTTGCGGAGCCTTTCCAGTATGTGATTAATGCGTGGCAGTGGGTAGGCATCTGGCACCGATCGGGCATTTAACTGCCGATAGTCCACGCACATCCGCATCTCTCCCCAAGAACGATGGGTGCGCTGTGGGGGCTTTTGGATGGCTCGATCCTACCGTCTTGGAGTAGTTCGGTCACTTGGGCGTCGATGATCTTCTGCATGGCCGGATTCTTTGTGAAGTAGCGTTGCTTCACGGGCTTGTCGTCCCGCATGGTGATGGTGTGCTCGGCGATCTGCGATATCCCGTTCAATCCTTCGAATTTCTCCAGTTCCTCCTCCAAGAACTTGGCTGCTTCGGGTGTGGGAGGTGGCACTGAGTCCGAATCTGCCTGCCAGGGTGAGAGTTCCTCCAGCTCCATGGCTGCGACGGCGGCCAGAATTTCACATTCGTAGTCATCCTCGTCGATTCGTCGGAAGGGGTTCTTCTCTCGTGCCAGATCCACGTCGCGTGCGCGGAATGGGTTCTTCTCTCGTGCGGTGGCTGCGTCCGCTAGTGGTTCCAAATCATAGGTTTGTCCGGCTGAAGTCCTGCGCTTACGTGGTGACCGGTTTTGTTGGGGGGCCTCTGCGGTGGTAGTGCCCGCTCCGTTGGGGCGTAGTGTCGGGGTTTTGCGTTTATTGCCGGTGATGGGTCTTGTCTCGTTGGGTTTCCCTCGGGTAGGTCCTTGATTCGATGCCCCATATGAGGGCATTCCTGTCAAGGTTTCTGCCCGGGGTTGCTGCTCTATGGAGAGTTCTTTGGTCGACGAGACGGGTGTGCTCGTCACGGCCAAAGTCCCTGCCTGGTGTCGTCGCTTTGTCGAAAGAGCTTGGGTCGACGAGGCGCGTTCGCTCGTCTCGGCCAAGGTTCCAGTCCTGCTTGCTGGGGCTGCAGAGGACGCTTTGGTCGACGAGACGTGTGTGCTCGTCACGGCCAAAGTCCCTGCCTGGTGTCGTTGCGTTATCGGAAGAGCTTGGGTCGACGAGGCGCGTTCGCTCGTCTCGGCCAAGGTTCCAGTCCTGCTTGCTGGGGCTGCAGAGGATGCTTTGGTCGACGAGACGTGTGTGCTCGTCACGGCCAAAGTCCCTGCCTGGTGTCGTTGCGTTGTCGGAAGAGCTTGGGTCGACGAGGCGCGTTCGCTCGTCTCGGCCAAGGTTCCAGTCCTGCGTGCTGGGGCTGCAGAGGACGCTTTGGTCGACGAGACGTGTGTGCTCGTCACGGCCAAAGTCCCTGCCTGGTGTCGTTGCGTTGTCGGAAGAGCTTGGGTCGACGAGGCGCGTTCGCTCGTCTCGGCCAAGGTTCCAGTCCTGCTTGCTGGGGCTGCAGAGGACGCTTTGGTCGACGAGACGTGTGTGCTCGTCACGGCCAAAGTCCCTGCCTGGTGTCGTCGCTTTGTCGGAAGAGCTTGGGTCGACGAGGCGAGTTCGCTCGTCTCGGCCAAGGTTCCAGTCCTGCTCGCTGGTGCTGCAGAGGACGCTTTGGTCGACGAGACGTGTGTGCTCGTCACGGCCAAAGTCCCTGCCTGGTGTCGTTGCGTTGTCGGAAGAGCTTGGGTCGACGAGGCGCGTTCGCTCGTCTCGGCCAAGGTTCCAGTCCTGCTCGGTGGGGCTGCAGAGGACGCTTTGGTCGACGAGACGTGTGTGCTCGTCACGGCCAAAGTCCCTACCTGGTGTCTTCGCTTCGTCGGAAGAGCTTGGGTCGACGAGGCGCGTTCGCTCGTCTCGGCCAAGGTTCCAGTCCTGCTGGCTGGGGCTGCAGAGGACGCTTTGGTCGACGAGACGTGTGTGCTCGTCACGGCCAAAGTCCCTGCCTGTGTCGTCGCTTTGTCGGAAGAGCTTGGGTCGACGAGGCGCGTTCGCTCGTCTCGGCCAAAGTTCCGGTCCTGCTGGCTGGGGCTGCAGAGGACGCTTTGGTCGACGAGACGTGTGTGCTCGTCACGGCCAAAGTCCCTGCCTGGTGTCGTTGCGGTGTCGGAAGAGCTTGGGTCGACGAGGCGCGTTCGCTCGTCTCGGCCAAGGTTCCAGAGTGTTGTCGTTGCTGTGCGTCTGAGCTTTGGGCCGTAGATCTGGTCGTGGTTTGATCTTTCGGGCCTATAGGGCTCGGGGTCGTGGTCACGTATGGGTTCCCGCCGTGTAGTGCTAAGGTCGTCTGGTGCCGTTTGCGGCGCTTGGCTTCCTGGATTGGGCTGGCCGTATGTTCGGAAGGGGTGGTCGAGGACAGGGGGACAGTTGAGACTTGACTTTGCGTGTGGAGGGGCTCGGCGAACCTTACGGTCCGTGGTGGCAGTACCGCCGTGTGGATGGAAGGGTCTTGCCTCAATTTTAACTGGAGGTACGCTCGGCCACAGTGGATCCTTGCCTGGATACCACACAGGAAGTCGAGGCCCAGGATGATGTCGTCTAATACAGTGGGCAAAATAAGTAGGGTTACCTGGGTTTCCTTTTGGTCGAGCCGCACCCTCGCTGTGATCGTTTGAGTGATGTCCTTCCGTGTTCCATCAGCTAGGCTGATCCGAGTCCTCACCTCTCGTCGATTCTCCGCCGTTCCCAGTTCTTCGGCCACTCGCTGACTAACGAAAGATCGGGTTGCTTTAGTGTCGAGGGTGGCTGAGAAGGCTCTCCCGTCGATGGTGACCAGAGCGGCGATCCTTCCCCCAATCATACTTAATGGGTGAGGGACTCCGGGTGCCGGGTATGTGCCTCCGTCCGTGTCCCGGTTGAACGGAGACCTGTCCCGTTTCCCGACTGGGTCTTTCGGCAGCAGTAGATTGTCCTGATGTTTCGGCGTCCACATTCCCAGCAGAAGAGTTTCTGTCGGTTGGTACATCCATCCCTGAAGTGTCCTTCTTCTCCGCAGTTCCGGCATGCTCGGCTCACGTCGATTGGCCGCTCCTCCTCCTGAGTGATTACCCGACTAATGCCGTTGGATGCGCCGCTGGTCTCTTTGGTGGGGTTCCGTGGTATAGTTTCGTTCCCGGGGAATGCTCGGGGTCGGTTGGCTCGTCCGGCCTCCTTGCCACGAGTGGAATCTCGGTCCCGTGCTGTTTCGTAGGCTGAGATGAGCTGCGTCAGCTCAGACAGCGTGTGAAAGTCCTGCCTGCGTGTGTAGATTTGGTACTCTGGTCGGAGGTTTTCATAAATCCGGTCCAATTCCTGCTCCCGGGTGTATTTGGCACGCTGCATCATCAACCGGAGGGCGATGATATAGTCGCGGAAGGATTCTCTTGGTTTCTGCTCCCGGCTCCGGATGGTGTCCTTCAAGCGTTGGAAGTATCTGGGGGGCAAGAAGAAGTCCAGAAATTCTTTGCGGAAATCCGTCCAAGTCTGTCCCTGCATCTGGAAGGTACGGAACCATCCTTCCGGTTAAGAGTCCTGAGATGGCACGCGGTAGCTGCTCTGGGCTTCCCCCGTAGGAATCGACTCGTTCTTCTAGCCTTTCGATGAATGCCAGTGGGTCGTCATGTCCGTCAAAGGTGAGTCCCCATTTGCGGAGCTTGTCTGCAAGGAGGGAGTACGAAATTCCTCCTCCCCCTGGCCGATGCAGTTGTCGGTCATGAGTTGGATGGTTCCCCTCGAGGGCCGCTGGTTCAATTGCACTGGTTGGCTGCCGGTTTGCCTGAGGTCCTGGTCCATCAGGCCGGTGGCGTGGCTCGAGAGCGAACATCGGTTCCGGAAGGGTGGCTTGAGGGCGGCGGCTTGGGTGTGCCGAAGGCTCGCTTGTGGCGTTGGAATGTCCGATTGCCAAGATTCCTGCTGGTTGACTCGGGCTGGCCACATCGGATATGATTATCTTCAGGGGTCCCGTCGGTGGGTTCTGTTGCTGAATCCCTGCGAGGATCGGTGGGTCGAGCGTCTTCTCCACAGATCTGGTGGGGCTGGTTCCCGTCGTCCGAGAAGTACCCGCTTGGTCTGGTAGACTGAGTCGCTGCGGCTTCACCTCCTTGCTGTCCTCCTGCTTGGCTCGGCTTTCCGGTTTTTGCGAAGCGGCGGGGCTGGGTGGTTCCCTAGGGCTGGGAATACTGCTGAGGTGGGCGTCCAGTTCGTCGATCCTTGCCTGTATGTCCTCGGGGTGGTCTTCACGGGTAATGAACGCGGCAACCCGGATGCGGAGTTCATCCAAGTTTCCGCCCTCATCGAGGCCAAATTCCCGGGCGAGGGTCAGAAGATCCTCCTTGCGGCGGGAATTTAACCACCGAGTGTTCATCCTTCCTTTGGGGGTGGTATTCCCCAGCTCAGGGTTGAGTCCCTTGACGCGGGGCCTGCACTGCCCGGGCGGGTCGGCGATGACTGGTGAAGGTCTCGGGGCTACGTTACACTGGATAGGGTGCGGTACGCGGCTTGACACTCGGACTCAGGGATCCTCGGTCAGGATTTGGATTACCGTGCGAGGATACGCGGCGTTGCACTGTAGGTCAGGGATCCTTGCAAAGGATATGCTTTACAATGCACGGACACGCGGCGCGACACCGTAGGTCAGGGATCCTCGGTGAGGATTTGGGTTACGGCGCGAGGATACGTGGAACGGTACTGCAGGTCAGGGATCCTTGCAAAGGATTTGGTTTACAGCGCGAGAGTTCACGGCACGGCACTGTAGGTCATGGATCCTTGCAAAGGATTTGGTTTACAGCGCGAGAGTTCGCGGCCCGGCACTGTAGGTCAGGGATCCTTGAAAAGGATTTGGTTTACAGCGCGAGAGTTCACGGCCCGGCACTGTAGGTCAGGGATCCTTGAAAAGGATTTGGTTTACAGCGCGAGGATTCACGGCACGGTAGCGGAGTCAGGGATCCTTAGTAAGGATATTTTTGTGTCACGGTTGATCGCTTGGTTTTCACTGGTTGTCTTGTTGGCCGACGGTTGTGTCCCGGTTGAAGGTCCGAACCTCAGTCCCTTTCCTGGGCCTGGGCTCCCACTTAAATCCCCCGCCGCCAAGCTTTTGGGCAGAGGGTTCAAGCTTTCGGAGTGGAGGGCTCGGCCGCCCGAGTGCAGCCCTCTCTCGATTCCGTCGTCCCTGTCGTCGTGTCGCCGCTGCCTCTGTCGGGGAGGCTGGGCGCCCTCTCTCTGTCGTCGTGTCGCTTTCTAGTGCTGTCTCGCCGCCTGATCGTCGCTCGTTCTCGCTGTCGCCTTGTCGCCTTGTCGTCTTGTCGCTTTGGCCTCTCTCGCTGCGCGGCGAGGCACCATTTCTGCTCTGCTTCTAGGCGGCCGCTGCTGAGGTCTGGCTGATGCTCACCGATGCACGTGGGTACAGTTTCGCCAATTTCCGCGGCGTCACTTGCCGTCCCTTTCGCACGATCCGCAGCAATGGCTAATGGCGCGTCTGCCGTCGTTGCCTGCCTGCTGCGACCGCGTGGTCCCGCTGGTGTCCCGTTTGGGCTTGTGGTTCAAAGCTCACGGTTGCTGTTGCTAGGGGAGGGGAAAAGCCAGCCTCAGCTGTATTTGAGCCAGAGTTTAGATTGGTGCACCCTCTTTCCTCTATACTTCTCCTGGCTGTCCGCCCTTAAATTTGCGGCACAGCTTCGAGGCCGGGCTACGTGGCCACGTGGATCTGTGACTACTATGCTGTTTGTCTGACTGTACTCAGGCGAGGGTGTATGGTAGGCCCAATGCCGCGCGAGACGCGGGGCGTTTTCGGTCGTGGCTTTGAAATTTTGGTTGGGGAGGTAAAAATCTGGCATCGGCGGCCACCGACCACCTGTCACTCATTCTATGATCGCTTTTCTACTTTTCCCTTTCCCGCACTACTTTCCTCTCGATCCACTCTCAGGTCCCTGCTCGGGCGCCATCTGTAAGGAAGTTCCTGTCTCAGGCCGGGGTATAGCCTCTCAGTCTGTCCAGGGCCCGATCTTCCATACAGCAAATTTGTATTTTCAGACCAAAGAGAGGGATCGGGGCGTGTGTCAGGTGCGGGGTTCGCTCTGACCGAGGGGGGGGAAACCCGAGTGCGAAGGGATCGCGCGGGTGAGGGTCACCCAGCGACACACGTGGCTCGCCTAGTATAGATTTCCCTAGGTTAGGTTTGCAGGGGCGTGGGAGGGGTGTATCCTCCACGGTGACCGGTCGTAGCACGGGCGGCCTGGCTGTGGCCGCCGGCGGGGAAAACACGTGTTGTGGGGCCGTGGTCCCGGGGGGGGGTAGGGTGTGTTCAGCACCTCGTGGCGCGTGCGGAGGCGGGGCGTATGGCTCGGGGGGGGGGCTCGGTGTACGAGGAGTGGAGCACGTGGTGTCGACTGTACCATCAACGGGGAAGGCTAGGTTAAGGAGGGAAACCAAGGGGGAAGGGGGAGCGTCAGGTTCGCAAATTCGTGGCGTCCGCGTACAAACTTGCTCGCTGGCGTCCCCAAGGATAGGGAAGGGGGGTGTTCTACAGGAGGAGTTTTCTACTAGGAGGGGGAGAGCTCAGTTCGTGAAAGCCGTGGCATCCGCGTACAACTCCACTGGCTGAGGTCCCAGGCATGCAAATTGAATATTTTAATGGTACAATGACAGAGGGGAAGGGGTGAAAACAATCGGGCGTCGAATATTGGCGGTGGTTCATGGGCAATGGTCATAGATATGTGAATAATTGATGTTTGGTTTAATTCATTGATTTATTGTCTGCCTGCTTATCTATCTATACATATGGGTGTGAAAATCTAATCCCTACATCGCACCTATCTCCCTCTCACTCGCTTACGCCAGGCCAGTTTACCCCTCTTGCTCCGTAGAACTCTGGTCCATCATCTTTTTCTCGGCGGCTGCTGCTCCTCGCTGGTCCAGAAAAATGGCGGACCTCGTGCTGTCCGTTTTGGTTTTTCGGTGTTTTAATTTTCCCGCACTCACGACTGCCCTTGGTAGAGGCTCGAATTTCACTCCCGATCTCCCTCATTTTTGGCAGCCGGCTCAGCCGGCCGTTCGAGCCTCTGCTCCCAGCTTCTGCCGCGACCCGGCGCTTTTGTCGCGTGCCTTTTCTCTCGCTCTCCTTGGGTCGTGCGTGGGTGCTTTCGGCGCAGCTTTCGCTCTCCTCGGGGTCGTGCGTGGGCGCTATTTGCGCAGCTTTTACTCTCCATCATTTTGGCAGCTGGCTCAGCCGGCCGTTCGAGCCTCTGCTCCCAGCTTCTGCCGCGACCCGGCGCTTTTGTCGCGTGCCTTTTGCTCGCTCTCTTTGGGTCGTGCGTGGCTTGCTTCGGCATGTGAGGGTGGGTTTTGCATTTGTCTTCGCTCCGTGTCTCTGCTGCTGGTCTCTGCCGTTGATCTCTGCTCTGGTCTCTGCTCTCTGCTCCGGTGTCTGCTGCTGGTCTCTGCCGTTATCTCTGCTCTGATCTCTGCTCTCTGCTCCGGTGTCTGCTGCTGGTCTCTGCCGTTATCTCTGCTCTGATCTCTGCTCTCTGCTCCGGTGTCTGCTGCTGGTCTCTGCTCGAGCCTCTGCCGCTACGTTTGCTGCCAGTGATGCTCTCTGCTGGTCTCTGCCAGTGCTGCGCTCCCTTAAATAATACTTCCTTTTTCGTTCTCTTACTCTATATTTATGTTATTTGGATTAAGGCTTAATAGTTAGTGACACAAAAGGGGGAAGAAATAAAAAATAAAAATATTCTTGACAGGCTCCAGCCTGGTCTGTATCTTTCCGCCTCCCGGACGAATGTTGCTCCTTGTTGGCCTACGTCGTTGTGAAGGGGTATGCTCCTTCACAGCACTGTATATGCTTCTGCTCTGATTTGTGGTTTTTCCGATGTTGGTACTGTGTTCGCACTGTGGTGGATTTTCGGCTGCCGGGGTACTGAACCCCGATAACTTTTTCGGGCGAGAAGTTTGTCGAGATTTGCACTTCATTGATTTTTCTGATTTGGATTTCGGCCGTTTGTCGAAAATGGCACAGCGATGGTTTTTCTGACCGGCACTGTACTTGGAGTTAGCTGTTTGTCGGGATCGGCACCTCGATGGATTTTCTGACCGGCACTGTACTTCGTTTGCGTTTTCGCTAAAGTTCACAAATCTACTGGTCAATGGTAGGGGGGATTATGTAAAGCGGTTAATAATGACATAATAACGCCAAGATTCGTATGGTTTCTTACTGCGTATGTTTCTTTATTGAGCCTACGCTGTGACCCTGGCTTCACCGTAGGATCTGCTACCAGACTTACGTGCGGGTATATGTATTTTACGGAGGAAATCAAAAGCACTGAGTGTTGTGAGGCGGGCGGAATGTTGTGAATACTCAGCGAAGCGGTCAAGGAGGCTTGAGTTCTTCCGAGTAGATTTTTTACTGGGATCAGAGTGCTTTATTTCGCACACGTGTTTTCTCGGACTTTTTTGTGTGTGCGCGTCGTTGTGTGGTTCTCGTCGAAGTGTACGATCGCCGGTCGGTCGGCTCCCTTCTCTTTCTCCTTCGATATTTTGTTCTATCGAATACGGTTTTTAGTGTGGCCGCGTGAAATACCTTTCGGTATTTTTCTATGTCTTAACGCCTTCATTGGCGAATCTAAATTATATTTTTTCGTTTCAGTATGCGCTAAGAACTAACTTATTGGCTAAGAAAATATAATAATTGAGAAGGAACTAGGACTAAATATAAACGCCTCCAGTGGCTCCAGATGAGGTGTGTGTTCTAATATTGTCGGGGGGTGGGTGACTCAAGGTTGGCGCAACAGATGTTACACAGGGCAGGCGGGTACTCTGCGGCTTGTGAGGGTCGATCAGATCCTTACATAGCATCACAATGGATTTCAGTAGCAACTTTCGGATTCAAAAGTCACAAAACCGGTGGATTGATTAAGCAAACTTTCAACTGTTCAAACGAGGATAATTCTTACACACCCATCTTTAAAGAAGCTTTTTTTTCAATCGGTTTGTAAGTGGCTTAGGCAAAATCCTTCACCAATCTCCCTTTCAATCTCGTAGCACTGGAAAATTCTCAACTGCTCCTGTTTTCTCTTATGATGGTTTAATCGTCACGTATTCTAAAATGTATCCCAAAATAACTTTACGTAGTAAAAACTGACACTTACTATTCTTTATTTTTAGTCGGTCAGGCTCTGAAAAACTCAAAACTCTTATCAGTTTGTCGATTCCTTCTAATTCACTCTCTGCTTGTACAATAACATCGTCCATATACAATATCAAAACTTAATTTATGAGTGGCCATTTATGAGTTAAACTCGTATTGACCCTTCTGGGAAACAAACGACGTACATTTTTGCTGCTGCAGCAATTCGACGTTTTGGCCGATCAAAAATGACTTTGTCTGTGCCGATGTGTAAGAGCTCGCATTGCCATGGTTAAGGATGATTCGTCTCGTTTTGTTCATTTTTAGAATTTTCCCTAAAACTTGTGGCAAATGGTTGTAGACCAATCATTAACTGTTTTACGTTTCTCTAATGCCACTGTAGACACATGACCATTAATACCAAAAAAAAGGCGAGCATTTGCTTCGATGTGCTTTTTGAAGCACCACGATCGTATTTTTTGATTATTTCTTTACACCAATCGACACTCGCCTTTTTTTGCTGGATGGTTAAGTTTTTACACCCAGGTGATCATGGTAAATCTTATTGATGGACGTTGTTCGGGGCAGACCCCCACCGATTAGTTGCTTTTGAAATAGCAGCTAATAATTGGCCTTCAGCAGCATATTTGTACGACCAAAGTTAGATGTAATATGTTTGTCAATATGTTTGTTAAAGCTTTTGCTTGCTTGCCCTCTCTCTGTTGATGATTTCGTAGCCGTTGTCTCTGTTGCTTGTCTTGGTTTTTCTTTCTGGGGTCATTGGACATGTAAGTGTCTAATGGTAACTATTGATTCGTCGGTACGGATGCAATAACCTTGGGTTCATGATAGCGTCGTTCCCGGCTGATTCCGTTTCAGTCGAGGACGCAACTAGTTTCCTGATGTTTCGTGTCTGCAGCAATGGAATGTTTTCACGTTCGGAATGTTTTCCGCATTCCCAACAGAAGAAAACGGTTTGATTTTGGTAGTTTGTTGCCAAGTGGTCTGGTTCACCGCAACGACGACATGCCCTGCGTTGGCGATGGGGTGTACGTCATGCTAGATCATGTTGTTGGACACTTCTTTAACCGGTGTACCGTTCTGAGTCGGGCCAAGCTTGTTGTTAAATTCGGTTCGGCTGCCAGGGGTTTGGAGGAACGGGTTACGGATTTGGTTCGTACCTAGTTTCCTGTACTCGGTGGTCGGATATGTCTGGCTGCGTTTGGGAGTATTATGAGTGGAGGTCGTTGCTGAAGGGTGCCAGCTCCCTGTGTTGCCTTGCGTCTGAATACTTGCGAACTCCACGGCTAATTGTGTAAGCTGTGCTATATCCCGCAGTTCGTGTCTCCTTACGTACAGTTGATAACCTGGTAGGACGCTGTCATATATGCGATTGAGTTCTTTGGCCGTGTCGTACCCCGCATGATACATGAGAAGGCGGATTTCTATGACGAAGTTCTTGAATAACTCGCCCACCGATTGCTTGCGTCCCCGAATCTTATCTTCCAATTGCTCTTATTACCGGGACGGGAGGAAGAAGCTCAATGATTTTCTACGGAAGTCAGCCCACAAGGCGCTTTGGAATTGACTGGTGCGGAACCAACGACGAGCTCTGTCGGTGAGGAGTTCGGCCATGGCTCGAGGGAGATGGTTCATGTCGACACCGTATGAGAGAGCGCGCTCTTCGAGCATTTCTATGAAGGCTAGCAGGTCATCATAGCCATTGAAATGGATACCCCAGTGTCTGATCTTGTCAGCCATCTGGAAGGCATGAATGGGTGGAGTGCTGAGCTTATTTCTGGTCTCCGTGTGTCTGGTTGAGGCATCCACCGGTGTGAAAGTGTTCCTCGCGGGAGCTGGGCAGGGTTCGGGCGAATTAGGCCTTTGGATGTCAGACCCGCCAGGGGTATGTGGTTTATGCCACAGGTGGGCAGGGGGACTTGCAGACCAGGTTTGTGCTCCGTGAACTGCGGTTTCTCTGTCGGGGCCTTGGCGGCGGGCTGCGGTGATTAGGACCGACTCCGAGACTTGGCATACTTGCTTTTGGGTTCCGCTAGTCGGGACTAAGCCGAAGGTTCAAGTCTACCTTTCACGAACGTAGCTAAATTCCTCCTCAGGTCGTCGACGTTGCCTTGTTTGTCGAAACCGAACTCATCTGTGTACTCTTCTAGTTCGTCTCGACGGCGTTGGTGTATCCAACTAGTACCCACTCCAGGATTCTCGATTAATTCTGTGGTGCAATACTCACTCTGATCACTGTCAGCGCTTTGGTCCATGACTGGATTTGAAATCTCGTGCGACGATGGGAGCGGGGCGTGGATGTACTTTTAGTTGACGGATGATTTTCAGATTTTGTTCGACACTGTCTTGTTTTGCTTGTTGATTTACTCGTTGCTCGTCTTTATTTAGCGTCGCGTAATTGTTATAGGGTATTTGGACACCATGCGTATACTTTTGAACACTGTGTGGGGTATTTTTGGGCACTGTGCTTGGGGATTGTATTTGGAAATTTTTTTTTCCCCACTGGACTTTGATTTGGGGTTGAGCGCTATAATTTGTTTAGCACAATATGGTGGGTTAGTTATTGTGTTTAACTGAGCACTATTTTTGCACTACGATTACTTTTCCGCCCGGCACTGTATATGCTTCTGCTCTGATTTGTGGTTTTTCCGATGTTGGTACTGTGTTCGCACTGTGGTGGATTTTCGGCTGCCGGGGTACTGAACCCCGATAACTTTTTCGGACCGGCACTGTGCATGGGGCGAGAAGTTTGTCGAGATTTGCACTTCATTGATTTTTCTGATTTGGATTTCGGCCGTTTGTCGAAAATGGCACAGCGATGGTTTTTCTGACCGGCACTGTACTTGGAGTTAGCTGTTTGTCGGGATCGGCACCTCGATGGATTTTCTGACCGGCACTGTACTTCGTTTGCGTTTTCGCTAAAGTTCACAAATCTACTGGTCAATGGTAGGGGGGATTAGGTAAAGCGGTTAATAATGACATAATAACGCCAAGATTCGTATGGTTTCTTACTGCGTATGTTTCTTTATTGAGCCTACGCTGTGACCCTGGCTTCACCGTAGGATCTGCTACCAGACTTACGTGCGGGTATATGTATTTTACGGAGGAAATCAAAAGCACTGAGTGTTGTGAGGTGGCGGAATGTTGTGAATACTCAGCGAAGCGGTCAAGGAGGCTTGAGTTCTTCCGAGTAGATTTTTTACTGGGATCAGAGTGCTTTATTTCGCACACGTGTTTTCTCGGACTTTTTTGTGTGTGCGCGTCGTTGTGTGGTTCTCGTCGAAGTGTACGATCGCCGGTCGGTCGGCTCCCTTCTCTTTCTCCTTCGATATTTTGTTCTATCGAATACGGTTTTTAGTGTGGCCGCGTGAAATACCTTTCGGTATTTTTCTATGTCTTAACGCCTTCATTGGCGAATCTAAATTATATTTTTTCGTTTCAGTATGCGCTAAGAACTAACTTATTGGCTAAGAAAATATAATAATTGAGAAGGAACTAGGACTAAATATAAACGCCTCCAGTGGCTCCAGATGAGGTGTGTGTTCTAATATTGTCGGGGGGTGGGTGACTCAAGGTTGGCGCAACAGATGTTACACAGGGCTGGCGGGTACTCTGTGGCTTGTGAGGGTCGATCAGATCCTTACATAGCATCACAATGGATTTCAGTAGCAACTTTCGGATTCAAAAGTCACAAAACCGGTGGATTGATTAAGCAAACTTTCAACTGTTCAAACGAGGATAATTCTTACACACCCATCTTTAAAGAAGCTTTTTTTTCAATCGGTTTGTAAGTGGCTTAGGCAAAATCCTTCACCAATCTCCCTTTCAATCTCGTAGCACTGGAAAATTCTCAACTGCTCCTGTTTTCTCTTATGATGGTTTAATCGTCACGTATTCTAAAATGTATCCCAAAATAACTTTACGTAGTAAAAACTGACACTTACTATTCTTTATTTTTAGTCGGTCAGGCTCTGAAAAACTCAAAACTCTTATCAGTTTGTCGATTCCTTCTAATTCACTCTCTGCTTGTACAATAATATCGTCCATATACAATATCAAAACTTAATTTATGAGTGGCCATTTATGAGTTAAACTCGTATTGACCCTTCTGGGAAACAAACGACGTACATTTTTGCTGCTGCAGCAATTCGACGTTTTGGCCGATCAAAAATGACTTTGTCTGTGCCGATGTGTAAGAGCTCGCATTGCCATGGTTAAGGATGATTCGTCTCGTTTTGTTCATTTTTAGAATTTTCCCTAAAACTTGTGGCAAATGGTTGTAGACCAATCATTAACTGTTTTACGTTTCTCTAATGCCACTGTAGACACATGACCATTAATACCAAAAAAAAGGCGAGCATTTGCTTCGATGTGCTTTTTGAAGCACCACGATCGTATTTTTTGATTATTTCTTTACACCAATCGACACTCGCCTTTTTTTGCTGGATGGTTAAGTTTTTACACCCAGGTGATCATGGTAAATCTTATTGATGGACGTTGTTCGGGGCAGACCCCCACCGATTAGTTGCTTTTGAAATAGCAGCTAATAATTGGCCTTCAGCAGCATATTTGTACGACCAAAGTTAGATGTAATATGTTTGCCAATATGTTTGTTAAAGCTTTTGCTTGCTTGCCCTCTCTCAAAGCTCGCTCTTTGTGATCTATGTTCTATGTTTATCTATGTTTCCGAGCGAAGCTGCGCTCAGCGATCGGAGGGGCAATGATATAATGTAAAGGGCAAGCAAGAGACACTTGCAATTCTGATTTCACGCATTAAAGAGCTTTGTAATTTTATTTGTGCGCCGTGTCTTTATTTATTCGAAATAATTATTCGGCCGATCGGGGATAAAAACCATTATCCCCACATAAAATTTTGTGACCCCGACGTGATCTCTTAATTGCAGAGTCAATTAGCTATTGTCAATTTTTTCGTCGTTTCGAGCATAATTCGGTGCTGAAACATACATATGTACATAGCAACGCAGTGGCTGGCTATACGTTTCTCTGTCGCGGTAATTCGGTCATTGCAGTGCATTGGGCAGTGCAGTGAACTAACTAACATACACAAACGGAGCACAAAGCGGAATCGGGCAGATCGCACAGCTAAACGCATTAGCTGTAATCCCTTTGCTTGCGGTTCCCACTTTTACACGTATACAGGGTGTCTTTTCTATCGTGCTAAGTGACTTTAAAAAAAAAACCCCCAAAATGGCAGCACCTGAGCCTGACAATGTCGCGAACGCGGTCATGCCTAGTGACCTCGATTTTTATAAACAAAAAGCTGAGTCCATCGCGCGTCAATTAAATACCATGGATAGTTTTCTCACCAAGGAAGAGCTGGCCGATTTAGATGAAGCGGTGCTTCAAGCTCGCCTAGAACAGATCGAACGAATGAATGCGGATTTCGATGCCGCTCAAACGAGCCTTGAAAGGCTGGACTTGCTGCAGTTGGCCAATAATGCCCGACTGGACTTCGACAATATCTATGTCAAGGTCAGGTCCTAGCTGTCACGGGAATTGATGGCTGCTCGCACGGTTAATGCTGCTCATTCAACGGCTCGCAACACTCTCGACGAGCACTCGTCTTCGTTTGCCTATGACATTATGGGCCGTTCCCGACTGCCCGAGATGCAGCTTCCTCGATTTAGTGGAGACTTTATGGATTGGCCAGAATTCCACTCGATGTTCTCGACAATGGTGCACTAGGAGTCGCGTATACCGGTCATCGAGAAATTCCAGTATCTGCGTGGGTGTCTAGATGGAGCTGCGCTGGACACGATTGGTTCGTTGGGTCTTTCTGAGGAAAATTACGAAGAGGCTTTGAATTTATTAAAGTTGCGATTTGATAATAAGCTCATGCATTTTCAGGCACATATCAAGGCTATTTTCAAGCTGCAAGGGGTGGAGAAGGGCTCGGCCATCGGTTTGCGTGCGCTCAGCGACAAAATCAATGCGCACTTACGTGCTCTTCGGACCTTGGCTACACCTCAGGAGATTTCGGATGGGTTGCTGGTTTATCACTGCCTCAATCACAGGATTGCTGCCCAACTTTGGCCTAGACGCAAAGGATTGGCCAATGCCGAACAATATAAAGCTAGCTGACCCTAACTTCTCTAAGCCCCAGCGGGTCGACCTGTTGATAGGTGCTGGTTTGTTTTTCGATTTAATGTGCGTCGGACAGATTCGACTGTCGGGCCAGTTACCAACATTGCAGAAGACGAAACTTGGCTGGATAGCATTAGCAACTCCGGGAATAGCCGTGCGGCGCTAGCAGTTGTTGAAGAGTCCTCTAGTATCGCCGCTGACGAGACCAATTTAAACGACATCGTAAGACGGTTTTGGGAAGTAGACGGAGATTATTCGCCCTCATCAATTTCAGAGGAAGATATTCATTGTGAGCAGCATTTTGTTGCGAATTACGTTCGCCTAGATTCCGGAGCTTACTCCATGCGTTTGCCAACTAAATTCAGTTTGGAGGAATTGGGAGAATCTTATCAGCAAGCGCTTCGTAGATTTCTAAATTTGGAAAGAAAGCTAGCAAAAAATGCAGAACTTTAGGCAAAATATACTACATTTCTCCAGGAGTACCTGGATTTAGGACACATGTCTCCAACTGCACGACAATTAGACCTCCCTCAGTACTTTTTGCCTCACCATTGCGTCCACAAGCAGGAAAGTACAGCCACAAAATTACGCGTAGTGTTCGATGGTTCTGCCAAAACAGCGTCTGGAATATCACTAAATGATGCGCTAATGGCCGGACCCACTATCCAACCTAAAATTCTAATAACACTGCTTCGTTTTCGCCTCTTCAAAGTTGCCTTGTGTGGCGACATCTGCAAAATGTACCGGTGTGTACGCGTCTCTCATCTCGATCAGCATGTTTCAGTGCATCCTATGGCGTAACGACCCGAAGGAGGAGATTCAAATGTTCAAATTGGAGACTGTCACTTATGGGACCAAACCTGCTGCCGTCTTGGCAATTCGTGCTATGCATCAATTGGCAAATGATGAGGAGTCATATTTTACGCTTGGTGCGGACATTGTTTGAAGAGATTTTTATGTCGATGATCTCATATCAGGAGGGGACAGCATTGAGTCGGTCATTGAGATTCGTCATCAGGTAAAGGAGCTACTTTCGAAAGGATGTTTTCCCATACGTAAATGGTGCTCAAATGAAGTCGCTGCTTTGGAAGGCGAGTCTGAGGCGAATCGCGAAAAGTTCCTTACTTTTCACGACGGGACAGAGGTCACTAAAGCCCTTGGTCTAGTCTGGGATCCCACCACGGACAACCTTCTGTTTAGTTTTGCTCACGTCGCAGCCGCCGCAGGTCCAATATCGAAGCGTTCGGTCCTTTCTACGCTAGCTAGGTTCTACGATCCTTTAGGACTCATCTCTCCTATTATCAAAAAGGCAAAAATATTTATGCAGTCGTTATGGAACGAAAACCTAAAGTTGGACTGGGATGAAAGTCTGCCCCAGGATCTTCATACGGCGTGGAACGAGCTAACTTCGCAGTTTTCGATAGTCAAGAACTTTAAATTTCCACGTTACGTGCTTCGACAACAAGCCAGACTAGAAATGCATGCGTTTTGTGATACGAGCCAGGCAGCATATGGTGCGTGTGTGTACATGCGTTCGGAAGCTCTTGGTATTGTGCAAAGTTATCTCTTATGCTCCAAGTCCAGGGTCGCACCCTTGAAAAAGATGACTATCCCTAAGCTTGAGCTATCGGCTGCCCTCGTATTAGCTGATCTAGTTTCCACCAGAATTAAGGGATTATCGGTCCCATGCCAAGTGCATTGCTGGTCGGATTCTTCCATAGCTCTTGCCTGGATTCGGGAATCACCATTAAATTTTAATATATTTGTCTCTAATCGGGTTGAGCGGATACAGGAGCTCACTGCTGGAATGACGTGGCATCACGTGCCCACGAAGTTGAACCCGGCCGACATCATATCGCGTGGCTCCACGCCTACTGATCTAATGGATAACAGCCTTTGGATTTCTGGACCACCATTTTTGCTTCGTGCGAGCTCAGACTGGCCTGCAGGCTTGCAATTGCCAACTGATGTACCAGAACGTCGTCGTTTAGCATTAACTGTTTCAAAGGAAAGGGATATATCATACGATTGCAAATTTCAAAACTCATTCGGATCAATGCAGCGCGTGTTTGCTTATATATATCGATTTTGCAGTCTTAAGGAAAAAAGCTTACCGCGGTCGAGAGGACAACTTACCGTAAGCGAAATCAAGAACGGCACGCATTTACTCATAAGGGCAATACAGCAACAACAATTTTCGGAAGAGATAAGAGCTCTCACCAACAAGAAGTCTTTACCACCAAAAAGCACGATGGCCTCGCTGAATCCATTTCTGGACAGGTTTGGATTGATTCGAGTTGGAGGCCGACTCCAAAATTCCGATTTGGACTACGATGCAAAACACCCAATTTTGCTGCCCAAGGGGCATCCTGTCTCTATTATTGTATTTTTTCACGAAAAATTTCTCCATGCAGGAGCTCAAGGATTGCTAGGATTGCTTCGGCAAAAATTCTGGCCTATCGGCGGACGCAAATATGTGGCAGGCATCATTCGCAGATGTGTTCGATGTTTTCGGTTGAAGCCATTGCTGAGGGAGCATATCATGGGAAGTTTGCCTGCAGATCGCGTAAGGACTAATCCAGCATTCCAAAGAACGGGCGTTGATTTTTGCGGACCCTTTTATTACAAGTCGGAAGTCAGAAGCAGGCCTCCAATCAAATGCTATATCGCAGTCTTCGTATGTTTCAGCACCAAAGCGACTCACTTGGAAGTTGTTCGGGATTTTTCCACAGAATCTTTTTTGGCAGCATTGAGACAAAACGTCTGCGTTTGCGCCCCAAACCTCGAATCATCTGGTCAGACAACGCGACAAATTTTGTAGGAGCGAAAAATTAACTTTTGGAACTTCGGCAGCTGTTCCTCAGTGATAATCATACGTCGGCTGTATCGAATCTATGCGTTTCTAGTGGAATCGATTGGCATTCGACGAGCCTTCGTGACGCATCTCCGGGTCAACCTTCTGAGTCGATGGCAGAGTTTGTGCCAAATGAAACAGGCTTTCTGGAGAAAATGGAGTACTGCGTATCTATCACTGCTTCAGGAGCGGGGCAAGTGGCGGTCATCGTCTCCCAATATCAAGCCAGGAGCGCTCGTCATGATCAAGGAAGAAACGCTGCCACCGTTAAAGTGGCCACTCGGCCGCATTGAGAGCGTCATCCCAGGAAAAGATGGAACCATCAGAGTAGCCGTCATCCGCACCCAAAGAGGCCTATTCAAAAGGGCCGTTGGAAAGATAGCGGTCCTGCCCCTTCAGGATGGATCTCTTGAAAGCCTTTGCCTTCCAACGGGGGGTGCATGTTCGGGGCAGACCCCCACCGATTAGTTGCTTTCGAAATAGCAGCTAATAATTGGCCTTCAGCAGCATATTTGTACGACCAAAGTTAGATGTAATATGTTTGCCAATATGTTTGTTAAAGCTTTTGCTTGCTTGCGCTCTCTCAAAGCCCGCTCTTTGTCATCTATGTTCTATGTTTATCTATGTTTCCGAGCGAAGCTGCGCTCAGCGATCGGAGGGGCAATGATATAATGTAAAGGGCAAGCAAGAGACACTTGCAATTCTGATTTCACTCATTAAAGAGCTTTGTAATTTTATTTGTGCGCCGTGTCTTTATTTATTCGAAATAATTATTCGGCCGATCGGGGATAAAAACCATTATCCCCACAGACGTCATATTTATTTCCAAGGATGCCTCTATCTCCCGGTATATCACATGACGATCTTTCTCAATCAGTTCTTGCACAGCATCGATATTTTGTGGCACAACATCTGATTTTGGACGACCCTTACGGAATTCGTCGCTGAGTGAACAGCGACCACGAGAAAACTCATTTTACCAGTCTTTTACAGTGCTAAAGGAAGGTGCTTGCTCGCCGTATACAAATTTTAGTTCATCTATGCAATCTTGTCTACTTAATCCACGCCGAAAGTTGTGAAAAATAAACGCTCGAAAATTTTCACGGCCTAAATCAATTTTTTTGTCAAGGTAAATTTTATATTTATCGTTAATCGATATCAAACTTAGTCGTACATGAAAAAGTTGTACAGAGGTTTAATCTATTAAAGTCCAAACTTTTTTATGAAAATGACCAATTGGTCCTAATATGGCTATAAGTGACCTAGGCCAAAAACTTAGATAGCAGCCCTCGTAACACGTCATCGATAACTGCTGTCGGGAAATTATATCGTATTATTACCTCGCTAACTTTACTTCTCTACTGCGGCTATGATTACCTCGCTAAACACACTTCTCTGCTGAGGCGGTGACTACCTCTATAACCTTACTTCTCTGTTGAGGTTGTGATTTCCTCAATAACCTTACTTTTCTGCTGCTGCTGTAAATACCTCACTAACCATACTTCTCTGCTGAGGCTGTAACTACCTCGATAAACTTACTTCTCTGATGAGGTTGTGATAACCTCGCTTTCCGTACTTCTCTGCTGAAGCTGTGATTACCTCGATAGCCGTACTTCTCTGCTGAGGCTGTAACTACCTCGATAACCTTACTTCACTGCTGAGGCTGTGATTACCTCGATAACCATACTTCTCTGCTGAGGTTGTGATTTCCTCGATTACCTTTCTTTTCTGCTGCGGCTGTGAGTACTAACCATACTTCTCTGCTGAGGCAGTTACTACCTCGACAACCTTAGTTCTCTGCTCAGGTTGTGATTACCTCGATAACCTTACTTCTCTGCTTATTCTGTGACTTCCTCGATAACCTTACTACTCTGCTGGGGCTGTGAATACCCCACTAACCATACTGCTCTGCTTAGGCTGTGACTACCTCGATAACCTTACCTTTCTGCTGAGGCTGTGACTTCTTCGATAACCTTACTTCTCTGCTGAGGCTGTGATTACCTCGCTTAACGTTCTTCTCTGCTGAGGATGTGAATACATTACCCTAATGATCCGCTGAGGCTGTGATTATCTCGCTTACGCTACTGATCTGCTGAGGCTGTGAGTACCTCGATTACCATACTGCTCTGCTGAGACTGTGAATACCTCGATCACCTTACTTCTCTGCTGAGGTTGTGATTACCTCGCTTTACGTACTTCTCTGCTTATGTTGTGATTACCTCGCTAACTATACTTTCCTGCTTAGTCTGTGACAACCTCGATAACCTTACTTCTCTGCTTATTCTGTGACTTCCTCGATAACCTTACTTCTCTGCTGGGGCTGTGAATACCTAACCCTACTGATCCGCTGAGACCGTGATTATCTCGCTTACTCTTCTGATCTGCTGAGGCTGCTACGTCGCTTACGATACTTTCCCTCGGAGGCTTTCCAAACCTTTTTAGTAAGACTCTTTTTCCCTGCAGACAGCAACAACCGACATTGACCAGCACGCAGCAAATAGCCACGTGCGACTGTGTAGCCAATTTAGAAGGAAGATTTAATGTATCGATAGTTCAATACCATACCAAACTCTGCCTCTAAATGCTAAAAATGTCTTAACGCATTATCTTATAAGGTATTAAACTGGTGACGCCAATTTTTAATTAAAAATAGTCTAGAACCAACACTCAACCCGAATGGTTACTTATTCCTCACCACAAACACAACATTTTTGCAACTAGTCAAAAAAGTTAAATTCAGCCATACAAATATCCGATTTTGGGTAAAGTTGTGTCGCGTAGTCGTAGATTCATCAAGATACTGGCAGAAGAAAGCGTGATTGAATCGTTAATCACTCAACAGCAGAAATTTGCAGCAGAGATTTTGGTACAGCAATGAAAATGGATGCAAGAATTTATAGATAAAACCACATTTCCTGCCCTGCATTTCACAAGTTCGACAAAGACAACCAGAATTGGGGGTCATACAAAGAGTAATCATCGCTGCACTTCAATGCATATTCGGTCAGTGCAGACCAAAATAAGAAGGCGTATTTTCTTTCGTGGTGTGGTGTAAACATATTCGATCTACTAAACAACCTTTTCGGGCGTAACAACTTGAATGAGAAACATACAAAGAGCTCACAGACAAGCTCACAGTGCATTTCACAACGAAACGCCATGTTGTTGCCGAAGGAAGGACAAGCACACAAAGAGTGGGTAGCAGAATTGCGAGGAATCGCTCGAGAATGCCAATTCGTGTGTAATGCGAATGGTTGTGTATCCAACTATGTAGATTAAATTATCCGGGATCAGATCATCGTACATACCCCGTATGACGCAGTATGGGTAGCTGCTCTTCAAAAGTCACAGCCATCTCTTGAAGATTTTCTCATAGTTTAAGAAACTTATGAGACGACTACAAAAACCGTAGCAAGGCTCAAAAACAACATGGAGAAACAAGTTCCACTCAACGCGATCCACACATATACCAAGAAACAAAACGAGAAAAGTGATGCCATACCGTACAAAAATTTACTAAAATCGTGCTCCGGCTTTGGTCTCTCCCACGCAAGAGAGAGATGCAAGTTTCGTGAGGCCGTATGTCACAAGTGCAAGAGAAAGGGACATATATCGGTCGAATGTATGTTAAAGCAAGACAAACGTAAAGAGCAAGTTCAATGCAAAAAAGAAAACAAAAATCAAGCAAACGAAATCGATACCATTGAAGCAGTACACAGTGTCACAGGTCTGGTCAAAAGTGAACTAAATAAGAAAGTAATTGATCTCGAAATTGTATCCCCTAGACAGTGATTTCATTTCAAATGGACTCAGGAGCAACAGCCTCTGTAATCAACAGAAATACATACGAGTTGTTAAATAAGCCGCAATTGCACAAGTGTTCCCGAGTTTTACATGCGTTTGGACACACACCAATACCATACCAACAAAAGCTGGATTTTGGAAGCCGATACAGTTCAATGCAAAAAAGAAAACAAAAATCAAGCAAACGAAATCAATACCATTGAAGCAGTACACAGTGTCACAGGTCTGTTCAAAAGTGAACTAAATAAAAAAGTAATTGATCTTGAAATTGTATCCCCTAGACAGTGATTTCATTTCAAATGGACTCAGGAGCAACAACCTCTGTAATCAACAGAAATACATACGAGTTGTTAAATAAGCCGCAATTGCACAAGTGTTCCCGAGTTTTACATGCGTTTGGACACACACCAATACCATACCAACAAAAGCTGGATTTTGGAAGCCGATTCAGTTCAGCAATTGGGCATCACCAATTGTGATTGCACCAAAGCCAGGAGGATTTTTTGTGACTTTAAGAAACCATTCAATGCACAAATTGATATAGAACAGTATCCATTACCAACGAAAGAAGCTCTCTTTCATGTCATTCGTCATGGTAAGCAATTTAGCAAAATAGACTTAAAAGATGCATATCTTCAAATGGAAGTGGATGAGGCTTCGAAGCAAATTATGGTTGTAAGCACGCCACTGGGACTCTTCCATTGCCAGAGCACCTGCGATCTTAAAAAGATATCTCGAGCCACTTTTAAAAGGTATGGAAGGTTGTGGCAACTATTCATTATCATCTTAGAATCGACAATCAAAGAACATCTGAAACGAATCGACCAAGTTCTCAACATTCTTCAGAAGAACGGCATTAGATGCATGAAAAAACAATACTTATTTTTCAAAGATGAAATTGAATATTTAAGTCGCAGAATTAGCGCAAAGGGGATTCTTCCAGACAGCTCTGGCTTGGACGATGTAAAATGTAAAACTTTTGAATCCGCCTTCTAATTTGCAACAATTGGAAGCATTTATGGGTAAAGTAAATTACTATTGCAACTTTATTCCAAACTACTCTCAGGTGGCTTCGCCCCTAAACCAGCTTCGCAGGAAAAATTTTGAATACTGTTTTGGTCCGCAACAGCGGACCTTGCTCAATCATGCAGCATCTGTAAATGCAATAGCCCAGCACCACCAAAAGAGTACCCAGTTGGCCTGCAGCACTAACACCGTGGGAGCGAATCCACATTGACTTCGCTGGGCCCATTTTCGATGCTATGTGGTTAATTTGTGTATACGCCTATTCACAGTTCCCATTCAGTTAATCAGATGTCGTCTACAACAACTAAAAACACAATCGCTACTTTATTCTCCATTTACGCGATCGAAGGATATCCCAGAACTTTAGTCAGCGACAACGGACCGCAGCTTACGGCAGGATTTGCGCTATCTATATGGTATCAAGAACATTACTACAGCACCGTTTCAGCCAGCATCTAATAGATTAGCAGAACGATTTGTGCAATCGTTCAAACTCTCAAACAGCAGTAACGAAGTATCTCGCTTCCTACGCAAGGAAAAACTCCTGCTGAGTTAATTCACGGTCATCCAGTTTGCACAGTATTAAGCCAACTTTTCGAAAGACCTATCAAGACGAAACAGAAAATCTCAAAGTACATTCCGAACCAGAAGGTCTTCACTCGTAATTAAACGAGGGGAGAAAAGTGGATTGAAGGTATTATTGACTGTCCAATTGGGAAAATGCGTTACATCGTTCGCACAACAAATGGCTATGTCAAGCGCCACTTCAATCAGCTTAAACCAAGAATGTCAGCAAACACCTCAAACGACAGCTCCGCAAAGTTTTATTTATTTATTTATTTGTTCGCCAACGGTTAAACCTTAACTGGCTAAACTAACTTATAACTATCTTAAACAATAAACACTAAATAAAGAAAAGAGAGAACAACAAATTAATTATTAAACATGAAAAAATCAGACAGTAACCGTCTGACGGATGCTTTCCCGTGGCAAAAGTCAAAACGCATCCCAGCTGGCAGCGCATTATAATGACGAAGAGCCCTACACAATGGCTCATTATTCCCGTAGTTGGTCCGGTGGAGATCAACAGCGAAAAGTGCATGGTCCCTAAGGCTCCTGGCAGGCGTGTTGAAGCCAATCCTACTAAGCAGGAAAGGGCAATCGATGTTACTCACTAATAGATCGCATAAAAATAGCTGAGCCGCAATGGTTCTTCGATCCTCAAGGGAGAAGAGATGCACGAGGCGCAATCTGCACTCATAGGACGGCACCGGACTGGAAAATATCAAAGGCTGGAGTGCAAACTTCAAAAACTTCCTTTGCAATCTCTCGACACGCGCAATCTGAACGACCCCCGTGGGATTCCAAACCACTGAAGCAATGCATAAAGACTTAACCCCGTATATGGGTCCTTAAACTGCGATGAATTACGCGTAACAAAGCCGAACATGGCATAGGCTTTTGGCAAAATGAAATTCAAATGCTCGATAAAAAGAAATTTGGAATCGAACAAGACCCCCAGGTCAAGTGTCTCCGTCTGCTTCAAGAGCGGAAGGCCATCTATCGAGTATGAGGCCTGAACATTGAATACACACTTACTGAAGGACACAAAGTAACATTTGCTTACATTGAGCGGGAGCGAATTAAGTGTGCACCAACGAACGACTCCATCTAGGTCACGCTGTAGAAGGATACTGTCCCCTAAAGTTTTGATAGAACGGAAGATTTTCAAATCATCGGCATAAAGCAAATGCTCAGAAGTTTGAATGCTGAGACATATGTCATTAATGAAAATAGCGAATAGCAACGGACCAAGAGCACATCCCTGTGGAAGGCCGGAAGTAGCCAGATATGGGTCCGACTGCTTTCCATTGACCAATACAACATACTCTCGCTGCTCAAGGTAATGAAATGATCCAACTAAGCAGGCTCGAATGAATCCCCAACCGATGCAGCTTGGCTACTAGGGCGCAGTGGGAGACTTTGTCAAAGGCCTTAGCAAAATCAGTGTACACCACATCAACTTGAGAGTGCACTTCAAAGGCATGTGTGCAAAAGTTACCAAAGGCTACCAAATTAGTGGTAGCTGATCTACCTGGCATAAAACCATGCTGATTTGGGCTAATGTATGAACTCATGAGGAAAGAGATCTTTTTGGCAATGATGCGCTCAAGAAGTTTTGAGACATTGCTGAGTTTGGCAATTGGTCTATAATTAGAGATACAATTCCTAGTACCCTTCTTAAAAACGGGAGTAATCTTGGCAGCCTTCCACTTTGCAATAAACCGACCCGTTGACAAATAATTACAGAAGATAATTTTAAGGGGTTCACAAAAAGCAACACCACAGTTGCGAAGCAGCAGGGCAGAAATGCCATCACTGTCAGGTTTAATCGAGTAGTCGAAATCAGCAATTGCCTCCAAAATGTCCGCCTCCGATACGTCAAGTGAGCCAATATTGACCACCGAAGGAATAGAGTCTAAGACATCGGACTCATGCCAAACTGCGTATGGCTCAAAATTTGAGCTAAAAAAATAAGCAAAAAGGTTTGCTATGCCACCATCAGTATTTGAGCTCAAGTTACCAAGGTTCATAGCTGAAGGAAGGGCACTCGTCGACCTTTTTGAGTTTATGAAACGCCAGAACGACCTGGGATTCATTTTAAGTCCCCTATAAACATCGGCAATATACTGACTATATAAAAATTTGTTTAAAAAGGCAAACTCCCGCTTATGCTGCACATACCTGGCCCAGTCAACGGGGTCACGGGTAATCTTAAATCGTTTAAAAAACTTGTTACGCAGATTCTTATACCTCACAAGACCCTTTGTATACCACGGTAGCCTATAGGAGCCACGCACTCTTCTGGAAGCATTCTTATCAACAATATGATGAACAGTACGAATGAAAACATTATAAGAAGAGTCAGCACTAGGATGCGAGAGAACAGAAGCCCAGTTTACGTTTAGCATTTCATCACGTATAGCATTCAAACTTACATCTGTAAAAAAATATTCAGAATCTGGTTCAGCCCAGGGCGAGTAACTATAGAAATTAGCTGAGAATATTAATGGCAAGTGATGCATGTCACATTCTGCAATAGGCAGCACGCAACATGCAACGCAGCAATCAATATCCGCACTAACAAAAACTAAATCTAGAATCTTATTTAACCTATTAAAAACATTATAAACTTGGGTTAAGCCCATACTAAAAAGGTCATCCAATAAAAGGACTTCGTGCAGCAAATGCGCATTGCTTGGCATCATAGCCGACGACTGCGGATCGGCGGTCCATATTAACGACCCCAAATTGAAGTCGCCAACAACGCAGAGATGATGACGGTCTCATAGATTGCCACGCATATTGGCAATATTCTGCGTGTGCGCCCTGTAAACATCATAGCTGCTCTTCGGATGAATATATGATGCGCTGATACATAGCGTCTCCGACTGACCAGCCACAGACACACCAATCTGATCCAAGATAGAGTCGCCATCAAGGAGACAAATCGGATCACAGCGTAGGGTGCGTCTAACGGCCACAATGACCCCACCCCCTCTGCAGCGCTTCGTTTTGGCACAGTCTCTGTCCTTACGAAACACTTGGAAAAGGTTGGGATCAAAGAACTCATTGTCGAAGAAGTTTTCGTTGAGCCAAGTTTCAACAAGGATGATGACGTCGAAATCGCACGTAGATGTGGCCAAGTACACCGCTTGAGCCTTAGTGCGCATACCCGATATATTTTGAAAGAAAATGCGGATGGATTCGGCCCCATCCATCGGCATAGTCCCAGGAAGTGGCAGTGCTGTCCGATTAGCGGCCACGAGAGTAGGATCCAGAGGAGGGTCAGGAACATCACATACGGCAAGGCTCGTGCGCAAAACCTGCCTCCCCAAGCGCAAGCAAAGCACACGAAGAACTGCATTGGCGTATGTTGTTGTAATGATGACGTCAGAAGCGCACATAGTCGAAATAGAGCGCCAGCAAGAGCATCGACGTCCGATCCAGCAGCAGCCGAGCGAATATCGCACAAGGCGCAATGCGAAAAAGAGATATTTTGTTGGTGTTCCAAAGAATGCCGAAAATGAAGCAGCGACGGGCGATTGCTCATTGCAAAGAGGCGAGAAAATGTAAGCAGAATAGCTTGTCGAGAAGCGCCGATCCAAAAACCAAAGGCGCCGCTCACTGGGGGTTTTTTGAAGTGGATGGAACTGGAACTTCCTGAGTCGGGGTGGACGACCGCAATGGCACAAGTGTAGGCAGATTAACAGCCGTCAGATCAGCTGCAGGCCTCTGTCTATGCACAAAGCGGGAAACTCTTACCGATACTGGCCAGAATTTGTCGTCAAAGACCATCGGGAATAGAGGCTCAGGGACCCCATGTTTGAAATTAACGAATTTCTACGCAGAAATATCAGCATCTCGCTTGACCAACTTTGCACAGGAATTTTCGGCCTCGGACACCTTCAGTTTATCGGCAAAAAATTTCACCACCGCCTCTGGCTCCGTCGCAGCGGAAAATTTGCCGATTTGCAGGTATTTTCAGCTCTGCAATACATTTAAAGGCAAAGGCAAATGCAAAACAAAGGCAATGGAAAGATCGCTAAGTGGTTCCGTTAATGCAAAACTACGGCAACTGCAAGATAGCTCAGATCAAAAATTGTTTATTTTCACGGGTTGGATAACTTGCATGCCTTTTAACTGTGTAATAACAAAATTTAATAACTATTTTTTGCGTCGGTTAACAGTGTGTTTTGTTGTTGCTCTTTATGAGTACGATCTCACATTGCAGTTAGCCTGCTCTCATCTTATAGTCTTTGCTTTAGTATCACTCTCTCCCTATAACCCAAACTTAAATAACTGTCCTTCCTCTCTCGCTCTCGATACTTTCCGTGCAGTAGCGCTCCCTCTCACATTAGCAGCTGCTGCATCCGCTCTCCTCTCTCCTCTCAGTTTTTACTGCTTCCTGTTTAAGCGTTTGTCTGGCAGACCAGTGGGTCTGATATTTATTTTTTTTGAAATTGTTAAGGTTTTCTTTTTATTTTTCTTTAAAATGGAATTCTCTGTGGTATGTGAAAAAAAAACTTTATAAATGGTTCTGATTGCAGTGGACTCGAACTTCACGTCGGACCCTTTTACAGTCCAGATTCAAAAAGGACTGGAATTTCTGTGTCTAAAACAGATTCTTCCCTGTTTTTCAGTTTTCATTACTTTCTCGTATATTCCACCTTCTTCGAATATCGCAATTTACGAGCAGCACTTGTCCGCTTTAAACGCTGTTTCTTCCTCGCTATCTGATAAAGATCATATGATAGTTCTTAGTGATTTGAACTTGCCTGGAACTGTTCGATCTTCGGTAAACGAGTCTAATAACCTAGTGCCCATGTCACGACACGACTTTATAGACGGTTTACTTGACCTATCGCTGTCTCAAGTCAACCATGTGAAAAATTCCTTGGGTCGATTGCTTGATCTCTCTATACCTGAAGACGCCTACCATCCTACTTTCGAAGTTTTGCTCGATATAGGACCAACCGCATTGGCTACCTCAATGTGACCGCTGCTTTCGTAAAGCCGAGTTTGCGAAGCTTAATAACCTCATTAGGGATTTTGATTGGTCCGTTTTGTATTTGACTCACTTTTTGATTCTTGTGTCCCGCGTTCTTGTCTTATTAGATCTGGGAAACCCGCTTGGTTCACCAAAGAGTTATCCAGTCTAAAAAACCTAAGATCAAGACTTTTCAAAAAATTTCAAGAAGTTGCCTCTCCTTCTTCTCTCTCTAGCTATGAAATGGCTCGGTCAAACTTTTTGGTTCTTATTTCTCAGTGCTATAAGAACTACCTTTCTCGATGCAGGATACGTTTTTCTCAGGACCCTAAGCAGTTTTACAGCTTTGAAAACAGTAAGCGTAAAACGTCTGCAAATCCATACTCGCTATCATTCCTTAACAAGTCGGCAAATAATGATTAGGCAATTGCCGATGATTTTGCTCAATTTTTCCAAACAACCTATTCTCAGGAATGCTACTCCGGTCAACCGTACCCATACGCTTTACCGGGGTCGAACGGCATTTTCAGTTCCTTGTTAAATGAAAGCTCGCTGCTTCATGATCAGTTATCCGGTGTTTTCACCGGATCCTGACGAAAGTCCCGGCTGTGTACTCAGGTACTGTGCCGAGTGTCTGTGTTGACCGTTGCTCATACTATTCGGTCTGTCCATTAACTCTTCAAGCTTTATAATCCTCTCCATAAGAAAGGAAGTAAGTCTGATGCAAAGAACTATAGAGGTATATCTAAGTTATCCGCTATTCCTAAAGTGTTTGAGAAAATGTTAACTCCGCACCTGCAACATCTTTGCAGATCTCCTGCTCAGCATGGATTTAGAAGGCGGAGATCAACAACCACGAATTTGTTGGAGTTCACATCCTACATCATTAAAGGCTTCCAAGGTAATCTACAGACGGATGTCATTTACACAGATTTCAGTAAAGCATTCTACTCTGTAAACCACTTTCTCCTAGCACAAAAACTTGACCTTTTAGGGTTTCCGTCCAATCTCTTGAGAAGGATTTCTAGCTACCTTTGTTCCAGGTCCTAAAGAGTCCTCTTCAAAAACTCCCTGTCTTCACCAGTTATGGTTACTTCGGGCGTACCACAGGGCAGCTATCTAGGCTCCTTAATATTTACACTTTTTGTTAATGGTTTGCCTTAAGTATTAATATACTCTCGAGTACCTATGTATGTGGATGATGTTAAGCTGTGCGTATAACACAAGGGTAGTTTATTTCCATCCAGGTTGCACTCCGATCTTAATAATAAATTTGTTACACCTTAATGCTTCCAAATATAAAGTAATAACATTTCATCGCCCCAGCGACTTTCTGGCTCCTTGCAACTGAGATACAAGTGTGAGATTGCCATCTTACCCTAATATATTGCTCTTAATAAACCTTCTATCCTCAGTTAATAGTAAAAAAAATGCTTGGTGCCATTTTTTTGCACAATATAATCAAGGGTGACGTAGATAGCCCTGACTGGTTGAGCTGCATAAACAGGTCTGATGCCGAGGCTTACTTAAACCACTTTTCTGTTAATCATGCTGTTCTTTTTTCCTTAGGTTCTGCAGATCAGATTATTTTCATGGGTGACTTTAACTTACCACTTCTTTCTTGGTTGCCCTGCGATGATGTTAACCTGTTGCTTCCTCGTAATCATAATGATTTTTTTAATGGTCTACTCGATGTCTCCCTTGACCAAATTAATGCTATTAAAAATAATGGGGACAGACTTCTTGACCTTATTTTCGTTATTGACGCTTCTCTAGGAACGGTGACCAGAGTTAATCCATTATCACTTCCTGAAGACCCATACCATCCTACTCTTTCTATATCCCTTGAGTTTGCCAATTCTAGCAGCATCGACGATTTTTTGGCTCCTGGCCGCGTGAAGTGTTTTCGCAAAACTGATTTCACCGATCTATGCCTCCATCTCTCGAATGTCGATTTATCCATCCTTCATTCCTTACCGAGTATAGACGTATCGGTTAACTCGTTCTATGACATCATAAACTCTGCTCTAAACAAATATGTTCCTGAGTTCACGGTTCCATTATCGTCTAAGCCTCCCTGGTTCTCCAGAAATTTGTCGAACTTAAGAAATAAGAAATCTAGACCTTGTAAAAAGTACAAAAAAACTGGCTTTATGTCTGTCTTCGCACTATACTCCTCCGCTCTTTATCAATTCCTATATGTCAATAGTCAGTGTTATAATGAATACCTTTCCCGTTGTATTAGAATCTACCGTAGTGACCCTAAAAAATGATTTTCCGTCGTTAACTCTAAGCGTAAGTCCAATGCGTTTTCTCCATCCCTTTATTATCTCAATAAAACAGAATCTTCTTCTACTGGTTTTTGACTTTTCCAGTCCACATACCCCTGTCATATATACAGCGCATCCACCCCGTACCCCTACGATCTACCTCTTGCCAACAGCATTTTTCTTCCATATTTTGAGGAAAGTGTTGTTCTGGAAGACTTGAAATTGTTGGTCACTTAATTTTCTGCGGGTCCTGATAAAGTGCCAAGTTGTATTCTGAAACATTGTTCGGAGTCTCTTTTCCAACCTTTGACCTTTCTTTTCAAGCTATCTTTGGAACAATCTTGTCTCCCAATGATTTGGAACGAGTCCAACATCATTCCACTTCATAAGAAAGGTTCAAGATCCAACATGGAGAATTACCGAGGCATTGCAAAGCTTTCCGCCATCCCTAAGCTCTTTGAGTTCTTGGTCACCCGGCAATTGCAACACCTTCACCTTATTATGATGAAGGGCTGCTGATGAATTTTAAAATTCATTAAATTAAGTCAGTTAAATGTGCAGCACACACCATTCAACTTGCGGTAAAGGATTTTTAACAATGTTGATTTCATTGACAAAGCACGATGAATTGTAAAACTTTCAAGAACGCTTTCACAGAAAAACATAAAATATTTTTCTTTGGAGTGTAGATATTTGATAACGGAAGAGTCATTGCCACAACCAGTCTTAGATGTTGCGACTCGTTGGAATTCAACATACACTATGTTAACAAAGCTGCAACAATTTGAGGAGTTTTGCGAAAGGCGTCCCTTCAAAGCACTCAATTATTCATGGGTGACTTTTATAAGCTGTGGCTGGATCTCAAGCTCACTGTTGCAGCAACATAGACCACAGAAAGCCAAGCTTTAAGCTAGTGTATCCATGAAAGGGAAGAAAGCCTATTGGGGTTCGATGCAGTCCTTTGCAGCAATTACTTGGAATCACGGACAAGAAGAGTATAGTTGAAAAATCCAATAAACCTAACGCTTGCCAGATCAAAGCTAAAACAGCCTTTTTTTGCAGATATTTCATTTGAAAGAATCCGTTAGTATTTATGTCAAGCATATGTATATAACACATAACATATTTATATATATTTATATTTAAGACTAGTCCAATAGCACAGCCTTGCTGAAGTAACTAAATCGCAACAACATCGTTCGAAGCGGAGAATGCATTGCTTTCGCAAAACTCAAATACCTCCTCGCTGTTGGACGTGTTCTTGCAAACTATTGAGGTAGCTTCAGAAGATGAAACTGAAGATGGTGACCGAACAGGCCTTTAGCCCGAAGCCAATTTTCTCTACCTCCAACATTATGAAAGAAAACTGATATGGATACGTTAATTTATACAAGCTGGCCAAAGTGGTGCACTCGGTTCCTGCAACACAATTGAGTGTTGAAAGATCGTTTTCGGCCTCGAAATAATGCTTACGGATCAACGATGCAACTTCGCTAACGAGTCAAAAATAAAAAAAAACCTATATATTAAAAAAAAGAATGTACTGGGGTGTAGCTTTCTGGTCTTTTAACAAGGATATGAAAAAATACTGGCGAAAATTCTAACTCAGAATCCGTAAACTACTTTCTACTTACTTTAACTTTATTTTGATCGAAAAAAATATAAATCAATAATAATTTTTGGGTTTTATTTTTTTATCAAAAATAATCATTATTTTTGAGTTTTATTTTTTTTTTATCAAAAATAATGATTATTTAAAAGTTTTATAAAATTACTCAAAAATAATGACTATCATTGAAGAAAAATGCAAAAAAACGAAAATTTTAAAATCATGACGGCAATGCAGAGATGGTCTAAAATTTAAGATTTTGGTGTGAATCCAGCACCGCCGAAACGAAAAATGTCAACCAAACTCTTTATAAAACGAAAGGGAACGTTGTGAGCCGCGTCTATGGCCGCAGCTCTACTTTACACCCGGTACTCAGTCAGTATATATGTATGTGAGCTTACGATATATGCAATTTATTACGTGTTCACAAAAGGGACAAATTGAATTTTAGCTAAAAAAAAGAAGAAAAAAATTAAGTCGAACCCTTTCCATTTTTGTTTGCATTTGTTTTTTACATCTGTCTTCTCTACGATTCCACATCTACATTCGGCTTTACTACGACTCGTGGAAATGTGTGCGAGAGAGAGAGAGGGAATGAGAACGCGCTTGGAAGGCGTTGCGTGGCCACTGAAATTTCATTTGTTCTTTTTGGCTATAATAAAGATCCGACCTGATTCAGATTCGGCAATCTGGTATATACGGTTATTTTCCATGATTCTGCGTTTTTGGTTTTCTCGTATCTTAAAAATTGTGGATTTTCGCCCTTTGTGGGGGCGGAAGGGAGCGTGTCAAAATTGAAATACACTTGTACTGTAGTGATATCACAGGAGCATGGATAGAGAGTTTGTGTGCTCTAACTCTTATAGTCTCTGAGATCTAGGCGCTCATCTGGACGAATGGGCACAGCACCCACCCCAGTGTGTGTGTGAGAGCGAGAGGGAACGATGCATTTCGAAATGGTTTTCTTCATTGTTGCTATAGTTATGATCCGATCTGATCCAGATTCAACACTTTGATAGATATGGTCATTCTGTGTAATTCTGCGTCTTTAGTTTTTAAATGCACTTGTAACAGTGTGATATGACAGGATATAAGCATTTTTATCATTTTGACATTTTGGTGCTTCCGTCTGCGTTGTACTTCCCCTATATAGCAGATTCCTGGCAGTAATGCTGGATACTGGGCTTAAGCAGGTGATATTTTAATTTAAAAAAAAATAATAATAATCATTATTTACGGTCACTGATTTTGATACAATTAATTTTAACATTAAAAAGAATTTTTTTTTTTAATATCTTTATTTTTATATGTATTTAAATACCAAATATTATTTTTAATGCTAAAATTAATTGTATTAAAATATTCACGTTTCGCTGAAATCAGTTTTTGAACTGGTCGTCGTAAAAGTGACTTCTATATAAGCTATAAGTTTTGGAAATAGCAACTATGGCAACACCCGCAGGAGGTTTCTCGAAAATGTCGAAATAACAGCTCGATTTACTGAAATAGATGGTGAAATCATTAAGAGGTTTCAAGTTATACTGAATGTTCACAGTTGCAGAGAAAAAATGGATGCAGAATTGTTTGGAAAGTACGCTACCCCAAACGGAAATTCTTTTTAAAGAGCGGTATCCAAGTAATAGCCATTTGCTTCTGCTCATAAGATTTAGTTTCAATCTCTTCCTATTGGGGAATTATCGGAAGAAGCGCAGAAGTCTGAAAACAAGGAATACAAGAGATATAATACTCAAGCATCTGCAAGTTTTCTTAAAGTCGACAAACCAAAAGTATTTTAATATGCTGTTAGCTTCCTCGGATCCCAAAATTAAAGCATTGAGGCATGTGGGAGCCATTCCAGATTAGATATTAGAGTAATCTCCTGAAATTATTTCCCAATTTGATAAAATTTAAAATTTTATTAAATTGATTTATTTTAGTTGGCTTGGCCAGCTAGCTAGATCTAAAAATAAAAAAGTTATGTAATTACAATACATTTTTTTGTTTGTTTTTCGTATAGTCCAATGCTCGGCCAAACACCCCGATAAAAATTGTAAAATGGAAAAATAGATTTTTAAAAACTAAAGAAATCAGAGCTCACATTAATTAGTCTCTCGCGTCTTTGTTCCTTCTTCTTTGGCTTGCTCTTCGCTCAATCCTCGAGCCTTTTTTTTCGACCCTTTGCTTCGCAAAATCTCGGCAAACGGTCTTCTGAGCATGTCTGTTGCGCGTGTGGATTAAACCTTTAAAGGTAAACATTTAGTCATGCACAAATGAGCTACCTATCGTATCGAGCGGTCAGTAGGAGAGCGTTCCGTGTGTAACGCTTAACCCGAGAGCGAAAACACTATGGAAACGAAAAAGAGGCTTGCTGTTCAGACCCTAAGCGATTCCGTATAATTTTTTTCGGTCTTTTGAGAGAGCAGACTGCGCAGAAAAATTTGGTTGAGCATATTTTGCGAGCTCTAAAAAAAAAGAATCGCAATAAATATTCCCCTTTTTTTAATTCACATTTTCAATTTGTTATTTAAAACAAGGAAGCAACAAAATGATTCCAAGCTTAAGAACTTTTTGAGAAAAATTCATTTAACTTGTCCTTTTAATCACGTTTTTCTCAATTTTTTTAAAAACAGAAAAATGGTCCAACTTTGAACAGAATTTAAATACATTGAACAATTTTTGTAAATTATAAAATTTCGGTTTATAATTGCCTGGTCAATTCCTAATGGAAGTGTAACAACATGAAATCTGACTTTTGCAACGAGTTTTCGGAAAACGAGCCACTGTGTGTCGGTTATTGAGGGCTTGGCAGCTTTTTGTTAGGTAACACACGTTGAACTTTTCCACCATCCCGCCGCATTACCACTGCGACTTCTTTGATAGTTGGAGTATTTAATTTGAATCTTGCGTGATATTAAACATTTTTTTTTTAATTTGTACATTTTAGAACTTTTTAATAAAATTTTCAAAAACAAAGCGCTGCTTATTGTTACTAACATTTTTGTTTCGCCCGGGTATGCTCGCCGCGCCGGGGTTCACAGAAATGTGTTTTGTTTTTGGGTGTGGTAACTATAAGTATGAAACCTCGGGTCTAGAAGAAGACGTTGGTTAAGCAGTATAACAAGATTACAGGGTGTGTAGTGAATAGGCTGGATCGTGGTCTCGGGTCTTCCTTCAGGGTCTTCTGTTGTGTTTGTGGTGAGGAATAAGTAACCAGTATTGAAAATTGGCATTACCAGATTAATACCTTATAAGATAATGCGTTAAGACATTTTTAGCAATTAGAGGCAGTATGGTATTTAAATTGGTATTTTGTAAATTATCTGAAATCAGAGAAACGAGTAACTTCGTGGCGAGTCTGAGTGCTTCGTTGAACTGGTATGCCTCTTGACAAGAAGCTGATTGTGGGGTTTCGGGTACATACCAAAACTGTGATCTTCCAGCTCTTATTGCGTTCGGTCGTGTTTTCGCTATGTCGCTGCATCAATGCTCGGAATGCAATTCGGACGTCACTGCTGCTCAGCTACGCTGCTTTGATGCTGTTCGCTGCTCGTCGTTGTGCCACCGTGCGTTTCATCTGTCGTGTATTGATTTACCCTCAGATGCTATTAAACTTCTAATAAATCTGCCCAATTTGTTGTGGCAGTGTGATAACTGTGTGGTTGCGAATGACTCGCACTCCAAAATTGACGAACTGAGTGACAAGGTGCAGAAGCTTGAAAGCCTGTATCGGCCAATTTGCCGATATGCAGGTATTTTCGGCTCTGCAATACATTTAACTGCTCACAACTCGGAGCAGCACCAACAAAACGCTTAGCGTTTTTGCTCCGATTCTTCCTCTCTTTCTTTCGGACTGTGACGAAGCCCTCCGAATCAGAAGGGAGAGCGGCAGCTGGACCCAGGTCAATGACCGCACTCGAGGTGGCGGCCACTAGCTTTGGAGACAGTAAGTCACCGGTCAAGTCAGTCACTCACAAGCCAGCTTCTTGTCAAGAGGCATACCAGTTCAACGAAGCACTCAGACTCGCCACGAAGTTACTCGTTTCTCTGATTTCAGATAATTTACAAAATACCAAT